>OY728122.1:721312875-722737421 GCA_963277665.1 Viscum album | reverse complement strand
CTAGCCCTCAAGGATAAGGATGCTCCTCCAACGCGACGCTCACTAGCGGCCACATCTAGAGCCCGCCTTGTACTGCGTCCAGCGCCCACCAAGGGCCACATTTAGTGCATTTCGTGTCCTATGGGTTGTGGCATCCCCTCTGCCATGATCGAGCGACCACAGAACTCAATGTAGTCTTGGTGGCCCGGACGCGGCCGCTACCTCCACGCAGTGCCAGTCGGTGCCGCTCCTCCACGCCGATGTTACCATCTTGTTGTGGCCTCCTTCCGCTATGGCATGCCAACTCCCTCTTCCCTCGAACGCCTCAACGAACCACCACCGTCACGCCGGTGATTCCTTCTGTGGGCCTACAAAGTTGATCTGGTGGTCTGTTTCTCGATCCTCTTACACTAATGGGCTAGCACTGTTTCTCCAGTGTTCAGTTTCTTGATCTTCATGCACCTACAAGCCTTTCTTGTCACCCCCATCCGTTCCTTGGACCAAGATTCATCTTTCCACCAATTTGAGTGTATGACACTAAAGAACTCACATGTGGTGTGACCCGGGCCCTATTCGTGTCGGCCCACACCCTCAGCGTTAGAGGTTTAAAATAGGGGAAGGTGTAGAGACTACCATTCTATCAACAATAAAATTAATCTCGAATATAAAAACCAATAATGTCACCCTCCCTCAAAAATGCAAGATCTGCGGATTAACCTGTTCATGGGTTAATCAGCATTCTTCATTTAGAAAAAGGATGGGGGAATCATAAAATCAAATTCAAACCCCAGCCTCGTTGAGGTTTGTTACCATAGTACTTCATCCTAGACAGTCCAAGAGTTCGATGGTGTTACTCATTCTT
Source organism: Viscum album (assembly GCA_963277665.1). Classification (NCBI taxonomy): domain Eukaryota; kingdom Viridiplantae; phylum Streptophyta; class Magnoliopsida; order Santalales; family Viscaceae; genus Viscum; species Viscum album. The sequence continues at coordinate 722,736,580 of OY728122.1, read as the reverse complement.
CAAGGTATGTCGAAGTCGATGATGTACCTATGGTGTTCTTTGTACTTTGTTGGGGAGGAAATACGGAATAGGTTCATCAGAGAATCCTCACATTTTAATCCTCATTCCTTCAATGCATTAACTTTTAAAATAAAACATGACGCAGTGTTTCTATTACACTGTGACGTCGCATCGTTACACTGTTACACATCATTAAACCATCATTACGTTTTTTGTTGATGATCCATTAATTATTTCTATTAATTCACCTCGTCCTTGCATCATCACTTCACCACAGTGTCGCTATATCCCTGCTCGTCGGTGAGAAAAGAAATAAAATAAATTGTTAAGTTATTTTATTATTTTTCTCAAAATGTCTAAAAAATAACTTTTATGTCCATCCCTTTCCTGACAAAGTTAAGTGTTTTCTAGGAGAATCCCCATGTTTTGAGTTCAATGGTGCCCTCATATTTTTGATCTGATCCCCGGTTCAAAAGTTAAGAAAACCTACTAGAATGTTTATTGAATGTACCTTAAAAAAGATCAAAATTCCGTTCCATGCTCACCGGGCTACAAAATCATATGTCGTTAGATTGTCTAGTCTCAAAATAATTACATATAATTTTAAGAAAAATTACATGGAAATTATGAGAAATTAAATTCTACCCATAATACTGATTTACGTCCCCAAAAGAAAAAATAAGGACTAACAAAAAAATGAGGGTAATGAGCATGAATTTGAGCCTCCCACTCCTATGTTCTCTAATAGAGATTCTAGTGCCTCCAAAAAACATGAACTATAGGAATCAACCACACACATAGGACCCGCTCCTACTGATCCTCTAACTCCACTGGGAACTCTACAAATTTCTCCCCATCATTAGAGTCCATCTCTCCCCAGTCTATGAGGTGGGATGAATCTTGCATGTATCTCAAATGTTGTGACATGTTGAAAACATTGTGCACTATATGCATCTATCAGAGAAGATCTAGGCGGTACACCACCTCTCTAACTCTGCTTAATATCTGAAAAGTTTAGATGAACCTCAGAGATAGCTTGTCACTCCGGCCAAATCTATGCAATCCACATCTGGATAATACCCAAAGGAACACATGGTCTTCCTTCTCAAACTCCAAGGGTCTCTATCTCCAATTAATAAAAGACTTATACCTAATCTGTAAAGTCCTCATCTACTCCTGGATGACCGTCACCTTCTCAGTGATAGCCCATACCGACTCTATCCCCATGAGTGTCGACTCCCCTGGGTCTGTCCAGCACAGTGGTGATCTAAAAGGCTTCCTGTACAATGAATCAAATGGTTCCATGCCAATGGCGGAGTGAGAGTTTTTTTTATATGCAAACTCCACTAGTGGAAGGTGGTCCTCCAAACTATAACCAATGTCCCATACTAAAGCACAAAGTATGTCCTCCAAGGTCTGTATGGTCTTCTTGGTTTGACCATCTGTCTGGGGATGAAAAGCTACACTCAAACACAGCTGAGTCCTGAATTACTCATGTAATCCCTTTTACAACTAGGATATAAATTTTTCATCATGGTCTAATACAATAGTCTAATGCACCCTGTGAATCTGCACTATCACCTAGAAGAAGTGTCGTCTCAATCCCTCTACTGTTCCATGTTCTCGGATGGCTAAGAAGTGATCTAACTTGGCAAGTCATTCAATGATCACCCATATAGAATAATGGCATCTGGATGTACATCATAACCATGTCACGATGTCCATCAAGATACCATACGATTTCCACTCTAGTACCTCAAGTGGATGATGTAATCCTACTGTAACCTAATTATCAGCCTTCACTTTATAACAAGTGAGGCATCGTGAGATGAACTCGGCCACTAAATTCATCATTCTAGGAAACCAGTACTGATGTCAGAGGTCTGGGTATATCTTTTCCTCTCCAAGATGTACCTCCAAAGGTGATGTATGGAACTCCCTCAACACCTACTCCTACAGTTCCACTAGTATTATGGTGCTCCCTCTAAAAAGGATGACATGATCCCAACCTATCGAAAATCATCAGGATCATGTCGTAAGGATAGCTAATCATGTCACGAGTTGTAGTAAAAATCCAATAGTTGTGCCTCCCTGAATCATTGTATGAGTGGGGGATTAACATTCATCGACTGACAGTAAGTTGCTCCATTATCATCTATGCAGGATATCTATCTCATGGATAGATACTCTATCATCTCACTCAGCATCTGCAAAATGATCCACCTGTTATGTGCATCTGCTACCACGTTCCCCTCCCTAATAGTATAGATAATCTCAAAGTCATAGTCCAAGGGGAACTCTAACCATATATGTTATCATAGGATCAAATCTTTCTATGACAAGACATAGCTGAGACTCTTTTAGTAGGAGTAGATGGTAAATTGTTCACCCATCAAGTAGTACCACCACATCTCTAATAAAATACCACCGCTTATAACTCTATGTCATGGGTTACATATTTCAACTCATGCTTCCTCAATTGTCATGAGCCATAGGTGATCACCACTCGCATCTAGATTAGGAAAAAACCTTGTTCGGTCCCTGATGCATCTCACAAGACTACATACCCAATGCCCTCTTCTAGTAGTCTCAAGATAGGGGCACTCATCAGTCTTCATCTTAGCTCCTAGAAACTCTACTGGAATTTCCCCGTCCACACGAGAGGGTTTTTCCTTCAATTTCAAATCTGATAAGGGTGCTACCACTTTTGAAAAGTTGGGAATGAACCTACGATAGTAATCATCCAATCCCAAGAAGTGCTACACCTCATTCATTCTCCTGGGTGGCTTCTAAGCGAGAACTTCCTCTACCTTCATCAGATCCACTACAACTCCAGCCTTCAAGATGACGTGTACCAGAAGGTGTACCTCCCAAATCCAGAACAAGTACTTTGAGATCATACCATAATTCTAGTGCTCTCATAGCATATCTAGGACTATCCACAGGTTTGTAGTGTGCTCCTCCTCCGACACTGAGTACACCAATATTTCATCAATAAAGACTACCAAAAAATGATCGAGGTAATGCTGTAATATCCTGCTAATGAGACCCATGAACAGTAATGGGGCATTGGTCACACCGATAGGAATCACCAATAACTTAATGTGGCCATACCAGCACTTGAAGGTTGTCTTTGGTATGTCCTCATCCAGAACCTGAAGCTAGTGATAGCCTAATTTGAGGATTATCTTCAAGAACCGTCTCAATCCCTTCAGCGGATCAAAGAGGTCATCAATTAGTGGTAGTGGATACTTGTTTTTCTTGGTCACATGGTTCAAGCATCGAAAGTCCTCACATAACCATAATCTCTCATCTGCCTTCATAGAGAACACAATTGGGGTAACCCATGGGGAAATGATGGGCCTTACTAACCCCTTCCCCTGGAAGTCCTCAAGCTATAACCGCAACTCGCAAAGCTCCGTAGGAGCCATCCGATATGTCGATGTCGATATCGGTGTCGTCCTGGGGTACAAGTTGATGCAAAATTCTACTTCTCTACAATGTGGTAATCTTGGAATGTTTTTAAGAAATACACCCTCGTTCTCATCCACCACTACAGGAGAGCATGTAATCATCTCGTCCACCACACCGAGGGTGAGGCCAGCCAATTGGTGAGTGATCGGATTCACCTTCCTTCGAGAAAGTTTGTCATGTGCTGTAAGGATTTACTTCTCACTGGTGAAGGAAAACCTGGTCCCATCTCCAAAAACACACCGCACATTGCAACTAAAATAGTCAATCTGTGCCGGGACTGTAGATAACTAGTCAATACCTAGGATGTTGTCATAAGGCCTCGATGCTACTACTGGGAGATCCCATCCAATGAAATCACCTCCTATAGTGAGTTTACACTAAAGGAACCAATATGTAATCATTGAATCCCCTCATGTTGGAGTCTCTAGCCATAAGGATTGAGCCAATGGCTCCACCAAAATCTATGTGCTCCAAATGGGAGTCAAGGAATGGAAAGTGTGACTGGTAACTATGTCTATAAGAACTACAACTAGGGTGGAGAACGTATAGATCATACCCCAAATCTACTCCAGAGCACCATGGTCACAAGCCTCTGTTTCCAGAAGCTAATCTCTCCCCTGTCCTCCAACTCCATGAGGTCGGGCTGGACCACCAGGAGGTCATGGCGATATTAACTCAAACCATTACCCATCGCCTACTTTTAAGCCTGATCCCATGCCACATATGGTGCCCTTAAATTCTCCTCACTCAAACCTATGCCTCTATCTCAGCGGTCCCTCAACCGTCTGTTAATCCTCTGTATGGCGGGTCTGGCAGTCATGAGCCATGTGTCTTTGCCCGCCGCATGAGTAGCACACCCAGATCCGCTATTATCTGCCGCTCTCTTGGAGTCCCTTCACCACTGATCCCGAGTCCAGGGGTATTCCACTAGATGGCTGAGCCCATTTGGACCACTGGTCTATTTTTCGACTTCCTTCCATGAATGGCTCAACTACCTATCGCCCAGTGGTGGCACCCATATTTGGTACCGACTCTAAGAGGAAGATATCTACTACAAGATATCTCTCTAGAACTCCAACCTATGTGGGGATGTAAAGAGACATCATTGATGCCATGATCTCCCACCTGAGTCTCTACTCAAAGTATCGAGCCCTTGAGAAAGGGTCTTGAACCCATTCTATAGAGTAGTGGGAATGCTCGGTGAACCTCCCTGAGTACTCAGCTACCATCTTACTTCCCTCCCGAAGGTGAAGCAGCTCCTAAATGCACATCGAGTGAAAATTTGTGGGGAATAACTCCTCATGAAAAAGAAACATGAAGTCTATCCAGGCGAGGGTTGCCTCATCATGAGTTTCAATTGTCAGACTCAACCATCTCCCTATCAAGACCTAAAGAAGGCTTGCAGCTAAGTTCACTATCTAGTTTAGTGGTGTCCTCTCTAAGAGGAAGACCAATGTTACCACCTCTAGCTAATCCTCAGAAAATTGAGGATCTGTCTATCCCCAGAACCTGAGAGGTCTTTTTTTATGAAACTCGTGTAAGACACTAAGTTTGTACATGTCCTCATCTAGTACCACCGGTAGTTCATACTGAATAACAGGTGGTGGTAGGCCAGGTACACAACTCGGGGGGCATCCAAAGAACTGTCCCCTGAATAGATGCCTCATCACTAGGTGGTTTGTCCTCTCAACCATGTATCTGAGGCCTAGCTGGCTATCTACATGGAGGCATCCTAAAATAGATTAATATGGGCCATGATCAAAAGATAATACATAGGGACCAGAATATTATAAAAAAGAACATAAGGATACACTTTTTCAACAATTTTTTTATGATGTGAGCTGAAAAGCATAATTCGTCGTTCTGGTGTGTAGATGCATTGATCGCCGCAACAAAACTAGACTCCCAGAATCTGAAAGTCAGACTCGCAACATTTAACCTTGTTGCCCCAAAATAGGAACAATAGACTCTCGATCTCTGAGGTAGAACTGACCACCTCTGATACCACTTTGTCACAACCCATCTACCGGGGTCCATGTCGTGACATACCCCTAGTCTGCCTCCTGAAGGCCAGGGGTGTGTGACTAGCACCAAAGGAATTATCCTGCAAGTGGGAGCCATTTTATTGAGTACTTGTACACACACACACGTCCAACCACATCCCACAAACTAAATGGGGAAAAATTATACTGAAACAACATTTGAGTACAATAAAAACTGACAACAAGTGGTCCAGAATACAAAACAAACAAAAAGAACTCAAATAGGAATGTACAAAGTGACTCGGGTATCTATCTACTAAAATCCCCACATGATGATAAGAGTAGTGTAGCTACTGGAAGCTGAATTAGTAGGTCATGTCAGCCTAATCTTACTGGGGCCCGCCTTCTCATAGTCCACCATGTCCTCCATTGAAGCATTGATTGTCTACACCAAACACAATAGTTGTGGGTGAAGCCTTTGCTGGGGTGATTAAAAAAGTACTCAGTAGGGGACCCCAGTCCTTTAAGGGGAAATAACACAAAAAAGCACAAAAAAATCCACAAAGCCTGGAAAGCTCACACCAGGTATATTCTAGAGCAGGAAAGTTTCATCTATTATAGTGATTAACATTTTGTACTATAGAGGGACTCATCACTAATTAGTTACTAAAGTGTACCGAGACACTGAGTTATACGTGGGTATTACTCATAGGTCAGGCCACTGAGGTCTACATAGCTCTTTAAGGCCACTTTGGTCCACATGGATCTTCTAGGACACTGAGTTCCACACACCTACTGGTCTTTCAGGCCACTGAGGTCCATGTGGCTACTCATATGCCAGACCACAGAAGTCCACACAGCTGCAACTCGTCTACGTGCTTGATCTAGGGAGAACCACTCCCCCAAGACATATGTTGAAGATTAAACTTCTATATATTTCTTCTTATATTATACCAAAATATCCTCTTCATTGAGAGGGTCCCAACTCCACAAACATCTTTTCAATCGGACACCTAGTTTGAAATTTATTAGCGTTTTAGTAATGATGGGTCAGTTGCATCTCGGCTCGGTCTGACCAAGTTAGAACTACCTGGCCAGGGGGTCCCACATACCCTGGTTTGATTAGACTGGCCCAAATATACCTGGTTTGGGTTAGGTTATGTCCGGTCTTGCCCGGCCCAGTTTGGTCAGGTCTCCAGCCCGCCAGGTCTCCCAGTGACCCAGTCTCATCCGCCCCAGCCCACAAGGAGTGGGCCACATCCGACATCTGTCATGGCCTCCCCTCCACCACATTTGAGAGACCGCGGCACTCCAGGTCACTCGGGTGGCCCGAAAATTGGCCACCGACTCTATATGGTGTTGGTCAATGTCGCTCATCCATGATGCCACAGCTAGCCGGTTATGGCCTCCTACCAACACGGCACGGCAATGGGCACGCCGCCTCACTTTTCCCACCGCGGGCCCCCACTAGCCTTCGCCAGCATGCATCTGTTCCTTCTATAGGCCACTGAAGTTGCTCAATTCATCTGTTTCTCGATCCACTTGCACATACGGGCCTCTTGGGTCGCCGCCATCCCTACCTTGGCCTCAAATTCATCTTGCCACCGATTTGTGGATACATCCAAGAAGAATGCATGTGTAGAGGGACACAGGCCTTGTTCATGTCAGACCACACCCTCCGCTTTAGAGGTTTAAAATAAGTGAAGCTCTGGGGATTACCATACTATCAACAATAAAATTAGTCCCAAATAGAAAAGCTAATAACGGAACCCTATAATAAGAAAGCACGATTCAATGATTAATCTGATTGTAGGTTAATCCACGTTCATCGTTAAGAAAAAGGATGAGGAAATCACTAAACCAAAATCAAACCCATACCTCTTTGATGTTCGTTGTCATAGTTCTTCATCCTTGAAAGTCCACGAGGTAGATAGTGATCATCATTCTTCAAGATACGTCGAATTCAAGAACGTCCCACTAGTTTTTTTCATACTTTGTTAGGGAGGAAATATATTAGAAATTTTTCATAGAATCTTCATAGTTAAATATTCATTCCACAAACACATCAACTATTAAAAGAAAACATATCACAGAGTTTCTGTTACCCTGCGATGTCACATCATTATGCTGTTTCATTTATGAAACAGTGTGGCTATTACACATCATTAAAGTGTCATTACGTTTCCTGTTGACAAGCCATTAATGATATCCATTAATGTGCCCCATCACTTCCTCATCGTTGCACCAGAGCGTCACCGTGTCGCCGCTCATCAATAAGAAAATAAATAAAAAAACATTTTAATTTATTTTATTATTTTTCTTGAAATTTTCAAAAATTAACTTTTCTAGCCAGTCCTTATTAGCCAATGTAAATTCCATTCTATGAGAATCACAGTGTTTTGAGTTCAATGGTGCCCTTAGATTTTTGATCCATGAATTGGTTAAAATGTTAGAAAACCCCTCTCGGATGTTTGCTGAATGTAGCTTAAATTTTTTTCATAATTTTGTTCTGGGCTCACGAGGCCACAAAATCATGTGTTGTTATATAGTGTAGTCTCAAAATAATTCCATATATTTAAAAGAATACAAAGAAATTTAGAGACATTACATTTATAAAATAAATTTATTTATGATTTTTTGGGTCCATTTGAATGAGGTTATGATATATATAAAATTTTATTTAAATAAAAGACAAATTTATCCCATTCGTAATTTTAAAAATTATATTAATTTTAATATTTTTTTACTGAGATGATATCTTCTACTACAAGTATTATTTTGAATTATAAAATATTTATTTGCATCATATTAGTTTATTTATAATTTTTATTGAATAAAAAATTGCATTAAATAATTATACAATGTGTTTGTAGTAATTATTTTATTAATGAAAATATCAAATTAATGATACAAAAAATAATAAAAAAAATAATATGAAATAATTAATTTTCTCCTTAAATATTTTAGATGATTTTTTCATATTGGGGGTTTAGTAAATATTTTTTTGATGTTATCTTTTTTTCTAGTTTTTCCTAAATTCAAAGTAATTAATAGTATCAAAATGACAGTAATGATATTTTATCAAAATAATATTTTATTAAATTATTTCAAAATCATAAAAAATTATTTGAAACCAAAAATTGATTATTTTTTTGTCCAACTTTTCATACATTTTCAATTTTTTGTCCAATTTAAATTTTATAAGTAAAAAATTACAACCATTTAATATTAAATATATTGTTAGTATAATCAAAATTAAAATAAGTTAACTAAAGACAATCAAAAAAAATAAGTATTAAAATAAAAAAAATTAAAATTTTATTGTTTGATTTGATAAAAATAGTGTCTCATATAATCTTAAATCCTGGTCTATTTTGTGGTTTTTGGATATAAAATGAATTTATTATAGTTTAAAATATTGGGGATTTCTATGGGTGTCCCTCACCTAAATTATAAAAGGACACTCCTTAATTCATTTAATTCCACCAAATTAAGACTTCTAGATCAATAAAGCTCTATCTATTTCACTTCCCAATATCCTTATTTATGTTATTGAGGTTTTGGTGCTTCCAAAATACTAACCCTAGAGCCTTTACGAGAAGATTAAGTAAATTCTGCTAAATAAGTGGTGATTTTTTTATCCTCTCTTTTCAAATTATTTATACATTCAATTCCTCTTCATATGTTATTTTCATTATAATGTAATAAATCAAGTGTAATATATATTTTAATATGTTATTACGATTATGGGATGACCATATTCCACATTTTATTCATCCTATGAAAAACAAAAGCATCATGTTTGCGTGCGTGCATGCGTATGGTATTCCATCTCCACACAGTGGTGTATTTCTTTTTCACCACCACTTTTTATGGATATCTATAATGATGGGAATAATTGATTTATATGGTACTTATGAAGTGGAATAAATTCATTAAAATTAATATTCCACCCAATTCCTTACAGTTTCAACCATTAAGGGAATGATATTGTCGCTCGTGCATACAAACGGCCTACCATCTCCCGATTTGATATGATTCATTTTCTACGTAGAAAATTAAATAATTGTAATAAAAATATATTTAATGATTAATAATTATATAAATAAAATTAATATCATTCATGGAGTTATGGATCTATATCTAATGTAAAATAATCGGGATATTCATGATAAAACATGCATACAAAAATAAGGTTGTTAACACTTCAACCAAGAGTAATAATGAATTACTATTAACAAAAAGGTTTTAAAATGATATAAGAAGATAATATATGATATCATAATTATTAATATAATTCTTTAATAGGTTAATAACATTCATTAAACAATTATACATGACAACTGAAGACGTTTGAAAGAAGTTGAAACTAAAGTAAGGGACTCCTTAACTAAAACATTGTTTTAAATGATTTAATGATTTATTATTATAAATAGTGATATATAATTTATATTTATTCAAAATGGTTTTTATTAATCTTAATGAATGTTTTAGAATGTTAATTTTCAAATATCTCTCTATTTTTTTTCAAAAATGGATCTTTCTTAGGTCTTTTGTAAATTAATTTCATTTAAAAATTCTATTTAATGTCTCATTTTAGAAAATTTAATAATAAACATTTCCTATCATATACAAGATGAACTAAATTTCACACTTTCAAGATTCTCTAATATTTTTAAGCTTTATTTACATGTTTAAAAAATTATTTCAAAATTAAATTTCTTTAATTTTTAGTGCGTTCCATATAAAAATAAAAACTGTTTTCAAAATGGAAACATTGGTTTTCAATATAATTGTATCTTTTATGCACTATTTTTGTGTTATTATAATGATATGGTTCTTGGGAATTTTTATGATGATTTTTTAACATGATAAACTATGAGTAGTAGAGCCCATTATAGCTCTCCAATGCATTAGGTAAATTGGCAGAGTTAATGGCGAATGATTTTCCAAAATTATCATTGGAATATACTGTGATAGTAACTCCAAGAGTAACCATGATGTCTACTCCCTGATTTACCAAGAGGGTTAATTTATATGTAACATTTATATGAAAATTATGCAACATGTTCCCTTTATTATTAATGTACTCCTTATATGGTTATATAGAAAAACTTATGATTTCATAAGGTAATAGAAAAATATTATGTTTTATGTGTGAAAATTATAAGTTTGTGGATATATTTTCACGAGTTTATAAGTATTCATGGACTAAAAAGTTCATTATTACTTTTTTATTTCCCTTGATGAACTTTTATGATCATCCTATGTTTTAAAATGATTTTCAAATTTCTATATATTTATAAGGATAATGAATATTTTATGTTGAAATTATTGAACACATGTCATGAAAAGAAATTTTTTATTAATTTAAAAGGGTTTCCTTCAGTGAAAGATGGATTCTTTATAGTAGTGTTGACTTTAAATTTATGGGTTTAATTTTGTAATATTTTTTCCAAATTATATAAAACTATAAACCTAAAATATATTTGGGAATGAAATAAAATCAATTCTAGAAAAAAGTCACTATAATGTATAATTATTATTCTTGGTTCCTTATAGTATTTGGGTTCCATAATGAAGAAAAAGGTGACATTATTTATGGTGAGATGTTTCACTTGTTAGTAAGTGAAAGCTGAGCTTCTGAGGCTAGCTAGGATTTTACAACCTTTTCCTATTCTATAGTGGAAATTCGATGATGTCACCATGGATTTTGTGATAGTATTACCCATGAAAACATGTAAGAATGATGTTTTATGGGTGATTATGGATTGACTGAAAAAGGTATCCCAATTATTGTATATCAAAGAGACCAACAATGTTTTGTGATCAAATGTTTGTATGAGTAAATCATATCTTCCTCAGAATGATAGTCAATATAAAATGACTCTTATTATTCTTGGGGATATGTTTCAAGCCTATGTTTTGGATTTAGGTGGTTCTTGGGAGAAACATATAACACTTTTGGAGTTTATATATAATAAAATCTCTTAGGGATCAATTAAAATGGAACGTTTAGGAGGTTTTTTATGTATGGTCGTACCTTTTTCCTCTTTTTTGGTTGAATTTAGATGATTCAACTCTTGTTGGGGCTAGCCTCGAGAAGGAGAAATCTAAGCTAGTCAATTTTATCAAGAATCTGTTGGTCACCGTATAGATTATGTAAAAATCTTTTCATAACCGTAAATGAAATACTCTAGAGTGTGATGTTGTTCATTCAGTATTCCTTTGAGTGTATCCAATGTTTGGGAATGGTCATATTAGGAAACATGGAAATCCAACAACTATGTTTGTATGGTCATTTGATATAATGGATAGGACAAGTTTAATGGTGTACTGATTTTCCCTTCCACAGCTCAACAGTTCCATGCATGATGGGTTTCACATGGTTCACCTTCATAGATATTATATAGACACTTCTCTTGTGTTAGATGTAGCTGACATCAAGCATGGGTAGATACATCCTTTTAGGAGAATCAGATAAGAAATATATACCAAAATTCTTTGTAACTTCAAGGTAGGGCTATACCTTCTGTTTTATTATAGTGGATTCATGGGTGAGTTCAATAGGATACCTAGGATTGAGAGTATGTTATACAAACACAGTAGCAATAACTATCCACTGAGACCCAATAGTGATTCTTAGAGAAACTCAGGGATGAGGTACTATGTGGTGGGGACGTTGAAATATAAAATATTTTCTAGGTTCGTCACTCTTTGATATTTTTTGATAAATTCCTTCAATTGGGTTTCCCATTAACATTAATCCTTGGTGGCTATGTCTTGTTTAGATTCAAGGAATATTTTTTGAATAAAATGACTTAAATTTCAGGTATGTATGTTAATTTTAATTAATGGATTCCAGAAATAAAAAAGTAAAATGGTTTTATGAGGATAATTCCATAATTTTAAGGCTTTTGAGGAGTTTCTAAACCTTATGCAGGAAACTGGGTTAAAAGTTTCCTGATGGAGAATTAAACACCATGTAGAGGTATTACATGTTGTGTAAACTCTTCTAGAACAATTTCGTGAACCAATAAAAAGGAATGAACATAATACACAGTGTAAGAAATACATGTTCTGTAATGATCGGGATAATTAAAAATTAATCGGTGATGATAGGTTTGCATACATATCCCTTTAAAAATAATTACACTTTGTGTAAAGTAATTATACACCGTGTAATTTCCCAACCTACAGTTTTAAAGGGTTTTTACTGATAATTTTCTAATTCACATAACATGAATATTCCTCCTCTAGACCCTAGAGATGTTTCTATGTTATTTTGGAGCACTTATCTTCGTTATGGATGTCCAGATCATGCATCTGATCTATATTGTGGGTTTTTCCTCATTTTGTGCTATTGTCCCCTCATTATCATATTGTAGTGGTGTAATAATTTGACCATGGTCATTTTTGGTTTTGATATTGATCTATTATGATCTTTGACCCATTTGAAGATCATCTAATCCTTAATTACAAGTTAGGGTTACCTTTTTAAGTGCTATGTTAGTCTATGTTAAATTATAGGGGGTCTAAAATAGAACCTTAAAGTCTATTTAATTTCATGTATGTTCAATATTGAAATTTAACCAACATAACATGAAACTATAATGAAATAAATTATGAATTGGATTATTCCTTGTAATCCCTTTGGATTCGATTATTATTGACCTAGAATATAGCTACCATTCATGTTAGTTAACTATTGTTTATAAATGAATTTATCATTGGATTAATGTTTGTTTAGCATTATTTGGAATTTGGATGATTGCTTGATATAGATTCACCTTATCTTGGACTATTATTAAAATGATAGTAATGTTATCAGTTAATAACCAAATAGTGATTCAAATGTGTAATTGAAAGATAAATTGTAATTTTTGTAATTAACCATTGATCTTTGTGATGTCATTTTATGATAACATTATTTCTATGACATGTGTTGAGATACAAGCTAAAATTCTTATATAGTATGACATGTCCAGTGATTCATGAAGACATTCTTATATAGAGGGATATTCCTAGATACATATTACTTAAATTCTTATATAATGGGCTTGTCCCAAACACATGTTGAAATTATTATATACTTGGCTTGGCCCAGATACATGAGGAAATGCATACATACCATGCTTATCATTGATTTATACTAAAATTCTTATATACTGGGTTGGATACTAATTTACTGTTGAAATTATTATATATAGTATTTTTAACCTTGGTTTTTGGGATTTATACCAAGGATATATGGTTATGGTTATGGTTGGGATGGTTGTGAGACATGCATAGACACATTACACCAGGGCATCGAGCTAGGTTTTGTTTTCAATGGTAATATGGTTATGATTTTCTTGGTTGTGATACATGCTATAATGTTTACCATCATGGTGTCAAATCAAGTTGATACGGTATTTATTTAATTATTTAATTAATTAATACACCAATTTGTTATATTATTTCATGCCCTTGTTGTTAGATAGATTAAGAATAGACATGGAGGTGTAGACATTCTGAGTTATAATCACTCCCAACTCTGGCCGCCATTTGGTACCTAAGAATATTACATAGATGAAGGTCTAGATAAGGGAAAGGGGTATTCTTGTTGATTATTGCTTATGGGATGGGCTAGAGTTTTGATATGGGAACGATTTGGGGTTCGGAATTGGATAATTTTGAGTCATTATTTAATTATACTATTCTCCTATTTTTATTACTATAATAATAAAATTTAGTAAAATTCCATCATGTCATTACATTATTCAATATATATTTATTATATTATTCATTTTTCTTTTATTGTTGGTTTTCTGTTGTATTGAATTGTTTCTGTTGTTTCCACACTCTTATATTTATTGTATTTGATTAATATACAATAGAAGGTATAGTCTCTCCACTATACATATCATGCCCTTGCTACTAGTCAGAAGCCTCTCGCATATAGGGAGTCACACTTTTTGTCTCATATACAACCTAATGTTTCCATATGAGGGAGAGTCGGGTCGAGAATGTTACAATTATAAAATGATAAATTATTCATTTGGTACATGTAGTAATAAATAACACTCTATTTTTATACATGGTTGGTATGGAATGAATGAACGTTAATGTTTTCAATTTAAAAGAAATATTTTAGTTCCAAATTTCATTCATGCCTCTATGCTAAAATATAGGAGTTGAATTTCCATGAAACTATAAAATAATTAACTATGATTCATTTATGGAATGTGGGATGAAACATCACTTCAATTTATGCAAGGTTTTATCAGAATAAAAGAAAATCCACGATACTAATTTAAAATTTGAATTTCAGTTCAAAATAAACTTTCATTTCTCGAAAATAATATAACTATCTCTGGTTTTCAAGAAACTCAAGGAATACTATCTTTAATTAATTTTTATTACATATGTGATTAAAACCCATTTTAATTACCCCATCCCTTAAGGTATATTTTTTATTCTATTTTATTGAATTTGAATTACATTAAGATTTTTTTTGGTTGTTTTTTAGTGAAGGGAGTTATGGGTGATCGAGGGAGGTACATGTAATATTCACACATAAAGTTTCCACTACGTACATTTTGTGGAGTACTGGGTAATTAGTGGAGGTGGTAGATGTGTGATCACTTGGTCTGCCACTAAGTCGGATGTGGGTGGTGACTAGGTGCCTCAATGAAAAAAATTATTTTTTTAATAAGGAGAATATATCTCATTTTTATATCATGAAATTTGGGATGTAATCTAGGATTTTTCATTCCAGATATCATTTTTATTAACTATGTAGTCCCAAATCCCCCCAACCCCTCTCCTAAATTCATGGATTGATTAATTCTTCTTTTGAGGTTGGATATGTGATCCTTCAGTAGAATTATCACTATCTTGGTATGTGATCTGATAATGCAATATTTCTGTGATAATTTAATTATTCTTGGCCAATGTATAGTTCTTAGTCTCATATGATGATTCTATTTTTGAATTTCATTTCTTCCTTGTTTTAGGGGGTGTTGAGTCTCTATTCCTTATGAATATTGAGAAATAATATTAAGGTAGATGACCACATACATTATTTTGTTGATTAACATATGTCTATATGTGACTTGTGAACTATTTTTCAATTAAATGACTTATTTCGACACATTATAATTCAAAAATAATTTATATTATTGAAAAATATTTATCAGCTAATTTTTGAATGAAATTTGTGTTTAAAAATCATTTTTAGGTGCAGAAATTATATAAATATTTGTTTAAAGGGATAAAAGGAGGTGATATTCTAGGTAAAATTCAGAATTGAAGTAATAAATATTATAATAATTATTTATGTGAAAACAAATGTTAAAATTGGTTATTGGATGATGTTTTTAGTGTGTAAATGTTTAATATTTTCTATATAAATATGTATTTTTCTCACATGAGTTTTAGTGAATTATTGTAAAGTAGTTATCTTTGGAAAAGTATTTTTATTTTGTGAATCTTTATTGGAAACAATATGTTAATGAGTAGATAATAATTTATAATGGGA
This sequence comes from Viscum album, assembly GCA_963277665.1. Lineage (NCBI taxonomy): Eukaryota > Viridiplantae > Streptophyta > Magnoliopsida > Santalales > Viscaceae > Viscum > Viscum album. Next base: position 722,720,602 of record OY728122.1, on the reverse strand, counting down.
TTAAACACGCCAATTGAATTAGGATAATTGTTATTATATTTTAGAAATTATTATGATGAAAATTCTGTTTTTTTAGGGAGTGCCTACAATATTGCAATAATTTTATAAGTGGTGAAGTTTTAAATAAATACAAGAAAATATTAATAAATAAATATTCACTATGTTAAAAAATTTAGTCAATAAAAATTGGGATTTTATTGTGAAATTGTCTTCTAGGAATTAATATGTTTGAATTTTAATGTGTGTTCCCAATTATTAATTTTTGGTGTGATTATGGTACGTGTTTTGAGTTATTTTAGTTGAATATCATAGGGATGAATATGAAATGATTTTTTTGAAATAAATTTATGTTTGTTATTTTTTTCTCTAACTCTTTTGATTTTGATATGTTCAATGAATTTAGTCTCATACAAGGAGCCATGGGTTGTGTTAGGACCTGAGATATGTATATTATGGGTATGTGTTTTAATTAGTGTGGATTTATGTAAAGGAATTATATCATTCCATGTGTTTAGTTGGTAATATAATGTGATTTTATGTGTATTTTAAAAGTGAAGATGATTATCAATGATTTTTTCAACCATTTTCTATAGTTAATAGTATTTGACAAAATGGGCATGTGTTTATTTGGGTGATTAAGTTTTCATCAAATAATTATTTTCTTTCGAAAAATGAAATTGTTAATTCTTATAAATTTTTACACTACTTATATATGATCATAGTTAACTCTTTTGTATTTTAAGTGTTGGAGGGGTCTCCTCTGAATATTATATTATCACTCCCTATATATACACAACATTTTCATATAGACTATAAGAAAAGAATATATGGTTAAGATAAGAGGCCATTCTCGGAGGGTGATGATGTTTAGATAAATCATGGGGATATTTTCATGTTATGTTGAAGTCATGTTTAACAGGTATACCACACTTGGTTTTTCAAGTCATTATATTTTTATTATTGATGCTCTTATATATTAGTTTTAAAATGTTCCATTTTTGGATGAGTGAGGCTTATGGGAATTTTTGGGGTGTTGATATGAAGTATTGAGCATGTTTATTCTATTTTCCATTGGATTTTTTTTAATAACTCTTATAATTATATTTTTACATGATGGAAAATTATATTGTAAATCATTCCCCAATAAATATTATTAAAACCTTGGTTCTACTCGCTAGTATCTGGTGATCTGGTATCATACTTGATGCTATGTAACATTTTTTAAAAATATCAGGTTCATTCTAGGAAATAACATTAAAAATTGTTATTATAAAATTTTCTTTGATTATTTTTGGTTTTTTTGGAGTTTTTATGTTTGAGATTTGGAATCAATACTTGATAAAGAATCCATGTGTGTGTATCTACTAGTACTAACATGGTATAAGATTTAAGGAGATATACATTAATTTTAATATACAAGTGAAACATTTCAATAAGTAATATTATATGACTAAGGGATATCATAAGGCCTTTCGTATTCCATGAAATTTTATATTATGATTGGATATGCCATAATTTCACACTGTCATGCTTGTTATACTTTCTACCATTCCATATTTGAAGGAAACCCACTATCTATGGATGAAGTGACAATTAAATATTAGATTTAAATTCTTGAGTGAGTCTTCAAAATTAGTTATCATTATGTAATTTCTTACTAGATATAAAATGGATATGGGTATTCATTCATAATTGAGTATTATGAATTTTATGTGGAATTTACTCATGTATTATGATAGATTAGTAAATTCATAAATAACTAATAAGTATCATCAAGGGTCCTATGATACAGACCATAACCAAGTTATGGTATATATATTTTTTAGTAAGGTTTGTATAGATATTTTATAAACTTAAACCAATCTTTTTCTTCCACCTTTTTACTAAGAGGTTCAATTTTGTTGTGATGAGAAGTGGAATCCCACCTGAATATTGGGTAATTCAAATTATCTTGTGGATACCTCTAGATGTGTTATGCCTATTTTTTGTTCCCTAAATTTTGATCATCTTGAATTTATGAATAATTATGTGGAGGAAATAATGGTGTAGGTTATAAATATTTATAGTTTTTCATTTCCAGTTTATGCATGTTTTAATCTATTTAGCCAAGTGATCATGTATTTTGGATTCTTTAATTTCTTTTATTTATATATCAGGTGCTATTAGAACAGATCAAAACCTAATAGTGGTTTTAAATCTAACCATGAATTTAAATTATTGAAATCATGTTGAGAAAGAAAGGTTTGAAAAATCATATAACCAATCATATTTAATGTCATAAAATAGGATTTAGAATTTTTAGGATAGATTAAATCATGCCTTATAATGTTGGGATATCATTGTTTTCAATTCAGAATAGAAATTTTGGTTTTGTAATGGTTTTATAATACAATATTTGTATATCCAACCTTACTATTTCAATTATTCCTATATTAAAAATAGAGTATTGTATTTATTATATGATGTATTTTTGAGTTATAATATAAGATATTTGATATAATATGAGATGACTAGGCTATCAGTACTAAAATATGATTGATTACAACATATCATTTAAGTGTGTTGTCCAATCAATTGTAGCTTATGATTTATCCTGCTTAATTAAATAAAATATGTATTGTATCCTATGATTCTAGTTACATATTAATATATAGTTATTATAAAATGTTTTTTTATTAGAGTTTAATTCTGAATTTAATTAAATAATTTCAATTTTTTATATATAATGATAAAATGAATTTTGGTATATTTATAAATTTATAATTCTTTTACAAACCAATTAATCACACATAGTTTGTAATTAATTAACTAATTTTTTATAAAATATTTAAAAATTAATATTTCTTAATATTAAGTGTTGAAATTAATAATACATTAACCAATTATATGGAATGCCATGTGACATGGAGAAATGTTAATATAGAAATTTTATTGGTAGATTATAAACTTTTTATAAATCACTATATAAGGCTAAATTATTAAGTGTTTATATATCAAGACTATAAATAGTTTATAATACTTCATACAAAATGCCTGAATTAATGGCCTTGTTATTTTTACCACATCAAAAGAGTTTTGATGATTGATTTGATCATGGATTAATGATTTCATGTTTCTAGTATTTAGATTATATAAAATTTTTACATAATATAAATTGTATTAATTTTTTTTTATAATTGATAAACATCATATTTTAATCTAAACTTACATATAATGAATAGTAGTAAAGATTTTATATTTTTAAATGAAAAAACGTTTTTATGTTAATGATTATGGAATTTCTATAATTCATATAAAAATTATAATTTTTTATTTTTATTTTTTGTTTTAGATTTAAAAATAAATTTTTTTCATCTGTTTAAATTTATGAATTATTAATTTATTTAAAAGTTATTATGTTTTTTATCATTCATGGAAATATATTTTTTATATTGGGAATATGTGTATACTTAAGTTTAAATTATTAAATTACCTATAGAAATAATTATACAATTATCTATGGAGTATTATTCTTGGAATGTAAATAGATTAAGATTATATCTTCCTCAACCTCAATATATAATTTAAATTATTATCATAAATTCAGTTTTTGAATATTTTTTATAAATATTCACAATTATATATATAATTAATTATAATCTCCCTTGAGTAAATATTTCCCAGGTAGAGATAATTTGCGTAATAATCCCCATAAGACTATGGGCTTATGTCTAGTTCTATAAAGGTGCGGATTGGTTATATGTGTCACCAGGTTTACTCATGAAGAGAAATCTATTTAAATTAATTATGAAAATATTAAGGAAATGCTTATGTAAATTATACATGAGATGCATTGGGATCTGTGTAAATAAATTAGGCTCTTTTTTTAGTAAATATCGTTAATTATGAGTTATATAAACAGTGACACATGAATATGGTTTGAACATATTGATTTTGGGGAAATATTAGGATACTAAACTTAGTAACTAAAGAATAAATAAATAATGGGAATGAATTTAGATAATAATATGTTATTAAATCCCTTAAAAATACTAAGTGTTTGATTCCTTAAAATTAAACACTTTGTAATACCATATTAATTCAATTTGATTGTTTCATAGCATATATGGGTTCCCTAGAAAATATTTTTCAGGAAAATTAAGTAATAAGGTGACTGTATATATTAGGTCACTTGTTCTTCAAATTAACTTTGGGTTAAAAAACCTGGGAATTACTAACAGTTAGGATACAATTTGAATATATTTTAGTTTATATACTTGATAGATTAGATAATATTTTGTTTGTTAAGTTATCCCAGATTCATATATTATATGATTACGAAGATTCCTTACTTAAAAAACTTATTGGTATGATTAATGTTATAGTTGAATCATTTCTTTGGGAAACATGGACATGTGAAATTAATTTATATAAAGAATTTGAAAGGGGAATCATTTTTATGAGAGAAAATTTAATAAAATTACTTATTTAATTAGTATAAAACATGATACTCATATGAAAATATTAATTTTTATAGATTAATATCATTATTAAACCTCTCATTTGGATCAATCCATGATAGAAATGGCTCAATGTAAGAAATACTTAGAACTCATAACATATGAAGAGTTATTAAGTAATGGTAGTTATATTTCTTGGAGAAATACTTTCATGAATAACCAAGTGTTTAAGATTCTTAAAAAGTGAATATATATTCTTATGAAAATAATGGAATGATTCACTTATGATTTTAAGGTAATTAGATACAAAATAATATATATAATTTTATTCTCATATACTCATTATGATTGGGTATATCAATGATACTCAATATGATTGAGTATGTTAATTACACTGTTTAATTAGAGGTTACCATAAAGATTATTCTATTTATGGAATAAATTATGGTTTCATCTTTGGAAATTTTATTATAATATGGCTAAATAGAAGAAACGTTTAGCTATTATTCTCAAAGTGATGAGAATAAATGAATTGGGATTATGGTAAATTAGTTATAGTACTATATAGATAATATAAGTGGGTAAAAGTTCAAACTATAATAAGAAAAGTTTGTTGGACATTCCAATAATGTTTCTTTGATTAGAATGTTTAGGTCATGGAAACATGATAGTATAATCAGTAATAATGAGTAATGATTCTATGTGATGGAATTGTTTGAGATACCTAATGGGATTTAGAAACTCAATTGAATTTCTAGGTAAGGTCAATTTAATAAAAATTAATTCTTCCATTTTAATTTGTATGTGATATAAAATATATATTTTTAAAGTGTTATAAATATACCAGAGTCCAAAAACAAGAGAACAATTTATATGTCTTATAGTTTTCACAGAAAATATGAGTTAAATAGTTTATAAATAAAAGGATGGAATTTTATTAGGTTTATCGAGCACTGTTGGATCTAAGTAAAATATGTGTACATTAATCTCATTTATCTTATATGATAATTTATTTTTTTGTTAAAAAATTTGCATAAATAATGTGAAATTATAAATATGGCTTATGATTCATCTGATTCTATAACAAGTTGTTTAAATAATAAAATAGTAAAAAATATGTAAATGATTAAAGTGTTTTATCCTGGTTTATATTAAAATTTGATTTATGAGGTTCCACATAACCTTAAATGTAATATTGTATATAATAAATTCTTTTTTATAAATTTTAAAAATCACATATGTGAACATATATGATATGGAAACAATATATTGTTTTTTAGGTATTTATACTAATGTGAAATAACTGTTTTTATAATGAAAATATGTTTGTGTATCATAGAATTATATTTTGAAGGTAACATTATTCAAGAGGATATTTGAAGTATGTTTTAACATAAATAAGTTCAATGGTTATAAAAAATATTATTCTAGTAAAAAATATTGGATATTTTCATTTAATATACTAATGAGTTTAGACCATAAAACAATATTGAGAAATGTAAATGAATGCATTTATTCAACCTGAGATAGTGAATGTAGTTATTTATAAGAACTATACTACTGAAAATAAAATTTGAACAACACTTAATTTCCAAAAATCCATTTATGTTGTGGAAGTTAAACTAAATTTAAAGAGTTGGATTTTGTTACCATATTGATGTTAGTGTTAATTTTTACTAAATGAGTTTACTATGTGAGGGTATTTAATAATATAAATTGTTACATTATTTCATATAAAATTTTAATGCAATGGGTTCTAATAATAATGGTTATATATGTAGAAAATTTATAATTTGAAAATAGAAGTTTTTAAAATTGTGATATTTGATTTTGTGGGGTTATAGAGTTTGAATATGATCATGGAGTTGAATATTAGGAATATCATACTTAAAACCCACAATTATTCAAAATTGATTTCATCATATATGTTCCTCACTAAAATGTTTACTTTGAGGGTTTCATATAATGGAAACATCATGATTTGAAACTAATTATATGTAGAGGTAATGAGTTAAAGAACCTCAGAAATCATATTAAATAAAATTTCATCCCGGTATTCTAGTATATATCATGTGATATATTGGTGATTAAGGTGGTTTTTGATAATTATTAAAAATGATCTTATTATATAATATTTATAAAATGAATGTAAATATCTATATTATCATTCTATCATATTTGTTACGTATATCTATATATAGATATACATTTTTTGAAGTGCAATGTTAACTGACCTCTTAATGTATAACTTTCAATTATCCTCAACTAATATTCACTAAAGAGTAATATATGTTATAATTGAATTTTAAAGATAGTTTAACTAGGATTCTTGAATGGGTATAAATAATATGTGAATGATTCGAAAAATCATTTTTTTGTTCTCTTAATGACCCACTATGTATAATATATGGAGTGTAATACACTATATATTTTATATTTTTGGGTGTGTAGATCATATTAATAGTCCCCAATACTATATGTTTTCAATATACCTACCATTACAACCTTCTTACTATAATACCTTTCTTATTTAATTATTGAGTGATAGCTAATTTGGGGGCGGTTGGGTATGTTGATGATCACATGATCGGTTAGAAATCAACAAAGATAGGATTTTTCCCTAATATAATGAGTATGAAATTGTGTCCCTTAATTGATATAGAATATGGAATGTATAGAAACCCCTATATTGTATATATCATTAACTTATATATTGAGATTAGGTTCATGTGATACATGTATCCATAAATCTGAATGAATTTTAATGTATTCATTAAATTAGTTGGTCTATACTCAAAGTGTTGAAAATATATTACTCGATTATATGGGACTCACATACTCTTTGTCCAATATTCACGTGATGTATTTTATACAGAGATCATTTAGGAATTAAAACTAGTATTTAATTTGACTAATATACATTAGTGTAGAGATACGTGTGATTAATGGAGATCATACCATATCCCTTTGTACCATACATACAATTGATTATTTAATATAGGATTCTATTTAAATATATTTATATATCTAAATATTTATATTTTTCAATTATATAAATACTTGTGTGGTTCCAATTTATTATTGAAATAATTTTTACTGATTTTGACAAAGATAAATTCTATAAAAATGATTTATAGCCAATCCAAAAGTGTTTTGGATGGGTATCCATAAGGCATTACTAATGATGTGATTAAAAATGAAGTTATTATTATCTATAAATTTTTTTGGAAGATATAAAAAATATTACTGTATATGATTTCATAATTTATTATATATAATAGGATACAAGGTTAATCAGTACAAAATCCATTTTGATTTAGTTCAAGTGGGAGATTGTAGAAGATATACACTAAAGACATTATGGATGTAATTAATTTTTCTAATTCATATTATATGACTAAAGTTTTTATAAAGTATTTCATATTCCACTTATTCATAGAGTATGATTGGATTTTTCATAAATTAGTGATACTGTGAATTTTTTAGTTTTTTGAATTCTATATCACAAGGCAATCCATTATTTGTGATTGAAATGGTGGTTGAAAATTACAAGTTGATATAGCCACCTAAACCTTAAGCTCACGTTAACTAATTTTTAGTAGCATACTATCCCTAAAATAAAATTCAAGTACCTTGAGGTCTAGTGTCCTTGAAATATTTGATGTATAAATACATAATATTGAACATAAAAATAATAGAATTATTTAAAACTCTACAAAGTGCTCCTAATTCCCATAGATCTTATAAAACTATAAAGGATTACTTGGGTAAAATTTATATGGAAAAGGGTGATCTAGAAAGATCTGTAAGGTAATACACATGGTTACAAAGAATAACATGAGATTCAAGAGTCATTCCATAATATCCTAAAGATAGTGATCATATGCATGAAAACATGTCATAAGTAAATGAAATAATTAGATCATGGAATCATAATAATATATAGAACTTATAAATAATTAAATCATAAGTATATTTCATGGATAATAACTATGAGAAAATAAGATAGTTTAACAACCATTATAATTATTTTATTCTCATGATAACCATTTTCGTTACATAGTTATCTTAGGCTAACAGTGTGTGGACAATACATAACCTTCTTAGGACAATTGGCATGCACCATATTTGGTATACCATAAGACATTAATTGTACCTAATGCCTTATTGGGATATAAAATACCAACCCAACACAAAATAATATTTTCATGAATATTTCTTCCACAATATGAAAAGAATAGATTCACAAATCATAAGCATGATATAACCCAAAATAACGAAGTATGTTTCAAAATATTATCTTAAGATATAAAATATGGTTATATCATATGGATTCGCAAGATACGAATAAATTAATTTTTTTTGAAAATTCCTAAATTTAAATGTAATATATTTCTTTAACATTTAGTTCTAATATATACAATTCATGAGAATGATCTGGTGAAGAAATAATGAAAGTGAACCACTTTCGTGAAACTTTATGTAATAAGCAAATGGTGTTTTTAAATAAGGAAACATTATATTATTTTTTTAATAAAATAATATAACCAATAGATTTTCCAAAATATGAAGAGTGTTTTTAGAATAAAATCTTGGTCTAAAAGCATCTTATCGGGGTGATTCTTGATATGGGATAAGAAATAAAAAATTTCCATAAATTGTGTATACGTAAAAGATAGAGTATATAAGGTAAATAAAAACTTCTATAAAATGACTAATGAAAGAGATGTTAAAATTGGAATATATTTAGGGTAAATATTTTCAAAAAAATATAATAGGTACATTCTAATAATATTGCATAAAAGAGGATAAAAAGGTAATGTGTAACTGTAAAGTCAAGATGGAGGTATGGAAGTTCCCTTTTTATGTTTTGAAAAATATTTATTGAAATAACACATTTTAAAATATGATAAAAAACTTTCATTTCAAATATATAAGAATTTTAATATTATTTAATCTTCATAGGAATCATAATAAGGTTTCTAATTAAAAAGAATAACATTAGTATGAAGAGAAATTGTGGGTATGGAGGGGAAACATTCACTTAATTGGATGGAATTATCTATAACAATGTTTCATTTTCAAAAAGAATTAGAACTAATCATTAAGAAATAAATAAATAAAAGTGAAATCCTAATATAGAAATAGGTAAATCCATTTGAAATGAAATATGAAATTCAAGGGAAAAAGTTATAAATAAATACATCATATGTAGTTCTAAAAGACCCTTATATTTTTGGGAATACATCAATCATATCCCAAAAAAATGAAGAGGATGAATTTTAGTGATGATTCCATGTGAAATAATAATTTATGATTTTATTATTAATGTTCCATTATATACACAATAAAAATTAATATTGATACATAACATAAAAGTGTGCCTCAATGAAGGGTGATTTAGATGGAACCCTTAACGGGTGTCTAAAAGAGTTATTCACATGCACTTAACTTCCAAAATAATTAAATTAAGATAAATAGATATGTAAAAAATAACATTATTAATATTTATTTATTTTTCTACATTCTATATATTTTATTTTTTAAAATACAATTTATATATTTTTTGTTTAAATCGGTTACTTATGGATTTATGGTTAATTACTCCATATCATTTTTAGTTTGAAATAAATACTGAAATGTGTTTAAAAATAACATCATGATATCCATTATTTTGGAGTTTTATGTCATTTATTATTATAATGGGGAAATAATAATATAGTTTCATGGGTTATACTAAAATTTATCCAAATTAATAAATTTTCTTAAATAAGTCTACTTAAGGTGGTTAAAGTTACTACAGATATTTATTGTTAATCAATATAAAGAATACACAAAATTATTCTTCTAGAATATTAATGGTGTTAAAAATATATTATTAGGTAATTAAATATCATTTTTCTACTAGAAATTTATGTTGGTGATGGAAAAATAAATATCTCGTACAGTGAGGCAGTTTTCCACACACACGCATGAAAAAAATTTAATTTTTCTTGATGACTATGGATGAAAGTATAAAATGAATTATCATGGTATTTTAGTGAGAAAAAGGATTAAATGGTGAGGTAAGGGAGTTTTATAGAGACCAGGGTAGGTTTTTTGTTGAGTTAATACTTTGGAATGGGTGATTAAATGGGGAGGATTTCACCTCCTTTTATAATTAGGAAAAGGTAAATTTTGTGAGGACCCATTATTTCTCTATAATATCACTCAATTATTCAAGTAAAAAGGACAAAAAAGGGGCAATAATAGTGATAATAACGAAATAAAGTTTAGTTTCCCTAACCCATCCAATATCAAAAAATTTTAATATGATAACCATTTTCATTTATGCACTTTAATTCATGATTCATTACATAAAAACACATTAATACAATCCTAGAATATCTTATGGACTACTGTATTTAAAAAATTAGTTACATAGAATAATAACATAAAAAGGTATATGAAGAAATTATTTAAAATTTCATAACATGCTCTTATAATTATATATATCTTCAAAAACTACACTGGATACCCTTAGGACGTAAATAAGAAAGGGGTGAGCTATTAATCCCAGTAAGTAAATAATCAAGGTATAGTATAAGGTAATGCAATACATGATAGTCAAGAGGTATAACATGGTGACATAGAAAGGTTAGAATCATAAACAATAAAATCTAAACAATTTATAATGTGATAACATCAAGGTATCTTAAGGAATGTGCATATATTATAAAACATGACACCTTAAATGTAATTCAAGTCTAATCGTCAAGAAATTATAACAAGTTTTTCTTAGGATAACCTATTTCACACCATGCATGAAATAAAATTAGATAAAAAATATCAACCAATGAATTATAGGGATATATAATTCTAGGTCCACCCATCATATTCATATCATTTATAATCATTTATGTTCCACATAAATAATATAATATAATAAAGTTATTCATTACATTTATCCCCATGATTATGGAATGTGGGTTACATACATGGAATTTTATAATCAGTGAAGGATAGTAAAGTCTAGGTGAATTACGTTTATTATAAATGGGGATGATTATTATTTATTAAAAAAATTCATGGAAAATCATAGGATAATTTGGGTAGTATAAAAGATATACATAAATATTTAAGGAGGGTTTTAATGATAGTGAAAGGTGGTAATTCATTAAATAGAAATAATAAGTACATTAAAGGTATGTTTAAAAACACAAAAAATACATGGAAATTTTGAGGATATCTATTCTTTAGCTATATCTTATTGATCTCATGATAATCAATGTAGAGACCCATTGACTGATACTTCTTAATAAAATAGATCGGTGCATCCCATGGTGAAGCACTTGTGTGTATAAACCATTTATTGAGATTATCATATATTTTATTATTTACCTACTTATATTCAATAGTGTACATTAAATATTTAGTATTATATATTGGAAATTCTCCATGAAAAATATTGATCATGAACTCAACCTCTCAACTATGTGGAAGACCACGAAAATTTATAGGAAACACATATGTGTATTCCCTCATAATGTTAAATTTATCCATGATGAAATTTTCCTTATTAACAATAATTAGAGATAGATACATTTTCATATAATTAAAAAATATCCATGATTCATATGATAATACCATAATAAATCCATCCACCTCCTTTCACTTGTATAGAATTAAGGGTTTATTCTATAATATCATGGGTGATTTCCGTCTCTTGATAATTAATTTTGGATCTCTATAAGAAAATCTAATCCATATATATAATTTAATTAAATTGAACTCTTTGGATCACCTCAAGGTTTTATTTGAAATTAATCAAACAAATTTTGATATTGGATGAGTATTATGTTTGGGATACCATAATAGACCCATTTTCCATCTTCATCGATAACTCAACTTCAATGTTTTGAGATGGTGTTTGAATAGTTATACTAAACTAGTGTAAAGTTAATGAACACATAGATCCATATTCACATAGGATGGTTTATGCTCATGAATATATTATAACCCTTCTTTTCACTATTTGATTCTAGTTATAATAATTTTCTTTGATAAAAATAGAATTACATATGAGAATTTTAAAACAACTAATCACATAAAATAGAAACTATGAACATTAAGGGAAGTGAAATATATTCCTAAAAAAATGAATTTCCATTTTTATATCTAATTTATCCTTAGTATATTTCCTAACATAAAATTTCATAATCATTTTTCCCATCGTAATGGTTTCTTAATATATTTTTAATTTAATGAAGAATATCTCATATGAATGTAAATATAGGTGTAGAGTAAGACCACTTTTAATGAACCAGGTTATGATTAAGTAAATTCCCAACTCTCCCTTTTTGGGGTTTATTACCCCTATATACAACTAGGCCATAGAAAGATCCACTAGGAGTATCCAGATACATATTTTTTTCCTTCGAAACCACTTAATCTGTACATTACCATAATTTAAGGAAATTTTCCTATGTTTATTCTAATCCCTAATGTATCTAATAGGTTTTTATAATCCGATTTCCAAAAAATAACTAAACCTCTCTCTAATACCAACTATTACAACCCATATCTTTTATAAAAATCATTTCATGATTTATTAAATAAAACACACTTAATACAATACTCGAAGATCATAAATCTTCATTTCTTTTGGAAATTGGTAACATAGAACAATGAATTGATCATGGATTTAACAACATTATTTAAAACTTCTTGACAAGATGTTAAAATCTTATCTCTCTTCTAAAACTATATAAGATAACCTAGGGATGTACATAAGAAAGGGGAGAGAAATAAATCACTATAAGGGAATAATCAAAGCATAGAATAAGGTAAAGGTATTTATGTGAGTCAAGATGGATATCATGGAGACATATAAATGTGAGAATAATAATCATGAACATAAAATCATGGTATAACAGGTTAATATCAAAACAATATAAGTAAGGTGGAAATAGTATAAAATATGAAATCATAAATATATTCAAAGGCTAACCATCAAGACATAATAACATAGTGTCTTTAAGATAACCTCATATTCACCATACATGGTATCAATTGTGATAAAAAACATTACCCAATTAGTTAGAGGGATATATAATTCTGAGCCCACCCATAATAATCATATCATGTACAAGAAATTGTGTCATGCATAAATTCTACAATATAATAATGTTATCCATCATATTTATACCCATGATCAAGGAATATCGGTTATATAAATGTAAGTATCTTGTAAATAACTGATAAGTACATCTAGTTGACTACCCTTGAGAGGAAATGGGGATGAGTATTCAATACTCAAATTTTTGGAATGTAAAATCAAAGTATATTTTTCATATCATAACATATGTAAAAAATAATTTGAGGAAGGGTTTTAATAGAGTGAAAGCTTATCTCTCATAACATGGGAATCAGAAAAATATTAAAGATAGTTATAAAAACACATTAAAACATATAAAGTCAAAATCAAAAGGATATATTTCAAATAGAGTACTTAAATGTAAAATAATAGAGCAAGATCCCTTACATGGAGAGGGTGCTACAACAATAATAGGAGGATCATCTTAAGAGATTGGGAATACCTTGGGAGGGCTTCAAATAGGTATATGGAAATTAACTTTATTCTCAATGGGTTTTGAGTTAAGAGAAGTGGGATATTAGGTGGGTATTTATTGAAAAATAGATGAGAATTTTTTATTATAATCTAAACTCATGATTTGGACACTATATAATAAAATAATCAAAACCATAGGTCGTCCCATGGGTTTGACCATGTTTTATACCAAATATAATTGGTTTTCAATAATTTATAATTTTAATAACTGATCTTAGAAAAACAATATCATTGGTAATGTGTAAGTGACTAATGTTTATAAATAATTTAATTTCAAATCATACAATATAAGATAGGTTTTAGAGCTTTTATTGAATTATTATAAAAGTAATCAAATAACTTTAGAAAAAAATTATTTTAAAAGTTAAAAATAATTTTGTTTGTGGATACTCATTAAATTATTTATTACATCAATTTCTGGCTTTTATTTTAGCATCTCATAAATTATAAGCTTAATTTTACTTTTAAATAGTTTATTAACTTGATTAATTCATAAGAAAAATTAAATTTATTAAACAAGTTAAATATTTTGATCTATGAAATATAACTTTAAATTATATCATACTTTTCGTAAAATTTATTTTTTTACTTATTATTTTAAATTATAAATACACTTTTACAAATAAATTTTTATTTTGATTGAAATAATTTTATTTTTTAATAAATAAAATTTGAGAATTCTAATCTTATTATTACATAAATTTATATAAATTAATAATAAGAAATAAATTTATAATAAATTAAATAATATAAATTATTTTTTTATTAAAATGTAATATATTATAATATGACAATAATAACACTAATAAAATTTAAATAAAAATTATGAAAATAATAATTAATCATAATTTCATTTAGATATATGAAACTATGAAAATATTAATAATTAAACATTTGAGTATATTTAAATCAATAGTCTTTATTATAAAATTTATAAATAATTTATATTAATAAAATTTCATAACTCATATAAACTTATTTTCATCTAAAAAATTTGAAATAAAAGTATTATATATGTGTGTGAATTATGATATTGTTTATAATAAATTTAAATATATTAAATGAAATTATTTTTATTAAAATTTCACAAGAATATAATCTTATTTAGTTAAACAAATAAACATAACAATAACTAATAAAAAATGAAATCATAAAAACACAACAACAACAATAATAATAATAGAATTAAAAATAAGAATATGAAAATCAATTTATAGATTTGATATTTCTAGAACTTGGGTAGTGATGGCTCGAGGAGTCAAGTAGAGAGGTCGAAGACGAAGCTACGAGCTTCATTTGAGGATCTTGAGCTTAGAAGAAGGCTTGGATCAAGTTTGGTATAGGCTAGGCGAGTGCGATTTGGAGATCAATGATGTTGGATCTGAGCTCAACTAAGGGTTTCAAGTGAAATATTGAAAGTGAACATGAATTGATTTTTTGATAAATAAAGTGTTTTGAGATTAAATTATGGGTGATGTGTAAGATGTTCATCATCCTCCGCCTCTCATTGTTCGGATCTAAAATTTGGTGTTTTTTATTTAATTTTTTATATGTCTAAATCTCATTTCTAGATTATTTTTTTGGTTTATTAACTCTATGGGTTTTCATTTTCCTTTAATTTCATCTTACGTCCTTTTTCAAAATACTATTTTGATTATTTTTTGAATTCTTATACCTCTAGATATAATTTGAAACATTGGTATTAAATTGATATCATTTTTTTATACTGACTTTGTCCAAAATCTCTTTACAATTTTTTTGATTCATTTAAGATCTATGACAGTGCTTGAAGACCAATATGAATCAAATATATTTATATATATACTTTTTCATATTTTTTCAATGTTTGCACTGAAAAAGAAGGAAAATTAATCATTTTTTTAATTATTTACAATTTAATTAAAAAATTTAAGCATAAAAAAAATAATATATATATATTTTTTATCCTGATATCATCAATCATCATGTTTTTCAAAAAAGGGATTCGTTTTAAATTTTTAAAAAGGGATGGATTTAATTACTGCTTAACCAATACATTGAATAAAGGCTATATAAATCCTTGCCTTAATTTAAATTCTACACCCTGTGTGGTGAGGCAGAATGTTTAAGGAGAGAGTAAGGAGTGGGTAATAGCCTTTGTGATCTTCCATTTTCCTTTTTTTCTATTTTGGTTAAGAGAGTTATGAGAAAATTAGTTTTCTTCCAATGAGGTGTAGTATGCAAAAAATAAAAGTATGGGAATTTATTTTAAATTATTTTCAAATGTTTATTTTATTGTTAATTTAAAATTATTCAAAACCCATTTAAATGTTTTATTTTAGAAAATATATTAAGGGAGTAATATTTAATTAAAAATATTTTATTTTTAAATACAAGGCACTATATTTGTTTATAATATTATACGTATGCTACCTACCATTTAAAATAATATTTATTTTTCTTAAATAATTATTTATTTCACGTTTTATTATGTTATTGGAATTAATTTTATAAAAAAAATACAATTAAGAATTTATAGTTTTATTTAAGGCAATATTTCTATTCAAATATTTATTAATTTAATTATTTTATTTTAATGAGACATATTTATTTATTTGAAATATTATTTTTTAATGGATTAAATAATTTAATATGATTTATTTTTATTCTCAACTTATTTTTGATGAATATTTTCTTATATTCTATATTTAAAGAATTAATTCTCGTTAATAATCTTTCTATTATTGTATTTTTTTAGATTAATTTATAAGAAAATTCTTATTTCCAAATATATCTTTTATTATCATAATAATTATATATTTTTTAAAAATGAATATATGTATCATAATATTTTCATGTTATTCATCTTTAGAAATAAATAATGATTTAAAATTTTAATTCTATTGGGTTTCTATTTTTATAACCTTTTATGGGAATTACATTTAAAGATAATTATTTTATAAAGCTAATATATCCAGAAATTATATTTCTATGATATGAAATAAAATAATTAATCATTTCTTGTATAGTTTTAACTTTTAAATAGTAACTTATTTTTATCAAATTCCCTTTGATTATATTTTGTAGAATTTATGAAAGTTACTATTTTATGTAAGTTTATACTATTATTTTATGTATTAAAGTACACAAAAAACCATGAATTTAATTCATATTTTGAGAAATGTCCCTAATATTTATCTATTACATATCATACAATTATGTAATATACACTAGTTGTTGTATTTGTGAATATATATGTATTTTTATCCAATTAAAAATGGTTTTTATGAGTATAAATGAATGAAATTTTAATACATGAGCCATAATTATTCTTTCATCAACATTTAATGTGTTTATGCATTAACTGAAAGTGGTGAATGTCAGTTGATCTAATCCAGTTGTAATCTTCTGGTGAAATTTTATTTATAAATTAAAATATATAAACATGTTTGTAAATATGTTGTCATTTTTTAAACTAAAAACTCTAGGGTAAGTGTATATATATGTAAAGAAATCGTTAAATTATTTTTATAAAATTAGAGAATTAAACATAATAAATATGGTAGGGAATTGGTGAGTGAACCCATCCCCCAAAAATTGGTTAGGCCCAAGATAGTGATCAATGTTTCAAGTGTACAAAATATTTGGTTTTAAAAATATTTCATATTGTTTACAGAAAAATAACTGGATTATTTTTAAAGAAACTTTTTAGCATACATAATTTCATAGTGTCAAAGTATTTTAATAGAGTAATTAATAACAATAAAATTTTCAAATGGTATTCCTAATGGTATTTTTTAAATTGTAATCTAAAGAACAATCAAAGTATTTTTAAAAGTTATTTTCAAAGGAAATTTCATAAATGGAATTTCAATGATTTTAAAACCCCTTACTAGGAAATTAATTTTCTATCCCATTATTTTAAAAATATATTACCATGTATTATAAATGTTCGATGATGGGAATTTTCCCTTATGGAGTTAGCACATGAAAATTAAATTGGTTTATATTATTACCACTCTAATAAATTTGTAATGCGTTCTCTACTTCTTCAAAACCAACATCGAAAAGTTTCTTAGAATGTAAAATGTGATGTGTATAATTTCAGTTATCTATTATAAAAACAGACACAAAATTTTAATGTTCTAAATATAAAATCATAGGTTTGGTGAATTTTATTTATGATGTCATAATACTATATTTATATTTATACTGTATTTAAATTTTCCCCAAAAATTTGACTTTTGTGGAAAATGATGATAAATTCACCATTGGAAAACTTATACATGACTATTTGATAAATGATATATAGTTTATGAAAATATTTCAAAAAATATGATAATTTATTCCTTTAAATAAAAATCCTCATTTATTGAAAAAATACTCGTTTTTATGACAATAACAATTTTCAAATCCTTATAATGATTACACTGGACTTCATTAAATTATATTATCATATATATTTAAATAAATAATATTTAATAATGATAATTTTTTAAAATGTAATTCATTTAAAAATTCATGAATTTATAAAAAAGAGTTCTTTAATAAAAACTATTTATATTCAAAAAATAATATTTTAGTTTCCTCAAATCAAAATTTAATTTTTGCAAACTCATTATATAATCATTAATAAAGTAACAATTAATGGGAATAAATATTATCATTACTTAATTTAAAATATCACTTAGAAATTCATATTTCTAGGTTTTAGGTACATAACTACATATTACAATCACATACGCCCTATGGGTACAGTGTGAAATGTTGACAGTTTATTGGGGTTGATCGGTGAACATGGTTTTTTTTTTGTGATCTCAATAAGAATGAACTTCTCATGTAAATAGTTTCTATCATGCTTAATTTTTTTAATCCTATCTTGGGCTTGGTCAAGACAGAAATCCAAATAATTCTATCACTCTAGGAATCTTTATGGAATGTTCTTTATAGGGAATAATCCTACACGTTGAGGTCATCACTTCTTCCATCTGTTTTAATTGATTTTATCAAATCCCATAATATACTAATGCAAACTATTATTGAACAATGAAAATATTATCAACATTTCACTTTCTTTTAAATTTTATAGCTTATAAAAATCCAAAATAACCAAATTATTATATGTATTTTAAATAACTACATTCTATAATGAGTAATTTGTTCATTTAACAAGGAATTTAATTTATAAAAGTTTATTCCATTACATTTTCCAAATTTTTTAACCACTTTCACTTTTTAAAACCAATTTTACCTTATTTTATTTGCACCGTGGTAAATCCAATTTCACTCGTGGAACTAATTTTAAGGGGAAAATTAAAATTTTCCTTATTTTATAATTTTTACATGATGATTTAATATATTTAAATCAATTTATAAAATTAAATTTTTATAATTTATAGAATGAAATTTTATTATTAGACCACAAGATGGGTAAAATCATTTCTTATAATTAGTTCATTTTTGGCATAAAATTGTTTATTAATATTTATAAATAAATTAGTTTATCATAAATAAATAAATTTATTTTGACTTTCATATAATGCTGACACTAAATAGTCCAAAATATTAAAAATAGATTTTGATTAGAATAAAATATTATTTTTTATAAGTTTAAATAAGGATTTTATAAATTTTAAACTATAACATAAAAATGTATAGAATTATTATATAGATAAATATTTGACCAATTGAAATCTTTTATAAAATTCCTTTTCTCACTTCTATATTGATAAATTTTTTAAGGTCGGCATTCTTACAAAAACTATATTTTTTCACGATTCATCTAAAAGTCAATTATTTTTTAAAAAAAAATAAATTTTTAATCCGAAGCTTATTTTCTGAAGATGAATCAAAAAGGGATTTAATTTTTTATATTAAACTTATTTATGTATTTAAATTTAATTTTAAAAATATAAATGTATAATGTAGTAAATAATTTTTTTGAAAAATATAACTTAAGTTGTAAAATGTGAAATTTTGGTGAGTAAATTAAAAAAAAAATTATAAAATAATAAATAAACTTATTTATTAAATATTGTTCCTTATAAAAAAGGTTTCATTAATTTTTAATTCTTACTTATATACAAATAATGTTATAAAATTCATGTTATTTATAAAAACAAAAAAATTCACTATTCGCCTAAAATCGATATTTATAGAAAAAACCAAAAAAATCATCTTAAACTATTATTGAAATTCTAAATCCAAAAATGTAGTTTATTTTGTAAAATTTAATCTCTTGAATTTTACTTTTTATTTTTTATATAAAATCATAAAATATAGTAAAAAATATTTTTATAGAAAACTTACTCTTTTAAAAAATATTTATTTTTAACATTTATTTTTATAAAATAGTAATAAATATAAAATTATTTAATAAATATTATATTATATTAAAATAATCATTTATCAATAATTTACTAATTTATCCTTAATAAAACTATGTCCCACGAAAATATACATTATTAACCACAATATTGAATTATATAAATTTTAATATGCTTCATAATTTGATTACTCTTATTCATACATAATAATTTAGTGATTTGGTTTAGATTATTTAAACTTATTATTGTTAAATTTTATTTTGATTTTCTAAGTGATTAAAGTTATCAAAAAAAATTCACATAATTTGTAAAAAAAATAGATATTAAACTCTCTGGTTGTAACATTCTCCCCTAAATAAATTACATACTCACAATTTTAAAACTCATATGATGGGACTCATTTCCATTAGGGTCCTAATTTACAATACAATATAAGTATATAATGTTTCTACTTAAGATATTAATTAACATTTCATTATAATAAATATTATATGATCCCTTTGTAAAAAGAGATAGTCTTTTCCTAAAGTAATCCAAATATGTGACGAAAAAATAAATACATAATGTGTAACATTCCTCCAAACAATTTTGAAGTTTCTTATACCATGTATATAATAACTATACCATAAAAAAATTATTATATATTAATACCTAATTGGTAAAATCTTATATGATACAATACATCAACAAAACTAGACTAGAAAACCATTATATACCCAAACAATAGTTATTGCATAATTTTTTCCTTTTACCTTTGATCTGGGAGGTGGTCTATGCCAGTTGTCCACTTTAACCGTTGGATTGGTGTGTTGGGTTTTATAGTTACTAAATTCATCACATCTAAATCATCTAATAATTAGTGGATCCATATGAAGAACATTTTATTCCTATATTATATCCTTTTTTCCCTCAATAAATAATTGTTATATTCCCTCCTTTACAACAAGTAAAGCATCTTCCAGCTCCATTCAGGAAAATTTCAGGGTGTTTCATCCTATATTTTTTATATTTATGATGTTAAATATTATTCCACTTATCATCTTCATCCCCATGATCCCATGAGACTCTATCCTTATCTTTTTCTGTGGGTTAAGGGTTCTGACTATCATAAAATGGTAAATTGTATTTTTCTGATTGGTGGTTTTGAATAATCATTAGATTTCATAGTACAACTCCCATTTTAATGGTATGATAAATTAGGTATTCATTTTATTGTCCCTCATACAAACTTTTAGATTTATTTCTTATAGTTTAATCCATCACTAAAACAAAGAAGGGGTTAATATGAGACATAAATAGTTTTCATCATAAGATAATTACCCTAGATAACTGAAGGGGAATTTAACATGAATGCTGCTCACATTATAATATCATAATTTTATCATATAATATTTATTTCAAGTTATATCACCCTTTATTTAACCTATATCATTCATATTTTAACCAATATAATTCTTTGATCGACATATATCACCTCTAGTTCAAACTATATCATTCAGGATTCTTCTTTGTTTACCATAATTTGGGTTATCTTACTTATTTAAACCTTTTTAATCTAATTAATAAGGAAATAAATCCTTAATTAAGTTTCATAAAGAAAATTTGATCAACCAAATAATATATCATGAGAGTGTTTAACAAACTGTGTAGTTTGGCCTCTTTGTCATGTACTAGGTCACTATTGAGTTAATTCTCGTCACTCCCTCTTCAATGTTATTACCCCAATATAAAATTTTTCCAAAGCCTCCATCCAATTTTCATTAACTTTAAAGGGAATTAATTAAAAAGAAACTACTCAATATCTTCATTAACAAAATTTTATGATATTGAACTAAATATTTTCTTATCCTTAGACTTCCTCTAAGGGTATTCACTAAGGTTATGTCATCCATATCACCAAAAATTACTAGAACTTTATCTAATGCCAACAATAGTGAAAAAAACCTTAAAAACACTATAAGTAATGATTTATAGTGTACTTTATAAATATTAAAAGAAAAGGCTCTAGAGGTATAGTGTCATTGAATGATTAGATACATAAATAAATTATCTAAATCATTAAATATATATCTTTATTTAAAACTCCACATACTTATCCTAAATCCAAAAGAAATTTTAATGTTGCATATGATACCTAGGGTAAATAAATAATGAAACGGGTGATCTAGAAATCCTAATAATAGAAAAATAGGGAAATAAATAATCTCATGAGATTAAAGAGGAATAACATGATATCATAAATAGAATGATCTTAAGCCTGAAAATATTGAATAACTAAATGAAGGAATAAGATAATGGAATCATAATTATATGGGAAAATAGTCAACGTTACATCCTACGAATATTACTAGGTGGACCACAAAGACCATATAACATAGTTTAACCACAATCATAGCAATTATATTCTTAAGCTGACTACTATCATAACATAGTTTGCTTAGGCTAACCACTTTTTCACCATAAATAATGTGCTTAAAATAACTACTCACGAACCACAGATGGTATCTCATGAGAAATTAACATTACCAAATGAATTAATAATATATAAAATACCCACATATTGCATCATAATATATACAGGAATATGTGTCTTATATGAGGAAAATAATCAATACATAAATCATAAGCATGATATAACCCAGAATAAGGAAGTATGTTTTACAATATTAACATAAGAAATAACTGAAGGATATATCATATAGATCCCCAATATAAGATGGAATTAAAGCATTGTGAATATTAATAATTTCAAAATTAACTTATTTCATCAACATGTATATATAATTTAGAATGTTCATGAGAAAGGTCTAGTGAATAAATAATTTATATAAACCACCTGGGAAAAATTGAAACAATTTAAGGATTGTTTTAAAGAAGGAAAGTGAATTATATTTTCACTAAAAATATAATTTAAGAAATTTGGTTCACTATAAAAAATTAATTATCTTTAATTATTTTCATGGATTAAAGGCATTTTTTTGTGTGATTCTTTACATGAGATAATAAATAAGATAGTTTCCAAAAATTGGGATACTGAAAAGTGGAAATTTCAAATGGAACTAAAAACTTGTATAACCCCAAAAATGAAAAATATATTAAACTTGGTTTAGATGTAAGGGACATATAGATAAAAAATAATAATAATATGTTCAAAATATTTCATAAAATTTGATAAAAATAAAGAGAATGTTTAACTTTTTAGTCATGAAGGTTGTATAGAAGATCACATTTTATGTTTTAAGAAAACATTGTAGAAATATCACATCCTAGAATTATATAATAAAAAATTATTTTAAATATATAATATGGTAAATATTATTTTTACATTAGATAACACTTAATGATATTTTTTATTAATAATCATAACATTATCAGGAAAAAAATTATGGACAAGGAGGGGAAATTGTCGCTTAAGTGTATTGGAGTTGTACATCACATAGTGGAATTTTCAAAAAGTATTATAAATTTCTATAAACACATGAATTAAAAGTGATATATAAAGATAAAAATAGGGTTATTATATGAAATGGAAGATTAAATTTAAGAAAAAACATTATAACACAAGAAATCAGATTGACTTATAAAAGAACCTATATTTAAGAAAATACATCAATCGAATCCTTCAACTATGAGGAAAATGAATGGAGGAGAACTATCTAATTTCAACTATAATTTGTAATATTATAATTCAAGGGGGTAGTATAAAAAAATAAAATTAATTGTGGTGTATAATGTCATTTCATTCCCCAATGAAGGGTGATTGAGACAGAAACCTTACCTCATGTTCAAAAGTGTTCTTCAATTGAACTTAACTTCTTCAATAATTAAATTATGTTCGTTAGATATATAACAAATAAACTTATTTATATATATCTATAATTTTATATAGTACATATATAGTTTTTTTGTACTCATTTTTAATATTGTTTTCAGTTACATCGAATACTCGGGGTTTTTTTAGTTAATTACTTTGTAACACTTTTAGTTTGTTGACTATGGTCAAAGGTGTTATAAAATAGCAACATGCTCTCCATAATTGTGGAAGTTTTTAATATATTATTAAATAAGGATAATAATTTTTACTTTTAAAGGATATCCCAAAATAGATCCAAATTAAGAAAGGTACATTGATAAGTCTATTTAAGGAGGTTAAAGTTACTATGATCATTTCATTTTAATAACACTTATATAACTCCCAATATTATTCTACCAGAAAATCAATGGTGAGAAAAAAATCATATTAGTTAATTAAATAACCTTTTTTATGTAATATTTGTTATGGTGTTGGAAACTTCTACACATATTTCATGGTGGTGGTATTCCACACACTTGCATTGACAGCGTTTTAATTTTTCTCAATGATTTTAGGGGAAAATATAAAATGAATATTCCATTAGTATAATAAAATTTCATGAAAGTAAAAAAATCTAGTTTTATAATACCTTTACATATGTATTATTCTTGAGAAGTGTATAAGAATAAAATAACATAAAAAGATATTTTGAGAGTATCATTTTTTTCCTAGAAATTCTTCCCTTGGGTAACACAATTAGACTTCTTATCATTGTCTTTCGATGATACCAAGACATCATAGGAATGTGAAGGCTATTAATGACATACTATGATGGATTTTTTCATTATCCATGTCTTTCTAATGGGTGTAGAAATATGGAGTAGGTGGTCTCCTTTTAAAAGTGAATAAAAATGATCTATTGAAGAAACTAATTATTTCACAATAATATCATTCAATTAGTATTGGAAAAAGATTCCAAAATGGAAAAAAATTGTGGAAAGTGATAAGGATGACTTTTCCCCAAAAATACAATATCGCATATATTTTCCAGGTTATTTTACCACATGTGCCATGTTAAACAAATTTTCCCATAATTTCACAAAACTTTTGTAAATCCAGTTTTACCATTAGTAACTAATTTTAATATAAATTATTGAAATTGATATTTTTTATAATTTCATAATTTTAAATTCTAATATGTAAATAATTTCATAAAATAAATTTTTTGGGACTTAGAGAAATTAATTTTAGTTTTAGCACACATGGCACTTAGAACTATTTCTTAGAAATAGTTCAATTTAGGCTTAAAGTTTACTTATCAGATATGATTATCATTTTTTACAATTATGAATTCATAAATAGGTTTATTATAAAAAACTGATTTTTATTTGGATTTCAAATTAATCCAAAATTGAATTGTCCAAAAACAATAAAAATAAAAATTGTTTTTTTTATTAGGATGATTAGGTTAGCCATATGTTTTTTAAATTTAAAACTATATCATTAAAATGAATAAAATTATTAATTAAATATATACTTTATAAATTATAGAGTTTTATAAACTTCTATGTCACTCTTATATACTAATAATGCATCAAAAGTCTCTATATTGAAATGAAATGTATTTTTTCACAATTCATCTACAAGTCAATTATTTTAGAAAAATCCCAAAAATTCATCCCATGTTTATTTTTAACAAAGGAATCCCAAAAATGTTAGTCATTTTTTATATTAAAATTATATAAGTTCTGAAAATTAATTTCAAAATATTATATTTTTTCATCATTGAAAAAATTATTTTTTTAACAATATATCATAAGTTCTCAATTATCAAATATGAGTTTATAAATTCAATCCAACATTCCTTAAATAATTTAGTCGCTTATAAGAAACTTATCTAGTCTTAAAAAATGTTTTATTAATTTCTATTTCATACATATATACTAATAATTTCATAAAAGTCGGGTTATTTAAAAATGTTATTTTTCAGTATTCACATGAAAATAAATATTATTGTTCAAAAAACATTCAAATTAAACAAATTTTGAAATCATAAATCCAAAAATAATGTTTATATTGTTAAATTAATTACTATAATCTTCTGTTTTAACTTTTAAATAAAATCATAAAATATAATGAGAAACTGCTTTTTAGAAAATTTAATTTTTTAAAAATACATTTCATCATAATTCTTAATATTTATAAAACCCTAATTATGAAAGAATTAATAAATCAATACACTACAGAAAAAACAAGTATTTGTGATGGGCTATTTGCAACAGGTTAGGCACCCATCGCAAATTTTCCTTCGAGAGCCACTATTTGTTATTAGAATAAGTATATCGCCGCAAAAGACTTTGGCACAACCTGTGTACCAAATCATAGGAAGCCTATTTGTGAAAGGACCCTTCGTAAATAACTTTTTTACTGCAACCCATATTTATACCGGGGTTAGCATTTGCGATGGGTCCTATCACAAATCCTACAATCGTGGATGATCTAATCTATATATAGTGCCATACAGTTATTTTTCCATTTATGTCATCACAGAACTCCCCTCTCATTTTCTTCTCTCATATTCTTCTCATCAATCTTTTCAAAGCTTTAAATTTTACAACGAAGCAATTTTCAAGGTTTTCATCTATAGATTGATTCAGTTTTAATGTATTTATTTATTGCTATTATTTTTTACATAATTCATTTTATTTTATATTATTAATAATTATGATTAATTAGTAGTAATTAAATTAAATCAGAACTAGAAATTTTTTTTCATTATTTATTTTTACAAATTATTTGTTTCAAATAGATTTAATGTGTTTATTTAAAAATAAATAGCTTTAATTTGTGATAATTTTGTTCAATTGTCATTAATTAGTTACAATTATGTGTTATTTGTATTAATTAGTAATAATTAATAAAACTTAGTGATGATTAGTATTAATTAATGAAAATTTGTAATAATTAGTAATAAATAGAAATAAATAAATTAAATTGTAATAAATTAGAGTAAATTGTAAAAAATAGTAATAAATAATAATAAATAGTAATAATAGTAATAAATAGTAATAATTAGAAATAATTAGTAACAAATAAAAATAATTTGTAATAATTAGTAATAATTTGTAATAATTTGTAATAATTAGTAATAAATTCAAATAAATAGTAATAATTAGAAATAATTAGTAATAATTAGTAATAATTACTAATAATTTGTAATAATTAGTAATAAATTGAAATAATTCGTAATAATAAGAAATAATTCGTAATAATTAGAAATAATTAGATATAATTAGAAATAATTAGTAACAATTAGTAATAAATAGAAATAAAGGGTAATAAATAGTAATAAATAGCAATAAATTGTAATAATTGGTAAAAATAAGTAATTCATAGTAATAATTAGTAATAATTAATAATAATTACTAATAATTACTAATAAATAGTAATAAATAGTAATATATTGTAATAGATAATAATAAATAGTAATAATTAGTAATAATTAGTAATAATTTGCAAGAATTAGTAATAAATTGTAATAATTAGTAATAATTCGTAATAAATATTAATAAATAGTAATAAATTAAATTATATTGTAATAAATAGTAAAAAATATTAAAAAAATAGTAATAATTAGTAATAAATAGAAATTAATTGTAACAAATAGTAATAAATAATTATTATTATTAATAGTAAGTAATAATTTGTAATAATTTGTAATAATTTGTAATAATTAGTAATAATTCGTAATAATTTGTAATAATTAGTAATAATTTCTAATAATTAGTAATAAATAGTAATAATTAGTAATAATTAGTAATAAATAATAATAAATTGTAATAATTATTAATAATTAGTTATAAATAGTAATAGATGTAAATAATTTGTAATAATTAGAAATAATTACTAATAATTAGTAATAAATGTTAATAATTAGTAATAAATAGTAAAAATTAATAATAAATTGTAATTTATAGTAATAAATAGTTTTAATAATATAAATAATAATAATAAAAACTAATAAAATAAATTAAATTAGTAAAAAATATTTAAAATTATAAAAAATTTATAAAATAAAAAACAAAATAATAAAAATCATAATTTTCAAAAAAATATAAAAAGAATAAAAAGAATAAAATAATAATAATAATAAAATAAATAATAAGAAAATAATAATAAAATAATAATAAAAAACGCAATATTCGTGATAATATAAAAAACACACAATAGAGAAATGAAAATATATGGATTAATAAAAAATTTATAAAAAAATCATTAAAATGTTTATCAGAAAAAGTATATAAATCCTTAAGGGGGGGGTAATCTGAGGAAATGGAGTTGATGGAGGAGTTGGATGAGGGAACTTCATCCCTGAACCATGAGTCGTACGTCACATGTACTCCATTATCTACACGTCATGTTACTGCTATCATCGACTCACCCTATCATCCTCCCCTAGCTGTTAGTGGGTCTCTTCATGATCCTTATGCATGGTCTCTATAAGCTCACCCTAATATTACAACTACACTTCATACTGTGTAGTAGCAGATGAGGAATCTCCATGATCCCCTCTCGAGCTGCAAAATAACATCATAGTGGAACCATAATAACTCTTAGGTTTCAATCGATATTTGATACCAAAAACTCAGCCATTCATGAAGTCATAATGAGTCACCTTTATCTATACAACATCATCAATCCTACTGAACATGAGTTCTGAACATTAATCTCGACCTGGCTCTCATGCCCTGTCTGAGACATCGTGGCCTCATATGATTCCTTTAATTAAAATTTAAAATTAAAATAGTTAAAATATTATTTGAAGTTAATTCTAAAAATAAAAAAGAAATTATATTGACCACAATATAGTGTTGGTGACCATCTTTAAACTCTCATGTGTTAGGGTCATTGTAAATCCTTCTATAAACATCCAACTCTATAATATCAGTTTGATTGACTGTATATATGAGTATAAAATAAAGCATTTACATTTAAAGTTATATAAATTATTAAAAAATACTTATCATATGTCGCTAATGTGTAATGAATGTATGACTCCCGACTCGATGATTCACCTCCAACCTCCCCTGATTTTGTCAACCAAATCATTCTCTCCTCTGAAAAGTATCTCCCATCCAATACAAATTTAATTCATCCCAAACCTAATATGAGATGTAATGTGGTTGTTGGGAGCAGTAATACTGATCAAATTTAGGGACTCCTGCTTTCCACATAGTTGTTCTCCTCATATTGAGAAAAACCTGACAGCAACACTCACATATACAGAGCTTCCATGCCTCCCAGGTAGAGTCTCCCATGCTATCATCATTGAGATACCATAATATATATGGATCATTAATAATAAAAAGTTATTAAGTAAATAAATTTCAAAATAACGATTTATTTATTTACCATCTAACACTCAAACATATGTCATTGAACATCAATGGGAATCTGATCCTATGCCACCTATGCTTAAGAAAAATAATTCCACAATATAGAACTCCCCTTTCCAGTAGATATATGTGAAAATATTTGAAAAAACATAAAAAATAATCACAGAATTAATATATAAATAAATTACTGATAATTAATCGAAAATAAATATGTTACACAACAAAAACATACCTCAACAAGCTTGGATTCAATTCATGTTGAAACACCCCAAGCTTCCATGGTATGTTTCCCTTTGAATAATGCAATATCTTGCGTTGTACGCAACATCGAGTTCTAACACACCACAACCAATCAAACTAGCTATTATGAATAGTAATACCCACTTTTTAAAATTTTATAAATTTTAACATTCAAAATGGACTTCATATTTTGATTCGGAGTATCAAAATTAGCTTAGGGTGAATTTTTGGAATGTTTTTGAAAACATTCATTTTTTGATGAATAGTGAAAAACACTAAGTTATAGTTTAAACACGAATTTTTATTTAAATAATTATTTATTTTATTTAAATTTATTTTAGGTCAAAATATATACATAAAAACAATATAATTTTTATGCATTTCATTGGATTCAGTTTATAATTGTTTTATATATATCAAAATTTTATTGAACTTTTTATCATCTTTTACCCACCTCCTAGGAGCATTTTCAAATGTATATAAATATTAATTTTACAGATTATGTGAGTCGAATTTCAAAAATCTGAAAGTCACACTTGATATCCGTAAGTAAAATGTGGTTTAATAAGATAAAAATATTTTTTGGTGAATCGTAACTTTTTACTTTTATTTAACACGGTAAAAAGTGAATAGGGTAATTGAGGGTAAAAATGATATTATTATTACCCTAACACATGTCCTATTTCTATTGGATGAGTGTAATTTGACCAGAAACAACCTTAGGAATAAAATATTATCCTTTAGGACCACTTGGATTAGATTTGGACATTTATTATTATTTAATTCAAAAAAGAGTTAAAAGTGCTAAATTCAATGTTTAATAAATAATACATTATTATTATAGGGTTACACATAAGATAAATTCGACTATAAATATTCATTTGAAAGATAAAACAATTTCCTAAATAATGGAATTATAATGTATATTTTTAATACATTAAATAATTTAATTTATTTATGACATAATGATGATGAAATAATTACCTAATTAATGAAATATTAAAATATTTGATATTATAAATATCCATATAAATGTAATTTGAGACTTTTTATGAATTAAACTAGTTTTATAGGTCAATATGACATGTTAGGGTTGGTTAGAAGAATTATTTTTGAAGTAATAATTCTGTTATGAATTTAGAAAAAACAAAATACCAAATAGTGTCAAGATTGACATAAAAGAGTTTTTAAAACAAATATTATATTCTTAATTGATATTGTATTCCTAAAAATAAAAGGATCGGTCAAAAGACTTATATAATGATATTTTTATCATTAATGAACTACTTTGGGTTCTCTTGGAAGTATATTGTATGTTTATTAACCATATAATATAAAAACACAAAGAGACATGGTAAATGTCAAACTATTTAACTAAGAGTTAAATCTAAAAGATAAGGTTAATATAGTGACCCAAACCTATCTAAAACCTATTGGTTGATTGATTTTCATCCCATAACCACCTTATCCTTTAAATAATTCATTTTTGAGCCACTATAAACCGAGAATGATTTTATTATAAAATAATATTTCTAGCCTTTCATAAGGTCCCCTCATCCCTCTTATAAAAGGGCACTTCACCTTCTCTCTAATTCACACCATCAAAGCCATTTGAATCAGCCAAAACCTGCACAAATAACCTCTCAAATTTCCCCCCTTCATCCTAGAGGCCTTTCTTTAGTCAGAAAGCCATCCTAGGGATCCCTTTTGATCAAATCAAATGGTGAACCCGAATTAGAGCTAAATATTTCATAACCTCTTTCAAGTTCCTTTCTTCATCCACATCCTCTTTCTTTATTTTTTCCATTATTAAATAATAAGTCCAGTAACTTCTATGAAATTTGATGCTATTATAAACATGGTACAACCATATTCATTATTCTATCCACCCTTTGAATGACATTTCACCATACGTGCGTACGTACGGCTTACCGTCTCCACATCATGGTGTGATTTTTATTCAATACATTATTATTTTGATGGGTATAAGAATGATGTGTAATTGATGTAAATAATAAATATAAAATGATAATGATTCTTTATATATGATATACAATCCAATTATATATTATTTTAATATGAAAATAATGATATTGTCACTCATGCGTACGTACAGATTACCGTCTCCAAGAACACGACGATATTCATTCCCCATCATAATCCATTCAAGAATAATTTTCATTAGATGATTAAAAATAACTTTTATAGACATAATCTCATTTTAAATATGAATAATATGCATCCTATCCATAACAAACATTACTTACGTAACAAAGTATATAAAGGAAAACAAATCAGTTAACACCCGAAATGACGATAATACTAAGATATTATTAACAAAGCAATGTTAAAAGATAATATATAATATCATATTGATTCATATGATTCTATTATAATTTAATAAAAATTATTAAACTATTATACTATAGGTTAACATATCTTTGACCAAGGAAAATTACAATGTAATGGTTAATTTTACAATCTCTTCATTATCATAGGTTGTTTATACGTAATTATATACTGAGACCTCTTTGTCATCCACATCCATGTTTTTAAAAAACATTATTTCAAAACATTTTTAATATTTGCTAGAATATGGGTGAAAGTCATTTATACCCTTACTTGACCTTATATTTTTTCAAAGTAATCTTTCTTTCATTTTCCAAACAAGGTACTTTATGACCTTTTCGACAAAATTAAGGTAATAATGACTTTTTTTAACTTATACAGCGGGAGCAGCTATTTTCTGCAATTATAACATAATTGACACTTCCCATAAAATCTTATAAGAATATTTTAAAAATAAATAATTTTGTTTATAAATATATTACTTTTAAATGATTTCAAAATAGAAAGAAATATTTTTCTAAAAAAGTTTTGATTTCATCTATGTCAACATCATTTGAAGGATTTTAAGCACATATGAAGTTGGTTTATTATGATACAAAACATCCATATTGTATTGAAGGTTTTCTGATATGTTTTATAGTGGATGTGTTATCTTTACACCATTCATGGTTTATGGATAAATTATTGACATTTCGTATGCTAGTTTTAATACAAATGTTTATGGTTTGTTTAAACCTTTTCATATGAGGAATGCATTGGACTTAGTAAGTGACGGGTGGATCACGCTATAGCTCTGCGATACATCGGTAGGTCTCATGAGACAAACTAGTGTCTTGGCACAAGGCCTTGACAAAATCTTATTTGTAGTCTTGGCACAAGACCTTGACTATGTGGTTAAGAAAGTCTGGCATTATGCATTCCATCATTATGAAAGTGGCTATTGATATTTCATATGATTATTCCATTAGTAGAATATCCATGTGAATAAGTAAATGGAATTATTTTGTTTTAACTTTTCCATACTATGATGAATTTCACGTTTAAAAGGATTTTTTTTAGTCTTATACCTTTCCATAAATGATTATGCTTATTCATGAATGTTTTTTCTATATTTTTATCGTCATTAAGCACTTGATCTCACCCATTTCTATATTTTATTTTTCCCAGGATGCGAAGACGTATATTATGACTAGCCTGCATGGATAGTCTATGGGATCTCAGTGTTGTCTTTGGAAACAATGTTGTTGTAGTTTTCCATTTTACAATGTAATGTAAACCTTATAAATGTATCTAGTACTTCCAAGGCTACTAAACTGATCGGTCTTTCGAGACATGATGTTTTGTGATCATGCCAATGATATGTAATAATGCACTACCTTTTGGTAACTGGAGATGGGGTGTTACAGTTGGTATCAGAGAAAGTTTACTACAAACTTTGTAATCTATATTTAGATCAACTCTGATTAGAGCACATTACCCTATGATAGACTTTGATGATTAGTATAGAAGAACTTCCTAAAATATTGTTATTATAGAGATTTTGTGTGTTTTCCAAGAAATATATCCCTGTCTGGATAGGAGCAGATAGAGGTGTCTCTAGCACAGATGTACCTAGGGGTAATAACCAAAAACGCCTCTTAGAGATATAATCCAACGGGAACTAGTGCACGACAACAGGTCTTGCTACACTCTTGGTTATGACACTCCTGGGGGATAAGATTAAGATAATTCTCATTTTCTTTACAAACCATTATAAAGGGTTTATGATTATATACTTCCTCATGGAAAACGTTTTTTATGATTATGGATTGTATCCTTAAACTATTCAATTTATGTTATGTATTTTAAAAGTTTGGAATAATGTATTTTGATTCATGAACTAATCTAGTTTATTCCATTGTTTAGAAATGGTGCCTAGTTAGAGGAATGGAAACCGTATCAATGCACACACTCCATGTAGGGAATTCCCCTCTACTCAAGTTAATTATAGTGGAGCTAGTGATACAACTGGTGCTGACCAGCTTATCACTATATTGGGACAACTCACTTAGGTTATGAATAATAACCTTACTCGTATGGAGCACCCTGATCCACAATGTAGAGGATCAATGATAGATCACTTCATGAACAACAACCACCAACATTCAATGGGGGTAAAATTCAACTATTAACTGATCAATGTATAAATTCCTTAGAGAAAATATTACACGCCATGGGGAGTAACGAAAGGGAAATGGTTGTCATGGAAATTTACCGCCTCATTTGAGATGCTGATCAATGGTGTTCGTTGATTCAAAAGAAAAAGGAAGATGATGAAGTATCAATTATTTAATGGAGGGAGTTTAAATAAAATTTCGTAGAAAAATACTTTCCTCATGAACATCGAGCATATAAGGAAAGGAAATTTCTGAGTCTGAAGAAGAAGGAGGATGAGAATACCGAAAATTATGAATCTAACTTTACAAGGTTAGCGAGGCATGTTGCAGATTATATACGTAACCCAAAAAGTATGATTTATCGTTTCTTTGATGGGTTAAAACCATTTCTCCATCGACCAATTGTCCCACAATCCTTCTAATCATATGAAGATATTGTCTTATGTGCTATAAAGACACAATTAATTTAAAGAAAACCAAGAGAAGAAGAGATCTGTTGAACACTTTGGAAATGGAAATAAGGGGAAGAAGGGAAAATTTGAATATCCATTGAGCAGTAAATGTTGGAAGAAACACCATGGTACTTGCCGGAAGAGAATGGGAGTCTATTACAAGTGTTGTGAAAAAGGCCACCAAGCTTGTGATTGCAAGGGTAAGAAAGAGGCTATCGATGTTGAATGCTACAATTGCAGAGAAAGGGGGAATTATGAGAATTAATGTCTTATGTGTCAGGGGAACTTACCAAAAAAAGGCCAAGGGATCAAATCCAAGATTATGCTATCACTACTACTTAGGTTGAAGCTCCGAAAGATATAGTGGCAGGTAATTTAATGGTTTCTTCATGTTTATAAAATGATTTAGTTGATTCCAGATCATTGTATAGTTTCATATCTTCCCAGTTTGCTAAGAAAATTAGATATTTCCAATTTGATTTAACAAGGGATTTGTCAGTCAAAAATCTTAAGAGAAGTATCATTGCTATAAAGTTTTGTGAATTAGTCCACATTAGGGCATATAAATGTTCTTTATCTATTGATATCATCATCATACCCATGAATGAATTTTATATAATTCTTGGTTTCGATTGGCTTTCAAACCATGATGAAAAAATTTATTGTATGAATAAGGCGGTTAATATTTTTGATGAAGATGATAAAGAACACCTTATTATTAGAGAAGAATTGTCAACACCTAATTTTTATCTAGATCCACCCATAGTAGCTTAACTAAATTCAATTATTGGGGAGGAAGAGAATCCAATAAATGTGGGTGAGGAAAGGAATGTTCAAATATAGGATGTTCCTATTGTGAAATAATATGTTCATGTGTTTCCAGAATATTTACATGGACATCCTCCAAAATGAGAAATTGAGTTTTCCATTGATTTAATTCCACAATCAAGGCCCATATCGAATACCCCTTATAGAATGGCCACTATGGAATTAGTGGAACTAAAGAAAAAACTAGAGGAATTTAGTAATAAGGGATTTATTCTCCCTGTTTTTTGTCTATGGGGAGCCCCTATTCTTTTTCTTAAGAATAAAGATAGACATATGAGGTTGTGCATTGACTACAGGGAGATCAATGATATAACTATAAAGAAAATGTATCCCCTACCTCGCATTGATGATTTATTTGACCAACTTCATGGAGCACAATTCTTTTCAAGGATTGACCTTAAATCTGGATATCATCAGTTGTGTGTGAAAAAATACAACATTTTTAAAACAGCATTTCGAACTAGGTACTGGAATTACGAGTTTATAGTAATTACTTTTAGATTGACTAATTCACCCTCTGTCTTCATGGATCTAATGAATAGAGTTTTCAAGGAATATCTTGATGCCTTTGTAGTGGTATTTATTGATGATATCTCGGTATACTCTAAAATCTACGAAGATCATGAAAATCACTTGCGCTTTATCCCGAAGACTCTTAGAAGACACACATTATATGGGAAGTTTAGCAAGTGTGAATTTTGGCTTCTGGAGACTTCTTTTATTGGCCACATTTTCTCTAAGGATGGAATCTCTGTTGATCCTTCTAAGACCAAGGAAATCCAATAATTGCCAGCACCAATGATTATAACTGAGGTACGCAGTTTATTGTTTTAGTAGGTTATTATTGATGTTTCGCCCAGAGATTTTCCCTATTGGATAACCCATTAACAAAGTTCACTGGAAAAGGGGTTAAATTTGTTTGGACAAAAGAGTGTGAATAATTTTTTGAATAATTGAAGATAAGATTAGTAAATGATTCTATATTGACTATACCATTAGAGAATTATGGGTTTGTTATTTATAGTGATGAATCAAATAAAGGACTTGGTTGTGTCCTTATGAAAAATGATAGAGTTATTTCATACGCGTCACAACAGCTAAAACTTCATGAACAAAACTATCCTACTCATGATCTTGTGTTAGCAGCTGTAATCTTTTCTTTGAAGATAAGGAGACATTATCTCTATGGTGAAAAATGTGAGATATATATCGATCACAAGAGTTTGAAGTATATTTTATCACAGAAATAACACAACAAGAGGCAGTGGAGATGGCTTGAACTACTCAATGATTTTGATTTCAAGATAAACTACAACCCGTAGATGGAAAATAAGGTGGTAGATGCTTTGAGCAGAAAAGATCATGGAGTTTTGAACAAGATGATAGTTGAAAGGGATCCTATTTTCATGGATCTAGTAATGATGGATATGGGAATGACCATAGAAGGTGAAACATTAATTTTTTTTCAAATAGATGCCAAATCATCTTTATTATAAAGGATAAAAAGTTTTCAGGTTGATGATAAGGAGTTTCAAAAGAAGATTAAAGCTATGAATGATTGGAGATTGAGTAACTTCGTAGATGAAGATGAAATTTTGATATTTGGGAAGAGAATTTGTGTTCCTGATATACCTAATTTTAAAAGTGAATTGTTGGATGATTCTCATTGTTCCAATTTCACAATACACCCTGGTAACACTAAGATGTATAGATATTTGAAGGAACATTTTTGGCGGGACAACAGGAAGTGGGATATTGCGGATTTTGTGTCACGATGTATGGTTTGTCATCAAGTGAAAGATGGAAGGAAACAGCCTAGAGGAGTCATGCAACCTCTTCCCATACCTAAGTGGAAATGGGATGGTATCACGAGGGACTTTTTCATGGGGCTACCAAAGACTCTTAGAAGGAACGATGCAAGATGGTTCATTGTTGATCATCTTACCAAGTCGGCGCATTTTCTGGAAATAAGAGAAGATTTGCCACTTGAACATCTAGCAAGACTATATATTAATGAATTTTTGAGACTTCCTAAAGTACCCCTATCGATTGTTTCTGATTGTGATCCATGTTTTGCATCATGATTCTAGAAAAGTCATCAGAAAGACCCGGAAACTGAACTTCGTTTGAACACTGCCTACCACCCCCAAACTGATGTACAATCAGAACAGACTATTCAAACCTTAGAATAAATGTTGAGATCATGCTCACTAGACATTCAAGGTATGCGGGATAAATATTTACATCTGGTAGAATTTTCCTATAAAAATAGCTTCCATTCCAGTATTCAAATGACACCATATGAAGCCTAATATGGAAAGAGATGTCACACACAAACCTGTTGGGATGATATTGGTGAAAGAAAACTTATAAGCCCAGAACATGTTGAGGAAACGATGTAAAAGGTGAAGGTCATCCAAACCAACATCAAAAGAAGCTCAAAGTAGGCAGAAGAGCTATGCCGATAACCGAAGGAAGGATTTGGTATTTCAGGTTGGAGATCATTTTTTCTTGAAGGTATATCCATGGAAGGGTGTTATACATTTTGGTAAGAAGGGAAAATTAAGTCCCAGGTACATCAGACCTTTTTATATTCTAGAAAGAATTGGGGTTGTAGCTTACTATTTGATAATGTCGCTAAGTCTCTACCAAGTTCCCGATGTATTCCACATATCACGATTGAGAAAATACATGACTGGCCCAACGCTTGTACATTACTATGAGGAAGTAGAACTGGAACCTGATATGTCTTACTATGAAGATCATGTCATGGTTCTGGATATAATAGAACAAGTTTTGAGAAACTGAACAACTTGTATGGTAAAAGTTCAATGAAGAAACCATAAGATGGAAGAGGCGACGTGGGAACCCGAGGAACTTATGATGAAGAACCACCCGAATCTTTTTAGGAAGTAATATTCCTAATATTTCGAAGATGAAATTTTTTCGAGGGAAGAATGTTACACCTGAACTTCCACGGTACGTTTACCTTTGAATAATGCAATAGCTTGCGTTGTACGCAACATCAAGTTCTAACACACCACAACTAATCAAACAAGCCGTTGTGAATAGTAATACACACTTTTTGAAATTTTATAAATTTTAACTTTCAAAATGGACTTCATTTTTGGATTCGGAGTATTAAAATTAGCTTAGGGTGAATTTTTGGTATTTTTCGAAGGCATTCAATTTTTAATGAATAGTGAAAAACACTGAGTTATAGTTTAAAACAGAATTTTTATTTAAATAATTATTTATTTTATATAAATTTATTTTAGGTCAAAATATAAACATAATACCTATATTCGTTCAATTTAATTCAATGGATCCAGTTAATAATAATTTTAGATACATAAAAATTTTATTGAACTTCTTACTGTCTTTTACCCACCTCCTAGGAGCATTTACAAGTTTACATAAAACATAATTTTACCACTTCTATGAGTTTAAATTAAAAAATTCGAGAGATACATTTTATATTAGTTAGTAAAATGTGGTTCAGTAAGATGAAAATAATTTTTGGTGAATAGTAACTATTTACTTTTATTTACCACGGACAAAAGTAAATACGGTAATTAAGGGTAAAAATGATATTATTATTACCTTAACACATGTCCTAATTCTATTGGATAAATTTAATTCGACCCAAAACAACTTTAGGAATAAAATATGATCCTTTAGGTCCACTTGGATTAGATTAGGACATTTATTATTATTTTATTCAAAGAAGAGTTAAAAGTGTTGAATTAAATGTTTAATAAATAAACCATTTTTAATATAGGGATACACATAAGATAATTTCAACTATAAATATTTATTAAAAATATAAAAAGATTACCTAAATAATGGTTTTTTATTTATATTTTTTATACATTAAATAAATTAATTTATATATGACATAATGACGATGCAGTAATTACCTAATTAATACAATATTAAACTATTTGATATTATAAATATCCAAATAAATGTTATTTGAGACTTTTTATGAATTACACTAATTTTCTTGGTTTATATGAGATGTTAGGGTTGGTTTGAAGAACTTTTTTCGAAGTAATAATACAGTTATAAATTTTTCAAAAACAAAATACCCAATACTGTCAAAATTTGCATAAAAGAGTTTTTAAAACAAATATTATATTATTAATTGATATTAAATTCATAAAAACCTAAGGATAGGCCAAAATACTTATATAATTATAGTTTTATCATTGATGAACCACTTGGAGTTCTCTTGGATGTATATAGTATGTTTATTAATCGTATAATATAAAAATACAAATTGACATGGTAAATGTCAAACTATTTAACTAAGAGTTTAATATAAACGATAAGGTTAATATAGTGAACCAAACCTCTCTAAAACCTATTTGATGAGTTTTTTTAGACCCATACCCACCTTATTTGTTAAATAATTTATTTTGGATCCATTTGAAACTGAAAATTATTTTATTATAGAATAATATTTCAAGCTTTTCCTAAGGTGCCCCTCACCCCTGTTATAAAAGGGCACTTCCACTTCTCTCTAATTAACTCCTTCAAAGCCATTTCTCTCAGCCAACCCCTGCCCAAATACCCTGTCAACTGTCCTACCTTTATCCTAGAGTCCTTAAATTAGTCTTAAACCCTACTTTAGGAGCCCTTTTGATCAAATCAAAAGGAAGAACCCAAAGAAGAGGTAAATATTTCATCACCTATTTCAACTTCCATTCTTCTTCCTCTTCCTCTTTCTTTGTTATTTCAATTATAAATTAATAACTCCATTATATTATATATACTGGGATTTTATTATAAATATGGTACAACCATATTCATTATTCTATCCATCCTTTTAAGGACATGTCACCATAGGTGTGTACGTATGGCTTACCATCGCCACTTCGTGGTGTAATTGTTATTCAATACATTATTATTTGGATGGGAAAAATAATGATGTGTGATTGATGTTAATAATAAATATAATATGATAATTATTCTGTATATATGATATACCATCCAATTATATGTTATTATAATATCAAAAGCATGATATTGTCACTCGTGCGTACGTACGGATTACAGTCTCCACGAACGCGATGAGATTCATTCCCCATCGTAATCGATTCAAGTCTAATTTTCATTAGATGATTAAAAATAATTTTTAAAGACTTTATATAATTAGGAATATCAATAAGATACATCCTATCGATAACAAACATTACTTATATAACAAATCATATGAAGGAAAATGAATCAGTTAACACCCGAAATGATGATAATACTAAGATATTATTAACAATGCAATGTTAAAAGATCGTATATGATATCATATTATTGAATATGATTCTAGTATAATTTAATAACAATTATTTAACTATTATACAGGAGGATAATGTACCCTCGACCAAGGAAAAGTAAATGGTAAGTGTAAATTTCACAATCTATTCAATATTCGAGGTTGTTTGTACATAATTATCTACCGGGACCTCTTTATCATCCACATCCATGTTTCATAAAAATACATTTCAAAACATTTTTAAAATTTATAGAAAATGGGTTAAAGTAATTTATACACTTACTTGACCTTGTATGTATTGAAAGTAATCTTTCTACATTTTCCAAACAAGGTACTTTATGACCTTTTCAACAAAATTAAGGTAATAATGTGTTTTTTAACTTATACGGAGGGTGCGGCTGCTTTCCACCATTATAACATTCTCAAATATTCCCATATAAGTTTATAAGAATATTTTAAAATTAAATATCTTCTTTTATAAAATTAATTTTAAATTATTTCAAAATATAAAGAGATATTTCTCTAAAAAAGTTTTTATTTCATCAATGTCAATATCCTTTGATGTCTTTTAATCTTATTTGAAGTAGATTTATTATGATACAAAACTTCCATATTGTATTGAAGGTTTTGTGATATGTTTGACAGTGGATGTGTTATCTTTAAACCATTCATGGTTTATTGGTAAATTATTGACATTTCGTATGCTAGTTTTAATATGACTGTTTATGTTATGTTTAAACTTTTCATATGTGGAATGATTTGGACGTAGTAAGTGATGGGTGGAACCTGCTATATCTCCTCGATGCATCTATAGGTCTCATTACTAAAACTTTTGTCTTAGCATGTGTCCTTGGTAAAATCTTATTTATAGTCTTGACATAAGGCTTTGACTATGTGGTTATGAATGTCAGGCATTATGCATTCCATTATTATAAAAGTGGCTATTTATATTGCATGTGATTATTCGACTAGTAGAATATACATGTGAATAATTAAATAGCCTTATTTGATTTTAACTTTTCTATATTATGATGAATTTCAAGATTAAAGGGATTTTGTTTTAGTCTTATACATTGCCATAAATATTTATACTTATTTATGAAAGTTTCTGCTATATTGTTATCATTACTTAGCATCTGAGTTCACCCCTTTCTATGTTTTATTTTTCCCAGGATGCGAAGAAAGTATATTATAACTAACCTACAGGGATAGTCTATGGGGTCTTAGTATTGTATATGGAAACAATTTTGTTTTAGTTTTCCATTTTATGATGTAAGGTAAACCTTATGAGTGTATCTAGTATTTCTAAGGGTACTAAATTGATCGGTTTTTCGGGACATGATCTTTTGTGATCATGCCAATGATATGTAATAATGCACCGACTCTGGGTAACTGGGGATACGGCGTTACACATGTTGTGTACATCTCTTGAGTATAGGGCTAGGAATCATCAATCTCGTAAGACCACAACCCCTCTGATTCATCACTAAACCACCAATAGTCTGAGGTTCAGATGATGTAACATCATTCTTGTCACCAGGTAGATCATCCTCATCCAACTAATGAAAAAATCTGATTCCATGTGAAACAAGAAATTATTTTAGTTATAAAATAGTTAAAAACAACTATAATATATAGATTTATATATTATATATGATTATAACTAGAATTTAGCTGTGTTAATTTTAATCTCTATCATCATCGTCATATATGAAGGTGTCTATATCTTCATATTCCTCCTCAGTATCATCAATGTACATATATATTTATATTTAATCATATCTTTAAATTTCTAAATTATTTGTTAAATCCATAACCTCATCATTGCCATCAACCCTTATATATGGGGTGTCATTTTCAAAATTTGTCAATCTTCCTTAAATTATGGATTTTGAGTAGTCTCTTGATAAATTTCAACTCCTTACACTTCACCAAAACAAAATTTATAGTGAATAAACTAGTTTTCCCATGATTTCATTTTTATTATGATCCACTAATCACTTAACTCTCTTGAAGTAGCACAATAATTTGCATAATAAATTTTATGTTTCTGATGAGAAAATAAAAATGGTTCATTTACATCAAGAAGTATTTTATATTTAATATCAATGATTCCATGAAACAGATTAACACACAAACCTCTCTCAGTATCCAACCACTAACATTCAAATATTATTATGTAATTTTTTCCCAGATAACACAATTCAATTATTTCATCCAATAGGGCGTAAAAGACAACTTGACTTTTTCTATGATAAAATCCTCTCAAGAAAACACAACTATTAAG
This sequence comes from Viscum album, assembly GCA_963277665.1. Classification (NCBI taxonomy): domain Eukaryota; kingdom Viridiplantae; phylum Streptophyta; class Magnoliopsida; order Santalales; family Viscaceae; genus Viscum; species Viscum album. The sequence goes on along the minus strand of OY728122.1, from coordinate 722,677,472 downwards.
TATTTTTTTGATTCCTAATATGTATGTGTATGAAATTAAAAACCATTACCCACTTTGTATTATAATATTTAACCATTTTGGATGGTTTTTTACTCAGTACACACAATCGATTTTACATTTTATCATCATGTTGAGATACTATAAAATAATTAAAACAATTATCAATACAACATGTAATAAATTGATCCTTCAATGATGTTTTGTCACATTCCTTTTTCTTCAAACTCATCATGAAACTCTATAGTGGGTATATCCATCGAAACTATACCAGACCACTGAATATAGTTTCTTGTGATAAATGAAATATATAATATTCAATTTAATCAAAAAAATATGGAAAGTAGATTTTTTTAATGTCAACAAAAAATTAAAAGAACATATTCTATTAGTATATTTAGACCATCATAGTATATTGTCACTACCTAAATGTCTTAGAAAAAATATAATATTTCTGATAGTGCATCCTAAATCATAGAATTCAACAAACCTCTAAATTAAATCTGTAAAAGTCTCTCCATTATAACATGCCAGTCAGAGATTTTTAATCCCGTAATATGAAAATTTCTAAAAAATAACACAATTGAATACATAACCATCTAGAAGGCTCAAATATTCAATCCACTAACAAAATAGTAAACATTTTTCATTGGAAACCGTATAAGACACTTTTTCCTTCTTCAATTCCTTGATCTATCATTTTCAAATAGTTCATATTTTTGACGCTTGAAAATTGGGGCAAGATATAATCATTATTTGGCATTATTTTTGGTATTAAGAGATGTTTATAAAACTATATAAAATACATTATCAAAATATTCGTCTCAATAGGCATGACATACAACTTGTGAATGACAAGAAAATCAGACTAATATCGAATATCCCAAAAACTTATCAATTAAATCCAATTGTGTTGTTTCCCAAAGAAATTTATTTTTTATTTGTTTATAGTCATTCCAAAGGTAACGAGAGGTAATGAAGAGACAGTGGATTTTAACTCAATACCCTATATCATTGTTGGAGGTCCATCTCGATCAATTGTACCTTATATAAAATGATATATGTTCCTCAAAAAATATGATCGGTATGAATAAATCTTCGATGATATTCAAAGACATATGTTTTTATTCCCTATAAGAGCATAAAAACAATTATGCATCTCATATAGTATAGACAGATTTTAGAAAATGTGTACTCCATCTAGATAACATTCAATATGTTAAGAAGTCAGTAATTTTCCACATCAATGTCCCTTTAATTAGGAATTTTTTCTCAACAACAACATCATATGTAATGACACCATTACTCCATAATAAATTTACTCATCAATAAAATACATTAAATAAGCAATGATATTATTTTTCAGATGTCCGGGAATTAATAATGTCAAAAATATGTATTACTCATTCATCAACATCTAACTAGGAAAATTATACAGAGTTATAAAGGTGTTCCAACAATAATATTGACTACTGTAAGAACCAAATTGACAAAAATCATTGTTAGAAAGACCCAATGAGAAATTTGGATCTTTTGAAACAAAATACAGAGGTACTTGGTCAAAAGGATTCTATGAATCTCCTTCAGTATGATGTTTTATGACATTACAAGTTCAAATATTTTTTTTGTCATGACATCAATGATGATGTGTTCTGATATATAAATAAACATTATAATCTAGGTGAAATCGGTAAAAATCTCAATTGTTTTATAGTAATCAATCTAGAAATCCTTAGATGAGCCTCCTTTTCCCACGATTATCAACATTTATAAAAAATAACTAATGACTCGTTTTTATTATAATATAAGATGAAATCATTTTAAAATGCATGGATCATTGGATAAACAAGAATAAAATTTGGAATAAGACTCCTACTCTCTTAGAAATTTGTAGGCAACATATTTTCTTCAGGTAATAGTTCTTTAACCAAAGATAATATCTAATCAAAATAGATATTTGAAATTCTATTATCTGATTTAATAGCCACAAATTTTACAACCTCTTAAAATTTTCTTATCTTGAAACTAAGATATAATTCATCCTCAACAGACTTCAACAAATCCTAAAATTGGGATGGTTCCAACTATGGAGGTAAATCAATATTATCCTGAGTTTCAGTTTGTTGAAAAGATGGACCAATTAGATCATGTACTAAATTTTGAATCCATGATTGATCTGGAACCAAATTATTTGTATCTTCTCTGTAACTATGTTCACCATGTTGATACCAAATAATATAATGTTTTTGAAAAAGAAATTTCCATAGATGACCACTATTATTGCAAATGTGTCAAACCTCCATAGATCACATTTCTTGCTTGGACACTTAATTGTCCCTTCTCATTCAATTTCTGGATTTGATGATGCAAATGATAAAAAAGATTCAACACACTCAATATATAAAAGACTAATACAAGAACCATCTTGATTCATGTGATGATATATCCAATCTAAGTCATGTAGTAAAAACAATTGTCGATATCCTTGCTCCATATTACTCTAAAAATATAAAATAAATAATTTATTTATGATTTATTTGATATAAGGAATGAATGATCCAAAAAAAGTAAAAAATAAAAATTCCTAATTTTCTTTTTAATATTATCAATTTTATCTATTTTCTTTCGATTTTTCTAATGATCATTAATTTTTACTAATTATGATGATTTAAAGCTAATTTATAAAATTCATAACTAATTACAGGTAATTTTTACAAAATTTTCTAACTACAAATCATTTTTAATAATTAAAATTATTTTCCATTAATGTTTACTAATTTATTACTAATGTTTATTAATGTATTTCAATTTTTTACAGATTAATATAAAATAATAAAATATTAAATAAATTACTAAAAATGAGTAAATCATAGAATTTCTAAACGTCAATCCCTAAACAACAACTATTTTTTTCAACTATGTGTGTATATTTTTTTTATTACTCATGATCTGTAACTTAACGACTTTTTTTATTTTCTATTTTCCAATTATTTCTAATAATTTCTAATTATTAAAAATAATTATTAATTATTACTAATTATTACCAATTGTTAATAGTTATTACTAATTGATACTAATTATTACTATTTATTACTATTTTGATACTATTTATTGCTATTTATTACTATTTATTACTATTGATTACTATTGATTACTATTGATTATTATTAATTACTATTTATTAATAATTATTTCTATTAATTACTAATTATTACTAATTATTACTAATTATTACTATTGTTTTACTACTTATTACTATCTATTACTATCTATTACTATCTATTACAAAATATTACTATTCATTACTAATTATTACTATTTGTTACTATTTATTACTCTTTAGTTCTATTTATCAACAGTTATTTTTAATTTTTACTAATTATTCCAAATTATCACTAATTATCACTAATTATTACTATTTATTAATTATTATTACTTTCTGTTACAATATATTAATATTAAGTACTATTTATTACTATTTATTACTATTTATGAATTTCTATGTCATTTTTCAATGGTTCATTTGCGACGGAACGTAGAAAAAAACTTTTTTTGAAGGGAGACATTCCCTTCATAAGTAGTTTATTCGGGATTAAAAAAAAACACTTTTGCGACAAACCCGTCATAAATACATAGTTGTGATGGGATTAACTGCCTATCGTAAAAAAACATAACAAAATAAAAAAACAAAAACATATTAATATTAATAATATTTAATATAATAATAATATTTATTTTTATTTTTATATTAATGAAATAATAAAATTATAAAATGTAAAATAATAATAAACACTAATAAAATTAATGGAAATATAATAAAAATAATATAAAAATATAAAATAATCAAATAATCAAAAATACAATATTCACAACAATATAAAAAATAAAGATTATAAAATATTAAAATAATAATTATTATTATAAAATAAAAAATAAACGAATTGCAAAATTATAAAAAATAAATAAATAATAAAATAATAAAAACACAATATTCACAAAAATATAAAAAACACACACTATATAAAAATGAAAATATATGGATTAATAAAAAAATAAAATAAATTATATTCAAATGTTTCTTATAAAAGGTATATAAATTATGAAGGGGGGAGGTTCATCTAGAGGAGCTAGAGAAGCTAGTGGAGGGAACTCCATCCCTAAACCATGAGTTAGACATCGCATATACACCATCATCTGCTCGTGCTACTGATGTTGCTAACAACACATCTTCTAATGTTTTTGTTGACGATGAAGCTCTTCATGTTCCCTACGCAACCTCTTTACAAGATCACGCTGAGCTCGCAAATTCTCCTCCTACTATGTAGAAGATGATGAGATCTCTCCACGAGCTCCTCTCGAGCTGCACAACAACATCACAATGATACCATAATAATATACAAGTGTTTATCGAGAGCTGATACCAACAACTCGGGCTTTCTCAAAGGCATACTATGTCACCTGCATCCATGTCGCGTCATCAAATTCTACTACACTGGAGGTATGATCCTCAGTCTCAGACCAACTTTCAACCTTTGTTTGAGACGTTGCAGCGTCATATGAATCCTTCAATGGAAATTTAAAATTAAAATAGAAAAAATATTCTTTGAAGATAATTTTAAAACTGAAAAAAATTATACTGACTACAATATGAAGCTGGTGTTCACCTCTAATCTCTCAGGTGATAAGATTGTTGTACATCCTTTTATAAACATTGAACTCTGTAATATCAGGTTGTTCGACTTCATATATGAGTATAAAATAAATTTTTTAAATTTAATGTTATATAAATTATTAAATAAAGTATTTACCATATGTCACTGATGCGTACTGAATGTGCATCTACTAGATCAATGAATCACCTCTTGCATCCAGTGATTTTGTGGACCTAATGATGATATGCTCTGAAAAGTAACCCTCATCATGTTTATTTATAATCCCTCCTAAACCTGAGATGAGATGTAATCTGGTCGGTGGGCACAGCAAGACTGATCAAATTGGATGACTCCTACTTTTTTCATGGATGTCCTCTATAGATTGTGCCAAAACTGATGGCCACACTCAAGCATAAAAATATCTCTTTACTCCCATATAGTGTAATTCATGATATCATCGATGAGAAACCATAAACCATAAAAATAATTAATAATACCATGTTATTATATAAATAAATTTGAAAATAACTATTATTTATTGATATACCATAAAATGGTCAAACACACGTCACTGAACATCAATGGGAATCTGATCCCATGTCACTTTGGCTCCATAATTATAATTCCACATTATAGCACTCACCAGACCAAGATCTATATGTTAAAATGTATGAAAACGGAAAACAAATAATCAAATAATTATTATATAAATAAATTAATGATAATTAATGGAAACTAACTAAACATACATAACTAAACATACCTCTGCCCGCATGGATCGAAGTCAAGATGTGGACGATTTTCATGGATAGGGTCAAGAATAATCAATCACGTAAGACCACGACCCCTCCGAGTCATCCCAGATCCACTAGAAGTCGGAGGGTTAGTTGATTCAACATCATGCTCATCACCAGGTTGATCATCCTCCTCCATCTCATTAAACATATCTGTGTCCATCTGAAACAAGAAATGAATGTTGTTAAAAAATAGATGAAACAACTGTTATATATATAGAGATATATTATATATGATTATAAATAGTATTTAACATTATCAATATTCTTCTATATCATCATCTTCATATATGACGATGTCAATATATTTATATTCTTCCTCGGTATCATCAATTTTCAATTGAGTTTAAATTTAATCAATCTTACCATTTCAAATTCATTTTTTCCATCAATATCATCATCATCACCATCGACCCTTAAATTTATAGTCTCATCATCAATATTCTTATCTCTTCATGGAAAAGTTGTATTTGGAGTAGTCTCTTGAAATATTTAAATTCCAAGCACTTCATTTGAACCACATTCTATTTGAATAAACTAATTTTCCCGAGATTTCATTTTTATTATGTTCCACTAATCACTTAACACTCCTAAAGTAGCACAATAATATCCATAATAAATTTAATGTGCCGGATGGTCCAATAGAAATGGTTCATTTACTATAATAAGACTTTTAAATTTAATATCAATGATTCCATGTCACATATGAACACACAAGCCTCTCTCAGTATCCAACCCTGATCATTTAAACATCATTGTATAATTTTTTCCCAGATAACACAGTTCAATTATTTATTCCAGCATGCCATAAAAGTCAAATTCACTTTCTCTATGATGAGATCATATCAAGAAAGCACAACTCTTAATTGTTTTTTTGATTCTCTATATTTATGTGTATGAAATAAAAATCCCTTCACCACATATACAATATAATATTTAACCATTATGGATAGTGGGTTACTCAATGCACAAAATTGATTATCAATTTTATCAGTATGTTGAGATACCTAAAAATTTATAAAACAATTATCTATATAACAATTAATAAATGGATATTATATGTTAAACCATAATAAATTTATGGTTCCAATTCTTGAAACTAGTAGGAAAAATTATTTTTTCTACATTCTTCAAGAGTAGTTACAGTTATTTTAGGAAACTGTTTGTTGATATGATTTTCATATAATGTACAAATAAAATTAAATTAATTTACTATAATAAATATTATTGAATAATTGAAAAGAGAACTCATATTAAAAATGATGTTAATTCTTAACAGTCAATCTGAACATATGTATGATCCATGTGATGTTCATAATCCGAAATAAGTGTAACACCCTAACCCCAGTTACCCAGAGTCAGTGCAATATTTTAATACATTGGAATGATTACAAGGAATCAAGTCCCGAAGGACCGATCGGTTTAACAGTCTTTGAAAATAGATTACACACTTTAATGTTACATTACACTTCATAACACACAAAACAACATAAATAATCATTTATGAATGCCATTATTCCCTTGTCTTAACCCTTCATATCAATCACAATACACCTCTTGGAATCCTGAGAAAAATAAAACATAGAAAGGGGTGAGATCAGATACTCAATAAGGATAACAAAAAAGAAGAAACATTCATAAATAAGCATAAACATTTAAGACAATGTATAACTAAAACAAAAGGCTTTTAAACTTGAACTTTAGCATAATATGGCAAAAATAAAATTATGTAATGCCATTTACTTATTTCCATGGATATTCTACTAGTCAAATAATCACATGCAATATCACTAACCACTTTCATAATGATGGAATTCATAATTCAAAACTATCATAACCCCATAGTCAAGGCCTTGTGGCAAGACTACAAATAATATTTTGTCAAGGCCATGTGTCAAGACAGAAGTTTGTCTTATAAGACCTACAGATGCATCGAGGAGCTATAGTGGGCTCCACCCGTCACTTACTATGTCCAATGCATTCCTCCTATGAAAAGGTTTAAACATAACATAAACATTTGTATTAAAACTGGCATACGAAATGTCAATACTATACCCATAATCCATGAATGGTATAAAAAAACAGATCGACAGTCAAACATATCACAAAAAATTCAATACAATACAGAAGACTTGTATCATAATAAATCAACTTCAAACAAGTTTAAAATCCATTAAATTATTTTGACATAGATGAAAATGATTTGTAAAACTCTTTTAGAGAAATATCCATTTTTTCATGAAAACATTTAAAAGTCACACAATTTAGAAAGTAAGACATTTAAATACATTTTTGTATCAAAGTTTCTCATACAACTTTGAAACTTTTGAAAGTAATTAACATTTTAAAACATTCATGTCCATTTAAATAAATCCTTAAAACCATTTTGAAAACATGGACATTAATGAGAATGGTTTAGAAGAATAAATATATAAAACATTTAAAATTATGTTTTAATAAAAATTCCCTTAAAATAATCCCTTTGAAAACTATTTTACAAAACATGGAAATGGATAATAAATATGTCCTAGTATATACTTACATAAAAACAACTTCGGATAATAAAGAGATTGTGAAATTAACCATTACCAATTTATAACTTACGAAACATACATCCCATGAAAGAGGTATCATACAATTAATATGTAAATACACATTAATAAAAGTTTATTACACAAATAAAACAATTATGGGCAGTACATACACCACAAAAATGGTAATAGTGGCAATATGGTATGAATCTCATGGGAATAAGGAGTGAGATGAAAACCTCTTACCTTGCACTTTCCTTTAGTCAAGGGTACGTTGAACCTCCTGTATGAAGACCATAGTTTGTTATTAAATTATACCATAACCATATTAATATTTATGATATCATGCATTATTCATTTATGACTTTATACTACCCATTTAATAACAATTTCCATGTTAAATTAACATTTTGGGTAATAATGGCTTTCTTTATCGTACGTGTTTTAACTTGTTACTCTTGATTGTATCACTTAGATCATGATTTAAATACTTCCAGAATATAAAACATGATTTATATATCATATATATTTAGAATATAATTATGTATAATAGACATATATATGAAATGGAAAATACCGTTTATGGAGACGGTAGTCCGTACGTACGCATAAACGTTGTTATCGTTTTCATAACGTATTGAATGGAACTAAGTGAATAAAATATATGTTAGTATATATATATATGTATATATATCTATATTTAAATATATATATCTCCTATAGAATTATTATTTCATATATTAAAAACATATTAGTAATATAAATTTTTATAATCGTTGATGAATGGTGAATGTGGAAATGAATCTCATCGCGTCGTGGAGACGGTAATACATACGTACGCACAAGAGACAATATCATTTCCTTAATGGTGTGGAATTGTATGGTATATTAATTTTAAAGAGATATTATCATGTTATTTTCATTATTTATATACATATTACTCATCATTATATCCATCCAAATAACATAGTGTTGAATAACAAATTACACCACGGCGTGGAGACGATAAGTCGTACGTACACATGCATGGTGACATTATCATTCATAAGATGGATAGAATAATTAATATAGTTGTAAAATATTTATAATAATATCACAGTATATAGAAAATACTGGAGTTATTATTTTATAATTTAAATAACAAATAATATAAGAAGTGGAAGAAGAAAGGAACTTGAAAGAGGGTGGTGAAAACATTACCTCTTCTTAAGGGTCTTCTTTTTGATTTGATCAAAAGGGATCCTTAGGTTGTATTTATGATCAAACTAAGGCCTCTATGTTAAAGTGAGGGAAGTTGAGAGAATATTTGGGTAGGTTTTGGAAGAGCCAAAAGTTTTTGATGGTATGAATTTGAGAGAAGGGTAGTGCCCTTTTATAAGAGGGGTGAGAGGCACCTTAGGAAAACTTAAAATATTATTTTATAATAAATTCATATTAGGTTTATAATGGCTCAAAAGTGACTTATTTCGAGGATAATGTGGGGATGGATCTAAATCCTTTCACCTAATAGATTTTAGATAGGTTTGGGTCACTATATTAATGTTATCATTTATATTTAACTCTTAGTTAAACAGTTTGACATTTACCATGTCTCTTTGTATTTTTATATTATATGGGTAATAAACGTACTATATAATTACAAGATAAACCAAAGTGGTTAATTAATTATAAACCTACCATTAAATAATTCATTGGGCTGATCCTTATATTTTTATGAATAGAATATGAATTAATAATATTACATTTGTTTTAAAAACTGTTTTATGTCAATCTTGACACTATTTGGAATTTTGTTTTTGCTAAATTCATAACAGCATTATTACATCGAACACAATTCATCTAACCAACCATAATATGCTATATTAAACTATAAAAGTATTGTAATTCATAAAAAGTCTAAAATTACATTTATTTCGATAGTTATAATACAAATTATTTTAATATTTTATTAATTAGTTATTACTGCATCACCATTGTGTCATAAATAAATTAAAATATTTAATGTCTAAAAATTATAAATAAAATATAATTATGTATGAAATAGTTTTATATTTATAATTAAGATTTATAATCTAATTTATCTTATTTATAACCCTATATTAAAAATGTTTTAGTTATTTCATTTTGATTTTATCTCTTTTAACTCTTATTTGAATTAAATAATAATAAATTTCCTAATCTAATCCATGTGGACCAAATAGGTTCACATTTTATTCCTAAGGTTGTTTTTGGTCAAATTATAATTATCCAATAGAATTAGTACATATGTTAAGGTAATAATAATATCATTTTTACCATTAATTATCCTATTTACTTTTAACCGCGGTAAATAAAAATAAAAAGTTACTATTCAAAAAAAATTATTTTTATCTTATTGAACCACATTTTAATCCTTGATATTAACCGGGTCTCTCGGATTTTTGAAATTCCACTCACATAAGCGGTAAAATTAGGTTTTATGTGAATTTGAAAATTATCCTAGGAGATGGGTAAAAGACGGTGAAAAGTTCAATAAAATTTTTATATATCTAAAATTTTTATAAACAGACTCCAATGAATGAAATTGAACTTATGTAGGTATTATGTATCTATTTTGACCTTAAATAAGTTTAAAAAAATAAATAATTATTTAAATAAAAATTCGGTTTTAAACTATAACTCAGTGTTTTTTACTATTCATTAAAATTTGAAAGTTTTCAGAAAAGTACCAAAATTTCACCCTAGGATAATTTCGATATTCCGAATCCATAAATGAAGTCCATTTTAAAAGATAAAATTTATATAATTTCAAAAGGTTGGTATTACTATTAATAACGGCTAGTTTGATTAGTTGTGGTGTGTTAGAACTTGATGTTGCGTACAACAGACACTACTGTATTATTCAAAGAGAATCATATCGTGGAAGCTTAGGGTGTTACATTCTCCCCTCCTTCAATAAATTGCATCCTTTATATTTGAAATTATTTTTCAAATATAAAATGTTGAAAATAGAAAATACCATTGGGAAAATCCACATCAGAAATTAGGTTAATAAAATTTAGTCTTAATAAGAGGAAAAGGGAAATGAAAGGGCCACCACCGAATTATGATCTTGATTAGAAGAACATTGGAGGAAATTAGAGACATATAATTGGAGGAAAAACGTAAATATTTATAGGTATTGATTGAGGTAATCAATCACAAACAAGTGTAAAATTGAGGGCCTTAAATTCATCAATCTATGATGATTTAAAATTCCATCAGTTTAACAAAACATATGGTATTAGGATAACACATTTTAGTTTTTAATATCCCTTCATTGAAGTATAAGAATTAATTTCTTCATAGAATAAGAGAAGAAGAAAAATATATTCTTAACAAGTAGAGTTCCATCCTTTCACTAATTTCTTCCACAAACTCATCTTTCACTCTAAAAGATAATAGAACATAAAAATAATATTCTATTTATCCTATTTGTATAGGGTTAAAAAATGAATTCATAATTCATCTACTATAATTTTTTAAAATAGAAGACATTATTCAATCCAGGACATCACGTGGGCCAGTGGTAGGTGATACACTCTTGTCACCCTTCAGTTGCGGGTTCAAGTCTCGCGGCCTTGCCGGACGCAACGGGTTTCCACACGACCTCTTGGTTGTCCTTTTATGGAAATCCAAAAATAATCTCAAACTAGAATTTTCCAAAATACTTTTTTCCAAACTCACAGTCCAAAATTTATAAGGAAGTTAAACACAATGAAGATCCTTTTTTCCTCTTAATAACATGTGAACACCTTCATCATGTATTCTGTTAAAACATTGCAACATCCTGAATTACCATAAAACCTTATTGATTACATTCATGATCCCTTATTCCATATAGAATACCGGATATACTTTTTCTATCCAAAAATTTTGTAAACTCCATCAATGATGGAATATAAAAATCATTAATCAGTTTCATGGTAGTCAGGAATATCCAATATAATTTATCCAAATCAATCATGTATTATTCCAAAATCACTACCTCGGTATAATAACTATATTATGGTTTATCTTTTTCTCAACCATATATTTTCCAAAAATTTAACCTGTTATTGAGTCACTTTTCTTGGTTCTACAAAATCTCAATTCTTTAATGAAATAGTACTGCAGTAAAATCCTTATATACTCCCTAATTATTATAACAAGTACATTGTTGATACAACACTTAAATGACATAATTATCTCATAAAAAAATTAGAACTCTAATCATTCATCCTCATATGTGGTAGTATCATAACTTTATTATTGTCCAATTGCATCATTTGGGGCATACTCTGATGATTTGGACATTGGTTCCCGTAGTGTCCCAACTCCTTGCAGATGAAGCATTGTACATTTGAAACCATTTTCTTACCCTTGTAGTCACGTACATGGTTTCCTTTTTCTCCACACTTATAAAAAACTTCTATTCCCTTCAAGAAAGTTCTATGTTGTTTCTTCCCATAGTTATCACATATGGTAAAATTCTTCTTATCCCTCTTCCCTTTATCCATATTTCTCTCTTCCATCCTATTCTTCTCATTCTTCCCTTCAAAGCCATAGGAATCAGATAATTCATCACTTATTTTATTGACACATGATACTATTTCTTCATATTTTGAGAATACATGGGAGACTATTTCCCTTATAAATGTTGGGTTAATACCATGAAAGATATAATCCTTCTTACTCTTTGGATCATACGTATTGCTGGAGTTCGCATTCCTTCTACTGGGTGCCATTTCTATACAATGGAAAAAAGTGGTCAGTTTATGAATTGCAATGAATAATTCCAATCATGTAAAATACCTAATGTAAATTGAACGGTTTATGGATATAATACATAATCATAAAGATGTTTTCATTGAGGAAGTATTTAATCATAAACCCTTCATTATTATTTGTAAATATAATGATAATTATCCTAAGCATATCCCCCAGGAGTGTCGTAACCAAGAGTTCATCAAGGCCCATTGTCGTGCACCAGTTCCTATTCCAGTCTAACTCAAAGCGGTGTTTTCGGGTTTTACCCCTAGGTATATCTGTGCCAGAGCCAACACTACCTGCTCGTATCCAGTCAGGGAAGTATTTTCTTGAAAATCTCCCAAAATATCTTCATTACCAAAATTATAGGAATTTATTCCATACTAATCCTCAAATACTATCCAAGGCCTATGTGCTCTAATCAGAGTTTATCTAAATCTAGATTCCAAGGTTATTTCTAAACTTCCTCTTCTACCAACCTTAACACCCCAACCCCAGTTACCCAGTGTCGGTGCATTATTTTAATACATTGGAATGATTACAATGAATCAAGTCCCAAAGGACCGATTGGATTAGTAGTCTTGGAAAATATATTACACACATGAATGTTACATTTCACTTCATAACATACAAAAAAACACAAATAATCTTTTATGAACACTATTATTCCCTAGGCTTGACTCTGCATATCAATTGCAATACACTTCTTAGAATCCTGGGTAAAATAAAACATAGAAAGGGGTGAGGTCAGATGCTCAGTTAGGATAACAATACAGCAGAAACCTTCATAAATAAGCATAAACATTTAAGGAAATTTATAACTAAAACAAAAGCCTTTTAAACTTGAAATTCAGAATAATATAGAAAAAATAAAATGATCTAATTCCATTTAATTATTCACATGGATATTCTAATAGTGGAATAATCACATGCAATATCACTAACCACTTTCATAATGTTGGAAAGCATAATGTCAGACTATCATAACCACATAGTCAAGGCTTTATTCCAAGACTAAAAATAAGGTTTTTTCAAGGCCTTGTGACAAGACACAAGTTTGTCTTATGATACCTATCGATGCATCTAGGAGCTATAGCAGGCTTCACCCGTCACTTAATATTTCTAATACATTCCTCATATGAAAAGGTTTAAACATAACATAAACATTCGTATTAAAACTTGCATATGAAATGTCAATACTATACCCATAAACCATGAATGGTATAAAACTAACACATCCATAGTCAAACATATCACAAATCCTTCAATAAAATACGGAAGACTTGTATCATAATAAATCAACTTCAAACAAGTTTAAAATCCATTAAAGGATTTTGACATAGAAAAAAATGATTTGTAAAACTCTTTGAGAGAAATATCCATTTTTCATGAAAACATTTAAAAGTCACACAATTTAGAAAGGAATACATTTAAATACATTTTTGAATCAAAGTGTCCCAAACCACTTTGAAACTTTTGAATGTAATTAACATTTTAAAACATTCATGTCCATTTAAATAAATCCTTAAAACCGTTTTGAAAACATGGACATTAATGAGAATGGTTTAGAAGAATAAATCATTAAAACGTTTAAAATGATGCTTTAGTAAAATTTACCTTAAAAGAATCCCTTTTAAAACTATTTTATGAAACATGTACATGGATAATAAATATTTCACAGTAGATACTAACGTAAAAACAACCTCAGATAATAAAGAGATTGTGAAATTAACCCTTACCAATTTGGTAACTTATGAAACATACACCCCATGAAAGATGTATCATACAATGAATATGTAAATACACATTAATTAAAGTGTATTATATAAATAATAAAATTATGGCCAGTACATACACCACACAAAAGGTAATAGTGGAAATATGGTATGAATCCCACAGGAATAAGGTGTGAGATGAAAATCCCTTACCTTTCACTTTCCTTTAGTCTAGGGTACGTTTAACATCCTATATGAAGACCTTAGTATGTTATTAAATTATAAAAAACCATATTAATATTTATGATATCATACATTATACATTTATGACTTTATACTACCCATTTAATAACAATTTCCATGTTAAATTAACATTTTGGGTAATAATCGCTTTCTTTATCGTACGTGTTTTAACATGTTACTCGTGATTGTATCTCTTAGATAATAATTTAAATACTTCCAGAATATAAAACATGATTTATATATCATATATATTTAGAATATATTTATGTATAATAGACATATATATGAAATGGAAAACACCTTTTATGGAGATGGTAGTCCGTACATACACATAAACGTAGTTTCCATTTTCATAATGTATTGAACGAAACTAAGTGAATAAAATATATGTAAGTTAATATATATATATATATATATATCTCTTATAGCATTATTATTTCATATATTACAAACATATTAGTAATATATATTTTTATAATCGTCGATGAATGGTGAATATGGAAATGAATCTCATCGCGTCGTAGAGACGGTAATTCGTACGTATGCACGAGCGACAATATAATTTCCTTAAAGGTGTGGAATTGGATGCTATATTAATTTTACAAAGAAATTATCATTTTATTTTCATTATTTATATACATATTATCCATCATTATATCCATCCAAATAACATAGTGTTGAATAACAAATTACACCACGGCGTGGAGACAATAAACCGTACGTATGCACGCATGGTGACATTATCATTCATAAGATGGATAGAATAATGAATATAGTTGTGAAATATTTATAATAACATCAATGTATATAGAATATACTGGATTTATTATTTTATAATGGAAATAAAAAATAAAGAATAAGTGGAAGAATAAAGGAACTTGAAAGAGGGTGGTGAAAACATTACCTCTTCTTCGGGTTCTTCCTTTTGATTTGATCTAAAGGGCTCCATAGGTTGGATTTTTTATCCAAATAATGCAACAAGACTGATTTTAGGGAAGTTGAGAGAATAGTTTGGCAGGTTTTGGCCAAGGTAAAAGGCTTTGAAGGTATGAATTTGAGAGAAGGGGCAGTGCCCTTTTATAACAGGGGTGAGGGGCACCTTAGGAAAAACATAAAATATTATTTTATAATAAATTTATATTCGGTTTATAATAGTTAAAAAGTGACTTATTTCTAGGATAATGTGGTTATGGGTCTCTATTCATTCAACCAATAGATTTTAGATAGGTTTGGGTCACTATATTAACCTTATCATTTATATTTAACTCTTAGTTAATTAGTTTGACATATACCATGTCTCTTTGTATTTTTATATTATATGGTTAATAAACTTACTATATACATACAAGAAAACTCCAAGTGGTTCATTAATGATACAAATATCATTATATAATTCCTTTCTATGACCCTTATATTTTTAGGAATATAATATGAATTGATAATAAAATATTTTTTAAACACTCTTTTATGTCAATTTTGACAATATTTGGTATTTTGTTTTTTCTAAATTCATAACAGCATTATTACTTCAAACAAAATTCATATAACCAACCATAATATATTATATTATCCTAGAAAATTATTTTAATTCATCAAAAGTCTCAAATGACATTTATTTTGATATTTATAATATCAATTATTTTAATATTTCATTAATTAGGTAATTACTGCATCACCGTTGTGTCATAAATAAATTAATTTATTCAATGTCTTAAAATTATAAATAAAATATAATTATGTTTGAAATATTTTTAGATTTATAATTAATATTTATAATATAATTTATCTTATGTATAAACCTATATTAAAAAAAATTAGTTATTTAACTTTGATTTTATCTCTTTTAACTCTTCTTTGAATTAAATAATAATAAATGTCCTAATCTCTTCCATGTGGATCAAAAAGGGTCATATTTTATTTCTAAGGTTGTTTTTGGTCGAATTATACTTATCCAATAGAATTAGGACATGTGTTAGGGTAATAATAATATCATTTTTACCCTTAATTACCCTATTTACTTTTAACAGTGGTAAATAAAAGTAAAAAGTTACAATTCACCAAAAATTATTTTTATCTTATTAAACCATAGTTTACTCCTTTATATTAACTGTTTCTCTTGGATTTTTGAAATTCCACTCACAAAAGTGGTAAAATTATGTTTTATGGGAATTTCAAAATTCTCCTAGGAGATGGGTAAAAGACGGTGAAAAGTTCAATAAAATTTATATATATATATAATTATTATAAACTGAATCTAATGAATAATATTTAACTTATATAAGCATTATGTATATATTTTTACCTAAAATAAATTTAAATAAATTAAATAATTTTTTATATTAAAATTTGGTTATAAACTATAACTCAGTGTTTTTCACTATTTATCAAAAATTGAAAGTTTTCAGAAAAATACCAAAATTTCACCCTAGGATAATTTTGATAATCCGAATCCAAAAATGAAGTCCATTTTAAAAGATAAAATTTATATAATTTCAAAAGGTTGGTATTACTATTGATAACATCTACTGTACTATTCAAAGAGAAGCGTACTGTTGAAGCTTGGGGTGTTACAATAAATTTTTCATGAACTCCACCAAATCCATGTTTAGGATCTTTAAAAACTAATAATTTATTTTTAATTTCATATTCAACATTTTACTCATTAAGAACCATGCGGTTATGTTTTATGGGATATTATGATTGAAAATAAAGAGATTAGAAAAAATAAATTGCATCCTATAAATAAGATTTTTCTATTGGCCTTTCAACTGATTCTTTGTTACATACCTTTTTCTTCAATTTATTCTTACATCTCTCGAATGGGTAAATCCATCATTACTGTACAAATACCTCCTCATTTTTCTTCATGAGATAAATGATTTATCAAATGTTCCATTGAATCAATGAAAGCCGATGACATGTTTTTTTCAATTTATATAAAATTAAACCAACGTCTTCTTGATGTCTACTTAGTGCATCGTAGTTCTTTATCATCAAAAAAAATGTCTCGAAAGAAATAGGATATTTATGTTAGATCATCTCAAATCATAGAATTCAAATAACCTCTAAATCCAATCAGTATAAGTCTTTCTATTATAACATGACTGTCATGAATTTTTAATATGGTCATATGATTATTTCTGACACATCTAATCAAATTGGAAACATAACCATATTAAATCCTAAAATATGAAATCCACCAACAAAATAATAAATTATGTTCTTTGGAAACATTATATTCCTCTTTAGGCATCATTAACTTCTTTGATTTTTTATTTTCAAACTGTTCAAGTTCCAGGCAAATGTAAATTTGGGAAAGATCTAATCGTGGCATTAAATTATATATGGTATTACATGGTGTGTCAAAAACATTATAAAATATATTTTCAGAATATTTCTTCATGATATATATGACATTAAACAAGTGATAGACCCACACATAAAACCAATATAGCAGATCCCATAAATTTCTATGTTTAATCCAATTGTGTTATTTCCCGAAGCATTCAATTTTTTGTTGCTTTATAGTTGGTCTAAATGTAATGAGAGTTAAAGAAAATACAATGGATTTTTAAATACATACCTAAGATCATTGTTGGAGTTCTATCTCTTTCAATTATACCTTTTCTTAAATGATATATGTTCCTCCAAAAAGGATGATCGGTAAGAAGAATTATTCAACTACAGTCAAAGAAATAGGGTACTCTTTAATTAATGGGCATAAACACTTTATTGTCTCTCATATAGTACAAACATGATTTTAGACCATGTATAAACTCACAAAATAATTGGTTATATACTTTGAAGTCACTAATTATCCAAATTAATATAGCTATCATTAGTAAATTTTTGTTCACAACAACATAATATGTACTAACACCAATACTCTATAATAAATTTTATTCATTAATAAATGGATTCAAATTGACAGCAATATTCTTTTTCAAATGTCCCAGAAATAATAATATAAAAAAGATAAATGGCTAATTCATCTACATATAATGTGGTAAATTATATGGAGTTATAAAGATGTACCAACAAGAATATTGACTATCGTAAGAACCAAATGGAAATAAACCATTAGTTGAAAGACCCAATCAAGCATTGTATGCTTCTAATGAAAAAAAGGATGTACTTCGGTAAACATTTTCCATGAATCACCATCAGCAGGATGATTTAAGACTTTAACAGTTGAAATAATTATTTTTTTCCTTGAAATCAATTATATTATGTTAAAAACATAAATAAACACTGCAATATATGTGTAATCAGGAAATACATCTTTTTTTAGAGGAATCAATCCATACTTCCCTATTTGAGCCTCTTTGTACCTTAGTTGTACACATGTAGGAAAACAGAATAATGAATCATTTTAATCATAATATAAGTTTCAATCATTTGATCATGCATGAATATTTTGATAACCAAGACCCAAATTACGAACACTACTTGAAATATGATCTATACAAACGGTTTTGGGAAAACTGTCGGTATTGTTCACTAATATGGACCTATACCAACGGTTTGGCCAAAATAATTGGTATATGTCACTTATATGGACCTATACCAACGGTTTTTCAAAAACTGTTGGTATAGGTCACTAACTTGGAGCTATTCCAATGGTTTTGGGCAAACCATTGGTATAGTTCACTAATTTTGACCTATACCAACAGTTTTGAGAAAACCGTTGGTATGTGTCCATTATAGAGACCGTATACCAATGGTTTTGGAAAAACTGTTGGTATAGGTCCCCCCTATACCAACGGTTTTTCCAAAAGGGTTGGTATAGGTCCCAAAATCAAAAAACTTATACCAACGGTTCTCAAAACCGTTGGTATAGGTCTATACGAACGGTTTTGGGAACTGTTGGTATAGGTACATGTATTTTTAATGGAATCTTCTTACAGAGGACATTAAATAAATAAAAATTTAAAATAATTATTATTATATATATATATATATGAAATTATGTTCACAAAAGTGAGTTACGTTAGTGGTTAGGTCGTTCAATCAGAAACGGGAGGTGTTGGGATCGGAACCAACCAAATGATTGTTTGTTAAATTACATATACCAACGATTTTATGGAACCTTTGGTATAGATTTTCATATTAATTATAGAAAATGTT
This sequence comes from Viscum album, assembly GCA_963277665.1. Lineage (NCBI taxonomy): Eukaryota > Viridiplantae > Streptophyta > Magnoliopsida > Santalales > Viscaceae > Viscum > Viscum album. The sequence continues at coordinate 722,657,646 of OY728122.1, read as the reverse complement.
TTGAAACCCATTGGTATAGGTCTATACCAACGATTTTCCCAAAAACATTCGTATAGACCTATCCCCACGAATTACATGGCAACGGTTCTCCAAACCGTTAGTATTGGCTATACCAACGGTTTGGAGGCCTATACCAACGGTTCCAAACCATTGGTATTGGGTATTTTTTCAGTAGTGTAATAACCCTCTTCACTCATATAAATTTTTAGGAAACACATTTTATTCAGGTAAAAGTGCATTAACAAAAGAGATATATCTAATAAAAACATTTACTTGAAATTGTGCTGTCTAATTTAATAGCCATTAATTTTGAAACAACATCAAAATTTCTTACCTTGTAACCATGATATAAGGCCTCCTTAGTACAATTAAACAACTCATAAAATTATTATGGTTCCAACTTTGGAGTTAAATCAATACCATTTTGAGTTTTATTTTTTTGAAAAGACAGATCATCCACATCATGTATTAAATGTTGAAACCATGATAGATCTAGAACTAGATTATTATTATCTCCTTCAAAACTTCATTCACCCTATTGACAAAAAAACATAATCATTTCAAAAACCAAATTATAATAAACAACCTACAATATTGTCAAATGTTTTAAACCTCCTCATTTCATATTTCATTCATAGAAAATTAATTGTCACTTATAAAACAACTACTATTTTTGATGATTCAAATGATAAAAAAGATTCAACACCCAAAATATATTCAAGATCTATACCTGAACCCTTAGATTTCATGTGATGATTTATCTAATCACTATCATGTAATAAAGGTTGTTGTCAACTTCCTTTCTCCACATTACTCTAAAAATATTAAACAAACATATTGTTTGTGATTAATTTGATATAAGAAAAAAATCATCCAAAAAAGAGTAAAAATTAAAAAAATCATAATTAACATTCAAATATTTTCAATTCTACCAATTTTTCACTTATTTTTAATAATAACCTTTAATTTTTAACAATTATAATTATTTATTGTTAATTTCTACTAATCATTACAAATTACAGCTATTTTTTACAAAAAGTTTCTAATTACAACTGATTTTTAATAACTAAAATGATTTACCATTAATGTTTTCTAATTTATCATTAAATTTAACAATTTATCACTAAAATTTAATAACTTATTGCTAATTTTTATTAATTAATATAAAACTATAAAATATCTTATTAATTTCTAAAAAGGTGTAAATCATATAATTTCAAATATTCAGGCCATAAACAATGGGTAATTTATGTCAACCGTATCTGTAAAAAAAAGTATTGATCATGGAATTAAAATTGGCTACCTATTTCATTTTCAATTCTCTAATAATTTATAATAATTAAAGTTTATTAATAATTATTACAAATTATTTTTAATTGTTACTAATTATAACTAATTATTATTAATTATTACTAATTATTAATAATTGATACTAATTGTTACTAATTGTTACTAAATGTCTATGTTTATTATTATTTATTACTATTTACTATTATTTATTACAATTTATTACTATTTGTTACTATTTATTTGTATTTATTACAATTAAATAATATTTATTAATATTTATTACTATTAACTAAAAAAATTACTAATTATTACAAATTTTTATAAATTATTATTAATTATTAGTAATTATTACTAATTACATCTAATTACTACTAATTATTAATATTTAATACTATTTATTACAATATACTACAACTTATTACTATTTATTACTAATTATTAATATTTATTACTACTCATTACTATTTGTCACTATTTATTACTATTTATTACTAATTATTGGAAATTATTATTAATTATTACTATTGATTACAATTTATTACAATTTATTATTATTTATTACAATTTTCATTATTTATTACTAATTTTTACTATCTTTACTATTTTTTACTATTTTTTTACTATTTATTATATTTATGACTATTTGTCACTATTTATAACTATTTATTACAAATTATTACTATTTATTACTAATTATTAAAATTTATTATAATTTATTAATGTTTATTAATATTTATTAATAATCATTAATAGTTATTACTATTTATTAATAATTATTACCAATTTTTAGTATTTATTACTATTCATCTGTATTTAATTGTATTTATTTCTAATTATTACTATTTATTAGTATTTATTACTAATTATTATAATTTATTACAAATTGTTACTACTTATTACTAATTATTTTTATTTTTATCTAATTGTTATTTATTACATGCTAATTATTTCAAATTTTAAATAATTTTGACTAATTAGTACTATTTATTACAATTTAATACTATTTATTATTAATTATTACTATTTATTACTATTTATTACTATTTATTACTATTTATTACTATTTATAACTAATTATTACTCATTATTACTGATTATTACTAATTATTACTAATTATAAATATTTATTACTATTTATTTCTATTTATTACCAATTATTACTAATTCTTACTAATTATCACAATTTATTACAATTTATTTCTATTTATTGCAATTTATTGCTATTTATTATTATTTATTACTATTTATTACTATTTATTACTATTTATTCCAATTAATTAAGATTTATTACAATTTATTACTAATTATTACTTATTAATATCAATAATTACAAATTATAACAAATTATTACTAATTATTCTTAATTAATTCTAATTATTACTAAATATTACTAATTAACACTAATTACGTATAATTATTACTAATTACTGATAATTGAGCCAAATTACTGCAATTTAAAACTATATTCTTTTAAATAAACACATTAAATCTAATTGAAACAAAATATTTGTAAAAATAAATAATGAAAAATAAATGTATCTAATTGTTATTTAATTTAATTACCGCTTATAAATAATAATTATTACTAATAAAAAATAAAGTGAGTTAAAAAAATAAAAGAAATAAGTAAATACCTTAAAACTTAGTCTTTCGTAGGATGCAATCCTTGAAAATTGCACTGCTGTAAAATTTAAAAGTTTGATAAAACAAAAGAGAAAAATATGAGAGATGAGAAGGAGAGAGGAGTTCCAAGAAGAGTGAAATGGAATAAATTGGATGAGGGTATGTATATGTTATATAAAATGACCCCCTCCCTCCAATGATGCCACTCTAGGGCTGGCAATGAAGAAATGGATATAATGACCACCCGAGTCTCATCTCTAGTAGGCCCTAGGTTGGGGACTAGCACCAAGAGTATTCAAATCTCACAAAATGGGAGGCATTACCCTTTTTAGGAAACATGATCTGAAGATAAGATGGTTCATCCCCCAAACATCTCCAAGATATATATATATATATATATATATATATATTTGAAATAAAACTAAAAACCATCCCACATAAATGCATAAGGTTGAACTGTTTCAAGTACAAAAGTATCCATTGAAAATACTAAAAGTAAAGCTAAGAATCAACACAACAGCTTTCATGGTCTGAGCCTGTAGGGTCCAACACGGTATGTGATGTAAAGACCCGTAAAATTCAAGGGAAATTTTTTCTTAATTTTCTTTGGAATTTTAAAAGAGTGCGGTTTCTGACGGCACCTGATTCTGAGGCCCGGTGTGCCCGGAATCAATTTTCGAAGTTTGGCTCGGGTACGTTCAGTGAACGAATGAGCGGGAATTTCTATCTTTTGAACCGGTGCCCGGAATCGAATTCCGAGGACACTGATGGAACCACAACGCCGGTAATTTCTTAGGAACTCCAGTTCAAGAGTTGTTTTGTCACGGGTGTGGATGATAAAAATTATGGAAGTTATTTTATAATTATTCTGCAAATTTTTATCTTTTTCTAAGTGTTTAGTTCTTGATGGAAGTTGGGTAACCACCCAACCTCCCTTGGGAGGTTATGAGGGTTGTGGAGCCCACACGAACCCCACCCCTTCATATCCTCTAACCCCTCTCAACTCCCACTTTAATGTTGATAACTTAAGTTTACTTAAATTATGAATTTAATACGGTGAGTTACATGTAAGTTTTTGAAATTCAAACAATTGAATTTCAAATGCTTTGTTGTGTTAATAATATAAGATTAGAACTAATTTTTTTAGGGGTTGGTGTTGTGTTGTTTGAGAGATTTTTGGAGAAAAAGATAAGGAACATCTTCTTCCTCGATGAAGAACGCGAAGAACACCGTTCTTCAACGAAGAACTTCTCCGCCGAAGAACACGGTTCTTCCGCGATGCCGTAACCGCGACACGACGTTCTTCTTCCGCGTCATCTCTTCCACGACGGTTTTCCGCGAAGAAATCGCCGTCAACGACTTCGAATCCTCACTTCGTGACGTCGACGTTCTTTTCCCGCGACGCCCGCCCTCCGCGACGCTCGTCTTCCTCGGGTCGTTGACGAAAACCGTTCCTGAACCGAGGTAGGGGTTTTATTTTAATTAATTCCGTTCATGATTCTAGTTTGTCGATCTTCGTGGTTTTCGACAAATTGTTATCGAATAACGTGAGGGGGCCGGTCCGCACAAACACGGCCGACCCTCCTCCTTATTTTCATGAATGATTTCTTTGTGGTTGGTACGAGGAAGCATGGTGTCGTCGCACCACGCGGTTTCATGCGGAAGATATGCGCGGCGCCGTCGCGCCGCGCCGCGGAAAGGAATTCAAGGACGCGACACCGTCACGCCGCGTCGAAGAAAAACCGAAGACGTCGCGGGCGGAGCGGGGCCGCGGCAGAGGGACGCGGTGCCATCGCACCGTGCCGGATGACAAAGGCCGCGGCCAGTTCTAGGCCGCGGCGGAGCAAGGAGACCGGCGGCCGAACCGGGCTGCCGGTGTTGGCGAAGAAGGGGACCGGCCGTCGCCGGTGCCGTGGAGGCCGGAACCGGCCGGCCAGGGCGGGCCGGCCGGACCGGCCGGACCGGTGTGAAACCGGGGGTTCAAACCCCCGGCCGGATGGCCAAAGGTTCCCCCCTTAATTGCGGGGGGTCATGTTTACACGGGGGGAGGGGGGGCAGGCGCCCCCCCCCCCCCCTTTTCCGAAACGGCTCGGCCAAATGCCGAGCCAGACAGTGCGCTAGGCGCGCTGTCCCCAGCCGGACCGGCGCCTGGCCGGTCTGCCAGGCCGGGCCGCACCCGGCCGGCCTGGCCGCGCCCTGCCGGGTCGGTCCGGGCCATCCCGGACCGGGGCGGGTCGACCTGGTTTGGGCAAACCGGGGGGTCTCGGGCCGGGTCGGTTCGGGCCCGAAACCCCCGTTAACGGACCGTTTGGGTTCAAATGCCCATAACTCGGGCTACAGACCTCCAAATGACGTGCCGTTAGCAGCGACATGATCCTTAGAACGAGACGGTCATTTCGACATATCTCACTCAAGGTTTCGGAATACTTTGAGTTTGGCCGAGTTGGTTCGTACACGAAACCAACCGGGCCCTCGGAGCGGAAACGCTCATATCTTGAGCTACGGACGTCCGATTGATGTACCGTCACCTTTGTTGAGTTCCTCTTAGTGAGACGGATATTTTTTCATACTCCACCCAAGGTTTGGACGCAGGTGGAGTACGGTCGGGTTGGTTTTGTCTTAAAATTCAACCGGCCCCCTGGGACGAAAAAGCCAATAACTCTCAGGCCGGGCGTCTGATTGACACGCCGTCTATTGCATTGAGTTCCTGTTGACGATATGGAACTTTTGGATACATCAACTCTGGACTATGTGACAGTTGATGTATCAGCCTCTCGGCTCGTGGAGCGGACCCTCCCGAACGAGCTTGCTGTGTGCGGGAACCCTAGTGCTGGCTGCGACTGCTACTGTGACTGTGACGACGACTGTGTAGAGATCCTCAGTGGATTCGACGACGACGACTACAACACTCAGCGATCCTATGTGGATCAGTGCTACCGATCTTGTGTGGGTCTGATCCTATGTGGGTCAGCGGTCAGTGGTTCTGTGTGAGCCAGCGCCTACAGATCCTGTGTGGGTCCGATCCAGTGTGGGTCTTTGCGGGGGTTAGTACCTATCGATCCTTTGTGGGTCCAAAGACTTAGATGGATCAATGATCATCTCTATCGTCTTTCGAAGAAGTATACTTGTCTGATATGAATCCTGTTTTCTTTTCTGTGTGGATTGTGTTGTGTTATCCTGTGTGGATTACGTTTTTCTTTCCTGTGTGGAATACGTTTACTTTCCAGTGTGGACTGGGTTGTACATGGGCTTGGTGGATTTAGCGTTTTGGAATTGATGACTTAGGAATATGTATGGTCATATACCTAAGTAGTGTCGGTTGTTACTTCGTTATTGTATCTTTCCTTTGTGGATTTTGGGAGACCTTCGGGGGTCTCGGGGTCCCTACTGAGTATCTTATACTCACCCCTGCATGGGCTATGCCCGCACTACGTTGTGTTGGTTGCAGACGACGGAGAGCGTTGATCGTGTTCAGGCTTGCAGAGCAGGATGGTACCTGGAGGTGGACCACTGGGCGGGACGCACTCGGAGCGGACGGCGGGACATGAGGAGTAGTGGAGTTATCTGTACCCACCCTTCAGGTGGGATTTCCAGTGGACAGCTCAGCGTAGCGGCTTTTACTTTTTAGTTGTTGTTTTCCTTTTCGAGTTGTACTTTACTTTCAGTTTGGGTTTGTATACTGGCCCACTTACTTTCCGCACTTACAGTTGTACTCAGTTTTTACTTAGTGCTTACTTTTTATGCTTGCTTACTCTGTGGTGCTTGTTTACGTTACAAAGGAAATGCATTCCCTTTTTACCGGGATTTACGCCTTGGTGCTAGTCGCCAGCCCCTGGCCTATGGAAGGCGGGCTTGGGGTAGTCACTTCACGGGCCCCGAGGACGGGTCGTGACAAATTCGTAGCAGAGTATTCTATAGCAGGCAGTCGACGGATGACTCTTGGGTCCAAGAAGACCAGACCCTCAGGCAGACGACCTCCAGACACTGGCTCAGCAGTGCGGGGCACACAGCGCGGAGCCAGTCTTTCGAGAGGCAGACAGTGCTACTCATGCGGCGGGCAGGGCCACATGGCTCATGACTTCCCGACCCACCGTGCCGAGGAGCAGCAGATGGTTGAAGGACCACCGAGGCAGAGGCAGAGGGTCAACCGTGGCGGTCCGCAGGGAGGAGGCGGACGAGGCATAGGAGCTGGCTGAGCAGCAGGTGGTGGGCGACGCTTTGAAGCTCTACCACCACCACCACCAGGAGGTCCACCCCAACCACAGGGAGCTGGCGGGCAGAGACAGGCACAGCTCTAGGCAGCAGAGGCCTATGACCACGGCGCGCCCGATATGATTTGAGGTACTATCTGTGTCTATTCCACAATTCCTGCAGTACTTATAGACACAAGAGCGAGTCACTCATTCATTGCCGCTGCCCTTGTTCGGAGCTCGGAGGTTCCGACAGAGCCGTTGGCTCGATCCTTACGGCTAGAGACTCCTACGGGAGCAGACTCGACGATTACGCAATGGTGCCGGCATTGTGGACTTACTCTAGGAGGCAAGAGCTTCGGCTGGGATCTTCTTCTTGTAGCGGCGTCGAGGCCTTATGACGTCGTCTTGGGCATGCATTGGTTATCTACGGTCCATGCACAGATTGACTCTTTTAGGCGTAAGGTGCGATGTGTAGGCACCGACGGGAGCAGGTTCACCTTCACCGGCGAGAAGGGAGCCTTTTCAACACATGATGGACTTCCGCGGAGGAGAGGACAACCCATCACTCATCAGTTGGTTAGCTTCATCGTAGGAGCAGTTGACTCGTGGAGTCCTGGTCTTCCTGCAGTGGTGGATCAGTTTGCGGACGTTTTTCCTGACGACATTCCAGGGTTACCTCCTCACAGAGAGGTAGACTTTTATATTGACCTGTACCCCGGGACAGCCCCGATATCGACTCCAGCATATCGGATGGCCCCCGCCGAGCATCGTGAGCTACGGGTACAGTTGGAGGACTTGCAGGGCAAGGGATTCATCCAACCCAGTGTTTCACCCTGGACTTCCCCGATTTTTTCCTCCAAGAAGGCGGATGGGAGCTTTCGATTGTGTGTCGACTATCATCGCCTGATCCAGGTGACAGTGAGGAACAAGTATCCGCTACCGAGGATTGATGACCTCTTTGATCAGATCATGGGAGCATGATGGTTCTCGAAGATAGACCTCAGGTCAGGCTATCATCAGCTCATAGTTTGAGATGAGGATGTGCAGAAGACAGCCTTCAGATGTCGGTATGTCCCCTATGAGTTCTTGGTTATTCCATTCGGTGTAACAAATGCTCCAACAGTGTTCATGGCCCTCATGAACAGGATATTTTAGCCATACCTCGATTGATTTGTCGTGGTCTTCATCGACGACATTTTGATTTACTCGATGACTGAGGAGGAGCATGCCTACCACTTACGGGTTGTACTAGACACACTTCGAGAGCACTAGCTTTATGGTAAGCTCTCGAAGTGCCAGTTCTGGATACGTGAGGTCCACTTCTTGGGGCACGTCATTTCTGAGGCGGGAGTTGCAGTGGATCCTGCGAAGATCGAGGCAGTGATAGCTTGGGAGCCACCCAGGACCGTGACAGAGGTTCAGAGTTTCTTGGGACTAGCTGGATACTACCAGAGATTTGTGCCATACTTCTCCAGAGTTGCGGTACCACTCTCAACTTTGACGAAGAAGGGGAAACCCTTCGTATGGTCAGACGGATGTCAGCAGATCTTCCAAGAGCTGAGATAGAGATTGACCAGCGCACCTATCTTGAGGTTTCCTGAGGAGGGAGTAGGGTACTTAGTCTACTGCGATGCATCAGGGACCGGACTCGGATGTCTCCTAATGCAGGATCAGGCAGTGATCGCATATGGATCACGTCAGTTGAGGTCGGATGAGCAGAACTACGCTACCCATGACCTGGAGTTAGCAGTAGTGGTCTTTGCTCTGAAGACATGGCGACACTATCTGATGGGTGAGCGCTTTACAGTCTATTCTGACCATCAGAGTCTCAGGTACATCTTCTTGCAGAAGGACCTGAACCTGCGACAGCGACGATGGCTCGAGTTCCTCCAGGACTATGACATTGAGATAGTATATACTCCTGGGAAGGGGAACGTGGTAGCCGATGCTCTCAGCAGGAGGACGGGCATTCAGCTGCTTGAGGAGGCGACAGAGCAGCTAGCCTCTTTGCAGATATCCTTCATGGATATAGATGGAGCAGCCTTCCTTCAGTCTCTCACAATCACTCCTCCACTACTACAGCGGGTCAGAGAGGCACAGCGTGGGGACGCTGACTGTGAGATGCGGCGTGCACAGATATCCTCAGGATAGGCACCTGATGGTTTCTCCTTTGGATAAGAGCACGACATCCTTTTCAGAGGACGTACCATGGTACCAGTCGCTTTACGAGAGGAGGTGCTGAGAGAGTTTCACACTTTTCCTTTAGCAGTAAATCCTAGAGTGGCGAAGATGTACCAGGATCTCAGACGACAGCACTGGTGGTCGGGCATGAAGAAGGTTGTGGTAGAGTTTGTTTCTCGATGCCTCACCTGCCAGTAGGTGAAGGCTGAGCACCAGGTACCAGCAGGCTTGGTACAGCCCTTGGAGGTTCCGGAGTGAAAGTGGGATGGCATATCGATGGACTTCGTGACTGGACTTCCTCGTACTTCTAGAGGTCACGACTCCATTTGGGTGTTTGTCGACCGACTCGCCAAGTCGGCTCACTTATTACCCATTAGAAAGCAGGGCTCAGTGGAGAGCTTGGGACAACATTACGTTCTGGAGATTTTTCGGCTTCATGGTGTGCCACCATCTATCGTCTCCGATTGAGATGCTCGCTTTACTTCCCGGCGTTGGAATGGGTTGCAGGAGGCGTTCGGAATGCAGCTATGTCTGAGCACAGCCTTTCACCCTCAGACGGATGGTCAGACAAAGAGGGCCATTTAGAATCTCGAGGACATGCTCCGCGTAGGTGTCATCGACTTTGGTCGTAGCTGGGAGGACCACCTACCCTTGGTGGAGTTTGCGTACAACAACAGCTACCACTCCACCATTGGGATGGAACCGTACGAGGCGTTGTACGACCGACCTTGTAGATCTCCTTTATGCTGGAGAGACCTTGGGGAGTCAACACTTGTTGGACTGGAGATGGTCCAGGCCACGATAGAGAAGGTCCAGGTCATCCATGAGCGGATGAGGACAGCTCAGAGCCAGCAGAAGTCATACACTGACAGGAGGCGGAGGCCACTAGAGTTCGACGATGGCGACCACGTCTTCTTGTGTGTCTCACCTCGATGTGGTTTACGGAGATTTGGCCGAGGCGGCAAGTTATCTCCGCGCTTCATCGGACCATTCCAGGTCCTCAGCAGGATTGGCGAGGTGGCTTATCATCTGGATCTACCACCTCAGTTGCACCGGGTGCACGACGTCTTCCACGTATCTCAGCTGAGGAGATACATGCATGACCCGATGCACATCATTGACCATAGGGAGCTTGACGTTGATGATGGGGCGACTTTTATGGAGGTCCCGGTGGAGATCGAGGATCGACAGGAGCGGGTCCTAAATGGACGGTCGATTCCTCTTGTGCGCATCAGATGGCAGCACGAGAACCTCTAGGAGATCACTTGGGAGCGGGAGGCTCAGATGCATGCTCAGTACCCTCATTTGTTTCCCTAGTTTTGATGTATCTTTATGGGGACGTAAATCCCTGAGGTGGGAGTAATGTAAAGACCTACAAAATCCAAGGGAAATTTTTTCTTAATTTTCTTTGGAATTTTACAACAGCGCGGTTTCTGACGGCACATGATTCTGAGGCCCGGTGTTCCCGGAATCAATTTTCGAAGTTTGGCTAGGGTACGTTCAGTGAACGAACGAGCGGGAATTTATAACTTTTGAACCGGTGCACAGAATCGAATTTCGAGGACACAGATGGAACCGCAGCACCGGTAATTTCTTAGTAACTCCTATTCCAGAGTTGCGTTGTCACGATTGTGGATGATAAATATTGTGGAAGTTATTTTATAATTATTCTACAAATTTTAATCTTTTTCTAAGTGCTTAGTTCTTGATGGAAGTTGGGTAACCACCCAACCTCCCTTGGGAGGTTATGAGGGTGGTGGGGCCCACACGAACCCCACCCCTTCATATCTTCTAACCCCTCTCAACTCCCACTTTAATGTTGATAACTTAAGTTTACTTAACTTATGAATGTAATATGGTGAGTTACATGTACGTTTTTGAAATTCAAACAATTTAATTTCAAATTCTTTGTTGTGTTAATAAAATAAGATTAGAACTTATTTTTTTAGGGGTTGGTGTTGGGTTGTTTGAGAGCTTTTTGGAGAAAAAGCTAAGGAACATCTTCTTCCTCGATTAAGAATGCGAAGAACACCGTTCTTCAACGAAGAACATCTCCGCCGAAGAACACGGTTCTCCCGCGACGCCATAACCATGACGCGACGTTCTTCTTCTGCATCGTCTCTTCCGTGATGGTTTTCCACGACGAAATCATTGTCAATGACTTCGAATCCTCGCTTCGCGACGTCGACGTTCTTTTCCCACGACGCCCGCCCTCCGCGACGCTCGTCTTCCTCGGGTCGTTGACGAACACCGTTCCTGAACTGAGGTAGGGGTTTTTTTTAATTAATTCCGTTCATGATTCTAGTTTGTCGATCTTCGTGGTTTTCGACTAATTGTTATTGAATAACGTGAGGGGGGCCGGTCCACACAAACACGGCCGACCCTCCTCCTTATTTTTATGAATGATTTCTTTGTGGTTTGTACGAGGAAGCGCGGTGCCGTCGCACCACGCGGTTCCATGCGGATGATATGTGTGGCGTCGTCACGCCACGCCGTGGAATGGAATTCAAGGACGCGACACTGTCGCGCCGAGTTGAAGAAAAACCAAAGACGTCGCGGCCAGAGCGGTGTCGCGGCGGAGGGACGCGGTGCCGTCACACTGCGCCGGACGACAAAGGCCGCAGCCGGTTCCGGGCTGCGGTGGAGCAAGGAGACCGGCGGCCGGATCGGGCCGCCGGTGTCGGCGAGGAAGGGGACCGGCCGTTGCCGGTCCCGCGGAGGCCAGACCGGTGTGCAACCGGGGGTACAAATCCCCGTACGGCTGGCCAAAATGGCCCCCTTAAACGCGGGGGGCCGCGGTTACACAGGGGGGCAGGCGCCCCCCCCCCCCTGCCGAAACGGCTCGGCCAAAGGCCGAGCCAGACAGTGCGCTGGGCGCGCTGTCCCCTGCCGGACCGGCGCCTGGCCGGTCTGCCAGGCCGGGCCGCGCCGGGCCGTGCCGGGCCGGGCCGCGCCAAGCCGGGCTGGGCCGCGCCAAGCCGGGCTGGGCCGCGTTGGGCCGGGCTAACCCGAACCAGGGCGGGTCGACCCAGTTCGAGCAAACCGGGGGGGTCTCGGGCCGGGTCGGTCCGGGCCCGAAACCCCCGTTAACGGACCGTTTAGGTTCAAATTCCCATAACTCAGGCTACGGACCTCCAAACGACGCGCCGTCAGCAGCGACACGATCCTTAGAACGAGACGGTTGTTTCGAAATATCGCACTCAAGGTTTCAGAATACTTTGAGTTTGGCCGAGTTGGTTCGTACACGAAACCAATCGGGCCCTCGAAGCGGAAACGCTCATATCTTGAGCTACGGGCGTCTGATTGATGTACCGTCAACTTTGTTGAGTTCCTCTTAGTGAGACAGATCTTTCGGCATACTCTGCACGAGGTTTGGACGCAGGTGGAGTATGGTTGGGTTGGTTTTGCCTTAAAAACCAACCGGGCCCCTGGGACGAAAAATCCAATAACTCTCAGACCGGGCGTCCGATTGACGTGCCGTCTATTGCGTTGAGTTCCTGTTGACGATACAGAACTTTTGGATACATCAACTCTGGACTATGTGACATTTGATGTATCAGCCTCTCAGCTCGTGGAGCGGACCCTCCTGAACGAGCTTGTTGTGTGTGGGAACCCCTGTGATGGCTGCGACTGCTACTGTGACTGCGACGACGACTGTGCAGAGATCCTCAGTGGATTCGACGACTACGACTACAACACTCGGCGATCCTATATGGATCAGTGCTACCGATCCTGTGTGGGTCCGATCCTGTGTGGGTCAGCGCTCAGCGCTTCTGTGTGAGCCAGCGCCTACAGATTCTGTGTGGTTTCGATCCTGTGTGGGACTTTGCGGGGGTTAGTACCTATCTATTCTTTGTGGGTCCGACGACTTAGATGGATCAGTGATCATCTCTATCGTCTTTCGAAGAAGTATACCTGTGTGTGCTAAATCTTGTTTTCTTTCCTGTGTGGATTGTGTTGTGCTATCCTGTGTGGATTACGTTTTGCCTTCCTCTGTGGAATACGTTTACTTTCCTGTGTGGACTGGGTTGTACTTGGGCTTGGTGGATGGAGCATTTTGGAATTGATGACTTAGTTATATGTATGGGAATATACCTAAGAAGTGTCAGTTGTTACTTCCTGATTGTATCCTTTCTTTGTGGATTTTGGGAGACCTTCGGGGGTCTCGGGGTTCCTACTGAGTAGCTTATACTCACCCCTGCATGGGCTATGCCCTCACTACGTTGTGTTGGTTGCAGACGACGGACAGCATTGATCATGGTTGAGGCTTGCAGAGCAGGACGATACCTGGAGGTGGACCACTGGGCGGGACGCACTCGGAGCGGACGGCGGGACCCGAGGAGCAATGGAGCTATCTGTACCCACCCTTCAGGTGGGATTTCCAGTAGATATCTTGGCATAGAGGCTTTTACTTTTTAGTTTTTGTTTTCCTTTTTGAGTTGTACTTTACTTTCAGTTTGGGTTTGTATACTGGCCCACTTAATTTCCGCACTTACAGTTGTACTCAGTTTTTACTTACTGTTTACTTTTTCTGCTTGCTTACTCTGTGGTGCTTGATTACATTACAAAGGCAATGCCTTCCCTTTTTACCAGGATTTATGCCTTGGTTCTAGTCGCCAGCCCCTGGCCTATGGAAGGCGGGCTTGGGGTAGTCATGGCACGGGCCCCGAGGATGGGTCGTGACAAATTCGTAGCAGAGTCTTCTGCTGCAGGCAGTCGACGGATGACTCTTGGGACCAGGCAGACCAGAACCTCAGGCAGACGACCTCAGGACACTGGCTCAGCAGTGTGGGGCACACAGCGCGGAGCCAGTCTTTCGAGAGGCAGACAGTGCTACTCGTGCGGCGGGCAGGGCCACATGGCTCGTGACTGCCCGACCCGCCGTGCCGAGGAGCAGCAGACGGTTGAGGTACCACCGAGGCAGAGGCCGAGGGTCGACTGTGGCAGTCCGCAGGGAGGAGGCCGATGAGGCAGAGGAGCTGGCCGAGCAGCAGGTGGTGGGCGACGCTTTGAGGCTCTACCACCACCACCACCAGGAGGTCCACCCCGACCACAGGGAGCTAGCGGTCAGAGACAGGCACAGCTCCAGGCAGGAGAGGCCTATGACCACGGCGCGCCCGAGATGATTTGAGGTACTATCTATGTCTATTCCACCATTTCTGTAGTACTTATAGACACAGGAGCGAGTCACTCTTTCATAGCCGCTGCCCTTGTTTGCAGCTCGGAGATTCCGATAGAGCCGTTGGCTCAATCCTTACAGCTAGAGACTCCTACGGGAGCAGACTAGATGATTACGCACTGGTGCCGGCAGTGTGAGCTTACTCTAGGAGGCGAGAGCTTCGGCTGGGATCTTCTTGTAGGGGCATCGAGGCCTTATGACGTCATCTTGAGCATGGATTGGTTATCTACGGTCCATGCACAGATTGACTGTTTTAGGCGCAAGGTGCAATGTGTACGCACCGACGAGAGCAGGTTCACCTTCACCGGTGAGAAGGTAGGCTTTGCAGCACAGGATGGACATCCGTGGAGGAGAGGACAACCCATCACTCATCAGTTGGCTAGCCTCATCCTAGGATCAGTTGACGTGCGGAGTCCTGGTTTTCCTATAGTGGTGGATCAGTTTGCGGACGTTTTTCCCGATGACGTTCCAGGGTTACCTCCTCGCAGATAGGTAGACTTTTATATTGACCTGTACCCCAGGACAGCCCCAATATCGACTCCAGCATATCGGATGGCCCCCTCCGAGCTTCGTGAGCTACGGGTACAGTTGGAGGACTTGCAGGGCAAGGGATTCATCCGACCTAGTGTTTCACCCTGGGATTCCCCGATTTTGTTCGCAAAGAAGGCGGACGGGAGCTTGCGACTGTGTGTCGACTATCGTCGCCTGAACCAGGTGACAGTGAGGAACAAGTATCTGCTATCAAGGATTGATGACCTCTTTGATCAGCTCAACGGTGCAGGATGGTTCTCGAAGATAGACCTCAGGTCAGGCTATCATCAGCTCAGAGTTCGAGATGAGGATGTGCAGAAGACGACCTTCAGATGTCGGTATGGCCACTATGAGTTCTTGGTTATGCCATTCGGCGTAACCAATGCTCCAGCAGTGTTCATGGCCCTCATGAATAGGATCTTTTAGCCATACCTCGATCAATTTTTCATGGTCTTCATCGATGACATTTTGATTTACTCGACGACTGAGGAGGAACACGCCTACCACTTACGGGTTATACTAGACACACTCTGAGAGCACCAGCTTTATGGTAAGCTCTCGAAGTGCCAGTTCTGGATACGTGAGGTCCACTTCTTGGGGCACATCATTTCTGAGGTGGGAGTTGTAGTGGATCCTGTGAAGATCGAGGCAGTGGTAGCTTGAGAGCCACCTAGGACCGTGAAGGAGGTTCGAAGTTTCTTGGGACTAGCTGGATACTATCGGAGATTCATTCCAGACTTCTCCAGAGTTTCGGAACCACTCTCAGCTTTGACGAAGAAGGGGAAACCCTTCTTATGGTCAGACAGATGTCATTAGAGCTTCCAGGATCTGAGACAGAGATTGACCAGCACACCTATCTTGAGGTTGCCTGAGGAGGGAGTAGGGTACTTAGTCTACTGCGATGCATCAGGGACCGGACTCGTATGTGTCCTAATGAAGGAGCGTGCAGGGATCGCCTATGGATCACGTCAGTTGAGGCATCATGAGCAAAACTACGCTACCCATGACCTGGAGTTAGTAGCAGTGGTCTTCGCTCTGAAGACATGGCGACACTATCTGATGGGCGAGCGCTTTAAAGTCTATTCTGACCATCAGAGTCTCAAGTAAATCTTCTCGCAGAAGGACCTGAACCTGAGACAGCGGTGATGGCTCGAGTTCCTCCAGGACTATGACATTGAGATAGTCTATACTCCTGGGAAGGGGAACGTGGTATCCGATGATCTCAGCAGGAGGACGGGCATTCAGCTGTTTGAGGAGGCGACAGAGCAGCTAGCCTCTTTGCAGATATCCTTTGTGGATAGATATGGAGCAGCCTTCCTTCAGTCTCTCACAGTCACTCCTCCACTACTATAGTGGGTCAGAGAGGCACAGCGTGGGGACACTGACTGTGAGATGTGGCGTGCACAGATATCCTCAGGACAGGCACCTGATGGTTTATCCTTTGGAGCAGAGCACAACATCCTTTTTAGAGGACGTACCATGGTACCAGTCACTTTACGAGAGGAGGTGCTGAGAGAGTTTCACACTTCTACTTTAGTGGTACATCCTAGAGTGGCGAAGATGTACCAGGATCTCAGACGACAGCACTGGTGTCCGGGCATGAAGAAGGCTGTGGAAGAGTTCATTTCTCGATGCCTCACCTGCCAGCAGGTGAAGGCTGAGCACCAGGTACCAGCAGGCTTGGTATATCCCTTGGAGGTTCCAGAGTGAAAGTGGGACGACATATCGATGGACTTCGTTACTGGACTTCCACGTACTTCCAGAGGTCACGACTCCATTTTGGTGATTGTCGACCGACTCCCCATGTCGGCTCACTTCTTACCAATCAGAGAGCAGGGCTCATGGAGATCTTGGGACGACTTTACGTTCAGGAGATTGTTCATCTTCACGGCGTGCCATCATCTATCGTCTTTGATCGAGATGCTTTCTTTACTTCCCGACTTTGGAAGGGGTTGTAGGAGGCGTTCGGAATGTAGCTACGTCTGAGCACAGCCTTTCACCCTCAGACGGATGGTCAGACGGAGAGGACCATACAGACTCTCGAGGACATGCTCCGCGCATGTGTCCTCGACTTTGGTCGTAGCTAGGAGGACCACCTACCCTTGGTGTAGTTTGCGTACAACAACAGCTACCACTCCACCATCGAGATGGAACCGTACGAGGTGTTGTACGACCGACCTTGCAGATCTCCTTTGTGCTAGATATACCCTGGGGAGTCAGCACTTGTGGGACCAGAGATGGTCCATGCCACGACAGAGAAGGTCCAGGTCATCCAGGAGCGGATGAGGACAGCTCAGAGCCGGCATAAGTTATACGCTGACAGGAGGCGGAGGCCACTAGAGTTCGAGGATGGCGACCACATCTTCTTGTGTGTCTCACCTCGACGTGGTTTACGGAGATTTGGCCGAGGCGGCAAGTTATCTCCGCGCTTCATCAGACCATTCCAGGTCCTCAGTAGGATTGGCGAGGTGTCTTATCATCTAGATCTACCACCTCAGTTTCACTGGGTGCATGACGTCTTCCACGTATCTCAGCTGAGGAGATACGTGCACGACCCGACGCAGATCATTGACCATGGGGAGCTTGATGTTGACGATGGGGCGACTTTTACGACACTACCAACATTTACTCTACGTCTAAATGCACAATACAACACAACCATCCACGAAACCCAATTCACATTCCCAAAAAATTTAATTCACCATTTCTATCATGTTACCTAAACCAATCTAAGCCAATCCAGGCTTTATTAATCCATTTTTTATTTATTCCATCACTAGATGTGAAACCACTAAGCCCAAAACACCATATGCAACCGAGAAAAAACTGTTTCAGAAGTCAAAGATCCTGATAAATTAAGGTGAATCCACATAAAAGACACATTGTTCCATGTTCTCCACATTTAATACCCATTCATGGTATATGATACACCGAGCTATTAGATTCAGGGTGAAGCTTTATTCAAGTTAATCATGGAGAAACTCTGGGTGAATTACCCATACCAATCCCTGCGGTCCTCCTACAAACTCAACTTGATCAATCCACATACCAATAGAACCAAACCCAAACTCACAACCCCAACTAATAACACATTACCAAACAACTTGTATTACATCCCCAGTGCACAACACTTCTCATCCATTTCACTATAAATTAATCTCTCAAAATGAGATTCCATTACGTACCCAAGATGATGTATCATCTAAAGGTTCATCCACAACACCACCTAGGCCAACCCACAACACCCAACCACACTCACATACATACCACAACGCAATCCAAAGTAAGCACACACATCACAACAAATCCACATCACATTACATCAGTCCCGCGAATCTAACCACAACCATTCCACACATCACATCATAGAAAATGACGTAAAACAATTTTAGATATAGCAAATGGGACACTAATCTAATTCCAATAATTATTTAATGGAATTATCACAGAAAAAAATCCTTGTGAATCCATTCATTAGATGGATTTAAATATTATCCAATTTCTATATATATGGGTTCAATAGGAACCAAACAACATGCATCCCATTTAGTGCGTAAATAAGGGCCCCAACAGCCATGATTTTCCATAGGGCATCAAGCCCATATAATTCACAATATCACAATCATAATATAAAAACTGGAAATGTAATTCCCTAACCCCAGAAGCCCAGAATAGATGCATTATTTAAATACATTTCATGATTACAAGGAATAAAGTCCCGAAGGACCGATCAGTTTAGATGTCTTGGAAAATAGATTACACAAATGAACATTACATTACATTATCTAACATCAAATGAAACATAGGTAATCCATTGAAAATGACTTTATTAACCTTGTTCAATCTTTCATATCAATCATAATACACTTCTTGGCATCCTGGGAAAATAAAACATAAAAAGGGGTGATCTGAGATGCTCAGTAAGGGTTAATAATTCAAAAGAAGATATAAACTTTTAAGGAAGGATGTATAATAAAAAGAACAGCCTTTTAATGATAAAATTGAACATAATACGATAGAAAATAAATTAAACATTACTACATAAACATGCAAATAGATATTATACTAGTCTAATAATCATAGGTGATAAATAATTTCATAATGAGGAAATGCATAATGTCGGACAAAATAACTATTACGTTACAGCCTTCGGCCAAGACCATTCAACAATATTATGTCAAGGCCTTATTCCAAGACAATAGTTTGTCTCAAGTGACCAACCAATTCATAGAGGGGATATAGTAGGACCCACCCATCACATAATAATTCCAATTCATTCCTCATATGAAATGGGTGAAACATTACATAACCATTCATAATAAAAATAGAATACAAAATGTCAATAATTTAACCACAATCCATGAATGTTATAAAAATAGAACATTCATAGTCATACATATCATAACTCATTAAATATAATAATTAAGATTTTATTATAATAAATCTAATTTAATCAATAATAATATCTAGTAAAGGATGTTGACATAGTTGAAAATTATCGGTAAAACTCGTTGAGAGATATATTTCTTTTTCATGAAATCATTTAAAAGTCACAAAATTTATAAATAAAGACATTTAAAAGATATTTTTGAATCAAAGTGTCCCATTATAAATTTAATCTTTTTAATGGAATTAACATTTTAAAACAATCATGTCCATATAAATAAATCCTTAAAATCATTTTGATAACATGGTCATAAGTTAAGTTGATTTAGAAAAATAAATATTTAAAACATTTAAAATGATGATCTAGTTAAGGAGTCTCTTCTATAATACCTTAAATGATTCCTTTTGATGAAAAATTTATGATACATGGACATGTATGAAAAATATTTCCTAGTAAATACTTACACATAAATAATCTCTGATAATAATAACATTGAGGAATTAACCTTTACCTTAGGTCTAATACTCTCCGTACGAGCCTGATACTCTTATATAATGTTTTTAAACGTATTATTAACTTATGTCAGAATCCTAATTGTATTTATGCTATCATATATGCTTCTTTTATGACTTTATATTACCATTTTATTAATAATTCCAAGTTAAGGAAACATTTCGGGTAATATTGCATTGTTTATCTTACGTGTTTTGGCTTTTTGTTCATGATAATATTACTTTGATCATGATTTACTAATTTAAAAAATTTATAATATGATTTATATATAATATATATTCATAATATAAATATATATAATTGATATATATATAAAATGTAATACACCATTCATAGAGACGGTAGGTCATTCGTACGCATGAACATTGTTTTTGTTTTGTTATCATATTGAATGGAAGTAATTGAATAACATATATGTACAAATATATATATATATATATATATATATTTCTAGTAGAATTATTATTTTATATATTTCTTAATTAGGAATAATATATTTTTGTATAACCATTCTTGGATGGTTAATGTGGAGAATGAATCTCATCACATCGTGGATATGGTAGGTCGCACGTACGCACAAGCAATGATATAGTTCCATTAATGATTAAATGATATGGAACTGGATGATATATTAATAATAAAGAACCATTATCTGGTTATATTCATTATTTATTTCTATTATAGTCATCATTATACTCATCCAAAAAATGTAATGTGGAATAAAAAATTACACCACAACGTAGAGACGGTAAGCCGCACGTACGCACACATGGTGATATTATTATTCATAGGATGGATAAAATGATAAACATAATTGTCCCATGATTATATTGACATCTATGTATATGGATTTTACTGGACTTATTACTTTGTTATGGAAACAGTATAGAATGAATAAGTAGGAGAAGAAAATAATTTTGAAAGAAGAGATAAAACGATTACCTCTTCTTCGGGTGTTTCCTTTTGATTTGAAAAAATGGTCTCATTTTGATGGTTCAATGCCCAAATATAGGCCTCTAGGATGATGTGAGGGAGTCTGGGAGAAGAAATTAGTAGGTTTTGGCTGATCCAAAAGGCATTATATGTGTGAGTTAAAGAGAAAGGTAGGGTCCCTTTTATAAGACAGGTGAGGGGAACTTTAGAAAATTCTTGAAATATTAATTATTATAGAAATATTTTCACTTTATAATTTCTAAAAATTGATTTATTAAGAGTATAAGATGAGTATGGGTATAAATCCTCTCAAAAAATAGGTTTTAGACATGTTTAGGACATAAATTTATCCTTATATTTTAGATTTAACCCTTTGTAAAATAAGTTAACCCTTTAAATGTCCTCTTATATTTTTATAATACATGGTTAATATCTTCACTATTTTATTCCAAGAGAAACAAAAGTGGATAATTTATAAAATTTTTATCACTATACAAGTTATTTTGTGGAACATTATATTTTTAGGATTTATATATCATTTAATAAAATAGTAATTGTTTTAAAAACTCATTTATTTCAATTTTTAAACTATTTAGTAATTGTTTTTTTAAGTTATAAAAACTTTATTCATTAGAACCAAATAATTTAAATCATCCCGAATATGTCAATTTAATCAATAAAATTCATGTATAACATCAAAATGTTCAGATTTCATTTATTTTAATATTTATAAATTCATTTATTTTAATTGTTCATTAATGAGGTAATCAATGCATCATAATTGTTTCATTAATAAATATATTTATCTAATTTCTAAAAATTATAAATAAAATACCAGGATGTTGGAAGTATTTTTATATTTCTAATTACTATTTATATACATAGATATCAGTTATATAACCATATATTAAAATCAATTTAGTAATATATATATATTTATGGAATAATTATCTTTACTTTAAATTAATTCTTATATCATGTCATTATCTCACCCAAGTGGCTCCATGACATCCCAAAATCGTCCCAAGAATACCAGTGGTTGAAATATATCATCCAATATTATTATGACACCTGTTAGGTAGTTTTATATTTTTATAATATTATTTTTTATCTTTATTTACCTAATTTTATCTTTAACCAAAGTAAATAAAAATAATTACTGATGTTACTATTAATAATTTTCAAAAATAAATGGTACCTATTTATAAAATTTGGACCTTCTAATTATAAATATGTAATCCATTTTTCCAAATTCAAAACACAGAATTGGCAGAAATTAATTTAAAATTAATTATCGTTTTCAAAACTAGAAAGCAGGTTTTTAAGAAGTAAAAACTATCAAAAGATTGACTTGTGTTTATAGACAATTTAAATATGAAATTACTTAGAGTGACCTAAATTTATATTAAATTATAAAAATATAATATAATTATAATTTAAAACCACTCAAATTTTTAATTTATCACTACAAATTATTTCGATTTAAAAAATTATTTTTCAGTTAAAATTTAGAATTTCTCATTATTCATCAAAATATAAATGTTATTAAAAAAGTACAAAAAATTCATAAAAACTAATTTTTTTTCCTGATAATATAGAATAATTTTACTTAATCAAAGTGGAAATATAAATGTCTCAAATATTATATTTAAAATGGGTTCGCCATTAAAAGGTGTAAAAAACTATATTTATTGAAAAATAGTTCTTCTATCTAAAAAATTTAATTTTTACTTATATTATGTCTAAGAAACACATAATAGGAATAATAAAATTATATGGAATATATAAAATTAAAAATTTGGTTAATACTATTCATAACCTCTATTTAAATGGCTAGTTTGGTAGGTCATGGTGAGCTTGAACATGGCGTTGTGTACATAATATGCTATTGAATTATTTAAAAAGACAGCGTAGCATGAAAGCTTGTGGTGTTACATTATCCCATACTTAAATAAATGTCATCCTCCCAATTTAACCATGGGTTTGAAAACTAGTGCTTTTACACTTGAAAATATCTTAGTTAAAATCCTGCATCAATAAATGGATTAATGAGACATATTTTTTTAAAATAAAGAAAGGAAAGTAATAAGGTTTCTGAAAATAACACATACTAGGGTTCTATGTAGGAAAACATTGTAATGAAAGAAAAAAAATCTAACCATCATGTTCTGATGTAGAGTGATAGAGAATATTATTATGAGAGGATAATAATATGAAATCCATAAATCCGGGATAATCCAAGGGACCATTTAATTCATTGCAAAAAGAATGTACTAATAATTTTTTATTGGTTTTCTAGATCTATTCCCTATAGTTGAATAACATGAGAAGAATTAATTACTTGATTTTAGTACAATCACACCAACGGTCATGAGTTCAAAAATTTCCACATCATCACTCATTCAAGGAAATGAAGTTGAATTTGTCATTTCTAATGTGTTGGACGATCATGTGATCCATAAATAGAATGATAATTCATTCCATGTCTCAAAAAATGTGTTAGAATAGGTTATCACATATTAATAAGTCCACATATTGCTAGATAATACATTGATATAACAAACCTCAACTGGTGTATAACTTATACAATCCATAAATAGATAACCATACAATCCATCCAAAAACAACAAATGTAAATCTTTATAAATAGGTTAACCAAAATAGATTATCATTTATCTCCCATATCTAATATGGAATTTATTGGTTGTCACAT
Organism: Viscum album; assembly: GCA_963277665.1. Lineage (NCBI taxonomy): Eukaryota > Viridiplantae > Streptophyta > Magnoliopsida > Santalales > Viscaceae > Viscum > Viscum album. The sequence continues at coordinate 722,634,103 of OY728122.1, read as the reverse complement.
TCTAAACATGTGAACACATTCATCATGTATTCTCCTAAGTCACAGTAACAACTTGAATTATGATATATCCTTATTGAAAACATGAATGTTTCCTTATTTCAAAAAATAGTGTATTATTCTTTAAGTAATAAAAATTAGTACACTTAATCCATGATAGAATAACCCTCTTATCGATAAATCCATAATTAGTTCTCCAGGAAATAGCATCATCCAATTTAATTATTCAAATCCAACTTATCCTTATATAAAAGTTATTATATTCACATAAGGAAAATATTAAGGTTTATATTTACCTAAGTCATGTGTTCTCCAAATAATCTTACCCTTAAATCAATTTTCCTATCCATTATATGTATTAAACATATTCATGTAAATCCTTAGTGAATGTCATAAATTAGCCAAATATTTTTTTCCAAATATCCACTTAATGGGAAAGTGGGAACCTTACAAATTTCAAGATTCAAAAATCAAATCATCCCAAAAATCGACATTCAGCCTTCAAAACAACCCACCCAGAATTCCACATTCGAATATCAAAATTCAATATTCAATCTCCAGAAGCACTCCTCCGGTCATGCGCCTTACCCAAAGGCCACACGACACCATATTCATCATCACCTCAACTCATCAACATAGACACCATCATCGTCAGAACCATTTCACCACACCAGTAAAACTAAATCATCACAGAGGTTGAAAACTTTATCCAAAAACCGATTCACCCCAAACCGTATTCATCCAGAATCAAACAGAAACTTCACAAGAATCATGCGAGTTGGAAAGCAGGAGATGACCCTACGTTTTCCGAAGCGCCGCCACCAGATTGAATCACACCAGAGCAAGCCACAAAACAACATCCCAAAATCCATCCAAAACAGAATAGCATATGCAAAAACACAAATCAGAAAAAAACCATCACTAGAACACCGAAAGAAAACCCAATCACAAACCAGATCCAGATCCCACCACCACCATCCATAACGCCCGTAGAGGCCACTCCCAACCACCAAATGCATGGATTCGAGGAATAATTGCCTCCCACATATTGTGGAAGTATAGATCAGCCTCTAGAATGACACCGAGCCACCATACATAATGGTTGGCATGGAATAGGTCCTTCCTTGTCTTAGAGGTATATTCTTATGTCTAGTCATTGATTTGGTTAATTCCCCTGATTTCCAAAGATAAGACATTGAACTCTATAACAATTGGTCCCTATATGACCCTTTTTCCCACAAAGATAACATCTTCCCATCCATTTCAGGTATTTCTCAAGGTTCTTATTCCCTTAATGTTAACATATAGGAATCCAAATCTTATTTCCTCTACGATTATAAAAATTTGAACATTTATAAATGTTCATCTTCCTATTATGCAATGTGTTATGAAAGCCATCAATGATCACACTATGAATCATATATCATGATAACTGATTTGACATAATCACAATATATTTCTCTCAAGTAATTAAACAATTTTGTTGCTCAAAATCACGGTATTTTCTATAAAACTCAATGTTAATACAATTCCTTTTGGTTTCATCCATTAACTATGAGCAGAAATAATATGGAAAGAAACAAATATCATTGAAGAATACCACATAATCAAGAGAAGGTACTTCCAATCTATAATATATTTGGTTTAATCCTAGGTTATCCATGACCATTACGAATAATCTATCGAGTTATACTATACTTATCCTCAATTTCCATCTTAGGGTTATGGTCCCTAATCTATATTTTCTTAATATATTTCATAGGTAGTAGCTAAAATTTCTCTAATACCAACTGTACCACCCTGACCCCAAAATCTGTGAGCCAGTGCGTTATTTTAATAAATTGGCATGATTAAAATGAATCAAGTCCCAAAGGACTGATCAGTTTAACAGTCTTGGAAAATAGATTACATACATGGATATTACATTATAATTTCTAACATAAAATAAAAAATATATAATAATTTTATAATTCCATTATTCGGCTAGTTTAATACTTTATATCAATCCTAATACACTTCTTGGAATCTAGGGAAAAAACACATAAAATGGGGTGAGCTCAGATGCTCAGTAAAGTTAAATAATTCAGCGAAATATATAAACTTTTAAATAAAGATGTATAATAAAAACAACAACCTTTTAAACATAAACCTAAACATAATATAGAAAAAATAAATCAAACATTTCCATATAAACAAGCATGTGGATATTCTACTAGTCAAATAAACACATGTAATATCAAATTTCATAACGAGGGAATGCATATTTCTAGACATAATAACTAATACCTTGAGGCCTTGTGCCAAGACTATTCACAGATATTCTATCAGGCCCTAGTTCGAAGACACTGGTTTGCCTCATGAGACTTACCGATGCATCGAGGGGCTATAGCAGGCCCCACCCTTCACTTACTAAGTCCAATGCATTCCTCATATGAAAAAGGTGAAACATAACATAATCATTCATAATAAAACTAGCCTAAGAAATGTCAATACATTAATCATAAAACATTAATGGTATAAAAATGGAACATTCATAGTAAAACATATCATAACTCATTATATACAATATGGAATATCGAATTATAATAAACTAACCTTAATCAAGAATAATATCCAGTAAAGGATGTTGATGTAGATGAAAGTGATCGGTAAAACTCTTTTAGAGAAATATCCATTTCTTGTGAAATCATTTAAAAGTCACAAAATATATAATGGAATTCATTTAAAAGATATTTTTGAATCAAATTTTACCATAACTCCTCCAATGGCCTGAAGGTCTTCATTTTTTATTGATTTTGATAATCCATATCGATGTCTTGTTTAGTCGACTCCATGGAGCTCCATATTTTTTTAATACTGATTTGAGATCCGGCTATTATTAACTTAATGTGAAAGATGATGAAATTCCAAAAATAACATTACGTACTAGATATTTGAATTATGATTTTTTTATGACCTTTGGTTGACAAATGATCCATCTATATTTTTGGATCATATGAATAGAATTTTCTATTAATATTTTCATATGTTTATTGTTGTTTTTATTGGTTATATTTTGGTCTTTTAAACAAGTTATGAGGCTCATGATAAATAATTATGTATTTTCTTGAAACTTATCAAAGAAAAGAAGTTATACGAATAATTCAACTAATGTTATTTTGGGTTGTAAACAATTTCTTTTCTTTTTTACATTTTAAATAAGGATATCATAACATTTGATCCCACCAAAACAAAAGTAGTTGATGAATGGAAAAGACCTAAAACTTTTATACAAATTCATAGTTTTATCATATTAGTAGGATATTACTGTTGGTTTGTTAAAAAAATTCCATGGTTATCTATCCTGCTAAATAAGTTAACACAAAAATTAATTAAATTTATTTGGATAGAAGATGATGTTGTTTGTTTTCAAAAATATAAAGGAAGATTGGTGAATGCCCTAGTTTTGGATCTGAATTTCAGAAATGGTGATTTTATCACATATTGTGATGCTTCTTTGAAGGGACATGGTTTTTTATTGATATAGAATTATCATGTAATTTCTTATACTTCAAGATAATTGAAACTTAATTAGTTAAATTATCCAACACAAGATTTGGAACTAGAATTTGTGTTTTTCAATTTGATAATTTGGTGGAATCATTTATATGGAGCCAAATGTGAAGCATATACTAACCATAAACATTTTAAGTATATATTTAGTCAGAAGTAATTGAGAATAAGTAAGAGTCTATGGCTAGAAATGATAAAAGACTATGATTGTACAATCAATTACCATCCAAGATAAACGAACAAAGTGGCGGAAGCCTTGAGTCAAAAACATCGTCCATCATTAACCATGTCATGTTTGGAACATGACCACATGGTTTATGGATTGATGAAATTTGGTTCAGAAGTTGTTGGTTCAGGAAATTCCTCTATTTTGTTTTATGTTTCAAAGTATTCATTCTATCTGATAGAATTAAGAAAGCATAGAAGTAAGACTGTGGTTTATATAGAAAAGGTATAATTTTTGAAGATTGATAAGTTTACAAAATTTATCAATGATAAATATTGTGTTTTGAGATTTATAAATTGTTTATGTGATCCTTTTAATCCATATAAAAAGAAATAATTATTAAATAAATCTCATTATTCTCTATTTTTAGTTCACCAGGAAGCACTAAGATATACATAGGCCTTCTAGATTATTACTAGTGGGATGAAACAAAAAGAGATATTGTAGATTTTACCATGAAATGTTTGAATTTTCAATAGTTTAAATATGAGAAAAACTACTAAAGGAGATGATTCCGCCTTTGATAGTGCTAGAGTGGATAAGGGAAAATATATCCATTGACTTTGTGGTGGGACTACTAGAGACTTATCAAGGTAACAATGCGATTTTGGTTATTATAGACTAACTAACTATGTGTCCACATTTCCTTACTATTCAAGATACTATGTATTTGGATCACCTTTACTGACTCTACCTAAAAGAGTTTTTTTGGTTATATGGAGTTCCTCTCTCTGTTGAATCTGACTATGATCACATGTTCACTCTTAGATTTTGTAAAGTCCTTTATAAGTCATTGTGAACTGAATTAAATTTAAACACATCCTATTATCCCCAATCTAGTGGAAATAATGAGAAAAACATTTATAAATTATATGAAATGGAATTTTCTTGTTAAATAGATTACTAGGGAATGTGGAATCAACATCATTATTTAGTTTAGTTATCTTATTATAACAGTTTTCATTCTAGTATACAGGTGGAACCTTTTGGGAAATTATTTGGAAAGTGGTGTCGAAATCCATCATTTTGGGGTGAATTTGGTGAAAGAAATTTTATGGGAATATAATTATTAGATGATGTGTCTAAGAAAATTATGTTTATCCAACAACACATGAGAACATCTTCGAGTAGACCTCAAAGTTCTGTGGATAGTAGGAGGAAATAAATTTCTTGAGGTAGGTGATCAGGTCTTTCTCAAAGTTTCTCCATGTAATAGTTTGATTTGTTCTTGTAAGATTGGTAAAAGGATTCCATGGTTCATTTGAACCTTTTAAATCCTTCAAAAGTTAGACCATTTTCCAACCTATTATCTTTGCCTCCGAGTTTATCTCAGGTACACACTGTTTATCTGGTTTTAATGTTGAGAAATTATGTTCCCAATTAATCTCATGTTTTGAGCCTTGTAGTAGCTCAAGTGGAAGAGAACCTTTCTTAGAAAAATAAACCTATTTATATTCTTGATCATAGATATAATTTATTTTGGAATAATTTAATTTTTCGAAGTGTTATAAAATAAGTTATAATTTTAAAATTGGTATTTTTTCGAAAAAATAATTATTTTAATTAAAAATTAAATTTTTCATACGTAGAAAATTATTTTCATAAAATAGAAATCATTTTTTAATTCTAAAAAATAATAAATTATTGGGGTTCATGTTTTGCATTTATCTAAAATACATGATTTTTTTGGTGAATAGTGAAATGTGGTAATTTATGGTATTTCGAAAATTCATGATTTATTGAGTTATAGATGATGTAAGGATGATATAAGCCCAAAATATCATACTATAATTCATTATATTAATATTTATAGTGATAATTATCAAACTATTAATTGTCTTGAGTGAAAATAATTAACAAATGAATATAATGATGAGAAAACACCCCTCTCCTCCACTATAAAGTAACCCCTCACATCCTCTTCTCCTAAGACATAAAGTATTTGTTGATTGCTTACTTTCTTCCCAATTACCTTACCAATAATGTTCCCCCCATTAAAGTCCATATGGTCTCAACAAAAGGCCAAAACAAAGTGACTTAATGAGGTTCTCAAGGAGGACAATTCAAGAGGTAAACTCCACTTTCTTTTTTTATTTTTTTATTTTTTTTTCATTTATTCTTCACTCCTCACCTACCCATTACAAGGTGACATGATAACTCCATTATCTCAAATATACTTTAATATTATTGTGCTAATGGATTTTCCATAATCAAACCCACCTTCTTTTCCTCTTATTCTAGAAAATGAAATTATCTTTCATGCTGTGTCGATTCACCGCCTTTATGGATGTCAAATTTTCATTTTTTTTACCACCTTCAAGGATGGTCATAAAACCATTATTCTGGTTGAATAATATTTTATTATCAATATTATAATATATTTAATGTTTTATAACCAATATAAAAACATGATATTGATTAAAATTATATATGTTCACGATGGTCGTAAAAACTCCCAAAATAAATTAAATCATTTTTATTAATGTTTTATCTAATGATTCATCCCCATATAAAAAATGATACATGGAATCATTAAAAAATTTAGAATCATAATAATGCCATTTCACCCTACTTTTGTTTTTTTTATTTTATTCTACAAGAAAATCCACAATGAACTAGGCATGGAAACCATGAAATAAATATACACAATATAATAAAAATAATGAAATATTATTAATAAATTGGTGCAAAATTGTTATAAGAATACAATATAAGTAATTATAAATATAAATACGGTTCGTTAATTTATTAAAATCACTCTTTAAACTAATATATAGGAGTTCAGAACACGTTTTATGTAAGATGAGCCCAAAGTAAGGGAAATTTTTTTAAAAATAATACTTAAACTATTTTTCAAAATGAATGTTTTTATAATGAAACTGTTTATGTTTTATAATTATGTTATGGTTATTTGGAATTTTTCATGATTAATGGTGGAACCTATATCTCCCTCTAATTCATTGGGTATATATGTGTTATATTCCAACCGTAATGGTTACTCAAAGTATACCTGTGATGGTTACACCATATGGTAGTCATGAGGGTTACATAATAAAGTATTTGTTAGGGTTACATTGTAAGGTAGTCATGGGGGTTACAAATGATATGGTAGTTGTGAGGGTTAAAATATTATTTAAGTAATAACCCATGTTACGTGTACTGTTTTATTTATGTTCTCAATGTTTTATTGAAATATCTTGTTTTTATAAAGTAACTTTATGATACTTATGGACGAGGAGTATGTCTTTGTGAAAATTATTTCATATTTCTTTAGGTATTCATGGAATTATAGTTTATTTCCATATTTTTATGCACCTTACTATGAATTTTATCATTATACCATGTTTTAAAAAAATCATAGTGTTTATGGATGTGTAAGAGGATAAAAGAAGCTAAGGTGAACGTTGTGATGATTTTTCATGAAAATATTTCTTGTTTTATTAAAAAAATTATAATGGAAAAAATAGATATTTTTTTAGTAATACCCAATTTTTATTCTTTTAGGATGATATGTATGAACTATATCCAATTTCTATAAAAATATATACCAAAAAGTTCAACGAAATTATAAGAAAGTGAATTCTAAAATAATTTACTAGATTATTTATTGTTTAAGGCTGAGTCCTTATAATGTTCTCGTGGATGGGGAGTTAGAGGATCTGGTAGATAAGAAGATCACAAATATTTTTATGAATGTAATGAATAATATAGAGGTGATTCCACCTCAAGAAATGATTTTGGGTTCTAATTTGATTTCTTATTTTTAATAATATCATCCTCATATATTTAAAGGAGATTTTGTCCTCATAGAGGTGAGGATTGATTGGAGGGGATAGTATATATCTTCATATTTATCAATTATTTATAATTGGATAAAGGTAATATCACTATTATTATTATTTAGGGACTATATTGACACTATAAGGATGTTGTGGTATGTAATTCCTCCTTTTTATTAAATAACCTTCTCATTACATTTTATTAAACAGAGGATCCTTTAAAGTTTAGTTTCATGTAAACAAGGTACATAATATATCATAACATAAAAAATTATTCAAGAAAACAAGAATGTATTAGTAATGGTTAATTATATGTAATTTTACTACATCTCATAACCTGGGTACATACATAAAATTAAAGGGTGAGAATATAGCCCAGTACAGGAAAATAAGAGAATCATTTTATATGTGATCTTGAGAAATGTTGATTATAACTTAAGGATTATCATAAAAGAATGGGAAAATGAAAAATAGGTATATAATAATAAAAAAACATGAACAATAAAATGTAAATGTGTCTAAAAATTTAAATGAGATATTCATAATCATATCACCAATGGTTTTTCACTGAGGTATTGTAAAAATTAATAAGGTTATTCACCAAGGTATTGTTAAACACATCATCACTAGAGATTAAGTTCTTTTACCAGTTCATTGAAGAGCTATCAAGGTGAACCATTCATATGAATTAATTATTGTTACACATATATATCCTAATAAAAAATTCATAAATAACTTATGAAGGATGAAAGAAATGGGATTCATATAAAAATCATGGCATTTAAAAAATAATTAATGACAAGATCTTTATGTAATTATTAACCAATAAAAAAGGAAGGGGAGTTTCATGTTTTTTAATCCCAAAATAAAATAGTTCATTTTAAAATCTAGGAGAATACCCATGTAAAAGAAAATTTTTTGGGTATTACCACAATAATGTATGATAATTTTCATGATAAAAATAGAGAAAATTTGAGAAGAAAATTCGACATCATAATGGGTATAAAACATGGTTTTAGAAAACAATGAAAAGAGAGTGGGTAAGGGTATCCCATTAATAAAATATGCTTAAGATAGTAAAGGTATAGAATAAAAGGTACTGAATAATGTAGTTTTTCATTTTTAAAGAAAAACCACAAAAAAATGAATATTAAAAGTAAAAGAGAAGATTATATTTCCTTTACCATAAAGAGTTGATCCTAAAACATTAGGATTAGGACCTTAGGGGATTAAGGAAACCTTGGGAGGACTCCTCGGGAGGTAAAACTATCATATATTTTCATAAGAAGAATTGGGAGTGAATTTAAATGGATAAATGGGTATGTATTTGTTGAAAAATATCAGGATTAGTTTATTAATTTCATTAGACACCTAGGTAGTGATAAATTCAAAACCATGTGATTTAACAATGTATTTTCCCATAGAATTGGACACTTCAGACACCTATTATGTTATTTTAATTCACAAGATTTGAATATAATTTTATATTACTTATTACATCATTGTGATATAATTTTGAAGTCATTAATCATAAAAAAACCAAAATTGTACTTTTAGTATTCATGAAAAACTAAAGTACTTTAGAAAAATCTCATAAATTCAACCTAACCTAATTTTGACTTGATAATTTCAAAAATTATATTTATTTTACCATAATAATTATAGAAATATTATTATTTTAACTTTAAAATATAAAAACCTTATTTATTAAAAATAATACTAGATAGAAAATACATTGTGAAATTTCTGAAACATGAAAAAAAAATTTCTTATCATTTATACTTAAATATGAGTGTTTTAATTATAATATTTCATTAAAATAAAAAATTCTTATAATATGTTAGTTTATTATAATAATTTTATCTTTTTTGAAAACTAAAATTTCTTACCGATAAATCAATTTATCATATTCGTCATATTTTTAAGAAACGTTTTTCCAAAAATGGAATTGATGGAATAAAAAATTTGTCTATAAAAAAGGATTAAACTTTATGTAACTAAGGCATCGAAACATAACACCATATAACACGCACATAATACCCATGGGTATGGTGTGTAATGATGATAGATTCTTGGGGCATCTTGGATAACATCTCTCGAGTGTTAATTTTTAGTAACTTGATCTTCTTATGAAGGAGATTTCATTCAACAATCACTTGTAGAAGCTCCTCTTGGGTTTGTTCAATAGTGAATCCCAATGATGATACCTCCCACCCATTTTCTAAAAAAATGGATTTGTATGACATGACTCTACTGGTTGAGGCCATCATTTATCATTTTTGTTGTATTTATTGTTTTTCATTTCTACTTATAACGTTAAATTTTTTTTATTAAGAATATAGTTTCTAATGGCCACATTGACCAATGGTCATAATTAACCAATATTCATAATTGACCAATGTTCATATAATAGTTGAACCCCGATGGTCACATTTTATTGTTACTTCATTATTAATGTGGTATATTTTTTTGTGTATAAAATATTATAACACACATTTTTTTGATATAATCATCATTCAAAAAGTTTCGATTATTAAATGCTTCCCCCACTAAGATATTTCATCATTGAAATTTCAACTCACTATCTCAATGAAAATAAATGTGGGTACTTATGCCTCATTATCTTTTCTGGTTCACACATCGCTTCTTCAAATATGTGGTTCCTCCATAACACATTGATGAGGAGGGTATTCATTTTTAATATAACCTTGTCACTACGGTCCAAGATCTCCACTGGATACTCCTCATAAGAGAGTTCATGTTCCAGTTGTACCACCTCAAGATTCATTACCCACGAAGGGTTGGGTTTTTACATCCTCAAGAGAAATATGTGGAATAAATCCTAAACTTGAGCAATATTTGAAGGAAGTGCAAGATGATAGGCCACTACTCTTATGAGATCAACGATTTCATAAGGTCCATAGTTCTTGGGGATAAGATTCTCTTTATTTTCAAACCACATGACTCTCTTCCAAGGTGATACTATATGAAACACTTTTTCTCCAACACCAAACTCCATGTCCCTTCAACGGTTGTCAGCATAGCTCTTCTATCGACATTAAGAATCCTTTATGTGTTGTTGTATGGAATGGACCTTTTTTGGAATCTCTTACACAATATCTGGCCCAAGAATCTTTTTATCACCATATTCATCCCAACAAGTATGAGTTTTACATCACATCCCATATAGAGATTTATAGGGTTCTATTTTAATACTCAAATGGAAGCTTTTGTTGTATGAGAACTCAACTAATAGCAGATGTTTATCCCATACAGCTTTAAATTCCATTGAGAATTTTCTCAACATTTCCTCAAGATTAAGAATATTCCTTTTAGATTAGCCATTATTTTGGGGGTGATAGGCCATACTGAAGTTCAATTTGGTTCCCAAATCATGTTGAAGACATCTCTAAAATTTTAATGTAAACCATGGATCATGATCATATTCGATATAAAGTTTCACTCCACAAAAACTCACAACTTATTTTACATAAATCAGGGAAATTTGATCAAAAGATAAGTATTCTCAGACATAGATTAAATGGGTACTCTTCAAGAGATGATCCACTATAACCTATATCACATTATTTAATTTTAATGTCCTCGGGAGACTAGTGACAAAGTCTTTATTGATTTTGTGCCACTTAGATATTGGAATGGATAGTGGTTGTAATACCCCTTTTTGAAGTTTTCACCCTACCTTCACTTGTTGGCACACTAGGCACATTATAGTGTAGTAGAAAATCTCCCTTTTTAGGTTATCCCATGAATAATGATCATGAAGATCCCTATACATTTTATTTCTTCCATGATATACATAGAATGTACAAATATGAGATTCATCCATAAGCTTCATCTTTATTTTTAGAATATATGGATCACATATCCTTGTATTAAATTTAGGTACACGTTTTTATCAATATTATGTTCAAGAGACTTCCAATTATTCACATCTTCTATCATATTTTGTATAATGGATCTTCTCATTGAGATTTCATGATCTTCTTTACTAACAATAGTTGAGAAATCATTTGGGATACAGTGGATGTTGTCCCTACCCTTTTTATTCACATCTATATTTTTACAATGTATTTGATCGAAGAATATCCTTGAATCCTCATCAATTCTATAATAAAAAGGTCTTCACTACTTAATTCATCAATGACTTTTTTCTATTCTGAGATGATAATGAATTAAATAACCAAAATATTTAAGAGGTTCCAACCATCCCCAATGTCTCATGTTCAATTCCTTTTTCATGAAAATATACTTAAAACTATGGTTGTCTATGTATATATGATAGTTCTCCCAATAAATATAGTTCCTCTATATCTTCGGAGAAAAAACAACCTCAACCATCTCTAGGGAATGTGTATGATAAATATGCTCATGAGTATTCAACTATCAATATGAATAATCAATCGTCATTTCATTATTTATGAGGACTTACCCAATACATTTTAGAGATTCATCACAAAAATAGAGAACCCTTATATAATAGAGGGTAGAGTTAACATATGTGTTGTAACCAATCTCTTATTCAGTTATCGGAAACTTTCTTTTCATGCCTTTATTGAGATGAACTTGTAACCTCTTCAAGTTAATTGGGTTAGTGGATTAGAAGGTCATGAAAAGTTTTTCAAAAACAACAAATAATATTCCATTAAACAAATGAAACTACAAATATCTATTATCGTTATGGGATGATGCCACTCCTCCAACACCTTTGACATGGAGTGGTCAACTAATATTCATTCATTGGTTACAATGTGCCCCAAAAAAGAAACTTGTTGCAACCCAAATTCAAATTTTTTGAACCATCCAAATAGCCTCTCCTTCCATATATTTTGAAATATAACCCTTAAAGTATCCTTAATCTCATTGAATATTTTTTGATATATCATAATATCATCAATAAAAACAACTAAAAAGTTATCAAGGTAGTACATAAAGACACTATTCATCAAATCTATAAATATTGCAGGTGCATTTGTCAAGCTGAATGGAATATCAAGAAATTCATAATTATCATATCTTTATTAGAAGTAGGTCTTTTCAATATATTCTTTCTTCACACTCAAATTATTATAATCACATCGACGAATAATCATGGAGAGGAATTAATCTCCATAAAGCTATTCAAATAAATCATCAATCCTTGGAAGATGATACATGTTAGTCACTATTATCCTGTTAAGTTGTCTATAATAAATACATAGCCTCATTCATCCATACATATTCTTCACAAATAGAACATATTATCTGAAGGATACACACTTTTTCCGATAAACCCTCTCCAAATTATCTTGTATTTCTTTATTTAATTCTTACATCTCCACATTTTTCACTTTATAAGGGGTCTTTGATATCATCTTGGATCCAGACATGGGTACAATGGATAACTCCCCCTCTCTTTATAGGGGAGGTATAGGTAACTCCTTAGGAAATAATTCAATGTATTCCTAAATTATGGAGAAATTTTATGTTCATATACTTTCATTTCCTTCTACATATTCACTAGCCATTTCCATAAAAAAGGCAATGGGAGGTGATTCTACCCATATCTCGGGTTGGGAGATCACTCCATTAAAAAAATATTGGCTTTCCATTGAAGACTAATGATATTTCTTTTGTTTTATACTTGATATTAGTATTAAACTTTGAGATCCAATATGTCCCTATTATAATATTGAATTACATCATGGGAAAGAATATTATATTTACGATGAGATTACAATCTCCAAATTAAATACTCGTGTTTCTATACACCATTGATTGTTGGATAGTCTCTCTAAGATTATTTAATAATAATATTATATGTATAAGTTCATGTATTGATTCCATATTCGTTGAAAACATGTATGAAACAATGGAATTCATATAACATGATTCTAACAATGTAATTTCTAGAATTGAGATAACGACGATTGTTATTATTAACACATCATTTGGATATTCAACTACAGCTGCAGTGATATGAGATGCACAATATTTATCCCATGGCCTATACTAAGTTTGATAGTGATTCCCCTACACTATCTTCAGATTTTTATAGTGATTGGAAAAGTTCCCAAGCTATCCACACATGAACAATTGGACATCAGGCTAGGCTTGCAATCTTCCATTTTTCATTAGTGTTGAGTAGTTAAGGCTTCACCTCACTATGAAATTTCTGAGAAATATGTCCATATAATCCACACTTGTAACATTTTTCATTCCTGAGAAATTAGTTCCCTAAGTGGTTCATAAAACATTTTTTGCACGTGGTATGTTTCACTTGATTCCCCCCTCTTCAATGATCAAAGTTACCCCCCATGTTTGGCTCCAAATACCTCTTCTTTTTATTCAATTTGTGAGACCACTAGGTCTCAACCAACTCCACTTAAACCTCTATAACACTTCTCACTATCTCTTCATAGATATCATAGTCATTATTGGCAATAATTTTTAATAGATGCTGTCTTAGTCGACTTAAAAATCTATCAAACTTTTCATTATGGTCTATGACAAAGCTAGAGGTGTCGCGAGAAATCCTTTTAAAGTTAATCCCATAGTTTGCTGCAAATTCTTTATCCATCTCCATCAGATCTAGGAATTCATTCTCGATTCTCGTTCACATATAATATTGGAAATATTTTTTAAAAAAATTTCCCATGGACTCTTCCATCTCCACATCTTCAATTTTCCTTTTTGGAATAGTGTTTTAATGAGTGTCAACCACTGATCAGCTTCTCCCACTAAGTGGTAAACAGTCAGGGTGACTATATCTTATTCCAAATAATAGAATACATAAAATAACATTTATATAGAGCTTATTCATTTCTCAGTAATAAATGGTTTGATAAATCCACTAAAATAAGTTATTTTTTGACTCATAAAGTACTGAAGGAAAAATTATTCCCTTCAAGGTGAGTATATTCTTTATGCTTGATTAATGTTATGGGTCAAAACTTTGGTTAGTAGATTCATCATTCTGTTGATGTTTTCCATTCAAGATTTCACTAGAGGGCCATTAGTGTAACATCCCAAGTAAATAAAGAATATGAAATTTTCATATTTATTAATATTTTTGAATAAAATATCAATATTACTTTCAAGGGGATGCTATGATCGATGGCGTACCCAATACCCAACAACGAGTTTCTTTGAAATCTTACATTGCACACTAATAATATAATAATATTATTTAAAATTGTAGTTAACGCCTAGCCATTTTAATGGTGGGAATGAAAATAACTAACTACAAAATTATTTTATATGTTTTTCAAATATTTTTACTTTTATCTAATAAATTTTAGAGGCTTAAAATGCGAATGAATCCAATTTTAAGCATAAATATTCTAATATTCTTTAAAAGGTCGTTTAACCTCCTTTTAATGGAGAACCCTTTTTAAATCCACTTATTGACAATTTTATATGTTATATTTGAAAAAATAAAATCATTCTTTAGAATCAAGACATCAAAATTTACTTTGTGTAATTTTTTGTTATTTTCCCGATAAAGTTCATTTTTTATGAATAGTGAAAATGTTGTATTTTAATTGAAGACCTCCTTTTAGTCTAATTTATATCTATGGTTAGATTATCTTTATAATTGTTTTTAAAGTTTAATTAATATATATTTTTACCATTTAATCAAATTGTGGTCATTTTAATTAATTTCACTTTGATATTGGACATAAACAAGTGTCAATCTTTTAATAGATATTGTTTCTTAAAAACAGGCTATTTGTTTTGACAGAGCGAATTGATTATAAAACTAATTAATGAAACTTATATGATTTTAATTAGGTAAAATTGATATCATTTTTGAATTCATAATATCAAATATAGCTTTGGGTTAATTTTTGGTATTTTTCTGACAAATGTTCATTTTTAATGAATAGTGAAAATACTGCATTTTAATTCAAAACTGCCTTTTCATCCAATTTATTTATATAGTTAAATTGTCATTTGAATAGTTTTTAAGGTGTAATTTAATTATATTTTTATCATTTAATACAACTTTGGTCATTGTATGTAATTTAACTTTTAAATTGGATGTAAAAACAAATCAATCTTTTGATAGATTTTACTTCTTAAAAACTCGTATGTGGTTTTGACAATGGGAATTATTTTAAATTAATTACTGCAATTTCTGTGTTTGGAATTTGATAAAATCTATTCCATATTTCGAATCATAAGGTTCATATTATGTAATTAGGACTCTTTTTTTTGGACATTATGGATAGTAACGACGTTAATTATCTTTAATTATCGTGTTTAATTAGTAATCGGGTAGTTAAGGGTAATAAAATAATATCATAAAAATATAAGATGACCCCAAAATGTGTCATAATTATATTTTTGGTGTCATGGAAGACCATTATATTCCTTTTGCCAACCTTGTGACTCCATGGAATCACTTTAGTGAGATAGTGACCTTTTATCATATATTTTTTAAAGAAAGGAAAATGTAACCAAAGTATGCAACACCTAAGTAAAACAATTTTAATTTTGTCTACATAAATTTTATCTTAGACTATAAATAGTAATTTGAAAGATAAAAATATTTCCTACATGATGGTAATTTTTTTATAATTTTTAGATATTAAATAAATATATTTATTTATGACACCGTGATGATGCAGTGATTACCTCATTAATGAATGATTTAAATAAAATGAAAAGATAAGGTAAAATATCATCATACACTTGTCTAAAACCTATTTTATGGTTTTATATCGAACCATTATCACCTTATCCTCAAAATAAATCTTTTTGGGACCTTTAAAATTCGAAAATCATTTTATAATAAGGTAACCTTTTATAACATTCCAAAAGTGCCCCTCCTCCCTCTTATAAAAGGCCCCCACCTCTACCCCCTTACACACACCTCTAAAGCCTTTGGATCAAAGAAAATCTGATCTTTTTATCTCTACACATTCCTATATTCATCTTATAGGCCTTTACTTAGGCATAAATCTCTTCAAGAAACCCTTTTGTTTCAAACCAAAAGGAGTTATCTGATTTAAAGGTAATGTCTTCTCTTTTGTTCTTTTGTTTTATATTGCTTCTCCAACCCATTAAACTCTTTTTATTCCTTTTCTTTTGTAACAACACCATTATATTAAATATAATAGGATGTTTTTATGTGAATTATTTTATCTAAAATTACACACACCTCTGTCTAATGGTTAAAGAACATATTGTTTCAGTGGATGGTGAATTACTGCCTCATGAAACGATGATTGTTCTATCTTCTCTTACCACATCTCATGGTGGCCACTATGATGGCATAATATTTATTTAGGATATATATTATATTTACTTCCTCTCTATTCTTCTATATTTTATATTTAAAACAAACCTTTATTCTTTTCATGTTGTGAAAATTCGATAATTTTATTTTAGGAAGTGTGGACTACCGCCCCCTCAAGTGATGTGACTCATTCATGCAATACATGGAATGTAAAAAGAATAAATTTGATGAACTTATGTGACCTATATAACATATTTATTATAATGGAATTATAATTTATATATATCTCATTCAGTTTTAATTCCATTAATGTGACAAAGAAATGAAATTAACGTTCATGCATACGTACGGCCAACCATCTCCATGAATGGTGCATTTCATTTATTTTTATCACCAAATGTTATGGGATAGTATAAAATGAATATATTCTGGATATATATGATATTTAAATCATTAATACTATTCTGGAGATGATTTACTGATAACTACATGGACAATTCTTTTCAAACAAGTTCATTTTTGACTCATGTACCGAACATCGACAAAAACATCTGATATGAACTGACATAATTAAATAATTATTATAAAATTATAATATGTGATATGAATTGAATAATAAAATTTAAAGGAGGTACTTAAGAAATTATAAATTGACCAAATTTTATTATTCAGGAATATAAATAAACGAATAAGACAAGTTGGACTTGAGGTAAGAGATCCTACCTCTCTCTTTCTTTTTATGTACTCTCTTTTATGCCATTACTTTTAAGCTCATATTTCTTCTTTTTTGGGATTTTATTTTATATTCCTCATACTGTAATTTTTATCTTCATATTATGAGACACTCTATTTGATCTCATAAATCCATTTTTTGATGTTTTATGTGGCGTCGTTAGGCTGCCGAGTTTTCGTAAGGGATTTTTCATCTCACTTTTATTCCTGTGAGATTTATACTACATTTTCCACCATTAACTTTGAGTGGTGTATGTACTGCCCATTATTCTACTCTTTGTGTAATATACCTTCATTTTTGGGTATTTACATCAATTTTTTATTGTCCTTCTTTCATGGGTTTTACCTTTCGAAAGTTACCCAAGTCGGTAAGGGAACCATTCACCCTCCTATTTTTTAAAAGACTTATTTTTGTTTTGTCTTTTAATTTAATTCATATTGTGTTGGGATATGTTCTTATATATCCTTATTGATGTAAATATTATGCCCTAGTGATTAGATACATTTTATCTCTCTCATCAACTCTTTTTCTAAAATTTGATGTGACGATGTTAGGCTATCGAATTTTTGTAAGGGAACTTCTTAACCCAATTTAAATTATTTGGGTTAAACATATACTTCTTGATTATTTCATGCTATGAAAATGTGTGGATGACCTCTGATGGTTTTACACTTAATATCCAATTATATTTGGTGTATTTATATTTGTCACACATAATTATGTAATTGATTTATCCTTAACCTAAGGATACCGTCATTGTAAGGGACTTCGTCTCAATCTCCTTTCATTGAAGCATATTTTGTTTTATACACTAATTTCTTTTATACGGTGTATAAACCCCTTTTACTTTTACTTTTATTCAAAAGGAATCTTTTTATATGAAGCGAAAAAATGAATGTTCGGTCTTAGGTATGCGGCGACAATGACTTCTCCGCTGTCGTGACCATTATTTGTGTTTTGGCTTCCTCTACAAGCCATAAATTTTTTATCGAATGAAAAATAAATATCATGTTCTACTATTATTTTATTTTGGTATTGAAAATGGTTTTCATAATGTTTTTATTATATCAATGTTTTGTATTAATATCTTGTGATTGAAATGTGGAAATATTATGTTTCCTTTATGCATGTTTTATGTGATACAATTATGTTATGGGTCTAGGGAATTGTTTTTGAAGACGAGTGGTTCCATGTTAAAATAAGGGCGGGTGAGCCCGATATTGCTCTCCAATTAATTGGGTAACATGAAGGAGATAAACTCTAAGGTTTATCCAAATATATTTAGGTAATATACTATGATGGGTATTACAAACGTAACCATGGGGGTTGCTCCCTACGTAAGAATGTTATGAATGCCTCAAGTTACCTTTTTATATTATGATTTCTATGAGTTATTCATAAATCTTATGATTTCATGAGTTATGTTTAAGTGATTATTTTTTATAAGTAAAGTATGATTTCATTGATTCTTATGTATAAATAGACAAATGATTTCATTTCGTATTTATATATCCCTTACTGAGCTTTTTATGCTCATCACAAGTTTTTGAAATGTTTTCCACATGACTTAAAGATGAATTGGGTCAAGGATGGGATCAAGGAAAGACATGCTATCTAAAACATATAACTATACATGTTTATTTTTAAGAGTTTTTTATTTTTTGAAAAAAATGGAAACTGATAAGAGTGTCTACATTGTAGTCTTTTGAGATGTAAAAGTTATGTCCTAATTCTCTAAAACTCTAAACCTGAAAAGATCCTCAATGTGTATTCTTGTAATAACTCAAGATTAAGTAATGTTTAAGGTTGGGGCCTTATAGTTGGTATCAAAGGTCATTTTGGATAACTTTAGAGGTTATAGTGTTGTTTAAGTATAACTGAAAAGTTGTATATAACCACAATGGTCAGTATATTAGATGAAGTCATTGTCATTTTTGAATGTTAGAATGAGATTGAGATAACTTGGATAAGTGTATCTTAGTTTTTATCTTCCTCATTAGTACATGATGATTTTGTTGATATACTCACACTGACATTTTTGGTTTTAGTAAATGGATGGATCTAGCAGGCACCAAAGTGACAATGGGTATGAATGAAACTGTGGTGGTTCTCTGATTAAGAGACTGGATAAAATAGGGGATTCCATGATTGATCTCGGGGTTATTCTAATCCAACTATCAAGGATTCATGATTAACCACTTGAACCTTGGTGAGTTCTCTGATGAATCATGTATGAGAGAACCAACTCGATGAGGGAGTTTAGGGAATAATTATAAAGGCAACCATTAGGGTTTATATGATCCTTACTTTTGAGGTAATTATGGGTTACTATATGTTATGACGTAAAATTAAAGGCATGAGATAAAATTGAGGTTTAATCATGTTATTGTTATTTTTTATGATTTTATCTCTTTTGGGGGAATGTTTAAAGAATTATGTAGTTTAGGAAAAAGAACAACACGTAGACCATGTGACAACCCATCGCGTCGGACGAAGCTGCGGGAATCGAACCCACAACCAAAGTGCGGCTGGGATTTATCACCTACCACTGGACTAAGTGAAGTCCCTGGTTAGTATGACTTATTCTTTTTAGTTAGATGATTTTATGAATCAAGAATAAGTTTATTTTGGGTTATCTATGGAAATGATTACCCTAGCATGGAGGATATGTGACTAGGTTAATTACCTTTTAGTATGAGACTTTAAGAGTAATTGATTTTATTTGGAGATAAATGTTAAGATTTAACTTATAAGACTATGTGATTAAATCCTTCAGAGATTTGGGTTTCAATCTTAGTTTGGATTACATTGAATAATTTTGTGGATAGCTATTTATTGAATGCTCCTTGATGAAATTTTGGGTTTGTTGGACAAATTTTGGAGATTAAGAGTAATTTTTCTTTTTGTAAAAGATTATCCTTTTTGGGTATTATTTTATCTTTTACTAACCTTTTAGGTTTTTATTATGGTCTAAAGACATGAGATGTAAATAGTTCACTTTTGTGAGTTATGTGATTCTCTCGAAGTTGTTTATAGCACTCTTAATGTGAACAAGTCATCCTGAATACTCATCATTTGGAGAAAATATGATTTTGTGTAAGAAATATAGTAAGAGATTAATGTCTACATGACAAGTAAGTATGTTTCCTTAGGATTTAGTTAAGCTCATAAATAAATTCCTCAATGAAAAGTAACTTCAAACAATAATGTTGTCTGTTAACTTTTCCTACTGGAGAATCAAATACCGTTTAACCCATCACAAGTTTGTGATTTCTTGGTGGTTAACTTTCTCCTAAACATGTTTTCTATCACTCTCCATCAAAACATGACCCTTTGTTTTCTCTTCCATGTCCATTTTTTCCTACATGGAATCAGAGTATGGGCTAACTCGGGTGACCTTTGTACATACCTTTTTTCTATTAAAGTGATAGTTTTACTGACTCTTGTTCGGATGTGGTACTTTCAATGAAGATTTCGAGCACAATTTTAAATTTGGGAGGATGAAATTATCAAAATGGGGGAAGGATGTAACATCCCAGGTAAATAAAGAATATGACATTTTCATATTTATTAATACTTTTGAATAAAATATCAATATTACTTTAAAGGGGATTCTATGATCGATGGCGTACCCAACATGCAACAATGAGTTTCTTTGAAATCTTACGTTGCACAGTAAAAATATAATAATATTATTTTAAATGGTAGTTAACGCCTATCCATTGTAATGGTGGGAATGAACAAAACTAACTAAAAAATGGTTATATATGTTTGTCAAATATTTTTACTTTTATCCAATAAATGTTAGAAGCTTAAAATGCTAATGAATCCAATTTTAAGTGCAAATATTCTAATATTCTTTAAAAGGTCGATTAACAGCCTTTTGATGGTGAACCCTTTTTAAATCCACTTCTTGACAATTTTATATGTTATATTTGACAAAATAAAATCCTTCTTTATAATCAAGACATCAAAATTTACTTTGTGTAGTTTTTTGTTATTTTTCTGATAAAGTTCATTTTTTTATAAATTGTGAAAATGTTGTATTTTAATTCAAAACCTCATTTTAGTCTAATTTAATTATATGGTCATATTATCTTTTTAATTGGTTTTAATGTTTAAGTAAAAAAAAATTTACCATTTAATCAAATGGTGGTCATTTTAATTAATTTCACTTTGAAATTGGATATAAACCAGTATCAATATTTTAATAGATATTGTTTCTTAAAAACACGCTATTTATTTTGACAAAGGGAATTGATTATAAAATTAATTAATGAAATTTATATGTTTTGAATTTGGTAAAATTGATATCATTTTTTATTTTATAATGTCAAATATAGATTAGGGTGAATTTTTGGTATTTTTCTGACAAATGTTCGTTTATAATGAATAGTGAAAATACTGCATTTTAATTCAAAACTGCCTTTTCATCCAATTTATTTATATAGTTATATTGTCATTTGAATTGTTTTTAAGGTGTAATTTAATTATTTTTTTATCATTTAATACAATTTTGGTCATTTTATGTAATTTCACTTTTAAATTGGATGTAAAAAAATCAATCTTTTGATAGATTTTACTTCTTAAAAACTCGTCTTTGGTTTGGCAACAAGAATTATTTTAAATTAATTACTGCAATTTATATGTTTGTAATTTGATAAAATGTATTCCGTATTTTTAATCACAAGTTCCAAATTATTTAATTAAGACTCTTTTGTTTTTGGACATTATGAATAGAAACAACGGTAATTATCTTTAATTATCGTGTTTAATTAGTAATTGGGTAGTTAAGGGTAATAAAATAATATCATAAAAATATAAGATGACCCAACATGTATCATAATTCTATTGGCGGTGTCATGTCCGACCATTTGACTCCTTGTTCCAACCTTTGGACCCCATGGAATCACTTTAGTGAGATAGTGACCTTTTATCATATTTTTTTAAAGAAAGGAGAATGTAACCAAAGTATGTAACACCTAAGTAAAAAAAATTAGTTCTGTCTATATAAATGATATCTTAGATAATAAATATTCATTGGAAAGATAAAAATATTTCCTACATGGTGATAATTATTTTTATAATTTTTATACATCAAATAAATAAATTTATTTATTACACTATGATGATGCAATGATTACGTCATTAATGAACGATTTAAATAAAATGAAAATTTAAGGTAAAATATAAGAATTACACTTGTATAAAACCTATTGTATGTTTGTATTTCGAACCCTTATCACCTTATCCTAGAAATAAATCTTTTTGGGACCTTTATAATCCGAAAATAATTTTATAATAAAGTAACATTTTATAACATTCCATGAGTGCCCTCCTCTCTCTTATAAAAGGCCACCACCTCTACCCCCTTTCACACACCTCTAAAGCCTTTAGCTCGACCAAAATCTTCTCAGTTTATCTCTCCAAATCTCACCCTTAATCTTAGAATCCTTACCTTAGGTAGAAAGAACTTCAAGAAACCATTTTGGTTCAAACTAAAGGGAGTTACCAAATTTTAAGATAATGTCTTCTCTTATGCTCTTTTGTTTTATTTTGCTTCTCCAACCCATTAAACACTTTTTATTCCTTTATTTTGTAACAACACCAGTATATTCAATATTCTAGGATGTTTTTATGAGAATTATTAGAGCTACACTTACACACACATCTGTCTAATGGCTAAAGAACATAATGTTTCCTTGGATGGCGAATTACTGCCTCACGAAACGATGATTGTTCAATATTCTCATACCACCTCTCATGGTGGCCATTATGATGGAAAAATATTTATTATTGATATATATTATATTTAATTCCTCTATATTCTTCTGTATTTTATATTTAAAAAATACCTTTTTTCTTTTCATGTTGTGCAAATGCGATAATTTCATTTGAGGAAGTGTGGACTACCGCCCCCTCAAGTGATGTGACGCGTTCATGCAATACATGGAATGTATAAATAATGAAATTGATAAAATTATGTTTTATATATAAAATATTTATTATACATTAATTATAATATATATATATATATATATCTCATTAATATTTAATTCCATTAATGTGACAAAGAAATGAAAGTAGCGTTCATGCGTACGTACGACCTACCGTCACCATGAACGGTGCATTTCATTTATTTTTGTCTTAAAATGTTATGGAATATTATAAAATGAATATATACTGGATATATATGATATTTAAATGATTAATACTATTTTGGAGATGATTTACTTATAACTACATGGACAATTCTTTTCAAACAACTTCATTTTTGACTCATGTACCGAACATCGACAAAAACGTCTGATATGAACTCACATAATTAACTAATTATTATAAAATTATAATATGTGATATTAATTTAATAATAAACTTTTAAGGAGGAACTTAAGAATTTATAAATTTTCCAAATTTTCTTATTCAGGAATATAAAGAAATGAACAAGACAAGTCAGACTTGAGGTAAGAGATCCTACCTCTCTCTTTCTTTTCATGTACTCTCTTTTATGTAATTTCTTTTAATCTCATCTTTCTTATGTTTGGGGATGTTGTTTTATATTCCTCATACTGTAATTTTTAGGTTCATATTATGAGAGACCCTATTTGATCTCATAAATCCATTTTTGTAAATTTTAAGTGGCCCAGTTAGGCTGGTGAGTTTTCGTAAGGGAGTTTTCATCTCCCTTTTAATCCCGTCAGATTTATGCTACATTTTCCACCATTTACATTGAGTGGTGTATGTGATGACCATTATTCTACTCTTTGTGTAATATACTTTCATTTATGTGTATTTACAACATTGTTTTATAGTCCTTTCATGGGGTGTACGTTTCGAAAGTTACCCAAGTCGGTAAGGGAACCATTCACCCTCCTATTTTTTAAAAGACATTTTTTTGTCTTTTAATTTAAATATTCTTATGTTGGTATATGTTCTTATAGATCCTTATTTCTGTAAATTTTATTCCCTAGTGATGAGATACCCTTTATCTCTCTCATCAACTATTTTTCTAAAATTTTATGTGACGTCGTTAGGCTATAGAATTTTTGTAAGGGAACTTCTTAACCCTATTTCAATTCTTTGCGTTAAACTTATACTTATTGATTATGTCATGCTATGAAAATGTGTGGATGACCAATTATGGTTCGACACTTAATATCCACTTATATTGGATGTATTTATATTTTTCACACATAATTATGTAATTGATTTATCCTTAATCTAAGGATACCGTCTTTGTAAGGGACTTCGTCTCAATCTCCTTTCATTGAGGAATATTTTTTTTTATACACAACTTTATTTTCTACGGTGTATAAACCCCTTTGACTTTTACTTTTATTCAAAAGGAATATTTTTACACGAAGTGACAAAAGGAATTTTTTGTCTTACGTATGCGGCGACAACGACTACTCCGTCGTCGTGACCTTTATTTGAGTTTCGGCTTCCTCTACAATCCATAACTTTTTATTGTATGAAAAATAAATACCACGTTTTACTTTTCATTTATTTTGGTATTCAAAATTTTTTTTATAATGTTTTTATTATATAAATGTGTTGTATTGATATCTTGTGATTGAAATGTGGAAATTTTATATTTCCTTTATGCATGTTTTATGTGATACGATTATGTTATGATTCTTAGGAATTGTTTATGAAGACGGGTGGTTCCGTGATAAACTAAGGGTGGGTGAGCCCGATATAGCTCTCCAATGCATTGGGTAACGTGAAGGAGTTAAACGCTAAGGTTTCTCCAAAGAGATTTAGGTAATGTACTATGATGGGTATTCCAAACGTAACCATGAGGGTTGCTCCCTACATAAGAATGTTATGAATGCCTCAAGTTATCTTTATGTCTTATGATTTCTATGAGTTATTCATAAATCTTATTATTTCAAGGGGTATGTTTAAGTGCTTATGTTTTATGAGTAAAGTATGATTTCATTGATTCTTATGTATACATAGACCAATGTTTTCATTCCGTATTTATATATCCCTTACTGAGATTTTTATGCTCATCCCAAGTTTTTGAAATGTTTTCCACAGGACATAAAGGTGAATTGGGTCAAGGGTGGGATCAAGGAAATACATTCTATCTAAAACATCTAACTATACATGTTTCTTTTTAAGAGTTTTTTATTTTGTGAAAAAATTGGAAACTGATAGGAGTTTCTACATTGTAATCTTTTGAGATGTAATAGTTATGTCCTAATTTTATAAAACTCTAAACCTAAAAAGATCCTCAATGTTTATTCTTGTAATAACTCAAGATTAAGTAATGTTTAAGGATGGGGCCTTATAGTTGGTATCAAGGGTCAGCTTATATAACTTTAGAGGTTACAGTGTTTTTTAAGCATAACTGACAAGTTGTATATAACCACAATGGTCAGTATATTAGATGAAGTCATTGTTATTTTTGAAAGTTATAATGAGATTGAGATAACTTGGATAAGTGTATCTTAGTGTTTATATTCCTCATTAGTACATGATATTTTTTTTGATATACTCACACTGAAATTTTTGGTTTTAGTAAATGGATGGATCTAACAGGCACCAAAGTGACAATGGGTATAAAGGAAACTGTGGTGGTTCTCTGATTAAGAGACTGGATGAAATGGGGGATTCAACGAGGAATCTCGTTGTTATTATAAACCAACTATCAAGGAGTCATGATTAACCTCTATAACCTTGGTGAGTTCTCTAATGAATCATGTATGATATAACCATCTCGATGTAGGAGTTCAGGTAATAATTATAAAGTTAACCATTAGGTTTTATATGATCCTTACTTTTGAGGTAATTATGGGTCACTATATATTATGATAGAAAATGAAATGCATGAGATAAACTTGAGGTTAAATTATGTTATGGTTATTTTTTGAGATTTTATCTCTTTTTGGGGAATGTTTTAAGAATTATATAGTTTTGGAAAAAGGACAACAGGTAGACCGTGTGACAACCTATCGCGTCGGACGAAGCTGCGGGAATCGAACCCACAACCAATGTGCGACTGGGATTTATCACCTACCATTGGACTCCGTGAAGTCCCTAGTTAGTATGACTTATTCTTTTTAGTTATATGATTTTATGAATCAATAATAAGTTGATTTTGGTTTATCTATGGAAATGATTAGCCTATCATGGAGGATATGTGACTAGGTTAATTACCTTTCATTATGAGACTTTAAGAGTAACTGATTTTATTTGGAGATAAATGTTAAGATTTACCTTGGAAGACTATGTGATTAAATCCTTCAGATATTTGGGTTTAAATCTTAGAATGGTTTACTTTGAATAATTTTATGGATAGCTTTTTATTTAATGGTCCATGCTAGACTTTTAGTTTTGTTGGACAAATTTTGGAGATTAAGAGTAGTTTTTCTTTTTGTAAAAAATTATCCTTTTTGGGGATTATCTGATCTTGTACAAACCTTTTGGGTTTTGCTTAAGGTCTAAAGACATGGGAATTAAATAGTTCTCTTTGGTGAGTTAGGTTATTCTCTCAAAGTTGTTTATAGTGCTCTTAATGTGAACAAGTCACCCTGAATACTCATCATTTGGAGAAAATATGAGTTTCTATAAGAAATATTGTAAGAGATGAAAGTCTACATGACAAGTAAATATGTTTCCTTAGGATTTAGTTAGGCTCATAAATAAATTACTCAATGAAAAGTAACTTAAAACAAAAAATTTTGTCTTTTAACTTTTTCTACTGGAGAATCAAATACCGTTTAACCCATCACAGGTTTCTGATTTCCTGGTGGTTAACTTTCTCATAAACATGTTTTTTATCACTCTCCATCAGAACATGGCTATTTGTTTTCTCTTCCATGTCCATGTTTTCCTACATGGAATTAGAGTATGGGTTAACTCGGGTGACCTTTTTATTTACCTTTCTTTCTTTTAAACTGACAGTTTTACGGACTCTTGTTCCGATTTGGGACTTTCAATGAAGTTTTCGAGCCCAAATTTTAAATTGCGAGGATGCAATTCCCAAAAGGGGGGAAGGATGTAACATCCCAGGTAAACAAAGAATATGAAATTTTAATATTTATTAATATTTGTGAATAAAATATCAATATTACTTTAAAGGGGACGCTATGATCGATGAATTACCCAACACGCAACAACAAGTTTCATTGAAATCTTACATTGCACACTAATAATATAATAATATTATTTTAAATGGTAGTTAACGCCTATCCATTATAATGGTTGGAATGAACATAACTAACTAAAAAATGATTATATATGTTTGTCAAATATTTTTACTTTTATTCAATAAATTTTAGAGGCTTAAAATGCGAATGAATCCAAATTTAAGCGTAAATATTCTAATATTCAGTAAAAGGTCGAATAACTGCCTTTGGATGGTGAACCATTTTTAAATCCACTTCTTGAAAATTTTATATATTATATTTGACAAAATCAAATCCTTCTTTATAATCAAGACATCAAAATTTACTTTGTGTAGTTTTTTGTTACTTTTCCAATAAAGTTCATTTTTTATGAATAGTGAAAATGTTGTATTTCAATTCAAAACATCCTTTTAGTATAATTTATTTATATGCTCAGATTTACTTTCCAATTGGTTTTAAAGTTTAATTAAAATATATTTTTTCCATTTAATCAAATGGTGGTAATTTTAATTAATTTCACTTTGAAATTGGACCTAAACAAGTGTCAATCTTTCAATAGATATTGTTTCTTAAAAACACGCTATTTGTTTTGACAGCGGGAATTGATTATATAATTAATTAATGCAACTTATATGTTTTGAATTTGGTAAAATTGATATAATTTTTGAATTTTTAATATCAAATATATCTTATGGTGAATTTTTGGTATTTGTTTGACAAACGTTCATTTTTAATGAATAATGAAAATACTGCATTTTAATTCAAAACTGCCTTTTCATCCAATTTATTTATATAGTTATATTTTCATTTGAATTGGTTTTAAGGTGTAATTTAATTATGTTTTTATCATTTAATACAATTTTGGTCATTGGATGTAATTTCACTTTTAAATTGGATGTATAAACAAATCAATCTTTTGATAGATTTTACTTCTTAAAAATCCGTCTTTGGTTTTGACAACAATAATTATTTTAAATTAATTACTGCAATTTCTGTGTTTGGAATTTGATAAAATGGATTCCATATTGGTAATTAGAAGTTCCAAATTATTTAATGAAAAATCTTTTGTTTTTGGACATTATGAATAGTAATGACGGTAATTATCTTTAATTGTCGTGTTTAATTAGTAATCGGGTAGTTAGGGGTAATAAAATAATATCATAAAAATATAATATGACCCCAAAATGTGTCCTAATTCTATAGTTGGTGTCATGTCCGACCATGGTATTCCTTGTTCCAACCTTGGGACCCCATGGAATCACTTTAGTGAGATAGTGACCATTTATCACATTTTTTTTAAAAAATGAAAATGTAACCAATGTATGTAACACCTAATTCAAAAAAATTAATTTTGTCTACATAAATAATATATTAGACTATAAATAGTCATTGTAAATATAAAAAGATTTCATACATTATGGTAATTTTTTTATAATTTTTAGACATTATATAAATAAATTTATTTATGACACCGTGATGATGCAGTGATTACCTCATTAATGAACAATTTAAATAAAATAAAAATATAAGGTAAAATCTAAGACATCAACTTGTATAAAACCTATTGGATGGTTGTATTTCTAACCCTTATCTCCTTATCCTCGAAATAAATCTTTGTGTGACATTTAAAATCTGAAAATCATTTTATAATAAAGTAACATTTTATAACATTCCAAGAGTTCCCCTCCTCCCTCTTATAAAAGGCCCCCACCTCTACCCCCTTACACACACCTCTACAGCATTTGGCTCGACCAAACTCTACTCATTTTATCTCTCCACATCCCACTCTTCATCTTATAAGCCTTACCTTAGGCAGAATTCTCTTCAAGAAACCCTTTTGGTTCAAACAAAAGGGAGTTACCCGATTTAAAGGTAATGTCTTCTCTTATGTTATTTTGTTTTATTTTGATTCTCCAACCCATTAAACTTTTTTTTCCTCTCTTTTGTAACAACACCAGTATCTTTAACATTATAGGATATTTTTGTGAGAATTATTCGTGCTACACTTACACACACCTCCGTCTAATGGTTAAAGAACATACTGTTTCCGTGGATGGCGAATTACTACCTCACGAAACAATGATTGTTCTATCTTCTCCTACCACCTCTCATGGTAGCCATTATGATGGAAAAATATTTATTTATGATATATATTATATTTAATTCCTCTATATTATTCTTTATTTTATATTTAGAACATAACTTTTTGCTTTTCATGTTGTTCAAATGTGATAATTTCATTTGAGGAAGTGTGGACTACTGCCCCCTCAAGTGATGTGACGCGTCCTTGCAATACATGAAATGTATAAATAATGAAATTCATGAAATTATGTGACCTATATAACATATTTATTATACTGTAATTATAATATATATATATATATATATATATCCTTTATTTTTAATTCCATTAATGTGACAAAGAAATGAAAGTAGTGTTCATGCGTACGTACGGCCTACCATCTCCATGAACGGTGAATTTCATTTATTTTTATCTCAAAATGCTATGGAATAGTATAAAATGAATATATACTAGATATGTATGATATTTAAATCATTAATACTATTTTTTAGATGATGTACATATAACTACATGGACAATTCTTTTCAAACCAGTTCATTTTCTACTCATGTACCGAACATCGACAAAAACATCTGATATGAACTCACATAATTGATTAATTATTATAACAATATAATATGTGATATGAATAGAATAATAAAAATTAAAGGAGGTACATAAGAAATTATAAATTGACCAATGTTTATTATTCAGGAATATAAAAAAACGAACAAGACAAGTCGGATTTGAGGTAAGAGATCCTACCACTCTCATTCTTTTTATGTACTCTCTTTTATGTCATTTTTTTAAGCTCCTCTTTCTTATGTTTGGGGATGTTATTTTATAGTCCTCATACTGTAATTTTTATATTAATATTATAAGAGGCCTATTTGATCTCATAAATTCATTTTTTGGATGTTCTAAGTGGCGTTGTTAGGCTGCTGAGTTTTCGTAAAGGATTTTTCATCTCACTTTTATTCCTGTGAGATTTATGCTACATTTGCCACCATTTACATTGAGTGGTGTATGTACTGCCCATTATTATACTCTTTGTTTAATATACTTTATTTATGTGTATTTACATCAATGTTGTATGGTCCTTCTTTCATTGGTTGTACGTTTCGAAAGTTATCCAAGTCGGTAAGGTAACCATTCACCCTCATATTTTTTAAAAGACTTCTTTTTGTTTTGTCTTTTAATTTAAATCTTATTATGTTGGGATATGTTCTTATATATATCCTTATTGCTATAAATTTAATGCCCTAGTATTGAGATACCCTTTATCTCTCTCATAAACTCTTTTTCTAAAATTTGATGTGACGCCGTTAGGCTATTGAATTTTTTCAAGGGAACTTCTTAACCCAATTTCAATTCTTTGGGTTAAACTTCTACTTCTTGATTATGTCATGCTATGAAAATGTGTGGATGACCTATGATGGTTTTACAATTAATATCCACGTATATTGGGTGTATTTATCTTTGCCCCACATAATTATGTAATTGATTTATCCTTAATCTAAGGATACTATCTTTTTAAGGGACTTCATCTCAATCTCCTTTCATTGAGGCATATTTTGTTTTATACACAACTTTCTTTTATATAGTGTATAAAACCCTTTGACTGTTACTTTTATTCAAAAGGAATCTTTTTATACGAAGCGAAAAAGGAATGTTTTGTCTTACGTATATGGCGACAATGACTTCTCCACCACCATGACCATTATTTGAGTTTCAGCTACCTCTACAAGCCATAAATTTATTATTGAATGAAAAATAAATACCTTGTTTTACTTTTATTTTATTTTGGTATTGAAAATGGTTTGTATAAATTTTTTATTATATCAATGTTTTGTATTGATATCTTATTATTTAAATGTGGAAATGTTATGTTTCCTTTATGCATGTTTTATGTGATACGATTATGTTATGGTTCTTGGGCATTGTTTATGAAGAAGGGTGGTTTCGTGATAAAATAAGGGCGGATGAGCCCGATATAGCTCTCCAATGCATTGGGTAACGCAAAGGAGTTAAATGCTAAGGTTTCAACGAAGATATTCAGGGAATATACTATGATGGGTATTCCAAACATAACCATGAGGGTTGCTCCCTATGTAAGAATGTTATGAATGCCTCAAGTAACCTTTATGTCTTATGATTTCTATGAGTTATTCATAATTCTTATTATTTCATGAGTTATGTTGAAGTGCCTATGTTTTATGAGTAAAGTATGATTTCATTGATTCTTATGTATACATAGCCTAATGTTTTCATTCCATATTTATATATCCCTTACTGAGCTTTTTATGCTCAACCTGAGTATTTGAAATTTTTCCACAGGACTTAAAGATGAATTGGGTCATGGATGGGATAAAGGAAAGGCATGCTATCTAAAACATTGAACTATACATGTTTATTTTTAAGAGATTTTTATTTTGTGAAAAAAATGGAAACTGAGTAGGAGTGTCTACTTTGTAATATTTTGAGATGTAATAGTTATGTCCTAATTCTCTAAAACTCTAAACCTGAAAAGATCCTCAATGTGTATTCTTATAATAACTCAATATTAAGTAATGTTTAAGGTTGGGGCCTTATAATTAGTGCATGGTCCATTGCTCTCACCATTTATGTAGTTCCTCCTATTTCATTCCATTTTATAAAATCAGTAAACCTTAGTGAGAAACATGTTTCTTTTAAGAATGTTATAACTCTGAAGGAATTTTATTTTTTAAATCATCATGCCCAAATATGTTATTTATTAACAATAATTACATTTTTGTTTTTCCTTTACAATTATATATCCCATGGTGAGTTTCAAACGAGGTGTGAAGTATGGTTTGTTTTCGTGTACCACGTTACAATGAGTCGGGACTGACACACCATGTTTGAGTAATTACCCTTAGGTACATCTATTCAAACACCACTTCCACTATTTCATATCCACACAAGGATTGCTCTACTTCAAAACCACTTACTTAATTATTTACCAAAATACAAGGATGATTTTCTATTTTTAAACTTTTATATAAGGTTATTCTTAATGTTTTAAAATCCTACCTTCCACAAATAAATATACAATCCATTGATACCAACTATGGAATATTTATTTTTTATTAGATAACATTTTCATTACATTTTACAAAACAAATGATCTTTTAATGTTTAGTTTATTGGAAAAAAGGTAAATAATATATTAAAACATAAAGAAATATTCAAAACAAACTAAAAGGATTCTTCATGGTTCATTCTAAGTAATTTTACTACATATCATAACTTGGGGACATGGATCAATATAAAGGCTGATCATAAGGCTTCATATTGGAAAATAAGAGAAATAGTTTTCATGTGATCTTGACAAATATAGATAAGAACTTTAGAAATATCATAAAGGCATGAGAAAAGGAAAATGAGTAATATCATAATAAAAATAATCTGAATTAAAACATTTAAATGTTGCTAAAAAATTTAAATGAGGCATTCGTAAGCATATCAAAATGCTTTGTCACTGAGGTTCAATAAAATTTACTAAGATTATTCACCAAGGTATCGGAAAACATGTCACATCTAGAGATTAAATTCATTACCCAATACATTGAATTACTATCATTGAACACCCTTAATATGTATCAATTTATGTGAGACACAAATATCATAAAAAATATTTCATAAATCACACATGTAGAATAAATAAAGGGATTATATCAAAATCATTGCATTTTAAAAAAAATTGCTTCTAAATAAGATATTTATGTCATTATTAACCCATGCAAAAGGAAAGAGGGATTCATGTTTGTTAATACCAAAATAAAATATATAATATTTAAATCTAGTGAATAACAGTAGAAAAGAAAATTTTTTGGGTATTCACAATAAACAAATCTTGAGAAAAAGAGATAAATTTTGAGTAGCAAATTCGACAACATATAGGGTATAAAACATAGTTTTAAAAAAAATTAAAAGAGTGGGTAAAGGGTCTAAAATTCATAAAATAATCATAATATAGTAAATTTATAGAATAAAATGTACTTAAGAACATTTTTTTGAAATTTAAATTACATACCAACTAGAAAGGAAACTTGAAATGAAAAGAGAAGATGAGATTTCCTTTACCTTTAAGTGGTGATCCAAAAAATTTTGGATCGGTACTTCATAGGGTTGATGACACCTTATGATGAATCCTTGGGAGGTATAAATATCATTGGCGCATATTGTAATAATTGGGTGTGAAAGGAAATGGGTAAATGGATGGTTATTTATAGAAAAACTCGAGGATTAGTTTATTAATTTCCTTGGACACCTAGGTAGTGATAAATGAAATACCATGGGCTTGCCCCTTGTATTGGAAAATTGGGAAAACTATTAATTTATTTTAATAAAAAGAGTTGACCAGAATTTTATATTACTTATTAAATAATTATTACATAACAATGAAGTCATTAAACTTACCGAAAAACCCAATCTATATTTTCATTATTCACAAAAATAAAGTATTTTAGAAATTTCTCATAAATTCACTGTAACCTAATTTAGATATCATGATTTCAAAAAAGAAATTTATTTTATCATAATAATAATCTAAATATGATAATTTTTTCTTTTCAATATAAAAATCATAATTTATTAAATACAATAATGGAAAGAAAATGCATAGTGAAATTTCCGACACTTGAAAAAAATAAAATTATTTTATCATTTATAATTAAATAGGAGTGTTTTAATTATATTATTAATTAAAATAAACATTATTTATTATTCATTAGTTTATTATAATAAATATATCATTTTTGAAAAGTAAAATTTTTTTTCCAAAAAATCAATTTATCAAATTCATCATATTATTAAGAAAAACTATTATTTAAAGGGAATTGATGAATTAAAAATTTTATTGATAAAAAAAATTAAACATTAATCAAAATGGTATAAACACATAACCCTTTATAAAACCCATATAAAACCAAAGGTTAGGGCGTGAGATAGTGATAGATTCATCAAGAAGCTCGGTTAACAACACCTAAGTGGAAATTTCAACTAACACCAACTTCTCCCAATGGGGATTTAATTCAAGCTTCAATTACTAAAGATAGGCTAGGGATCGGTCAAGAGGGAATCCCAGTGACACTACCTCTATCCCACGTTCTAAAAAATGGGATTTGCATGACATGGATCTATTTTTGAATCTATAATTTCTACTTTATTTATTAATTATCATTTTTAATTTCAATTTATAATGTTAAATTTTTTTATCAACAATATATTTTCCAATGGTCATATTGACTGGTGGTCAAAATTGAACAACGATCATATAATGCTCAAAACCCGATAGTCACATTTTATACTTAATTCATTATTAAGAAGATTTTTTTTTGTGTCAAAAATAATATAACACACATTTTAAGGAACAATTTATCTTTTAAAATGTTTAGGTCATTACACATGGTCAAATAAAAGATGATCGATGGACTGAAATGGAGGATTTTCAATTTATCTTATTTGATAATTTCTATCCATAGATATTAATAATGGATATAGTCATATATTTTTTTGGAGACAATGTAGTGAAATACTTTTTTTCATTATTATACCCTAAATTTTATGTACGTTATGTATTTTTCGCTGAATATGGGAAGTAATAAGATTTTTAATACCCATTGTTATGCATATTGTTTGAAGATATAAATTCATTCAATGGATTATCTCTTTATTAACTATTTTTTAAAAGTAGTAAAAATGTATTTATAGATGTTTATGAACTTGGAGGTAATTAGTGGCCATTAGTGTGAGCTAGTGGATCTAGTAGGGGAATAAAGTGGATGGATTATGATCATCAAAGGGAAGGTGAGAGATTATGTAGTCAAGGGAAGAACATTTATTCTTTTTCATAAATATGGATGGAACTGTTAAAGTGTTATATATATGTTCTAGGAGGCCATACATAATATTCAAGCCCCATTGAGCCTAAGGAGTTATATTTTAGAAATATGGGATTCATCTAAAAGCTTTATTGAAAGGGGACTTATAGGAGTGGATGTAATGATTTGGATTCTACATTGGTATATAATTCAGGAGATATTATAGTGAAGTATATCACAATATATATATAATCCTATAGGTCTATTCATGGAGGTATTAGGAGTAATGAGGAATATGTTCATTAGAAAGATATTTTAATTGGGTGTTGAGAGAAATAGGGGTAAGGTCAAAGGGAGAATTCAGGTATATTGCTTTATATTAAGTAAGAATCAATATATCTTGGGGAGGGTCCTTCCATAGTGAGAGGTAAAATATTAGTTACATATAACTTTGTAAGTGTGTTGTTTTTTATTTTGATTCCCATTATTATTTTTTTATTTTTTATTTCTAACCTATGTTTTATCATTGAGTTTCTTTTTAGTGTTATTTCTATAAAAACCCTATTGGGAATAAGAGAGTACCCTATAGTGACATATTATTCATATTAAAATAATATTAATCTTTATGGAAAACTGTTGAAACTCTTTTTCTTTAATATGAATGTATTTTATGTGATTACCAGGATTGAATGGTCTTCACAATTTTTGATGCATATTGATATCTACTAGAGATGTGTGATGATTATTCCTTATCTTGGAAAACCATTCATATTCTAGGGATAATGAGACCATCATGATAGAAAACCACTATATGATATAACTATACTAAGGAAGATAACATTTTAGGAATTAGGGTTATATCATGGTCTAGAAATGAGTTCTATTAGTGTTTATTTTCCAAAATTGTTTCATTGGCATTGAGATGTGTATATTAATGATTTTTTGGGGATTATTTTAGAGTGGGAGTAGATTTTTTTTATTAACATCAATTGTGATTTTGAGCCTATCTTTCTACCTATAAATAATATGGAACCAACTTATATCAGAGTATGAAATGTGTTGTTATAATACATTGAATCTATATAATTAATTTGGGAATGTCTGTCCCAATAAGATTCTATAGTGTTTTTTTATTAAAATTGATATGAGTCTGGGACTACCATTACCTAAAACAAGATAACATTAGTAATATACATCATTTAATATATATTGTTGATTTATTTGACCATTTTATAAAATTACATTAGTTTTCAGAAATCAATCTTCAATTAATATATCATTTGTAATGGGTGAAAGGTGATGGTGTGTCAAAAAAATCATTTTAACATGTCATGGTCATGATGAATTGATACTTTTTTATTTTTTTTTCCTTGATGAACTGTGTATTCTATCATTATTTGGATTTCCTTGTGATTTTATTTATAAATGACATATTTATATAAGAATCATTATATAATGAGAATGGAGATAATTTAATTATTGTATTGAACACAATACGAGATCATTTCTTATATTAATAGTTGTCTAAGTGTGTGTTCTGGATTTGAGAGGTAATTTTTTATGGGCATTTCATTTATGAATTAAGAATATCGGTGGATCTTGATAAATTGTATAAATTTATGTCTTGGGAGACAACTAAGAATGAGTTTTATATTTGGAGTTCCCTGGTTGATGTAGGGTATTATCACGACTTCATCCAAGACTTCTCTTATCTATATTCACTAATGATAATATCGACTAGGTAGGGAGATAAGTTTTTATAGAACACATTTGAATTTGATTTTGTATTTGTTTTCAATACTTTCTTGTGTTTTTTTTATTCATCTAATTTTACCAAAATTTGGAAGATATTTCTTAAGAGGTTTTGAAGATATTTTACATTGAATTAAAGGGGTTTTGGAATCATGAGGTGGATTTTGAGTTTTTAGAAAGGAATACATATAATATTTGATAATTATAAATGGAAAAGTGATTTAGAAGTTGCATTGTGATAAAAAAAATATTTTTTCAAATTCAACATTGATGTTTCTTATGGATATGTAACATATTAGCATGAATATTGGAGATATATATTGAATCTAATACTAAAATATAGAAAAGTAAAAGACCACTTTGTGAAACATATGATATTTTGATCATACTAATAGTTTATAGATAATACATAATATATCACAAATAGAGTGTAAGATACTGTTGAAGGAATTTTAAAATGTATTAGAAATTCTATGATATTTAATATATTATAGTTGATACACAAGATATTGTTATGATTTCATAATATATATCTTGAGGATTACACTAAAATTCATAAAAGGAATAGTTTCATTTTGATATGTAATATAATGGAGTAAAAACATATGATCTGTCATGGTGTCATATAAGAATCTTCATAAGTAATATTTTTAAATGTATATTATATTTATATTGCGATATATAAAATAATTATTTAATATTTGAGTTTTCTTTAATTTTAATATTTATGATAAATCTTGAGGTTTAAATGTAAATATGTTGTGTTGTTCTTGAAATATAAATTTTGATGATTTTATTTATTATCCATGATTCAAGAAGATACATTTGTATTTTTAATATTTGAATAATGTGAGGATATATTTACAATACATATGGAAATTCATGTCTGAGTTCTTAAAGACCAATTATAAAGATAAAATAAAAAATATTTTTAAGTAATATTCGTGATATTTTTAATTGGAGAATCAATGGTATTATTGGAATGTTAGTTGATTATCATGGGATCTTGAACCTAAATATTAGTTGAGATACTTTTATGGATTGAGGATAGAGGTGACTAAATCCATGTGTTTCTATGATGGAGTTTAAAATTCAAGAATCTCAATTATCATTATTAATTTTTTATTTCTATAATTGAATTATAGAAATTAATTTTAATTTTTTTCATAATATTTTTAGAAAGATAAATAAAGAGAAATATATAGTGATGAAAATAAATTGAGATATATTGTGATAAAATAATATCTTTACGGGATTATTATACAAATATTGGGGGATCAAGATGAATATTATATTATCAATTAGTGTTTTATTCATACAATTGTGACAATTATATAAGACGAGTTTTTTATTTCTTTGAAAAACAAGTTTTAACTTCTTTTAAACTAGTTATTTTTAGTTATTATATCAGGTTCAAGGATATATCCTTACAAAAAATTTCAATATGATAATAAAAGGGCATATGTGTGTGTTTGTGTGTGTGATAAATACCACCCTTAACTATGGATATAGTCATACATAGTTAAATATAAAATTTGATGTTTCATATATTACTTTCTATAATATTGTTAGTTTGATATATCTTTTGATTAATATGGAGGGGATCAGTGGATTCAAAAAGAAAAAATCATCAACATTGATCAACCACCCATATATTTATAAGGATGTTTTGTTATCCTAAAAATTGGCATTAGAGCCCATTTTTTCTCTCGAATATCTATTTTTTTATTTTTGATATATCAGCATAACTCATTCAAAAATCAAGGGATTACTTTGTTTTAAGTAATGGGATTTATAATTTGGTTATTGGGAATAGAAACCATTCTTCTCTATCATAGATTGATGTTCATGATTCTATATTTTTTGTTTTATTAAGTCCAAATAAAACTATATCCTAGTATATAATTTTTATGTAAAATCTATAGATTGATAGATATTTGAGGAATACATTAATTTCAACATTATCCAAAGAAGAGTTAAAAGTGTCATGGTTTTAAAAACTAATAAAGAGATCTAGAAACAAATCATATAATATCCGAAGGATATATTAATGCAATTGAGTTTTAAGTAAAAATTAAATATAATCAAATTTTTATATTTAAAATATATGAAAACAAACATGTTGTTTATTTCATTACCAAGGTTAATATATTTGTCCCTCAAATTATTTTTTATGGATAAAATATTAATGAATAAAAACTTCTTCCAAAACTAATGAAAATTTATCAAGAAAATTTTGTTGCAATGATTTCAGCACTTGATGATAGAGATCCTGATGAATTAATAATTAATCAACTACAAAAAAAATTAATTCATTTCATAGGATATTAGGAGATTCCCTTAGAAACATGGTCAAGATATAGGAATAAATTTCTTTTAAATCCTTAAATAATTTGATGACGGAAGATACGAATAGTGACTTCGTTGATGAAGAATGTTGAAGTATTTTTTGAAACCATCCGCATGATGTCAGGAATATTTAAAAAGGTAAAAGAAAAGTATCAAGGGAAACTGACTTTTAAAAGTATTAACTATGGAAAATTGATCTTATCTTTACCATCTATCCTATAAAAATATAAAATTAATATAAAGAGGTTGAAATCATTAATATAACCTCTATGAAATGATATTATATCAAGGGAAAACAATAAAAATAATAATGTATGAATAAAATGGTATAATAAATATTTAGAGGGAAATTTGTCTTTATTAAAGATGGAATTTATTATAGTGATGTGAGTTTTTATAGTGGGTAAACTCATAAAGGTATTTTTTTGAAGGTCATTATGGTCTAATAATAATAATAGATTGAATTACCATATGATGAATCATAAATTAATAATGAATTTTTTATTTAATATTGAATATAATTCAATTAATACACTATGATAATAGATATCTTGATGATATTTAATCATATTGGTCGGATAAGAGATGAAAATTTACCTCTAAAAATGAACTATAAAAATAATACTGAAATATATATTGTGGAAGAAAGTTTGGTCAATAATGTTGTGAGATTAAAAATAAAGAATTCATTTAAAATGAATATTATTGATGACATGAATTCATATATAATCATTTAGGATAAGGATATTGAAAAATTAAAAATGAAATTATTAAAGTTGAGATGAATAATAATTTAATTTTGATTACAGTAGGACTATCATAGGAGAAGGTGAAAGCACCAAGAAATATGAGATGAAAAATAAAATCTTATGAGTAGTTGAGTGGGTGTTCCAAGAAATAAAAACCTGTCATATTTTATACACAAGATATTTCAAATAAACAAGGGAATCCTATAAGATCCATTATTCAAAATAAATTAATTTTTTTAGAATAATTTAGTAAACCATAGTATTAATGATTTTCTATGAAATCTAAAAAATATATTCTTATATTTAAAAGAATTAAAATTATCAAAGAATTCCAACGTAATCCCCAAATGTAAAAAATAAGACATTCAGAAAAGGGTTAAATGAAATCAACACATTATAGGTTCAAAAATTAAGTTGAATGGAAATTTATGAAACAATGTAATTTCTATCAATGAAATAGGTTTTAGGGATTCTTCTGGTATTATGTTATTTTTAAATATTATAGTTTACAGTGCAATAGATCTTTAAATTTAAATATAAGGGAGCATGAACTACAAGGATAAAAACACAATATGGAATAAATTAACAGGTGAAACAAGTTTATTAAAAAATTGAAGTGAAAAATAGTTTTCAGATATTAGATAATGATTACAGAATTTTTCTCACGAATTACACATATGAAACGAGTGACTTATAATTCAACTATATCAGTTAAATAAAAGTTTGAGAACTGATAATTTTTAGGATGAACATAATTTCAAACAATAGGATCATGTTGATATAGTTTCTTCCAAGACATGAATGTAACACCCCGAGATTTTATGAAAAATATTCTTTTTAATTTCATTAATGTCTTGTGTTGTACGCTACACCAAAAGGAGCTTGCACAACATGTATCCTTGACATTCCTTTCATTGCATGCAATCGAGACCTTCCTTGATAGCGTGTGTAGTACGCAATACCGAGTTTCACTAAACAACGATATGCTAATAAAATATTATTAAAACTAACCGTTATGAATAGTAACAACCACTTTTTGAAATTTTGTAAATTTTATTTTTCAAAATGGACTTCATTTTTGGATTCGGAATATCGAAATTAGCTTAGGGTGAAATTTTGGTAATTTTTGGATAACTTTCATATTTTGATGAATAGTGGAAATTATTAAATTTTAATTAAAAACAAATTTTTCAATAGAAATAATTAATAGTGATAAATTATTAATTTTAGTGGTTTTAAAGTATATTTAGAATATATTTTTACAATTTAATACAATGTTGGTCATTGGATGTAATTTCACATTCAAACCAGCTATAAAAAAGTGGCAATCTTTTGATAGTTATTATCTCTTAAAAACACACTAATTGTTTTGACGAAGGGAATTAATTTTTAAATTAATTAATGAAACTGATATGTTTTGAATTTGGTAAAATAGACATCATTTTTGAGTTCATAATATCAAATATAGCTTAGGCCTAATTTGTGGTATTTTTCTGAAAACATTCAATTTTTGATGAATAGTGAAACCACTAAGTGGTAGTTAAAAAAAACTGCATTGTTCATAAAACATAATTTTACCGCTTCTGTGAGTGGAATTTCAAAAATCCGAGAGACACGGTTGATGTCAGTAAGTAAAATGTGGTTCAATGAGATGAAAATAATATTTGGTGAATAGTAACTTTTTACTTTTTTTTACCACGGTTAAAAGTAAATAGGGTAATTAAGGGTAAAAATGATATTATTATTACCCTAACACATTTCCAAATTCTATTGGATAAGTGTAATTAGAACAAAAACAATCTTAGGAATAAAATATGACCATTTAGGCCCACTTGGATTAGATTAGGACATTTATTATTTAATTCAAAGAAGAGTTAAAATAGTTAAAATCAAAGTTTATTTACTAAAACATTTTTAATATAGGGTTATACATAAGATAAATTCGATTGTAAATATTCATTAGAAAGATAAAAAGATTTACTAGATAATGGTAGTTTATTTGTAATTTTTAGACATCATATAATTTAATTTATTTTTGACACAAAGATGATACAGTAATTATCTTATTAATGAAATATTGACATAATTGATGTTATAAATACCCAAATAGATCTAATTTGAGACTTTTTATGAATTACACTAATTTTCTAGGTTAATATGACATGTTAGTATTGATTTAATTAACGTTTTTAGAACTTATCATTCTGTTATTATTTTCACAAAAATCAATTACTAAATAGTGTCAAAATTGACATAAAATAGTTTTTAAATCAAATATTATATTATTAATTGTTATTTTCTTCCTCAAAATCTAATGTTTGGCCAAATGACTTATATAAGGTTATATATATTAAAAATAAACAATTTGGGGTTCGTTTGTCTTCTTATAGTAAGTTTAGTAACCTTATAGTATAAGAACACAAGAAGACACGGTAAAAGTAAAATTATTTACCTTAATGTTAAATTTAAATGATAAGGTTAAAATAGGAACCTAAACTTGTCTAAATTCTATTGGATGAGAGGATTTCGACCCATCCCCACCTTAGCCTCGAAATAAATCAATTTGGAGCTATTTAGAACCGAACTTGACTTTATAATAAAATAATATTTTTAGTTATTCCAAAGGTGCCCCTCTCCTCCCTTATAAAAGGACACCTCCTCCCTCTCTTCCTCACACAACTTTGAGCCTTCATTCTCGGCCAACCCCTGCCAAAATCTCTTCTCCACTTCCCTAGAAACATCCTAGAGGTTCTGGTATTCCTCAAAGACCAATTTTAGTGCCCTAATAGGAGGTCTCAAAGAGGCGCTTCAAAGAAGAGGTAATTTCCGTTACCAATTCTTTCATCTTTATTTCTTCTTCCACTTCTTCTTCTTAGGTTGTTTCATTATGAAGTAATAACATCAGTATCACTCATATAATGATATGTTATTATAAGTATGAAACAATCCTAATTCACCATCTATACATCTTACGGAAAATGAAATCACCGCGCGTGCGTACGTACGGAATACCGTCTCCACGCCGTGGTGGAATCTGTTTTTCCACCAACACCTTACATGGATGGGTATTATGGTGTAAAGAATAACTATACATAGTTATTATAACATCAAAATGATTCTGATATATTGTATCATCCACTCCAATTAAATTCAATAATTATGGAAATGATATCATCGCTCATGCATACGTACGGACTACCGTCTCCACGACGCGATGAGATTCATTCTCCATGTTAACCATTTAAGAATGATTATAAAGTATATATAAGAAATAATAATGAAATATATGACATTATAAAGCTACTGAATTTATGTGTATATATATGTATGTCATCTACTTAATTCCACTCAATTCAATAAGGAAACGAAAACAGCGTTCATGCGTACGTAAGGTCTACCGTCTCCATGAACGGTGTTTTTCTTTCCATTTATCGATCCATTATATATATGTATATTCTGAATATATATTATATATAAATCTTGTTTTATATTAAATAATTAAGTAATAATGATCTATGTAATCATATGAATAATTACAAG
This sequence comes from Viscum album, assembly GCA_963277665.1. NCBI lineage: Eukaryota > Viridiplantae > Streptophyta > Magnoliopsida > Santalales > Viscaceae > Viscum > Viscum album. The sequence continues at coordinate 722,590,141 of OY728122.1, read as the reverse complement.
TTAAAACACGGACGACAAATGAAACGATTTAACCCAAAACGCTCTTTAAAATGGAATTTACAAAAGAACGGGTAAAATAAAGTCATAAGTGAACCATATATGATATCATAACAATTAGTATGATTCTGGAATAAGTCAATGACATTATTTAAATCATTATACAGGAGTTTCGGACACTTACGAAGAAAATCGGACCCATGGTAAGGGAAATATCACAATCTCATTTTTATCTGAGATTGTTTACACTTTGGTATTTACTGGGGTGTATTTTATCATCCACATCCAGGTTTCCTCAATAGGTTATATTATTTCCATCCACCTACAATTTTTTTAATTCCAATTTTACCCTTCGGTGAGTTTTTAGTAAAGAATATGAAAGGAATCTTTTGTCGTTTTTCGTACGAGGTATTTTTTTGACTTTTCCGACAAAAGTACGAAGAATGTTTTTTAAACTTATACGGCATGAATGGATTTTTTTTAAAACATTATTTCCAAGAATATTCCTTTACAAGTTTTCAAGTTTATTTTTAATAAACTTCTTTTAGTTTATAATTTTATTACATTTTAAGAAAGGAAAAGTGTTTTTGAGGTAGAAAGGATATTTTCATCAAGAATGAAGTTCAAGTGTTTTATCAAAATTTACTTTCCATCTAAGATAATAAAGGGTTCTGTTTCTATCCCTATTATTACATGGATTTGATTATGTTGTGATGGAAATATTTTTATGAATTCCTTTATCTTATATGAATTGTTTTATGATGTCATGTTGTTTAAGAATCCCATTTTTACTACATGGGTTATGCAGTGATGTATGATTTATGATTTTGTGGCACACATAAGAATGGTATCATTATGAGATGGGTGGGACCTATCTCTCCCTACAATGCATTGGGTAACGATTTTATATCTCATGAGATAGACATGGCTGGAATGGTAGGTTATACCAGTTCAGTGAAACAGGATTGAAACGAGGGTGACTCAGTTCAGAAAGGGACTTTGTCCACTAAGATAGTCTTGGCAATGAGTCTTGACTAACAAGAAATGATTCTCTATTATTATGTGTGTATGCCACAAAGTTTCATGTTTTAAGTTATGACATTTCACTACTATGATTTATCCCATGTTATGATATTATGATCTATTTTGCATGTTAAGATTTCCAAAATGTTATGTTCTTATGAATATGATGTGATTGATATGTGTTTTGTTTACCCTTACTGGGCATTTGAGCTCACCCTTTTATGTTTTCTTTTCCCCAGGATATAAAAAAAGTTTTTAGGTAAGAAAAAAAAGGGAAAGATAATTATGGGAGATATTTAAGATCTTTCACCATGATTAGAAGATTACGTTCCGAGTTTCCAAAGACACTAAACTATTACGGTCCTTGTGTGTGTGTTTTTGTTATGTACTATGTATTCCGCATAAGTAATGAAATTTCCATGTACGTCAAGCTTCGGGTCTCTACAGTTGGTATCATAGGAAAGGATTAGTCAACCTATGGAAACTAGGATGCGAAAACGTTAGTGAGATCCCTATAGATATTTCTATGGTATGTCTAGGGATGTCCCTAAGGTTAAGTATACGTATAGGTTATAGTACTAGAATTACGCTAACGATCATAGAATTAAACCTAAGATGTTAGATACTGAAGGTACCCCCCTTTATTATGTTGTTTTCGTTATCATGATTTTTGCCTCTCACAATATTCTTTTTGGGTTTTAGACGATGGCTTGAACCCGAAGGAACCGTGTTGATCAATGCAATGGACAATGCAATGATTGTCCTCCTGAACAAACAAATGTTATGGAAGATGGAGTGCAAAATCATATTGCTATACTTACACAAGCTATGAATCATTTTGGACTTCCAAATGAGCAGAGAAGGGAACAATATTCTATTGAGTCCTTCATGAGGCAATGTCCACCTTCTTTCAGTGGGACTTCCGATCCACTTGTTGCTAAACAATGGATCAGTACCACTGAAAAGATATTTTCAGTTCTTCAATGTTCTGAACATGATAAAGTCATCTTAGCAGTATATCGTTTGAAAGGTGAAGCTGATCAATGGTGGAATCTTATCATGAATACGAGGCAAAGAGATGAAATTGAGTCCATGGAATGGGACGAGTTCAAGAACTTATTTTTCAATAAGTACTTCCCTCGTATTCTTCGAACAAAGATGGAGAAGGATTTTCTTGAACTAAAGCAAAAGGATGATGAACCTGTTGGTATATACGAAGAGAATTTTACAAGACTTGCAAGGTATGCATCTGGCATTATCGTCCAAACCTGAAAGTAAAGTTGATCGATTTTTCAGTGGCTTAAAACCAAGTCTTCGAAGGGCATTAGCTATAAGAGACTTCAGTAGCTATGAAGAAATTGTGCGTTGTGCTATCAAGGTAGAAATGGAAGTTGGTGTTACATATCCATCTCATGGTTTTTACAAGAAACGAAAGATGGAGTTCAAGGAGAAATCTCAGAATAATGGTGAAAAGAAGATGAATGTTTCCTTATGCACAAAGTGTGGAATGAAGCATGGTGGAGATTGTCTTAAAGGCACTAGAAAATGTTTTAAGTGTAGAAAAGAAGGTCATCGAGCAGCTGAGTGTCGAAATAATGGAAAAAGGGTTTCTAATGATGTGAAGAAAGCAAAGACTGCAGAGAACACACCACCAACACTTCAATGCTTCAAGTGAAAGGAAATGGGGCATTATGCTAATAAATTCCCTAATCCAAGGGTTAGTGATGATCGACACAAGCAACCGCTTAAGGAAAAGGACCAAGGGAAGTCACATGCGATCACTATTGGCGATGTTGAATATGACAACGATGTGGTGGAATGATTAAGTGTTTATGTAATGGGATTCCAAAATAATGATGTATCATGGAGTATTGGAAAATTTATGTATTGGTCTATTGTGGTTTTCAATAATTTTATGGTACCGGTAACCATGGAAAGTGATTGAGATATTTTTTGAAAAAAGATGATATGCGCATAATAAATGGAAAACGAGAAAACGAAATATTTGATAGTATTCATGAGAGTTTTGAGTATATAGAATTTTGAGGATTTTGGTATGTGGAAAGTGTTAACTTTTAACTGCATTCATGTTTTCACTAAGGTTCAATGGGTATTCATTCTTCAAGAGAATACATGATTAAGGTATTCACATGTTTGTAATTTGACCAACAAGATATATCTTATGATATATGGGGGATAAATGATGGCATTCACGTGATTGTTCTGTGACATTTCAAGTAATCATTTTCTTTATACTATGAGCTTGGACCGAAGTATTTTAGATAAGCCTAAAGATTAGAATGGATTATGTTGGACATAAGTTAGGATAAAACGTTTTTCGATATTATTGATGGGATGTTATAGTAATATAGCTTTAGAAAAAGGACAACCTGCAGGACGGGCGACAGCCCATCGCGTCGGACAAGGCTGTGGGAATCGAACCCACAACCGAAGTGCGACTGGCCTTTATCGCCTACCACTGGCCTACAGGAAGTCCCTGTTTAGTAGAAACTAGTTTTATTATATTAAGCAGTATGATATATGAAGTATAAGTCCATTTTAGGAACCATATATGATTAACCTCACTATAGAATGACTTATGTATATTTAATAACTTTTGCTAACCTTTTGTTTGAGACATATGTAATGACCCGTCATTCTATCACATGATCTTCTAACACTTCACGAATAACAAATTCAACTTCATTTATTTAAGAGATGAATTGGAAATTGTTCAAGGCATGAACAACAGTGAGATTGTACCAAAATAAAGTAAGTATTTATTCTAATTCAAATTCTTCAACTTTAGGGAAACGATCTTGAAAACCAAAAATGTTGTCCTAGTGGTCTTATATTTGATTAATAAGATGGTACCTTACATCGTCACAAATTTATAGATTTGTGATTTTTGGCTTTTCCATAGCCATGTTCTCTACCACTCTCTATCAGAACATGATGGTTAGATTTTTCTTCCATATCCATATTTTCACCTATGTGGAGACCCAGTGATTATTTTATTTGGGTAACCATTACGTTTCACACTTTTGTTTTTAAAGATTGGTTTTGGTATTCCTTTTTAAGATGTGGGTTTCTATTAAAGAAACTTTCGAGTAGTAACCCATTTATAACCCCGACGAATTTCGAGGGCGAAATTCATTTTAAGGGGGGTAGAATGTAACACCCCGAGATTTTATGAAAAATATTCTTTTTAATTTCATTAAGGTCTTTTGTTGTACGCTACACCAAAAGGAGCTTGCACAACACATATCCTTGACTTTTCTTTCATTACACGCAATCATGACCTTCCTTGATAGCGTGTGTAGTACGCAATACCGAGTTTCACTAAACAACGATATGCTATTAAAATATTATTAAAACTAGCCGTTATGAATAGTAATAACCACTTTTTGAAATTTTGTAAATTTTACTTTTCAAAATGGACTTAATTTTTAGATTCGGAATATCGAAATTAGCTTAGGGTGAAATTTTGGTAATTTTCGGATAACTTTCATATTTTGATGAATAGTGGAAATTACTAAATTTTAATTAAAAACAACTTTTTCAATCGAAATAATTTATAGTGATAAATTATTAATTTTAGTGGTTTTAAAGTATATTTAGAATATATTTTTACAATTTAATACAATGTTGGTCATTGGATGTAATTTCATATTCAAACCAGTTATAAACAAGTGTCAATCTTTTGATAGTTATTATCTCTTAAAAACACGCTAATTGTTTTGACGACGGGAATTAATTTTTATATTAATTAATGAAACTGATATGTTTTGAATTTGGTAAAATAGACATCATTTTTGAGTTCATAATATCAAATATATCTTAGGCCTAATTTTCTGTATTTTTCTGAAAACATTCAATTTTTGATGAATAGTGAAACCACTAAGTGGTAGTTAAAATAAACTGAATTGTTCATAAAACTTAATTTTACCGCTTCTGTGAGTGGAATTTCAAAAATCCGAGAGACACGGTTGATGTCAGTAAGTAAAATGTGGTTCAATGAGATGAAAATAATATTTGGTGAATAGTAACTTTTTACTTTTTTTACCACAGTTAAAAGTAAATAGGGTAATTAAGAGTAAAAAATGATATTATTATTACCCTAACACATGTCCAAATTCTATTGGATAAGTGTAATTCGACCAAAAACAAGCTTAGTAATAAAATATGACCATTTAGGCCCACATGGATTAGATTAGGACATTTATTATTTAATTCAAAGAAGAGTTAAAAGAGTTAAAATCAAAGTTTATTTACTAAAACATTTTTAATATAGGGTTATACAAAAGATAAATTCGATTGTAAATATTAAATAGAAATATAAAAAGATTTCCTACATAATGGTATTTTATTTGTAATTTTTAGACATCATATAATTTAATTTATTTATGACACAAAGATGATGCAGTAATTATCTTATTAATGAAATATTGACATAATTGATGTTATAAATACCCAAATAGATCTAATTTGAGACTTTTTATGAATTACACTAATTTTCTAGGTTAATATGACATGTTAGTATTGATTTAATTAACTTTTTTCGTACTTATCATTCTGTTATAATTTTCACAAAAATCAATTACTAAATAGTGTCAAAATTGACATAAAATAGTTTTTAAAACAAATATTATATTATTAATTGTTATTTTATTCCAAAAAATATAAGGTTCGGCCAAATGACTTAGATAAGGTTATATATATTAATAATAAACAATTTGGGGTTCGTTTGGCTTCTTATAGTAAGTTTATTAACCTTATATTATAAGAACACAAGAAGATACGGTAAAAGTAAAATTGTTTAACTTAATGTTAAATCTAAATGATAAGGTTAAAATAGGAACCTAAACTTGTCTAAATTATATTGGATGAGAGTATTTAGACCCATACCCACCTTATCCTAGAAATAAATCAATTTGGAGCTATTTAAAACCGAACATGACTTTATAATAAAATAATATTTTTAGTTATTCCAAAGGTTCCCCTCTCCTCCCTCATAAAAGGACACCTCCTCCCTCTCTTCCTCACACAACTTTTAGCCTTCAAGCTCGGCAAACCCCTGCCAAAATCTCTTCTCCACTTCCCTAGAAACATCCTAGAGGTTCTGTTCTTCCTCAAAGACCAATTTTAGTGCCATAAAAGGAGGTATCAAAGAGGCACTTCAAAGAAGAGGTAATTTCCGTTACCAATTCTTTCACCTTTATTTCTTCTTCCACTTCTTCTTCTTAGGTTGTCTCATTAGGAAGTAATAACATAAGTATCACTCATATACTGATATGTTATTATAAGTATGAAACAATCCTAATTCACCATCTATCCATCCTACGGAAAACGAAATCACCGCGCGTGCGTACGTACGGAATACCATCTCCACGCCGTGGTGTAATCTGTTTTTCCACCAACACCTTACATGGATGGGTATTATGGTGTAAAGAAAAACTATACATAGTTATTATAACATCAAAATTATTCTGATATATTGTATCATCCACTCCAATTCAATTCAATAATTATGGAAATGATATCATCGCTCGTGCGTACGTACGGACTACCGTCTCCACGACGCGATGAGAGTCATTTTCCATGTTAACCATTTAAGAATGATTATAAAGTATATATAAGCAATAATAATGAAATATATGACATTATAAAGCTACTGTATTTGTGTGTATATATATGTATGTCATCTACTTAATTCCACTCAATTCAATAATTAAACGACAACAGCGTTCATGCGTACGTACGGCCTACCGTCTCCATGAACGGTGTATTTCTTTCCATTTATCGATCCATTATATATTTGTCTATTCTGAATATATATTATACAGAAATCATGTTTTATATTCTATAATTAATTAATAATGATTTAAGTAATCATATGAATAATTACAAGTTAAAACACGGACGACAAATGAAACGATTTTACCCAAAACGTTCTTTAACATGGAGTTTACAAAAGAACGGGTAAAATAGAGTCATAAGTGAACCATATATGATATCATAACAATTAGTATGATTCTGGAATAAGTCAATGACATTATTTAAATCATTATACAAGAGTTTCGGACACTTACGAAGCAAATCGGACCCAAGGTAAGGGAAATATCACAATCTCATTTTTATCTGAGATTGTTTATACTTTGGTATTTACTGGGGTGTATTTTATCATCCACATCCAGGTTTCCTCAATATGTTATATTATTTCCATCCACCTACAATTTTTTTAAATCCAATTTTACCCTTCGGTGAGTTTTTAGTAAAGAATATGAAAGGAATCTTTTGTCGTTTTTCGTACGAGGTATTTTTTTGACTTTTCCGACAAAAGTACGAAGAATGTTTTTTAAACTTATACGGCATGAATAGATTTTTTTTAAAACATTATTTCCAAGAATCTTCCTTTACAATTTTTCAAGTTTATTTTTAATCAACTTCTTTTAATTTATAATTTTACGACATTTTAAGAAAGTAAAAGTGTTTTTGAGGTAGAAAGGATATTTTCCTCAAGAATGAAGTTCAAGTGTTTTATCAAAATTTACTTTCCATATAAGATAATAAAGGGTTATGTTTCTATCCCTATTATTACATGGATTTGATTATGTTGTGATGGAAATATTTTTATGAATTCCTTTATCTTATATGAATTGTTTTATGATGTCAAGTTGTTTAAGAATCCCATTTTTACTACATGGGTTATGCAATCATGTATGATTTATGATTTTGTGGCACACATAAGAATGGTATCATTATGAGATGGGTGGGACCTATATCTCCCTCCAATGCATTGGGTAAAGATTTTATATCTCATGAGATAAACATGGCTGGAATGGTAGGTTATACCGGTTCAGTGAAACAGGACTGAAACAAGGGTGACTCGGTTCAGAAAGGGACTTTGTCCACTAAGATAGTCTTGGAAATGAGTCTTGAATAACAAGAAATGATTCTCTATGATCATGTGTGTATGCCACAAAGTTTCATGTTTTAAGTTATGACATTTCACTACTATGATTTATCCCATGTTATGATATTATGATCTCTTTTTTAGGTTAAGATTTCCAAAATGTTATGTTCTTATGAATATGATGTGATTGATATGTGTTTTGTTTACCCTTACTGGGATTTTGAGATCACCCTTTTATGTTTTCTTTTCCCTAGGATATAAAGAAAGGTTTTAGGTAAGAAAAAAAGGGAAAGATATTTATGGGAGATATTGAAGATCTTTCACAATGATTAGAAGATTACATTCCGAGTTTTCAAAGACACTCAACTATTACGGTCCTTGTGTGTGTGTTTTTGTTATGTACTAAGTATTCCGAAAAAGTAATGAAATGTCCATGTACGTCAAGTTTTGGGTCTCTGCAGTCGGTATCATAGGAAAGGTTTAGTCAACCTTTGGAAACTAGGATGCGAAAATGTTAGTGAGATCCCTAGAGATATTTCTAAGGTATGTCTAGGGATGTCCCTATGGTTAAGTATACGTATAGGTTATAGTACTAGAATTACGCTAATGATCATAAAATTAAACCTAAGATGTTAGATATTGAAGGTACTCCCCCTTTATTATGTTGTTTTCCTTATCATGATTTTTGCCTCTCAAACTATTCTTTTTGGGTTTTAGACGATGGCTGGAACCCGAAGGAACCGTGTTGATCAATGCAATGGACAATGCAATGATTGTCCTCATGAACAAACAAATGTTATGGGAGATTGAGTGCAAAATCTTATTGCTATACTTACACAATCTACGAATCATTCTGGACTTCCAAATGAGCAGAGAAGGGAACAATATTCTATTGAGTCCTTCATGAGGCAATGTCCACCTTCTTTCAGTGGGACTTCTGATCCACTTGTTGCTGAACAATGGATCTGTACCACTGAAAAGATATTTTCAGTTCTTCAATGTTCTGAACATGATAAATTCATCTTAGCAGTATATCGTTTGAAAGGTGAAGCTGATTAATGGTGGAATCTTATCAAGAATACGAGGCAAAGAGATGAAATTGAGTCCATGGAATGGGATGAGTTCAAGAACTTATTTCTCAATAAGTACTTCCCTCGTATTCATCGAACAAAGATGGAGAAGGAGTTTCTTGAACTAAAGCAACAGGATGATGAACCCGTTGGTATATACGAAGCTAATTTTACAAGACTTGCAAGGTATGCATCTGGCATTGTCATCCAACCTGAAAGTAAAGTTGATCGATTTTTCAGTGGCTTAAAACCATGTCTTCGAAGTGCATTAGCTATAAGAGACTTCAGTAGCTATGAAGAAATTGTGCGTTGTGCTATCAAGGTAGAAATAGAAGTTGGTGTTACATATCCATCTCCTGGTTTTGACAAGAAACAAAAGATGGAGGTCAAGGAGAAATCTCAGAATAATGGTGAAAAGAAGATGAATGTTTCCTTGTGCACAAAGTGTGGAAAGAAGCATGGTGGAGATTGTCTTAAAGGGACAAGAAAATGTTTTAAGTTTGGAAAAGAAGGTCATCGATCAGCTGAGTGTCGAAGTAATGGAAAAGGGGTTTCTAATGATGTTAATAAAGCAAACACTGCAGAGAACACACCACCAACACTTCAATGCTTCAAGTGCAAGGAAATGGGGCATTATGCTAATAAATTCCCTAATCCAATGGTTAGTGATGATCGACATGAGCAACCGATTAAGGCAAAGGACAAAGGGAAGTCACATGCGATCACTGTTGGCAATGTTGAATATGACAACGATGTGGTGGAATGATTAAGTGTTTATGTAATGGGATTCCAAAATAATGTTTTATCATGGAGTATTGGAATATTTATGTATTGGTCTATTATGGTTTTCAATAATTTTATGGTACCGGTAACCATGGAAAGTGATTGAGATATTTTTGGAAAAAAGATGATATGCGCATAATGAAGGGAAAATGAGAAAACGAAATATTTGATAGTATTCATGAGAGTTTTGAGTATATAGAATTTTGAGGATTTTGGTATGTGGAAAGTGTTAAGTTTTAACTGAAATCATGTTTTCACTAAGGTTCAATGGGTATTCATTCTTCAAGAGAATACATGATTAAGTTATTCACATGTTTGTAATTTGACCAACAACATATATCTTATGATATATGGGGGATAAATGATGGCATTCACGTGATTGTTCTGTGACATTTCAAGTAATCATTTTCTTTATACTATGAGCTTGGACCAAAGTATTTTAGATAAGCCTAAAGATTAGAATGGATTATGTTGGACATAAGTTAGGATAAAACGTTTTTCGATATTATTGATGGGATGTTATAGTAATATAGCTTTAGAAAAAGGACAACCTGCAGGACGGGCGACATCCCATCGCGTCGGACAAGGCTGTGGGAATCGAACCCACAACTGAAGTGCGACTGGCCTTTATCGCCTACCACTGGCCTACAGTAAGTCCCTATTTAGTAGAAACTAGTTTTATTTTATTAAGCAGTATGATATATGAAGTATTAGTCAATTTTAGGAACCATATATGATTAATCTCACTATAGAATGACTTATGTATATTTAATAACTTTTGCTAACCTTTTGTTTGAGACATATGTAATGACCCATCATTCTATAACATGATCTGCTAACACTTCACAAATAACAAATTCAACTTCATTTATTTAAGAGATGAAGTGGAAATTGTTCAAGGCACGAACAACAGTGAGATTGTACCAAAATAAAGTAAGTATTTATTCTAATTCAAATTCTTCAACTTTAGGGAAACGATCTTGAAAACCAAAAATGATGTCCTAGTGCTCTTATATCTCATTAATCAGATGGTACCTTAAATCTTCACAAATTTATGGATTTGTGATTTTTGGATTTTCCATAGCCATGTTCTCTACCACTCTCTATCAGAACATGATGGTTAGATTTTTCTTCCATATCCATATTTTCACCTATGTGGAAACCCAGTGATTAGTTTATTTGGGTAACCATTACGTTTCATACTTTTGTTTTTAAAGATTGGATTTGGTATTCCTTTTTACGATGTGGGTTTCTATTAAAGAAACTTTCGAGTAGTAAACCATTTATAACCCCGACGAATTTTGAGGGCGAAATTCATTTTAAGGGGGGTAGAATGTAACACCCCGAGATTTTATGAAAAATATTCTTTTTAATTTCATTAATGTCTTGTGTTGTACGCTACACCAAAAGGAGCTTGCACAACACGTATCCATGACTTGCCTTTCATTACACGCAATCGCGACCTTCCTTGATAGCGTGTGTAGTATGCAATACCGAGTTTCACTAAACAATGATATGCTATTAAAATATTATTAAAACTAGCCGTTATGAATAGTAATAACCACTTTTTGAAATTTTGTAAATTTTATTTTTCAAAATGGACTTCATTTTAGGATTCGGAATATCGAAATTAGCTTAGGGTGAAATTTTGGTAATTTTCGGATAACATTCATATTTTGATGAAAAGTGGAAATTACTAAATTTTATTTAAAAACAACTTTTTCAATCGAAATAATTAATAGTGATAAATTATTAATTTTAGGGTTTTTAAAGTATATTTAGAATATATTTTTACAATTTAATACAATTTTGGTCATTCGATGTAATTTCGCATTCAAACCAGTTATAAACAAGTGTCAATCTTTTGATAGTTATTATCTCTTAAAAACACGGTAATTATTTTGACGATGGGAATTAATTTTTAAATTAATTAATGCAACTGATATGTTTTTAATTTGATAAAATAGACATCATTTTTGAGTTCATAATATCAAATATATCTTAGGCCTAATTTTTGGTATTTTTCTGAAAACTTTCAATTTTTTATGAATAGTGAAACCACTAAGTGGTTGTTAAAAAAAACTGAATTGTTCATAAAACATAATTTTACCGCTTCTGTGAGTGGAATTTCAAAATTGCGAGAGGCACGGTTGATGTCGGTAAGAAAATGTGGTTCAATGAGATGAAAATAATATTTTGTGAATAGTAACTTTTTATTTTTTTTCCACGGTTAAAAGTAAATAGGGTAATTAAGGGTAAAAATGAAATTATTATTACCCTAACACATGTCCAAATTCTATTGTATAAGTGTAATTCGACCAAAAACAAGCTTAGGAATAAAATATGACCATTTAGGCCCACTTGGATTAGATTAGGACATTTATTATTTAATTCAAAGAAGAGTTAAAAGAGTTAAAATCAAAGTTTATTTACTAAAACATTTTTAATATAGGGTAATACAAAATATAAATTCGATTGTAAATATTCATTAGAAAGATAAAACTATTTCCTACATAATGTTATTTGTTTTGTAATTTTTAGACATCAAATAATTTAATTTATTTATGACACAAAGATGATGCATTAACTATCTTATTAATGAAATATTGACATAATTGATGTTATAAATACCCAAATAGATCTAATTTGAGACTTTTTATGAATTACACTAATTTTCTAGGTTAATATGACATGTTAGTATTGATTTAATTAACTTTTTTCGAACTTATCATTTTGTTATGATTTTCACAGAAATCAATTACTAAATAGTGTCAAAATTGACATAAAATAGTTTTTAAAACAAATATTATATTATTAATTGTTATTTTATTCCTAAAAATATAAGTTTCAGAAAAATGACTTAGATAAGGTTATATATATTAATAATAAACAATTTGGGGTTCTTTTGGCTTCTTATAGTAAGTTTATTAACCTTATAGTATAAGAACACAAGAAGACACGGTAAAAGTAAAATTATTTAACTTAATGTTAAATCTAAATGATAAGGTTAAAATAGAACCTAAACTTGTCTAAATTCTATTGGATGAGAGGATTTAGACCCATCCCCACCTTATCCTCGAAATAAATCAATTTTGAGCTATTTAAAACCGAACTTGACTTTATAATAAAATAATATTTTTAGTTATTCCAAAGGTACCCCTCTCCTCCCTTATAAAAGGACACCTCCTCCCTCTCTTCCTCACACAACTTTGAGCCCTCAAGCTCGGCCAAACCCTGCCAAAATCTCTTCTCCACTTCCCTAGAAACATCCTAGAAGTTCTAGTCTTCCTCAAAGACCAATTTTAGTGCCCTAATAAAAGGTCTCAAAGAGGCGCTTCAAAGAAGAGGTAATTTCTGTTACCAATTCTTTCACCTTTATTTCTTCTTCCACTTCTTCTTCTAAGGTTGTTTAATTATGAAGTAATAACATAAGTATCACTCGTATACTGATATGTTATTATAAGTATGAAACAATCCTAATTCACCATCTATCCATCCTACGGAAAACGAAATCACCGCGCGTGCGTACGTACGGAATACCTTCTCCACGCCGTGGTGTAATCTGTTTTTCCACCAACACCTTACATGGATGGGTATTATGGTGTAAAGAATAACTATACATAGTTATTATAAAATCAAAATGATTCTGATATATTGTATCATCCACTCCAATTCAATTCAATAATTATGGAAATGATATCATCGCTCGTGCGTACGTATGGACTACCGTCTCCACGACGCGATGAGATTCATTCTCCATGTTAACCATTTAAGAATGATTATAAAGTATATATAAGCAATAATAATGAAATATATGACATTATAAAGCTACTGGATTTATGTGTATATATATGTATGTCATCTACTTAATTCCACTCAATTCAATAAGGAAACGAAAACAGCGTTCATGCGTACGTACGACCTACCGTCTCCATGAACGGTATACTCCTTTCCATTTATCGATCCATTATATATATGTATATTCCGAATATATATTATATATAAATCATGTTTTATATAATATAATTATGTAATAATGATCTATGTAATCATATGAATAATTACAAGTTAAAACACGGACGACAAATGAAACGATTTTACCCAAAACGCTCTTTAACATGGAATTTACAAAAGAACGGGTAAAATAAAGTCATAAGTGAAACATATATGATATAATAAAAATTAGTATGATTGTGGAATAAGTCAATGACATTATTTAAATCATTATACAGGAGGTTCGGACACTTACGAAGCAAATCGGACCTAAGGTAAGGGAAATATCACAATCTCATTTTTATCTGAGATTGTTTATACTTTGGTATTTACTGGGGTGTATTTTATCATCCACATCCATGTTTCCTCAATATTTTATATTATTTCCATCCACCTACAATTTTTTTAAATCCAATTTTACCCTTCGGTGAGTTTTTAGTAAAGAATATGAAAGGAATCTTTTGTCGTTTTTCGTACGAGGTATTTTTTTTGACTTTTCCGAAAAAAGTACGAAGAATGTTTTTTAAACTTATACGGCATGAATGGATTTTTTTTAAAACATTATTTCCAAGAATATTCCTTTACAAGTTTTCAAGTTTATTTTTAATCAACTTCTTTTAGTTTATAATTTTGCGACATGTTATGAAAGGAAAAGTGTTTTTGAGGTAGAAAGAATATTTTCCTCAAGAATGAAGTTCAAGTGTTTTATCAAAATTTACTTTCCATCTAAGATAATAAAGGGTTCTGTTTCTATCCCTATTATTACATGGATTTGATTATGTTGTGATTGAAATATTTTTATGAATTCCTTTATATTATATGAATTGTTTTATGATGTCATGTTGTTTAAGAATCCCATTTTTACTACATGGGTTATGCAATGATGTATGATTTATGATTTTGTGGCACACATAAGAATGGTATCATTATGAGATGGGTGGGACCTATATCTCCCTCCAATGCATTGGGTAATTATTTTATATCTCGTGAGATAGACATGGCTAGAATGGTAGGTTATACCGGTTCAGTGAAACAGGACTGAAACGAGGGTGACTCGGTTCAGAAAGGGACTTTGTCCACTAAGATAGTCTTGGCAATGAGTTTTGACTAACAAGAAATGATTCTCTATGATTATGTGTGTATGCCACAAAGTTTCATGTTTTAAGTTATGACATTCCACTACTATGATTTATCCCATGTTATGATATTATGATCTCTTTTGCAGGTTAAGATTTCCAAAATGTTATGTTCTTATGAATATGATGTGATTGATATGTGTTTCGTTTACCCTTACTGGGCATTTGAGCTCACCCTTTTATGTTTTCTTTTCCCCAGGATATAAAGAAAGGTTTTAGGTAAGAAAAATAAGGGAAAGATATTTATGGGAGATATTGAAGATCTTTCACCATGATTAGAAGATTACATTCTGAGTTTCCAAAGACACTAAACTATTACGGTCCTTGTGTGTGTGTTTTTGTTATGTACTAAGTATTCCGCAAAAGTAATGAAATGTCCATGTACGTCAAGATTCGGGTCTCTACAATGAAAATCTGAAAATCCATGTATTATAGATAGTGGTTTTTCTTCCAATATAATATGTCATTTGAATAACCTAAAAAATGTTTAAATATAGGAACTCATATTTTTAACCATTGTAAAATATATGTCATTTATGATTAAATCCTTTAGAGTGTCTATAACTGGGTAGAATAATGTAAACTCTAATGATGTTTAGGGTCAGGAATAATTGGTTATGTGTATAATATATTTATGATTATCGAAATGTGGTGATTTTTAAGATGAAGGATAGAATTGTGAAGATATTGAAATATAGTGTTGTGATAACAAGATAGTTTTGGACCCTAAGTAATTTTTTTTATCTTGGATGACCCAAAATATTTTTCTACATGATTATGAATGTTTATAATAGTGTGTGTCATATAAGAATAGTTCATGTTAACCAAAACATTTTGAAACAATTGATCAGATAATTGGATAAAATGAACATTATAGTTTTGAAATAACACACATTCTAAAATTTCTAAACATTTGAAAAGGGGTAATCGTTAATAAATTTCAAAATGGTGTTGTTATCCAAACTCAAACACCATTTTAATTGGTTAAAATTAATGTTTCTTGATCCAAGAAAAAAATTAAATAAGTGGATATAATTATTTCATCATTGTCATTGATGAAATTAATAGAATGACATGAAGTGCATTTATGTCTCGCAAATCCCAATATTATATCAATTGTGAGTGTTTTAATAGACTTTATAAGAAATAAAATTATTTTTTATATGAATAGACTCATATTAGAAAATGCAAGTGAGTATAAAAAAAATATATTTTCATAATATCTTGATAAACATAGAATAAGGCATTAATTAATTTCACCTTGCACTCTAAAAAATAGAGTTACTAAAATGTAAACCCCACGACTTGTTGACAAGGATAAAACCATGCTAACTGAGTGAGAAACCTCAAGATATTTCTATTTACAAGTTATCTATATTAAAGGAATTATTAATAAAAATTATTATTAATTCCAAATTCAAATGTAACTCCATATGATATAGGGTTCAAAAATAATTAAAATCTAAAACAAATTGGGTGTTTGGGAATCTATGGTTCAAAAAGGGAAAAATAAATTGGTGGGGTCATGATTTATGATAATGAAACAGTTTAAATATTTCTTTATTTATTATAAAATTGGAGTTCATATATAAGTTTCATTAATAAAGTTAAAATAATTACTGGATGTGATGATTTGATGGTATTTCCAAATAATGATTTGTATTAGAAATAAATCACAAGTCTTGACGAGGATAATGTTTCCACTACTAAATATACTACATCATTTGAATATATAAAAAATGATTTATTATAATAAATAATCCACTTAGTCATATGATGAGGCTATAGATTTGGGAACCACAAGGGAAAATTCAATTATTATAGAGAATTTTGACACTGATAATCTTATTGGGGATCAAAATCAAGGTGTTAAAATAAGAAGATAGATCATTGAAAAAAGTCATAATAGTTAACATTATATGATTGAACCCTAATATATTGATGAATATTTTGATAAAAATGAAAAGATTAATACTATGAATGAAAAACTAGATTAAATTAAAATTAATGAAACATGGTGGTTAATGATGAATCCAATATAGAAGAAAATTATTAGAAAAAATTGGTTTCAAGGAATAAGTTAATTGAGAAAGATAAATTTTAAAGAAAACTGGAATTACTTTTTTAAAATAAGTACTCCCAAATTAAAGATATGTATTTTGATGAAACATTTCCACCAATTTCTAAGATTCAGAAAATCAAAAAATTCCATTCTATTATAGAAAAAATAAGTTTCAATTTTTTTCAATTGGATGTAATGTTTTAATTTATGAATGGTGAGTTAAATTAAGAATTACATATAGGGAAACCTATGGGTTTTATGATTTATTAAGTTGGTAGTAAGGTATATATATTTAAGAAGACACCTTATGGGTTGAAGAATACCCCAAGAACATGATATTTCAATCTATATGAGAACCTAATAAGTGTGGGTATTAGAAAAATATGGGTTTATAGAAACCTATATATAAATAATATGAACAAAAAATTACTCATTACGATTATAAATGTTGAAAATATTATCAATACTAGTAATGAAGATAATTTGAGTGATGAATTTTCAACACAAATGAAGAAGGTATTTGAGATGTCCTCTCATAGGAAGAATAAATTCTATTTGGATTTTTAAATCACTCATGTGGATGATCACATAATTACTTTTGAAGAGAAATATTATATGATGTTATTGAAACATTTTAGAATAATGAAATCATAATGAGTGTTTATGTCAATTCAACTGGGCATAAAGTGGAAGAATGATGATGAAGGAATATTTATTAATGATAAATAATTCGAAAAGTCAATTGGTGGTATTTTTAATTTTATTAACTCATAAAGAGAAATTAGGTTATTAGTCACAATGGGTTCTAGTTATCAATACTATCTAAAAAATTCATATTTCATAGAATCCATGATAATTATGAGATATATAAAAAAATAATTCAAATTATGGACATTTTTAAGAGAAGAGAGATGATATCAACTAAAAGGGATTCACACACACTGATTTTTTTGTACATTTTGAAGATATAAATTCCATTTGTTAGGGATAATTATATTTTTTATAAATATGTATGCCATGTAATTATAAAAAGAAATCATCGGTAACTTCAAGATTATCTAAAGAAATGTTTGTCGATGCATCAAATCCAAGAACAAAAATGAAATGAATGAAAGCTCAAATTTAAGATATGCTTGTTGTTGGTGAATATCAACTAGTAATTGGTTATTACAAAACAAATTCTATATATATATATAGGAATTAAATGTAACATTTTTTATCAATGAAAATAGAAGTTTAGTATTATTTCCTAAAATATAAGTTGATCTGAGGCATATTGAAGCTGGAATGTGTTCCGCCTAAAGAGTGGATAATTGATATTATTAAAAGACCTATTCCATTGGTTATTTTTTTGAATATGAGGATAAAAATGGCTTTGTATTGGATTTTACTACATTTTTAAATGTTTCTTACTGTATTATCTTATTTAAACAATGGCTTATTTACTATAAAGTGGGATTAATAATCTGTAGGGTGAGAAAAAAAATTTCTCTTAAATGATTTTAATTGGCTTTTTGAGTGAGTATATGAAAGTGGTTGGAAATAAATTTTTAAATTCTAACCTAATGATTCTATGTCAGAATCCATTATTGAAATATTTGTGCATAACATTTATAAATAAATTAATAACCCTCTTTTCTATAATAATTTACCCTAATAGACTTTGAATTAATTTGTTAAGCATTCAATACTTTATAGAGTATGACATCATCCATTTCATATAAGATCATGTATTTATTATAAATAATGGGGGGGGGGAATTCTACAATTTTGTTTCACTGACTGAATTTATGGTTAAAAAATTTCATATTTGAATACTTAAAGAAACTGTTATATATGGTATTGACAAAAAATATAATGGGAGATATTTTTTAACCCATTTGAGGATGATATTTTATTTATTATCAATAATGGTTTATGATGATTTTATTCATCTATGTTGAGTTAATATTAGTGGGTATATCATTATAATATTTGAATACGTTTTATGTTGAGTTAAATGAATTTAGGATTTCAAATGTTGGGTTGGATATTTGTTAAGGTCATACAAATGATATTTATATTAAAAATTGGAATATTCCTTTATAAGTATCACTATGATACAAAACATTTTTCAAATGGAATGTAAGGTTTTTATACTAATATATAACATAAAATAGTTCATATGAAAGATATATATTAAATAACATATAATAATTTGGAAAAGGAAAGTTATAACATATGATACTTAATATATTTAGATCGAATGGAATGTTTTTAGAACATTTATAATATATCCAAGAAGGTATGTAATATGTTTCATAATGAAATATTTACAAGTAGAAAATTTTATGTGATGCATAATATATTATGGTAGATAAAAAATATGTGGTTGACCTTACAGAATATATTTCCTTTGAATCATGTTGAAATATCCTAAAGAAAATACATCATTTTGAAACATAATATATTATATACAATAAATAATATCTTTTAGGGAGATTTGACTGATTTTGTATGAGTAATATTTTGAAATGGGTATGATCTAAATATTATGATATGTATGGTTTTGGTGTAATAATTTTAATTTTTTTATAATAATAGTGTTTTAAATGTGATTATTCTTAATTTTTCATTAAATCATATTTATAGTCATGTTGTTTGTTAGTTATAATTCAAGAAGGAATTTTCATAGGCTTAATATTTAAACTATGGGAGTATATTTGAAAATTATCGAAAAATATTAATGTTTGAATTCATTAATACCATTTTATAAAGATATAATCTGGTGGATTTTTTATTATTAATCATGATATGTTTTTTGGTGATAATCATGGTTATTTGTTGAAATTTTGTTGAGGAATATTGGATGTAGACCCACTGGATCGGTTGAGATTCTATTATGGATTGATGATCAAAGGTATTAAATCCACCTTTTTCTATTGACGAATAAAAAAAATATAAAATCATTATTGTCGTGATAAAATTGAAATTTACATTATTTAATTATTTCAATTAATTATGATTTTATATTGATAATTTGAAAATGATAAATAAGGAGAAATATAGAACACTATAAATAATTCCGAAAGAAACTATATCAATAGAACAACGCAGTGGGATTTCTATACAATGATATGGGGAATAAGATAAGAATCACACTATCAATTTATTGATCATTCTTACACATGCGATCATTTATCAAGAAGGAACCATTTATTTATTTCAGTAACAAGTTGGTATGTTTTGAGAACAAGTTGGTTCTAGAGATTTTTGTAGTTTCAAGTATATATGCTTTAAATTTTCTTTATCAGAATATTAAAATTGGATCATTGTTTATAGAGGATAAAAAAATGATACCTCAGAGATGTAGTAATACTTTTTTAATGAAAACATAACTAAAACAATTATTGCTCCATATATAATTTTATGCACCACTGTGAGGCTAAAAGATTATTGTATATTAAGAAGGTGTGAATCGGGGGAATTTAAAGGAAAAAATTATCAACATTGATTAACAACTGTTATACATAGTGTTGATCATATCACCATTTTATCCTAATAGTTTCAATAGTGTGAAAAATGTAAAGATACCCTTCAAGAGTTATATAGTATGTTGAAATCAATTGTTATTTTTTATTTCATAGGCCATAGATAAATTATAAATTCTATTGTCATACATATGATATGTTATTGGTTTTGTTTTCTTAAATAGTAAGATGGTTCAATGACTATGATGGGTGGGGGTTAACTGACCAATTTAAAAAAATTTATGATTATATCATCATTAAAGTAATTATAAATAAAAAAAATAAAATTTAAACGAATTACTTTTATTATAGTTTATATCAAAGTGATATTATATATACTCTTCACACAAAAAATATTTAATTATGGAACACATAAAAAAGTTATCATAATTTATAAGTGGAGTTACAACCTATTACAACTAACTTTTTCACCCTTTGAGTCATAACACCAATAAAGTTTAATTTTTTAATATAGTGGAACCAGCTAAATAGTTCTTCATTTATCTAAATTTTGGAACAACTCAAGTCCTATATTTTTTACAAAGAGGCACAATCCAACATGTGATTTTTGAAGTTATTTTTTACCCTATCCAACCCAAAATTTGAATGAAAAATCATAGACCAACTTTAAAACACATAGAAATATAGATATGTAGAGTAAATCGCTATTGAAATTATTATAGTCAATGAATTTATGAATGTAAATAAAGAATCATCTTTTTAATCCTTATAATATTACAGTACCATGATTTATTTCATTAAAAGGAATCGAACACAAATAAAATAAATTTTACATATACATCACTTGATGTTCTTCGAGATTATTGTGACACTTTGAAGTGGTTCTCTCAAAAAAAAATTATATATTTTCATCATGAAAATACTGCCTTAAAAAATATCCACATGAATATACTCATTTAAAATATTAGTTTCTATAGTATTTATTTCATAAAACATCATCAATAATTTTATATTTCCAAGGGTAATAAAATATTTTAGAGTTTGATGTAAATTTGATAAATTGTTAAACATAAACAAAACTATAGATAAAATTGTTTTAAAAAATTAAACCATTTTAATATTTCTTAATAAATGTTAATTATTACTAAATATATTTCATAGTTATAAAATAGTCACATCTAACATCTTGTAGAAAATATCATGAAAATTAAAATATTTTTTATTTCACTATAATAAATATATATTGGAGATATTTATATTGGCTTCATCACTCATGATTGAAATGTAATTAATTATAAAAAATTCATTCTAATTTGTTTAGAAATAAAATAATTAACAAATATTTACGATTTGTATAAATTATGGAAAAATATTGACAAGAAAATATAACGGGTTGGAATATAAAAAAATAAAAAAAACCACCTTTTGAATTTCTAAAAAATAAAAAATATTATGTAAGCCTTTATACCTCATAAGAATATAAATACAATTGAAATTTTAATCGTTAATACTTTAGTCATTCTTGAGACTTTAAATCCCATATGAATTTATGAGTCAAATCACTGTATATCAAATGGGACTTTAGATACCAAAAAAATTGATAGTCCATATGTATCGATTTATTATTAGAATCATTATTTAATAATACTTATGATTTTCTATGTATTTTAAGTTATTTGGATTTATATTTTTTATGAATTTCATTCCAAATTATATGAATTCATTTTATTTCATAAACCATTTCACTTTAAAATAAACTCATTTAATGAGGCTTCACTAATAAGAATAAGACTTTATAAGATATAAGACTTTAAAAAAACATCGGACTACATGTACAGATCATAAGATGTTATACTAATGAAATTTTATAACTAAATATTTCCTAAGTTGTTATTCAATATTCACATGACATGTTTCCTAAGATTCCTAAAATAGTGAAAAAAAATTTGAATTTTTTTATAACAAGGTTGATTTTGAAAGAATTTATATTTAGAAAAAAAATATTATTTACAGTAGTATATGAGTCATTCCTCAGTTCATATTGATGTATGTTTTTCTGCGAGATTTATTCATAAGGAACATGAAAATTAAAAGAATAACTAAATAACAATATATCAATAAATAAATTTTTCTTCCACATGTGGAATAATCATCAAAAAAAATTTAAAACTCTTGTTATAGGGAATAATTAAGAATTAGAATTATTTATTTTTCAAAACAAAATTATTGTTCCAAGGTGAAACTCAAAAATATTATCATTTTCTATAATTACCAGAAATGTTTTTTAGAATAATTAAAATTTTGAATTTTTTTTAAAATTCACACCCTTTTTAAAAATAAAAATATATATATATTATATTTCATCATATTTTAATAAAAATAAAATGTAAATATTTAAATTCAACTTAAATTGAATCATTTAAAACATGCATATCAATCATTAAATTATAAAAAATAAGGAGATATGTATGAAAATTAGTCAGAATAAATTTTAATATTATGTTTTTCTTATTCTTTAATTAACTTCATCTTCAAAACTAGTTAATGTTATTTTTTAAAAAAATTATACATTTCAAAAAAATATTAAAAGAAACAATAATACATTCTATCGATAATTAATTTTAGAAATATAAAGAGACATGAAATGGTATAGTACATATAATAATATGTTATTAATTAAATCGTTTCAAAAAAATAAATAAAATGCCTATAAACCATAATTTAAAATAATTTTAACATGTTCATTGGCCACAACTAGGCAAATATTAATGTTTATATCATTAAACCATAAAATAAAAAATCTATAATAATGGCATGATAACGATGAATTACAAACAAAAAATTAAAACGAAGTGGGATTTTTAAGGATAAATTATTTAAGATGCCAAGAGGCATTTGAACTCTATATAGAAATATACTGGTCATAAATAGATTATCTAGTGGAGCAATGAAAATAATTATCATAGATTCATACTCCCCCAGGTTATAATATAATTTAATCATTTTTACAATATACCATTTTCAATATTGTTTTTTTCAAACACTTCTACCACCATATGTTTAGTCAGAAAAATTTCTATTTGATCAAAAAACAAAATATATTACAAAAATATTTATACTTTTTGAACATTATCCCTAATAAAATGATATTTAACTTCAATATGCATTTTTTATGAGTGTTTAAAGGGATTATTATAAATATAAATAGCATATGAGTTGTCACACAAAATAGGAAAATTATAAAAGTAAACATCAAAATTAGTTGACATTTTCTTAATTAATAAATATTGATCACAAAAACATATAGTAGATATATATATTTCTTAAATAGTAGATAAATACAAAGAAATGTAATTCTTTGAAATCTATTGAACTATTATTCTACCAAAAAAGTTACACATTATAGTTGTACTTTTTCTTTCCAATTTAGAATCTACAAAGTAAAAAATAAAAATAAATTATTAATTAAAAATATGTTCTATTAGGATAATGTAAAACAATATTTATGAAGCCATTTATATATTAAATAATTACTTTGACATATTTCAGGTGAATTTCCTTAGGAATGTAATTATTATTAATTATTCAACTTCCATTAAAAAACAGAATCAATATAACCCATTATGAGTTCAAAAGAAAAGACACACAATTTTGGTAGATGAAAAAAATTAATACCAAGGGAATTAGCTATAGAAAAACATTTTCACACCAAGGTGAGGATCCCATGAGATGAGAATATATTCACATTATCAATTATTTTCCCATCCATTTAATAAAATTATCCAATATCTTCCCTTCTATCTAGGGGTTTGTAGTAGTGGTTCCCTCTTCCACCTTAAATGTGTTCCCCACATCTTATACATTATAGTATTATTCGTATATCCCAGATTCCTAAAAAATTAAAAATGATAGAAGAAAAAAATTTAATGCAATAAAAATTAATTACACTCTCAATTAGTAGGGGAAGGATCCTCACTAATCCCTTAAGATTCTTAGTATCATCCTTTTATCTCCTTTATAAACCATAATCATCTTCCCATATTCCACAGATTAAGGGTCTTCTCTAAATTTCATTCATGAGGAGATAGTGTTCTATTGATTTTGATCTACCCCTAGAATTCACTAATGTCTCCTTTTTATTGAATCCATCCTTGGTGGCTCGCTTCATAAAGAGTCTCCCCTCAATATATGCCTTTTATAGGTATGTTTTCGATTCCTATTGTTGGTATGAACTTTTGATATTTTGTATTCTAGATCCTTATCATTTTATGACTCATTATTTGATGAAAGACGACCTCAAATTAGTTTAAAATAACAATCCACTCTCTATTACTAGCTTATAATTCTCAAATTTCTATTATTCATTTAACTTCTACTTAAAATGGGATCCTCCCTTCTCAGTTATATATATATCCTATCCTTGACATCCTTATTCATTCCAGAACATAGAGATTCTTAATCTATTTGGTAACATGGTGAGTCATTTTATATGTGTCGATGATCATACCCATGCCTTAATTCATCTAATTTCTCCTTAAATATTCATAAAATTTGACATCTCTATGTATCCTCTAAATTTCATCTACATTGAGATTGAAGGTGAACTCTATTGGAAGTAGTTGATTTGATCTGAATCCTGAGACCCTTTCAGTTCACAATATTCCCGCATGGGATATTATCCTTCAAATTTTGACAAGGGGATAGTACGAGACTCCCTATAGGACTCTTGGGTTTTAAAGATGAGGATGTATCTATTTCTCTATAGAAATATGTATGACATCAGTAATTGAAATTGAGGGTTATATAGGTTTTTTAAATATTATGGAATGACCTTTAAAGTTCCAAGATGGATATTAGAATCATAGGAGATGGAAGGAGAATAACCTTTTATGTTGTCCTTTAATTTGTATAGAATTTTACTACTAGTAATTGGGATACTGTCAAAGTATGAGGTGAGGAAAAATTTTAGGTGGATGATTCTAGAGTCTATTAGTGCACTACTTCTGGTACGGATTTAATTCAGGACTTCCTTCTTCATGAAAGGCATTCCCCAGTTCAATTGAAATAATTTATCTTGTGTAAGGGCCATATATCCCATGGGATCCCCAAGATCTATCCAGATCCAAAATCAATTCACTACTCTAAATGGGAAGGAAGAGAATAATTTAGATATTGATGGTTGAAAAATATTTACTCCATGATGGAAAAGAAGTCACATTGAGTCAAGGAATTGGGTGTAATTTCAATTGATTGACAAAGAAACAAACCCCAAGTTATCTTTATACTCTGATTAGGATTACCAAGAGACTGTAAACTTTGGATCTGGATCAAAAAAAGAGAAAAAGGTAAATATGTTTCTAGAAATTTCCTTTTTAACAAGGGGAAAAATAAAAGGGAATAAAAAGACTACTCAAATTTACTAAGGTCCATGGTCACCAAATCATCAGGAAAACCTTATAAATATGATAAATATGTAAGGTCAGTTACATTACAACTTGAAGATGGTGTTACACATGAGATATTTTAGTAGGGAGAGTAATTTAAAACTCATAATGTTTGGTCAGAGAAGCCTAATGGTTGTAGGATAGTTGATCCTAGACTATAACATGAAAAGGATTTAACTAATTGTGAATGATAGGATATAGGAAAAGATGTAGTTGAAAAAGAAAAGTACTTGTTACTAATACTAAAATCCAATGAATAGATGTTGGATGAGTCCTTTAACATAAAAGTTCAAATGTATGAGGATTATGGAATGTTTGATAGGTATCTACAAATTTAACCTTGTGATGAGAAAAAAAATTGGATTAGATAATAGGACCATATCATGGATCATGGAATTAATAATGAAAAAATAAATCTAGAGGAATATATTCAGACATGGGACAAGATGACCAATCACTTTTAGGATCTCATCAAGGATGATCCAGATATGGAGGTAACCTCTATTAACTAGAGTTTATATTGGTTAAATTATTCATATTCCATTGTTTATTTAATTGTATAGTGATTCCCTATATGGTTGAGTTTGGGTTAGGATTATTTTTATTTTTACTTTTTATTTCACTTACCCCTTAAAAGTGTTTTTTGAAAACAAAATTATTAGTGAGTCAAATATTAAATAGTTAATCTTATTTTATATTGAATAACCCCTCCTCTATCAAAATTTTAATATAATAAAAAATCACAATATTCAATTTATACCCATTAATAATAGGGCACTAACAAACCCATCACACTCTATCCATTTATGTTTATCTATCCCTCATGTGAAGCAGCACTAACCATAATTAATTCAACATTTTCTCTAGAGCTTCCTCCCTTATACCTACATATAACTCATCAAAAGCTATATCACTTTGTAACATCAATATTTACACCTTAATTTTACCTATACTATAAAATACTTAATTCTGACTACACCTTATTAACCAGTATTAATAAATATTTATATATATATTTTAATGAAAGAAAATATATATTTAAACTAATGAAATCACTTAAATATCTGAAGACAATATCGTTAAATTATATTTTAATAAATTAATTTTTTTTTAATATATAAATTAGGGTCTTATTTTCCATTAAAAAAACCATTTTTTATTATAAATTGAGACAACCTTCCATATCATTTTCTAAGGTATTTATTAATTCCATGAAGAAATTTATAATGTTTTAAAATATGATCATGTTTATTTTCATCTAGAAAAAACATGGGGCTACATTATATATACTAATTCAAAAATTAAACCATTTATAAAATATATTTTTCATCCATTTGATATATTTTAAAACTACAAAAAGAATAATAATCGAAATATCATAAAATATTATAATCTATAAATTGGAGAAAATGTTACCTCATAATTTAAACCTTATTCTTTAAAATAACCTTAAGGAATTAACATGTTCTTATTTCTTATAATTTTAACCAAATAATCAATTTTATTTATTTAGATCCATTTAGTGATAATAATTATTAAATATTTTGGTGATTCATTTAATTTTAAAACATTATATCTAGAAAAATAATTTAATACTTAAATTTATAAAATCTAGCTAGAATCATTCAAAACATAAAAATATATATTTCAGAAAAAAATAACAAAAATAATCAATGTAAGTATAAAAATTTCTAAAAGTGTTTCTAGTTTAAAATATACATTCATCATCTCCAATTATTTATCTATAGGGTGATCAATATGCGTTTTATGATATTATTCATGAGGTTGATCACTATTTTAAATAGGTGGATTAAATTCTGAATTTCCTTCTTCTCAAAAGTTATAATATCAAAAAACTTATTCAATATTGTCTGTATCATTATTCGTTTCTATAAAAGTATTATTATTTAATTTAAAATGTATTTACTCTTCAATAATTAGGGTTGTTTATTCATAAACTATATATGATTTTCTAAAATTTAAATATCCTGAAAAAAATCCTTCATTATTATTTTTCATCTATATTTTTAATGAATCTTTGGTATTACTAATTAAACAACCAAAAAATATAAAATTACCAACATTGGGATTCTTGCCTTTTGATAATTCATAAATCTATTTATGAAAAATAGTTCTTTAAAGAATTATATTTGAAACATAATAATAAATAATCATATATTCTTCCCAAAACTATTTATGTGTTTCAAATTCGTTTATCATAGTTCCAACCATTTCATATAAAAACAATTTTTCTTTCAACTCTACTATTATATGAGGTTTTCTTAGGGAATAATTGTTTTGAAAATAATTATTTCCTTTGAAAAAAATTTCAAATTACATATTTCTAAACTAATCTTAAATATATCTTCTATTGGGACCAACTTGAACGGATAAGGAAGTAGGAAAAGTTTGTATTATAGATTGTTGTCTTTTGTTGACAAAGAAGCTAAATCAATTCACTTTGTAAACGACTTGGTAAACCAGATGATGCTTTGCAGATTTGAATTTCACAAATATCAAAAGTTTAGAGAACTTGTGATTCAAGCCTTATGAGGGAAAGGGAGTGACAAAAAAGTGTTTTTGGCAAAGTCATATTTCAAAAGAGCATTATTTCAGAAATATGGAAAAGGAAATAAAGTGGCGCGCAATTCAAGAATAGTGCGCAAGTATTTGGCGCGCAAGTGTGTCGCGCAAGTGGTGGTGTGCAAGTGGTGGCGCACAAGTCTAGGTCGCGCAAGTCACAAAAATGCCTATAAATAGATGACTCGCCACATGATTTTTTAAGGCTCGAGACTTAGAGAAATATTTTGAGCTCTGAGCGCGCAAGTCGAAGAAGTCTGCCGCGCAAGTGCTGCCGCGCAAGTCTGCCGCACAATTGTTGCCCCACAAGTCTGTCGCGCAAGTGTTTCCACGCAAGTCTGTCGCGCAAGTCTTTTCACGCAATTATAGGGCACGCAAGTGGAAGGAGGCGCGCAAGCTGTTTTCTCCAGGAGGTTTCTACTAGCTTCTGGGTAGGAAAGTGAAGAATTGTTCTGAAAGATTTGATCTGGGAAAGATCGTCAATAATAACCGAATTATTTCATTACCCTATTTGTGCTAAGAGGGAGCACACACAATATTGTATTGTTTTCAAAGTGCTACACGAGTGTAAGGGTATATCCTAATCGTTGTATCCCACATCAAAGGATTGTTTTCTAGTGGATTGTGTGGTACTGGATTATATCCATACCATACCAAGGACGTAGCTACTCTTATTGAGTAGTGAACCTTGTAAATCTTGTGTTCCTGTCGTTGTGTGTGTTCAGCAGGGAAGAAACTCTTTAACAGGAGGCTAAGGTTGTTTCACAAAAAAGGAAACATAAAAAGAAAAAGATATCACTGATTCACCCCCTCCCCCTCTCAGTGATACTTGGATCCGGATTGGGAACACCAATTGGTATCAGAGGGAGGTTGCCTTCGTTTATTCGTTGCTGAAGTGGTGGAAGAGAATCTGTGATGGAATATCTTAACTGCGTGAACAGTAAGGGGATTCTTATTTTTGACGGAAAGAATTATCACATCTGGAAGGACAGAATGATGCCTTATCTTATGTCTCTTGGATATGATGTTCTTGAAACTACAACAGATGGATTTACTACTATTGATGATAAGGTTCCTCTTACTCCTGTCGATAAGAAGAATCATGAGAATGATGAAAGAGATAAAAATGTGTTACTCTCATCTCTGTCCAATAGTGAATTTTTAAGAGTGAAATGTGTTTATACAGCTAAAGGAATCTAGGACAAACTGAAGAACATCTATGAAGGAAATATGAAAGTGAAGAAGGATAAACTACAAATCTGGAGACTGAAGTATGAAGACTTGAAAATGGGAGAAGCTGAATCTATTGGGGACTTCTTTACAAAGGTAAATGACATTTCCATCACTATCAGATGTCTTGGTGAAAAACATGAGGATTCTACAGTCGTTGAGAAGATCTTAAGAATTCTTCCTGACAAATTTGATGCTAAAGTTTCTTCATTGGAAGACAGAGACCCTAAAGAATTATCTCTGGATTATTTTCATAGCACTCTTATAACTTATTAAATGAGAAGGGAGAAGACTATGAAGAATAAAACCAAAGTTGATAGAGAAATGTTTTTTAAAGCTGCCAAGAGAGAAATATCTATAAAGGCTCATGGGGAAGATGATGTTATTTTCACTGACTCCGAAAATGAGGTATGTGAAAACTTTGATGAAATTTTATCCTTGTTTTCTAAAAATGTGAGAAGAGGTACAGGAAAATATAAAGGGAAACTTCCCTTGAAATGTTTTGAATGTGTAGCTATTGGTCACTTTACGGCTAATTGTCCTAAAAAAGGGAAATTTGAAGACAGTGATAAAGAAGACAGAAGACCAAGAAGGTCTTGGAAGACATAGGGTGGAAAAGATAGTTCTTCTAGAAGAGGTAAGGACAAAAAGTTCTTCAAATCAAAAAGAAGAATCTTGTTTTCGAAAAGTGGAGAAGAATATGATAGTGAGACTAGATCTGAAAATTCAGTTGCTGAGAAAGCTAGAGAGAAGACCTTTGTTGCAACTGTGAATAATGATGATTATGAGATCAGCAATTCTAAAGAAGAAGAAACTCAACCTGAATCCTATCTAAAAGAAGAGTTGAAGGAATTTTTGAGAAAGATCAAAAGGCTTGAGAAGGAAAACAAGAAGTTTAAATTTGAAAATTATGCAATAAACAATCCAGAAGGTTTTACAAATGAGAAAATCAACATGAAAAAGGAGATTGATGATCTGAAGAATTATCTTGAGAATTCAAAGAATCGCAATGATAATCTTGAAGTAAAGATAAAGGCAAAAGAAGAAGAGTTGGAAGCTATCCAACAAAAACTTTATAAAGCTAAAGAAATGACTATCAGTTTCAAAATCTCTATATCTGAAGATGGTGATTGTTCTTTGAAGGAGGAACCTAAGAAGGATCAAAAAGGGTTTCCTTCAAAGGTTTAAAAGAAAAGTAAAAGTGGTTCTGAAATTAAGAATACTGGGAAAGCTATGTATGTTGAAAAGACGAACAAAATTGGGAATTCAGATGTTTCAAAGAACCCTGAGTACAAAAATGATTTAAAACATTCTGAATCTGGAAAAGTTTCCAAAATTTCTTGTTTTTATGGAACTAAAATGGAAAGCAATACTTTGATTTATAACAGAAAGGCTGGTGGCTCAGAAAATAAAGACAGGAAGGTGGTAGAGAAATGTGTTCTCAATTCTTGTCTGTATGGAAGTTTCAGAGGTAAATACTCTTTCTATGGATACTACTGGTATTGTGGAGGATTCGGACATACTGCAAATATGTATTGGTTCAACCAACAACATTACTATTATTCCACAGGTTATGAAAGGCAGGATTTGATGGGGAGTCAATCTCCTTAAAGAAAGAAGTCAAAAAGGTGGTTGTAAAGAAACCATATAATGTTGGAGTAAAGATTAAAAATAGGTTCCAACCCCAAGAAACTATTTGTGAAAGATGTTAACAACCTGGACATCTTGCAAAAGGATGCCTCGTTATGTTACCAGCACAACAAAAGCTCATTAACAATTCTCAGAAGCCGGAGGTGAAGAAAGAAAAGGAAGAAGTAAAAGATCTTGTTGTTGAAACTGCTTTGAAAGATATAAAAGGAGAACGTCCATGGATTCTTGATAGTTGATGTTCATCTCATATAATAGGAGACTTAAAGCTGCTGAAGAATGTGAAAGACTTTAAAGAAGGAATAGTGACATTTGGAAATGATGAATCTATAAGGATCAAAGGTGTTGGATCAGCCATCATTGGAAAAGAAAAGATGAAATCCAGGAAAAAATTATATGTTGATGGACTAAAACCTAACCTGCTTAGTGTGTCACAACTCTTTGATGAAGGAAACAAAGTTATCTTTAGAAAAGATGGATTTATTGTTAAAAGTGAAAATGGTGGAAATATAGTTACAAGAGGCCAACACACAAAAGGGAATTTGTTTCAAGTAGGTGAAGTGCAGAGCTCTTGCTACATGGGTGTAGTGGATGAAAATCAGTTATGGAATAAAAGGCTAGGACATTTGTGTCAGAGAAATATGTGCAAGTTATCAAAGAGAGACAATTTCCGAGATATGCCTGATTTATCAAGAAAAAGAGATTGGTGTTGCACCATTTGTGAGAAAGGGATGATTAGAAACTCTATTCATGAGAGAGTTGAAATTCACTCAAAAAGGCCATTGGAACTCATACTATCTGCTATCTATTGACCAATGAGAAAGAAATCTATAAATGGAGATAAGTAATTCATTACATTCATTGACGACTTTACTCGCATTACTTGTGTTAAGTACATGAGACATAAGTCAGATGCTCTGAAAATGTTTAACAGTTTCAGGAGGAAAGCAGAGAAGGAATGTGAGTATTCGGTGAAGAAGTTGAGAACTGATAATGGTGGAGAGTATAAGAATGAGTATTTTGCAATATACCTTGACAAACATGGAATTCAGCATGAGTTCAGTTCACCATACACACCTCAACAAAATGGGGTTGCTGAAATAAATAATCGATGTCTGGTGGAAATGGGGAGAACTATGTTACGTGAACATAGTCTTCCTCATTATTATTGGAGGCAAGCCATGAGCACTGCAGTGCATATTCAGAACCGATGTTTCTACAGGCCAAACTCATATATGACTCCATATGAAATGTTCTATGAAAAATCTCCAAGTATAAAACACTTGAGAGTCTTTGGGAGTCCATGCATTATAAAGAAGAAAGGTGGAAATCGGGGAATGTTTGAGCGAAGGGGAGATGATGGAATTTTTCATGGATATGCTCCAGAAGGAAGAGGTTATAGATGCCTCAATAAAGAAATAAGAAGAATTTTTTACTCTTCAAATGTAAAAGTTGTTGAAAATGTTGAGAAATAAAATAATTCATATGTTGATGTGGAAGTTGATCAGGATAGAGAAGTTTTTGTTAATAATTTTGATAATGTTGTAGACTATGTTAATCCTACTCAAGAAGAGGAATCTGACTCAGAGATCTCGAGTGATGATGAAGATGTTCAAACAACTCATCCTAGATTGAGGAAGCATGTGGAGGCCCAGAACATTATTGGAGATAAAGACCAGAGGGTTCAAACAAAAAGAACAACAAATGCAATATCACATACTTCCCTTTATTCGAAAATTGAACAGAATAATGTGAATGAAGCATTTGAGCATTCAGAATGGGTGCATGCTATGAAAGAAGAGCTTGATTAGATAGAGAAGAATAATACTTGGGAACTTATACCCAAGCCGGACAACAAGAACATTATTGGCACAAAGTGGGTTTTCCGGAACAAGCTGAATGAAGAAGGTGAAGTAATAAGAAACAAAGCAAGATTGGTTTGCAAAGGGTATTCCCAAATTGAAGGCATTGATTTTGATGAAACCTTTTCTCCAGTAGCAAGATTAGAAACAATCAAAATCATTCTTTCCATTTCTGCACAACGAGGTTACAAAATCAATCAAATGGATGTCAAATCCGAATTCTTGAATGGTGAACTTGACGAGGAAGTTTACATTGATCAACCTTGTGGATTTTTTATTGGAAAGGATGAAATCTATGTGTGCAGATTGAAGAAGGATTTGTTTGGGCTAAAACAGGTTCCAAGGGCATGGTATTCTAAATTGGATACTTGCCTGAAGAAGATGAATTTTAAGAAAGGAAGATTTGATAGCAATCTTTACATCAAGGAGGGACAGGAGTTTTCACTTATTTTTATTGTTTATGTTTATGACATCATATTTGCTGGGAATGATGAAAGATCATGTGAAAGATTTTCTAAGGAGTTGAAGATTTTATTTGAGATGTCCATGCAGGGTGAAATGAAATACTTTCTTGCGTTACAAATCTCACAGAAAAGGAATCATATCTTTCTGTCTCAAGAAAAATATGTTAAGGAACTTCTGAAGAAGTTTGGAATGGTGAATTCGAAACCAATGTGCACACCTATATCAGTTGGAACCAAGTTGTCTAAAGATGGATAAGGAAAGGAAGTCGATCAGAAAGTGTTTCGAAAGCTAATTAGAAGTCTATTGTATTTGACTGCCTCAAGACCCGGCATTGTCTATGTTGTCACCTTATGTGCAAGATTTCAAAGTGCTCCTAAAGAATCACATCTGATTTCTAGAAAAAGAATTCTCAGATATGTCAAAGGCACAACAAATTTTGGAATCAGGTATGATGGATCAGGAAATATTGATCTATTCATGTATTCTGATGCTGATTGGGCAGGAAATGTTGATGATCAAAGATCCACATTGGGTGGAGTTTTCTTTCTGGTAAAAAGTTGTGTCAGTTGGCATGCCAAGAAATAGAATTCAGTAACTCTTAGCACAGCTGAAGCTGAGTCTGTTGCTGCTACTCAGGCTGCAACACAACTAATGTGGATGAAGACCCAACTGGAAGATCTACTTGTTGAAGTAAAGCTACCATTGCTCTTGGGTTGTGATAATCAGAGTGAAATCGATCTTACAAGAAATCAAGTACAACATTCTCGTTCAAAACACATTGATATAAAGTACCACTTCATCAAATAACAGGTAGAGAAGAATGAATTAAGGTTGGAGTATGTTCCTACATCTGAACAAGTTGCTGATATATTCACCAAACCCTTACCGAAAGAACCATTTGCAAAATTGAGGTTGAACATGGGTGTCCAACCTCCTTCTCATCATGGTTAAGGTGCATGTTTATGTCCCCTCTCTCATCTTGCCTTTGGATAGTGTTGTCAAGGTGGAGAATTGTTTCATAAATCGATCCTTATAGATGCATGCATAAAGGGGGAGTGGTGGGTAAGCTTTGAATCCAGCATGTATGTGTGTGAACTAGTCTAACTGTTTGTTGGAGTGGTTGTAGGAAACAATGTTGTTTTCCAAGAAAGTTGAGGAAGTGAAGAATGCTGACGTAGAAGCTTGAAAGATGTTCTGAAGAAGGTTGAGGAGGTACGCTCATGAGATTTCATAGTCACTGCTTTTGGACAGCATGGTTTTGGCTGTCAAAAGTTCTTATTTCCTACAATGAGTTAGCTCATTTAGGCTTAGAATTATTGATAAGAAATCCATTGCGTAAGGTTACAAATATCAATGATTTATGAATCATGGTTTTCAACAAAATACAAAGGGGGGGATTTTTGGGACCAAGTTGAACGGATAAGGAAGTAAGAAAAGTTTGCTATTATAGAGTGTTGTCTTTTTTGACAAAGAAGCTAAATCAATTCACTTTTTAAAAGACTCGGTAAACCAGATGATGCTTTGTTGATTTGTATTTCAAAAATATCATAAGTTTATAGAACTTGTGATGCAAGCCTTATGATGTAAAGGGAGTGAAAAAGAAGTGTTTTTGGAAAAGTCATATTTCAAAAGAGAATTATTTCAGAAATATGGAAAAGGAAATAAAGTGGCGCGCAAGTCAATAATAGCGCGCAAGTATTTGGTGCGCAAGTGTGTTGCACAAGTGGTGGCGTGAAAGTCTAGGTTGCACAACTCACAAAAATTCCTCTAAATAGATGACTCGCTTCCTCATTTTTAAGGCTTGAGACTTAGAGAAATAATTTGATCTCTGAGAACGCAAGTCGAAGAAGTCTGCCGTGCAAGTGCTGTCGCGCAATTCTGCCGCGCAAGTGTTTCCCCGCAAGTCTGTCGCGCAAGTGTTGTCGCGCAAGTCTGCCGTGAAAGTCTGTCGTGCAAGTCTTTTCGCACAAGTATAGTGTTTTCAAGTGTTGTGGTGTCCATAAAGGAGGCACGCAAGTGGAAGGAGGCATGCAAGTGGGAAGGAGGCGCGCAAGTGGAAGGAGGCGCACAAGATGTTTTCTCCAGGTGGTTTCTACCAACTTCAAGGTAGGAAAGTGAAGAATTGTTTTGAAAGATTTGATCTGGGAAATGTCATCAAAAAGCATATAATTATTTCATTACCCTATTTGTGCTAAGAGGGAGAACACGCACTATTGGATTGTTTTCAAAGTTCTACACGAGTGTAAGGGTATATCATACTCGTTGTATTCCACATCAAAGGATTTTTTTCTAGTGGATTGTGTGGTACTGGATTATTTCCGTACCATACCAAGGACGTATATACTCTTATTGAGTAGTGAACCTTGTAAATATTGTCTTTCTGTGGTTGTGTGTGTTCAGCAGGGAAGAAACTCTTTAACAGGAGGCAAAGGTTGTTTCATAAAGAATGAAACATAAAAAGAAAAAGATATCATTGATTCACCCCCTCCCCCTCTCAGTGATACTTGGATCCGGATTGGGAACATCAACTTCTAACTAAAATTTTATCCTTTCTCTTATAGAAACAATTTAAATTCAGATACAAATTTTCAAAAATATTTAGATTTAATAACTTGAATGTGAATCCATATAAATTGACTAAAATCACCAAAAATAATTAAAACGGAATTATTACCACTATTATATTTATTCAGGTCTGAATTATTCAAGATGAATATATTGTAAAGGTCTTTCATTTTTATCTATAATGATGGATTTGTAAAAAATATTTCTGTAGTTCAAATTAAGTTAAATAATCATACACATAGTTGATATCAATTTTCAACTCAGGTTGATGCATATCTCATACATGTTTGGATTTCTTGCATAGCATCGAAACATTTACCTGACCAAGCCACATATTCTAAGTAATATTGTCTGAATTTATAGGATTAAAACACATTGATCCCTTAGTTTAACCAAATTTGTGGAATAAATGATGTCTTTTCAGTTAGAAAAAAACTAAATAGATTCTCCTTTAAAATCAAATCACTTATCATTTTAAAATTTAATAAATATCACAACATCAAAGAACTATGAAATAATAATTATATTAAATTGCAAACATTAAATATACCAAACATTATATGCAATAAGATATATAAAAAATTAAACTTCTCTAAATAATTTTACCTTTCCTTTTGAGTTTTCACCAAAGGTAACATTACTTCTCATAAGTTTTTTAAATTATAAAAAGTTTTATGAGTCTTTTATCACATTTCGGATTTATCCAGTAACCTTTTATCATACATCATTCTTAATACATCCAATGAATTTTTCTTACAAGTTTAGTTTTAAGATAAATTTTATAACCAAGCAATTTTTTCTCCAATAGGGATATAAATAACATATCTTAGGAACCAAAAAAATATAAACAAACATTCATAGCTAATATTAAAGATAAATATTTAGGAATGAAATATTTAGTATTTACAAGAAATTAAGGAATCAATTATTTTTTTGAGTGTTTCATTTTTCTCTTTAGAATATTTTCAGTCTCCAAATAAAAATTT
This sequence comes from Viscum album, assembly GCA_963277665.1. Classification (NCBI taxonomy): domain Eukaryota; kingdom Viridiplantae; phylum Streptophyta; class Magnoliopsida; order Santalales; family Viscaceae; genus Viscum; species Viscum album. The sequence continues at coordinate 722,552,912 of OY728122.1, read as the reverse complement.
AATCTTACATTCTTCAGCTTCATTGTATTTAGAAATGAAGTACTTAGAATTATCATTTTCATCATTAATTTTTTTTTGAGAAAAAAAATTTTATTTAGTATTATTTTTATTTTTATGCATATATTCCTTGTAAATATCCTAAATTTTATTAAAATTATTTTCTAATAATTCTATTTCATCATATAACTCATCAATAAAAATATTATCAGAATCCGAATTACTTGAATTATAATCAAAATAACTAATTTGATTTATTATATCCATGAGACCAAAATTTTCCAATTATTTTTATGTTCCATATTAATTACTGAAATATGAATCTTTAGTATGACTCCAACCAACTATAATATATCTCTTAACAATACCATTTAGCCTCTTAATTCCTTTCATCCATACATATTCTTTTTTATTATTCTTTTTTTTGTATTCAGAGTAGATTAATATAAGAATCATTTAAAATAAAATCACACATTCTACTTCTTTTCTAACTATCACATCCTGAATTTCTAAAGAAAATAAAAACCATCACTGATAATAATTTCTTATTATTTTATCTGAAAATTTAATTTTTCAAAAAAAATTAATAGTTTGATTTAAAGGGCTTCACATAAGGGTAAAATCCCATTTATCACCTTTGAATATTCTATGGAATATTATCAGAGTTAAGTGATGAGATATAATGGGATTTTGAGGCCCATAAATACTCAATGAATATGAAATAAAAAAATAAATATATTATATTATGCATATTCATTTTTCAAAAATAATAAAATATCTCAAAAATTATCTCTTATGACAAATCGGATACCACTGTTAGGTCTGGGAGGAGTGTTTTACGTTAGGTGTAATATAACATTTATGTGAATCAAGCATTTGGTAACATCACATGTGAGAATAACTTATTTAATACTATTATTCATATATTTTTTAATAATAATTTAATATCTCCCAAATGGTGTGTTTTATGAGAAATACAAGACCACAGATAGGTCTAGGATGTGGGGTTTACCCAAGGCATGACATAAAATTTATGCATGATTGGTGTTTGGTCATGTCACTCATTAGATTATGTTATTATATTTTTTACTTTTAATTTAATTATAAAAAATTAATTTATTGTTCATATTCCTAATCAAAGATAACACACCCATTTTTCTCACACCCGAGGTTTCAAAGCCATGATTTTTACTCATTTTTTATTATTTTAACCACCAATTCATTAATGAGGTGCTTTTAGACACTCCACTTGGAATTAAATTATATTTGAATTTATTTTTTTAAAATTGGTAAAAATGTGCATTGTGGGTACATAAATTCCATAATGTTACCAACGTAATTCTTTGTTAGCCCCACTAAAATATAAATGGTCCTAAATCTCATCTATGAATGATTAAAAAAACTTCTTCTATTTCCCTAATGTTTGATCATCTTCTCAACCATGACTACCTCTGGAGCATGGTGCATGTGTATAAAGAGGTAAGTTCCTCACTTTTTTATTTGATTATATCGTTTTATTTAATTTATTGCATTTATCCCTTAATTATAAAATTATGGAAAATATTAATAATTATAATAACATATGACAAACCCTTAATTATCAAGGGATAATTCCAATACTTTTTTTAGATATGTATTACCATGATTTATTAAAATTATCAAACAATAATTACGTGATTATGAAAAGGTTGACTATTAAAATTATCAAATGATTATTTCAAGATTATCTAAAGATAATTATTAAAATTATAAAATTGAAATTTAGAGATTATCAATGGATAATTATAAAAATTATCAAATTATAATTAAAAATTTATCAATTGATAATTATTAAAATTATCAAATGATAATTTCTAGACTATTAATGGGTAATTTATTGAATAAAACATTTCCTATGATAATCACAAAATTTTATCAAGGGATAAAATATTATAATTTAGAGATGATTATTATATTGAATTATAGAAGGATAATTATTAATATTATTGAATGATAATTATGAGTTAATCAATGGATAAATTATTTAAAAATTATCAAAAGATAAATTTAATTATGATAGTTTATAAGAAATTATCAACAGATGATTATAAATAATACTTTATAATATATATTTTTTAAAGATAATTATAAATTATAATTTATGTGAAATTATACAAATATAATTATAAAAGGTTAATTTATAAGAAATTATCAAATAATAATTATAAAATGACAATTTATTATAAACTATCACAGAGATTATTGAAAAGGATAATTTATAAAAAAATATTAAAGACTAATTATAAAATCATAATTTATGATAAATTATAAAAAAATAATTATAAACGGATAATTTATAATAAATTATCAAAATATATTTATTCTCAAAGAGAATATTGTGAGTGTATCTGTTAGCTTAAAATGGTAATTTAGAAATTATCCATGAAAGAGACAGTATTATCACAAACGATATTTAATTTCATTTTGAAATAAAATAGATATTTTTTGTTCTATGAATCCTTGATGAACATCATTCATTTAAATGTTATTATTTATGATATTAAGACCGTGAAGCGGTTTTCCTGACTATCGAGGTTTTCACTTGAACTATTGAACCACATAGGATGGTTAATCCTTGCCTATAACGTCGAATACTTTTGAGGTAGGAAGTTTCTAACTATTTGGGACATTTGTTACACATATTGAGTTAATATGATTTATGCAAAGACATATTTTATGAACATTCAAGATTATGATTGTCTATGGGTGTGTGTCTAGCCTTGAGGACCTTAAGTGACACTTATTTTAATGGGTACCTTGTAGCTTATTTTTCATATTTGATTTTGATCACATGTATTGTTGTATTGTCTTACTTATGATGGTATTCTATGATTTCTCATGTATTCTTCCATACTATTTGTGATTTTGTGGTACTGTTCTAGGATCCCAATATAGGTGGACCATCATCACATGTTTATCCCTTAGAGGGGGAGTGCACATGACTTGTGATGATGGTGATGAATGACTTATTAAAATGGTAGTGATGTAAGGATTCCTCATAGATTCCATGTGATGCACTTGATTCCTAGAGCATTCCAAGGGGAATTTCCTTGATTCCAATTGAATTTCGAGTAGATCTCATTTCTAAGAGAACAATGAGAACTTGAATTACTTGTTTCCTAGTGCATGATGAGTTTCACAATTACATGATGCTATGTATAACTATTCATGAACATTGTGTCTAGTCCTTGGTTATTTTAACACATTTATTATCCTTCTGGTATATAGCCAATGCAGGTACAATTGGGGATTTGTGGAGGCTTGGTTAGTGCATGACCACTTGGTTTTGGATTATGTGTTAATATGCTCGTTATGCTTTTATTATTATTATAGAATACACTTGTATACTTGATCACTTTAGGTCGAGGATGAATTATTGGTGTCCTAATTAGTATTTTACTCACACCCTACTTAGGTTTTTTGGTATTTCAGTAGATTTAAAGAGGGATCAGGTGAATGGAATGTGCTTTCTATTGAACTACTGAGTTGAGGAAGATGGAGATGGTGGTGGGCTAAACAAAAATAGGTAGAACCAACATTTTATCATTTATTTGTTTATCTTGTTTTATTTTCCCTTAACTTTCTTACCACTTTTGGGATATTATTTTATTTATTTTTCATATATACAATTATATATTTATTCCACATGTGTACTCTATTGATTTGTAATGTTAATTATTATTTATTATTAATCATATTACACGATATAGGGAGTATAGTTACACCACTATCGGACTCAGACCTTTATTGCTAGTCTGGAGCCACTTTTGTTAGGGGCACATGAGGTCTGGCAGAGGTTTGGCATGGAATTGGTATTTTGGGTTCGGATATTACAAAATGGTATAAAGGATAGGGAATCAATAACTTTGTTCTTATCTTTTCATGGTTTAGGATACAATAGATAAGAGTTAGGATGTATGGGACTGAGTTAGGTGAACTATGTTAGTGCTTGTTGGGCATTATATAGTAGACCTCGGAGTTTCTAGAAATGGGAAATTGTACTCTACATTTACCATTGTTTAAATTCACCTTTAGTGATACACATGATGTTTATTTTGGATTTATGATATTTCAAGTGAGTCTATGAATCATGACTAGAGTGTAGCCTTATTACCCACCTTGGTAGGTTTATCATCCTCTCATAACTACTAGAGTCCCTTTGGGCTAAAAGAAGAGGAATAATAATGACTTACAACGACATAGAAGTATGAAGGTAGAACAGATTGTAGCATTATCATATCCCTTTATAGGATTTTCATAGTGTTTCAATTATGGAAAGTATTAAAATTATTATATGTTCTCTATGATACCTCACCAAACATGTAGGTAGTATGTAAATAAGGTGAATCTTCATCATTTTTTCCCAAAATGTTGGTTCAGGTTTTCATAGAGGTAAGGGATGAACAAAGGGATCTGATAAAGGGTCTTAATAGAAAACTTATAATTTTCATACACCTTTGAGATAGGGAAGAGTATATGAGGCTAGTAGTGTTTATGTTTTGGATCAAACTTCATCACTTGGTGGAGAGGGACCATCCAATATTCGAGTTATAGTTCTGATCAACTCTACTTTATATAATTCTTTTTTTGATACCATTGCTTCCCATTATTTTATTTACACAATAGTATTTGTCATGACCCATCCTAGGGGGGGCCACGCCATGACTCCCCAAGCCCACATCAATTAGGCCAGGGGCTAGTGACTAGCACTGAGTAGGCATATTACTAATCATGGGAGGCATTGTATAAGTACTCGTACACACGTACACATCTCCAATACACCAAATGCTGAAATGAAAAAAAAACACTATGGAACAAAATGCATGAATAAAACTAAACTCAACCAACAGAGTACGATAGAAGGTGAAGTACTGAAAGTAATATCGGCCAGAATACAAGCCCATCACAACAAAAGTCTAAAAAATGAAAAGTCCAGCCAATAAACACAAAATGTACTGGGACTATCACTCGTAGACGTAGGAATGCCTTGGCCTGTAGGGACCTTAGATATCTTGATCCTATCCTAGTCCACCCTTGACTCTGTCAAAAGGCTTCCCGTCTGCACAAGACATGACACATGCGGGCAAAGCCCGTGCAAGGGTGAGTATAACAATACTCAGTTTATTACCCTGAAAACCACAAAGAATTACACAAAGTAAAAGTAAAGTCATCTATGAATAGTATATGTCTACAGAACATATAGCACAAACCAGATATACTAAAAACCCAGACCCGTTGTCTAGAGACAAGTCACACAACCGCATACCCCCAGCTAGGGGTTTAGTTCGAAGATTCCACGAGGCACTCATTCTAGGAGAACACATTCCACGAGTCTTATAGCTCTGATGACGTCCGTCTGAGAAGTACTGTTAGTTGGGAAGCATCATGAGAGGTAGTTACACTCATCATCGGAGACACACTCCTGAGTGAGAAGGTTACGGTAGATAGATGCACTCTTTACGAGAGACACACTCCTGAGTGGGAAAGATCACGATACATAGATGAGGATCACTTCTAGGGCCATGGAAGATACCGCGACTCATCTGGAATTCACATTCTAGGTAGAGGATCGACGCCCAGTGGAGTTGGTCACATCGATTCTGGACTCTACCTAGGTTCAATAATAGATAGAGGATCTTGATCTTGGCCTCTCGGATGGATGCCTGACACTGTCACAGAAAGTCCTGCTGAAGGGATCATACTCCTATAGAAGGAAACGATGCCTAACCTTTAGTGGAATAAGAAGAAGGGGCACTAACCCAAATGAAATATGTCCAAGACACGGTGAACAAGAGGACCATTTTGTTTTCCAAAATGTATAGGGTGTGTAGAAATGTTACACACCGTGTTGTCTAACCCTAGGTACTTCCTGTGTACAATGGCTCGTGTCCTAAGGCTGTTTGTGTAGAAAACCTGAGTACACGGAATTTAGTACGGTGTACATTCTATGTCTGAGTTACTGGGGTTGGCTCCGTGTATGCTAGCCATGTGCTCATACACAGTCATCAACCCATGTACTCCAACCTGTGTAATCAGTACACGGGGTGGCCAGCGTTACTGGCCTCACCTGGCTGTGTGATAGAGTACACAGGCATGTACTCCATCCCGTGTCTATGTACCCCCAGGATACACACCAAGTTCTGTGTTGCGGCCTCTGCCATGCTGTACATGATGTGTCGCCAGAAGCCGTGTTGTCCAACCCGTGTCTGTGTACTTCCCAAAATACACACCGAGCATTGGGGAAAGTCTAACAGTTCATGTGACCAGGGTCACATGTCGTGTGATTCTTCTCTAACCCCCAAAACCCTAGCCATTGCCTCTAATACTACACGGCGTGTTCTTTGGAAGTACACGTCGTGTATTCTTGAAATTTCCAGAAACGTGGACCTCCACCGTCGCACCTCCCGTGACGCTCTGTTCGCCAATCCTATCATCTAACCGCCACGAAACTCCTAGTTTTTGGTCACCCCGACACCACGAAGCTGATTCCGTTGTTTTCAGACCTCTGATCGGATCTGAAAACATGCAATGATCCATCCGCATGAAGAATGATCGAAGAACGGCCCTTCCCAATCTGGTCCTACTCGTCATCTACTATCATTGTCGCACCTCCGCAAGGTCATTGGGGTGTCGATTCTTCAATTTTGGATCATTGCATCGCAGAACAGATGTGCAACGATCCATTGTTCGTCGCCCTATAAAGAACGTGAAGAACATGCGAGAAGAAAATGGGGGAAGGAAAACTAATAAAACAAAAAGAGGAACAAACCTCCGCCTTCGTTCGTCACGGCGTTGATCTGCTCTTGTTAATAGGATCAAAGGGAGAAACAAATCAAAAAAAAATCAACATGGATTAATTTCCACACTAATCATCCCAAATAAATCCCTCTCACACGAACGTACGAATTCACGGATCAACTTTTTCATGGTTGATCTGTGTACGTCGTTTAAAAAAAAGTGGGGAAAAGAAAATTAAATAACAATACCCTACAACAAGAAGGGATTGACCGCCGATGAAGATTTTGTGTTACCGTCATCGTTGAGATCCTCCAACCATGTTGGCACAGTGATTCGCAGCTTCGATCTGTCATCGTTCATCACTAAGAGTTTTCTCCAGCGTTTCTCTCAATATTTCGCCAACAATCGATGTTCGATTATCCCAATAAAAAGGGAAACATATTTGACATTAAAAAAATTACGATGTGGTATTAATGAGCCAAATTTTCATTCTTGAGTCATTATGACGCACCATTTATTAAGGAAATAGCTGCACCATTGCGGCGCTGCAGCGGATGTTTCCATAAAAGAAATAAAATAAACTTGTGAATTTATTTTATTTTATTTTACTTAAACATCCAAAAATTAACTTTTTCCCTCGACCCATATCATTTTATGTTAGGCTCATTCTTAGGTAAATTCATCTCCCTAGACACAATGGTGCCCTCAGATTTTTAATCCAGGCATCCGTTTGGAAACTGCCACAACCGTGCACAAGTGCCCACTCACATAACTAAAAAAAGTTCAAACCACCATTCCAGGCTCAATGGGCCTCAGAATGATGTGCCGTTTTCATTCCCTATCTCAAAATAATTCCATATAATATTTAAAAATAATACACAGAAAATCTGATACATTACATTATGCCCACCATGGGGCTTTACATCCCTAAAAATCCAAAACAAAGGCTACCCAAAAAGATGTGGGTACTGGGCACGGATCTTGACATCCCTCTCCCATGTGCTCTCCTAAAGATTTCCATGCTACCACCGGATTCACATCAAGGGAATTGTTCTCCCATGAAGGGTACTCTCCTTCAAATCCTCGATCTCCATTGGGTACTCAGCAAAGGTCACTCCATCCTCATTGTCCGGCTCACCCCATTCGATGACGCGTGATGGTTCATACATGTACCTCCTCAGTTGTGACACATGGAAGACATCATGTAGCTGATGCAACTGCGGAGGTAGAGCAAGGCGGTATGCTACCTTTCCAACTCTGCATAGTATCTGAAAAGGATCGATGAACCTCGATGATAGCTTGCCACCATGGCCAAATCTCTGTAACCCTCGTCGAGGTGAGACCTAAAGAAATACATGGTCTCCCTCTTTTAACTCTAGAGGTCTCCGTCATCTGTCAGCATAAGAATGACCCTATCTCTGTGTAGTCTTCATCCATTCCTGGATGACCTGCAACTTCTCAGTGGTAGATTTCACCAACTCTGGACCCATGAGTGCTGACTCAACGAGGTCAGTCCATCAAAGCGGTGACCGGCAGGGTCTCCCATAAAAGGCCTCAAACGGTTCCATATCAATGGTGGAGTGGTAGCTATTGTTGTATGAAAACTCCACCAGGGGTAGGTGGTCCCCCAACTGTGACCAAAGTCCAAGACAGAGGCTCACAACATGTCCTCTAGAACCTGAATGGTCCTCTCTATCTGACCATCTGTTTGGGGATGAAATGTTGTGCTCAAGCATAGCTGAGTCAAAAAAGCCTCTTACAATTCCTTCCATAGCTGGGATGTGAAATGAGAATCTCAGTCTGATACTATTGTCAAGGGGACTCCATGAATCCGAACTATCTCCTACACGTAGAGGCATTCCAAGATCTCTACAGAACTCTTCTCCTTGATAGCTAGGAAGTGGGCCGACATGGTGAGTCAGTCAACCATCACCCAGATGGAATCATGCCCCTTGGATGACTGTGGAAAGCCTGTCATGAATTACATCAATATTCTATCCCACTTCCACTATGGAACTTCCAGGGGGTGAGCTAATCCCACTGGAACCAGGTGCTCGGACTTCACCTGCTGGAATGTAAGGCATCGAGAAATGAACTCTGCTACTTTCTTCAACATAACTGACCACCAGAACTGTTGTCAGAGATCCTGGTACACCTTTTCCACTCTAGGATGTACCGCCAAGGGGGGTGTATAAAACACCCTCAGGACCTCCTCCTACAACACCACTGATACAACAGTGCGTCATCTAAAAATAATTATGTGCTCCCCACCTTGTGAATATCCATCAGGAACATGTCACGTGGATAACTGATCACGTAAAGCCACACAGTCTACATCTCCTAGCCACGCCTCCCTAACCCACTGTAAGAGTGTAGGGGTGATAACCATCGGCTGTATATAGGCTTCATCTTCCCTGCCCACGAAGGAAAACTGCAACATGGTTAACTACTCTTTCGCCTCACTCAATATCTGTGAGCTCAAACCTCTGATCAGAGCATACGCCATCTTGTTTACCTTCTTAGGAGTATAGATGATATCAAAATCATTATCCTGTAGGAAATCTAGCCAACACCTCTATCTCGTATTTTGATCTTTCTACGAAAGGATGTACCTGAGGTTCTTGTGATCAGAGTAGATGATAAACCTTCTCCCATAAGGTAGTTTCGCCATATCTTCAATGCGATGACTACCATTGTAACGCCCCGACCCCAGCTGCCCAGAGTTGGTGCATTACTTCGTAACATTGGCATGATCACAAGAAAGATCAAATCTCGAAAGACCGATTGGTTTAGTAGCCTTGGAAACACTAGATATATTCATAAGTTTTACATTACATCATAAAATGAAAAACTACTACAACAACATAATGTCTCCATAATCCACACTCATATCCCCACATAATATCCCTGCAGGTCATTCATAATTTACTTCTTCACTTCCTGTGAAAAATAAAACATAGAAAAGGGGTGAGCTCAAATGCCCAGTAAGGATAACAATATAGCAGAAACTTTCATAAATAAGAATAAACATTTAAGGCAATGTATAACTAAAACAAAAGCCTTTTAAATATGAACTTTCAACATGGTATGGCATAAATAAAATGAAATAATGCCATTTACTTATTCACATGGATATTCTACTAATCGAATAATCACATGCAAAAATCAATAACCACTTTCATAATGTTGGAATGCATAATGCCAGACTATCATAACCACATAGCCAAGGCCTCGTGCCAAGACTACAAATAAGATTTTGTCAAGGCCTTGTGCCAAGACACTAGTTTGTCTCATGAGACCTACCGATGCATCGAGGAGCTATAGCGGGCTCCACCCGTCACTTACTAAGTCCAATGCATTCCCATATGAAAAGGTTTAAACATAACATAAACATTCGTATTAAAACTAGCATACGAAATGTCAATAATTTCACCATAAACTATGAATGTTATAAAAATAGCACATCCACAGTCAAACATATCACAAAACCTTCAATACAATATAGAAGTATTGTATCACAATAGATCAAATTCAAATAAGCGTAAAATCCATCAAAGGATGTTGACATAGATGAAATCAAAATTCTTTTTAAAGAAATATCTCTTTTTATTTTGAAATCATTTTAGATCCATATAAAATAAAACATTTTCTTTGAAAATATTCTTATAAGCTTGTAAGTGAAGTTTTGAAGATTTTATAACGGCGGAAATTAGCCGCACCCGCCGTATAAGTTAAAAAAAACATTCTTACCTTAATTCTGTCGAAAAGGTTAAAAAAGACCTTGTTTTGAAAATGACCAAAAGATTCCTTTATAAACCACTTATAAAAGTCAAACAGGGTATAAATGACTTTAAATCATATTCTAGTAAATAGTAAAAATGTTTTGAAATGCATTTTTAAGAAACATGGATGTGGATGATAAAGAGATCCCAGTAGATTATTACGTATAAACAACCTTGGATAATGAAGAGGTTGTAAAGTAAACCCTTACCAATTTGGTAACTTATGAAACATACAACCCATGAAAGAGGTACCATACAATGAATATGTAAATACACATAAATTAGAGTGTATTACACAAGGAATATAATTATGGGTAGTACATACACCACACAAAAGGTGATGGTGGCAATATGGCATGAATCTCACGGGAATAAGGAGTGAGATGAAAACCCCTTACCACGTTAATCAACTGAGTCGTATGGCCAAAAGTTAATAACCACCAAAGGATTTACATAATAACATGAATCTAAAGATAATCATGATAATATATATCAAATGGTAGTACACAATACACCACTTTTAATAATTTAGTGGCGAACAATGGAAATCTCACGGAATTGAAAGTGAGATAAGAAAATCCCTTACCTTGTACTTTTCCTTGGTTGGGGTAGGTTAACCTCCTGTATAATGGTGAAATAGTTGTTATTAAATTATACAAGAATCATATATAATAATATGATATCATATATGATCTTTTAACATTGATTTGTTAATAATATCTTAGAATTATCGTCGTTTCGGGAGTTAACTTACTCATTTTCTTTTATATGTTTTGTTACATAAGCCATGGTTGTTGTATCTTATTCATATCCATAATGATATCTAGTCCTTAAACATCATTTTTAAATCATCAAATGATAATTATACTTGAATGGATACGATGGAGAATGAATCTCATCGCGTTCGTGGAGACGGTAGTCCGTACATACGCACGAGCGACAATATCATTCTTTTGATATTAAAATAATATATAAATGGATGGTATATCATATATACAGAATCATTAACATGTTATATTTATTATTTACATGAGTTACACATCATTATTATACCCATCCAAATAATATTATATTGAATAACAATTACACCACGACGTGGAGACGGTAGTCCGTACGTACGCACGTATGGTGACATGTTATTCAAAGGGTGGATAGAATACTGAATATGGTTGTACCATATTTATAATAACATCACAGTATATGTGAGATACTGGAGTTATTATTTTAGAATGGTAAGAACAAAGGAAGAAGAAGTGGAAGAAGAAATGAACTTGGAGAAGGGTGGTGAAATCATTACCTCTTCTTCGGGTTCTTCCTTTTGATTTGATCAAAAGGGCTCCTTAGGTTGGCTTTCTGATCAAACTAAGGCCTCTAGGTTGTAGTGAGGGATGTTGGGAGAGTATTTGGGCAGAGTTTGGCCGAACCAAAAGGCTTTTAAGGTGTGAAGAAATGAGAAGGAGGAGTGCCCTTTTATAAGAGGGGTGAGGGGCACCTTTGGAAAAGCTAGAAATATTAATTTATAATAAATTCATATTCGGTTTCTAATGGCTCCAAAGCTTATTATTCAAAGGTTAAGGTAGGGATAGGTCTAAAACCACTCAACCAATAGAATTTAGACAGGTTTGGGTACTTATATTAACATTATCTTTAAGTATTAACTCTAAGTTAATTAGTTTCACTTTTACAATGTCTCTTTGTATTTTTATATAATATGGTTAATGAACTTACTATATACATCCAATCTACCCCCAAGTGGTACATTAATGATGAACCTATCATGATATAATTCTCTTGGCCGAACCTTAGATTTTTAGGAATTTAATATCAATTAATAATATAATATTTGTTTTAAGAACTCTTTTATGTCAATTTTGACACTATTCAATAGTTGATTTTTGTGAAATTCATAAAAGATTGATTACTTAGAAAAAAGTCAATTAAATCAATCCTAATATATCATATTATCCTAGAAAATTAGTTTAATTCATTAAAAGTTTCATATTATATTTATTTGGGTATTTATAATATCAATTATTTTAATTTTTCACTATTATAGTAATTACTGCATCATAATTGTGTCATAAATAAAATAAATTATTTAATGTCTAAAAATTATAAATAAAATATCATTATGTATGAAATCTTTTTATCTTTATAATGAATATTTATAATCTAAAATCCAACATATATAACCCTATGTAACAATTGTTTTTCTAAAAGATATATGCTTGTGTCATTTTTGTATTCATTTTAACTTAATTAAAATAAAGTGTCATTATCACTTACAAGTGGATCCATGGGGTCCCAAAATAGACCCAAAGATTCCCATGGTCGACCATGTATCAACAAATAGGGTTAAGACACGTTTTAGGGTAATTTAGTATTATTATAATATTATTTTTTAACCCTTATTTACCGGATTTACCCTTAACCATGGTAAATAAAATATTTACCGCAGTAATTATTCAAAATGTATATAAATAAAAGTTACCTATTTACACAATGTGAACATCCTGATTCCAAATATGGAATCCATTTTTCTAAATTCACAACACAGAAGTGGCAGAAATTAATTTAAAATTAATTCCCGCTGTCAAAACAAAAAGCGTGTTTTTAAGAGATAATAACTATCAAAAGATTGACACTTGTTTATGTTCGGTTTAATTGTAAAATTATGTCCAATGAACAACATTATATTAAATGGTAAAAATATATTATAAATATACTTTAAAACCACTGAAATTCATAATTTATCACTATTAATTATTTTGATTAAAAAAGTTGTTTTTAATTAAAATTTAGTAATTTTCACTATTCATCAAAATATGAAAGTTATCCGAAATGTACCAAAATTTCACCTTAGGCTAAATTCGATATTCCGAATCCAAAGATGAAGTCCATTTTAAAATATAAAATATATATAATTTTAAAAATTATGTATTACTATTCATAACGGCTAGTTTGATTGGTTGTGGTGTGTGTTAAAACTCAAAGTTGTGTACAACACACGCTACTGTATTATTCAAAGAAAGTGTACCGTGGAAGCTTGGGATGTTTCATTTTAAATTTTTGATTTCCCCATTTAGTCAAAAAGTTTAAAATATTGTATTTAAAAAGGGTTCACTATTAAAAGTTGATAAAAGTGCAATACTGAAAATGAATTTGTTCTTGCATTATATCTAAGAAACTCATAATATGGATTCTAAAATTATAAGGATTATATAAAGTTTAAAATTTAGTTAATACTATTCATGACCTCTTTTAATGGCTTTTTTTTTGTAAGTCATGGTGCAATTGAACTCAGTGTTGCGTGTAGTGCATGTTATTGAATTATTTTGAAGAAATAACACACTATGAAATCTTGGGGTGTTACATTCTCCCCTCCTTCAATAAATTGCGTCCTCGCAATTTGAAATTGTTCTTCAAAAATAAAAGGTTGAAAGTAGAAAATATATTTGTGGGAAAACCCACATCGGAAATTGGGTTACTAAAATTTAGTCTTAATATGAGGAAAAGAGAAATCAAAGGGTCACCACAAAATTATGATCTCGATTAGGAGAACATTGGTAGAAATTAGAGACATATAATCGGAGGAAAAACGTAAATATTTATAGGTAGTGATTGAGGTCATCAATCACAAACAAGTGTATAATTGAGGTCCTTAAATTCATCAATCTATGATGATTTGAAATACCATCGGTTCAACAAAACATAGGGTATTAGGATAACACATTTTTGACGTTTCAAAATATCTTAGTTGAAATCCCACATCGAAAAATGAATTAATGAGGCCTCTATTTAAAATAAAGAGTGGAAAGTATGAAGATTACCGAAAATAACACATACTAGGGTTCCATGTAAGAAAATATGGATATGGAAGAAAAATCTAGCCATCAATTATCTGATGGAGAGTGGTAGAGAACATGGCTATGAAAAGGCCAACAATCCCAAAGCCATAAATTAGTGATGATTTAAGGTACCATCTAGGAAAACATTTTTGTTCTAAGTTCCTTTTATTAATGATGAGGAATTTATTTATGAGATTGGCTAAGATCATAAGGAGATATACTTAGTTTATAATTAGAGTTTTATCCATTAATAAATTTCTACCAAAACTCATCATTCACTCGTAAAAAAAATTCTATTTATACTATTCATAGAGGGTTCCAAAATAAACGAATTTATAATTCATCTACCAGATCTTTTAAAAAACTACTTTATTTAATCCAGGACATCTCGTGGGATAGTGGTAGGTGATACACCCTTGTCGCCCTTTGGTTGCGGGTTCAAGTCTCGCAGCCTTGCCGGACGCGACGGGTTGCCACCCGACCTCCGGGTTGTCCTTTTATGGCAATCCAAAATAATCCAAACTAGAACTATCCAAAATACTTCTGTCCAAACTCACAGTCCAACATTCATAAGGAAGGTAAACATAATATAGATCCTTTTTACCCCGTAATAGCATATGAATACCTTCATCATGTATTACCATATTCCTTATTGATTACATTCATGCTCCCTTATTCCATATAGAATGCTGGATATACTTCATTAATCCAAAAATGTTTTAAACCCCAACAATGATGGAATATACAAATCATTAATCAGTTCCAAGGTAGTCAAGAATATCCAATATAATTTATCCAAAACAATCACATATTATTCCAAAATCACTACCTCAGTATCAGAACTATATTATGGTTTATCATTCTCTCAACCATATATTTTCCAAAAATCTATCCTGCTAATGAGTCACTTTTCTTTGTTCCACACAATCTCAAGTCCTTAATGAAATAGTACTGCAGTACAATCCTTATATACTCCATAATTATTATAACAAGTACATTGTTGATACAACACTCAATTGACATAATCAACATAAGAACTCTAATCATTCCTCTTCATCTGTGGTAGTATCATAACTTGATTATTATCCAATAGCATCATTTGCGGAATAGTCTGATGACCGGGACATAGGTTCGCGTAGTGTCCAAACTCCTTGCAAATGAACCATTGTACATTTAAAACCATTTTCTTACCCTTGCAGTCACGTACTTTGTGCCCTTTTCCTCCAGACTTATAACAAACTCCCATTCCTTTCAGGAAAGTTCCAGGGTGTTTCTTTCCACAGTTACCACATATGGGAAAATTCTTCTTTTCCCTCTTACTTTTATCCATCTTTCTCTCTTCCATCCTTTTCTTCTCTTGCTTCCCTTCAAAGCCATAGGACTCAGTAAAATCTTTACTTATCTTATCAACACATGATATTATTTCTTCATATGATGATAATACATGGGAGACTATTTCTCTTATAAATTCTAGCTTAAGACCATGAAAGATATGATCCTTCCTTCTCTTTGGATCATGTGCATTTCTGGAGTTCTCATTCCTTCTACTGGGCGCCATTTCTAAACAATGGCATACACTAGATCAGTTTATGAATCAAAATACATAATCCCATACTTATAAAACACTTAACATAAATTGAACTATTTATGGATATAATCCATAATCATAAGAATGTTTTCTTTGAGGAAGTATATACTCATAATCTCTTCAAAATGATTTGTAATGAAAATGAGAGTTATCCTAAGCATATCCCCTAGGAGTGTCGTAACCAAGAGTGCAGCAAGGCCCGTTGTCGTGCACCAGTTCCCGTTCGAGTCTATCTCAAAGCGGTGTTTTCGGGTTTTACCCCTAGGTACATCTGTGCCAGAGCCGCCTCTACCTGCTCGTATCTAGACAGGGATGTATTGCTCGGAAAACTCACAAAATCTCTACAATACCAAAATTCTAGGAAGTTCTTCTATACTAATCCTCAAAGTTAATCTTAGGTCTACGTGCTCTAATCAGAGTTTATCTAAATCTAGCTTCCAAGGTTTGTACTAAACTTCCTCTGATACCAACTGTAACGCCCCGACCCCATCTGCCCAGAGTCGGTGCATTACTTCGTAACATTGGCATGATCACAAGAAAGATCAAATCTCGAAAGACCGATTGGTTTAGTAGCCTTGGAAACACTAGATATATTCATAAGTTTTACATTACATCATAAAATGAAAAACTACTACAACAACATAATGTCTCCATAATCCACACTCATATCCCCACATAATATCCCTGCAGGTCATTCATAATTTACTTCTTCACTTCCTGGGAAAAATAAAACATAGAAAAGGGGTGAGCTCAAATGCCCAGTAAGGATAACAATATAGCAGAAACTTTCATAAATAAGAATAAACATTTAAGGCAATGTATAACTAAAACAAAAGACTTTTAAATATGAACTTTCAACATGGTATGGCATAAATAAAATGAAATAATGCCATTTACTTATTCACATGGATATTCTACTAATCGAATAATCACATGCAAAAATCAATAACCACTTTCATAATGTTGGAATGCATAATGCCAGACTATCATAACCACATAGCCAAGGCCTCGTGCCAAGACTACAAATAAGATTTTGTCAAGGCATTGTGCCAAGACACTAGTTTGTCTCATGAGACCTACCGATGCATCGAGGAGCTATAGCGGGCTCCACCCGTCACTTACTAAGTCCAATGCATTCCCATATGAAAAGGTTTAAACATAACATAAACATTCGTATTAAAACTAGCATACGAAATGTCAATAATTTCACCATAAACTATGAATGGTATAAAAATAGCACATCCACAGTCAAACATATCACAAAACCTTCAATACAATATAGATGTTTTGTATCACAATAGATCAAATTCAAATAAGCGTAAAATCCATCAAAGGATGTTGACATAGATGAAATCAAAATTCTTTTTAAAGAAATAACTCTTTTTATTTTGAAATCATTTAAGATCCATATAAAATAAAACATTTTCTTTGAAAATATTCTTATAAGCTTGTAAGGGAAGTTTTGAAGATTTTATAATGGCGGAAATTAGCCGCACCCGCCGTATAAGTTAAAAAAAACATTCTTACCTTAATTCTGTCGAAAAGGTTAAAAAAGACCTTGTTTTGAAAACGACCGAAAGATTCCTTTATAAACCACTTATAAAAGTCAAAAAGGGTATAAATGACTTTAACTCATATTCTAGTAAATAGTAAAAATGTTTTGAAATGCATTTTTAAGAAACATGGATGTGGATGATAAAGAGATCCCAGTAGATTATTACGTATAAACAACCTTGGATGATGAAGAGGTTGTAAAGTAAACCCTTACCAATTTGGTAACTTATGAAACATACAACCCATGAAAGAGTTACCATACAATGAATATGTAAATACACATAAATTAGAGTGTATTACACAAGGAATATAATTGTGGGTAGTACATACACCACACAAAAGGTGATGGTGGCAATATGGCATGAATCTCACGGGAATAAGGAGTGAGATGAAAACCCCTTACCACGTTAATCAACTGAGTCGTATGGCCAAAAGTTAATAACCACCAAAGGATTTACATAATAACATGAATATAAAGATAATCATGATAATATATATCAAATGGTAGTACACAATACACCACTTTTAATAATTTAGTGGCGAACAATGGAAATCTCACGGAATTGAAAGTGAGATAAGAAAATCCCTTACCTTGTACTTTTACTTGGTTGGGGTAGGTTAACCTCCTGTATAATGGTGAAATAGTTGTTATTAAATTATACAAGAATCATATATAATAATATTATATCATATATGATCTTTTAACATTGATTTGTTAATAATATCTTAGAATTATCGTCGTTTCGGGAGTTAACTTACTCATTTTCTTTTATATGTTTTGTTACATAAGCCATGGTTGTTGTATATTATTCATATCCAGAATGATATCTAGTCCTTAAACATCATTTTTAAATCATCAAATGATAATTATACTTGAATGGATACGATGGAGAATGAATCTCATCGCGTTCGTGGAGACGGTAGTCCGTACGTACGCACGAGCGACAATATCATTCTTTTGATATTAAAATAATATATAAATGGATGGTATATCATATATACAGAATCATTAACATGTTATATTTATTATTTACATGAGTTACACATCATTATTATACCCATCCAAATAATATTATATTGAATAGCAATTACACCACGACCTGGAGACAGTAGTCCGTACGTACGCACGTATGGTGACATGTTATTCAAAGGGTGGATAGAATACTGAATATGGTTGTACCATATTTATAATAACATCACAGTATATGTGAGATACTGGAGTTATTATTTTAGAATGGTAAGAACAAAGGAAGAAGAAGTGGAAGAGGAAATGAACTTTTAGAAGGGTGGTGAAATCATTACCTCTTCTTCGGGTTCTTCCTTTTGATTTGATCAAAAGGGCTCCTTAGGTTGGCTTTCTGATCAAACTAAGGCCTCTAGGTTGTAGTGAGGGATGTTGGGAGAGTATTTGGGCAGAGTTTGGCCGAACCAAAAGGCTTTGAAGGTGTGAAGAAATGAGAAGGAGGAGTTCCCTTTTATAAGAGGGGTGAGGGGCACCTTTGGAAAAGCTAGAAATATTAATTTATAATAAATTCATATTCGGTTTCTAATGGCTCAAAAGATTATTATTCAAAGGTTAAGGTGGGGATAGGTCGAAAACCACTCACCAATAGAATTTAGACAGGTTTGGGTACTTATATTAACCTTATCTTTAAGTATTAACTCTAAGTTAATTAGTTTCACTTTTACAATGTCTCTTTGTATTTTTATATAATATGGTTAATGAACATACTATATACATCCAAGCGACCCCCAAGTGGTACATTAATGATGAAACTATCATGATATAAGTCTCTTGGCCGAAACATAGATTTTTATGAATTTAATATCAATTAATAATATAATATTTTTTTTAAGAACTCTTTTATGTCAATTTTGACACTATTCAATAGTTGATTTTTGTGAAACTCATAAAAGATTTATTACTTCGAACAAAGTCAATTAAATCAATCCTAATATATCATATTATCATAGAAAATTAGTTTAATTCATTAAAAGTTTCATATTATATTTATTTGGGTATTTATAATATCAATTATTTTAATTTTTCACTATTATAGTAATTACTGCATCATTATTGTGTCATAAATAAAATAAATTATTTAATATCTAAAAATTATAAATAAAATATAATTATGTAGGAAATCCTTTTATCTTTCTAATGAATATTTATAATCTAAAAGCCAAAATATATAACCCTGTGTAACAATTGTTTTTCTAAAAGATATATGCTTGTGTCGTTTTTGTATTCATTTTAACTTAATTAAAATAAAGTGTCATTATCACTTACAAGTGAATCCATGGGGTCCCAAAATAGACCCAAAGATTCCCATGGTCGACCATGTATCAACCAATAGGGTTAAGACACGTTTTAGGGTAATTTAGTATTATTATAATATTATTTTTTTAACCCTTATTTACCGGGTTTACCCTTAACCATGGTAAATAAAATATTTTCCGCAGTAATTATTCAAAATGTCTAAAAATAAAAGTTACCTATTTACACAATTTGAAAATCCTGATTCCAAATATGGAATCCATTTTTCTAAATTCAAAACACAGAAGTGGCAGAAATTAATTTAAAATTAATTCCCGCTGTCAAAACAAAAAGCGTGTTTTTAAGAGATAATAACTATCAAAAGATTGACACTTGTTTATGTTCGGTTTAATTGTAAAATTATGTCCAATGAACAACATTATATTAAATGGTAAAAATATATTCTAAATATACTTTAAAACCACTAAAATTCATAATTTATCACTATTAATTATTTTGATTAAAAAAGTTGTTTTTAATTAAAATTTAGTAATTTTCACTATTCATCAAAATATGAAAGTTATCCGAAATGTACCAAAATTTCACCTTAGGCTAAATTCGATATTCCTAATCCAAAGATGAAGTCCATTTTAAAATATAAAATATATATAATTTTAAAAAGTAGGTATTACTATTCATAACGGCTAGTTTGATTGGTTGTGGTGTGTGTTAAAACTCAAGGTTGCGTACAACACACGCTACTGTATTATTCAAAGAAAGTGTACCGTGGAAGCTTGGGATGTTTCATTTTAAATTTTTGATGTCCTTATTAAGTCAAAAAGTTTAAAATATTTTATTTTAAAAGGGTTCACTATTAAAAGTTGATAAAAGTGCAATACGGAAAATGAATTTGTTTTTGCATTATATCTAAGAAACTCATAATATGGATTCTAAAATTATAAGGATTATATAAAGTTTAAAATTTATTTAATACTATTCATGACCTCTTTTAATGGCTTTTTGTTTGTAAGTCATGGTGCAATTGAACTCAGTGTTGCGTGTAGTGCAAGTTATTGAATTATTTTGAAGAAATAACACACTATGAAATCTTGGGGTGTTACAACCATATCCAACTCGAGATCATGGTTTTCATAGTTCTTATCATGTTTCCTAAGCTGGCATGAACCATAAGCAATCAATACCTTCCTATTCATTAGGAAACAGCCGATCTCTTTCCTTGATGCATCACAGAAAACTATGTACTCGCCACCCTCATCTGAAAATATCAAGACTGGGTCGCTCGTCAAACTCTATCTCAACTGCTCAAAATCATGCTCAGACTACTTTGTCCATATGAAGGGGTTCCCCTTTCTGGTCAAGGCTGTCATTGGTGCTGATATCCATGAGAAGTTAGGAATGAATCTCCGGTAATATCTTGCCAACCCAAGGAAGATACACACCTCGATCACACTCTGAGGTGGCTCCCAGGCTGACACGGCCTCCACCATGGCTAAGTCTACAGCTACTTCATCTATTGAGATGAAATGTCCCAGAAAGTAGACCTCTTGAATCCAGAATTGTCACTTTGAGTGCTTTCCATAAAGCTGGTGCTCTCAAAGTACACTTATAACCATCCACAGGTGTCTCTCATGCTCCTCTTCTGATGTCGTGTACACAAGGATTTCATTGATGAAGACCACTACGAACCGGTCCATGTACGGCTTGAAGATCAGTTTCATCTGTCCCATGAACACTATTGTGGTGTCCGTCATGCCGAAATGCATCACCAAGTACTCATAGTGACCGTAGCGGCATCTAAAAGTCGTCTTCGGTATATCCTCATCCCGCACTCGTAGCTGGTGATAGCCTGATCGAAGGTCAACCTTAGAGAACCATTGCGCCCCTCTTAGCAGATCGAAGAGTTCATTAATCCTTGGAAGTGGATACTTGTTCTTCACTATCACCTGGTTCATGGTCTGGTAATCCACGCACAACCTCAGACCCCTGTCTTCCTTCTTGGAAAACAAAACTGGGGCCACCTAGGGTGAAACGCTGGGTCTCACGAAACCATTACTCTGCAAATCCTCCAACTGCAGTCTCAGCTCACGAAGTTCTGCGAGAGCCATAAGATATGCTGATAAGGAAATCGGTGTTGTCTCGAGGTGTAATTTGATGCATAAGTCGATTTCCTGGTCTGGAGGTAATCCTGGAACATATTTGGGAAAGATGTCCTCATACTCCGCAACTACTACTGGGAACCAAGAGCTCACAACATCCACTGCTCCAAGGGAAAGGCTATCCAACTCAAGAGGAATTGGTTGCACCCTCTTATGCATAAGCTCATTCGGCACTACCTGGGTTTCCCTTTCTCCGACAAAGGAAAACCTCATTCCATCATGACAGAACCACCACACTCTTCACCTAAAATAGTCAATCTGGGCATGGATCGAAGATAACCAATCCATACTGAGAATGATGTTGTAAGGCCTCGACGCTACCACCAAGAGGTTCCAGCCGAAACTCTCACATCTAAGGGTAAGATCACACTATCTACAATGGTGTGTGATCATTGAGTCTCCTCCCGTAGGTGTCGCCAAGTGTAAGGATCGAGTCAATAGTTCTACCAGAATTTCAAGGTTTCGTACAAGACATGTGTCTATGAAGGAATGACTGGCACCTGTGTCTATAAGTACGGAAGCGAAGGTATAAAAGACAAAGACCGTACCTCGAATCATCCCTGGAGCCCCTGGGTCGTATGCCTCGACCGCATGCAGATGTCCCTATCCCTATCCTCCAGCTCCCTGAGCCTGGTGCGGACCTTGTAGGGGTGGTGGTGGAGGTAAGTCAAAGCGTATGACACCACCCGTAGCTCTCCCTACTCCTCTGCTACGTCTGCCACCTAGAGGGTTTGTCTGCTCCACTCTCTAACTCTGCCTTGGTGGTCCATCCACCATTTCCTTGTCAGCATCTCTACAGGTCGTACAATCTCTAGCGAGATGTCCCCTACCGTTGCATGCGTAGTATCGCTTCTCCCTGGGTAGACTGGATCCAGCCTGTGATCCCTGGACTATCGATCCTATGTCCTGGGTCCTCCTATGATGCCTCCCACGTCCAGATCCCTGTGTTTGACGTCGGCTCCATGCTGTTAGTGTCTCCACACCTGTCTGCCTGCTGCTGAATTTCGTCGGTTGTCTCTGCTCTGCCAAGAATATCTCGATCACCAAGGCCCGCTCGAGAACTCAAACATAAGTCGAAATCCATAGAGGCACGACACTAGCTCGGATTTCCCACCGTAGACCTCTCTCAAAGGTCCGATATTTGAAGTACTGATCCCAGACCATATCCATAAAGTGTCGGCCGAGGTTGGGGAACCTTGATGAATAGTCAGTTACTGTCATACTACCCTGATGGAGCTAGAGAAGCTCCTGGATGCGTACTGCACTCATTGTAACTAGAGAGAACTCCTCCATGAAGATTCGCTCAAACTCTATCCATGAAAGAGTCTTCTCGTCGTGAGTCTATGTGGTAAGACTCCACCACCATCCCACGGAACCCTGAAGAAGGCTCACTCCTTGGATCACCATCTGGTCTGCTGGTGTCCTAACTGGATGAAAATCCTTAGTCACCGCCTCAATCCAGTCCTCAGCCGCTTGAGGGTCGGGCTCACCTCAGAACCTGAGGGGTATCTATCTCTGGAACTCATGGAGCATGCTCAACCTACGCTCCTTGATGGTCAATACTGCATGTACCACGGGCTGCTCCACTGGTGGTGGCTTAACAGGTGCACCACCGGGTGGCAACGCCTGGGAGACTGGTCCCTGTATCGAAGCCTCGTCGCTGAGGGGGTCGTCCTTATGATCGCGCTGCTGAATCCTTGCGGGTATGCGTTGCGGAGGCATCCCGTAATGAAATAAGATGTACTATGGCAATGAGTATATCTGTATAGATAACACAAAAGATATGGAAAACAAAACCCATTCCTATATGATGCATGTACCATTCATCTATTTCCCCTCTACCAGTTTCTTCGTGTACCGAGTTGAAAAGATGGTTATCAGAGTCCTGGTGTAAGGATACATCGGCCACCGCACTAACCCTGGAGTCTCTAACTGGAAAGCCGAACTTGAAACACTTAACACTATTTCCCCAAAACAATATCACAGACTCTTGGTCCTAAGGTAGAACCGGCCACCTCTAATACCACTCTGTCACAACCCATCCCAGTGGGGCCCGCATCGTGACTCCCCAAGCCTACCCCCAATAGGCCAGGGGCTAGTGAATAGCCCCAAGTAGGCATATTACTAATCATGGGAGGCATTGCCTAAGTACCTGTACACACACACATATCCAGGCCCACAAATGGTGAAATGAAACAAAACACTAAGGAACAAAATGCATGCATACAACTAAACCCAACCAATAGAGTATGACGGATGGTAAAGTACTGAAAGTAAACTGGGCCAGAATACAAGACCACCAAAACAAAAGTATGAAAACTTCAAAGTCCAACTTGTAAACAGAAAAGGTGTTGGGACTCCCACTCGTAGTCGTAGGAATGCCTCAGCCTGTAGGGAACTCAGAAATCTTGGTCATTTCCTATTCTGCCCTGTACTATGTAAAAAGGATTCTCATCTGCAAAAGACATGACATGTGTGGGAAAATCCGGTGCAGGGGTGAGTATAACAATACATAGTACAGGACCCAAAAAACCAAAAAGTAGTACACAAAGTAAAAGTACAGTCAGTTATGCACAGTATATGCCTACAAAACATATAGTACAAACCATATATACTCAAAACCCAGACCCGTAGTCTAGAGACAAGTCACACAACTGCATACCCCCAACTAGGGGCTCAGTTTGAAGATTCCAAGAAGTACTCTTTCTGGGAGAACACATTCCACGAGTATTATAGCTCTGATGACATCCTTCTGAGAAGTACTGTTCATTGGGAAGCATCATGAGATGTAGTTACACTCATTGTGGGTGACACAATCTTGAGTGAGAAGGTTACTGTAGATAGATGAACTCATTACAAGATACACACTCTTGAGTGGGAAAGATCACGATACACAGATGAGGATCACTGCCAGGGCCATGGTAGATACTACGACTCATCCGGAATTCACCTTCTAGGTAGAGGATCGATGCCTGATGGAGTTGGTCTTGTCGATGCCGAACTCTACCTAGGGTTAAGAATGGATAGAGGATCTCGACCCGGGCCTCTCGGATTGTTGCCTGACTCTATCAAATAAAGTCCTGTTGAAGGGATCACACACCTGTATAAAGAAACGATGCCTGACCTTTAGGGGAATGAGAAGAAGGGGCACTAACCCAAACGAAAGATGTCCAAGATATTGTTAATAAGAGGACCATTCCGTTTTCTAAAAAGTAAACAGCATGCAGAAATGTTACCCACCATGTTGTCTGACCCCAGGTACTACATGTGTATAACGGCCCATGTTGTATGGATGGTCATGTACAAAAAATGAGTTCACGGTGTGTAGTACAGTGTACACGCCATGTTTGAGTGACTGGGGTTGGCTATATGTACGCTAGACATGTGCATATACACGATCATCAACCTGTGTACTCCAGCCCATGTAATTAGTACATGGGGTGGCCCGCATTATTGGCCTCACCTGACTGTGGGATAGAGTACATGGTCATGTACTATATCCCGTGTCTGTGTACCCCCTGGATACACACCGAGTTCTGCGTAGCTTCCTCTACCATGTTGTACACGCCGTGTCGCCTGAAGCTGTGTAGTCTAACCCGTGTCTGTGTACTTCCCAAAATACACGCCGAGATTCAGGGAAAGTCTAACATGCTGTGTGAAATGGGTCATACGCCGTGTGATTCCACTCTGACCGCCAAAACCCTAGATTCCACCAATACTACACGACATGTTCTTCGGATGTACATGTCGTGTATTCTTGAAACTTCCAGAAATGCGGACCTCTACCATCGCGCCTCCGGTGATGCTCGGTTTATCGATTCGGTTGTCTGATCACCATGAAACTCCCAGGTTTTGGTCGACCTGACACCACGAAGCTGATTCTATTATTTTCAAACCTCCGATCGACCCCAAAAACATGCAATGATCCATACGCGTGACGAACTCTCGAAGAACGGCCCTTTCCGATCTGGTCCAACTCATTATCCGCTATCATCGTCACACCTCTGCAAGGTCATTGGGGTGTCGATTCTTCAATTTGGGATATTTTCGTCACAGAACGGATGCGCAATGATCTGTTATTTTTCACCCCATTAAGAACTTGAAGAACACGCGAGAAGAAAATGGTGAAAGGAAAACCAATCAAACAAAAAGAGGAATGAACCTCCACCGTCGTTCATCATGGCGTTGATCTTCTCTTGTTCATATGCTTAAATGGAGCAGAAAATCCACAAGAAAATCAATATGGATTAATTTCTCCCATAATAATCCCAAATAAATCCCTCCTGCAAGAACGTACGAATCCGCGGATCAACTTGTTCGTGGTTGATCCATGTTTGTCATTTAAATCAAAAGAGGGGAAAGAAAATTAAATAACAAACCCATTCCTCAAGAAGGGATCGATCGCCGATGAAGAGGTTGTTCTAACATCGTCATTGAGATCCTCCAACCTTGTTGGTGCAGCAATTCGCAGCTTCCATCAATCGTCGTTCTTTGCTGAGAGTTTTCCCTAGAGTATCTCTTAAACTTTCTCCAAATATCGACGTTCGATTATCCCAATAAAAAGGGAAATGTATTTCACATTCAAAAAAATACGTTGCGGTATTAATGAGTCCTACTTTCCATTCGATTAATTATGATGCGCCATTTATTATGGAAACAGATGCCTTGTTGTCATGTTGTAGCGGATATTTCCATAAAAGAAATAAAATAAACTTGTGAATTGAATTTATTTTATTTTTACTTAAAACGTCCGAAAATTAACTTTTTCCCTAGACCCATGCCAGTCGAGGTTAGACTCATTCTTAGGTAAATTCATCACCCCAGACGCAACTGTGCCCTCAAATTTTTAATTTGGGCATCTGTTTGGAAACTAACACAACTGCACACAAGTGCCGACTCACATAACTAAAAAAAATTCAAACCACCATTCTGGGCTCACTGGGCCTCTGAATGTTGTTCCGTTTTTGCACCCAGTTTCAAAATAATTCCATATAATATTTAAAAATAATACACGGAAATTCCTATACATTGAAGTATTTCATTGACATTAAATTGAAATCATATTAACCAATGAGTAAGTATCCCTTGATACACCATTAGGAATGAGAGTGGAACTTCTTTACTAATACCCAGAGTGTCCACTAATTTTTACTAGATATGGAAATATATTATAATAAATTATTTTTGAGATAATGTCTTTTTATTTGATTCTCGGCATGGACAGGCTAACCAGCTTCCATGATAACATTGATTTCTATCGTAGATTGTAATATTTTACATCTATAAGTGGAGAAAATATCCTAGTGACTGGATATTGGGAACTAGGACTAGGTAGTGTTAGACTGGACTTGAGTCAAATCATGATGATCAGGACATACATGGCAGGCTTGGCACTTTCTTCAGGATCAGTGATATCCCCCCATCTTTTCCACTAGTTATGAATCTATATAAGGATTTATATATAGAAGAATAAATATTATTACCTATTTATAGAGCAGTTGATGTTGAGATAGATATCATACAATGTGAACAAACCATTTTTATACCCTCAAATTGTATAACTATAATTGAGATGAAGGATAATAAGGTATAGCTATACGACTTAGGGAGGAAGGGATTTATCAGAAGTTGTACTTCAGCATGGGGTGAACATATTTTTTCATGAATAATTACTATAGTCTTCAAATAAGCATTGATTATTGGAACTTGAACCAGTTGATGGTGATGAGCTGATATATATTTCTTAGGATTGGTTATTTTTAATTAGTTACAGGGAGATCAGTTGTTCTCCAAGTTTGATCTTTGATTAGGTATTTCCAGTTTTGAGTTAGAGAGGAGGAAATTCTGAAGATAGTGCTTTGGATCATGTACGGACTGCTTGAGTACTTAGTAATTCTTTTTAAGCTGATGAATACAGTGTCAGTTTTCATAGTCCTCCTAAAAAAAGATTTTCCATCCATACATGGACTCATTAATGACATTAATCATTGAAAATATTCTAATATACTCATCGATATCAGAGAAACATGAAAAAAAATTGAGATAATCATGAGAAAAATTCAAGCACATAATATTTATGTAAAAATGTAAAATAATGATGTATAGATTTCAGAGGTTATTTTCATAGGGCATATAGTGGCTGAAACTAGTATATCCATAGATCTAAAGAAATTTTAAGTAGTAATGTCTTGGAAATTTCCCTGGAACATGTTTGAGATTAAGATAATTTTGGGTTTAGTATGATATCATCGATGCTTTATCCAAGAATTATCCTAACTATCACCACCCACGATAGTGTTATCAAAGAAGGGAGTGAAGTTACAATGGTCAAAATAATGTGAAGAGAATTTACATGAGATAAAGATAAAATTAATGATAGCTCTAGTACTAACAGTCATTGAGCCTAAGATTGATTATGTGTTGTGTTGTGATGCATCTAGCATTACTCTCGGAGTGGTGTTGATGCGAATAGATAAGGTATTCACCTATGGGTCTCATCATCTATGTCCCCGTGATAGGAACTAACCTACACATGACTTTGATCTGGATGCCTGGGTCTATGATCTGAAATATTGATGACACTGTCTCTTCGATGATAGATTTATTATTTACATAGACTATAAGACCATTATCTATATTTTCACATAGAGGGACATGAACCAAAGATAAAGGATCTAGGTTGAGTATCATAATAAATTGGAATTTGAAATTTTGTATACACCTATTAAGGGTAATTTCATTATGGATGGTCTTAGCCGTAAGACATAGGCTGAGCAGGATCATGGTGAGAGGCCCTTATAGGAGAAGTAGCGCTTGATAAGATTATTGGATAATTAGAAGATGAATTACTCATAAGGTGTTATTTTTATGACTTGTGAACCATTGGTAGGGACATATTCACTTGTGTACTAAGTAAATTTTAAACAAAATTCGGACTCAATATATGTTGTACGAAATGAACCACTAGCTAGTGGTGACTCAATTCCCATAAGGTCAATGGATGATGATGTTGTGATCTTGTTACATAGAAGAGTAGTAGTTTATGCTTCAATTAGATAGAATCTAATGAGGGATTACCATACCTCTAGATGGTTAGTACATACTAGTTTGACCTTGTTGTATCATGAATTCAAGAAACAGTTCTTGTGGCCACAGACAAAAAGATACATTTCCGGATTCATCCCCTGATGCCTTACCTATCAGAAGGTTAAGGTCAAGCACTATTGTCCTTGTGGGTTGTTACAGACACTCCTGATACCTATAAGAATGTGGGAGGAAATCATTATGGTCTTTTGGATTGAGTTACCCATGACCTTGATGATTCATGATGCAGTTTGGGTGATTTTTGATCGATCAATGAAGTCTGTTCACATTATACTGATTAGAGAGACTCACCCAGTGGTGGAACTAGAAAAGATTTATTTATGAGAGATCGTATTCCTACATGGATTTTCCTAAATAATTGTTTAATATAGAGATTCATGTTTTATGTTTTGCTTTAGGTAGGTCTGTAAAAATGTCCTCAGGACATAGTTGATATTGAGAAAGGTGTACCATCCTCAAACTGAAGGACAATCAAAGTGGAATATATGCATATTGGTGGATTTGATTTGAGATTTCATGCTAGTATTTCATATATCATGGGATGATCACCTAACATCTATTTAATTTTAAAGAAAAAACAATTATCCTTCTTTTATTTAGATGGATCTTTATGATTCCCTTTATGGGAGGTTGTGTCCCTCCCCACACTTGTAACATCTCGACCCGACTAACTATAGAAGTAGTAACCAGAATGGTTGCCACATATCATTAAGCTTGACTCATTATTTTCTAGAGGCTACTGAATAGAAGCAAGGGTCTATTGTTCATGTGGTGGGAAACATGTACCCTCTATATCATAGTTGCCTAGTCGTATCTCATGCATAGATCAATAGATGACAGCGGGAGAATAAATATAACAAATGAACAAATATGGACAATGCCAATATTCAAAAATTTATTCATGAATGTCATATTATGATACATAAAAAAGTGTGAGGAAATAAAATGTTAGGAACAATACAAAAAACCCAAAGGCTCTCTCCCCGAGCATCCCGAGTACCAGCTCAGTCATGTGCTCATAACTCCCAGGTACAAGCATGATAGCACAAGAAAATAACCAAGGAGCCTAACCATTCAACAAAGGTAGTCTATTCGGGTACCTCACTTTAATGAATTCCTAAATATTATTTGATATATTCTCAATAGGACACCACCAAATGTTTCTAAAGAATTATTTAGTTCGTGTTTCTAAAATAGGCAGTGAGCATTTATATCAAAAATAATGTAGCTATACATAACAAAATAAATAACCAAGTTGGGATTCAGTTCCTCATGTATAACTAGCCCAACTATACCTACTTCAGCCTATGTTAAAATTTACAAACCAAAGGCATCATATATAATTGATATAAGGGGAAGGTGACAATGAAAATGCTATGGGACAAGCATCATGAGATAAACCAACCCCAAGCATGTGATTTGGATTGCCAGATGTGTCCCATGGATATAAAATATAAATATATCATATCATTTTCTATACAAGTAACCTTCAAATTTAAATATGTGGAATCCTGGGCTCGTCCTTAGGGAACTATAACAAGGAACCCAGGTATGGAACCAAGACCCCGACAACGCTCACTGCCAACGGTGTCTATCCAATGTGATCCCTAAAAGGCCTCTTAAGTGTGACTCTCAGCAAAATTTGAGACAAATACCTCTAATATCATATATGGTATCTCATATAGGGGACCAAGTCTCACTCGTTTCATGGTACAACTATCTCGCTGACAAGCCCCTCCAAGGTGTCTACCCTAGGGAATCAGTATCTCTCATGATGAGGTAATAAGAACTCACAGTGAGAAAATTATGGAATACTAGTATCTCCCCCAAGGTATATAGAATCCATTAGTGAAACTTACTGCAATTACAATGAGGTCGTCCTTGGAATTCCTTGAGAGGAAACCCAAGTATCACTCATGGCGTTCATAAGTAATTTAATTAATTAAATCAACAATATAAGGGGCCATGCTAGTAATCATGCCTTATCATAAATCAATGACACATTGAAAATGACCACACCCATTTAAAATTTATTTATAAGGAAAAATGTGTCCAAAAACATACTTAATCCAAATCACATTTCAAAGAAATTAAATGTGAAGGCAATGAAGTTAAACTAGGAATAGCATTAATAACACTTTCAATTGAAGAAAATGCAACTCATCGATGGATTTTTTTAGAAAACATGATATAGTTTAGAAAAAACTCATTTATCTCACACAAATATAACATTTAATAATAATAACACACACATATCTAAGTGTCATTTTTTTCTTATAAGACAACACACCTCAATAGAGGGTTTTTAATATAAATATATAATTATTTTCAAAAAATTATCTTAATTTAATTTAAATAATTTGGTTTCATCAAGATGTATAAGAGAATCCATTTCATGATAGTTTAAAGTTGGCATCATCACAATTTGAATTATAAATAAACATCATAGTTGAAGGAATGGCTTAATCATAATGAAAAAACAATTAGAATGAAATCTATATGGAAACACCATAAAGCAGTGGTTTGGATTGAGGTCATAACCTTAAACCATACAAAGGGGGTTCAAACACAACACAAGGTAGTCTATGAAACATTAATTAGGCTAAAAATTAAATTTGGAGAAACACCGAATAATTCTGGTGTGCATCACATGGTGACATTTTATGAATGTGAAAGAAGTTAAGGTAAAATCAATAGACCACCGACCTTGTACTTATGAAGACCTACTCATCCAATTACGAGACATCCACCCTGACAATTGGGAAAAATATATCACAACAAAATATCTCAATGATGGGAAATATAAATAAATAGAAAAAGGAAGAGGAGTTTTAGACATACCTAGACACTTCAAATTCACCTAAAAGTGCCAAAATTGATGATCATATGAGGAATATATCCCCAATATTAGAGGAGGATAAAAATGACCCAAGGTGAGAGAAATTGTGCATGGAGGAGTGTGAAGAATGAATGAAGATAAAATAATCCAATATGAGTAAAATTGAAATTTCAACACATTAATGGGGCTCACAGTTTGGCCGCATGGCTGGGAAAACCATGTTCCAAATATGCATAGGATACTTTTTAAAGGGAGAGGGTAGTAGAGTTTTGGATATACAGTTAGCTAGACCGTGTACCAACCATGTGATGAAAAATTCATAAACACTGTCTACATGTCACAATGTGTGTGGGATAGGTGAATGGTTTGGGAAACCATGCATATTCTATATAGGTAACTTCTACTCACATAGAGGTTCCACACGGTTTTCACTGGTGGGATGTACGGTATCAGAGAAACCATGTACCCCTTATAGTCCTCCCAAAACATTAAATTTCTTGGACTAACGCACCTAAAATAGAATGAAACACCTGATGGAACCTTCAAGACTTGATCCACATCTAAACACAACACATTGAATTGTTCCAATGTTTGGTTAAAAAAATAACATCCAATAAATGATGAAAATTCAACTCCCTTTGTATCTTTCGTTCAGTAAAAAAAGTATAGTTATAATATCCCTATCTCATAACTTTTTTTCCCCTAGAATCCTTGGGGAAACATAAAGAAAATCACCTGACCTACTAAGGTAGGTATGTGTCTTTCAAATAGTCATGTCTCATTTCCAAATTCCCAACACACCTATGAGCATAACTTTAACATATAGTACGAGAGATGTAAAAAATCAAGACAATCCATTCTTTTTCTAAACTAAAACATCATGAATAAATCTAAATCAGGTTTTTTTAATTAAGATACAGTTATCTCTTCATCTATTTTACCACAATGTTCTTTCACATAAGGAACAATTCTGAATCATGGTATCCTTACCATCAGAATTTTCTTTCAATATGTGACTGTAACATTCCAATTATGCTCCCAGCATGAGACATGATACATGATTAAATCAAAGGGTAAAATACAAGACAACCCCATACACACTAATTGTTTCAATTCTTACATGAAAATATGGGGACAACATTTACATCACTCTTGTCCTACCTGACAAAGTGACATTTAGTGGTTCCTCAACGACTGCCTGCAACAAGAGGTATGGTATGAAGTCTAACTATCCCTAATTGTCTAACCTCAAGGAACCTAACTTAGATGGCTGATTCATTTCAACATCTAGATCTGATTATTCTAGATTAAGGAACCTCAATAATTATTTGATAATGAACACCACCATTCATAAACATATTCTGATGATATCTCTATCCTAAAGGGCTCTTTAAACCATTGTGCCTCAGCATGAACATGGGGTACATTCTCGATGTGGTAGGTCTGGACCACCATGGTTTAAACACCAAATCTGAGCCTGACTTATGTTTAGGGTAACCTCGAAAACAATGACTACATTCCAAGGTTCCCACCTAAGAAAAACCAAATTTGGCCTTTACAAGTGATACATTGATACAAGATGAATGTGCACATTAGGAGAACATTCATTACCCCAAAGTCGTATTTTGTAGGAAATGTCTATGGGGAAAAAATTGTGTCTATGAATTCACCTAATGCATTCAAAATTGGGAACCCAAGTATCACTCAAGACTGACCAACATCAATGAACAACCACACTTCCTATACGCACTCTATTCGAGTTCACTCACCAAGCCCAATGACATCTAATATTTTTCTCAGTGTAAAAGAGATGCTCCCTTAGTGTAATAAGATGATTACAGGATAGGCATCCTGGTCATCATTAAGTTGAGAGTACTCTATGAGGATTCAAATGTTCTCTAAAAAGTATCTAAGATACCACCTCTATAATGAGGGTAAAGTTCTTAAAATGTTACCAAACCAACCATTCCAAAATAAAAGAGGTATGGACTTTCGAACCATTACAGGTCTACTTCCTTAGAAGAGTGTGGATTCTTCTACCGACACATCACCATCACCCGATAAACATATCATTACCACATGCGGGATCCTATGATCAATCAAGAACCACCAACATGGTACATCCCTAAACAACAGTTTCCTTAATGGTTTCACAAGCCTTCGACCATTCATCGTCGTGGCCCTCCACAAGCACTAACATGGTTCAAAACGCCCCGTATTTAATGGAATTTTGGATAGAACGGCCACTTTTAAGTGGTCTTCTTTGTTTTTCTCCTTATACATGGAAGGACACATTTAAATGGAGATGATGTGATGCTCCCCAATTTAAGAGTGTCCTTATCATTATATTTTCTAAGAAAAGTACTCATCCCACAACACACACTCCATTGAACACTATTTTCGATACTGGATATGGACAACAAGATTTGAAATGATATAAACCAAAGAGAAAGAAACTATCTTCTTAAATACATTCCCGAAAAGATTTTCTCTAGGAGTATGAATGAAACTCCCTTCTAAGTTACATTTTGTGTGCTAAATCATTTTTCATATAAGACCAACAAAAGGGATCAGCATGTCCAAACACCTCATCCATATTGCAACAACATCCCCAACATTGGGATGAGTCTAGATCTTTAATAATGATGAGGTCACTCTAATCCAAAGCTACCCAATGTCCAAATCATAACAACTCAAGGATTGAGTGAGTACCACTGATTTTAAATTCTACATTGCATGATTTGACAAGTAGATGGGTACCACGTATCTTGATACATACTACCCTGAGGTTCAGAAAAAAATGGAACATCTGTAACACAATTCATAGTCTCAAATGCCTAAATGTGTTCAAGTATCAGATGTCCTTTAAAAGATCAAACCTAAATTCATATTACCCTATATTACTATTAATATGACTGATGACATTCTGAGGAGTCCCTAATTAGAGGGTAGATAGAAGGAGGGTCACATGACCTACTAAGTAGTTGACTATTCCCTTTTCATGTCTAGATCACTATAATTGATCAATTGTAAATGCTTACACTTAGAGAAAGGTTCAAAAAAATACATGATCACCCATCCAAATAAGATATCACTTAGAAACTATGACTCCTACATGGGACTCTGGAACCAAAAAATTACCACGCTAGAGATGCTGGTCGTAAAAACTGACAAGGGATTTTAGGTTTTTAAGGAACTACCTACAACGGTCTTGCCCCGTACTGAGATGGAAATAATTGACCCAAAATGATGTCACACATACATATTGTTCACTAGGATTAAAGTCCTATAATTTATACCCAAACTTATGAAGGTATAATTTTATGTAAATTCCCACGCTCTATTTTAATTCAAAACTAAAGAACAAATTCATCAACCCTTACATGAGGGTTAAGCTAAAAACACTACTTATATTTTCATTTCATGGAATTAAACCAAAATATAACTATTACATTAATAATTTAAATGATTAGTTTCTTGAAAAAACTATTATTAGTCATTAAGAAAAATAAAAATAGAAATGTTACGTTAACTTACATTTTAAACATTATCAATTATTGAAAATATATTATGATTATTCAACTTTATAACATAAACCCATTTTAAACCAATTCATTTATTGATAAGGTACCCCCCAAAAATAGCTCAATAACATTAAAAAGTTCTTACGTTAATTTAAGAAGTCTCGTAAAAAGTAAAACCACATACCATTTACATGAAAACCCAAATAGGTGACTATAAAACCTTAAAATAATTACACTATAAGGAATGTTTATACACCCATGGGGTTAGAAATTAAGGATTACGAAAGAAAAGTTGACCCTACAAGGGTCTTGTTGAGACATTCTGGTTTCATCAAAAACTAAACCAAACATTTTTAACCTTTTATATTTAAAACCTCATTTCCGGTTCATTATAGGAACCACATGCCCAATCTAACTTATTTGGGTCTAGTTGTGGACTTATCAAATTTTGTTATACAGGTCATTAAGCCCAATAAATTTGGGTACACTCCATAATAAGGAAAAAAATAAGGTCAAAATTGAAAAATTTTATATTTACAATAATTTCTAAGTAGAAGGTTCATAAAAATTATTTGGATTTATGAGTTAATACCCCAAAAATTATAAATCACCCATATAATTTACAAGTTTTAGGTACATATCAATAAACCAAAACCATTTTATCTATGATAAATGGAAATTTATCATCTTCAATATTTATATAATATACTTTAAATATATAAGTTGCATCTACAATGGTTTGTTTATATGTCTCATTTTATTATAATTCATAAGGCGCCCATACACTTTATGAAGTACACCATTGGATCCCATTTTAATCGAAACCAATATTTTTAGAATAAAAGTGAAATTAAAAAACTTTAACAATTATACAATAATCCTTAATTTTTTTATAATCATTGATAACAGTTCAATTATATAGGTTGTCAGCTCTCAAATTATAAGGCTCTCATACACCTTACAAATTGAAAATTAATTCCCATTTATTTTCAACCAAAATATTTCATCCCACGCTAAAAAAGCGTAGAAGCATTTTAATTTAAAAAAACACTTTAATAAGTCAGCTAAACATGGTAATCACTCAAACATGCTAAAAGTGTCTCTAATCATGATAAAAAAACACAAGCATGTAAAATAAGCCTGAAAAGCTTCTACACTAATAGAAAGCACTCAAACATGGAATATAAGAAAAGTGAGATGAATTAAATCATAGAAACATGATAATTAAATACCTAAGTAGGTAAAAACTTACATTTAGTTGATAATAATGACATGGAATATAAAAGACGTAATAATAAAACAAGTAAGGCACATCATAAATTTCAAAACAACCTAGAAATGCAATCTATATGACATGGAATATATATGGGATATGAATCCCTACGTGCCTATAATGATGTGTGTGATGAAACTTCCTTACCATCCCCTGATAAGGGTAAATATTTTAATTTCCATAAATCAGTAAGTTTTAGAAATTACTCCAATCTCTCAGGGATATTTTATAATAAACTATGATACAAAACAACATGAACAACTACCCTAGCCCTAGCCACCTAGAATTTTTCCCATACATGGTTTGATCACTCATAAGAATGAAAATTTTCCAAGAACCCACAAACTCTTAGTCTAATATATACCATTCTAAAAAAGTAATTCAAAGTGAAATGACCTCTAATACCACTTTGTGATGTCCTGGATCAACTGACTATTGAAACGTTATCTGGAACAGTCACTACATGGCCTCAAGAATGACTCCCCATAAAAAATATGTTTTCATCTAGCAGCAAGGGTCTACTGGTGGTATGTTGGGGAGATTATACCCTATAGATCAAAGTAGCATAGTGTTATCACTGGTATATATAAATAGTTGATAAAGTAATAATAAATATAAAAACTAAACAAAGATGGAAAATTCCAACAAACAGTTAACCATGTATGCATGTCATATGATGTTATATACTAAAATGGGAGGAAATCAACAATAAAGTACGACAGAAAAAATTACCAAAGTATATGTCCATGAGAATCCTGAGTACCAGCTCAGCCTAGTGCTCCTAACCTATAGGTATAAGAATGGTAGCACAATAAAATAACCAAGGATATTGATCATTAAACTAACTTGGTCTGTTAGGATACCCAAGTGAAATTGAATCAAAAACATGGTATGAGATATACTCTATAGGGCACCACTAATGATTTCTAAAGTATTATCAAGTTCATGAATATAAAATCAATAGTGTGAATATATATAAAAAATAAATCAAAAATATGAAATAAAATAAATAACTGAGTCAGGATTTGGTTCCATAAGAAAACCTATCCCGAAAATAACTAATTTAGCATAAGAAGGAACATTTGAACCAAAGGAAACCTAAAAAA
Source organism: Viscum album (assembly GCA_963277665.1). Classification (NCBI taxonomy): domain Eukaryota; kingdom Viridiplantae; phylum Streptophyta; class Magnoliopsida; order Santalales; family Viscaceae; genus Viscum; species Viscum album. The sequence goes on along the minus strand of OY728122.1, from coordinate 722,515,086 downwards.
TTGAGATAAGGGGAAGGTGATAATGAAAATGGAATGGAATATGAATCATGATATGAACCAACCCCAAGCATGTTATTTGTCTTGTAGGACGCATCCTATGGATATCAAATACAAATATATCATATCCTTTTCTATATAAGTAACTACCAATTTAATATAGTAGGCATCCCAAACCCATCCAAGGTGAACCATAACAAGGAACCCGTGTTGTAAAGACCCGTAAAATTCAAGGGAAATTTTTTTTCTAAATTTTCTTTTGGATTTTACAAGAATGCAGTTTCTGACGGCACCTGATTCCGAGGCCGGGTGTGCCTGGAATCTTTTTCCGAAGTAGGGCTCAGGTACGTTCAGTGAACGAACAAGCGGATTTTTCTAACTTTTGAACCGATGCTCGGAATCGAGTTCTGAGGGCACCGATGGAACCGTAGTGCCTGTAATTGCTTAGAAACACTTTTTCCGAAGTTGCATTTGCTCGGGTGTGGTTTTTAATTTTTGGTGTTAAGTTATGAAATAAAATAAAAGTGGTGCGACACTTTATTTTATTTCACTTAAAGCCACTTAAGCTAAGTTAAGCGGATGAGGTGAAACCCACAATATCCTACCCACTTGGTAGGATATTTGTGAGGTGGGGTCTGCACGATCCCCACCATTTCATTTCTTCTTAAGTAACGTACCTGCACCCCCCCCCCCCCCCGTATTAAACGAAGTCAACTCTTCCGTTTAAAATTTTAATAAATGCCTCATTAAATTGGGCAGTTAAATCGTTACAATTAATTCAATGAATTAATTGTTCGTTTCTTATCTTTTGAATTTGAAAAGCATAGGTCAATAATAAAATAAGGGTTGAACATATTTTATTTAGTTGGTTGGGTTGTGTTGTGTTAAAGCTTTGGGAGGAAAAAAAGAGAGGATTCTTCATTCTTCGGCGAAGAACACGAAGAACGCTCTACCGCCAACGTAGAACGCCGACCTCCATCGGTGAGAGAGGCCTTCCTCGGAGATCACCTAACGCCAGCGATGTTCCTTCCACGGCGATCCTCTTCTTCTGTGGAGATCCTCTTCTTCCGCGACAACCCTCTTCTTCCGCGACGGTTAATTCCGCGATGAACGCTCGTTCAACGACAACGTTGAGGTAGGGAATTGTTTGTGAAATGTTAATGAACCCCATGTTACTTCCTTCTAAATCAAAAAACGTGGATCAACTAAACATTAAGTTGATTCGCGAAGAATATGTTGCATTTTGGGAATTCTTGTTTGCGGGGAAAACTGTTGAGGTTGTTTTTTTTTTGTTCGTGATCTCATATGTTGCCACTCGTGGTTCAAATTGGGCCGCATGTTATCGTAATAACAGGAGGAGGTTGGATAACATGAACACGGCCGACCCTCCTCCCCCCCTTGTTTGTTTAAATTTGTTGCGGCACGTGAAAGGCGGCGTGGTGTCGTTGCACTGCGCGGAAATTGTGAGGAAGGGCTAAGAAGCGTGGCGCCGTCGCGCCGCGCCGTTGAAGTTGAACAAGCCACAGCGCCGTCGCGCCGCGCCGGAAAACCACGAAGAGGCCGTAGTTTGATTATTTGATCATTGAGCACAGATTGACGGGTGACGACAAACGAGGCCGCAGGGTAATTTTGAAGCCTACGCAGTGAAGGTCGGGTCCCGGGAGGACTATTGGCGATGACGACACGCAATTCCGACCACCGGTACTCGTCCGGTGGTCCATGGAGCAGCCCGTCGGCGCGCCGCCGGGAGGAGCCGCCGTGATGGAAGGGTGCGGTCCCGCGACCACGCAGGACCGGAGGCAACGGGACGCGGCAGCTGGCTGCGTTCGCTGAAAAGGGTGGCCCCACACGGGGTCGTGGTCTCTCCACGCGGGGGCAGCGCGCCCCCCGCCCGCGTCGCTCGGCCGTAACGGCCGAGCTGACCCGCTGGCCACCTGTCCAGTGCCAGCTGGGTCGCGCCCAGGCCGGGCCGGTCCGCGCCCAGCCGGGTCGGACCCCGGAAACGGGTCAGGTCGACCCGGTTCGGGCCGACCCAGGGGTTTGGGCCGGGTCGGTCCAGGCCCAGACCCCCCGTTTTCAGACCTCTTTCGGTCTTTCACCCATATCTTGAGCTTCAGACCTCCGATCGACATAACGTCAGTGGTGATGCGGCCCTTGGACCGAGACAGTCATTTCGGTATATCACAATCAAGGTTTCGGAGTACGTTGGGTTTGGCTGGGTTGGATCGTACCCAAAACCAACCGAGCCCTCGGAGCCAAAACACATATATCATGAGCTTCAGATGTCCGATTGATGTGTCGTTGACTTTGATGGATTCCTCTTGATGAGATAGAACTTTTGGATTACTCTGCTCAAGGTTTGGATGTCGTCGGAGTGCGGTCGGGTTGGTTCGCTCACAAAACCAACTGGGCCCCTGGAATGAAAAAGCCAGTAACTCACAGACCGGGTGTCCGATTGACGCGTCGTCTGTCTCGTTGAATTCCTCTTGATGAGAAGGAACTTCTGGCATACTTAGCCTGATTTTTGGATGCAGTTGGAAAGTGGCCGGGCTGAATTGTACCCGAAATCCAACCGGGCCCCTAGAATGGAAAAGCTGATAACTTCAGACAGGATGTCTGTTTGATGAACCGTTAGCGGCATTGGTGATCACGTGGAGAAACGGCCCCTATGAGTATACCCTATGAGAGTTTAGGGTATAGTTGAGATACGACCGGGTTGGTTCGCACACGAAACCAACCGGGCTCCTGGGACGAAAAAGCTAGTAACTCACAGACTGGGCGTCTGATTGACGCGCCGTCTGTTTCGTTGAGACCCCAATGAAGAGGCGGTCCGTCGAGATACTTCTTCGTGGGAATTTTAGATACTTGGAGTATCGACCTGTAGCTCATGGAGCGGACCCTCCCAGAGACGAGTGTGCGGAGTACGAAGACCGTGTAGCCGACTGAGACCTGACGACTGCTTGACCGACTCGACATGGAGTGAGTTTACTAGCCCAGTGGACGGAGCACTACTTTGTTTGGGTGCAGAAACATGGCGGACTGAGCACTACCTGTGTGAAAGTAAAGACCCGCGGTACTCGTTCGGAGAGTACCACTACAGGCTACTAGGGGGTGTGCACTACTGTGTTTGGGTGGCATACTGCAGTGGGAAGCACTACTGTGTTTGGGTGGCTGACCTGTGGTACTTGACAGGATGAGTACCTCAGCAGTCTTTGGTTAGTGAGCAGTACCTTGGAGTCGTGACAGGTGCACTGTACACTCCAGAGACGGGGCTCTTCAGCAGTTACGGTTTCTATAATGAAAATCCTGGTTTGAGCTGAGTCTATGAACTTGGTGTTTCCTCATGATTGAGATGGGTCACTTGATAACTTAGTTATATGTATGGGCATATTCCTGGGTGGTGGTTATCCATTGATTTCATAACCGTTGTGTTTCCTCATGATTGTGAGGGGTCACTTGATAACTTAGGTATAAGTATGGGATTATACATAAGTAAAGTTTATCTGTTGAGATCCTTATTTGTGGTTATCCTTGTTGGATTTAGTGAGACCTTGAGGGTCTCGGGGTCCCTACTGAGTATCATATACTCACCCCTGCACGGGCTATGCCCGCACCTCGTTGTGTTGGTTGCAGACAACGGGCAGCGCTGCCAGAGGCCGAGTGTTCGAGGACTGGACGGTACCCGGAGGTGGACCACACGATGAGTCAGTATCCGGAGGTGGACTTCACTGCGAGATGACACTCGGAGGAGGTGGACGGGTGAGAGAATTGTGGAGGCTATCTGTACCTACCCTTCAGGTAGGATCTGTGGTGGACAATCCAGGAGCGGCGCTATCTGTACCTACCCTTCAGGTAGGATATGTGGTGGACGATCCAGGAGTTGCACTATCTGTACCTACCCTTCAGGTAGGATCCGAGGAGGATGACCCAGGAGCTGCTTCCTTTATTCCATCTGTTATCCTTTTTTCTGATGTACTTTCGTTCAGTTGTAGTTGTACTTTCAGTAGGGTTTGTATTCTGGCCCATTTTCTTTTCAGCACTTTCTTTTGTACTTAGTGTTTTACTTCCACTTTACTCAGTGGTGTTTTCTTTAGTTTTATAGAGGCAATTCCTTCCCAGTTATCGGGATTTAGGCCTTTGGTGCTAGTCGCCAGCCCTTGGCCGATGGAAGGTGGGCTTGCGGTAGTCACGACACGGGCCCCGAGGACTGGTCGTGACAAATTGGTATCAGAGGATTCGGTTCAACCGCAGAACTTATAACTCTGATATTGTCTTTCTGTGAAGCAGTAGTGTTAAGAGTACCAAGTGTGGTTTTCAGTTCTGGGATTCCAGTGTTGGTGCGGGCGGCCGACGTAACCATACACCAGGACCCTGACATCTGATTTCCGACATTGTGCACGAAAACACTGATTGCGTGTTTATTTCCAGAAGTTTTTAAAAGTCATCTCAAAACAGGTCATCTCACCAGATATAATCGTTTGACCGTGTCACATATGTTTCTTTCAGGGTGCCTTTTCACGGACGACCAGCTAGAGCCCATAGGTATGTGCGTACTGACAGCATGCCGAGTGACGAGGCTTCGGTACAGGGCCCTCTTGGAGTTGAGGCACCAGAAGAGGCACCAGCGGTACTACCATACGTTGGGCCACCGATGCCACCAACCCCAGTTGTAGGCGATGCACGCCACATGAGCGCGCTGCACGAGTTCCAGCGCCAGAGGCCACCCTGGTTCCGGGGAGAGACAGACCCGCAGGCGGCTGAGGTTTGAATGGAGGCTGTGGTGAGAGTCTTCAACAAGCTAGTGGGGACGCTAGTAGACATAATGGTGATCTTTTCTACCAGCCTTCTTCAGGAAGCAGCAGGCAGGTGGTGGAGCCACTTGTTCCAGTTTTGCGATGAGATTACCTTCACATGGGAAGACTTCGAGAGCATCTTCAGGGTGGATTTTGTGCCAGTATCTCCACACCCCGAGCGTGTATAGGAGATGTTGCCTTTGTCGGAGGATTTTCGATCAGTAGCCGAGTCATATGTGGGCAGTAGACAGATGATGCAGAGGTCTAAGGGGACTAGATCCATCCATACGAGGAGCAGGAAGTGTTATGAATGCGGCGGGATGGGTCACCTGGCATGTGACTGTCCGACCCCCCGCACAGTCAATCCACAGGCTTTAGAAAAGCCACCGAGGCGGAAGCAGCGGCAGGTGCTTGAGAAACAGTCGAGCAGTTGACAAGGCAGTAGAGCTCTAGGAGCAGGTGGACAGGAGCAGAACTAGTGGATACATCCCTTGTACTTCTAGTTCCATATTGCTGTTGTATTTATGTCTTTGTACTATGAACTGCAATAATAGAAAGACACTTATCTTTGTGATGTTTTCATTCCTGCCCTTTTGTTTAGTTGATACTGAGTGGTCCTGGTTAAGAATGTTGACTTGACCCTCACTTTCGAGATTTCTACTGGAGGAGACCCAGTGAACTCACACTGATGCCGACAGTGTGACTCGACCCTTGGAGGCGAGAGTGACAATTGGATCTCTTGGTAGTAGCGTCGAGGCCTTACGACGTCATCCATGGCATGAATACATCATTCATGCCAGGATTGGCTGTATTAGGCAATGTATGTGGTTCATCCAGGGGATGAGACCGAGTTTCTCTTTTCGGCAAAGGAGAAATTTTAGCAGCTCTTTCAAAGCGTAGACAAAGAAGGTGCAAATCATCCAGGAGCGGATGAAGACTGCATAGTGAAGTAGAAATAGAAAACTAGCACCAGCCTTAGAGACTCGGGCGTGTTAAATGTTTCTATAAAAGGAAGCTTAACGGAGAGATGAGTCTTCAAAGCAGCAGGTGTGGAGGCACAGCTAGGAGAGCATCATGTGGTGGTGTACCTTTTAACATACTACAACCAACCACCCTAGTTGTCCCCACCAGGCTCAGGGAGATGGAGGGCAGGGGAAGAGAGTAGCTGCTTGCGGTCAGGGAGAGTGACCCAATGGCTCTAAGAATGATTCAAGCGATAGTCTGTGCCCACTACTATCTGTCGTAGAAATAGACGTTGATATGAATCATTCATTCCTTCCACGAATCTTGTCCCAAACCTAGAGCTTCCGGTAAGCCGTAGACTGGACCCTCACGTCTGGAGATACCTTGGGAGAAGACTCAATAATCATCCTTACGCCGACAGTGTGGTCAGACCCTCGAGGCGAGAGTTTTGGTTGGAATATCTTGGTGGCAGCATCGAGGCATTATGACGTTGGTTTGAGTATGGACTGGGCAATCACAGTTCATACACAAATTGGCGTTATTAGGCAAAAAGGTCGTGGTTTAACTAAGACGTCGGGATGGGTTTTCCTTGGTCAGCAAAAAGGAAACCCCAGGCAGCACAGGATAAACTCATGCACAGGAGGGTGCGACCGATCACTCTTGAGTCGGTCAACCTTACCCTCATGGCAGTCGTCATTTTGAGTTTCAGTTCTATTAGGAATTGGAGACCTCTAGAGTTTGAGGATGACAATCACGTCTTTATACGGGTCTCACCTCGACGAGGTTTATGGAGATGTGGCCAAGGAGGCAAGTTATCTCCGAGGTTCAACTGACCTTTCTGGGTCCTCAGATGGGTAGGCAAGGTGGTTTACCGCTTAAACCAGCCACCTCAGTTGCACCAGGTGCACGACGACTTCCACGTATCTCAACTGAGGAGATACGTGTCTGACCCTTCACACTTCATCAACCTCAGGGAGTTGGATGTCGATGACATAACGACTTACAAAGAGATTCCAGTGAGGATCGAGGATCGACATGGGAGGTCCTATGAGGATGGTCGATTCATCTTGTGCACTTTTTCTTTGGCAGCACGGGAACCTCCAGGTAAGCACATTGGAGTGGAAGGCTCAGATGCGTGCTCTGTACCACTTTTGTGACCCTAGTTTGTGTTAAATCTTTACAAGGACGTAAATCCCTGAGGTGGAAGTAATGTAAAGACCCGTAAAATTCAAGGGAAATTTTTTTCTAAATTTTCTTTGGGATTTTACAAGAACGTAGTTTCTGACGACACCTGATTCCAAGGCCCGGTGTGCCCAGAATCTTTTTCTGAAGTTTGGATCGGGTACGTTCAGTGAATGAATGAGCGGGTTTTTCTAACATTTGAACCGTTTCTCGGAATCGAATTCTGAGGGAATCGATGGAACCAAAACACCAGTAATTTCATAGAAACACATTTTCCGGAGTTGCGTTTTCTCGGGTGTGCTTTTTAATTTTTGGGGTTAAGTTAAGAAATAAAATAAAAGAGGTGTGACACTTTATTTTATTTCACTTAAAGACACTTAAGCTAAGTTAAGAGGATGAGGTGGAACCCACAATATCCTACCCACTTGGTAGGATATTTGTGAGGTGGGGCCTGCACGAGCCCCACCGTTTATTTTCTTCTTAAGTAACGTACCTGCACCCCCTATTAAACGAAGTCAACTCTTGCGTTTATACTTTTAATAAACGCCTCATTAAATTGGTCAGTTAATTCGTTAGAATTAATTCAACGAATTAATTTTTCATTTCTTATCTTTTGAATTTCCAAATCTTAGGTCAATAATAAAATAAGGGTTGAACTTATTTTATTTAGTTGGTTGGGTTGTGTTGTGTTGTGTTAAAGCTTTGGGAGGAAAAAAAGAGAGGATTCTTCGTTCTTTGGTGAAGAACGAGAAGAACGATCTACCACCAACGAACAACGCCAACCTCCGTCGGCGAGAGATTCCTTCCTTGGAGATCACCTAATGCCAGCGACGTTCCTTCCTCGGCGATCCTCTTCTTCCGTGTTGATCATCTTCTTCCGCGACGACCCTCTTCTTCCGGGATGGTTAATTCCGCGACGAACGCTCGTTCGACGACAACGTTGAAGTAGGGAATTATTTGTGAAATGTTAATGAACCCCATGTTACTTCCTTCTAAATAAAAGAACGCGGATCAACTAAAAATTAAGTTGATCTATGAAGAATATGTTGCGGGTTGGGAATTCTTGTTTGCGGGGAAAACTGTTGTGGTTGTTTTTTTTATGGTTCGTGATCTCATATGTCGCCACTCTTGGTTCAAAATGGGCCGCCTGTTATCGTAATAATGGGAGGAGGTTGTAACGCACGAACACGGCCGACCCTCTTCCCCCCTTGTTTGTTTGAATTTGTTGCTGCACGTGAAAGTCAGCGCGGTGCTGTTGCACCGTGCGGAAATTATTAGGAAGGGATAATAAGCGCGGTGCTGTTGAAGTTGAACAAGCCACGGTGCCGTCGTGCCACGCCAGAAAACCACGAAGAGGCCGCAGTTTGATTATTTGATCATTGAGCGCAGATTGACGATCGACGAAAAACGAGGCTTCAGGGTAATTTTGAAGCCTCTGCAGTGAAGGTTCGGTCCTGGGAGGAGCATTGGCGAAGACGGCATGCAATTCCAACCACATGAACACGTCTGGTGGTCCGCGGAGCAGCCCGTCGGGGCGCCGCTGAGATGATCCGCCGCGGCTGAAGCCGCGCCGGCAGGGCGTGGTACCATGACCGCGCGGGACCGGAGGTGACGGGACGCAGTAGCCGGCAGCGTCCGCTGACAAGGGCGACCCCACGCGGGGCCGCGGTCTCTCCACGCGGGGGCAGCGCGCCCCCCACCCGCGTTGCTCAGCCGTAACGGCCATGCCGACCTGCTGGCCACCCCGCCAGCGCTAGCCGGGTCCCACCCAGGCAGGGCCGGGCCGCGCCCCGCCGGGTCGGACCTGGGCCCGGGTCGGGTTGACCCGGTTCGGGCCGACCCCGGGGGCGGGGGGGTTGGGCCGGGTTGGTCCGGGCCCAGACCCCCCCCCCCGTTTTCGGACCTCTTTCGGTCTTTCACCCATATCTTGAGCTGCGGACCTCCGAACGATGTAATTTCAACGGAGATGTGACCCCTGGATCGAGACGGTCATTTTAGTATATCACACTCATGGTTTAGGATTACTTTGGGTTCGGCCGGGTTGGTTCGTACACGAAACCAAACTGGCCCTCGGAGTGGAAACGCTTATATCTTGAGCTCCGGACGTCCGATTGACGTGCTGTCAACTTTGTTGGATTCCTCTTGATGAGACAGAACTTTTGGCTTACCATGCTCGAGTTTTGGATGCCATCGGAGTGCGGTCGGGTTGGTTCGCTCACGAAACAAACCGGGACCCTAGAACGAAAAAGCCAGAAACTCACAGACCGGGCGTCCGATTGACGCGCCGTCTGTCTCGTTGAATTCCTCTTGATGAGACGGAACTTTTGGCATAATTATCCTGAGTTTTGGATGTAGTTGGATAGTGGCCAGGATGGATTGTACCTGAAATCCAACCGGGCCCCTGGAACGAAAAAAGATGATAACTTTAGACCGGACGTCTGTTTGACGAACCATCAGCGGTGTTGGTGATCACGTGGAGAAACGGTCTCTATGAGTATACCCTATGAGAGTTCAGGGTACAGTTGAGATACGGCCGGGTTGGTTCGCACAAGAAACAAATCGGGCCCCTGGTACGAAAAACTAGTAACTCACAGACCGGGCGTCTGATTGACGCGCCGTCTATTGCGTTGAGACCCCTATGACGAGGCGGTCCTTTGAGATACTTCTTAGTGGGACATTGAGGTACTTGGAGTATCGACCTGTAGCTCGTAGAGTGGACCCTCCCAAAGACGAGCGTACGGAGTACGGAGACCGTGTAGCTGACTGAGGCATGACGACTGCTTGACCGACTCGACTTGGAGTGAGTCGACTAGCCCAGTGGACGGAGCACTACTTTGTTTGGGTGCAGACCCATGGTGGAAAGAGCACTACCTGTGCGACAGTGCAGACCCATGGTACTCGTCTGGAGAGTACCTCTGCAGGCTACTAGGGGGTGTGCACTACTGTGTTTGGGTGGCATACCCCAGCGGGAAGCACTAGTGTGTTTGGGTGGCTGACCTACGGTACTCGACAAGAGGAGTACCTCAGCAGTCTTTGGTTAGTGAGAAGTACCTTGGAGTCATGATAGGTGCACTGTACACTCCAGAGACGGGGCACTTCAGCAGTTAAGGTTTTGATAATAAAAATCCTGGTTTGAGCTGAGTCTATGACCTTTGTGTTTCCTCATGATTGAGATGGGTCACTCGATAACTTAGGTATATGTATGGGCATATACCTGGGGGGGGTTATCCATTGATTTCATAACCTTTGTGTTTCCTCATGATTGTGATGGGTTACTTGATAACTTAGGTATAAGTATGGGCTTATACCTAAGTAAAGTTTCTCTACTGAGATCCTTCTTTGTGGTTATCCTTGTTGGATTTAGTGAGACATTGAGGGTCTCGGTTTCTTTACTGAGTATCATATACTCACCCCTACATGGGCTATGCTCGCACCTCATTGTGTTGGTTGCAGATGATGGGCAGCGCTACTAGAGGCTGAGTGTTTGAGGACTCGACGGTACCCAGAGGTGGACCACACGACGAGTCAGTATCCGGAGGTGGACTTCATGGCGAGACGACACTCGGAGGAGGTGGATGGGAGAGAGAATTGTGGAGGCTATTTGTACCTACCCTTCAGGTAGGATCCATGGTGGATGATCCAGGAGCAGCGCTATCTGTACCTACCCTTCAGGCTGGATCCATGGTGGACGATCCAGAAGATTCACTATCTGTACCTACCCTTCAGGTAGGATCCGAGTAGGAAGACCTAGGAGCTTCTTCCTTTCTTCCAGTTGTTAGTCTTTTTCTATTGTACTTTCGTTCAATTGTAGTTGTACTTTGAGTTGGGTTTGTATTCTGTCTCATTTTCTTTTCAGCACTTTCTTTTGTACTTAGTGTTTTACTTCTGCTTGTACTCTTTGGTGTTTTCTTTACTTTTATAAAGGCAATGCCTTCCATGTTATCGGGATTTACGTCTTTGGTTCTAGTCGCCAGCCCCTGGCCTATGGAAGGCGGGCTTGGGGTAGTCACGGCATTGGCCCCGAGGACGGGTCATGACACGTGTATCGCATGACAATAAGGATAATTCCCACTACTGATAGGGTTCGTCGAATCCAAACCCTGAAAGGACTCACAAGTATCACTCCCAACCTAATGTGAGAAAAATTTCTCTGATCCCATATCTAGTATCCCATATAGGGGAAAAAGTATCACACGTTTCCTATTACAACCAACCTGCTAATGATCTCATCTTAGGTTTCTCCCCTTGGGAATCAATATCAATGATAATGGGGTAATAAGAACACACTGTGATCATGTATTGACATACCAGTATCACCTCTGATGTATACACAATCCATAAATGAAACATACCACAATAACAATAATCCCATACTTGTAATTCCTTTAAAGGAAACTGAAGTATCACTCACAACATTCATAACTCCTTTAATTAATTAAATCAACAACATAAGGGGCCATGTTAGTGTACATTACATAGAATGAATCAATGATACATTGAAAAGAAAATTTTTCATTTGCTATTTCATTAGAAATAAAAAGGGGGTAACAAACATATGTTATCCACATCACATCTTAAAGAAATTAAATGTGAAGTCCATCAAGTAAAACTAGACATTACATAAATAGAAATTTCCAATTGAAGATAGAACACCTCATTTTGGGGTTTTATTAGAAAACCAGACATTGTTTAGAAACAATTCATTTATCTCACACAAACTTCACATTCATGAGTCATAATACATATATATAAGTATCATTTTTTACTTAAAATACTATGCACATAAATAGAGGTATTTTAATAGAAATATATATTTTTTATCAAAAAATTAACTTCATTTAATTTAAATAATTCAATTTCATCAAGTTGTGTACGGAAAACCATTCCAAGGTAGTTTAATGTCGGGAGCATCAAAATTCAAATTATAAATAAGAATCACAACCAAAGGGTTGGCTTAAGAATAAGGTAGAAACAATTATAAGGGATTCCACATGGTCCAACCCTAAAGGGTTGGTTCAAATTGAGGTCATTACCTCTTGAAATCCTAAGGGGGTTCAAACACAACAAAGGATAGTCTAAGAAACTTTAATTAAGATGAAACTTAAATTTTTATCAAACCAGATAAGTCTGGTGTGCAGCACATGGTGTCAATTTGTAAAAGAAAAAAAACATAAAGTAAAATCTACATATCACATACTATACCCTTAGGATAACATAATCATCCAATGTTGAGGCTATATTTGGTCCAGTTCAAGGGAAATCATTGAAATGAACATCCACCCTGAAAATAGGGAATAATATATCACACCAAAATAGTGTAGCAATAGGAAATATAAATGAAGAATGAAAAAAACAGGAGTACTAGAATTATAGAGATGCATCCAATCCACCTGACTATGATCAAATCTGAGTCCTTATGAGAAAGATATCTCCATACGTAGAGGAAGAAAAAAATGACCAAAGGAGGAATCTGGTGTGCATGGAGGAGGAGTTAGAATGAAAGGAGGAATTGAAAATAAGGGGTAAATGGGAATTTCACACCATCAATTAGGTGGATGGTTTGGTCTAACGGTTTTCTATACCATGTTCCAACAATTCATAGGAAACTTCTTAAAGGGAGAAGTTCACATGGTTTTAGCTGCATGATTATCCAAACCATGTGCCAACCGTGTGATGAATAGTTAACACACACTACCAAAATTCAAAAAAGAGTGTGGGTTATGCAATTGGTTTTAGAAACTGTTGATATCCTATGTGGGTCTCTCCTTATCACATATAGGTTTCATACGGTTCACACTGATGGGCCTCATGGTTTCAATCTAACCATGTACTCCTACCAGTCCACACAAATCCTTAAATTTAAAAGTCTGACACACCCAAATGTCAACAAAACTCTATAGGGACCCCTCATTCCTTGTACAATATCTCAAAAAACACAGTTAAGTATTCCAAATCATGGAATTATGATCTGATTCTTAGCTAAAAAAATGGAACATCCCCTAAATAATGAAAATTAAATTTTTTTGGATCATTATTTCAATCTAGAAACATAGGATGTTATAGCTCTACTGGAATGTGGTAGATGATGTAGTGTTTTTTGGACCCCTCATGGTTTAGTAGAGCTCTGAAAGATTAGAGATGATACAGTAGAGGTTGATCACCATTCAAAGCAGACATAGATCCTATGCTACTATAGGAGGAGGACCTTGGATCCCCCTATGGGAGATAAGGTTTTCCAGATGGTGACTCCTCATTTAAGGAATAGACATCTTGGTAAGAAGGGTCATATTTCACCTCTTTTTTTTTTGGACGATTTCAGATAACCTAGTGGATATGGGTAGTGGTGTATTGTCTTGAACTCCCCTCTCACTATCTAGATATGCACAACATGTTCCTTGTGTCAATACTTTGGAGGTACATACCTAAATCTTCACATGTTTTTTATTAAGTGAATTTTGAGATGTATATAGAAGCATCTCATAGAGAGTATCGAGTTTGGATCATATACGGAAGCGATAAGGGGTTGCGATGAAAGAATATTCTACTAGACTGGATTTAGTGGAAGCATGTACGGATCGAGGAGGAGACTTATGAGTATGAGTCAGATGTTAAATCTTAGTGGCTTGAGTTGTTTTAGAAATATATCTTGTGAAAGTTCTCAAGGATGAGAATTCTATGGAGGGTTATAATTTTAATATATAGTATTTTTTAAAGATAATAAAAACCCTCATTGAAAATAATTTATGACTATTTTTATGTGAAAATGTAATTTTAAATAAAAATAATTTAATAGTTTTATTTAATGGGATTTCTAAAGGGGTTAAAGCCTAGTTTACACCTTGGATAATTCTATGGAATATTTTCAAATTTAGGTGCGGAGATAGAATGGGATTCTGAGCCTCGTAGAGGCTAAGTAGATACAGAATATAAATATTAAATATATTATATTATTTGTACGTGATTTCTTCCCAAATAACAGAATATATCTAAAAGAGTTCCTTTTATGAAAAATATGAGGCCACTATTATGTCTGGGATGAGGTTTTTACCAAAATATTTGTATAAAATTTGTGATTTTCATGCATTTGGAAACATCACATGTTAGTAAAACATGTTTAATATTTTTATTTATATGTTTTCCAAAAAAATTAAATATCTCCCAAATAGTGTGTCATTTGAGAAATATGATATCCATGTTAAATCTTAGATGTAGGTTTTACCCTATAAATGGAATTATTTTTATGTTTATCAATAATTTGGTCAAATATCTCATTAGATTAAGTTATTTAATTTTTTATTAATTTAATTATTAAGAAATAAATTTACTATTCATATTCATCATCAAATGAAACACCCCCATTTCTCATGCATTGTAGGTTTAAAAACATTTATTTTCACTTTTCTTATAGTTTTAATCACTAAATAATTAATGAGGTATTTTAAAACACTCTATTTGGGATTAATGATGATTTGAATCAATGTTCACAAAATAAAGAAAAACATGCGGTGTGGATTTTGATATACTCAAACGTTTCCACTTTCATTCTTTGTTATCCCCATTAAAATCCATGTGGTCTCATATATCATCCATATCTGACCATTGAAGCTTCATCCATCTTCCTGTAGTTTGATCCTCTTATCAGGAATGGTGGTGTAAATTGCTTTGAACCTATATAAGAGTAGGTAAGTTCCTTTATTTTTTATTTTATTACCTCCTTTTATTTTTATTCTCTTTATCCCATAAATATATAATTATGGAAAAATTGATTTATTAGAATAAAGGGTGATTAAAATTTAATTATCAAGGGATAATTCCTTGAATTTTTTCTGAAAATATTTATCATAAATTCTTAACATTATCAACGAATAATTGTCATATTATCAAATGATAATTATTAAAATCACCAAAAAATAATTGTAAAATTATAGTAGGATAATTATTAAAATTATAAATTGATAATTGAAATATTATCAAAGGATAATTATTAAAATTATTAAATGATTATTTCAATATTATCAAAAGATAATTTTTAAAATTATCCAATGATAATATCTAGATTATCAATGGATGGTTTAGAGAATAAAAATTATCAAAGGATAATTACATGGTTATATCAAGGGATAAATTATTTTAATTCCTAGACAATAATTACACTGAATTATCAATGGAAACTTATTATAATTATCAAATGGTAATTGCAAGTTTATCAATGGATGAATTGTTGAAAAATTCTAAAAAAATAATTATAAAAAGTATATTTCATAATATATTATCTATAAATAATTATAATGAATAATTTATAATTAATTATCCAAAGATAAATGTAAAGGATAAGTCGGGATAAATTATCAATATGTAATTATAAAGGTGTAATTTATGAGAAATTATCAAATAATAATTATAAAAGGATAATTTATAAAAAAATAAAATAGTTAATTATAAAAGGATAATTTATGATAAATTAATATTGAATAATTATAAAAGTATAGATTATGAAAAATTATCAAAGAATGATTACAGAATTATAATTTATAACAAATTATCTAAATATAATTATTCTTAAGGAGATTATTGTGAGAAAATGTGTTGGACTAAAAAGATTATTCATAAATTATCTAGAATGTATAGAGTGAATGATCACATGAGATATTTAATTTATTTTTTAAATAAAGTATATTTTTTTGTTTCTAGTAACCCTTGAAAAACCTCAAGAATTTACATGTCGATATTTATGATAATAATGGAATGGATAAGTGTTCTTGATTGTTGAGGTTTCCACTCCAGTTATCGAACCACATATGGTGGTTTATCCTTACCTTTGACATCAATGATTTTTTATATACAAATTTTATCAACTTTTGGGGATTTTTTACAAATGTTCCTTATTATTATTTATGCATAGACCTATTTGATTACCCTGAATGATTATGATAACTTGTTGGTCTGTGTATAGCCTTAAGAACCTTATATGACACTTGTTGAAATGAGTACATTGTAGATTATTATTAATGTTTGATATTGATCACATGTATTGATGTGTTATGTTAATTATGATGATGTGCTATGATTTCTTGTGTATCACAACATGTTATGTGTGCTTTTTGTGGTATTTTTCTTGGTGCCTAATGAAATAGACCATCGTGACATGTTTCTCCCTTATAGGGGGCATGTTCATGACTTGCGACAATTGTAAAGAGGTAATTATAAATTGGGTAGGGATATGACGATTCCTCAGGGATTCCATGTTATGAACTCGATGCCTAATTGATTCGAAAGGGTATGGTCTCAATTCTTAGTGAATTACAGTTAGTTCCCTATGCCTGTATAATGCTGAGAATGTGACATCCTTAATTCCTAGTGTATGTCGAGTAGAACAATCACACAATGTTGACTAGCATGATTGACGAGCCTCATGGCTAGTCCATAATCATTATGAAACATTAATTTTCTTTCTAACATAGAGCCAAAGTAGGAACAACCATGTTTTTGTGGTGACTTGTTTTAGGCATGACCACTCCCTTTTGGATTATGTTTAGCTATTCCTATTACACATTTATTATTATTATTATGAAATACACTTGTATAATTGATCACATCAAATCAAGGACACATTTTTGGTGTCATAATGAGTCTTTTACTCACATGATACCTTTGAATTTTGATGCACTTAAAGATTTCATTAGGGATCTAGTAAAAGGAAATGAATAAGTGAAAGGATTTTGAGTTGAGGTGTGTAGAGATAGTGTTGGTCTAGGATGGACACTTATGGAACCTATAGTTTATCATTTATTTATTTATTTTCTTTATTTATCCTGAATTAGATGCCCACTATTGGGATATTATTTTATTTACCTTCCATGTATTCCATTTATTCAGTTATTCTACATGTTTACTCCAATTATTTATTAGGTTAGATATTTTTTATTATTGATCCAATGACATTATATTGTTGGTTTATTCTCTCCAATTTCAGACTCGGGCCCTCGAGAGAGGTCGATTACCTTTTGTGTATAGGGAGGTGTGTATGAGGTCTTGCGAGACACAACATAGACTAAGTGTCTTGGTTTAGGGTAATACAATAAGCTTATATAGGATGAACCCATCTATTTCATACAGAATATAATTTCATTATTTTGTACATTTCCTTTTTTTTACAAGGGATACTTAACCACTTTCACTTTCCTGTAACTCAGAATCAGATGAGAAAATAGTTACATTCATTTTTTTATTTTAAAAAAATATTATTTTCTTTTGTAAACTACTTCATTATCCGCATTTTTAATTTCCAACTCAATTTGAAAAATTCAACGAATTAGTTTATCAACTTTATATTCTTTGAAACTATAAATTTCATTAATATCAACCCCTTTATCATATTTTTAATTTGGTAAATATATAATTACTCCATCAATAAGAATATTATTATCCATTGATTCTCCTAAAGAACTCATACCATTTAAAATACTAGTAAGTGGATGGAAAATTTTATTTCTAGTTTTTTTACGAAACATAAAATATTGATATTCAACACTTAACATTACTTGTTTTTTTATTTAATATTTTTCTTATAATTTTTGTAACATGAAATATTCTCCAAATAAATTGTTCAAATCTTCATATTGAAATATTTATAAGTACATTTCATGCAATTTCACAGTTTAAAATATTCTTCCCATTATAATTTGTGACATATGAAATGGTAGAAATACTAGTCAGGGTATCCATATTTGTTTTCGGTAATGTTTAAGATTTTACTATAACACTCTAATTAACAATTATTAGCTATTTAAGGAGATATTCCATTATATATTTCCAATTACCCTCATCAATTCCATGAATTTATGGTTTCTTTTGAGGAATCACACTATATTTTGAATTTGATCCTTCAATCTCAAAGGATTTTTCCCTTAGTGTACTAATTTTTAAATGAATGTTAATATATATATATATGTATATTATAATTATGAAAATAAATGTAATTATCAAAATTAGATACCAATTGTTTTACCAAAATTATGAGATGCTCAAATGGTCAATAGGGGGTGAATTTAGTTTTTCAAAAACCATTATGACTGTATCATGGATAATATAATTATTTTTGGAAAATAAAAATGATTCCATGTATTTTTATTGAAGTTTATATCAATTTAATCATATGCCTACAATTTACATAGTCAAAGTGATTGTATGGAACCTTATATAAAGTGATTTGACTTTTTAAGGGGAGTCAAAACTTGTTATAACTCACATTTGGATGCCTAGAGTCACATACTAATTTTACCATCCTTTTTAAACTAGAGGCATACTTTTAATAGTATTGACCTTATCTATCTGGAGGCACAACCCAAGACCTCCCTTTTTGACAGGTAATATAACCCAAGATGTACCTTTGATGGGGTATTATGACTCCTCTAGTCCTTCTTGAATTCATTATCATAAAACAACTTAAATTCATATAGAAATATATAGGGTAAAAATACATTGACAAGAAATAAGTTTTTATAATGAATATTTGAATGTAAAGGAAGATCCATCCTTGTTATCATTACTAGTGTATATTTCAATGATTTATTTTATCTAAAGTATTCTCAATAAAGAGTATAAGGTTCACATTTATGGTACATTACACTCTTCCAGATTTCTACAAAACTTTTCACAAGTTTTGATTAACCTTATTTATAGAGTTTTATCATTCACATAAAATTTAAAAAATAATATACATTTGCATAGGTTCATTAATAATATTTTTTATTTTAATTTTTTATGACCAATAGATTAGATTTAATTTTCTATTTCAAATAATAATGAATTGCTATATAGTTTTAAGTAACTTTGATAAACAAAAAAGCATGAACATATGTATAAATATTATTTTTTGAAAAATAAAAACTCAAAATATATATTGATTAATAAATTTTAATAATCATTAAATATATTTCCTAGTTCCATGATAACCATGATTAATATCTTGTATAAAATAAAAATAAAATTCCAATATTTTAATTTATTATAGTAAATGTATCAGGTAAATATTTATACACACTTCATCCCTCATGAGTCAAACTTAATTCTTCACAAAACACTTCAAATATAATTTTTCAAGGATAAATATTATTAATAATTAATTATTAAATCAATCAATCAATGAAAACTCTTTAAATGAATATGAAATGAGTTAGAATATAATAAATAGAAAAAATAGAGCATATTTTATGTGTTTTTGGAAAATTAATTTTATTATGTATGATTTTCTATCCCAAAATTCATTAAATAGAATTTTAATTTTAATTTATTATGATATAATTATCTTTTAAAACGTTAAATCATGTTGTAATTTTTGGGTTGTAATACTTTATATTTTTTAGGACTTTAGATTACAAATGTCTTTGATAATCAATAAATATTTTGTTTCCTGTAAGACATATTACTTTATAGGGATTTAATTATATAAGTCTATATACATAGATATATTTCTATTCTTATTTTTCTTTTATTCAAAATATTAATACCTCCCTGTAGCTCATAATACGTTTTCCATTACCAAAAAATTATTTCATTATGATTCACTAATAAGAATTAGAATTTATAAGCACTTCTATTGAAATAGAAAAAAATCATTCAAATAATGAACTAAATGATGAAAAACAGGATATGGGAGCATATCCTATTACACATGATTTGATATGACTAGTCATAGAGACCAAATAGAGTTACATATTAGAATTTACATCTGTTTGAAGTTAGAATTCCAAAATGGTTCACAGAGATCCCGTTTGCAGAGGCCTATTCATAGAGTTCCATTCATGGAGGTCTATTTTGTTGGGGTTTTATTCTCATATATCCCTTCATAATTACAAAAATCCTTGATGGAAACCATAGCGCATTATATTTCAGGATTCATAGAGCTCTCTTCATAAATGAGTGAAGCCTTGATGGTAACCTTCACACAGTTTCATTCAAATTCACAGAGCCACTTTCATTCACGAAGCTCTTGTAGCTTCAAAAATTCATTCATTATTCATTATTCCAACACCATATAAATAACCCCTAATTCTTTCATTTGAAATAATATGATATGCGGCTAGATTGGGGAATCATGCTCTCAATTTGTGAAGCTCTCGAGCTTCAAGGGACACTCTTCTGTGAAGCACCTAGGCATCAGGAAACCTCTTATCTTTTGTTCTTGAGTGGCTCCCCCAATGTGGATATGCCTTTATTAAATTCCCATGACCTTCAGGAATAAATAAGGCCCTATGAGGAACTTTTGGATTCTTGAAGCATTTAACCTTCATAAAGAACTCCCCCTATGAATCAGGACATCGTTCGTGAGACCCTGAGCTCTATGAAGCCATGTCCTTTGTGAGATCCTGAGCTCTATAAAGACCCTTACTTGGTGTGACCCTAATCTCCAAAAATCCCAATCCTTTTTCAGACCCTGAGCAACCTAAATCCACATCCTACAAAATACCATGATCTCTTTGAAGTCCCACCCTTCTTGAGATCCTAAGATATACGATTCCCCATCCTTCATAAATCCATATCCTTCACTAAGCTCCTACGTCAAAGCCTACTGGTCCATACTGCATGAACATCACCCCTTCCCTCCTACTTGGGATTACCACTAGGATGAGTTACCCATCCTCTATCCCAATCTTTTCCCTTATATCACTAACCATCATGACTAATGGAGAGTCACATCATGAAATTTTCAAGTCAGGTAGATGATATTTTTGGATTTTTGCTTATATGGCCCCAACGTCCACACTATATATTACAATGATTTGAGAAAATACTCTATACTCATCATAAATACATTGAGTTGACCTAATCCTATTGTTTTCCTTCCCATATAATGATTTTTGTTTCTTATCTCATATTCCATGAGTAACATGATCTGAACCATTCCTCAAGAATCTCCTGAATCATTATCAGTTTGATCCAATATCATGTTGAACTAGAAAGGGACTATCTTCTGTTAGTCCAACACTAGACATTTCTAAGAATTTTCATTCCATATTCCAAAAAACATGACGGTAAATTGTATTTTATCATATCATTCATCAATATGATGCCTTATGCATCAAGCATACGATGCCTCATGCCATGACCAATAGAAGAAACTTTGTAGTCCTTGTTACATGATGGTAAACTATAGTATATCCTGTCATTCATGAATATGATGCCTTATGTGTCATATATACGATATCTCATTCCATGATCAAGAAAAGACATTCCATAATTCTTAATACACGGTAAACTATTGTATACACTAGAATTCATGAATAGGATGCCTTATACATCAACTATACGATTCCTCATTGAAGAGAAGTCATTACATAGTCCTAAATACAAGAATTAAACTAAAATATACCCTATTTGAAAAACACAGTATGCCTCCAACGAAAAACATGAGATTCCTTATTCTCCAAGCGTAAGATTCCCTATAAAATAATCATGATACAACCACTAAAAAATTACAATGGTCATCCATATCAGATTGAATCCTCTATCATATACCTCAAACCATTAGTAGGTTGTGTTTCCCTCATTAATTTACACGAGGAATCTTTTACGAGAACCTCAATGCATAATTCCCATGCACCACATCCTTTCTCATGATGTTAAACTATAATTCTAACCCATTCAATTAAAATGGGATGCTTTCATGACCTGACTTGAGGAAGACATGATAGGAATATCCCATGTATGATACACATCCATATCATTGATGATCCATTGTGGAAACTAGGTTAGTCTTATTTTTAATCACCAACCATACTCACCCTATGGGTTGCTTCAATGCATATTCCCCTGCCAGATGCTCCTTTGGGCCTCCTTATTAGGTGTAATCTTAATCTAATTCCAAACTCAATGGGATTTGATTCCTAACTAAATAGGATACATATGAATCCTCCATAAATTCCAAAATCAAAATCCACATCCATTATGATTTTCTCCACTCCACATCCTTAGTAAGATCATGCCCCTCAACAGGGATGCCACATCTCATATAGGTCACTCAAGTAGCTCAATATGTAAGCCCCACACCAACTATAACCAAGATATTTCCTCTTATGAAGGGAATATTTCACAAGTAATCCCCACACCACCCCTCATCGACATTCCCTTCGTGACGTGAGCGTCCTTACTACATGACATTAAACATCAAGGATTTATCCTATCACATGAACATAAAATAAAAAATCCAACTAAATGGGTTTTGATACCTATCCTTTAAACAAGGTATGTATGAGTCCTCCATGAGCTTCAGTCCCAACCACGGTAAATTCATGGTGTTCCCTCCTAGATAAGAACCAGCATGGGTCATTGTCATAGGACATTCTAATCCACCCCTCCTGGATCCACCTCAATAGGTTTTTCTCTCCCCTAGTAAAACTTTTAGGTGTTTTATCTTCCCTCTTAGGGACACAAATAATAATCCACCTTCATTGGGAATTTTAATCAATCCAATACACATACATAATATGTTAAACTACTTCCATTATCCTCCTTAATGGACATTCTGATCATGGTGGGGAATTTTCCCTCTTATGGATATACCTTATTGATCTTCGACTATGGGCCTTTATGATGGAACTTTTCCTATCTCTATAAGATGTTAAACTCACATCTTGATCCAGTATACATACCATGTGTTGAATCATGGGATGCTTGAGGAGAAAATCATTTTTAGACTTATGCCCAGGGAATTAACTACCTTGTGGCTAACTCGGGATTCCTCAGGTCTTGTTCCTAATATACCTCACATGAGATGCCTCTGAATTCAAAAGGAGAAGACCACCTCTAGGATCAATTGTATCATGATTGACAAGGGGATACTTGGGCTGCATGCTTATCTTTTCTCATGTGATATGACCTCCAAATAGGAATAACATACATTTTACCAACACACCCAGTGTCTAGATATTACAATAAATTATTGACGTTACCATATACTCTAATTAAAGGTTTCTTACCAATAAAATAGAAGTATCATAATTAAATAGAGTCCACAAAGGTATGGAACATGGAATGTGTTTCATGAACAAGACTCAAATATATGTGGGAGACATAGACTAGGAAACGATATCCATGGAGGAATCTATAGAATGAGGAACCCACATCCCATCATATCATTTCTATCAAGGAGATAACACTCCCATCAGTAGTGGAGCATTCCGCCCACATTTCTAAAGTTGGAATTTGGGGAAAGAAACACAAGTCACTTTGATGATGTGTTCCCCTATTAAGAAAGCATCAAAAAACTAATTCTTAATACATTATCATATTATAATAATATATGTTAATATCATAAGACTTTGTACATAGTAAATAATCCAAACAAATGATTTGGTAACAATATATTAATCCATCAAAAAATTTACTTCATATATTTTCTAAAAACAAGCATATAACTTCAGGAAATTGTATATGAATTTTTTAATTTTCATATGATAGAAAAAATGAATAAAATATCAGACGCATCTATGTTAGACTCATTGTTAAAATAATAATAATGTGGATATTTCTCTGAAATAAATTCATAAGAAACTTGTAAAGAATGTATAAAAACTAAATAAAAATTTATCAATGACTAAATGTTTTTTATAAGTAGTTTAGGATTTAAAAACTTTTATTAACATGTGTTAAAGGGAAAAGTAAGAATAAAAAGTAATAATTTTAAAAACAAAAATTAAGTGAAATGGAAACACTTGATAAGAGTTTGTGATAATTTATGAGTAAGGAGTAGTTGAATATTGTTCATATAAAATTAATAAAACTGTAAATAATTATTATAATAAGGATATTGAGTTGGTTGGAGTTTAACATTATCATAAAATTGAGAACTACTATTTGTTTGGTGATATGTTAATAGTATTAACTGATTATAAGAGCATAAATTATATATTTTATTAGAGATATTTAAAACTATTATAGTATATATGGGTGGAATATCTATAATAAATTCATTTAGGGATGTTATATACATCTATGAAATGGAATTTCACCATAGATGCATTGAGTTGGAATCCTTAAGTGGATGTCATTCATGAGTCCAAAGATTAGTGATTATTTTTACCTCTATTCTTTTAGTTCCATACAAATGTGTTTAAAGAGTAAGGTTTTTCTACCTTTTAATATCACTTATTCTTTTATGGATTTGGGGAAGGAAGTTTAAGGTTTTTAATTTAATTTCTATGTTTATATAGGGAACATTTTAGAGTGGGGAGAAGATACTTGGGTGGGCGCTGAGAAATGATTCACTGTGACACCCACCAATCCCCAGTACTATAATTTTATATTATTTTAAATTAATTGTGGTAGAATAATTTTTTTAAAAGTTCTTGAGAGTTTTAGGTTGGGAATTAAAACATTTGGTGGGTTTTTAAATTGAGAATAGTTATCTTGAATTTCTTTTTTATCTATTTGGAAACCATGTTATTAGGGTTTTTTTTTAATAGATCTATTTGAAACGTCCTAATAATAGTTGAATAAACTATGAGAGGGATTGGTGAAACCATGTGAGGTTATCAGATATTTTTTAGTATGGTAAACAAGGTTTGTGCATGGTTAGTTAAACCATGCATCTAAACTAGTAATTACACCCAGAATCCTTAAATGTTTTATTTTATTTTAATTTTTTCATAAATGAAAATTAAATTAAATATCTCTATAATCCCACTCCCCACTTTTATGTGACACACTATCCCCCTGACCTCCATGGTCATTCCACCATCCCCCATTTTCACCTCCTTTCATCTTGAATTTACACTCAATTTCATTGGGATTCTACATCAAAATCATTATGGTAAGGTCTCTACTCTTCCATGCCTTATATTTATGGTGATTTTTTATCTCTCTCTATCACCCATATTGTTTGTTTTAACCCTAATCCCAAGAATTGACCTTATGTTTTTAATTAATCCATTTTTATGGAGTGAAATGGGTCTCTTTGGTCACCATTTTATATATTTGGGAATCCTATGTTCAAGGAATTTCATTTTGGACTATATTTTCTCGCCATCAATCAAGGTGATTTAGGTTTCTATATAAACTAACCTTTATTTTTGGAATCATTTATCTATTGGTATTTAATTCTATGCCTTAAATTTTTATATGTTTTTATTTATATTATATATGGAATTTATAAAGATCAGAGGTTGATTTATTAAGGTTTTCCTGAAATGCAATGGGTTTTCCAATTTAAAACGTGTTGGCTAAATATGTTTTTATCTTTTTCTCACATCGATTAGTGATAAAATTGTACAGTTAGATTTTCATAAACAAAGTGGATGTTAAAAATATTTGGAATGAATTTTAAAATTAATTTGAAAATGGTATCCTTTTCAATACAATTAGTTCATGAAATTATATGGATTAATAAATTATTTAAAGAGTTTATAGAAATAAATAATAGTGTATAGAAATTATTTTACACCATTTTGTTCATGGAAAAACCCTAGATTGATCTTTCAAACCCTTTGGTGGTTTAATGGAATATGGTCTAAATATTTTATTGACTTAAAAATTTTGATATTGTAGTTTATTTGGAAAATACTATTATATATGATTTTAAGAATGATTTTCAATGATTTTTATAATAAATTATTTGAAGTGGAATCAACCATTTATAGGGGTAGATAATCTAGCATTTAGATTCATTTCTCCTACAAAACCCATTTGACATATGGAAATGGTTCTCTATAACGTTTTATGGGAGAAATAACTCAAAAACCTTTGATTATTTTATTATGGATGCTTATGACCCATGTTTGGTGTTTTTTTCATGCTTTACATGATTATTTTTCAAAAATTCTTGGATGAGAGATTTTGATTTTGAGGGTTATGGAGGTGTGGGAGGTTTACATTGATTATACTAATAATACATCTATCTGATTATTTTTTATTGAACAGGAATATTTTTCATTTAATGGGTACTCTTGGAAAGTAGAACATGGTAACCTAGGGTTTGTAGATATATGCAAATTCCTAATTGGTTTCGAACCGCTAAAGATTATAGATAAGTACTAATTATAATGTGGTAACTAATGGGTTATCCTGATCATAATAGATGGTGTCAAGACTCGATATCATTATTAATCAAATTATGTCATTTTATTTTTCCTTACAAGTAAAGTTATGGATATCTTTAATCTTGGGCCAGCATATACTTTGTTTTTTTTGTTTATTGTGATGCCCATGAAAATAATTGACAAGAGATGAGAATATCCCTTATATTATCATGTTTTTTTATATCCTTAACTCCTTAGATTGATTATAATATTTTATTATTACTTATGAAATGTATTTTGGATATATCACACATTTACTTTTATTTATTATTGTGCTATTTTATCTTTATTTTAAAATGGTTTCAATGGTTCATTCATTGAAATTTTTTCAGAATAATGTTTTTAGTAAATGTTTTAAAATGAGAATAGAGATTGTATTTTAAAATTTAATATTTATATTATAAATAATTTATAAATATATTTAAAATTTATGTTGGAAATTGGGATTTGTAAATGGATTTAAGTGTCCTTAAAAAGTACATTTTTCTAAAGAGTTTCAATTTCTGATGAACTTTGAAAAATATTGAATTTTAATTGAAAATTTACATTTATTTTTATCAATTGTAAATATAAATTATATTTTAAATTGGTTTTAAATTAAAATTAGATTAAATCTATATATATTAATTCTATTTTGTTCATTTTATTCATTTTCATTTGGAAACATGACAAAAAAACTTTGTAAACATTTGAATATTTTCTCTTAGAAAACCCTCTTTATCGTCACACCTATGGGATTAATTTTAAATTAATTTAATCTACTTATATGAATATAATTTGGGAAATGGATTCCAGATCTGGAATAAAAATAATTTAAATTATCTAATATAGAGAGCCTAATTTTTTACTAAAATTAATAATAATAATAGTAAAAATTATTTACTATGTTTAAGGTGAAAATGGGTTTACCTGTGAGGTTAAACTAAAAACTAAATGTTAAAAATAACCCAATTTTGTTTTAAAAAAACCGATTGGTTATAAATATATTTATTTCATCTCTTATAGGGTATATAATGGTCTATTTCTGAACCTTGTGACATGATAAAAATGTGGGTACACATTTTATTTTCAAAAATGACAACTTTTCCACTCACCATACATATAAAAGGAGACCTCTATCCTCTCTTCTTCACACCTTACAAACATTTTGGTTATGCCAATATATACACAAATAACATCAAAAATTATATCATCTTATACTAAAACCCTTATTTTGGACATAAGGACAACTTAGGTAGTATTTTTTAGCAAACCAAAAGAAGATACTCGAAAAGAGGTAATGTTCATAAATGAGATTTTTTTTATTTCTTTCTCCACACCCTTTAGTTATTATTAGACAATTATGATATAATAACCACAGTATATAACATATAATAAAATGTTTTTGTGTTATGTGGATCACCTACAACCATTTCAACTTCCACTAAATTGGTAACTAAATAATCTTTTGTGTATAGGGCAGAATACTGCCTCCCGAACAGATTTCATTATTTTTTCCATTATCACCTCGTACGATTCAGTATGATAATAGATATGAAGTATATATATATGATATTTATTACCCAATTATTACAATGGAGTCATTATATCATATATATCCTTTTTTTACTATCCATTCCATATGGGATATGATAATGTCGATCATGTGTACAAAGGACTACCTCCTCGTGAAGATATGTTATTCATTTTCACTAATGCTATACATAAAAGATAATAAGGGTTAATATATGTGATAAATAAAACATTAATTATATGCATGGAAAATTTAGAACTTTTTAATGAAAATATATCATTTCACTACTTACATTTTCACTCATGGAAAGATGATAACATCGTTCTTGTATGTGTGGACTACCACCTTCAAGAAGTGTTGTGAATCTTTTTATCACCACACAACATGGATGATATATATTATTATATTTAAATAAGAAATATATTATTTATTATATTATTATAATTCATGAAATTAAATATATTTCTTACGTCATTTCCATAATTATCATTGAAAAATGGAAACGTTACTCGTGCGTACTTACGTCCTATAGTCTACCTGATCGTAACATACTTCATTTATCAAAACCCACATTCATGATTAGTATTAAAAATATAATTAATATATTAATGGGATAATTAAGTCACAATTAACATTCTGGATATTATTTATCCATGACCAAATTAAGGGTACCAAAAAAATAAAAAAATCAATACTTATATGAATAACAAAGTTGTTATTACCCAAAAGGTGATTTTAACAACGAATTGTTAATAAAAGGATAATAAATTGTCACAATAAAATAATATAAGGTAGTATATATGTAATTATAGTTCTTTAACGTATATATAAAAAACATATATGTATTATATAGTATTTATTAACATGTATAAAGGATGTCAAGACTTAAGGTAAGGGATTTTCATCTCACTTTTATTTTCTATGAGAAAAATTCTTTATTCACCAAATTTTTTCTTTATGTGTTGTATATAATACACATGAATTAATTTTATGATGATTAAATTTAAATTATTGGTAATTATATATCCATTTTTAATCTATCTTTTTTGTGTTTTTATTCAGACATTACCAATTAAATAACAATTTTTTATGTCAATTTTCCATATTTGAGACATAGGATTATGTTATGCACCTATATTATTGTATAAGGTGTATTTAAATACAATTTAATAAATAATATGGTCAATTTATTTATACTCATTGTTTTTAAATTTCATTTAATGATATTCTGTCACGGGGCTTATGTTTCAAAGATACCATAGTGGTAAGGATTTTATATTTTAATCTCATCATATATCAGGATTATTTGTGATTATGTTTTTAATGATATCATACTATGAACAATATCTCATGAAACTCGTTAATCTTATTATACACCAACTATTTCATGACAACACATATTTTCCATTCATTTTCTTCTCATTATGTATTCTGAAGATCAAGAAATTTAGAAAAACAGTCTTTTCGGTCCAAACCCCCTTTTCTTCGAAACCCATGTTTTCTAAAAAAACCATTTTTTTTACATTCTTTTAATTATTTATTAATGAAATTTTTACCCATGTTTTAATTTTTACAAATTTTTTAAAAGGAATCATCATTTCATTTTTCCAACAATTCCTATTTAGATTTTACCAAAAAATGTAAAATCAATATTTGTTTTAACTTGTATGTCATGAATGAAATTTCCCACAATTATGAACACTTTTTTATTTTATGATTAATTTATATATTTTTAAGGTTACTTTAATGGAAAATAATTTTCAAAATGTTTTATATTAAAAAAAATTAAAATCCAAAAGAATTGTTTTTAAAGAGATATGTTTTAAATTATTTTTAAAGCTTCCTAATTAATTTTACATCAATATTTTCAATGAAAATTATTTTCAAAATGTTTTATGTTTTAAAAAAATAATGAAAATATTTTTTCCTCAAGAAACATACCAAAAAAATTTTCTTTAAAAATCATTTTCCATCTAAGATGATTTTCTTTTATGTTAATTATACTTTAATGGTGATATCGACAAAGGATACCATTTATAATATTTATATGGATGGTTTATGTTTATATTGAAAATATGTTTATGAAACTTATTTCCCTTTATTAGGTTATACCATGATAAAATTATTATGAAACACGATTATTTTTCCGTGGGTTATTCTTTGAGGAAATAATGAAATGGTTAAAAACCCATTTCTTTTCATGGGTTCTAGTATACTAAACTTTTTTTTCTTGTGGCATATTTTTCTATGATTTTTATCATGTCATTGGTGGAACCTATTTATACTTTCATTTAATTGGGAAATGATAAATTTTCTATGTCCTTATAAGGTACATGGATAGTTATCTGAAGCCTAAAAAGGAGGGAATATATGTCGTTATCCCAATCCCAAAAAATATATTAAACCAGTGGTTAGCCCAAGAACTATGTAGGTACATGGGTGGGTAGCCCAAGACTAACATGTTATTAATTTATTTTTTAGTACCCTTGACATAATGATTTATCTAATTAGGTTTATTCCACAATTACATGTCTTATTCCAATGTTATCATATCATGGATCATTTTCACTGATTCTGTTATTATTTATGTCTTACTATATATCAATCTTTAGGTTATGACTCATGATTGTGAACCTTGATATACAAATAAAATTAAAATTTTATCATACATTTATGATCTTATTATCACAACTAGTAATTCATACTATATACATGGTTTAAATCATGGATATAGGTAATGGCTATAGTTTATAACTTTGGATATTGGTAACAGCAATAGTTTCATGAAATGTGGCTCCTATTGGCATGGAAATAGGGTTATAACAATAGAAATGTTTTCAAACCATGGCTATAGACCTATAACCAAGATTTCAAATCCTTGATACATGATCCAATTTCAAAAAAAAACGACATCCATTGCACCCTCCACCCTTCCTTACTGGGGTTTTTTTAACAAAAAACATATGTGGAATGAAAAAACACCATAACCAATGTTCCATGAATGTCATATAGAATCCTATAAATAATATAGACTTCACACATACTGTTCCCTACATTTTCAAATATAGAATCATCAATAGTACCCTTTCAGGTGTCCATTACTAGTGCCCTTGTCAGATATGGCATACATCCATGCCATTGCAATTATCTGCTTCATGTATTCATTTCCTTCCTTATACATATCCTTCATTAATTACATTATTCTTTCCATGGGATCACCATCCCTATCCATGTTCGGTTACATGTTTTCTTTCTTGGAATGCAGATCTAGCCAGTTTTCTTTTGATACTTTAGCCAATGTGATGACGACCTTTGAAGGATTCAAACCCACCCTTCTGAAACAACCATACAACCTGATAAAATACAAAAAAAAACAAAATAAAACACAAACTCAGATGCACCCTACACCATGAAAAATCAACAGATCAAAAAATTGTCTCTATTTCACCCTACTAAAAAACCATCCTCCAGTAATGCAATGTAGTGTAAAAAAAATGTAAGCCCCATTAAGAATATCATGTCAGCAACACTTAATTGGAACCACCTATATCCTTCATTAACATGGTTATATAATTCCACAAAACCATAAAATAGTATACCCCACAACATCTACTAAACACTAACATAATTATATGACAGAATTCAATGTATAAAACAAGAATAAAATTTACATCTAAAATGTACCTAAATATCATTATCATCAGAACCATCATGACCATTATCGTCTCCTTCAAAAACACCAACATCATTATCACCTCCCCTTAGACCACCAACATCATCATTGACATTCGCATTATCATGTGCACCTAAATCAATGGAAGGAGTAGAATAATCCTTATAAACCTAATGAAAATTAATGGTAAAACATTTAATTAATGAGAAAAATAAAAAGGTTATTAAAAAAATCAACAAATAAAAACAGATTTATTTTATTCAAATAAAATCATACAAAAAGTGAAAATATAGTAATGCTAGGGATTTTAATGGAGCTTAAGGGAATTAAACAATGAATTCCATATATAAAATTATGAAATTTCTAGTTTGATCACTCCCACACACTTAGTTTATTGATCTACATGGAAATAAATTATCAATTTTAATTCCAAAAAATATGAAAACCCTCATTAATATGATGTTCGTAACACTATCATCTCATCCAATAAACAAATTTTAGAAAACCGGGTTCAAAATCATCTACAATCATGCAGCTGATTACATTACAACTCAAATAAAATCAATAAAACATAGTTAATTTCAACTCCTATATACTTGAGAAATAAATTTTAGAGAAACAAAATTGCTTGTAATAGCCCTGGACACCCAAAAGGGAATTACCAAGGACCTAAAAATTCAAAAAAATTAAAAGTGAAATTAGAAAAGTCCTTATAATATCAAGGAAAATGAAAGGTGTGAAGTGGTGGTACCTTCTACGTAGAGACATATTCTCCCAGACCACACAACAATATTGAATAAAACATGATCGAACAACACATTCTGTTCCCTATCCCATAACACATATTCATCACCATAATAATGAACCAATCTCTCAGCAACTTCTGGATCCCTTCTATCAAATGGAATTCCCATTTCAAAGTTTCCAACATAATTCCTAACATCAATTTGAATAAGAAATGTTCTAGTAAAAGAAAATTGAATTTTTTTTACTCACTTATAAGTCTAAAACCTGATCAATCTGATGAATATCATTATTGGTCGAATCATCAGTGCTCAACATCAATGAACAGGAAACCTCATGGTTTTCCCTTAATGAAATGTGACTAATAAATTCTTTCTTGGGATAATGTAAGATGTTGGGAGTTATTGAAATGTTATGAGTCCCTTTCTTAAATACTGAATTCCCATCACCAGGTGTTTCCACTATTATTTGTAGATTTTACAAAGAAGCATGCACAATGGTGATGTAAAAATATTCAAAATATTAAGGGCTCAATATTTTATGATTCATCATTAAACTAAATACAATCTTCATATCAAAATATCATCTTCTATCCAAACTTTTCATATAAAGGATTTTTGGAGATACCACCTATTTAAACCTTCTGTCAACATGAAACTTTAAAAAAATCATTGAAAACATTCCAAAAAGTGGAATGTTCAGTATAAAAATGAAAACATGACAGGATTTAATCAATGAATTTTTAAAATAAAAATCCCAAATGCACTTATTTTTTCAAATATTAGTTCCAAAATTACATTCCAATGAAAACATTTGAAATAATGAAATACCCAAAAATTCTAAAACATGAAATAGTATCATTACATTATTTTATAAAATATCCAAACAACATAATTATAGGACTATAGGGATTAAACATTCCCCCAATCCCATTATTATCTTTCCACTTTCTCAATTTCATAAAACAAATAAACAAAACAATTCTATCATTTCGTCACTTTGTTCCCATTGTCACCCTCTCCCCTTTTGGAAAAAAATTAAACTATTACATCTAAGAATATAAAACAGAAACACATAATTATATATATGTTCTGTTCATTATAAGAAACAATGTTTATAGATAAAGAGTTTATAGTAGTCCATATTCACTAAAAAAATAAAAATCACTTAGTATAAACTCCCTTAAATAAAACACTCCAAAAAACAAATAATCCAGTAGAAAAACTTGAAACCCACAGTCAAGTGAAATATAACATCAAAAAGATTTAAAAATAGTTGGGGTTAAAGCCCAAGTTTTATGCCTATATTTCTCACAAGGGTTCTTGGAATGTTATTTTTTCAAAATTTCAGCTACCTGATCTTCAATGGATAAATATTACAACATTAATAGATTCTGATTAATCATGGTTTTGATGAAATAATATATAAAATCAATGTATTTTATTCTTAATGAAAAAATGGATTCATAATGATGTTGAATAAACTATACCTTCCACATAAAATAAAAATAATAAGGTACACTTTTTCACCCAGTTCAATAAATTATTGTCTCATTTAATAAAACAATGTATAAGAATGAGTAGTAGTAAATTTTTTGATATTTTTATTAATGGATTCATTTATCTCTAATAGATAGTGTTCCAAATTTCCTTACTCGTGAGGGTGAATCTTTCAACCCCTCCTCAGCTACTGGGGTTGGAGATTTCTACTAGTTCCAAATGTCATTGGATGGTACCTCAATTTGAATCATAAAACAAGTAATTTGTGTCATCTAATTTCATCATATCTCTATGTTAAATTTGATATCCCAAATCTACCCCTAGAATATTTTTGTATTAAAATTAAATAAAAATTCTTCTATTAGAAGCACGTATTCTTTACGTCATTGGAATATTTTTATTCATCCTACTACAATCAATGACACGTATCTAATTTTTTTATTAAAACAAACTCAATGTATAAGGACACTATGGTAATACTCCTTCATTAGTAGTCAATTCAAACAATTATATAATTATAATAAATTTATTAGGAACTTATCAATGATAAAAATAACTGAAAAATTGATTGATTAATTATTGTAATAATGGTATAAAATTAAAAAACCAATGTCAAAAAGGTTATAAGAGTCTCCAAAAATATATATTGAGACTTCTACCCAAAATTGATGATAGTAAACTTTTTTTAGAATTCCAAAGAAAATTGAACCTTTAGTAGGGTTTCTAGATGAGATTACTAAATATAAACAATCCTTATTAAAGTAATCTAATATTCTTTTTTAATATCCTAATGCTTTTGATTAAGATAATATTTATATTGATAGGAATCATAAAAATTTTGGGTAGATAAAATTTGTAATTTTGGCCATAAATAAATATGGTGATTAAATAAATCTATATTTTTCAAAAAGAGAGGAAGATAAAAGAAAAACTTTTGGTCAGTAGATTATCATGCTTCAGGTGAGGATAATATCATGCTACAATAGGCTGGTATCATTATTGTAGTGATTTTAAGAGTAGTAAATCAATTTCAAATTAAAAAAAGTAAAATATATTCTGAGATATCCTTGGAAAGAATATTAATATTGGTAAAAATATATATATTTTTTATCAATTATCACAACATTTATCAAGATTTGATTAACCATATAACCACAAACTATTATCTTTTAGAGTCAACTTATTTGAAAATCTATTATCCTCATAAATCAATACATATTCTTTTTGTGTGTTCTATTCACACGCACACTTCCAGATAAAACCTCTATGGATCTCACCCTAAGGACATCCATAACATGTTATAAATATTTCCAGGAAACCATGATCTATGATATGTTAAGGTTAATTAATAGAAGAATTATTATATTCATAGACTAACATGTTTTTTCGTAGTATTTTTTCCACATTCACACCTCATAAGAAAGCATAAAAGGATATCACTAATCTTATTATTTTTGATAAAAACACATTTAATTGTTAATTTCTTATTACATAGGATTCTAAAAATAAATTTAGAGCTTTTGACATAAATAGAAATGAAAAACCAATCTCATATACTAATACATGTGTTGGGACCATGAAATTTTTTGATGTTGAAGGTTCTCTTGAAGGTGTTTGTGTCATAGTGAGATATAGTTGGTTGATAGTCAAGTGGGTATGATTTATGACTTTGGTATTAGAATTTTTTGTCAACACATCATTCAATATATGAATCATATTCAAACCCAAGTATAATTTCATATTTTCGAAGAAGTGAATACTATTTCGTTGTTTGGAAGAGATATAAATATTATTGGATTTGATGGGTGAAGTTTTGAAGAAGTTTTGGTGCTAAAGAGACAATCATGTCATAGGGGAAGTCATCATGTTGTTACAGTCCTATATAAGATTAATGCTTGATGATGTCAGAACATATCACACCACAATTTATATTGTCATGTTGTGATTTTTTTTTGAAATGTCAAAATTCTTGAGTAAGTCCTTCATGAAATGAAGATCACTCTGTAATTGTTTGTCTATGAAATTTTGAGTTCTTATTGTTTGGTGTTGGAGATATGGTTGCGTCATGAGGGAATAAAGTTTCTAATGGAAGAAATTGATCACACTATAATTTGGCCACACGATAGTGGTCTCAGGATGAAAAATTTGTTATTACAGGAAACAGGTAATTGCGTCTTTTAGAGATGATTAGACTGACTCGTGGTCACACCGTGATGTAGTTGTATGGGAAAATTAAATTCCCCTTAGGATTTGAGGTTTTAGAGGTCACGTTGTAATGGATATTGGTCACACCACAATTCCCTTGGGAGAAAAGTCATTGGGAGCTAACCAGTTTTTTAAATTAATTTTTTTATTCTAAGTTTGTCTCTATAAAAAATAAAATTATAAATACAAAATAATTATAAAATTATATGTGGAAATATTATGATAAAACTACCACTTTTTCTATGGTGAATATAATAAATATTATGAGTGTTTCCTCCCAATGAATTTCTCATTCTATTATGGAGAAAGCCAAAAAATAACATGCTTCAATATTTCAAGGTCAGGGAAAATAAGAACGTTATAAAACAAGATCAAGGGATATTTTTATTTTTTGGTAATGTAGAATATCTGGGTATAAGGAACAAGAAAATTAGAATAATGTTTCAAGAACTGGATGAAATGGAAGGCCAAAAATACGAGAAACAGATCTGGAATGGTGAAGAGATGTTATCTATATATATCCAATGGATTTGAAAACATGAAGACCATCTATTTCATTTTAAATAAATGTGGTCAAAGGAGAGATAAATGATTTTTTTATTCAATTATGTTTGTTTAAAATACAAATAAAAAATAAATCCTATAATACTAGAAGATGGATACAAGTATATTTTTAGAAGATATAAAATGTATAAATATAAAAGAATTATACAAAAGATGTTTTCCAAGACGTCTTATGATAAATCCTTTGATAATAAGAACTATAATTTTGAAAATGTAAATATATTAGTGTATCTATAAACATAATAATTATCATGAAAATTTTCACTAGAGAGTTGAAAATTATGTATTTATTTCATTATTTATATAACATGGATTTTTTATAAGGATAATCTAAAGAAATTATACTTTTTAGGCTATAAATATTAATATATTTGAAATTATGTATGTGTTATAGTATTTGTATTAATCCTAACTGTAAGTATAAGAAGAACCTTATGATTAATCCTAACCATAAAATTTTTCACTATCAAATTAGAAATGTTAATTTATTAGAGAAATAAGCATAAGAATATGCTAAGATGTGAGAAAAGAATAGCAAAATGCATATGTGAGAAAATTCATAAAAAAACAAAGTTAAAAATGGGATCTAGAAGAAATCTAAATAACACATGTAAAATATATAATAAGTCATTTGGATATTTAATAAATCTTTATTATAAATAAATTCAATATAATAATATAATCCATGTTTATAAATAATTGTTATATCACAAATAAAGATGCATAAAATTCATACCTAGAAATAAAATTTTTTCCCATTTTGACCAACTTCATTTTCTTATTAATTGAAGGGGGAAAAGGTATATTGAATTTCATTCCTTCATATGATGGAAAAGCCAAATAGATAATTGTATTACTAATTTCAGTGGAAACATCATCATAAAAATCTTACATTATATTCTTCTATAATAAATAATATATTAATAGATGAAACAATATTACATGTTATAAGTTAATTCAATTCACATTATATTCTTTATTAGGAAAAATAAATTTCAATAAGGGATTCTATATTAAAAATATTATGAAAAATTCTTAAATCAATCATATAATGTTGTATTCTCAAAATATTGTTTGATTAAAAAAATATCTGACAACATTTTTGAAAATGGTGAATGGAATAATTATTTAATGGAATAAATTAGAAACTAAATTTTGAATAATATAAATCTAAAAACTATGTAGAGGTAGTTTGATTAAAAATTTAAAATAATTGTATAATGAAGGGTATATTAAACATGAAATAATATCCAAATGCATTGATTTTCCCTAAATAGAGAAGGTGATTTTTGAGAACCAAATGCATCCTCATTCAACCCATTTTTATTTTTCTAAATTTAGATTATTTCCTTTATATGTTAACACATTAGTTTTTGGTACATTGATTTTCAGTTCATAACTTCTTTAAAAATAAAAGGAACATTTTTCATCAGGTTTTATGTTTGACTATTTAAAATATTAAATTTATGTTTCTTAATAGTAGTTTAAGATTTATCTATAAAAATATAAAAATATCTGGTTATATTTAATAATAAAGAAGCCTAGTTTTTTCAAACAAAAAACATCTATCAACTTGTTCCTTTCATGATGAAAATATTGACAAAGACTATAACGACCCATACTTTACATACATTGTTAATACTTAAAAATTGAATCATACTTATTACAACATATAACAAAACCACGAAAGGACCGTATAGGTATAGTGTCTTTAGAAACTGGGAAACATAAACAACTGGTTCATAAAACATCTACACTATCTCCCATTTATTTCATCATATCTATAGTCCCTTTTGGAATATCTTACTTAATAACCTTCTTCCTGACCTGGGGAAAGAAAACATACAAAAGGGTGAGCTCAAATGCTCAATAAGGGTAAACAAAAGAAATATCAATCACATCATATACATAAGCACATAACTTTTGGAAATCATAACCTGCAAAAGAGATCATAATTTCATAACATGGGATAAATCATGGCAGTGAAATGTAATCACAATAGTCATAACTTAAAACATGAAACTTTGTGGCATACACACATAATCATAGAGAATCATTTATTATTAGTCAAGACTCATTTCCAAGACTATCATAGTGGACAAAGTCCATTTCTGAACCGAGTTCACTCCTCATTTCAGTCCTGTTTCGCTGAACCGATATAACCTAACGTTCCAGCCATGTCTATCTCATGAGATATAAAATCTTTACCCAATGAATTGGAGGGAGATATAGGTCCCACCCATCTTATAATGATACCATTCTTATGTGTGCCACAAAATCACAAACCATACATCATAGCATAATCCATGTAATAAAAATAGGATTCTTAAACAACATGACATCATAAAACAACTCATATAAGATAAAGGAATTCATAAAAATAATTCCATCACAACATAATCAAATAAATGTAATAATAGAGATAAAAACATAACCCTTTATTATCTTATATGGAAATTAATTTTGATAAAACACATGAACTCCATTCTTGAGGAAAATATTCTTTCTACTTCAAAAAACAATTTCTTTCTTAACATGTCATATAATTTTGAACTAAAAGAAGTTGATTAAAAATAAACCTGAAAACTTGTAAAGGAAGATTCAAATAAATAATGTTCTAAAAATCCATTCATGCCGTATAATTTAAAAAAACATTCTTCGTACTTTTGTCGGAAAAGTCAAAAAGTACCTCTTACGAAAAACGACAAAAGATTACTTTCATATCCTTTACTAAAAACTCACCGAAGGGTAAAATTGGATTTAAAAAATTGTAGGTGAATGGAAATAATATTACATATTGAGGAAACATGGATGTGGATGATAAAATACACCCCAGTAAATACCAAAGTATAAACAATCTCGGATAAAAATGAGATTGTAATATTTCCCTTACCTTAGGTCCGTTTTGCTTCGTAAGTGTCCGAAACT
This sequence comes from Viscum album, assembly GCA_963277665.1. Classification (NCBI taxonomy): domain Eukaryota; kingdom Viridiplantae; phylum Streptophyta; class Magnoliopsida; order Santalales; family Viscaceae; genus Viscum; species Viscum album. The sequence continues at coordinate 722,475,952 of OY728122.1, read as the reverse complement.
CCTGTATAATGACTTAAATAATGTTATTGACTTATTCCAAAATCATACTTATTTTTATGATATCATATATGGTCATATACTTAGCTTCTTAGTAGTAATATTTCATTCTGACTTGTTATTCGGGTGTTTATAACTTTTTGTTCTTATGCGTGTCTTGTCGAATAAATTCTTATTCTTCTCTTTAGGTTATAGATACCTCATTTCCAGAATGGTATTAGTGTAATATATATCATATTAATTCATTCAACTAATTTATATAATCATTATGAAATTAAGATCATGTAGAACGAGTCGCATCACATCGTTGAGACAGTATTTCGTATGTACGCATGAGTGATGATATCATTCCTATGATCGTGGAATTGTATTGGAGTGTATGTATACTATTTCAGAATCAGTATCACTTTATAATAGTAATATATAGTCATTATTTACACCATTATACCCATCTAAGTAAGGTGGTGGTGGAAAATAGATTACACCACGGCGTGGAGACGGTATTCCGTACGTACGCATGCGCGGTTATTTCTTTTTTCGTAGGATGGATAGATGGTGAAATAGGGTTGTTTCATACTTATAATAACATATCAGTATATGAGTGATACTGATGTTATTAATTCATAATGAAACAACTAAAGAATAAGAAGTGGAAGAAGAAATAAAGATGAAAGAATCGGTAACGGACATTACCTCTTCTTTGAAGTGCTTCTTTGAGACCTTCTTTTAGGGAACTAAAATTAGTCTTTGAATATGACCAGGAACTCTAGTATGTCTCTAGGGAAGTGGAGAGGAGGAATTTTAAGGGGTTTTCCAAGCTTCAAGGCTCAATGTGGTGTGAGGAAGAGGGGGAGGAGGTGCCCTTTTATAAGGGAGGAGAGGGGCTCCTTCGGGAAAACTAAAAATATTATTTTATTATAAAGTCAAGTTCGGTTTTAAATAGATCCAAATTGATATATTTATAAGATAAGGTGGGGATGGGTAGAAATAATCTCATCCAATAGAATTTAGACAAGTTTAGTTATCAATTTTAACCTTATCATTTAGATTTAACTTTAAGTTAGATAATTTAACTTTTACCGTGTCTTCTTGTTTTCTTACACTATAGGGTTAATAAAATTACTATATCAAGCCAAAAGAACCCCAAGTTGTTTATTGTTAATATATATAGCCTTAGATAAGTAATTTTTCTGAACCTTAGATTTTTTGGAATAAAATAACAATTAGTAATATAATATTTGTTTTAAAAACTATTTTATGTCAATTTTGACACTATTAAGTAAATGATTTTTGTGAAAATCATAACAGAATGATTAGTTCGAACCAAGTTACTTAAATCAATACTAACATGTCATATTAACATATAAAATTAGTGTAATTCATAAAAAGTCTCAAATTACATTTATTTGGGTATTTATAACATCAATTATGTCAATATTTCACTAATAAGATAACTACTGTATCATCGTTGTGTCATAAATAAATTAAATTATTTAATGTATAAAAATTACAAATAAAATACCATTATATAGGAAATATTTTTATCTTTCTAATTAATATTTATAGTCGAATTTATATTATGTATAACCCCATATTAAAAATGATTTACTTATTAAACTTTGATTTTAACAATTTAACCCTTCTTTAAATAAATTAATAATAAATGTCCTAATCTAATCGAAGTGGGCCTAAATGGTCATATTTTATTCCTAAGGTTGTTTTTGGTCGAATTACACTTGTCCAATAGAATTAGGAAATGATTTAGGGTAATAATAATATCATTTTTACCCTTAATTGCCCTATTTACTTTTAACCGTGGTAAATAAAAGTAAAAAGTTGCTATTCACCAAAAATTATTTTCATCTCATTGAACCACATTTTAGTCCTTGATATTAACCGTGTCTCTCGGATTTTCTAAATTCCACTCAAAGAAGTGGTAAAATTAAGTTTTATGAAAAATTCAGTTTTTTTAACTACCACTTAGTGGTTTCACTATTCATCAAAAATTGAAAGTTTTCAGAAAAATACCAAAATTTCACCCTAGGCTAATTTCGATATTCCGAATCCAAAAATGATGTCCATTTTGAAAAATAAAATTTCAAAAAGTGGTTATTACTATTCATAACGGCTAGTTTTAATAATATTTTAATAGCATATCATTGTTTACTGAAACTCGGTATTGCGTATGACACAAGCTATCGAGGAAGGCCACGGTTGCATGTAAAGCAAGCCAAGCTAGTGTTGTGTGTAGTAAAATATTCCTTTGATGATTTATAAAAACAAAATATTTCTCATAAAAGTCTCGGGCATTACATTCTACCCCCCTTAAAATGAATTTCGCCCTCGAAATTCGTCACTTTGTCACAAACAGATGAGGATACCTCTCCCTCATCATATCCTCAATCTCCCATGTAGCTTCTTCTAATTGGTGGTTCCTCCATAAAACTTTCACCAAGCGAGTGGTCTTGTTTCGTAGGACTTTTTCACTACGATCTAGAATCTCTATCGGCTATTCTTCAAAAGAAAGATCTTGCTCCAGCGGTACAACTTCTGAGCTGAGTACATGTGAAGGATCAGGTATGTACTTTCTCTGGAGAGATACATGGAACACATCGTGTACTTGAGAGAGATTCGGTGGAAGCGCAAATCGGTAAGCTACCTTCCCGACATGATCCAATATTTTGAAAGGACCAATATATCTAGGGCTCAACTTCCCCTTCTTCCCAAATCTCATGAATCTCTTCCAGAGAGATATTCGTAAGAACACTTTATCACCCACTTCAAACTCTAGGTATTTTCTTCAGTTGTCGGCATAACTTTTCTGTCGACTCTGAGCTTCTCTTATGTGTTGTTGAATAGATCTGACCTTTTCTGCCATTTCATCAACGAGATCAGGTCCTAATAGCTTTCTTTCTCCAACTTCATCCCAGCAAGTTAGAGTCCTGCATTTCTTTCCATAGAGAGATTCATAAGGAGCCATCTGAAGACTGGAGTGAAAGCTATTATTATAAGAAAATTCCACCAAAGGTAGGTGTTGATCCCAACCACCTTTGAAATCCATAGAGCAAGCTCTCAACATATCTTCTTGGGTTTGAATTTTTCTCTCAGACTGACTGTCTGTCTAAGGATGATAAGCAGTGATGAAACTCAACTCTGTATCCAGAGTACGCTGAATACTTTTCCAGAACTTAGAGGTAAATCTCGGATCCCGATCAGATATAATAGAAAGTGGTACTCCATGCAATCTTACCACTTCCTTTACATATATCCTGGCAATCAGATCCAGAGAGAAATCCTCTCTAATAGCAATGAAGTGTACAGACTTGGTAAGATGATCAACTATGACCCAGATAGCATTATTGTCTTTGGATGTTTTAGGAAGTCCTGTGACAAAGTCCATAGTGATGTTTTCCCATTTCCATTCGGGTATGGGTAATGGTTATAACATCCCCTTAGACTTCTGTCTCTCATCTTTAACTTGCTGACAAACCAAGCATCGAGAGACATATTCAGCAACATCTCTTTTCATGCCATCCCACCAGAAGTACTCTTTCAGGTCCCTATACATCTTCGTGCTTCCAGGATGAATAGAGAATGAAGAACTATGTGCCTCATCCAGCAACTCCTTATTTAATTCCGGGATGGGAGGAACACAAACCCAATTCCTGAACTTTATTATCCCATCACAATCAAGGTTGAATTTAGGAACATTTCTCACCTTCTTTTGTAACTCGACATCTTCTTTTTGTGCCTCTTTAGTCTTCACATGTATAGATGGTTGAACATTCATTTGAGAAAGATAAGATTTTTCCCCTTACATTATAATTACAAGATCCATCCTTTGTAAATCCATAAATATTGGATATTTTGTGATCCTCATCATGGATAAACTGGCATGGTCTTGTCGACTTAATGCATCTGCCACCTTGTTTGCTTTCCTAGGGTGGTAATGGATTGAGCATTCATAATCCTTAATCAGCTCCAACCATCTTCTTTGACGCATATTCAGCTCCTTTTGTGTGAAAATATACTTTAAAATTTTATGATCTGTATAAATGTCACACCTTTCTCCATAAATATAATGCGTCCAAATCTTTAATGCAAAGATTGCCACAGCTAACTCCAAATCATGTGTTGGGTAATTTTTCTCATGGATTTTCAACTGTCGTGAGGCATAAGCTATCACCATATCATTTTTCATAAGAACACACCCCAATCCCTTCTTGGATTCATCACTATAGATCACAAACCTTTCTCCACAACAAGGCAGTGTGAGCACAGGTGCACTGGATAACCTTCTTTTCAACTCCTTGAAATTCTATTCACATTCCTCCGTCCAAAAAAACTTAACTCCTTTCCGAGTCAACTTGGTGAGTGGATTAGATAATCATGAAAAATATTCCACAAAACGTCGATAATATCCAGCCAAACCAAGAAAACTTCAGATCTCAGCTACTATTGTTGGTCTCGACCATCTTTTGATAACCTCAGTTTTTGCAGGATCAACAGATATCCCCTCTTTTGAGATTATGTGACCCAAAAATGAAACTTTTTGAAGCCAAAATTCACACTTGTTAAATTTGGCATAATGCTTCTCCTTTCTCAGGGTCTTCAATATAATTCTCAAGTGATCTTCATGTTCTTCCTTGCTCTTTGAATAGACAAGAATATCATCTATAAAGAATACCACAAATTGATCAATATAATCTCTAAAGACTCTATTCATCATATCCATGAAGATAGCAGGGGCATTAGTAAGACCAAATGGCATCACTATAAATTCATAGTGTCCATACCTTGTACGGAAAGCCGTCTTTGGTATATCCTCCCTTTTGACCCTTAATTGATGATACCCTGAACGAAGATCAATCTTGGAAAAGTATTGAGCTCTGTGTAGTTGGTCAAATAAGTCATCAATGCATGGGAGAGGATATTTGTTCTTGATAGTGATCTTGTTAAGTTCTCGATAATCAATGCAGAGTCTCATTGATCCGTCTTTCTTCTTAACAAATAGAACTGGTGCTCCCCAAGGTGACGCACTCGGGCGTATGAATCCCTTATCAAGATTCTCTTGGAGTTGCTTCTTCCATTCCTGTAACTCAATTGGGGTCATTCTATAAGGTGTCTTTGAAATAGGCAAAGCACCCGGTACGAGTTCTATTGAGAACTCAACTTCACGATTTGGTGGAAGACCTGGTAATTCCTCTGGAAAGACATCATCAAAATCCCGTACAATGGTCATATTATTAATCGTGAGTTTCTCACCAACCATTTGAGATAAATAACCTTCATTTAGTGTAATCAAGACCCATAATATGGAAGAAGTTTCCACTGGAAGGTTATGTTCATCCTTGCATCGATAGATGATCATAGATTTATCTGGAATATGAAATTTGACTTCCCTTATTTGGCAATTGATATGAGCTCCATATAAAGAAAGTCAATCCATGCCAAGAATCACATCAAATTCCACTATAGGAAGGATCACAAGATTTGCAGGAAGCACTTTCCCACAAACTTAGATCGAAGAAGAATTATAAACTTTTGATACGACTGTTGTGCCATTATGTGTTGTCACAGCTAACTCAACATCTAATTGTTGAGGTAATACGGTGATACCCTTAGAAAATTCTTCAGAAATAAAAGAGTGGGTGGATCCAGAATCAAATAAAACATTTTCTACTTTAGAGTGGATGGTAATTGTACCTTTCACCACATCGTTATCATACTCCACATCGCTGATAGAAATTGCATGTGACTTTCCTTTGTCTTTAGCCTTAAGAGTTTGTTGGCGTCGACCATCATCATCAACCCTTGGATTACAGCATTTATTGGCACAATGTCCAATCTCCTTGCACTTGAAACATTGAAGTGTAGTAGGTTCATTCTGTGTATCCCTTCCTTTGTTTGCATCATTAGACATCTTCTTCCCATCATCGTGGAATTCAAATGCCCGATGACCTTCCTTTCCAAATTTGAAACATTTACTTGTCCCTTTAAGACAACTCCCTCCATGTTTCTTTACACACTTTGAGCATAAGGGAAAGCTCATATTCTTTTTAGTGTGCTCTTTAGATTTTTCTTTTAATTCCATTTTCCTCTTCTTATCAAAACCATATGACTGATGGGTTACTCCAATCTCCATCTCAACTTTGAGAGCACATAGAATGATTTTCTCATAGCTATTGAAGTCTCTTATGGATAAGGCCCTTCGAAGACTTGGTTTTAAGCCACTAAAGAATCGATCGATCTTAATCTCAGGTTGGATAATAATACCAGAAGCGTACCTTTCAAGTCATGTAAAATTTTCTTCATAGGCACCAACAGATTCATCATCCTTTTGCTTCAGTTCAAGAAACTCTTTCTCCATCATTGTTTGAGAATACGAGGGAAGTACTTATTGAAAAATAAGTTCTTGAACTCGTCCCATTCCATGGACTCAATTTCATCCCTTTGCCTCGTATTCTTAATAAGATTCCACCATTGATCAGCATCACCTTCCAAACGATACACTGCTAATATGACTTTATCATGATCAGAACATTGAAGAACTGAAAATATCTTTTCAATAGTACTAATCCATTTTTCAGCAACTAATGGATCAGTAGAACCGTTGAAAGAAGGTGGATGCTGTCTCATGAAGGATTCAACAGAATGTTTCTCCTTCCTTTTCTCGTTTGGAAGTCCTTCATGATTCGTATCTTGAGAATGTTGTGTGAGCATGGCTACAAGAGTTTTCATTCCAGCTCCCATAATGTTTGGTTGCTCAGGGGGACAATCATTGCATTGCTCGTCGCATTCCGCATTAACAAGATTCCTTTGAGTTCCAGCCATTGACTAAAACCAAGAAGAATAGTGTGAGGAACAATAATTATAATAGGAAAACCACATAATCAAGAATAATATTTCACACTTAAGGTCTTATCCTAGGTTATTCATGGCCATTTCTAAAACACTATGATTGTGTTCTATTCTTAGAATTATCCTTAGGGTTCTTACTAAGGCTTTCACATCCTAGTTTCCAAAGGTTGACTATACCTTTCCTCTAATACCAACTATAATGACCCATAATTTACATACATTGTTAATACTTCAAAATTGAATCATACTTATTACAACATATAACAAAACCACGAAAGGACCGTATAGGTATAGTGTCTTTAGAAACTGGGAAACATAAACAACTGGTTTATAAAACGTCTACACTGTCTCCCATTTATTTCATCATATCTATAGTCCCTTTTGGCATATCATACTTAATAACCTTCTTCCTGACTTGGGGAAAGAAAACATACAAAATAGTGAGCTCAAATGATCAGTAAGGGTAAACAAAAGAAATATCAATCACATCATATACATAAGCACATAACTTTTGGAAATCTTAACCTGCAAAAGAGATCATAATTTCATAACATGGGATAAATCATGGCAGTGAAATGTAATCACAATAATCATAACTTAAAACATGAAACTTTTTGTCATACACACATAATCATAGAGAAACGTATATTATTAGTCAAGACTCATTTCCAAGACTATATTAGTGGACAAAGTCCATTTCTGAACCGTGTTCACTCCTCGTTTCAGTCCTGTTTCACTGAACCGATATAACCTATCGTTCCAGCCATGTCTATCTCATGAGATATAAAATCTTTACCCAATGCATTGGAGGGAGATATAGGTCACACCCATCTTATAATGATATCATTCTTATGTGTGCCACAAAATCATAAACCATACATCATAGCATAATCCATGTAATAAAAATGGGATTCTTAAACAACATGACATCATAAAAAAACTCATATAAGATAAAGGAATTCATAAAAATAATTTCATCACAACATAATCAAATCAATGTAATAATAGGGATAAAAACAGAACCCTTTATTATCTTAGATGGAAAAATAATTTTGATAAAACACTTGAACTCCATTCTTGAGGAAAATATCCTTTCTACTTCAAAAACATTTTTCTTTATTAACGTGTCATATAATTTTGAACTAAAATAAGTTGATTAAAAATAAACATGAAAACTTGTAAAGGAAGATTCATAGAAATAATTTTCTAAAAATCCATTCATGTCGTATAAGTTAAAAAAACATTCTTCTTACTTTTGTTGGAAAAGTCAAAAAGTACCTCGTACAAAAAACGACAAAAGATTCCTTTCATATCCTTTACTAAAAACTCACAAAAGGGTAAAATTGGATTTAAAAAATTGTAGGTGGATGGAAATAATATTAAATATTGAGGAAACATGGATGTGGATGATAAAATACACCCCAGTAAAAACCAAAGTATAAACAATCTCAGATAAAAATGAGATTGTGATATTTCCCTTACCTTAGGTCCGTTTTGCATCGTAAGTGTTTGAACCTCCTGTATAATGATTTAAATATTATTATTGACTTATTCCAGAATCATAATTATTTTTATGATATCATATATGGTCATATTCTTAGCTTCTTAGTAGTAATATTTCATTGCTACTTGTTATTCGGGTGTTTATAACTTTTTGTTCTTATGCGTGTCTTGTCGAATAAATTCTTATTCTTCTATTTAGTTTATAGATACCTCATTTCCAGAATGGTATTAGTGTAATATATATCATATTCATTCATTCATTAAATTCATTTATATAATCATTATGAAATGAATATCATGTAGAACGAGTCGCATCACATCGTGGAGACGGTATTCCGTACGTAAGCACGAGTGATGATATCGTTCCTATGATCGTGGAATTATATTGGAGTGTATGTATACTATTTAAGAATCTGTATCACTTTATAATAGTCATATATAGTCATTATTTATACCATTATACCCATCCAAGTAAGGTGGTGGTGGAAAATAGATTACACCACGGCGTGGAGACGGTATTCCGTACGTACGCACGCACGGTGATTTCTTTTTCCGTAGGATGGATAGACGGTCAAATAGGGTTGTTTCATAATTATAATAACATATCAGTATATGAGTGATACTGATTTTATTACTTCATAATGAAACAACTGAAGAAGAAGAAGTGGAAGAAGAAATAAAGATGAAAGAATCGGTAACGGACATTACCTCTTCTTTGAAGTGCTTCTTTGAGATCTTCTTTTAGGGCACTAAAATTGGTCTTTGAAGAAGACCAGGACCTCTAGGATGTCTCTAGGGAAGTGGAGAGGCGTAATTTTCAGGGGTTGGCCGAGCTTGAAGGCTCAATGTGGTGTGAGGAAGAGGGGGAGGAGGTGCCCTTTTATAAGGGAGGAGAGGGGCTCCTTTAGGAAAACCAAAAATATTATTTTATTATAAAGTCAAGTTCGGTTTTAAATAGCTCCAAACAGATATATTTCTAAGATAAGGTGGGGATGGGTAGAAATCCTCTCATCCAATAGAATTTAGACAAGTTAGGTATCAATTTTAACCATATAATTTAGATTTAACTTTATGTTAGCTAATTTAACTTTTACCGTGTCTTCTTGTTTTCTTACACTATAAGGTTAATAAACTTACTATATCAAGCCAAAAGAACCCCAAGTTGTTTATTATTAATATATATAGCCTTATCTAAGTCATTTGGCCGAACCTCAGATTTTTAGGAATAAAATAACAATTATTAATATAATATTTTTTAAAAAAACTATTTAATGTCAATTCTGACACTATTTAGTAATTGATTTTTGTGAAACTCATAACAGAATGATTAGTTCGAAAAAAGTTACTTAAATCAATAATAACATGTCCTATTAACCTATAAAATTATTTTAATTCATAAAAATTCTCAAATTACATTTATTTGGGTATTTATAACATCAATTATTTCAATATTTCACTAATAATATAATTACTGCATCATCGTTGTGTCATAAATAAATTAAATTATTTAATGTCTAAAAATTACAAATAAAATACCATTATGTAGGAAATAGTTTTATCTTTCTAATTAATATTTATAGTCGAATTTATCTTATGTATAACCCCATATTAAAAATAATTTACTTATTAAACATTGATTTTAACTATTTAACCCTTCTTTAAATAAATTAATAATAAATGTCCTAATCTAATCCATGTGGGCCTAAATGGTCATATTTTATTCCTAAGGTTGTTTTGGGTCGAATTACACTTTTCCAATAGAATTAGGATATGTGTTACGATAATAATAATATCATTTTTACCCTTAATTACCTTATTTACTTTTAACCGTGGTAAATAAAAGTAAAAAGTTCATATTCACCAAAAATTATTTTCATCTCATTGAACCACATTTTAGTCCTTGATATTAACCGTGTCTCTCGGATTTTCTAAATTCCACTCACAGAAGTGGTAAAATTAAGTTTTATGAAAAATTCAGTTTTTTTAACTACCACTTAGTGGTTTCACTATTCATCAAAAATTGAAAGTTTTCAGAAAAATACCAAAATTTCAACATAGGCTAATTTCAATATTCCGAATCCAAAAATGATGTCCATTTTGAAAAATAAAATTTCAAAAAGTGGTTATTACTATTCATAACGGCTAGTTTTAATAATATTTTAATAGCATATCATTGTTTACTGAAACTCGGTATTGCATACGACACAAGCTATCGAGGAAGGTCGCGGTTGCATGTAAAGCAAGCCAAGCTAGTGTTTTGTGTAGTAAAATATTCCTTTGATGATTTATAAAAACAAAATATTTCTCATAAAAGTCTCAGGCGTTACAAAGACCAAGCCACAGATGGTTGATAATTAAATATAGATAATCTAAATGTTTTCGGTGAAATAAATTAATGGTTGAGGTTCCTCTTTTTTTGGTGTAACATTTGAGTTCCCTTTGAAATAAACCCCTTGGTGATATAGCAGTACTATAAAAATTTGAAAAAAATTGTTCAGAATTAAGAAAAAAATAAAGATGAAATTTAATTCATGAAAAAAAATTGTAATTTAAATTTAAAGGGAAGGATAAAAAGTTGTGGAATATTGAAATGATAACTGACTAACCGGAAACATTGATATTACCATCCTCATAGACAACCACATCATTAGCTTGACACTAAAAAACTTCAACTAGAATACCAAGGCCTCACATACCTCTATTACACATATGATGGGGCATTTGGGTCAGTCAATGCCACGTACCAATATATATTTAATAAATAATGTAGTGTATTAAAAAAATCTTAATTATAATTTAACAATTTATAATGAGGGAAGATAAGAAAGAAAAAATTGATAATAATTGAAAATAGGAATGGACTACTATGAGAATACCATAAATTATATTAACAACATCCTATTAATCCTAAAAATATTTAATGTGGACATATGTATTAAATATATACATTATTTTAAATATAATAACTTATTTTTCCTTAAATATTAGTATTACGACTACAGAAGATTTATTTTTCATTTCATTTGTGTGAATTTTGAATCTGCATCAAACCCAAGAAACTACAAAGTGTTAACAAAAGATGAAAAATAAAATATTAAGTGAATATTTATAGAATATGGTTTAGAAAATTAAAGAAATGAACTGTTAATTCCTATAATATTTAAAATAGAAATGTTGATAATGCATATTGTAAAAAAAGAGTAAATATGTAAACAAAAATTATATGGTGAAAAATTTAGAGAGTTAATACAAAAAAAGCATACAGTCAACCTATACAATGGATAATTTTTTTACAATGAACCAATTGTTATTGTCATCAAAATTGTAGACACTGATTCCTTGATCAGACATAATGAAAATTGGGTAAAAATTAAAAGAAATCATACTCGATGTAATAAGTCAGAACAAATAAGCACTATCCAAGACAAGTATGACAATTAAAAAAATCAAAAAAAATAAATCTTATACTATGAAAATTGAAGAGGATCCGGATAAGAAGTCAAAGAAACCCTTCTTGGTGGTAGAAATCAAAGGTAATGTGAAGAAATATAATCGTATTGGTTCTTATGTTGTCAGATTTTTCATTATTATGCAGTGATGTAATGTATAAAATTAGAGTTAGTCGAAACACCATAGTACAAATCGAACAAATATTTGATTAAATATGACAATTTTCATTCAAACAACCCCTATGGCATAATCGGGGAGTCATGGAGCACTGACTGGTGAGATGTGGATGAGGGAATAAAATGTGCATAGACTGTAGATACCTTATACAATGAGTCGAGGAGGTGGGTAGACCAAAGGAGGAGGTAGAGATGGAGTTGGACCTAGGTTGGAGTCACACCAGAGTCGCGTCGGAGGAGGAGCAACATGAGGAGTTGAGGTGGCCACATAGGAGGTTCACCAGAGGAGGAGGTGGGGAAGCTACCTTGAAGTAGCCTCGGTGGGTAGGTGGGAAGGTCACGTCATTAAAGGAGGATCATCCCAAGGTGGGTGACCGTGTTAAAGGAGTAGAATTGCAGGAGGTTGGGTGGTTGCACCAGGTGAGGAGGGTTGTGGGGAGTAGGATAAAAAGTGGGTGGGGATCTTCATCGAGTAGGGAAAAAAGGGGGTTCAGATCATGAGCGAGTAGGGATAAGGGGGTACTTACATCAGTATTATATCAATCATGGCTATATATTAACCTATATGCATAGTTTTTTTAAGTAGTGGCTATATAAGTGTGTCTATAACCACATTTTCTAGTAGTGTATGATTACATATCTCCCTTTTTTACCCTTATCGGGCATCTGAGCTCATCCATTACAATGTTTTCATTACCTTGGTTATGAATAATGATTTTAGGATGGATTAATAAAGGGGACAATATTTATCTGAGATATTAAATATCTTTAATGAATTAAGAAGATTATTTTCTATGTTTCCAAAGGTACTAAAATATTATGTTCCTTGTGCTTTTGATTTAATAATAAAATAAATATTCACATAAAAAGATATAGTATCCTTGTATGGGGAGACTGGGTCACTATAGATTGTATCAGATGGAGGTTTAGTTGACCTTTAGACTCTTGAATAAGAAAACTTTAGTGAGACACCAAGGGTTGTTTCTAAGGATATTTCTAGTGATGTATATAAGGATAAGTCTAACTATAGTTCACTGTATAGGATAATGTCTTGGAATTTTGGAAAAGGATAGAGGGAGTGGTTTCTAAGAAATTACATCCCTATCTAGATATTACAAGTGGATGTGACTCTCACATAGAGGTTCTTAGGGGTAATAAATCTGAATAGGGTGTATTAAGATGGACTCTATAATCACTTTGTGTATAAAATCAAGCCTTGATTCACACTTGGTATGAAACTCTCTAGGGATATGATTTTGAAAATCACAAAATCATTATGAACCATCATGAATTATTTAAATAGATTATGACTATGAATGGCCTAGGATAAACCTTCAGTGTCATGAAATAAAAATAAGGTTTTATTGTTTAGAAAACCCATAATTTATTTTTAATGATTATGTGGTTTTCCACTATAATTAGTCAGTCTCACACTATGCATTTTGGTTTTAGTCAATAGAGGAAACACAAATGAACTTGGTTAACATTTAATGTAACTGAAAATATGATGATGACATCCGAATGGAATAGTGAGTGGGGTAAAGTATGTTGTGATTATTTTTAATCTTTATAATAGACCACAATTAAAAATATACACATTAAACAACTCACAGACTTTCCAAAGTGTAGAAGGATAGAATCTTCTTATAGTTTGGGTAGTGGAGACCATGGATGAATTAATATACAGTTTCTTATATGTTGAGAATGTCTGATGAATCACTCATGAAAATGCCTCAAAGGGATGACAATATGTTTCTGGTGTGAAAATTCACAAATCAAGTAACATAAAAGGAAAAATGAACATTTGGATTAACAAAATGGATGGGAATATTGTTCTACATAAATTATTATCAAAGGAAAAATGTTTCAAATGTGTAAAGTATGGTAATAATATAAATTGATGTCTTGTAGGGAAATATCATGAAGCAAATAAGAAAGGTTTTATGAGTAATGGTTTTTTTGATGATGATGAAGAGACCAAGAGTGACTTATTAAGGTAAATTGGTTTCAAGGAATAAGATGATGAATCATAGTCAATGGTTTGAGAATTAAGTTAGATGTTTGAATTATTTATGCATTGGAATTAATATAATATGTTGTATGAATCATAAAATATATAAGGATTATTCAGTTTATATTTTTCATTAAGGATTTTCATAAATATATTAAATTGTTCAGAAGGACTAAAAAAGAGATTTAATTGTAATGTGATATTATGATTAAGGTAATATACCCCATAATATGTTCTGAATATTGAGATAATGATATCTAGATAAAGAGATTTTGGATATGAATATGTAAATTGGATATTAATAATTACCATAGAATTAAATAATTATTATTTTACAAAGAGGTTTATGTTATCATTGTTTATGTTTTTGACATTTTTGGATTTAAGGAATATAAAAATAATCTATTTTTTAATTAAGGAATAAGGAGACATGTATTATTTCAATAATGTTTTATTGTAATCCAAGTTATTAACATATTTTAAGAGAATACATGATGAAGATATTAGCATGTTTGGTATGTGACAATTAATAACTGATATATGTTAATTGAGGGAATAATCGTAATTGTTTTGATAAATTTAGTGACCTTATTTAAAACTTTTTTATTTTGTATGGGTTACAAGTTTAACCATTAGTAGAATGGTTTAAGCTGAACTTTGGATGTGGATTTATATATTAACATATTACTTTAACATTTTAAGAGTTATCCATATTTGATAACCACTGCTAACCCTTCTTTAACTAGCAATGGAAGGAATGACTAATCATAGATCATATTTAGTGTCTCAGATATGAAAAATTAATCTCTTAGAGTAAGAGATGATGTAGAAATTGATCATGGAACAATAAAAGGATGAAATTGTTTGTATGAAATAAAAATATATCATGTAATTACATGTTCATATGTTCTTAGTCTTGATGGAAAATAAATTCTTGAACATTAAAAAAAGGATCTTGAAAAAAAATGTATTCATGTTATTATCATTTTTTTGATATTAATGACATTTTCACTTTTATTTGGTTTTTGGATTTATGGTCATTTAATTTATACTAACCATGTTCTCTATCACATTCCATCAGTATTTTGGTGTTATATTTCTCTTCTAATTCATTTTTTGGCTTCCTACCTAGGTTCTCCTATTTGGAAACCTAGTAAGTGTTCTACCAGATGTCTTTCACACATCTATTTCTCTTTTTCAAGGGGATGAATTATTAACCCTTTTTATAATGTGAGTTTATATGAAGAAATTTTCAAATGTCAAACTTTTAATGATTGAGAAAAATTTCTATGGTGAAATTCATTTTAAGGGGGTAGAATGTGACACCCAATGATTTTCTTAAATATGTTTTCAAATATATTTAATCTTTTTGATGTTTCTCATTACATGTAATGCTAAGTTTAGAATGATTTACACCTAACACTATGTTTGGCTTATGTTATAAATACTAATGATTTTTCTTGTATTATACTCAATGCTGAGTTTTGATTATGTTATAAATAATACCGTTTTCATCATTCATTACATGAAACACTATGTATAAATGAAATGTGATATACTAATAAAATATTACTATTTAATATTAATTTTATCAATTAGCCATTATAATGGGGTTATTAATACAATTAACTGAATTATGAAAATATATGGTTTACACATTTATATATAATTAATTCTCTGGTAACCAATTAATTAAAAATTAAAATAAAAACCGTTCAAAAATAAAGAAATCATTTTCTAAAAAATTATTTTTGTTCACATAAAAATGTTTTTCCTCAATAAATTAAATAAATAACATTTGGTGAATTATTTAAATGAAATTTATATATTACATATGAAATAAAAAATTTAATGTTCATCTTATTTATTTCTATGCAAGATAAATGAATAAATCAAATTTTACACTAAAACTGTATTTTTCTAAAAATCATTTTTTTCATTGGTGAATTTAATTTAATATTAATTTTCAACTATTTCAGAAAATTTATTTGAAAAAATATAATTATATTTTTTAAATCATAATATTAGAAATTATCTTATGAAAAAAATTTGGTATTTTTCTCTATGTTTTCATTTTTTAAAGAATAGTGAAAAATCCAAAATTTTAATAAAAACAAATAATTTTATTTTAAAATAATTATAAAGATAACATATATTTTAAATGGGTTTTATATCTACATTAGATAAATTATATTTCTCTTAATATAATATATTTAATTTGATTCATTTTCATATTGAAATTTTTTATAAAAAACATTACCAACTTTTGGTCATTTTCTCTTTGAAACCCCACTTTCGCGTCGCATCTGTGAACTTAATTTTAATTTAAATTCTACAACTAAAGTTAATATAATTAATAAAAAGAGTATAAATATTTTAAATAATCGTAATTTATATTATCTAATAATGTAAAATTAATTTTTTACAACAATGAATTAAAAATATTGTTAAAATTATTTATCATGGTTAACAAAAAAAATGGGTTTACCGGTGCGTTAAACTAAAATGATAAAGGTTAAAAAATCCAATAAAATTTAAAACACACATTTTATAGATATATTTTGAAATTATCTATTATATGATCAATAATGGTACATTTTTTAACCTTATTGCATGAAAAAAACATGGTTACACCTTTTTCTTTTCAAAAATTACAATTGTGCCACTCGCCTCACATATAAGTTCCCACTCCTTATCTTATATTCTTCCCACATTAAAACCATTTTTTCCAGACAATAACTACCCAAATAACTTCCCAAATTCATTATAATCATTTAATAATCATTATTTTGGAAATAAATCCATCCTTGGATGTATTTTGGTGTAAACATAAGGAGGATGCGTGAAGAAGAGGTATCATTCATCAATGAAAAGTCTTATTACATTTATTCCTCAACCCCATGGAATTGTTATTATCCACTAATAATATAATAATATAAATATATTTCACATGGTGATATGTTTTTATGTTATGGTAATGGCCTACAAGCATCTACACTACCATGATATGGGTTTTGAAATCATCGTTCGTGTGTACAATGGAATACAACCTCATGAACCAGTGTCATTCATTTTCCCGTTACCACATATCATGGTTCAATATGATGATGGTTATAATGCATTTATATGATATTTATAAAATAATTGTTCCTATATATTAATTATATCATATATAACTTTTTTTAATTTACATTACATTAGGGATATGATAATGTCGCTCATGTATATGGTGGACTACCACATCATGAAGCAATGGGTTTTTTACTTACTCTTTAAAATGATGATAATAAGGATAAATATATGTGATATACATGAAATAATTATTATATAAATGAAGATTTTATCACTCTGAAATTTAATATATCATTTTACTTCTTACATTTTCTCTCACCGATAGATGAAAACGTCGTTCGTGTACGTGTGGACTATCGCCTTCCCAAAGTTATGTGAATCTCTTTTCTTCACCACACTACATAGATGATTTGTATTATAATATTTAAATAAATAATATGTATTTTTTATTATTATGATAATTCTTTAAATATAATATATTTCTTAGCCTCTTTTCATAATGATCATTGAAAAATGGAAATGTTACTCAAGCATATGTACAACCAACCATCTCCATGATTGTAATGTACATCATTAATCAAAACAAAAAAATCATGATTGGTATTAAATTTATAATTGATATTTAAATATAATAATTATTACATAATTATTATTATAGAGATTATGGAGCCATGATCATTGTAAGGGGACCAAAAAAATATCAAATTAAAACATATATGATAAACAAAGTGATAATTTCTCAGAATGTGATTTTAATAAGGATTTGTTAATAAATGGGTAATGAATGGTCATAATTAAATAATATATGGTAGTAAATTTATAATTATATTACATAAATTTATTTATAATAAAATTATATTTATTATATAGGAGGTTTGAACATGTATAAAGGAAGTTGGTACTTAAGGTAAGGGATTTTCGTCTCATTTTTATTTTCAATGAGATAATGTTGTATTCACCACATTTTTATTTCATGTGATGTATATACTATCCACAAATTTATTACTTTATGAATATACATAAAATTAATGTTATTTATATATCAATTTTAGTATCTCTCTTTCATGGGGTTTACAGTTCAAACGTTACCAAATCGGTATGAGGTTTTTGTCTCAATTTTCCTTCTATGAGACATAAGAGTATAATATGAAACTATATTATTATATGATATATATAAATAAACACTATAATATCATAATTTTTTAAAATTTAATATTAAGTTCAATTGTGTACAAGATACACATCACTAAGCTTAAACGAACAACTAAATATTGTTATTATTTGACCATTATAACTTACTAATTAGAATAGAAGGTATGAAAAATATTAAATAAATTATTAAAATATGTTTTGAAAAAATATATTTGTAATGAATTATTTGGTGAAAATTTAATTATAAATGAAAATAATAACATTTTTTAAATTAAAGGAAATCTTTTTCTGAATAACTATATAAATGTGCAACAGTGTGTCTTATGCCGAGAAGATAAAACTATCACTCATGATAAATTATATTAATGATATATATATAATATAGATGATATAATGTTCAAAATCCATCCAATTTTTTTCTATACATTATAGAAAAATAAATCCAATATTATGCATAAAATGCTCTATTTTTTTAAAAGGTAGTTTTGCAGCCTTTTAATGGTGTGCATATTTTAAAACTAAAATTTGGTGATTTTAAATTTTTTTGAAAAAATAAACTTCATTTTTTAAATCATAGTATCAAAATTTATTTTAGTTGAACTTTTAGTATTTTTCTAATAAGTTTCATTTTTTGAGAAATAGTGAAAAATTCAGCATTTTAATTGAAAATTAACTTTTAATCTAAATTATTTATAATGTTAAACTATATTTTAATTTCTTTTAAGTAAAATTATATCAATTATATATATATTAATAAAATTTATTTAATTAGAATAATTTTCATATTAAATTTTGATATAAAAATGTTTCAAATGTTTGAACATTTTCACTTTAAAAACACCCTTCCTTGCTTTGTCTATGGGATTAATTTTAAATTAATTTTTGTCAATTATATGTTTCGAATTGTGAAAAATTTATTCCATATTATTATTTATATTGTAAAAATTTAGTAAATATTTTGATTTTTTCGGAAAATATGAATGGTAAACTTTGTAATTTATTACCACAATTAAGGGAAAATCAGGTAATTAAGAGTAAAAATAATATTATAAATATTATAATATCAACCTAAAACATGCCATAATTTTGTCCAATTAATGATGGTAAACTTAAATCATTCTTTTTCCAAATTTATTACCTCTTGGACCAACTTGGAGGACATTAATCTGCAAAAGGGATTTTATTTTAAGAAATGTAAAACATGTCACCCTAGTGTTTTTAATATGTATTACATATTCATTATGTTGTTATAAGAAATATATATTTTTACATAAATAGTATTGTTAAGGATAAAATATTTATCTTCCTTAGGGAAATTTATTTTTATTTTTCGGTGAATAAATAACCTAAATTGTTTGCACAAAAGTGATGTTGTAATAATTTTTCTAATGGAAATATCAAATAAATGATAATAAAAATATTGAAATAATTATATTTTGAGATAATTAATTTCAGAAATTAATTTATTATATGACCTTTATATGAAAAATATTTCTTCAAATAGTTTTTTTAAAGATATATTTTTGTATTGACATTTTTAAAAGTCAATGTAAAGAAAAGTGTCAAAAGTGACATTAATGATATTTAAAAATAAATAATATTTTTTAAAAGTATATAAAATTTAAAAAAATATTAATTTTGAAAAACTTATTTTCATAAGGATTAAAATTTAAATCATGGTCCCTTTGTGGTTGGTTTTTAACATTATATTAACTCTATTATCCCTTAAAGAGTAAAAATCAATGTTGTCACGGTAAGAATTAAAGGTGTTAAATGCATGTTAAAACAAAAATATATAGATAAAAAATAGTTAAAATATGTATAATTTTCATATTATGAATTTATTTCAATCTATAATCATCATTTATTTTAAATAAATTTGTTTCGATCCATTTGGAATATAAAATTAATTTACATTAATTTAATATTTTGAGAAATTCCAAGAGTGCCCCTCCCCTCTCTTAAAAAGGGAACCTCTTCTCCTCTTTTAATCACACTTCAAAACCTATTTGGTTAGGAAAAGAAATTTCAAAATAATTTTATATAATACCTTCCCACATTATAGAGGTCTTATTTTATAAATAACACCACCCTTAGTGGTCTTAATTTGTTAAGAAAAATGAGATTATCTGAGGAAAATGTATCATTTTTAATCAAACATTTCAATTTTATTTATTCATCCACATACTAAAAGTCTTATTAAAAAATGAAAAAATAATAACTCCAATATCCTATATACATTTATATGTTATTATTTTTGTTTCCTGGCCCATATTTATCTCATTTTCTATCAAATGGGAAAATAATTCATCATCTGTCTTTAAGGAGAACTACCACCTTGGGAACCACTGTAATTCATTTTCATTAACATATACCAAGAATGATTATAATTATGTAATTAAAGTTTATATTTTATATTAATGAATTATTTATATTTATTTAAATATAATATATCATTTACATTATTAACTTTCCCAGATAACGTTATTTGGGTGTACGTGTGAATTATCACCTCCAAGAAGCGATACAATTCATTTTTCATCACCACATCACATTAATAATATACATAATAAAATTTATAGAAGTTAAATTATATTTATGATATTATTATAATTATTTAAAATAAATTTATATTTACCTTCTTTCTATAATGGTTTTTAAAAAATGGAAACGTTACTCATGAGTACGTAAAACCTGCCATCTTCAAGATTGTAATATAGTTCATTTTTGATAACCATTCCTAATAGATTTATTTAAAAGAAAAATTTATTTATAATAATGATTTTTATTTAATAAATAATATTATATAGATGATGTAACAATGACCAATTTTTCTATATACAACATACCAAAGATGTTTTTGACATAGGTACCGAATATCGTCAAAACGTCCCTCCTGAACATAAATAATTAAGTAATTGTAATAAAATAGTAATAAGTGATATAAAAGGAATAATAAACCAGATTAAGGTTACAAATAAATTAAATAATTAACATAATATTATCATTATTTAACATAAATAACACATGTGATTAGTCATAAAAAAATTAAGGGACTCTTTAATTAAAAAACATTTTTAATTGATTTAAATATTTATTTTCATATAATTTCTATTTCATGTCCATGTTTTTAAAATGATTTTGATTAGTGAATTTATATGGACATGAATTTTTTAAAAACCAAATTTTTTAATTTATCTCAAATTAATTAAAAATGATCTTTTTATGGTTTTGTGTAAAGTAAAATCATTTAAAAATACTCTTTTAAAATGTATCTTTCATATATTTTTGAAAAGGTCAAAAGAAATATTTTTTAGCATATAAATCAATAATTATATTTCGCACCTTCATAATGATTTAATAATTTAATGGTTACTTAATATTTATTCTCAATTCTTTTTAAATAAAGTTTTTTCATTTTTATTTGTGTGGTTTTTATATTTGAGAAGTGATTTTTATGAGAAGAGGGTCTATTGATATCCAAAATTGTTTTACACGTCAGTTTAAAAATGTTTCCAAGGGTTTTATTAATGATATGGAACTTGAGAATTATATGAATCATGTGAGTACAATATAACTTATACTAAGAGTTAACCCCTATTTTAGCTCATGGGTGAGCCTGATATGGGTTATACGATGATCTCTAGTTAATTTGGTAGTGATTATTTTAGAAGTAAGAAGTATAGTTATTAAAATTAATAAGGTTTTGAAATTGTTTTATGAATATAATACTCTTAGTTAATGAAATCTGGGTTTAAACTATTTTATATTGGTTTTAAAGTCTTTATTTAAGAAAAACATGTAACACCCCAATATTTCATAGTATGTTAGTTCTTTAAAGTAATTCAAAAACTTACACTACATGCAACATTGAGTTCAAGCGCACCACGACTTACCAAACTAGCCGTTCAAAAGTGGTTATGAATAGTATTAATAGAATTTTGAACTTTATATAACTATTACAATTTTAGAAACCATATTATGAGTTTCTTAGACATAATGTAAGGACAACTTCATTTTTTTAGATAAAAGAAGTATTTTTCAAAAAATGCAATTTTACTGCCTTTTAATGGAGAACCCTTTTTAAATAAAAAATTTGAAACTTTTATATATTAATTTTGACCAAATAAACTTATTATTTTAGATCATGACATAAGAATTTAGTTTCAATAAATTTTTTGTGTTTTTCTGATAACTTTCATATTTAGGTGAATATTGAAAAATAATATATTTTAACTGAAAACAACTTTTTTAATCAAAATAATTTATAGTGTTGAACAATACATATGAATGGTTTGGATGTATAATTAGATTATATTTTTACAATTTAATCCTATGTTAGTAATTAGAAGTAATTTCACTTTGAAATTGGACACAAACAAATGTCAATCTTTTGGTAGTTATTATTTCTTAAAAACACGCTTTTTTTGACAACAGGAATTAATTTTAAATTAATTTATGACAATTATGTGTATTTAATTTATAAAAATGGATTCCATATTTTGAATCAGGAGGTCCAAACTGTGTAAATAGGTGACTTTTATTTTTAGACATTTTGAATAATTACATCGGTAAATATTTTATTTACCATGGTTAAAGGGTAAATCCGGTAAATAATGGTAAAAATAATATTATAATAATATTAAATTACCCCAACATGTTTCCTAACACTATTGGATGATACATGTATAACCATGGGAATCTTTGGGTCGATTTGGTGACCCCATGGAGCCACTTGTAAGTGATAATGACACGTTATATTAATTAAGTTACAGTAAATACAAAAATGACATAAGCATATATCTTTTAGTAAAAAAAAATTTACATAGGGTTATACATGTTATCTCTTTGAATATAAATATTAATTATAAATCTAAAAAGATTTCATACATAATGGTATTTTATTTATAATTTTTATACGTTGAATAATTAAATTTATTTATAACACAATTACGATGCAGTATTTTCCTTATTAATGAAAAAACAAAATAAATGGTATTATAAATGTTAAAATAAATATAATTTGAAAGTTTAGATGACATCCACCAATGTTATAGGTTAATATCACATGTTATAATTTATTAAATGAATTTATTTATAATTAATAAAGTTTTTAGGACTTTAACAAAAACCAATTATTAAATAGTGTCAAAATTGACATAAAAGTGTTTTTAAAACAAATATTATCTTATTAATTGATATTATATTCATAAAAATATAAGGATCAGACAAAGGACTTATATAATGATATGTGTATCATTAATTAACCACTTGGGGTTATCTTGTAAGTATATATTATGTTTATTAACCATATAATATAAAAATACAAAGAGACATGGTAAATGTCAAACTATTTAACTAAGAGTTAAATCTAAAAGATAAAGTTAATATTGTGACCCAAAACTATCTAAAACCTATTGGTTGAGTGTTTTTAGACCCATAATCACAATATAATTTAAATAATCCCTTTTGGAGCCTTTATAAACTGAAAATGTGTTTATTATAAAATAATATTTCTAGGTTTTCCAATGGTGCCTCTCACCCCTCTTATAAAAGGGCACTCCCCCTTCACTCTAATTCACAACTTCAAAGCCATTTGGATCGGCCAGACCTTGCCCAAATACCCTCGCATCTATCCTCCCTTCATCCTAGATCCCTTACTTTAGTCATAAAGCCATCTGACGGAGACTTTTTGATCAAATCAAAAGGAAGAACCCGAAGAAGAGGTAAATATTTCATCACCTCTTTCTAGTTCCTTTCATCTTCCAATTCCTCTTTCATTGTTGTTTCCATTATAAAATAAATACCCTAGTATCAAATATACACTCTGATGTTATTATAAATATGGTACAACCATATTCATTATTCTATCCATCCTTTTAATGACATGTCATCATACCTGTGTACGTATAGCTTACCATCTCCACGTCATGGTGTAATTGTTATTCAATACATTATTATTTGGATGGGTATAATAATGATGTGTAATTGATGTAAATAATAAATAAAACAAGATAATTATTCTTCATATATGATATATTGTCCAATTATATATTATTTAAATATCAAAAGAATGATATTGTTGCTCGTGCGTACGTACGGATTACCGTCTCCACAAATGCGATGAGATTCATTCCCCATCGTATCCATTCAAGACTAAATTTTATTTGATTTTTAAAAATAATGTTTAGATACATGATATCATAATGTATATGAATAAGATACATCACATCCATAATAAATATGACTCGCATAACATAGAATATAAAGGAAAATTAATCTGTTAACACCCAAAACGGTGATAATACTAAGATATTGTTAACAAAGCAATGTTAAAAGATCTTATATGATATAATATTAATATATATGATTCTTTTATAATTTAATAACAATTATTTCACCATTATACATTAGGTTAACCTACCCTCGACCAAGGAAAAAGTACAAATTAAGGGGTTTCTTATCTTACTTATAATTCCATGATATTTCCATTGTTCGCCACTTAATTATTGCATGTGGTGTGTGTACTGCCCATGATTGCATTAATTGTGTAATATAATTTAATTTATGGATATTTACATCAACATTGTATGATTCTTATTTCATGGGTGTATGATTCTAAAGTTACCAAATCGATAAGGGAATTTGAAATTTCAATTTCCACTCATTCGGCTTTATGCTTACTTCATTGATTATTTTACTCCAAGATTCTGTGTGGAATCATTATTCAGTTGCTTATGTCATAATTTCCACTCCCCTTTCTATGGATATAATTCTGATACACATAATCACTCCGTTGATAAATTCTCAAGTCATCGATATGAACTTGATAGGAGTAATTTTAACTCAATCTCCATTTGTTGAGTTAGGCATCCAATTCATTGATGTTGTTTTTACAGGAATATGTGTGAATGTACTTTGATTGATTTACACTGAATATCCAATCATATTGAGTGTATTTATATTTTTCACACATAATTATGTCGTTCATTTATCCTTATCCTAATGATACGGTCTTTTTAAGATATTTCATCTCAAATTACATTCCATTGAGACTTCTTTGTTGTTATACACCAAATCACTTTTATATGGTGTATATAATGTACTTTGACATAGTATATCATGAATCAATTTATTCTAATGATATTATAATGTTTTTATTAACTCAATTATTTTTATTCAAGTGTCTCTCTTTTGGTGAGGAACTCTAACTAAAATATCATTTTAAATATTTTAAAGATTTATTATTCTAAATCATCCTCATTAATTTCCATGTTTCAAAAATGGTTTTAAAGATTTATTTATATAGACAATAATGTTTTAAAATTAAAACTCCTTTTAAAAGTTTTAAAGTGGTATGGAACACTTTGATTCAAAAATCTATTTTTAAATGGATTTTTGACAAATAATGTGACTTTTAAATGTTTTCAACGAAAATGGGATATTTCTATCAAATAGTTTTGATGATTATTTTCATATATGTCAATCTCCTTCATTATTCCCAATTGAGGTTAATCTGTTACAATAAAATCTTCCATATTGTATTGAATGAGTTATGTTTGACTATGGATGTTTTATTTTTATACCATTCAAGGTTTGTGGATTAATTATTGACATTTCTTATGCTAGTTTCAATACGAATATTTATGTTATGTTTTAAAATTTTCA
This sequence comes from Viscum album, assembly GCA_963277665.1. Taxonomy (NCBI): domain Eukaryota; kingdom Viridiplantae; phylum Streptophyta; class Magnoliopsida; order Santalales; family Viscaceae; genus Viscum; species Viscum album. The sequence goes on along the minus strand of OY728122.1, from coordinate 722,450,062 downwards.
TATGAGGAATCCATTGGACTTAGTATGTTATGGGTGGAGCCCTCTATAGCTCCTCGATGCATCGGTAGGTCTCATGAGACAAACTAGTGTCTTGGAACAAGGCCTTGACAAAATCGTTTTTGTAGTATTGGCACAAGGTCTTGACTATATGGTTATGATAGTCTAGGATTATGCATTCCGTCATTATGAAAGTGGCTATTGATATTGAATGTGATTATTCAACTAGTAGAATATCCATTTGAATAAGTTAATGGAATTATTGGATTTTATCTTTTCTATATTATTCTGAAGTTCAAGTTTAAAATTATTTTGTTTTAGTCTTATACACTGCCTTAAATGTTTATTCTTATTTATGAATGTTTCCCCTATAATGATATCCTTACTAAGAATCTGATCTCACCCCTTTTTATGTTTTATTTTTCACAGGATTCAAATAAGTATATTATGACTGGCCTGTAAGGATAGTCTATTGGATCTTAGTGTTGTCTATGGAAACAATGTTGTTGTAGTATTCAATTTTATGATTTAATGTAAACCTTTTGAATATATATAGTACTTCCAAAGCTACGAAACTAATCAGTCTTTGAGACTAGATCTTTTATGATCATGAAAATGATATGTAATAATGCACAGACTTTGGGCTTCTGGGGTCGGGGCATTAAAGTTGGTATCAGAGGAAGTTTAGTACAAACCTTGGAAACTAGACTTAGATAAACTCTGATTAGAGAACATATCCCTAAGATAGAATTTGAGGATTAGTATAGAAGAACTTCTTAAAATTTTGGTATTTTAGAGATTTTTTAAGTTTTCCAAACAATACATCCATGTCTGGATACAAGAAGGTAGAGGCAGCTCTGGCATAGATGTACCTAGGGGTAAAACCCAAAAACACCGCATTGAGCTAGACTCGAATGAGAACTGGTGCACGACAATGGAATTTGTTGCACTCTTGGTTACGACACTCCTGGGGGATATGCTTAGGATAATTTATATTTTCTTTACAAACTGATTTTATGTATTTTAATATAAGATGAAAATAAATAACCCCAGTTAATCCTATAGTGTTTCAAATTGAAAATATGGTGTCATGATATTCACTAATTGATTTTATGACTATTGTTACTCACAAAATTATTTCTAGTTTTAGTTAATGGCTGGATTCCAAGGAAGTCATAGTAACTTCGAGAATGTTGTACAAGGTGGGAACGGTGGTGGAAATGAGCAAAAAAATGGAATGTCGATAGGCATAAAAGATATCGTGTTCATTCCAAATCAGTTTTCCAAAAATATGACCAACAACGTATATATTAACCAACTCCCGGACTCAACAAAGAAGTGAAATGTGATGAATGATAAGATCTCCAGCAGTGGAGACCATGGAGAAAAGAATCCTCAATTTCCATCATGCAGGAAATGTGGAAGGAGACACCTAGGAAAGTGTCTCAATTGAACAAAGAAATTCTTTACATGTGGGAAAGAAGGACATAAAGTGAAGAATTGCCGAGGAAAAATGAATAGTAATATGGAAGAAAAAAATGGTCCGAAGAATCCATTTTCAGTCATTTGCCGTAAATATAGGTGACCTAGCCATTACCTGAGTGAATTCAATATTCTATAGGATTTTTTCTTGGTCAAAGAAGAAACTATGTGAAAATAAATGGTTGGAGAAATGTTTGAAAGTATTAGTGATCCTTGTTGATGGGATTACTTTGAAATAATTTTCTCTTGTATTTGTAACCCTACAGTTTGTCTTGTGAAAATGATATTTGAGGAAGAATTGTATTTTCTCTTGTGGATATAGTGATAAATAACCATTTTGTTATATATAATCATTGGGTTTGAGGCAATTACAAGATATTATATTTTCGGATGAAAATTCAATGTATGAGATAACATTTGTGGTTAAATTATGTTATGGTTACATTGAAAAATTTATCTCATTTTGGTAATGCTATAAAATATAGTTTTTGAAAAATTACAACACGCAGACCATGTGACAACCTGTCATGTAGGACAAAGCTGTGGGAATCGAACACACAACCAGAGTGTGATTAGGATTTATCGCCTACCACTGGATTACGTGAAGTCCCTAGTTAGTGTGACTAATTATTTTTATTTAAATGATTTTATTGATCAATAATAAGTTGATTTATGATATTATTTCTTATCAAATGAATACCCTAAGTATAGGAAAATGATTTGGTGATTAAGTGATAAATGTTATTTTTGAAGATGTTCTCTTTGTTGGGAACACTATATGCCCAAGGAAAGTAGAATACTATAGGATTTAATTTGTGGAGTAATGGTGGATTTTTATCTATGTTTTTATTGTGGATTTATAGTTATTTGGGTTATTTATAAAAATGATTAACCTATAATAGAAAATATGTGATTAGGTTAATTACTTTTATGTATGTGAATTTAAGTGTAGTTGATGTAATTTGGAGATACAATTTAAATTGGGAGACTACATAACCAAATTCTTCTATGTTTTGGGTTTCAATATTAGTTTGAATTATATTTAGGTATATTAAGGAAAATTGTTTATTGAAGGGTATTTATTTAACTTTTGGTATTGTTGGTTAAATTTTAGAGATTAAGATTAGTGTTTCTTTCTCTAAAGGAATATCCTTTTGGGGGATCATCATATCTTGTACTAACCATTTTGGTTTTCATTAATCTCTAAATACAAGGTAAATATATAGTTTATCCTTTGGGGATCATGTGATTCTCTAGAAGTTTATTCTAGCTCATCTGATGTGACCAAGTCTTCTTGAATAATCGTCGTTTAAAAAAAATGATTCAGTGGTATAAATATATTAATGAATGAAACTATACATAAAAATTAAGTATATATCTTTATGTTCTTAGTAAATCTCATAAATAAATTCCTCATGTTTATGAAATGTAACTTAAAACAAAATAAAAATAAAAATGTTGTCCATTCACTTTTCATACTGGAAAACTACTAACCGTTTGTCTCATCACAAGTTTGTGGTTTTCTTGTTGTTAAATTTCTACTGGCCATGTTTTCTATCCCTCCCCATCAAAACTTGACACTTATTTTATCTTCCATATCCATGTTTTCCTATATGGAATCCTAGTATGGGTTATCTTGGATAACCTTTGTACTTCTCTTTCTTTATTTTAAAGTGATAGTTTTATTGACTCCTTTTCCAATGTGGGACATTCCATTATATTCCCAATCCCAATTTTAAAAATTATGAGGATTAAATTTATTGAAGGAGGGAATAATGTAACCCCCCAAGATTTCATAGAACGTTAGCTCTTCAAATTAATTCAATAACTTACACCACATGCAACATCGAGTTCAAACGCACCATGACTTACCAAACTAGCCGTTAAAAAGTAGTTATGAATAGTATTAACATAATTTTGATCTTTATATAACCCTTAAAATTTTAGAATCCATATTATGAGTTTCTTAGACATAATGTAAGGACAACTTCATTTTTTTCAGATAAAAGAAGTATTTTTCAAAAAATGCAATTTTACCGCCCTTTAATGGGGAACCCTTTTTAAATAAAATATTTGAAACTTTTATATATTAAATATGACAAAATAGACTTCCTATTCAGGATTGGGACATAATAATTTAGTTTCAATAAATTTTTGGTGTTTTTCGGATAACTTTCATATTTTATTGAATAGTGAAAAATAATATATTTTAACTGAAAACAACTTTTTTAATCAAAATAATTTATAGTGTTCAACTATAAATATGAATGATTTGGATGTATAATTAGATTATATTTTTACCATTTAATCCAATGTTATTCTTTGGATGTAATTTCACTTTAAATTGGACATAAACAAATGTCAATATTTTGGTAGTTATTATTTCTTAAAAACACGCTTTTTGTTTTGACAACGGGAATTAATTTTGAATTAATTTTTACCACTTATGTGTTTTGAATTTAGAAAAATGGATTCCATATTTAGAATCATGAGTTACTAATTGTGTAAATAGGTAACTTTTATTTTTAGACATTTTGAATAATTACATCGGTAAATATTTTATTTACCATGGTTAAATGGTAAATCTGGTAAATAAGGGTAAAAAATAATATTATAATAATATTAAATTACCCTAACACATGTCCTAACCCTATTGGATGATACATTTCCGACCATTTTCATCTTTGGGTTTATTTTGGGATGCCATGGAGCCACTTGTAAGTGACAATGACAATTTATATTAATTACGTTAAAGTAAATACAAAAATAACAAAATCATATATCTTTTCGTAAAACAATTTTTTCATAAGGTTATTCAAGTTATATTTTTGACTATAAATATTTATTAGAAAGATAAAAATATTTCCTACATAATTGTATTTTATTTATACTTTTTAGAAATTGAATAATTGAATTTATTTATCACACAATAATGATGCAGTATTTTCCTTATTAATGAAAGAATCAAAATAAGGGTATTATAAATGTTAAAATAAATATAATTTGAATGTTTGGATGACATACAAGAATTTTATAGGTTAATATGAAATGTTATAATTGATTAAATGAATTTATATCGAATTAATAAAGTTACTAGGACTTTATCAAAAACCAATTATTAAATAGTGTCAAAATTGACAAAAAAGAGTTTTTAAAACAAATATTATATTATTAATTGATATTATATTATTAAAAATATAAGGTCAGAAAAATGACTTATATAATGGTATTTTTTTCATTATTTAACAACTTGGGGTTATATTCAAATTATATAGTATGTTTATTAACCATATAATATAAAAAACAAAGAGACATGGTAAATGTCAAACTATTTAACTAAGAGTTAAATATAAAAGATAAAGTTAATATGGAGACCCAAATCTGTCTAAAACAAATTGGTTGAGTTGTTTTCGACCCATAACAACCTTATCCTTTATATAATCCTTTTTGTATCCATTATAAACTGAAAATGAGTTTATTATAAAAAAATATTTCTAGTTTTTCCTATGGTTCCCCTCACCCCTCTTATAAAAGGGCACTCCCCCATCTCACTAATTCACACATTCAAAGACATTTGGCTCATACAGACCTTGCCCAAATACCCTCTCAGCTGTCCTCCCTTCATCCTAGATCCATTCCATTAGTCATAATGCCAACCTATGTATCCCTTTTGATCAAATCAAAAGGAATAACCCAAAGAAGATGTAAATATTTCATCACCTCTTTCAAGTTCCTTTCTTCTTCCACTTCCTCTTTCATTGTTATTTCCATTATAAAATAATAAATTCGGTATCTTATATATACTGTGATTTTATTATGAATATGGTACAACCATATTCATTATTTTATCCATCCTTTGAATGACATGTCATCATACCTACGTACGTATGGCTTATCGTCTCCACGTCGTGGTGTAATTGTTATTCAATACATTATTATTTGGATGGGTAAATAATGATGTGTAATTGATGTAAATAATATAATAACATGATAATTATTCTTCATATATGATATACTATCCAATTTTATATTATTTTAATATCAAAATAATGATATTGTCACTCGTGCGTACGTACATGTTACCGTCTCTACGAACGCGATGAGATTCATTTCCCAACGTATCCATTCAAGAATAAATTTCATTTTATGATTAAAAATAATTTTTAGAGACATGATATAATTCTGTATATTAATAAGATACATCCCATCCATAACAAATATGACTCACATAACAATGAATATAAAGTAAAATTAATCTGTTAACACCCGAAACGACGATAATACTAAGATATTATTAACAACGCAATGTTAAAAGATCATATATGATATAATGTTAATGTATTTCATTCTTGTATAATTTAATAACAATTATTTTACCATTATACAGGAGGTTAACCAACCCTCTACCAAGGAAAAATTAAAAAGTATGGGGTTTCTTATCTGACTTTTAATTATGTGATATTTCCATTGTTCACCACTTATTTATTGCATGTGTTGTGTGTACTGCCCATGATTGTATTCATTATGTAATATAATTTAATTTGTTCATATTTACATCATCATTTTATGTTACTTATTTCATGTTTTTATGTTTCGTATGTTACCAAATTAATAAGGAAATTTGAAATTTTAATTTCCACTCATTCGTCTTTATGCATACCTCATTGATAATTTTACTCCAAGATTATGTCTGGAATTAATGTTCATTTGATTACGTCATAATTTCCACTCCCCATTTCTGTTGATATACTTTTGATACACATAATCACTCCATTTATAAATTCTCAATTAATCGATATTAACTTGATATGAGTAATTTTAAATCAATCACCATTTGTTGAGTTAAGCATCCAATTCATTGGTGTTGTTTTTACAAGAATATGTGTGAATGTCCTATGATTGATTTATACTGAATATCCAATTATACTGAGTGTATTTATATTTCATACGCATAATTATTTTGTTCATTTATCCTTATCCTAAGGAAACGGTCTTTATAAGAGATTTCATCTCAATTCACATTCCATTGAGACTTCTTTGTTGTTATACACCAAATAACTTTTATATGGTGTATATAATGTACTTTGACATAGTATATCATGAATCCCTTTATTCTCATGATATTGTAAAGTTTTTATTACCTCAATTATTTCTATTCAAGTGTCTCTCTTTTTGTTAGGAACTCCAACTAAAATATCATTTTAAATATTTTAAAGATTTATTATTCTAAATCATTCTCATTAATGTCCATGTTTTAAAAATGGTTTTAAAGATTCATTTATATGGAAATTAATGTTTTAAAATTAAAACTCCTTTCAAAAGTTTTAAAGTGGTATGGGAAACTTTGATTCAAAAATGTATTTTTAAATGGATTCTTGAAAAATAGTGTGACTTTTAAATGTTTTCAAGGAAAAGGGGATATTTCTATCAAATAGTTATGATGATTATTTTCATCTATATCAATATCCTTAATTATTCTAGAGTGAGGTTAATATGTTATAATAAAATCATTCATATTTTATTTAATGAGTTATGTTTGATTGTGGATGTGTTATGTTTATGCCATTCATGGTTTTTGGATAAAGTATTGACATTTCGTATGCTAGTTTTAATACGAATATTTATGTTATGTTTCAAAATTTTCATATGAGGAGTGCATTTGAGTTATTAAGTAACGAGTAGAGACCGCTATAGCTCTAAGATGCATCGTTAGGTCTCATAAGACAAAATAGTGTCTTATCACAAGGCCTTAACAAAATCTTATTTGTAGTCTCGGCATAAGGCCTTGACTATGTGGTTATGATAGTCTGGCATTATGCATTCCATCATTATGAAAGTGTCTATTGATATTTCTTGTGATTATTCAACTATTATAATATCCATGTGAATAAGTAAATGACATTATTTGATTTTATCATTTCCATATTATGATAAATTCCAATTTTAAGAGGCTTTTGTTTTAGTCTTAAACCCTGCCTTAAATGTTTATGCTTATTTATGAAAGTTCCGGCTATAATGTTATCATTACTGAGCATCTAAGCTCACCCCTTTTTATATTTTATTTTTCCTAGGATTCAAAGAAGTATATTATGACTAACCTTTAGGGATAGTCTATGATATCTCAGTGTTGTCTATGGAAACAATGTTGTTGTAGTTTTCCATTTTAGGATGTAATTTAAACCTTATGAATGTCTCTAGTACTTCCAAGGATACTAAACTAATCGGTATTTCGAGACTTAATATTTTATGACCATGCCAATGATATGTAAAAATGCACCGACTCTGGGCTTCTAGGGTTGGGGAGTTACAAACATGTTTGTGTGTTTCATGTGAAATTTTTTTGTTACACTCACTCAATGAGCATTAAATGGGTTTTCATGTTTTTCACTAGAATAATGGTTTTCTTTATTTTTATGTCTCATAATGATATCATATGCCCATGTCAATTTTTTAATTATTTTTTATACATTAAATTAGGATTTTATATGAGGATGAGTACGGGATAAAAAGTTTGAATATATGTCATGAAAAAAATATGTTCTATTTAAAATGAATTTCCTTTTGTGGAAAAAATGGATACTGGGTATAAGTTCCCACTTATAAGCTATGGGTTTACTTTGTAATATCTTTTCCTAATTCTATAAAACTCTAATTCAAAATGATATTTGTTAACTAAATGTTATTTATAGTTTCAAAATAACTAGAATTTTTTTTAAGTTTGGTTCCATGCTGTTGGCATTAGAGTAGGGTTTTTGAAAAATTTGGATATAAAATTTTTTTCTTAAGAGTTATAGATATCATCATGGGATTATAATTTTGATAGTTTATCATATGTTCAGTTTCTTAAAACCCACTATTTAATCATTATATTATGAAATTTTTAAGTGAATAATAGTATTTTTGGAGACATTTATTTCTCATGTAATTATTGTTTATTACATTTTGGTATGAAAAATAAAAGGTATGATATAAACATTAAGGTACAAACATATTGAGGGTATTTTTTAGTATCATTCTAATATTTTTAAAATTTTATAAGGATAAAAATAATATAGTTTTATAAAAGGACTGCCTATGGGATGGGTGACAACCCATCGTATCTGGAAATGCTTTAGGAATTAAACACACAAATTATGGGCGACAAGCATAAATCACCTACCACTAACCTATGTGAGGTCCTCGTTAGTATGAAATTTTATTTTTAGTTAAGAAATATAAAAAATGAAGAATAATTTGATTTTGGGAATGTATGTTTTATTGTATAGATAGACTTCAGATTAAAAATGATTTGGTTATTAATTAATTAATGTTATTTCAGAAGATGTTCTCTATTTTGGGAACTATATATTATTAATGTAGATTAACTATAATTTATGTTTGATTGAGTAAAAAAAATTAATTATATATTGGAAGAATAAATAATTTTATTGTCTATTTAAAGTGATTTAGGTTATTTATGGAAATTATTACCATACATGGAGATTATATATAAGTCCCCTGCCTTAAACCTTACTTAATATTGAGTTATTACATGATTACACATTGAGGATCTTTTCAGGTTTAGAGTTTTAGAGAATTAGATCATAAAACATGCATTATATTCCACATTTAAACAAAGTGGTTACATAAAGATAGTATTCATTTTTCCCATCAACGAAAACATATTTAAAATAGAACATGGATTCGTTATTGACACTTCATTGACACTATCATCATGTCATGTACCTTTCCCTTGACATGTTAAAAACATTTCAAAAAACTTGGGATGAGCATAAAAGGCTCAGTAAGGGATATAAAAATATGGAAAGAAAACATGAGTTCATATATACATAAGAATGAAATCATATTGTACCCATAAAACATAGGCCCTTTAACATACCTCATAAAATCATGAATAAATCATAGAAATCATAAGACATAAAAGGTAACTTGAGGCATTGATAACATTCTTACGTAGGGAGTAACCCTCTGGGTTACATTTGGAATACCCACCACAGTATATTCCCTAAATCTCTTTGGAGAAACCTTAATGTTTCACTCCTTAGCGTTACCCAATGCATTGGAGAGCTATATCGGGCTCACCCGCCCTTAGTTTATCACGGAACAACCCGTCTTCATAACAATGCCCAAGAACCATAACATAATCATATCACATAACACATACATAAATGAAACATAACATTTCCACATTTCAATCACAAGATATCAAACATAGTGATATAATAAAAACATTATCAAAACCATTTTAAATACCAAAATAAAAGAAAATTAAAACATGGTATTTATTTTTCATTAAAAAAGTTATGGCTTGTAGAGGAATTTGAAACTCAAATAATGGTCATGGCGGCGGAGAAGTCGTTGTCGCCACATACGTACGACAAAAAAACATTCCCTTTTGTCGTTTAGTAAACGCTACGTATAAAAAAGATTCCTTTTGAATAATAGTAAAATACAAAGGGGTTTATACACCGTATAAAATAAAGTTGTGTATAAAACAAAATATGCCTCAATGAAAGGATATTGAGATGAAGTCCCATACAAAGACGGTATCCTTGGATTAAGGATAAATTAGTTACATAATTATTTGTGACAAACGAATACACAAAATATAAGTTCATATTAAGTGTAAAACAATCAGAGAAAATTCACACATAATCATAGAATGACATATTCAAGGTGTACAAGTTTATCCCAAAGAAACAAAATTGGGTTAAGAAGTTCCCTTGCAAAAATTTGACAGCCTAACGGCGTCGCTTCAAAATTCAGAAAAAGAGTTGATGAGAGATAAAAAGGGTATCTCATCACTTGGTCATAAAATTTACATCAATAAGGATATATAAGAACCTATCCCAACATAATAGTATGTGAATTAAAATACATAACAAAATAAGTCTTTTAAAAAGAGGAGGGTGAAAGGTTCCCTTACCGACTTGGGTAACTTTCGAAACGTACACCCCATTGAAGAAAGGTCATACAATAAATATGTAAATACCCATAAATGAAATTATATTACACAAAGAGTATAATAATGGGAATTACATACACCACTCAAAGGAAATGGTGGCAAATTTAGCATAAATCTCACAGGACTAAAAGTGAGATGAAAAATCCATTACGAAAACTCGGCAGCCTAACGGCGCCACTTAAAACGTCCAAAATGGATTGATGAGAGAGAATATGGTCTCTCATCATATTAACATAAAAATTACAGTAAGAGTAATATAAAATAATATCCCAATAACAATAAAGATGATCTTTAAATGTAATGACATAAAAGAGTGTACTTAAAAAGAAAGAGAGGTGTAGGATCCCTTACCTCGGGTCCGACTTGACTCGATCGTTCTTTAATCTCCTGAATAATAAACTTGAGTTAATTTCTACTTCCTTGAGAACCTTTTTCAAGTTCATTATTCCTTTTATATAACTTATTACCATGTCATGAACACTATGTTATTATTTAAGCTAATAACGGTCTTTTTAACGATCATAGGTACTTGAGTCAAAAATAAACTCTTTATAATTACAAGTTGTTCATGTTGTAAAATATCCATTATATTCAGAATTTTATTCATGATATATATATCATATATATCATACATATCTAGTATATTCATTCATTTATAATATTACATAACATTTAGAGTTAAGAAATGAAATGCACCGTTCCTGGAGACGGTAAGCTGTGCGTACGCATGAACGCTACTTCCATTTCTATTTCATATTTAATTGAATAATATAATGATACATAATAGTATTTTAATTCCATTATGGTATCATATATAATATCATTAAATATATCCTTTATACGTACCACATATGGTAATAACGAATCAAATCACTTTGAGGGGGCGGTAGTCCGCACTTCCCAAAATGAAGATATCGTGTAAACCCATAATGGAAGCCATAAAGGTATGCCATAAATGAAAAATACCGAAGATTAAGTAAAACATAAACATATTATATATCATATATAAACTTAGTGACATCTTAATGGCCACCTTTGAGGTGTTATAAGAGTGTTGAACAATCATCGTTTCGTGAGGCAGAAATTCTTCATCCATAGAAACAGTATGTTCTTTAACCATTAGATGATGGTGTGTGTAAGTGTAGCTTGAATCATTATTATAAAAACATCCTAGTATATTTAAGATACTGGAGTTGTTACAAAAGAAATTAATAAAAAGAGTTTAGGGGGTTGGAGAAGCAAAATAAAACATAAGAACACAAGAGAAAACACTACCTTTAAAATGGGTAACTCTCTTTGATTTAAGCTCAAAGGCTTCCTTGAAAAGGATTCTTCCCAAAGTGAGGCTTCAATGATGAAGAGAGGTATGTGGAGAGATGAAATGGGCAGGGGTTGGCTGAGCCAAAGTCCTTGGAAGTGTGGTTAAAGGGGTAGAGGTGGGGGCCTTTTATATGAGGAGAGGAGGGGCACTCTTGGAAAGGTATAAAAGGTTACTTTATTTTAAAATGATTTTCAGATTTTAAAGGTCCCACATTGATGTGTTTCAAGGATAAGGTGATAAGGTTTTGAAATATACCCATAAAATAGGTTTTGGACATGTGTAGGTCATAGATTTTACATTATCTTTTCATTTTATTTAAATCCTTTATTAATGAGGTAATCGCTGCATCATCATGACGTCATAAATAATTTAATATATTTAATGTCTAAAAATTATAAAAAAAATATCATGATTTAGGAAATCTTTTTAGATTTCCAATGAATATTTATAGTCAAAAATACGAATTGTATAACCCCATGTAAAAAAAATTTTAGTAAAACATCTCATGTTTGTGTCATTTTTATTTTAACTTTAAATAAAAGACATAAATGTCATTATCATACCCAAGTGGCTCCATGGGGTAACAAAAATCAACCCATGGGTTGTATTGGTCGTCCATGACTCATCCAATAGGGTTAGGACTGTAACATCCCAATTAAGTAATGAGTAATAGATATTTTTATCTATGTCTATTAATGAATTAGATAGTGTTTTAGAGGCTTAAAATGAAAATAGATCCAATCTTAAGCATGGAATACACTAATATTTTTAAAAGATTGTTTTACTGCCTTTTGATGGAAAACCATTTTTAAATCTATCTTTTGACAATTTTATAAGCAATTTTTGTCAAAATAAACTTATTCTTTATGATTGGGACATCAAAATTTACTTTGTGTGAATTTTTGGTATTTTTCAGACAATGTTCATTTTTTTAATAAATAGTGAGAAATACTGCATTTTACATCAAAACTGCTTTTTTATATAATTTATTTATATGATTAGATTATCTTTTGAATTGGTTTTGAAGTGAAATTATAATATATTTTTACCATTTAATCCAATGGCGGTCATTGGAATCAATTTCACTTTGAAATTGGACTTAAACTGGTGTCAATATTTTGATACTTATTGTTTCATAAAAACACGCTATTTGTCATAACAGCGGGAATTAATTGTTAAATTAATTAATGTGAATTATATGTTTTGAATTTTTTAAAATAGACTAAATTTTTGAATTCAGAATATCAAATATATCTTAGGGTTAATTTTTGGTATTTTTCTGAAATACTTCAATTTTTGATGAATAGTGAAACCACTAAGTGGTACTTATAAAAACTGATTTTTCATTTAAATGAAATTTTACCACATCTGTGTTTTGAATTTCAAAAATCCGACATACATGGTTGTCATTAAGAAGTAAAATGTGGTTCAAGGAGAATAAAATATTTTTTTGGTGAATAGTAACTCTTAAGTTCTTAATCATGATTAGAGGTAATTAGTGTAGTTTAAGGTAAAAATAATGCTTTAATAAAATGAAATGAGCTTGACACATGTCCTACCCTAATTTTATGTGTCATGGCTGACCAATAAAATCCATGGGTCAACTTGGGGAACCCATGGAGCCACTTTGGTTGGGAAATGACATAAATAACCTTTTATTTAACGTAAAAGTAAAAATGACACAAACATGAGATGTTTTACTAAAACAATTTTTACATGGGGTTATGAAGATAAGATTTTTTATTATAAATAGTAATTGTAAAGATAAAACGATTTCCTACATCATAGTAGTTTTTTTTATAATTTTTAGACTTTAAATAAATTAAATTATTTATGACATCATGATGATGCAGCGATGACCTCATTATTTAACGATTTAAATAAAATGGAATGATAATGTAAAATCTAAGACCTACACATGGAAAAAACTTATTGTATGAGTGGATTTCTAACCCTTATCACCTTATCCTCGAAACACATCAATGTGGGACCTCTTAAATCCGAATACCATTTTAAAATAAAGTGACTTTTCTTTACCTTCCAAGAGTGCCCCTCCTCTCCTCTTATAAAAGCCCCCCACCTCTACCTCCTTACCCACACTCCTAAAGCCTTAGGCTCGGCCAACCCCTGCCCATTTTGGCTCTCCACATCCCTCTCTTACTCCTTGAAGCCCCACATTGGGCAGAAGTCTTCCCAAGGATGCCTTTGAGCTCAAATCTACGAGAGTTACCCGATTTTAAGGTAATGTCTTCTTTTGAGTCCTTTTGTTTGATTTTGCTTCTCCAACCACCTAAACTCTTTTTATTCTTTTCTTTTGTAACAACTACAGTATCCCCAATATACTATTATTTTTTTATAAGAATGATTCGAGCTACACATACACACACCTACATCTAATGGTTAAAGGACATACTGTTTCCGTGGATGGTGAATTTATGCCCCCCGAAACGATGATTGTTCAACATTCTTTTAACACATTCAAAGGTGGCCATTAAGATGTCACTATATTTATATATGATATATAATATGTTTATGTTTTCCTTATGCTTCTGTATTTTTCATTTTTTTCATACCTTTATGGTTTCCATTATGGGTAAACGCGATATCTTCATTTAAGGAAGTGCGGACTACCGCCCCCTCAAAGTGATTTGATTCGTTAAATACCATATGTGGGATGTATAAAGGATGGAACTATGATATTATATATTATATTATACTGTAATTATAATATACCTTTATATCATTATGATTCCATTCTATAAAATACGAAATAGAAATGAAAGTAGCGTTCATGCGTACGTACGGCTTACCGTCTCCATGAATGGTGCATTTCATTTCTTACCTCTAAATGATTATGTAATATTATAAATACATGTATATACTAGATATATATGATATATACATAATGATTATAATTCTGGATATAATGGATACATGAACAACATGTAATTATAAAGGGTTTATTTTTTACTCAAGTACCAATGATCATTAAAACGACCGTTATTAACTTAAATAATTACATAGTGCTCATGACATGGAAATAAGTGATATAAAAGAAATAATGAACTTGAAAAAGGTTCTTAAACAATTAGAAATTAACTCAAGTTTATTATTCAGGAGATTAATGAACGACCAAGTCAAGTCGGACCTGAGGTATGGGACTTCGTCTCAATCTCCTTTCATTGAGGCATATTTTGTTTTATACACAACCTTATTTTATATGGTGTATAAACCCCTTTGACTTTTAAGTTTATCCAAAAGGAATATTTTTTATACGAAGCGTTTTACTAAATGACAAAAGGGAATGTTTTTGTTGTACGTATGCGGCGACAACGACTTCTCCGCCGCCGTGACCATTATTTGAGTTTCGGCTTCCTCAACAAGCCATGCCTTTTTTTAATGAAAAATAAATATCATGTTTTACTTTTATTTTATTTTGGTATTGAAAATGGTTTTCATAATGTTTTTATATCAATGTGTTGTATTGATATCTTGTGATTTAATGGTGTAAATGATATGTTTCCTTTATGCATGTTTTATGTGATACGATTATGTTGAGGTTCTTGGGCATTATTATGAAGACGGGTGGTTCCGTGATAAACTAATGGCGGGTGAGCCTGATATATCTCTCCAATGCATTGGGTAATGCGATGGAGTGTAACATTAAGGTTTCTCCGAAGAGATTTAGGGAATATACTGTGATGGGTATTCCAAACGTAACCAAGAGGGTTACTCCCTACCTAAGAATGTTATGAATGCCTCAAGTTACCTTTATGTCTTATGATTTCTATGATTTATTCATGATTTGATGAGGTATGTTGAAGTGCTTATGTTTTATGGGTAAAGTATGATTTCATTCTTATGTATATATGTACCCATGTTTCCTTTCCATATATTTTTATATCCCTTACTGAGCTTTTTATGCTCATCCCAAGTTTTTTTGAAATTTTTTTCACAGGTCAAGGGAAAGGTACATGATATGATGATAGTGTCAAGGGAGTGTCAAGAAAGAATCCATGTTTTATTTTAAATATGTTTCCATTGATGGGAAATAAGAATACTATCTTTATGTAACCACTTTGTTTATATGTGGAATGTAATGCAAGTTTTATGATCTAATTCTCTAAAACTCTAAACCCGAAAAGATCCTTAATGTGTAATCTTGTAATAACTCAAGATTAAGTAAGGTTTAAGGTTGGGGCCTTATAGTTGGTATCAGAGGTCGGTTTAGATAACTTTAGGAGTTATAATTCTATGAAATGATTATCCAAATATATTTTTTTATTGTCAAATTGAAGTGATATAGTATTTGAAGATTACCATGTTGCTTCATCTAAGACATGTTTGTTCAGAATGGTTTTCTGCAGAGGAAATAGGGAAGCAGTGTTAGGAAGGCATGCAAAAGGAAATAACCTTCCGAATCAGCATCCTGAGATGGTCGGAATTGGAACTGAATAGTTTGTTGCAGTAATGGCGCAGTTGAATCAAGCGATAAATGGCGGTGGTATCCATACATGAGATCAGCCAGATCAACCGCAGAGGAACATGTTAGTGGTGGAACATTTCATGAGGCAACATCCCCCATCAATCATAGGATCATATGACCCTGTGCTAGCTGAAGGGTGGATTAAAGCACTGGAGAAGATTTTTGATGTCATGGGGTGTTCAGACAATCCAAAGGTTATTATTTCTTTTTATCATTTGGAGGGTGAAGCAGATCAGTGGTGGTCGATGGTTAAAAATATCAGGGACGCTGATGAGATTGATGCTCTCGACTGAGATGAATTCAAAGGTATGTTTCTTGAGAAGTATTTTCCTAAGGCTGTTCGACTTAGGATGGAAAAGCAATTCTTGCAATTGAGGCAAGAGGAAGACTTAGTGGCTGCCTATGAAGAAAAGGTTCACTCGATTGGAAAGGTATGCTCCAAATTTTATCTGAGACCTTGATAGTAAAATCAATCGTTTTTACTAAGGATTAAAGCCAAAATATCGAAGGGCATTATCTTCTCGTGAGTTTAAAAGTTATGAAAAGCTTGTTCGATATGCTGAGAAGGTGTAAATGGATTTTTCTGATGATCAAGTGATCTATAACAACCAATAGAAGAAGAGACCGAGGTGGTAGGAGAAAGGTAAGAATTCTTCAAAAAAGTCTGATGATAAGAAAACTTAGTTTATAGTTTGTGATAAATGTGGCAAAAGTCATGCTGGGGAATGTCTTCTGAATTATGGAAAGAGCTATCGATGTGGTAAGATGGGACATAAGGCTCGTGATTGCACTGGAAAAGATTAGGGTGATGGTAAGACCAAATTTGATTTACAGTTAGTGAAATGTTATAAGTGCAATGAGATGGGGAACTATGAAAACGAGTGTCCGACAAAGAGATTGGGTGATGGGAAGCAGTTAGACTACAAGCAGAAAGGGGTGGTGAAATCCTTTGCAACTACTTCAGCAGATGTCGGGCCATCAAATGAAGTTGTATCAGGTACTTTATTTTTTCAGATTATGCCAGTGTGTTGTTTGATTCGGGGTCTACACATTCTTTCATCTCTGAATCCTTTTCTAGTAAAATGGGAATACCATTTCAAGAAATGACTCCTAAACTTTTGGTAAAAACACCTGGGGGAAATGTTGAGGCAAAAAGAATTTATAAGAATCTTCCTATCCTTATCTGTGGAAAGAACTTACTTGCAAACCTTATTGTTATACCTCTAGTAGAGTTTGATGTTATCCTGGGTATGGATTGGCTCTCTATTTACCATGCTAAGATAGACTGTAGAGCTAAAGAAGTTTCTTTTCAGAAAGACTTTCAGTTCGTGTACAAGAATGAACCCTTACTGTTGATAACTTATCAAGAGGCCAAGAAACTTGTAAAAGATGGAAATGAATGTTACCTTGCACACATCATTGAAAAATAAAGGAACTGTTCAAATTAATGATGTGCCAGTGGTAAATGAGTATCCTGATGTTTTTCCTGATGAGTTTCCAGGAATAAAACCAGATTGGGAAGTTGAGTTTACTATTGACTTAGTTCTTGATGCAAAGCCAATTTCAAAACCCCCTTATTGAATGGATCAAATTGAACTTTTAGAGTTCAAGGAGCAATTGAAAGATAAATTAGAGAAAGGTTTCATTCGACCTAGCACATCACCATGGGGTGCTCCTGTTTTATTTATTAAAAATAAAGATGGTTCAATGAGACTTTGCATTAATTATAGAGCCTTGAATAACATCACTGTTAAGAACAAATATCCTTTTCCTCATATCAATGATTTGTTTGATCAGCTACAGGGAGTTCAGTATTTTTCAAAGATTGACTTGAGATCGGGGTTCCATCAGCTGAAGGTAAAGGAAGAAGTTGTTCCGAAGACCGCGTTCCGTACAAGATATGGCCTTTATGAATTTGTAGTAATGCCTTTTGGGCTAACCAATCCACCTGCTGTATTCATGGACTTAATGAATAGAATTTTCCATGAGTTCTTGGATAAGTTTCTGGTGGTTTTCATTGATGATATTTTGGTGTTTTCTAAAAGTAAAGAGGAGCATGAAAGACATTTAAGGGTTATCTTGAAAACCTTAAAAGAAAAGAAACTGTATGGAAAATTCAGCAAGTGTGAGTTTTGGTTGCAACAAATTTCTTTCCTTGGTCATATTGTTTCTAAAGATGGGATAAATGTTGATCCTGTAAAAAGAAAAGTTGTTGAAGAATTTCCAAGACCCACAAATGTAACTGAGATTCGTAGCTTCCTTGGTTTGGAAGGATATTACCGAAGGTTTGTTAGAAATTTTTCACGGTTATCTAGTCTAATGACTAAGCTAACTCGGAAGGGTGTTAAGTTTATCTAGACAAAATAATGTGATGATTGTTTTCAGGAATTGAAAAGAAGATTGGTGAATGTTCCATTTTTGGCACTACCTTCCAGGAATGGTGAGTTTGTTATATACATTGATGCTTCATTGAAAGGACTTTGTTGCATCCTAATGCAGAATGATCAGGTAATTGATTATGCTTCATGACAGTTGAAAACTCATGAGGTAAATTACCCTACACATGATTTGGAATTAGCTGCTGTTGTTTTCGCTTTAAAAAATTTGGAGGCATCATTTGTATGGAGTAAAGTGTGAAATATATACTGATCACAAATGTTTAAAGTATATATTCACTCAGAAAGAGTTAAACATGAGACAGAGGAGATGGATGGAATTAATCAAGGATTATGATTGTACAATTCATTACCATCTGGGAAAAAAAATAAAGTGGCTGATGCTTTGAGTCGAAAAAGTAATGCTTCGTTAGCAATGTTGCATTTGGAACGTGATCCTTTGGTTAAAGATTTGATGAACTTTGGCATAGAAGTTGTTGGTGTAGGAAGTTCTTCTATTTTGTTTCAGGTATCATTGAGATCATCTCTATCAGATAGAATCAAGCAAGCACAGAAGCAAGACAGTGAGTTGCAGAAAAAGGTAGAGCTGGTTCAGAAAGGGAAGATGCCCGAATTCAACATTGATAATGATTGCGTTTTGAGATTTAGGAAGAGATTGTGTGTGCCTTGTGATTCAAAGTTGAAGAGAGAGTTGTTATGTGAAGCTCATAGTTCTCCGTTTTCCATTCATCCTGGCAGTACTAAGATGTGCAGAGATCTGCGGGAGTATTAATGGTGAGATTGAATGAAAAGAGATATTGCTGATTTTACTGTGAAGTGTTTGACATGTCAACAGGTTAAAGCAGAGCGGAAGTTTCCGAAAGGGATGCTTCATCCTTTACCAGTTCCAGAGTGGAATTGGGAGAATATATCCATGGACTTTGTTGTGGGATTACCGAAGACATCTCGAGGTAATAATGAAATCTGGGTTATTGTTGATCGATTGACTAAATCTGCTCATTTCCTTGCTATACGAGATACTTTTTCCCTAGATCAACTTTCTCGTTTGTATCTTAAAGAGATAGTCAGGTTACATGAAGTTCTCCTCTCCATTGTATCTGATCGTGATACCAGGTTCACTTCTGACTTTTGGAAAGGCCTTCAGAAGTCGTTGGGTACTGAATTAAATTTTAGTACAGCTTTTCATCCTCAATCATATGGTCAGTCAGAATGAACAATTCATACATTGGAGGATATGCGACGTTCTTGCTCTATCGATTATCAGGGAAGTTGGGACCAACATCTTTCTTTGGTTGAATTTTCATATAATAACAGTTTTCATTCCAGTATACAGATGGCACCATTTCAGGCATTATATGGGAAGCAGTGTCAAACTACAGCTTTCTGGGATGAAGTGAGTGAAAGGAAGTTGATGGGGACAGAATTGGTGGAAGAGATGGCAGAAAAAGTTCAGCTAATTCAGAAGCACATGAGAACAGCTCAGAGCAGGTAGAAGAGTTATGCGGATAACCGGAGGAAGGATCTATCTTTCGAGGTAGGTGATCATTTTTTTCTCAAGGTTTCTCCTTGGAAAAGTGTGATGAGATTTGGTAAGAAAGGAAAGATGAGTCCATGGTTTATTAGACCATATGAAATTCTGGGGAGAGTTGGATCAGTTGCATACCGGGTGGCTTTACCTCCGAGTTTATCTCAGGTACACAATGTTTTTCACGTTTTGATGTTGAGAAAGTATATGCCAGATCCATCTCATGTTTTGAGTCCAGAGGTAGTTCAGCTGGAAGAGAACCTATCATATGAGGAACAACCGGTCCAGATTCTTGACCACATGGAGCAAGTGTTACAGAATAAGGTGATTAATCGGGTAAAGGTTTTGTGTAAAAACCACATGATGGAAGAGGCAACATGGGAATCTGAAAATGCAATGAGGGATAAGTACCCCCATTTATTCGATAAGTAAATAAATTGTGGGGATGCAATTTTCAAAAGGGGGGAAGGTTGTAACATCCCAAGTAAGTAATGAGTAATAGATATTTTTACCTGTGTCTATTAATGAATTATATAGTGTTTTAGAGGCTTAAAATGAAAATAGATCCAATCTTAAGCATAGAATACACTAATATTTTTAAAAGATTGTTTTACTGCCTTTTGATGGAAAACCATTTTTAAATCTATATTTTGACAATTTTATAGTCTATGTTTGTCAAAATAAACTTATTCTTTATGATTGGGACATCAAAATTTACTTTGTTTGAATTTTTGGTATTTTTCAGACAATGTTCATTTTTTAATGAATAGTGAAAAATAGTGCATTTTACATCAAAACTGCTTTTTATCTAATTTATTTATATGATTAGATTATCTTTTGAATTGGTTTTGAAGTTAAATTAGAATATATTTTTACCATTTAATGCAATGGTGGTCATTGGAATCAATTTCACTTTGAAATTGGACTTAAACTGGTGTCAATCTTTTGATACTTATTATTTCATAAAAACACGCTATTTGTCATGACAGCGGGAATTAATTATTAAATTAATTAATGTGACTTATATGTTTTGAATTTTGTAAAATATACTTCATTTTTGAATTCTGAATATCGAATATAGCTTAGGGTTAATTTTTGGTATTTTTCTGAAAAACTTCAATTTTTGATGAATAGTGAAACCACTAAGTGGTACTTATAAAAACTGATTTTTCATTTAAATGAAATTTTACCACCTCTGTGTTTTGAATTTCAATAATCCGACATACATGGTTTTCATTAAAAATTAAAATGTGGTTCAATGAGATTAAAATAATTTTTTGGTGAATAGTAACTCTTAAGTTCTTAATCGCGATTAGAGGTAATTAGTGTAGTTTAAGGTAAAAATAATGCTTTAATAAAATGAGATGAGATTGACACATGTCCTACCCTCATTGGATGTGTCATGGCCGACCAAGACAATCCATGGGTCAACTTGGGGACCCCATGGAGCCACTTTGGGTGGGAAATGACATAAATAACGTTTTATTTAATGTAAAAGTAAAAATGACACAAACATGAAATGTTTTACTAAAACAATTTTCACATGGGGTTATAAAGATCATGTTTTTGATTATAAATAGTCATTGGAAAGATAAAAATATTTCCTACATCATAGTATTTTTCTTACAATTTTTAGACTTTAAATAAATTAAATTTTTAATGACATCATGATGATGCAGCGATGACCTCATTATTTAACGATTAAAATAAAATGGAATGATAATGTAAAATCTAAGACCTACACATGGGAAAAACCTATTGGATGGGTGGATTTCGAACCCTTATCACCTTATCCTCGAAACACATCAATGTGGGACCTCTTAAATCTGAATACCATTTTAAAATAAATTGACTTTTCTTTACCATCCAAGAGTGCCCCTCCTCTCCTCTTATAAAAGGCCCCCACCTCTACCTCCTTACCCACACTCCCAAAGCCTTTGTCTTGGCCAAAGCCTTCCCATTTTGGCTCTCCACATCCCTCTCTTACTCCTTGAATCCTCACTTTTGGCAGAAGTCTTCCCAAGGAATCCTTTGAGCTCAAATCTAAGAGAGTTGCCCGATTTTAAGGTAATGTCTTCTTTTGAGTCCTTTTGTTTGATTTTGCTTCTCCAACCACCTAAACTCTTTTTATTCATTTCTTTTGTGACAACTCCAGTATCCTAAATATACTAGGATGTTGTTATAAGAAGGATTCGAGCTACACTTACACACACCTACATCTAATGGTTAAAGGACATACTGTTTCCGTGGATGGTGAATTTATGCCTCCCGAAACGATGATTGTTCAACATTCTTTTAACACCTTCAAATGTGGACATTAAGATGTCACTATATTTATATATGATATATAATATGATTATGTTTTCCTTAAGCTTATGTATTTTTCATTTTGGGAATACCTTTATGGTTTCCATTATGGGTAAACGCGATATCTTCATTTAAGGAAGTGCGGACTACCGCCCCCTCAAAGTGATTTGATTCGTTAAATACCATATGTGGGACGTATAAAGGATGGAACTATGATATTATATATGATATTATACTATAATTATAATATACCTTTATATCATTATGATTCCATTCTATAAAATACGAAATAGAAATGAATGTAGCGTTCATGCGTACGTACGGCTAACCGTCTCCATGAACGGTGCATTTCATTTCTTACCTCTAAATGATTATGTAATATTATAAATACATATATATAATGGATATATATGATATATACATAATGATTATAATTCTGGATATAATGGATACATGAACAACATGTAATTATAAAGGGTTTATTTTTTACTCAAGTACCAATGATCGTTAAAACGATCGTTATTAACATAAATAATTACATAGTGTTCATGACATGGAAATAAGTGATATAAAAGGGATAATGAACTTGAAAAAGGTTCTTAAACAAGTAGAAATTAACTCAAGTTTATTATTCAGGAGATTAAAGAACGACCGAGTCAAGTCGGACCTGAGGTATGGGACTTCGTCTCAATCTCCTTTCATTGAGGCATATTTTGTTTTATACACAACCTTCTTTTATATGGTGTATAAGCCCCTTTGACATTTACGTTTATCCAAAAGGAATATTTTTTATACGAAGCGTTTTACGAAACGACAAAAGGGAATGTTTTTGTCGTACGTATGCGGCGACAACGACTTCTCCGCCGCCGTGACCATTATTTGAGTTTCGGCATCCTCTACAAGCCATACCTTTTTTTTAAAGAAAAATAAATATCATGTTTTACTTTTATTTTATTTTGGTATTGAAAATTGTTTTCATAATGTTTTTATATCAATGTGTTGTATAGATATCTTGTGATTGAATGGTGGAAATTTTATGTTTCCTTTATGCATGTTTTATGTGATACGATTATGTTGAGGTTCTTGGGCATTATTATGAAGACGGGTGGTTACGTGATAAACTAAGGGTAGGTGAGCCCGATATAGCTCTCCAATGCATTGGGTAACGTGAAGGAGTGTAACGTTAAGGTTTCTTCGAAGATATTTAGGGAATATACTGTGATGGGTATTCTAAACGTAACCAAGAGGGTTACTCCCTATGTAAGAATGTTATGAATGCCTCAAGTTAGCTTTATGTCTTATGATTTCTATGATTTATTCATGATTTGAGGAGGTATGTTGAAGTGATTATGTTTCATGGGTAAAGTATTATTTCATTATTATGTATATATGTACCCATGTTTCCTTTCCATATATTTTTATATCCCTTACTGAGCTTTTTATGCTCATCCCAAGTTTTTTTGAAATGTTTTTCATAGGTCAAGGAAAAGGTACATGATATGATGATAGTGTCAAGGGAGTGTCAATAAAGAATCCATGTTTTATTTTAAATACGTTTCCATTGATGGGAAAGATGAATACTATCTTTATATAACCACTTTGTTTATATGTGGAATGTAATGCAAGGTTTCTGATCTAATTCTCTAAAACTCTAATCCCGAAAAGATCCTCAATGTTTAATCTTGTAATAACTCAAGATTAAGTAAGGTTTAAGGTTGGGGCATTATAAGGACAAGTGTCAAGATATTTTCATTTTATTATAATATCATTTTTACCTTAAATCACACTAATTACATTTAATCGCGATTAATAAAACTTAAAAGTTACTTTTCATCAAAAAATTATTTTCATCCCATTGAACCAAATTTTACTTAATAATGAAAATCATTTAAATTGGATTTTTGAAATTCAAATCACAGAAGTGGTAAAGTCCCATTTAAACGAAAAATCAAATTTTGTAACCACCACTTTGCAGTTTAACTATTCATCAAAAATTTTAAGTTTTTCAGAAAAATACCAAAAATTCACCTTAAGCTATATTGGATATTCCGAATTCAAAAATGATGTCTATTTTACCAAATTCATAACTTAGAAGTTGCATTAATTAATTTTATAATTAATTCCCGCTGTCAGAGCAAATAGCGTGTTTTTATGAAACAATAAGTATCAAAAGATTGACACTAGTTTAAGTCCAATTTCAAAGTGAAATTAATTCCAGTGACCACTATTGGATTAAATGGTAAAAATATATTCTAATTTCACTTTAAAACCAATCCAAAAGATAATCTAATCATATAAATAAATTAGATTAAAAAGAGGTTTTGAATTAAAATACAACATTTTTCACTATTCATTAAAAAATGAACTTTATTGGAAAGATACCAAAAATTTACACAAATTAAATTTTTATGCCCGATTCTAAATAATAATTTTATTTTTTCAAATATAACACATAAAATTGTCAAAAACTGGATTTAAAAGAGGATCGCCTTCAAAAGGCGGTTAATCGACCTTTTAAAGAATATTAGACTGTCTACGCTTAAAATTGGATTCATTCGCATATTTAATCCTCTAACAATTATTATAAAGAGTAAAAATATTTGACAAACATATATAATCATTTTGTAGTTAGTTCTATTTATTCCCTCCATTACAATGGCTAGGCATTAACTACCATTTAAAATAATATTATTTTATTATTAGAGTGCAATGTAAGATTCCCAAGAAACTCGTTGTTGCGTATTGGGTATGCCATCGAGAATAGAATCCCCATTAAAGTAATATTAATATTTTATTCACAAATATGGATAAATATAAAAATTTCATATTCTTTATTTACCTGGGGTGTTACATCTTTCCCCCCTTTTGGGAATTGCGTCCTCGCAATTTTAAAATTGAGCTTGGAAACATCCTTGAAAGTACCACATCGGAACAAGAGTCGGTTAAAAAAATTACTTTAAAATAAAAAAGATAAGTACAGAGGTCACCTGAGATAACCCATACTAGGATTCCAAGTATGAAAACATGGATGTGGTGGAGAAAACATAGGGTCATGTTCTGATGGAGAGTGATAGAAAACATGTTTAGGAGAAAGTTAACCACAAGAAAATCACAAACTTGTGATGGGTTAAACGGTATTCGATTCCCCAGTAGGAGAGGTTAATAGACAACATTTTTGTTTTAGGTCACTTTTTATTGAGAAATTTATTCATAAGGAAACATAATCACTTATCATGTTAAATTTCAACTTTTATTAGTTTCCTTACACAAACTCATATTTTCTCCAAAAGGCGAGTATTTAGGAAGACTTGTTCACATTAAGAGTACTATAATCAAATTCTAGAGAATCACCTAATCTGCAAAAGAGAACTATATACTTCCCATGTCTTAATACATTAACCAAAACCAAAACCAAAAAGGTTAGTACAAGATCAAATAATCCAGAAAAGGATAACCCTTTATAAAAAGAAAATCTATTCTTAATCTCCAAAATTTGTCTAACAAAACCCAAAGTTCAATGAGGACCATTCGATAAACAACATGTCCATAAAATTCTTCAAAGTAAGCCAAACTAAGATTGAAACCCAAATATTTGAAGGATTTAGTCACATAGTCATCCAAGTTAAATCATAACATTTATCTCCAAACAACATTAGTTTCTCTTAAAGTCTCTCATTGAAAAGTAATTAACCTAATCACATATCCTTCATGATAGGTTAATAAATTTCCGTAGATAACCCAAAATCAACTTACTCATAATTCATAAAATCATCTAACTAAAAAGAATCAGTCAAACTAACCATGGACTTCACGTAGTCCAGTGGTAGGTGATAAATCCCAGCCGCACTTTGGTTGTGGGTTCGATTCCCGCAGCTTTGTCCGACATGACGGGTTGTCACACGGTCTGCGTGTTGTCCTTTTTATAAAACTCCAAAAATAACCCTAACAGGTTTTAACCTCAATAGTTTCCTTATACCTCTCATTTTCATCCAAATTTGTTACGATCTCAAAATCTTAATTCTTGAAGTCTTATTTCACCACCATAAGATAAAATAAAACGATTCCCAAAATGAATAACATCATACCTTGATCATTGTGTCCACTCAGTTCCATCGTCATATTTATCACGTAGGTAGAAGTCCCATGCATTACAAAAATTATTTAGAGACCCTTCAAAATCATTTGCTTCCTCCATCCAAATACACCTTGTACGACATGGGTCATGTGGGTGTTCACAGAAAAACTGTTTTGGAAAATAATCATGTATGACATATAATTCCAAAACATCTGATAAAACATTATTTCTATAAAATAGTCAGACAAAATTTGAGTTGAAACTTTCTATTATTGGTCCTTTTAAAATACCATAAGTATGTGCTGAGAGACTATATTTTAAAAGCAAATATAAATAGGTTGTGCAAGGGTCTCCTTCCTCAGCACCATTTTTAAAATCATAATATGCTTCAAATTATTGTGATAAGGTAGAATATTTGAAAATGCCTTGATAATATTTACCTTTCATTAAAATATGAGAATATTGTGAAAATAGTATTTGTCTAAAAACAACCCATGATCCACGATGATAACGAGGTATAGTGGAGGTGTTTGATATCTCAAACAACTACTTGCAAGTGAGTTGTATGCGAGAAAAAGTTTCACAGTCATCCAAACATGACTTTTCAATAATTATTGCAATCATGTCATTAGGAAGAGATAGAAATTTCGTTTGAGATACTTCTCCTTCCATTCGTAATCGAATTTACTTGACCTGAAAAAAGTTATAAAACAAGGATTTAACTGAAATAATAGATATAGGGACTAATCATGTGTCTAACAAAAACTCATAATCCCTAAAGTTGTCTAAACTGACCTTTGATACCAACTATAAGGCCCCAACCTTAAACCTTACTTAATCTTGAGTTATTACAAGATTACACATTGAGGATCTTTTCAGGTTTAGAGTTTTATATAATTATATCATAAAACTTGAATTATATTCCACATTTAAACAAAGTGGTTACATAAAGATAGTATTAATTTTTCCCATCAACGGAAACATATTTAAAATAAAACATGGATTCATTATTGACACTTCCTTGACACTATCATCATGTCATGTACCTTTCCCTTGACCTGTTAAAAACATTTCAAAAAACTTGGGATGAGCATAAAAAGCTCAGTAAGGGGTATAAAAATTTGGAAAGGAAACATGAGTTCATATATACATAAAAATGAAATCATACTGTACCCATAAAACATAGTCCATTTAACATACCTCATCAAATCATGAATAAATCATAGAAATCATAAGACATAAAAGGTAACTTGAGGCATTCATAACATTCTTACGTAGGGAGTAACCCTCTTGGTTACGTTTGGAATACCCACCACAGTATATTCCTTAAATCTCTTCGGAGAAACCTTATCATTTCACTCCTTCGCATTACCCAATGCATTGTAGAGCTATATCGGGCTCACCCGCCCTTATTTTATCACGGAACCACCCGTCTTCATATCAATTCCCAAGAACCATAACATAATCGTATCACATAACACATATATAAAGGAAACATAACATTTCCACATTTCAATCACAAGATATCAAACACAGTGATATAACAAAAACATTATCAAAACCATTTAAAATACCAAAATAAAAGAAAAGTAAAACATGGTATTTATTTTTCATTAAAAAAGGTATGGCTTGTAGAGGAAGTCGAAACTCAAATAATGGTCACGACGGGGGAGAAGTCGTTGTCGCCGCATACGTACGACAAAAAAACATTCCATTTTATCATTTAGTAAATGCTTCGTATAAAAAAGATTCCTTTTGAATAATAGTAAAAGTAAAAGGGGTTTATACACCGTATAAAATAAAGTTGTGTATAAAACAAAATATGCCTCAATGAAAGGAGATTGAGACGAAGTCCCATACAAAGACGGTATCCTTGGATTAAGGATTAATCAGTTACATAATTATGTGTGACAAACCAATACACGAAATATAAGTGCATATTAAGTGTAAAAAAATCAGAGAACATTCACACATAATCATAGAACTACATATTCAAGGTGTACAAGTTTATCCCAAAGAATCAAAATTGGGTTAAGAAGTTCCCTTGCAAAAATTTGACAGCCTAACGGCGTCACTTCAAAATTCATAAAAAGAGTTGATGAGAGATAAAAAGGGTATCTCATCACTTGGTCATAAAATTTACATCAATAAGGATATATAAGAACATATCCCAACATAATAGTATGTGAATTAAAAGACATAACAAAATAAGTCTTTTAAAAAGAGGAGGGTGAATGGTTCCCTTACCGACTTGGGTAACTTTCGAAACGTACACCCCATTGAAGAAGGGTCATACAATAAATATGTAAATACCCATAAATAAAATTATATTACACAAAGAGTGTAATAATGGGAATTACATACACCACTCAAAGGAAATGGTGGCAAATGTAGCATAAATCTCACGGGACTAAAAGTGAGAAGAAAAATATCTTACGAAAACTCGGCAGCCTAACGACGCCACTTAAAACATCCAAAATGGATTGATGAGAGAGAATATGGTATCTCATCATATTAACAAAAAAAATTACAGTAAGATTAATATAAAATAATATCCCAATAACAATAATGATGAGATTTAAACGGAATGACATAAAAGAGTGTACTTAAAAATAAAGATAGGTGTTGGATCCCTTAACTCGGGTCCGACTTGACTCGATCATTCTTTAATCTCATGAATAATAAACATGAGTTAATTTATACTTCCTTAATAACATTTTTCAAGTATTCTTTTTATATCACTTATTACCATGTCATGAACACTATGTTATTATTTAAGCTAATAACGGTCGTTTTAACGATCATAGGTACTTGAGTCAAAAATAAACTCTTTATAATTAAAAGTTGTTCATGTGGTAAAATATCCATTATATCCAGAATTTTATTCATGATTTAGATATCATATATATCATACATATCCAGTATATTCATGCATTTATAATATTACATAACATTTAGAGTTAAGAAATGAAATGCAGCGTTCATGGAGACGGTAAGCCGTACGTACGCATGAATGCTACTTCCATTTCTATTTCATATTTAATGGAATAAAATAATGATACATAATAGTATTTTAATTCCAGTATGGTATCATATATAATATCATTAAATATATCCTTTATACGTACCACATATGGTAATAACGAATCAAATCACATTGAGGGGGCGGTAGTCCGCACTTCCCAAAATGAAGATATCGCGTATACCCATAATGGAAGCCATAAAGGTATGCAATAAATGAAAAATGAAGAAGCTTAAGTAAAACATAAACATATTATATATCATATATAAACTTATTGACATATTAATGGCCACCTTTGAGGTGTTATAAGAGTGTTGAACAATCATCGTTTCGTGAGGCAGAAATTTGCCATCCACATAAACAGTATGTTCTTTAACCATTAGATGAAGGTGTGTGTAAGTGTAGCTCGAATAATTATTGTAACAACATCCTAGTATATTTACGATACTGTATTTGTTACAAAAGAAATGAATAAAAAGAGTTTAGGTGGTTGGAGAAGCAAAATAAAACATAAGAACACAAGAGAAAACACTACCTTTAAAACGGGTAACTCTCTTTGATTTAAGCTCAATGGCTTCCTTGGAAAAGATTATGCCCAAAGTGAGGCTTCAATGATTGAGAGAGGGATGTGTAGAGAAGAAATGGACAGGGTTTGGCCGATCCAAAGTCCTTGGAAGTGTGGGTAAAGAGGTAGAGGTGGGGGCCTTTTATAAGAGGAGAGGAGGGGCACTCTTGGAAAGGTATAAAAGGTTACTTTATTTTAAAATGATTTTCGGATTTTAAAGGTCCCAAATTGATGTGTTTCGAGGATAAGGTGATACGTTTTCGAAATATTCCCATCCAATAGGTTTTAGACATGTGTAGGTCATAGATTTTACATTATCTTTTCATTTTATTTAAATCCTTTATTAATGAGGTAATCACTGCATCATCATGATGTCATAAATAATTTAATATAGTTAATGTCTAAAAATTATAAAAAAAATATCATGATGTAGGAAATCCTTTTAGATTTATAATGAACATTTATACTCAAAAATATGACTTGTATAAACCCATGTAAAAATTGTTTAAGTAAAACACTTCATGTTTGTGTCATTTTTATTTTAACTTTAAATAAAAGGCATAAATGTCATTATCATACCCAAGTGGCTCCATGGGGTACCAAAAATCGACCCATGGGTTGTCTTGGTCGAACATGACTCATCCAATTGGGTTAGGACAAGTTTCAAGATATTTTCATTTTATTATAATATCATTTTTACCTTAAATCACACTAATTACCTTTAATCGCGATTAATAAAACTTAAAAGTTACTTTTCATCAAAAAATTATTTTCATCCCATCGAACCAAATTTTACTTAATAATGAAAATCATTTAAATTTTATTTTTTAAATTCAAATCACAGAATTTGTAAAGTCCCATTTAAATGAAAAATCAAATTTTGTAACCACCACTTTGCGGTTTCACTATTCATCAAAAATTGAAGTTTTTCAGAAAAATACCAAAAATTGAACCGAAGATATATTGGATATTATGAATTCAAAAATGATGTCTATTTTACCAAATTCATAACATAGAAGTTGCATTAGTTAATTTTATAATTAATTCCCGCCGTCATAGCAAATAGCGTGTTTTTATGAAACAATAAGTATCAAAAGATTGACTCTAGTTTAAGTCCAATTTCAAAGTGAAATTAATTCCAATGAACACTATTGGATTAAATGGTAAAAATATATTCTAATTTAACTTTAAAACCAATCCAAAATATAATCTAATCATATAAATAAATTAGATTAAAAAGAGGTTTTGAATTAAAATACAACATTTTTCACTATTCATTAAAAAAATGAACTTTATCGGAAAGATACCGAAAATTTACACAAAGTAAATTTTGATGTCCCGATTCTAAATAATAATTTTATTTTGTCAAATATAACACATAAAATTGTCAAAAAGTGGATTTAAAATAGGTTCTCCTTCAAAAGGAGGTTAATCGACCTTTTAAAGAATATTAGACTGTCTACGCTTAAAATTGGATTCATTCACATTTTTAATCCTCTAACATTTTTTATAAAGAGTAAAAATATTTGACAAACATATATAATCATTTTGTAGTTAGTTCTGTTCATTCCCTCCATTACAACGGCTAGGCATTAACTACCATTTAAAATAATATTATTTTATTATTAGAGTGCAATGTAAGATTCCCAAGAAACTCGTTGTTGCGTATTGGGTACGCCATCGAGCATAGAATCCCCTTTAAAGTAATATTAATATTTTAATCACAAATATGGATAAATATAAATATTTTATATTCTTTATTTACCTGGGGTGTTACATTATATGACTAGAAAATTTACATTTTTTTATGAGACATTAAGATTCATTGATATTATTTGGTGATAAATTTTAATACTATCATGGAAGTCAATGGTATCAAATAAATATGATTTTTATGTTTTAATCTTAGTCTAGAACATTTTGAGGATTTTTATGGATAGTTATTTTTTGAATGAACTCTGTTGAACATTAGGTATTACAGTTGAATTTTGGATATTAATGTAGTTCTTCATCATATAAAGGTTTGTTATTTTAGGAGAATTATATTATATTTTCCTAACCATTTTTTATTATTTAAATACTAGAGGAAGATAAATAAATTTTGTGGATTTTTTGATCTGTATAAGTTGATTGTAATGCTTTAGGTATGAAAATTTATCTTAAATACTCATAATGTGAACAAAAATATGATAGTGTGGGGTAAATTGATTAAATGATGAAACACTACTTGTCAAGTAAGTATAGTTCTTTATGTTCTTAGTACATGTAATAAAATAATTCCTGAAATATATTAATACAATATTGAAACAAAAATGTTATCCCTTTAATTTTTTTATTCGGAAATCAATTCACTTTTCACCCATCAAAGATTTATGGGTTCGTGTTGGTTAACTTTATAATGAAAATTTTCTATATCTCTCTAAATAAAAAATTCATATAAATTTCTCTTTTCCATTTCTTTTTTTTCCAATAAGTAAACCAAGTTATATGTTATTATATTTGATCATTATAATTCCCTTTCTTTCTTTTAATGTAGAATTTTAATCAATCAGTTTTCCAATATAGGATTTCAAAAAATTTATTTTGAAAAGTATAACCCTAGTTATGGATCTGGAATTCAAAAATTGTAAGGGTGAAATTTCCAAAAGGGGGTGAGAATGTAACATCCCATGTTTTTAAAATGAAATACTATGTTCAATAGCGTATAAGACATGCAACATCGAGCATAAACAAATAACTAAATATTTTTATTATGTGACCATTATAACCCAGATGTTTGAATAGAGGGTATGAATACGATTAACTGAATAATTAAAATAAGGTTTATAAATTTATATATAATTAATTATTTTATGAGAAATTAATTATAAATGAAAGTAATAGCCTTTTGAAATAAAAGGAAATATTTTTATAAAAATCTATTAAAATGTGTGAAATTTTGTTTTCTATGAATAAAATAAACAAAATAAATATTTATGTATTATATTAATGATTTAAATATATATATAATTCAATATAAAGTTTCAAATTCATCCTAATTTTTTCTATAAATGATAGAAAAGTAAATCCTATTTTACAAAAAAAAGTTTATTTTTTAGACGGCATTTTTAATGTCCTGTAATGGGGGAATTGTTTTAAAACAAAATTTTAGACTTTTAAAAAAATTATAAAAGATCATTTTTACATAAGATTATTAAAATCTAATTTGGTTGAATTTTTGGAATCTTTCTGATAAGTTTCATTTTTGATGAATAGTGAAAATAATGCATTTTAATTGAAAACTGACATTTCATCTAAATATTTCACAATGTTAAATTACATTTCAAATTTTTTAAAGCAAAAATTTTATCAATTACACATTTATTAATCTAATTTATTTAATTGGAATCATTTTCATGTTATGTTTGGATATAAAAACATTTCCTTCTTTTAAACAATTTTAATTTAATAACCCTCTTTCTTACCCCATCTACGGGATTAATTTTAAATAAATTTTAGCCACTTATTTTTTTTTGAATTTTAAAAAATAAATTAATTATTTATAATCTTAAATTATAAGTTATTTAAAACATACCTGTTATTTTAGGACAATATTAATAGTAAACTTATTAATTTTATTACCAAGCTTAAAGGTAAATTAGTTAATTAAGGGTAACAATAATATTATTAATAAAATAAAATTACCCTAAAACTTGTCCTAATTTTTTTTTATGAGTTATTTTCAACCATATTAATCCTTATATATAATTTATGACCTCTTTTCACTACTTGAATAAATTTAATCCCCTTATAGTATTTTATTTTAGGAAAATTCAAACTTATAACACTAGTGTTTTTAATAAGTGTAACATTTTTAATATATTTTCATGAAGAATATATCATTAATAATAAATAGTATTTGGAAATATAAAATATTTTTCTTAATAATTTAAATATATTTAAAAAATTAGTGAACAAAGAACTACCTTAATTGTTTTCAGAATAATGATGTAGTAATTATTATACTAATGGAAATATCAAATAAATAATACTAAAAATCTGAAAATAAATTTAATTTGACATAATTGATATAATAAAAAAAATTATAGATTAACCTGACATGATATTAATATATTGAAACTGTTTTTTGGGAGATATATTTTTTAAAAAAATTCAATGTAATGAATACTGTCAATATTGAAATTAATTAAATTTTAGAATAAATAATATTTTATTAAATGATATAAAATTATTAAAAATAATAATTTCTAAAACAATATTGGGATAATTTTTCCAATTCCATATAGGATTCAATTATGGATTTTTTGACATTTTATAGTGACTATATTAACCCTCATTGAGTAAAAATTCAATGTTGACGTGGTAAGAATTAAATGGGTTAATTAATGGTTAAAACAAAAATATAATAATTATAAAATATTAAAAATATGGATATTTTTTATTTTATTAATTTATTTACACTCATAATTGTCATATATTTTAAATTAATCTATTTTGAATCATTTTTAATAGAAATTTAATTTATATTAATTTAATATTTTGAGAAATTCTAAGAGTTCCCCTCCCCTTTCTTAAAAATGGTGTTTATTCTACTCTTTTAATCTCACTTAAAACCCTAATATGTTTGGTAAATACCTATAAATATAGCTTTATATAATCCATAAAAACATTATATAGTCCTCATTTTAGGAATAAAACCACCCTTAGTGGTCTTATGTTGTTATGAAAAAGAGATTATCCAATGAAAATGTATTGTTTTTCATCAAGCACTTATGTTTTATTTATTTGTAAACATCCTTTAAGAATTATTAACCCATGATAAAATAATAAATAAAACATCCTCAATATACAGAGATATTATTATGTTTGTTTCAGGACCCATATCTTTCTCCTTTTTCATTAAATGGGAAAATAATTCATCGTTCGTGTGTATGGCGGACTACCGTCCCGCGAACTGGTGTAATTTGTTTTCCATCACCATCTCTAAAAAATAATAATAAATATGGAATTAAAGTATATACTTTACATTAATGAAATATTTATCATTATTAAATGATAATATATCATTTACATTCTAATCTTTCCCTAATAACATTGTTCATGCATACGTGTGAATTATCACCTCCCTGAAGCGATGTGATTCATTTTTCATCACCAAATCACAGGAATAATATATATATATATATCATCAAATTTATATAATAAATATTATATTTATGATATTATTTTCAGTCTATAAGATAAAATTATAATATAATCCTTTTTATATTATTCATTGACAAATGGAAACATTACTCACACGTACATACAGCCTGTCATCTCTGTGATAATAACATAGTGCATTTTTTATAACCATGATTAATGGATTGATTTAAAAGTATAATTTATATATAATTATTATTCATTAATATTATTCTAGAGATTATGTACTATCAAACCCTATGAGTATAGATAACATGACGAATTTCATCAAAATGACCAACATGAAAATAAATAATTATGTAATTATTATAAAATGGTAATATGTGATATAAAATGAATAATAAAATTGAAAAAGGTTCTAAATCAAGTAAATAATTAATATAAGTTAATTATTCAGGAATATAAATGAAATTTGTGATGAGTCAGACTCAAGGTAAGAGACTCTTTAACAAAAACATCATTTTAAATATTTATTTTTTAATTTTTATGTTTCATTTCTATGTTTTTAAAATTATTTTTATGAAATAATTTTTATGGGAATTAATTTTTTAAAGAGGAAATTTCCAAATTTCTCCAAATTTTTTTTAAAAAAATAGATCATTTTTATGGTTTTGAATTAAATAATTTCTTTTCAAAATCCCCTTTTAAAGTTTCTCTATCATAGCTTTTTACAAGGGTCAATATAAATGTTTTTTAATATATACATCATGAATATAATTTCCTTCCTTCATGATGATTTAATAACTTAATTTTTCCATTATAAGGATTCATGGTTCTTTAAAAGAAAGTTGTTTCATTATTATGTGCTCTTATTATGATTTTAAAAATTAATTTTACAAGAAAATGGTTTTTTGATATCCGATAGTGTTTTACACATGTATTTAAAATATTTTTTAAGATTTTTATTCATGATATAGTGATTTAAAATTATATGAATCTTCTGAGATAGATATAGCTTATATGAGGGGTTTAACCCCATTATATCTCATGGGTGATCCTGACATAGCTTATAGGAAGGGTTGAATCCCATTATAGCTCATGAGTAATCTTGATATAGATTATACAAAGGATGATCCCCATTATAGATATTTAATTCATGGGTTGTTGATTATATTATAATTTGGTGATATTTTTATTCATATTAAAATGGTTTTGAAAGGGTTTTATTAAAATTCTGTTCTTTTTATCGAAAAATGGTTTTAAATTTTTTACAATGGGTTTTAAAGGATTTCTTTATGAAAAACTTGTGTGTGTTTTCTGGTGAAATTGTTTTTTTATCACTTTCTCAAAGAACAATAAATGGGTAATAGTGTTTTTACTAGACTAATGGTTTCATTATTTTTATGTCCCTTAGTGATGTTTTTATGATAATACCAATTTTTTAAATGACGTTTAAGGGTAAAGGATGTGTAGGGATGAGGATGAGGAAAATATGAAAATTATAAAGATATGTCAAAAAAAGTAAAAATGTTTTTTTAAAGGTTTTCCTTTGGTGAAATAAATATATTATTAATATAGGTTTCTCTTGTAATGTGTGGGTTTACAACATAAGAGTATTTCATAATTCTATAAACCTCTAAACCTAAATGATATTTTGGAAATGAAAGTGATTTCTAGTTTTTAAATAACTAGCATATGTATAGTTTAAAGTTGATTCCTTATAATCACATTAAAATGTAATAGCATGAATTTATTTGTACTCATGATATTTTAAGTTTCACTTAGTGATATTACTTCATAGGGATTATGTTTCAAGGTTACCAAAGTCGTAAGATTTTATGTTACAATCTCATTATATATCAAGATTGTTTTTCATTTTTTTTAATGACACAATATAACGATCTATCTCCCAAGAATACGAAGAATTTTATTCTCCAATGGTTATGTCTTGAGAATACACTTTTCCACTTGTTTTCTTCCCTTTATGTACTCAATATTTCAAAAATAATTTTTTTATAAAAAAACTACCTTTTCGATCGAAATCCAATTTTATTCCAAAACCATGTTTTCTAAATAAAATTGGAAAACATTTTTAACATTATTCAAATTATTTAACAAATACATTTTTACCCATGTTTGATTTTTTTTAAAAAATCAACATTCTTGTGATTTTCCAATCAATTATCATTTAGATTTTATCGAAAGAGTCAATGGGATATTTATTTTAACATGTACAACATGAACTAAATTTTCTTCTATCATTACCATTATTTTCTTTTAATCTTCCTTTATAATTTTTGAAGAATATTTTCCATGAAAATTAATTTCAAAATATTTTATGTTTCAAAATGTGTTTTTCAAATATGAAAAGATATTTTCCTCAAGAAATGTTTTAAATGACTTTTAAAGATTCCATTATAAGTTTTCACAGTTATTTTCAAGGAAAATAATATTCAAAATATTTTTTATTTTTAAAAAGTATTTTAAAAGTAAATTTTTTTCCCTTAAGAATCAATCCATGTGGTTTTTTTTCAAAATAGTTTTCTATTTAATATAAAAACATTTAATGTTACTTATTATTTACTAGGGATATGAACCAAGGATAAAATTCCTAATCAGTATCTAGATGGTTTATTTTAGGATGAATATTTGTTTATGAAACACATTTTCCTTCTATGGGTTATACAATGATTGAATGATTATGAAAAATTATTCTTTTTATGTGGGTTAAGAATTGAGGATGTTATGGATTGATTAGGAAACCCAATTTTTTTCATGGGTTTTGATTTGATGATTATTTTATGTTAATGTTGAATAATTATGTATTATTTTAATCATGTGACAGGAGAGAAATATTTCTCCCTCAACTTAACTGGGTAATGATAATTTTATATGAGTTTATAAGGGACACGAGTGGTTAGCCTAATCTCGAAAAGGGGGTGTACATAAGTGGTTACACCATTCCCAAAGTAGTTATATGGGTTGTTATACCAAGCCTAAAATATTATGAATGTCTTGTTTGGTATCCTTGACATAATGCTTCCTATGATTATGTGAATTCATTAATTATATGTCTTATTCTAATGTTCTGCTCTCATGGATCGTGTAATTCGTTTCCCATATGATTCATGCCTTATAAACTGTCAATATTTATTATAAGATGAAATATTATTATATTTTATATGTATGGTGTGGTTCTAAAATGTTATTCTCATGTTCTCATAATCATATGCTCATGTTATGCTTATATGTCACCCTTATTTACCCATACTTTTCATCTACACTCACCATTTCTTACGTTTCCTTTACCTAGGTTATAAAGAGATTTTTCAAGTAGGAGTAATAAAAGGGAAGATCATTATGGGTTACATTGAAGAACTAATATGAATTAAAAATATTATGTTCAATGTTTCCAAAGGCACTAAGTTATTATACTCTTCAAAAATGAGTTTTTTTAATTAATTTAATTTTTATCTAACGAGATGTAATATCAATGTATGAGAAGACTAGGTCGCTATAATGTTCTAATGGAATTTCAAGAAGTAGTGATAAGGGGTTTTGATATCTCAAATTGGGAAGTTGAATCTTATTTGAAAAATATTTTTTGTAGAGTTTGGAGACTCTTTGGTGGATGATAATGATGTAATACATTGCTAGTTTTATTTTTAGATGTTTCACTTAGGAACTAGTGAAAATAAAACTTTAAAGGATAAATAATAAGCTTTAGTAACATCCCTTTTAGCAGTGGAAATAAGATAATTTCACCATATATATCATGATGGGTTTTCTATTATTGAAGAATATGAATGATTCAACTTAGGTTGTCATTGATCATTTAACTAAAGTATCTTATTTCATTTAGATTAGGAAAACACATATAGTTTTGTATTTTATGATTCTTTATGTTAGAGAAAATATGAGGCATCATGGTATACCCAATAAAAGTTCTTTTATCTGGAAGGAATATTATATATTGATTTTTTAATGGATCAGATAAATCATTTGTTTCTCAATTATGTTTTGAATAGTTTATAATTTATAAATGGTTGGATAGTCTAATCATACAATTAAATTTTTTAAGGATAATATTTGTAAATGTATCAATTATTTTAGATTTGTGTGGGAGGAGTTTATGGATTTGTTATAGTTTTTTACAAAAATATGTTTCTGGAATCTATTCAAGTGGATACAAATGAATATTTTTATAGAATCTCAAGTTGATTTATATTATATAGGATATAAGCTGGTGTGGTATTTCTCTTTAGGCATAGTTTAGTATATGATATATACAATCATGTGAATATGATCTAGAAGATGTTTTTTATATCTCAGTGTAGGAAGAAACCATCCTTTTGTGCTAGAGGATAGATATTATTTTTCACTTTTTTCCTCACCTCATTTGATATGTTAATTATTTGGACGGTATAGAAAATTGGACCTAATTTATATCGAGTTATTCAAGATCATCGAGAGGATTGAAGAAGCTTTAAATATATTGGAGTTATCTCTAATTTATTGAGTTATAAATTATTTTTTCAAATACATCAGCTAAGGAAATAAAAATTATATATATACATCATGTATCATTAATGTGATTATGTAAAGCTTGAGTGAGATGTTTCTTTGATAGAAAGGTCAATGTGTATTATTGATCAAAGTGAGAAACTCATCTTGTAAAAATTTTAGAAACTTTTACATATACCATGGAAGCATATTCATGTATATGAGGAGACTTGTGAATGAGAAGCGTAAATTAGTTTCCAATGGAGATAGTTCTTAATTGGTGATAATCAATGACTATTATCACTATTGAGGAGCCATATGGTAGGGTATTTTTAATAACCCTAGTCATTAATTTGTGTCTTTTATTTTATTTTAATGCCTCTAAATTTATTTTAGTACTGTTTTGAAGTTTTTTTGTTTCAGGTGAATATAGGATAAGGGTAGGGAGCTCAAAGTTGGAACCCACTATAATGACACTTTCAAGTACCATTAAGAACCTGATGTGGAGTACCAGCTACCTGGTGAAGGTGAAAATAGTTGTGATTATCTTCCAGGATAATGAATATTAAATTTACTATTAGACCATTAAAAAAACCTAAGAGGGTGGTGAATTGGTTTTTGAATAATTTTTACCAATTACAAAATCTTATTTAAGTATTTAACCTCATATAATTAGGAACCTATATAATTGGTTAAGATAGTTGGATATATTTTATGTTTAACCAAGGAATCATAACTCATTAAATGAAATCAATGAAAATAAATAGAGTACAAAATATTTAAATGGTTCATCCATAAATAAATACTTCTTTCCATACCCTAATCAATAACCATCCTTTATAATACAATTATGACTACAATAGTTGGTTCCTCTCATGCCTACATAGAATATCACCATGCATACATCTGTATACTTCTCATAATAATTTCACAAATATATTCTCACTATAGAAACAGATTTGCACAGTTATATCAGTGAACACACTAAGTCCCATAGGTTATATTGAATCACACCATGTATGTAAAAGTATTATTTTCAACTCCTTTATAAAGTAGATCGTTGATCAGAATAGGAATGTATATATTTACAATGATCGATCTCTTTACAACTAAATAGTATAGCCTTTGAATTCCATAGGTTCCTCAAGAATAATTCATGAAACTCACTCTCCACTAGCAACTCACCTTCATTGATCTTCATAACCATCTAACTGGGTATTATCATTCAGTATTTTCCCTTATTATTTTCTCAACTCCATTATCTCCTCAACAATAAAATGATTAAATCCATGAATAAAAACAAATATAGCACAGTCAGTCTCTCACTCTTTTATTCTTCTCATAGCTTCATCTATAATGATCTAATCTCATAATGATGTTTGAATTTTTATTAATTCATTTGCTTTGATACCCAGATGATTAACCATATCATCATTGGGTATGTATAATCCTCATTCTTGAAGATTTATATACTTATTAAAACTAATCTATATCTCCAGGTTTCGACTACTCAAACAACTTTTTTATTGTCCTCTATTTTCATTATATGCATGTCACCATTAGATATTATTCTCTATATTTAATATTTATAAAATACCTTCAAATCATTTCCCACAATATCAATACACTTTTTTTAATTTTTTTATATATGAATACTCTGTGATATCAAATCAGTTTTTCCCATTAAATGTTGTCTCATATACATTAAAGAGTGTTCCCTTTATTTTTTTAAGATCACCTATTTTTTCAGGTATGTGCCTCGTTGATTTTTGGTTGATCCGCTTTTCTTTTGAGTTATCCTTCATTAAAACTATGTGGTCGAGTAAATTTTTTGGAATGGAGAACATCTATTAGAAAAAATAACCTAATTTATGGGGAGGTATTTTTTTAAATTTTTATCGTCTATATATTTTAAAAGGAAATATTATCTTTGATAGCATGTCAGATACACCACATCAAGTTTGAATGAACAACTAAATATTACTATTTAAATGTGACCATTATAAAATTATGGTTAAATTGGAAGGAATTAATAGTAATGAATTATTTTTTAAATAAATTTAAATTTATAACCCAATATAAATGTTTTTCAATTTTCTTAGAAAATAATCACACAATTTTTAGTAATGTCAATATATTCTTCCAAAAATATATTTTTCTTCAAAATTGGTTCTTATTGTTTTTATGTAAAAATAATATAATTAATTTCATGATATTTTATAAAATTTATTTGATAAATTAAGTTCATTTTTTAAAACATGTTATCAAAATTTTCCAATGGTTAAATTTTGATAAATTTCTAAAAAGTTTTGTTTTTCAATGAATAGTGAAAAATATCGATTTTTATCAATTTAATTTTAAATTAAATTATGCATCTTCTATAATTTATATTCATAAAATTGGATTCCAAATTTTGAATTATAATTTAAAATTTTATTAAATATTATCCTTTTCTTTTCTTCCAATATGAATAGTAACTTTAATAATTTTTATTACCATGGTAAAGGATAAATCGGGTCATTAAGTGAGAAAATAAAATTATAAAACTATAAAATGAGCATAGAACATGAACCAATTTTATTTTATGAGTTATATTAGTACATAATTATCCTATCATATAAATAATATCCTTTAGAAGCCACTTGGATCATATTATGAAATTTATAAAATTTTATATAAAGAAAAGTCAAATATAACATACTCATATTTTAAATAAAAATATCATTTTTAATATAGTGTTATTCAAAATATATAATCAACTAAAAATATTTATTTTAAAAATAAAATATTTATCTACATCATGTTAATTTATTTATTAATTTTTGTGATTAAAAATTACCTTAAATGTCGACACAATTTTGATAGAGTAATTATTCAATTAGTGGAAAAATCAAACAAATGATAATAAAAATATTAAACCAAATAAAACCTCAAGTAATTATTGTCTTAAAATAATATTATAAATGACATAAATAAGTTATATATGTATTAAAATATTTTTTTAAAATTTATCTCATTGTATTGATATTTTTAAATGTCAAAGAAATTAATAGTGTCAAAATTGAAATTAATGATATTTTAAAATAAATAAAATTTTATTAAATTATATAAAATTACTAAAAATATTATACTTGGGAAAGGTATTATAATAAGGTTTAAAATTTAATTCGTGATTCATTTATGGGTCTTTTGTAATTTTATAGTAACTGTATTTAAACTTAAATAGAAAAAATCTCTATTGTCCTGATATGAGTAAAAGGGTTAAATAAGGGTTAAAACTAATTGATAAGGGTAATAATGTTAGCTAAATATTTCAAAATATTATTTTATGAGATAATTAAGACCCATAATAAAAATATATTATAAATGTATCACTTTTGGGGCATTTGGAATTTAAAAATAATTTATGTTAATTTAATAGTTTGGGAAATTCCAAGAGTTTCCCTCTACTCTCTTGTAAAAGGGAACCAATTATTCTATGTTTATAAAACTTAAAAACATATTTGGATAATAAAATATATATTTAAATGCCTTCCTATAATCCTTCACCACATTATGTAGGACTATGTTTTTTCATAACACCAACCTTATTTGTCTTAAGGTGTTATGGAATAGGGGATATCTTAAGAAGATGTATTGTTTTTAAATAATTGTTTTTGTTTTTTTATTAATCCACATTCATAATACCTAATAAACCTATTAAAAGTAATAAATAATTTTTAATACATATAATTAGATGTTATTATGTTGGTTTAATGGCCAATATTCATCTTCACTCCCATTAAATGAGAAAAGAAGTTATGTTTAGTGTGTATGACGGACTTCCGCCTCATGAACTGATGAAATTATTTTTCCATCAACTTCTCTAAATATTGGTTATAATGATGGAATTAAAGATTTATATATAATATTATTGAAATATTTATCATTATTTAAAGATAATATTAGATTTAAATTCTTACCTTCTGTGAACAACAAAATGATAACGTAGTTCGTGCATACATGTGAATTATCTCCTCTACGAAGTGATATGATGAATTTTTCATCACAACATCACATGGATGATATATATACTAATTTTTAATTTTTTAATATAATAATAATTTTATTATTATACTTACATAAAGATAAAATAATACTTACCTTCTTTCCATAATGATCTTTGTGAAATGAAAATGTTAGACATGCATATGTACGACTTACCATCTACGTGATTGTAATGTCATTCCTTATTCATATATATATTAAAGGGATGTATTTAAAATTATAATTTATGTATAATAATGATAATTATTTAATTATTATTATTCTTTATATGATTTAATAATGATTACTTAAACTATAGACATCATACC
This sequence comes from Viscum album, assembly GCA_963277665.1. NCBI lineage: Eukaryota > Viridiplantae > Streptophyta > Magnoliopsida > Santalales > Viscaceae > Viscum > Viscum album. The sequence goes on along the minus strand of OY728122.1, from coordinate 722,405,921 downwards.
AAAGTAATTTTGGACATAAGTACTGAATATCATCCAAACATCCAACTTAAACATAAATTAATAAGTAATTGTTATTAAATGGTAATACGTGGTATAAAAGTGATAATAAAAAATAAAATGTTTTTAAATAAATTAAATAACAAAACCTAATTTTTTATTCATGAAGATAAACAATAGACGTAACAAATCAGACTCAAGTTAAGGGACTATTTAACTAAAAAACCTCATTATAAATGTTTTAATGATTTTTTTTAAATCATTATCTTTCATGTCCAAGATTTTTAAATTATTTTTATAAATTTATTTATATGTAAATAATTTTTAAAAAAATTTAATTTCTCTTAAATTTTTTTAAAAATTGTATCTTTTAAAGGTTTTATGTAAGCGACTTTCTTTTTAAAAATCCTCTTTTAATGTTTATTTTTACAAAATAAAAAAGGAATGTTTTTAAAATTATATGGTATGAGTGGATTATCCCGCATTTATGTCACCTTAATGTTTTCAATATTATCTTACAATATCACATGGTTTCTTTCAATAAAAATAGTATCCATTATACATACACATTTTTTAAAATTTAGTGATTTCAAAATTGAAATTTATTTTCCTAAAAAAGTGTATTATGATGAATGTTTTCATTATTTATGTATATTTTATGGTACTTGGGAATTTTTTATGATGATGTGTGGTAATTTTAAAAAACAATAATTGGTGGTTACTTGATAAAACAATGATTATTTGTTTTATGATAAACTAATGATGGGTGTTTCATTGATAAACTTAGGAAGGATGGTTACACTATAACCTACAATGCATTATGTACTCCATTTTTTGAGGGTGACCATATTTGTTACGCCATTTGTAAGAGTGACATGGAAAATGAAGTACCATGTTACCTACTTAATATTATATTATTTTTTATGATTTTTTATAATAATAATTTTATTTTTAGAAGGTAATATAATGATATTTTTTAAAATATAATTTCATTTCCGAGGTTAGAATGTTTGTTTATAGGAAAATGTTTTTATGGGTTTTCACTACACTAATTATTTTCTTTTCTTTTGTGTCCCTTACAATCATTTTTTACTCATCAAATGTTTTAAAAAAATATAGGTTTTAATGAATATTATGGATAAGGATTAGATCAATGTTTAAATTTAAAAGATTTATCAAGGAAAGAATTCATGTTTTATACTAATTTTTTTTTGGGAAAAAATGGATAAATTATAGAAGTGTCCAGTTTTAATGTATGGGTTTAAAATGTAATATTTAGTCCTAATTCCCAAAAATTATAAACCAAAAATATATTTTAAAAATAAAGTGATTTATATTTTTAAAAGAACTATAATATGTATTATTTAAGGTTGAGTCCTTATAATTGGTATCAGAGTAGGGTTTCGATAACAATAGTTATTATGATGTTTTTAGGTGAGATTATCTTAATAGTTATGAATATCATCACTAGATTACAATATTAAGTTCTATAATAATATTAATTTCTTAAAAATACATTTTGAAGTTTTATGTTATGAAATTTTATGGTGACTAATTATATTTTTGGAGACATTTATTTTTTAGGTAATTATTGGTTATTATATTTTGGGATAAAAATGGAAGTTATGAGATAACCTTTGAGGTTAAAAATTTCTTTTAAAAAAATAATTTAGTTTTCTAGGAATTATATAAGAATTATATATTATCATAAAATGATATCTAGTAGACCGTGTGACAACATGTCGGTTTAGTAAGTCTATGGGAATTGAACCAAAAACCAAAGGGAGAAAAGGGTGCATCACCTACCAATAGCTTATGTGAATTATAGGATAGTTTTAATTTTCCTTTTTTAAATGATTTTAGAGATTATGAATAAGTTCATTTTGGTAGCATATGTTTTATCAAATATTTTTCCATTGGATTTGAAAATTATTTTGTGATTAAGTGATTATTATTATTTTGAAATACGTTCACTATTTTGGTAATCCTATAAGATTAAGGTAAATATAATATTATGAGGAATACATGTTGAATTGTCTTTTGGAGTCAAAATATATTTTTATTCTGAAATTATGGTGATTCACTTTATTTAAATAAATGGTTAGCATATCTTAAAGATAATGTAATTTAGGAATTTACATTTTTGGTGTAAGACTTTAAGACTGATAGATATTATATGGAGATAAATGTTAAAATTTATCTAGGAAGACTATCTGATAAAAAACATCGAATTTCTGGGTTTCAATGATAATTTTGACTATTTTGTGGGATTTTAAGGCTATTTATTTATCGAATGATCTATATTTATCTTTTGGTATTAATATTGAATTTTGGAGACGAAATTATTTTTTCATCACATAATGGTTTATTATTTTTGGGGAAGTATCTTTTCTAATCCTAACCATTTTGGTTTTGATTAATGTATAAATATAGGTGGAATATATTGAGATATTTTTGTGTAATTTTTTAATATGTAGAATTTGATTCTAGTGCTTTGATGATGGAAAAAATCATACTCATCATTTGGTGCCAGTGATGAGTTTTTTGTGGAGATGAATTAAAAGAAGAAATTAATATTTTCAAGTTAGTATATATCCTTATGTTAATTGAATATATTATAAAGTAATTCCTCTACTCTAGGAAAATCACATTAAAATAAAAATGTTAAATGAAAAAATTAAATAAAAATGTTATCCATTTACTATTCTTATTAATAAATCAATGAAGTTTTACCCCATCATATATTTACAATTTTGTGATGGTTAATTTTATAATGACTATGTTCTATATCACTCTCCATAATAACTTAATAGTTACTTTTCCCTTACATTTCCATGTTTTCTACATGGAAACGATGTATGTGTTATCTCATGTGGCCTTCAAACATTCTTTTCTCTCTAATTAAGTGGAAGTTTTATTAATCTTTTTTTCTGATGTGGGTTCTCATTAAATGTATTTTGAAAAGTCAAACCTTTAGTTTCTAATTCCATTTTCAAAATTTTGATGAAACAATTTCCAAATGGGGGAGAAATTAACAGCCTAGGATTTTAAATGGAAACATTATGCTAAATAGTGTAAATGATACATCATATCAATCTTAAACAAAAAACTAAATATTATTATTACAATATGACAGTTATAACCTAGACATTAATTTTTAAGTAATAAATATGATTAAATTATTTTTGATATTAATATAATTTCCCAAATCGATATTAATTTTTTTTAAGTGATTATAAAATAATCACACATTTTTTAGAAAAAGACGTTATATTCTTCAAAAAAAAGTTTTCTTCAAAAACGGTTTTTATTGATTTTTATGTAAAAATAATATAATTACTTTTTTTAGATTTTAAAAATAAATTATTTGATAAAATTAAATTAATTTTTAAAATAATATTATCAATATTTTTCTATAGTTAAATTTTTATAATTTTCTGAAAAGTATGATTTTCCAACGAATAGTGAAAAATATAGATATTAATTTAAAATAATATATTTCAAGTATTGAAAAATTAAATTAATATTTCTATTGGTTTTAATTTTTTATTAGTAAAATTTTATATAATATAATCTTATTATTTTTATTTAAACTGATTTTATACTTTCATTTCTTATAAAAAAAATTTATGTTTAAAAAGGGCATTTTGTCGAAAATATTTTTTTCGTTGCATTTTACATGTTTAATTTTAAATTAAATTTTGTAATTTATATGAAAAAAATTTGAAAAATTGAATCTATATTTTTAATCATAATTTACGAATTTATTATATAGTAATAATTTTTTTTTCCAAAATAAATATTAACTTTTTTAATTTTATGACCACTCTAAAGAGTAAATCTAGTAATTAAGGGCCAAAATAAGATGATAATGACTAAAAAATGACACTAATACATGAACCAATTTTATTAAATGAGTTATAATAGAATATAATTATAAAATTACCTAAATTATATCCTTTTTTATCCACATGGATGAGAGTATGACATTTACAATATTTTACTTAAAGATAAGTCAAAGATGTCATACTCATATTATTAATCACTATATTATTTTTAATATTGTGTTATTAAGAAGATATATTTGACTGTAAATATTTAATTGAAATCTAAAGTATTTATATACATCCTTGTAATTTATTTATAATTTTTAGTTTTGAGATAATTACCGTAAATTTTGATATAATTCTAATTTGATAATTATTCATTTAACGGAAAATACAAATAAATGATATTAAAAATATTACAATAACTATAACTTTAGATAATTATTGTACTCCAATAATTTTATAGATTACTTTTATAATTTATTGATGTATTTAAATATTTTATTCTAATTTATCTTGTTGTATTGATATATTTAAATGTCAAAGAAATGAATGGTGTTAAAATTGACATTAATGATATTTTAAAATAAATAATATTTTATTAAATGATGTACAATTGATAAAAATATTATATTCATAGGAATGATTTGGATAATGTTTAAAATTTTACCCATGATTTATTTAAGTGTATTTTAGCATTTTATAGTAACTATATTAACCCTTAAGGGGTAACAATCCATGTTGTCATGGTAAGTGTTAAAAGGGTTAAATAACGATTAAAACAAAATGATAAGGGTAATAATGAAACCTAACATTTAAAAAAAATAATTTATTTGAATACTTATACCCAAAATATTCATATATAAGAAATTACTAACTTTTTATCCATTTTTAATTGAAAAATAATTTATATTGATTTAATATTTGGAGAAATTCCAAGAGTACCCCTCCCCTCTCTTATAAAAGGGGAACTCTTCTTTTCTTTTGATCACACTTAAAAACATATTTGGTATGGAGAAAATATTAAAAAATACCAAAATATAATCTCTCTCCATATTCTATATGTATTGTTTTAGTCATAACAACACCCTTAGTGATTATAAGGTGTTAAGAAATGAAGGATTTCTAAAGAAGATGTATCGTTTTTAATGAAGCGCTTCTCTTTTGTTTCTTCTTCCACATACATAAGAACTAATTAAACTATTAAAGAATAAAAAATTTAGTATAATCCATATAAATATATTTTATTATGTATTTTTAATGACATATATCCATCTTCACCTCCATAAAATGGCAAAATAATTTATCGTTTGTGTGTACGGTGTACTTCCGCCTTGAGAATCGAGGAAATTAATTTTCCACCAATGTCTATCAATAATGGTAATGATGATAAAATTAAAAGTTTATATATGAAATGGTGAAATATTTATTATTATTAAAATATAATATAATATTTACATTCTTACCTCTCCATGCATATAAAAATTATTACGTTGTTCGAGCGTGCACGTAAATTATCACCTCCACGAAGTGATGTGATACATTTTTTATTACTACATCACATGGATGATATATGTAAATATATTTAAATTATTAATATTAAATAAGGATATGATTATCATTTTTGAAAAAAAAAAATTATCTTATTTACATAATGATCCTTGAAAAATGAAAATGTCACTCATGCATATATACACCATACCGTGACTAATATTGTAACATTGTTAATTTTTTGTATCCATATTTAGTGTATGGATTTAAATGTATAATTGATATATAAAAATGATAATTATTTCTTGATTATTGTTTTTTATATTATGGACTAATGATCACTTTTTCTATACACATCATACCAAAGTAATTTTGCGCTTAAGTATCGAATATCGTCAAAATATCCAATGTAAACATAAATAATTAAATAAGTATTATAACATGGTAATAAGTTGTATAAAAGGAATAATAAAATTGAAAAAAAAATCAATAATTTAAATGATTAACAGAATTTCATTTTTTATGAATATAAAAGACATACATAACAAATTAGACTCAAGGTAATGGACTCCTTAACTAAAAAACTCATTTTAAATGTTTTAATGATTTACTTTATAAATATTTCTCTTTTAGGTAAATTTTTTTTAAAATTATTTTTAAGAATTTATTTATATAGACATGAGTTTTTTTAAATGGTAATTTCTCAATAATGTTTTTTTTTAAAAAAGATAAGGTTTTATGTAAGGGACATTCTTTTTAGCAATCATCTTTACATGTTTATTTTTACAAAAGACAAAAATAAATTTTTTTAAACTTATTCGAAATGTGTGGGTTTTTCTATTTTCATTCCACCTTAATATTTTTAATAATAATTAAAAAAATTATGTGGTTACTTTCAAAGAAAAGTTGTTTTCATTGGATGTGCGTAGTTTTTCAAAATAAGTGATTTCAAAATGGAAATATTTTTCTTCTAAAAAAATTTTCACGAAAATTTTTATTATTTATTTTTATATAATGGATCTTGGTAATTGTTGAGGATGAAAGGTGGTTATATTATAAAAAATTATGGGTGGTTATGTGACAAAAAATGATGTTTGGTTATGTGATAAACCAATGATTGGTGGTTTCATGATAAACCAAGGATGGGTGGTTATGGTATTTTCTTTAATTAATTAGGTACTCCAAAGTGGTAGGTTGACCATATTGGTTACTCTAATTTTTATATTAATATGGAAAATTATGTCCCACGTTACCTACTTATAACGTTTTTTCATTTTTTGAGTTTTTTTGGAAATTACTATATTTTTAGAAGATAAGATAATGATCTTTTAAGAAATTTGATTTATTTTTTGGGGTAAAAAGGTATGTTTTTAAGAAAATGTTTTTATCAATTCCAAATGAACTAATGGTTTAAATTATTTTATGTAAAATACAAATATTTTGTTCTAATCCCATGTTTTAGAAAAAAATCCCAATTTTTTAGGAAGAGTAATTTCTAGGATGAGATCAAGGGGAAAACTCTAAAGATTTATCATGAAAAGAAATCAGGATTTATTTTGAAGACTATTTTTTTATAGAAAAAATGTTTACTATATAAAAATGTACACATGTAATCTATGGGTTTAATATGTGATATTTTATTCTAATTCTCTAAAACTCTAAATCTAAATGATCTTTGGGAAAAGAAAGTGATTTCTAGTTTTAAAATAGTAATAATATATTTTATTTAAGGTATGGTCCTTATAAAATTAAGGGATTATGGGAATAAATGTGTCAAAGGGAATTGTAAGGGTTCTCCATGAGTTTTTAAGGAATTAGGGGTTGTTTGGGATCTTCTATAAAAGAAGGAATTAGTGCATTTTGTTTGAAATTTACACACCATGAACATGTTACACAACATATAAATGCTTACAAGATGACATTGTAAACTAGGTTCAGGATGTGAAATGGTTACACTTCATGAAACTAGTTCATGACATGAAATGTTCAATCGAGGTTATTTTATCCTGAGGTAAAAAATTTATTGATTTATATCATAAAATGATAAATACAAGTTGTGAATGTATTACATGTCATGTATTTCTCATTATTTTCAATTATATTCCATGTTGTGCATATCTTTTATTTTTTGTCCATATGTAGCCCTTATCCTTTATACCCTAAGTTTAATGAAGATGATTTTGGATGTATTATTACACTATTAAATATCACAATCAAGAAATTATTTCTAGATTAGTTGTCCAGATTTTGTTTACCCATCTCTTATACTTATTCTCTATTATTTTAGTGTAATCTCTTGACTATTTTTGAACCAGGTTTTGATCTGTTGTGATCTAGGTTTTTACTTATAATCCTTTTTTCCTTTTTTCCACATTGGTGTTTTTATTAGAGAGTTTTACTTGAATCACGGGTTAATGGTAGGTGGTTTATACAAACCCCTCCATTATTTTTATGAATTGTTAAAGTAAGAGAAATATTATGTGATTGTACTGACACAATCTGCACATTATTTAGAAGAAAAATGAGTATTGGTTAATTGTGTTTGGCTTACTCAATGGATCCCTTTATATCTAATGCTTTTGAGACCTAGCTTGCAGCTACTCATAGGGTGAGTTTATCCTATAATAAAAAAAATTGGCCAATGGATTGAATTATTTTTTTAGTATGCCATGAAATCACATGTGATTGCATGTGATGGATTCTATGAGGACAATGGATTACATGATTATTGAAATGAATTATGATAATTTGATATAAATGTTTTTATAAACTACCATGTTAATGGGTTAAGATCATTTGATAAATGAAAGGGGTGATTGAAAGACAAATTGTAATTGGTTGAATTGACCATTGTGGCTTATGATGATATGTTATGATATTCTTGTCTTTACGACTTGTGTTGTGGTTATTCTAAAATGATTATATAAATTTATTTTCCTATTGATGCTAAAATACTTATATAAGGTACTTATCCCAATATGTTGAAATGTGTATATAATATAAATGGTTAGATTTGCTAAAATACTTAGATAAACGTCTTGTACCAATATGCAGAAATTTTTATATAGAGGACTTGGTCCAGTGATGGTGATATTAATATATAAATATATTTTCCCCATTATGTTGTACTTTTTATAGGTCATGTCTTAGTTATTTTATTTTTTCATAGATTTGTGGTTATGTTTGGCATGGTCATGCTACATGATCAGAGATATTCAAACATGGTGTTGAAGTGGGTTGATTGTTTAATTATATAATTTGTTTAATGAATACACATTTTTATCACTTTATTGAATAATTTTTTTACCATACTAGTTTTTTTAGAAAATGTTCTATCAAGAAATTGATTTTTACTCACACCCTATTCATACTACCATTTGGTACTTAAGTAGATTACAAAGATACAGGTTTAGATATAGGAAGGGGGCCTTTTGTTTATTATTTATTTCTTGATGGGTTTAAGTTTGGAGAAAGGACTAACATGGGGTCCGGGACAATGATATTTTGAGTTTAATTGGTGTAATTTTTTTTTAGTATTTATTACATATTATTTGACATTTATCCACATTCTATAGTGTTATTACATGGCGCACTATTATTTGTTGTATAGGATCTTCCATTATCTTTTAGTTGTATGATATATTATTTCATTTATTCCTATTATTATAATATTTATTAATATTGTTTATTTCCACAATATTATAACTTTTTACTAGGGATAATATCCCCCCCCGTTATATTCTTTACACCCCTGCTATAATTCAGGAGCCTCTCGCGTATAGGGAGGTGTTCTTGAGGTCCAGTAACCAGCCTGATTTGGCCACATGAGACAGTTCTAGATCGAGGGATGTTACACTTATTATCTTCCATTTTCTCAATAACAATCTGAGTTTTTATGAATTATGGTTTTAAAAAATTAAATTTATTAAATTATGTTGATTAAATACAACATTTAGTTATGTTAAATTACACGCGACACTATGTTTTAACAAATCATGATACATTATTAAACACAACCATTATAATATAGCTGTTAAAATTAGCGATATTAATATTGATTACTAATTTTAAAAAAATTATGTATAATGGTTTTATATAATGAAAAAATACTGATAAAAAGTACTAATTTTTTTTTGAAAACTATTTATATGTTTCGAAAATACAATTTTCCCAATGAAATGTTTTTTTACTTTTTATGAACATATAAAAAAAATTAATTTTTTCAATATTTATAATATTTATTTGAAAAAATAAAAATTATTTTTGAAATATATGTTTTAAAATTATCTTTAGGTTAATTTTTATGAATTTTCTGAAAAGATAAATTTTTCAATGAATAGTGAAAATATGAGTTTTTATTAAGAATTTTCATTTCTATTGAAGCATATGAAAACATAAAAATTGTTTTAATTTATTTTAAAATTAAAATTATTTAAATCATATATATTAATACAGTTTTGGTCATTTGAATCAATTTCATATTGAATTTTTATACTAAGACTTTCTCTACTTAAGAAAAGTTTCCCATTAAAACCTATATTCTCATCACGTCTGTGGGTTTGATTTTAAATTAAATTCTTCCACCTATATGATTTTAATTTGGAAATAAAATTAAATTTGAAAAATTTATATTATCAGATATGTTTAACTTCATTTTTTACCATAATAAATAGTAAAACTAGTAAAAAGTATTTTCCATGAATAAGGTAAAAATTGGTTTATCATGGGTTAATCTAAAAAGATAAGGGTTAAAAATGACTCAAAAATAATCCAAACCCCATTTTATGGATATATTTAGACTTTATATATTATATTTTATAGATTTGTTTCCATTTTTTATCCTTGTGTCATGTAAAAAATGTGGAAACAAATTTTTCTTTTCAAAAAATTACAGGTGTTCCATTCACCTCACTTATAAATGGCTACCACTTTCCTCTATGCTTCACACATCCAAAACTCACTAGTTTTTCAAATAAATTACCAAATAACTAAATTTAATACATAATATCATTCTATAATCCTTATTTTAGTAATAAATCTTACCTTTGAAGGCTTTTAGTGCAATCCAAAAGAAGTTACCTGAAGAAGAGGTAACATCGGTAACTGATCATTACATTTTATTTCTCCCTCCACATTATTCAATCAATATTAAAAAATTATTATATAATAAACATATAATCATCCATATACTAATATTTTTTATGTTAATTGATTTACATAAAACCATCTCCTCCTCCCTCAATTGGAAAATGATAATGTCGCTCGTGTGTATGGTGGACTACCAACTCATGAACTAATGAAATACATTTTCCATCAGCATATCTCAAAGATGGGTATGATGATGGATATATTGTATATATGTATATATATGATATTTTTTAAGTAAATATAATTATTGAATAATTATATAACATATACCTTCATACTTTCTATTCCATGGGGAATATGATATTGTCGTTTGTGTGTATGGAAGAATATTGACTCACGAAGCGATGTAATAAATTTTTCATTAATTATTTACATAGAAGATTATTATGGTAAATATAATGAATATATGTGATATATATGACATAAAAATTATTTTTTAAGGTAATATATCATTTAAATTTATTTTACTGCATCCATTTTTAAAATAGAAATAGTGTTCATGCATATGTATGACATATTATCTACTTAAATGGCGTATTTCATTTTATACCTCTATCATTAATAGATTACTATAAATAAATATATAATTATTATATATGATATTTATATAATGTTTAAAATTATGTAAATAATATAACCATGTTCAATTTAATTGGAAAAAAATTACCAAATCAAAATATACATGGAAAACGAAGCAACTATTACCCAAAACAAAATTTTAACGAGGAATTGCTAATAAGAGAGTAATGAAAAGTCATAAGAGAATAATATATGGTGTTATATATATAATTATGGTTCATTAATATATTTATAAAAAACTTATATTTATTATACAATAGTTTTGAACTTGTACAAATGATGTTGAAACATAAGGTTAGAGATTTCCATCCCAATATTTACTTCTGTGAGAAACATTCCATATTCAACATAAATTTAATTTATATGGTATATATATGTAAAATGAATTTATTTTATGATTATTTTCACAAAAATTATGGGAATTTAAATATATTTTTTTTGATCTCACATTCATGGGGATTATAATTCATTGTTACCAAAGTGATATGGGTTTTATGATATAATCTCATCATTTATCGGGATTATTTATGATTATGTTTTCGATGATTAACTTTTATGGTACATATCTCAATAAATCTATGAATTTTCTTATCCTATGGTTATTTCATGAGAATACATGTTTTCCCATCATTTCCTCTCTTAAATTATTAAACATACCAAAATAATGTTTTTATGAAAAACATCCTTATTTATATATTCGGTCCAAAATACTTTCTCTTCAATATCCATATTTTCTAAAAATATTTTAAAAAACATTTTAATAGTCCTAAAAGTTTTTATTAAATAATTTTACCCATATTTTACCTTTTAAGTTTTTATCTAAAATAAATAATCATATCGTTTTTAAAATAAGGCTAGATTGGATTTTACTAGATATGTGAAAAGAATCATTATTTTAACTTGTTTAGAATATTCTAGAATTATGGCTACTCAATTTTTTTAAATATTACTTTATATGTTTCCAGGATTATTTTAAAATAAAAGGATTTAAAAAATTTATGTTTTGAAAATTATTATTATTATCAAAATGGCTATTTTTTCAAGAAATGGTCCAAGTGATTTTTCAAAATTATTCTCAATCTAATATGACCTTATTTTAAGTAATTATGTTTTACTAGGGATATGATCCAATTATACCATATTTATTATTTCTATATATGGTTTATGATTATGGTGGTCATATGATTATGAAATCCATTTCATTCAATAGGTTATACTATAATGAAATGTTTATAGAACCAGACCCCCTTTTCATGGGTTTTGTTATAAGGAATTCTTTATGATCTTCTGGTACAAAAATGTATAGATTATGTTATAGGTGGTACCTATATATCCCTCCAATGAATTTGGTATAGATGGATAAATCATGATTAAATATGTTATGTATGAACATGATTAAATGTTCTAAATATTTTGTGTAAACCTGATTACATGTACACTATGTTATGTGTGAACTTGGAATTCAATCCCAGGAGCTTATGCATGGACCTAGTTGTATGTCCATAAGATTATGTGAGTGATTTATTTCATATTCTTAAATTAATAATCGAACCTGTTTCTAATTATACATATTCACAATGTTATAATCTTATGTTTATGACAAAAATCTATTACTTATGCCATTGTTATGTTCTCATGGTGAATGATATTTGATTTGATTATGGTTTATGTCTTATGAATATCCAAGATTTATTTCATGACTCATATTTATGATGTATTATATATAGGTTATGATTTTAAAATTTTATTTCCAAGTTATCAAACCCTTCTACTCAAGATATGTAAGTTTCTCCCACTTTTAACCCTAAAAACAATCTCATATCACTCATTTATTTGTTATATTTACCAAGGCTATGATGAAATTTATTATATATAATATGTATAAGAAATGTGATACATATGAAGAATATAGTGGTAGATGATGTAGCTCACTTATGGACTTGTTTTTTACTTGTCCAAGTTTCCAAAGGCACTAGAAAAAAAATGATTCTTCTATGAATTGTTATGTTATGTAATCAATATTCATCTATTATGATGTAATATTCATGTATGATATGTTTAGGTTCATTACATTTGGTATTATTAAAGTTCTAGTTATCCTCTAAGAACTATGATGACAAAAAAATTAAGATCCTTAAGTATGTGTCTACGGATGTGTCAAAGTATAGGAAAATGTCCTATAATTTTGGCAAAGGATATAATGAGTGGTTTTAAAGAAATTGCATCACAATTTGGATACTACAAGTGGATTTGGATTTGGAACATAGGTACGTAGGGGTAATAACTCTGAAAATGGGACATTGATTTGGAATCAATCATCACATTTTGAATGGATATGGGTCTGTATTAATTCCTAGTTTGAAACGATAATGGGATGTACTTTGGAAATTACAAACTCTTTATGCAGCATCATGAAGTTCATAAATAGATATTAACTATTAATGACCTAGGATAACCTCATGTGTCTTATATTAAAAAGGTATAATGATTTATACATCCTTTATATGACTTTTCATGACTATGTGGTTCCCCTTTATGATTATTGTTTCTCACAGTATGGTTTTTTTTAGATAATTGCTAAAAATAAAAGGAATTGTGTTAATGATGAGTGTGATTGAAAAAGAAATTATTTTCCTCCTAGTAAGCCAAAAATTATGGGAGATCGAATAAAAAACTTGTTTCTAATCAAACACAACCTTATAAATCCATGAATCATTATGAACTTAACAATTAGAAAAGGAGGAAATGACATTTTATAGAGTCCTTCATGAGGAAACACCAACCTTCTTTCACTCGTTTTTCTGATCCCCTAGCTACTGAGTAATGTATCAACACCACTAAAATGTTATTTTCCATTATCTAGTTTTTGAAGCATGACAAACTCATCTTATATGATTATCGTTTGGAAGGTTAAGCAGATCAATGGTGGACTCTCATCAAGAAAAAAATAGAACAAGATGAAGCTGACCCCAAGGAGTGGGATGAGTTTAAGAGATTATTTTTTAATAATTAATTTCCTCATAATCTTCATATAAAAAATGGATAAGTAATTCCTTGATATAATTCATAATGATGATGAATACATTGGTTTCTATGAGAAAAATTTTAAAATACATGTGAGGTATGCTTTTGGTATATCATCCAACATGAAAGTAAGGTTGATGGATTATATAGTGGATTACAAACAATTATCTAAAGGGTTTTTTCCATTATTGACTTCAGTAGCTAAGAGGAAATTATTTTTTTATGTCAAGGTGGAAATTGATATTGGATTTATCGATTAATATCACGTTTTTGACAAGAAGATTAATATGTGGATATATGTAAGTTCCAATGATATGTCACATAGAGGGAAGAAAAAATTTGAAAATCCTACCTACTAAAAACGTGGGAAGGTGCACTTAGGTGAGGGATTGAGGGGAAAAATATGGTGTTTCATGTCTATGAATATTATCTGTCAATAAAATTAATTTTAAAGTTGTTTGCAGAATCCATTCACTAAAATGAAGGAAAATAGAGTTCAAAAGAATGCACTACCCACACTCTAGTGTTTAAAATGCAAGCATTATATAAATTATTTTAGGCAATGATAACATCCAAATTTTAATAATAGTTATTAACCCCATCAACCTGTTAAGCTACGAGATAAATAGAAATCTCATGTAATCACTATTTCATACAAGGGGTGTGATAATGGTGTGGAGAAAGGTACACTTACCACCCACTTTAGAACTATTAATGTCTTATTTGACTCCAAATATACCCATTCATTCATATCTTAAGGGTTTTATAAGTGTATTAATATTCCACCAAAATTATTAGATGTATAATTTGTAGTGAAAACCCCTACTAGAATGATGATATCATCTCAATTACATGAATCCACTATGATTTAATTTTTTAAGAATGTGATTCCTGAAAATTTTAGCATTCCCCCTCTGGTTGAATTTGATGTTATCATTGGAATGGATTACCTTTACCAATATAAATAACATAATAATTTATAAATAAGTGAAGTCAAATTTTATCTTCCAAACTAACCAATAACCATCTATTATTTTGATGATAAATATGAACGTCTGATGGAAATAACAAAAATTTTATGGATTTTGGTTTATGTTCAAAATGGGTATTTATCTCATATTTTTTGGGACAAACTCAACATATATGATATTCTTACTAATTTGATTTTTTTATGTCTTTATAAAAGAGATTACTAGTCTTCCACTAAACCATGACGTTTACGTTTCAATTGAACTCTGTAATTCCCTGACCCCGCTTTACCAGATTCGGTGCATTATTACATAACATTGGCATGATCACAAAAGATCAAATCTCTAAAGACATATTATTTTAGTAGCCTTATAATTACTAGATACATTCATAAGGTTTACATTACATCATAAAATGAAAAACTACAACAACATTGTTTCTATAGACCACACTAATATCCCCTCAGACTATCCCTACAGGTCAATCATAAAATACTTCTTCACATCCTGGGAAGAATAAAACATAGAAAGGGGTGAGCTCAGATGCTCAGTAAGGATAACAATATAGTGGAAACATTCATAAATAAGCATTAATATTTAAGGTAATGTATAAGACTAAATCAAAGGCCTTTTAAATATAAACTTCAGTATAATATGGAAAAGATAAAAATCAAATAATTCCATTTACATACTCACATGGATATTCTACTAGTCGAATAATCAAATTCAATTTCAATAGCCACTTTCATAATGATGGAATGCATAATGCTAGACTTTCATAAACACATAGTCAAGGCCTTGTGCCAAGACTACAAATAATATTTTTTCAAGGTCTTGTGCCAAGCCACTAGTTTGTATCATGAGACCTACCAATGCATCGAGGAGCTATAGCGGGCTCCACCCGTTAGTTACTAAGTCCAATGCATTCCTCATACGAAAATTTTTAAACATAAAATAAACATTCATATTAAAACTAGTATACGAAATGTCAATACTTTATCCATAAACCATGAATGGTATAAAAATAACACATCCACATTCAAACATATCACAAAACAATCAATACAATATGGAAGTTTTGTATCATAATAAATCAACTTCAAATAAGCTTAAAATCAATCAAAGGATGTTGACATATATGAAATCAAAACACTTTTTTAGAAAAATATATCTTTATATTTTGAAATAATTTAAAATAAATATAATTATAAAAGAAAAAATTTATTTTGGAAATATTATTATAATCTTTTAAGGGAATCTTATATGATGTTATAACGGTGTAAAATAGCCATACCCACCATATTAGTTAAAAAAACATTCTTACCTTAATTTTTTGGAAAAGGTTACAAAGGACCTTGTTTGGAAAACGGTGGAAAGATTCCTTTATAAAAAACTTATAAAAATCAAACAAGGGTATAAATTAATTTAACCCATATTCTATAAAATATTAAGAATATTTTGAAATATAATTTTAAGAACCATGGATGTGGATGATAAAGAGGTCCCAGTAGATACTTACGTAAAAACAACCTCGGATAATAAAGAGATTGTGAAATTAACCCTAACCTTTTACTTTTCCTTGGTAGAGGGTAGGTTAACCTCATGTATAATGGTTACATAATTGTTATTAAATTATACAAATATCATATACATTAATATGATATCATATATGATCTTTTAACATTGCTTTGTTAATAATATCTTAGTATTATCTTTGTTTTGGGAGTTAACTGATTCGTTTTACTTTATATTCATTGTTATGTGAGTCATATTTGTTATGGATGGGAAGTGTCTTCTTTATATTCATAATGATATTAAGTTTTTAAAAATTATTTTTAATCATCTAATGAAAATTAGTCTTGAATGGATACGATGGGGAATGAATCTTATCGCATTTGTGGGGACGGTAATCTGTACGTACGCACGAGCGACAATATCATTCTTTCGATATTAAAATAATATATAATTGGATTTTATATCATATATACATAATAATTATCATGTTATATTTATTATTTTCATCAATTACACATCATTATTATATCCATCCAAATAATAATGTATTGAATAACAATTACACCACAACGTGGAGACAGTAAGTCGTATGTATGCACGTATTGTGACATGTCATTCAAAGGATGGGTAGAATAGTGAATTTGGTTGTACCATATTTATAATAACATCACAATATATAGAAGTTATGGGAGTTATTATTTTATAATGGAAACCACAAAGAAAAATGAAGTGGAAGAAAAAGAAACATGAAAGAGGTGATGAAATTTTTACCTCTTCTTTAGGTTCTTTCTTTTGATTTGATAAAGAGGGCTCTATAGGATTGATTTATGACTAATGGAATACCTCTAAGATTAATGAAGGATGTTTGATAGAGTATTTGGGAAGATTTTGGTCGAGCCAAATGACTTTTAAGGTGTGAAATAGAGATAAGGGGGAGTTCCCTTTTATAAGAAGGGTGAGGGTCACCTTAGGAAAAGCTAGAAATATTATTTTATAATAAAATCATTTTCGTTTTATAATGGCTAAAAAATTGATTAATTAATGTATAAGGTGTGTATGGGTAAAAAACAACTCAACCAATAGGTTTTAGGCAGGTTGGGGTCACTATATTAACTTTATCCTTTAGATTTAACTCTTAGTTAAATAGTTTGACATTTACTATATATCTTTGTATTTTTATATTATATAGTTAATAAACATATTATATACTTCCAATAGAACCCCAAGTGGTTATTAAATGATACACCTATCATTATATATGTTTTTTGTCGAACCTTATATTTTTAGGAGTAGAATATAAATTAATACTATAATATTCATTTTAAAAACTCTTCTATGTCAATTTTAACACTATTTGGTATTTAGTTTTTTCTAAATTCATAACAGCATTATTATTTTGAAAAAAAAACATCTATACGACCCTAAAATGTAATATTATCCTATAAAATTCGGGTAATTCATAAAAAGTCCCAAATTACATTTATTTGGATATTTATAATATCAATTAGTTTAATATTTCATTAATTAAGTAATTATTGCATCATCATTGTGTCATAAATAAATTAAATTATTTAAGGTCTAAACAATATAAATAAAATACCATTTTGTAGGAAATATTTTTATATTTCTAATGAATATTTATAGTCCAATTTATCTTATGTGTAACCCAATATTAAAAAAAATTTAGTTATTAAACTTTGATTTTAACTATTTTAACTCTTCTTTAAATAAAATAATAATAAGGGTCCTAATCTAATCCAAGTGGACCAAAGAGGTTCATATTTTATTCCTAAAGTTTTTTTGGTCGAATTATACTTATCCAATAGAATTAGTACATGTGTTAGGGTAATAATAATATCATTTTTACCCTTAAATACCCTATTTACTTTTAATTGTGGTAAATAAAAGACAAAAGTAACTATTTGCCAAAGATTATTTTCATCTTATTGAACCACATTTTTCTTACTGATATCAACCGCTTCTCACAGATTTTAGAAATTCCACTCACATAAGTGGTAAAATTAAAATTTATGTGAATTTTCCAATTCTTCTATGAGGTGGTTAAAAGACGGTGAAAAGTTAAATAAAATGTTTATATATATATAATTATTATAAAATGACTCCAACGAATTTCATTGAACTTAGATATGTATTATATATATATTTTGACCCAAAATAAATTTAAATAAAAAAATAATTATTTAAATTAAAAATCAGTTTTAAATTATAACTATGTGTTTTTCACTATTCATCAAAAATTGAAAGTTTTCATAAAAATACCAAAAAATCACCCTAAGCTAATTTCGATATTCCGAATCCAAAAATGAAGTACATTTTGAAAGATAAAATTTATAAAATTTCAAAAAGTGGGTATTACTATTCATAACCGCTAGTTTGATTGGTTGTGGTGTGTTAGAACTCGAGGTTGCTTACAACACAGGCTACTGTATTATTCAAAGAGAATCGTACCATGGAAGCTTGGGGTGTTACATTATACCCTCCTTAAAATAATTTCATCCTCAAAATTTCTAGAATATTACTACATAAAAATACTCAGTTGGTTCTTCATCATATGTTCCTCAAGTTCCAACGTTACCTCTTCTATCTTATGGTTTCTCCATAAAACATTTACCAGAAGAGTCGTCCGGTTTCTCAGCACTTGTTCTCTTGTATCAAGAACCTTGATAGGATATTCACAATAAGGAAGATTAGTTTCCAATTCTAATTCCTCATAGGTATGTACATGCGTTGGTTCAGGCATGTATTTTCTCAACAGTGATACGTGGAACACATCATGAACTTTTGAGAGACTCGGCGGCATTTCCAAACTGTAACCTACAGCCCCAATTCGTTATAGAATTTCGAAAGGTCTGATGTACCTGGGACTCAATTTTATCTTCTTACTGAAATTTATAACACTCTTCCAAAGACATACCTTCAAGAATACATTATCTCCTACTTGAA
Organism: Viscum album; assembly: GCA_963277665.1. Taxonomy (NCBI): domain Eukaryota; kingdom Viridiplantae; phylum Streptophyta; class Magnoliopsida; order Santalales; family Viscaceae; genus Viscum; species Viscum album. The sequence continues at coordinate 722,386,408 of OY728122.1, read as the reverse complement.
ATTTCAAATCCTTCCTTTGGTTATCGGCATAACTCTTTTACCTACTTTGAGCTTCTTTGATGTGGTTTTGGATTACCTTCACCTTTTCCATCATTTCCTCCACTAGTTCGGGGCTTACAATTTTTATTTCACCAATATCATCCCATCAGGTTGGTGTGCGACATATCTTTCCGTATAACGCTTCAAATGGTGCCATCTGAATACTTGAATGGAAGATATTATTATAATAAAATTCTACCAGAGGTAAATATTGATCCCCCATACCTTGAATGTTAAGTGAGCATGATATCAACATGTCTTATAAGGATTGAATAGTCTATTCTGATTGTCCATCGGTATGGTGGTGGTAGGCAGTGCTCAAATGAAGTTCAGTATCCAGGGCTTTCTTAAGGCTTTTCCAGAATCTTGATGTAAAACATGGATCACGATCAGAAACAATCAATAGTGGTACTCCATGAAGTCTCACAACTCCATTAATATATAGTCTTGCTAGATGTTCATGTGGTAATATTCTATTATAGAAAGAAAATGTGTTGTCTTGGTAAGACGATCAACAATGACCCATATTTCATCGTTCATTCTAGGTGTCTTTGGTAGTCCCATGACAAAGTCCATCGTAATATTATCCCATTTCCACTCAAGTATGGGAAGAGGTTTCAAGACTCCTCTAGGTTTTTGCCTTCTAGCTTTCACTTATAGACAAAATATACATCTTGACACAAAATCAGCAATCTCCCTCATCATGTTGTCCCAGCAAAAATTTTCCATCAAATATCTATACATTTTATCCTCCCATGGTGTATAGAGAAATTGTAACTATAAGAATCATCCAACAATTCTCTTTTTATATCAGGTATATTGAGAACACAAGGTCTCTTCCCAAATTTCAAAATTCTATATTCATATACGAAGTCACTCAATCTACCATCATTCACAGCTTTAATCATTTTTTGAAACACTTCATCACTGGTATGAGAACTCTTTATCTTTTCTAGTAAATATGGTTTGGAAACCATTTGAAAAAGTATTGATGTTTCACCTTCCATGGTGATTCCCATATCCATCTTTACTAAATCCTTGTATATAGGATCCTTTTCAACTCTCATCTTGTTCAAAACTCCTTAATCCTTTCTAATCAAAGCATCTTCCACCTTATTTTCCTTCCCCGAGTGGTAGTTTATAGTGGAATCATAATCCATGAGTAGTTCAGCCATCACCTTTTCCTCATGTTGAGTTCTTTCTATGAGAAAATATACTTTAAACTCTTTTTATTAGTATATATCTCACATTTTTCACTATAGAGATAATGTCTCAAAATCATCAAAGCAAAGATTATAGCTTCTAACTTAAGATCATGAGTAGGATAGTTTTTCTCAAGAATTTTTAGCTATCATGATGCATAGTCAATAACCATGTCATTCTGTATAAGGAAACAACCAAGTCCTTTCCTTCAAGCATCACTATAAATAACAAACCCATCATTCCCTGATGGTAGAGTCAATATAGGAGCATTGAAAAATCTTCTCTTTAGTTCTTCAAAACATTCTTCACAATATTTTTTCCAAACAAAATTCACCCCTTTATGTGTGAGCTTGGTTAATGGGTTAGCCAATCGGGAAAAATTCTGGACGAAACGTCGATAATAACCTTCTATGCCAATAAAACTGCTTACCTCAGTTATACTTGTCGGTTCTGGACATTCTTGGATCGCTCTTGTCTTATAAGGATCAATAGAGATTCCATCCTTAGAGACAATATGGCCATGAAAAGAAATCTCCTAAAGCTAGAATTAACACTTTATAAACTTCCCAAATAATTCATGTCTTCTAAGAGTCTTCAGGATAATGCGCAAGTAATTTTCATGATCTTCATAGATTTTGGAGTATACAAATATTTCATCAATAAATACCACTAAATATCATCGAGATATTCCTTGAAAAATCTATTCATTATATCCATGAAGATAGAGGGTTCATTAGTCAATCCAAAAGGCATTACTATAAACTCATAATGCTCGTACCTGGTTCAACATGTTGTCTTCAAAATGTCTTCCTTATTCATGAACAACTGATGGTATCCAGATCAAAGGTCATTCTTTGAAATGTATTGAGCTCCATGAAGTTGGTCAAATAAATCATCAATGTGAGGTAGGGGATACTTGTTCTTTATTGTTATAGCATTGATCTCCCAATAGTCAATGCACAACCTCATAGATCCATCTTTCTTTTTAACAAAAAGGATAGGTACTCCCCATGGAGAAACACTAGGGAGAATAAATACGTTATTACTCAATTCCACTAGTGGTTTCTTTAGTTCCACTAAATCCACTGTGGTCATTCTATAAGGGGTCTTCGATATGGTACTTTAACCAGGAATTAAATCAATAGAAAACTCAATTTCTCGTTTTGGAGGATGTCCTGGTAAATCTTCTGGAAACAAATCAACGTATTCTTTCACAACAGGTACATCCTCTATTTGAACATTCCTTTCCTCGCCCACAGTTATTTCATTCCATTCCTCCCCAATAATTGAATTTAGTTGAGCTACTGGGGGTGGATCTAGATAAGAATCGGGTGGTGACGATTCTGCTCTAAAGATAAGGTGTTCTTTATCATCACCATCAAAAATAGTAATATCCTTCTTCTTACAATAAATTTTTTCATCATAGACCAAAATACAATTCATACCGAGGATTATATGAAAATCAATCATTGATATGACGATGAGATAAACAGATAAAGATCATTTATGTGCTCTAATGGGGACTGATTCACAAAACTTTGTTGCGATGATACTTCCCTTGTGAGTTTTGACTGACAACTCCCTTGTTAAATCAAATTAGAAATATCTAATTTTCTTAGAAAACTAGGAAGATATGAAACAATGTGATGATCCAGAATCAAATAAAGTATTTTCTAAACTTTAGGAAAACATTAAATTACTTGCCACCACGTCTTTCAGTGATTCAACCTCAGCAGTAGTGATAGCATAAGCTTGGCCTTGATCCCCTGTCCTTTTCTGAGGTATGTTTCCATGATGCTTAGGACATTCATTCACATAACACCCCCTTTCTCTACAATTGTAGCATTCAACATTGATAGCCTCTTTCTTCCCCATGAAAGCACAAGCTTGGTGGCCTTTTTCACCACACTTGTAACAGACTCTCATTCCCTTTAGGCAAGTACCGGGGTGCTTCTTCCCACATTTACTGTAGGACAGAAATTCAACTTTTCCCTTATTCCTCTTATTTCCATTTCCAGAGTGTTCAGAAGATCTCTTCTTCTCTTTCTTTTCTTTAAAGTCGTAAGACTTAGAAAATTATTTTTCTATCTTGATAGCACATGAGGCAATATCCTCATACGATAAGAAGGATTGTGAGACTAATTCTCAGCGAATAAATGGTTTTAACCCATCAAAGAAATGATCAATCTTACTTCTTGGGTTATGTATATAATCTTCTGCATGCCTCACTAACCTTGTAAAGTTAGCTTCATACTTTTCGACATTATCATCCTCATTTTGCCTCAGACTTAGAAATTTCCTTTCTATATCTACTCGATGGCCATGAGGAAAGTATTTTCTAAGAAAAACTCTTTAAAATCCCTCTATTCCATATTTGATATGTCATCATCTTCCTTTGTGTTTGGAATTAATGACCACCATTGAGCAGCATCTCTAATGAGGTGGTAAACTGCCATGACAACATTTTCCCTTCCGTTACTCCCCATGGAGTGGAATATTTTCTCTACGGAATTTATCCATTGCTCAGATACTAATGTATTTGTACTCTAATTTAATATTGGTGGTTGTTTCCTCATGAAGTGATCTAACATTGATCCACCATGTTGCGGATCATGGTGCTCAATATGGGTAAGGTTATTATTCATAACCTGAGTGAGTTGTCCCAATATAGTGATAAGATGATCAGTACCATTTGTATCACCAGCTCCACTATAATTATCTTGAGCAGGAGGGAAATCCTTACATGGAGTGTGTGCATTGATATGGTTTCAATTCCTTCCAAAATGAGCCATTTCTAAACAATGGAATAAACTAGATTAGTTTATGAATCAAAATACATAATTCCAACCTTTTAAAACACTTATCATAAATTGAACAGTATATGGATATAATCCATAATCATAAAAAATGTTTTCTTTGAGGAAGTATATATTCATAAACCCTTCATAATGGTTTGTAAAGAAAATGAGAATTATACTAAGCATATCCCCCAGGAGTTTCATAACAAAGAGTGGAGCAAGGCCCGTTGTCGTGCACCAGTTCCCGTTCGAGTCAAGATCAAAGCGGTGTATTCAGGTTTTACCCCTAGGTACATCTGTGCCAAAGCCGCCTCTACCTGCTCGTATCCAGATAGGGATGTATTACTTGAAAACTCACAAAATTTCTACAATGCCAAAATTCTAGGAAGTTCTTCTATATTAATCCTCAAATTCTATCTTAGGGTTATGTGCTCTAATCAGAGTTTACCTAAATCTAGTTTCCATGGTTTGTACTAAACTTCCTCTAATACCAACTATAACGCCCCAACCCCATTTACCTAGAGTCGGTGCATTATTACATAATATTATCATGATCGCAAAAGATAAAATATCGAATGACCAATTAGTTTAGTAGCCTTGGATGTACTAGATACATTCATAAGGTTTACATTACATCGTAAAATGAAAAACTACAACAAAATTGATTCTATAGACCACACTCATATCCCCTTAGACTATCCCTACAGGTCAGCCATAAAATACTTCTTCACATCCTGGGAAGAATAAAACAAAGAAAGGGGTGAGATTAGATGCCCAGTAAGGAAAACAATATAGTGGAAACATTCATAAATAAGAATAAACATTTAAGGAAATTTATAAAACTAAAAAAAATCCTTTTAAACATTAAATTCATCATAATATGGAAAAGATAAAAATCAAATAATTCCATTTATTTACTCACAAGGATATTCTACTAGTTTAATAATCACATGAAATATCAATATCCGCTTTCATAATAATTGAATGCATAATGTCGGACATTCATAACCACATAGACAAGGCCTTGTGACAAGACTTCAAATAAGATTTTTTCAAAGCCTTATGCCAAGACACTAGTTTGTCTCATGATACCTACTGATGCATCGAGTAGCTATAGTGGGCTCCACCCATCACTTACTATGTCCAATTCATTCCACTAAAGAAAAGGTTTAAACATAACATAAACATTAATATTAACACTAGCATATGAAATTTCAACAATTTATGTAACAACCCAAGATTTTATGAGAATTATTCTTTTTAATTTCATTGATGTCTTGTGTTGTATGCTACACCAAGATTATCTTGCGCTATACGCAAAACCGTATTAGCTTGCATTATACGCAACACTATTCTTGGATCGTGTTACACACAATCTCAAGTTCGTTTGATAGTAGTTATTCTATGCAACATTGATTGTATATATATATATTCAATGTATAAATGAAATATGGTTGGATTCTATTATACGCAATGACAAAGGAGTCTTTCACTATTCGCAACCCTAACTTGGCTTGCATTACACGCAATCACGACCTTCCTCGATAGCGTGTGTAGTACGCAATATCAGGTTTCACTAAACAATTTTATATGGTTATAATATTTTTATGAACTAGATGTTATGAATAGTATCAACAAAATTTTAAATTTTATAACATTATTATTCATCTTACACATTTTCTAGAACATGGAATGAGAACAAACTAAATTTTTCTAGTACAATAAGTATTTTCCGAAAAATGCAGTTTTTCCACCTTTTGATGGTGCACCCACCTTAAATATAATTTTTGACATGTTTATAAGTTCAATTTGGAAAAATAAAATTCTTCTTTGGAATCAGGATATAAAAAATTAATTTTGATAAATTTGTCATATTATTCTGATAACACTAATATTTTAATTAATAGTAAAAACATGCTATATTTTAATTAAAACAAAATTTTTTCATCGCAATAATTTATATGGTTAGATTATATTTTTAATTGGTTTTAAACTTTAATTAGAATATATTTTTACCATTTAATCCAATGATGGTCATTGGAATTAATTTCACTTTGAATTTCGACATAAACAAGTGTCGATCTTTTGATAGTTATTGTTTCTTAAAAACATGCTATTTGTTTTGATAATGGGAATTAATATTAAAATTAATTAATGCCACTTATATGTTTCGAATTTGGAAAAATAGAAATCATTTTTGAATTCGGAATATCAAATATATCATAGGCTGAATTTTTGGTATTTTTCTGAAAAACTTCAATTTTTGATGAATAGTGAAACCACTTAGTGGTAGTTAAAAAAACTGACACTTTCATTTAAATGAAATTTTACCACTTATGTGAAATGAATTTAAAATATCCAATATACATGGTTATTATCAGGAAGTAAAATATTGTTCAATAATATGAAAATAATTTTTCGTGAATAGTAACTTTTGACTTTTATTTACCGCGGTTAAAGGTAAATATGGTAATTTAAGGTTAAAAGAATATTATAATAATTAAAAACTACATTAACACTTGTCCTAACTTTAATGTATGAGGAGTGGACGACCATGGTCATCCTTGGTTCGATTTTGGGACCCCATGGAGCCACTTGGGGGTGAAAATGACAATTTAGATTAATTAATTTAATGTGAAGACAAAATTGACATTAAGAAAAATCTTTTAGTAATTAATTTTTATAAGGAGTTAAATAAATTATATTTTTGACTATAAATATTCATTGGGAATATAAAACGATTTACTACATGGTGGTATTTTCTTTATAATTTTTAGACATAAAATAAATTAAATTATTCATGACACAATAATGATGAAGTATTTACCTCGTTAATAAATGATATAAATAAATAAGATTATAATTATTAAAATATTATCAAAAACATGTACAATTATGATTTTATGATTTTATTTCGACCATGAGTCATCTTATATTTAACTTTAATGATTTTCTGACCTTTTGAAACTGAAGATAAGTTTATAATAAAATAATATTTTCACACTTACCAAAAGAGCCCCTCCTCCCCCTTATAAAAGGAGACCATTTCTACCCAATTCCTCACACCTATCAAGCCATTTGGCTAGTCCAAACTCTTCCCAATTAATCTCCCTACATCCCTCTCCTACTCCTAGAAGACTTACCTTAGGCATAAGGAACTTCAAGAAGTATTTGGTTCAAACCAAAGGGAGTTACCTAAATTAAAGGTAATGGTTTTCTCTTAAATTGTTTTCTTCTCCAACCCCTAAACTCTTTTTATTCCATTATTTTGTAACAAAACCAGTATACTCAATATACTATGATGTTTTTATGAGAATGATTCGAACTTCACTTACACACACCTCCATCTAATGGATGAAGAACATAATTTTTCTGTGGGTGGAAAACTAACGCCTCACGAAATGATGATTGTTTGATTATCTCCTACCTCCTCTCATGGTGGAAATTATGATAGAACTATATTTATATATGATATATATTATGTTTATGATTTACTTATTCTTCTTTACTTCCCAATTATATCAATCCTTTCTAGTTTCTATAGTGGGTAAATACGATAGTCTCATTTGAGGATGTGCGTGTTGTACCTCTCGTACCCCTCGTGGTTTAATTTTCATGATCACAATCACTCTCTTTTTTATCTAATCTTGTTTTAAGTGTTTTTGGATGATAGGCATGATTTTAGGTTGTCAAGGAATTGGGAAAAGAAAGCCAGAAGGCAAAAGTGGACTGATTTCGGTCCACCGGCCAACTGGTGGATGACCACCGGCCAGCCGGTGGAATCTTGACAAAAGGCATCCCCTCTGTCCAGACCACCGGCCAACCGGTGTCCTATCACCGGCCAGCCGGTGGAACCCAGACAGAAGGGACACCTACTGTCTCACCACCGGCCAACCGGTGGCCTCCTCACCGGCCAGCCGGTGGTGCCTGGGCAGAAGGCCTCTCCATTTTCCAAAGCACCGGCCAACCGGTGGACAAGCACCGGTTAGCTGGTGGAGCCAGTCAAACTAGCCGTTGGGCTTTGACCAGCCTGCTCCCAACGGCTCCGAAGACTTTTCCAACGGCTCCAAAGACCCCGAACGGCCATATGAGGGTTCCCCCTCTATAAATAAATGACTAGGAAGCCCCAGAACAAGTGTGGAATTATAACCAAGCCAACGGAAGCCAACAGACACATTTTTCATCATTTGGAAAACCTCCGGCGGATTCCTTCAAGGAACCTCAATTGCTCTAACCCATTTTCACATCCAAGGAGCATCACCATAGAAGCTTGGGAGCGCTCTTCATCAACTCAAATCAATCCATTGACGCCCAAGACTTCTCCACATTACGGTTTTTCTTGTTTTATTATTTTGAGCATCAATTTGGGTTTGTGCCTACAAACCCCTCTTTCTCTCATCCTCCTTTTGTTTGGGTTTTCACACCACCTTAAAGGTGTGAAGAGGTTAGTCAAGCCTTCCCTTTAAAAGGCTTGAGTCATAGGTGAGCTATCCTTCACCTGTAAGAAGGCTAGTGGGTTCTTTCTCAACCATTAAAAGCAAGCTGTAATAGGTTCTAGACTACCTTAAAGTCTAGTGGGTTTCTTGCTAAAACCATTAAAAAGCAAGCGGTAGTAAATCTCTCAACGGTTGAGTTGGGAGCGGAGACGTAGGCTTTGGTTTAAGCCGAACTCCGTTATCAAGTTTTGTGTCTTTCCTCTTTTATTTCCGCTGCACTTTTAACTTTGTTTTAAATTGTTAAACTTTTTTAAAAGGCAATTCACCCCCCTTTTGCCATCACTCTCCGACCCAACAATTGGTATCAAAGGCAAAATTTGAGTAATACCCTAACCGGTTTCAAATTCAAGATACTTTGTGATGGCTTCAACTTATTTCGCCCCCGAAGGCTATTCTTTGGGTCGTGCTCCATTCTTTGATGGAACCGACTATACTTATTGGAAAACCCGCATGACCACTTTTCATAGAAGTATAGGTTATCCTATTTATAAAATTGTCATGCATGGTTATTCTCTTTCTTCTCCCGATGAATCCAAATGGACTCAAGCCGATATTAAAAATTTCGAGCTTGATGGCAAAGCCATGAACGCTCTTCATTGCGGCCTTGATCGTAATGAATTCAATCGAGTTTCCACATGCACTTCATCTCATGAAATCTGGAAACTATTGGAGGTTACCCATGAGGGGACCAACAAAGTTAAGGATACTCGATTGGATATATACCGTCAAGATTTTGAGTCTTTTACCATGCATCCATCTAAAAATATAACTGAAATGTTTACATGTTGTACTGATGTTTGCAATGGGAGAAAGTCCCTTGGTGATGATGTGTCTGCAGAAACAATGGTCAAGAAGATCCTTTGGATCTTACCAAGCACATGGGCACCGAAAGTCACGGCAATCCAAGAAGCAAAAGACATCAAGAACATGCCGGTCGAAGAGCTCATCGGATCCCTCATGACCTACGAGATCACCATGAGGAGGCAAGCTGAAAAGGAAGGCAACCTCATCAAAACTCCAAAGAACATCGCCTTCAAAGTTCAAAAAGAAGAAATCTCCTCCTCCTCATCGTCTTCCTCTTCAAGCGGTGATTCAGAAATGGAGAATCTTGCCCGCAAAATGCACAAATTCATGAAGAAGAACAAGAAGAAGAAATCTTGCAAGGCTCAACCCAACGAAAAATCCGAGCCCGAGGTAACATGTTACGGGTGTGGCAAGAAAGGCCATTACAAGCCCGATTGTCCACTCAACAAGAAAAAGGCCAAGAAAAAGGAAAAGAAGAAGGAATTCAAGGCCACATGGAGTGATAGCTCCACATCCTCCTCCTCCTCCTCCTCAATTGACAACGGTAAAAAATGCCTAATGGTATTTCATGAGGTATCCTCTTCCGACTCCTCATCCTCTAGTTCTTCAAATTCTTTCAATCATTAATCATATGAGGATCTCCAACATGCTAGAGATCAATTGGAGGAAGGCTTTCAAGAAATTTCTTCCAAATTTATTGCTTTAAAAAAGAATTTCGAAAAAATTTCTTCCGAAAAGGAACAACTTCTCAAAGAAAAGGAGGAGTTGTCCCTCAAGATCCAAAACCTTCCCAATGTTGATTCTATGGAATCAACAATGAAGGATTTAATGGAATCCCTAGCAAAGTTCACCGAAGGTGAACATAACCTTTCGAAACTCCTTGGTTCCCAATGCATATCTAGAACCATCCAAGGGCTTGGCTATTCCAAGCAAGCTTCCTCTTCCCATGCTCCAACTATTTTTGTAAGGGGGAGCTCCCAATATAAATTTTTCAACTATTGTAAAAAACCTGGGCACTTAATTTATGAGTGCAATTGAAAAAATGCCCGGTATGGAAGGCCCAAAACCATTTCCTTTAGTGATGAATTTCATAGGAGAAGACCCGCCACAAGACAAGTTCGGATTGAAAAATCCCTTTTAGCTAGTCTCTCCGAACCAAAATTTTTCTCGGTTCTAAAATCCTCTCCCCGGTGATTTGTTGTTTTTATTTAGGGGGAGTTAGGATCGTTTAAGCCTTTTTGCGTTTTTATTTCAAAACTTTCAATTCAAAACTTTCAATTCAAAACATTCTTTCAAAACATTCATTTCAAAACTTTCAATTCAAAACCTTCAATTCAAAACTTTCAATTCAAAACATTCAATTCAAATCTCAAAAATTTCAATTGGTTTAAAAACTCTATCTTGTTTTTCAACCTTTCCCTCAATCAAGTTTTATGCCCCGTGCTATTTTGATAATCACAAAGTGGGAGAAATTCTTGGTTGATTGGGGGAGAAATCTTTCTCTCATGCTTTTCTTTACTTTTCAATTTATCCTTTAAAGAATGTCTTTCATTTCAGTCTTTTACATTTCTTGTTTTGGTGATTGTGATCATCAAAATAGGGGGATATTGTTGTACCTCTCTTACCCCTCGTGGTTTAATTTTCATGATCACAATCACTCACTTTTTTATCTAATCTTGTTTTAAGTGTTTTTGGATGATAGACATGATTTCAGGTTGCCAAGGAATTGGTCCAAGAAAGCCAGAAGGCAAAAGTGGACTGATTTCAGTCCACCGGCCAACCGGTGGATGACCACCGGCCAGCCGGTGGAATCTTGACAGAAGGCATCCCCTCTGTCCAGACCATCGGCCAACCGGTGTCCCATCACCGGCCAGTCGGTGGAACCCAGACAGAAGGGACACCTACTGTCTCACCACCGGCCAACCGGTGGCCTCCTCACCGGCCAGCCGGTGGTGCCTGGGCAGAAGGCCTCTCCATTTTCCAAAGCACCGGCCAACCGGTGGACAAGCACCGGTCAGCCGGCGGATCCAGTCAAACTAGCCGTTGGGATTTGACCAGCCTGCTCCCAACGGCTCCGAAGACTTTTCCAACGGCTCCGAAGACCCCGAACAGCCATATCAGGGTTACCCCTCTATAAATAAAGGAATAGGAAGCCCCAGAACAAGTGTGGAACTATAACCAAGCCAACGGAAGCCAACAGACACATTTTTCATCATTTGGCAAACCTCCGGCGGATTCCTTCAAGGAACCTCAATTGCTCCAACCCATTTCCACATCCAAGGAGCATCACCATAGAAGCTTGGGAGCGCTCTTCATCAACTCCAATAAATCCATTGACGCCCAAGACTTCTCCACATTACGGTTTTTCTTGTTTTATTATTTTGTGCATCAATTTGGGTTTGTGCCTACAAACCCCTCTTTTTCTCATCCTCCTTTTGTTTGGGTTTTCACACCAACTTCAAGGTGTGAAGAGGTTAGTCAAGCCTTCCCTTTAAAAGGCTTGAGTCATAGGTGAGCTAGCCTTCACCTGTAAGAAGGCTAGTGGGTTCTTTCTCAACCATTAAAAGCAAGCTGTAATAGGTTCTAGACTACCTTAAAGTCTAGTGGGTTTCTTGCTAAAACCATTAAAAAGCAAGCGGTAGTAAATCTCTCAACGGTTGAGTTGGGAGCGGAGACGTAGGCTTTGGTTTAAGCCGAACTCCGTTATCAAGTTTTGTGTCTTGCCTCTTTTATTTCCGCTGCACTTTTAACTTTGTTTTAAATTGTTAAACTTTTTTAAAAGGCAATTCACCCCCCTTTTGCCATCACTCTCCGACCCAACAGTGCGGACTACCGCCCCCTCAAAGTGATGTGATACGTTAATGCCTTATGTGGGATGTATAAAGGATAGATTTAATGACATTATATATGATATTATACTGGAATTGTAATATACCAATGTATAATTCTGTTTTACTTCCATTAAAATAATAAATAGAAATGAAAGTAGCGTTCATGCGTACGTACGTCTTACCATCTCCAAGAACGGTGAATTTCATTTCTTACCACCATATGTTATGTAATATTATAAATACATGTATATTATAGATATATATGATATATATGATGTATAAATCATGAATATAATTCTTGATATAATGAACCTTTGACCACATGAACAACATGTAATTATAAGAAGTACATTTTTGACTTAAGTACCAAATATCGACAAAACGAATGTTATTAACTTAAATGGTTACATATTTTTTATAACATGGTAATAAGTGATATAAAAGGAATATTAAACTTGAAAAAGGTTCTTAAGCAAGTATAAATTAACTTTGGTTTATTATTCAGGATATTAAAGAACGATCGAGTCAAGTTGGACACGAGGTAAGGGAACTTCTTAAACAAATTTCCATTATTTGGGTTGATCTTATCTTTCTTGTTTATGTAGTTCTTTGATTATATGAGAAATTAATTTTTATATCTTATAATGTATTTATACATTCTTTATGTGACTTTAGTGAATACACATAAGTGATCTATTTTATTTACATAAATATCTTTGTAAGGGATAACTTTTCCAATCTCGTTTTTATCCGAGATTGTTTATTCATAAGTATTTACTGGGGTTATTATTATCATCCATTCCCATGTTTTCTAAAAACATTTCATGTATGTTTAAAGTCCTTTTTACCCATTTTTGAATTTTATCACATGTTATGAAATGAATCTTACTTTTTTTGACCACACGAGGAACTTTTTGACATTTCCGGAAAAAGTACGAGGAGAATGTTTTTTTAACTTATACGGCGTGAACAGATTTGTACGGTTTCATAATGCCTTATTTTAATGAAGCTTCATATACATGATTTCATAATTATTTTCAAAAAAATACATTTCTTTTAAAATTTCATGGAATTTTGTGAAAAGAAAATGATTTTGAAGAAGAAAGGATATTTTACTCAAGAATTCATTTCAAGCATTTTCTCAAAACTGTTTTCCATCAAAAATGAAATTATTTAATATGTTTATGTTTCATGTATAATGTCTCCATTATTTACATGGTTTTATTTTTCTTATGATGAAATGATATCCATTTTTTATATGGATTATGTTATGATGGCATGATGTTTAATAATCCCATTATATTACACGGGTTATGCTATGATGTATGATTTATGATTTTGTGGCACACAAAAGAATGATTTCATTATGATATGGGTGGGACCTATATCTCCCACCAATGAATTGGGTAATGATTTATATCTCATGAGATAGACATTGTTGGAATGTTAAGTTAATCCGGTTCAGTGTTACAGGACTGAATCGAGGAGTGAACTCGATTCAGAAAGGGAATTTTTCCACTAAGATGGTCTTGGTAGCAATGCATTGGCTACTATAGAAATAATAACATGTGATGAATGGTTTCCACAATTACATGTTTTATTCCCATGCTATTTTATCATGATTTATGTTCCATTATGATATATTCCTTACGTACTTCCAAGATTTATGTCTTTGCTCAAGATTTTTATGTTTAGATTTTATGTTCATGTTTTTTCATTCTAATGTTTATGGATTGTTTTATATTCTCTATGTTTAACCTTAATGAGAATTTGAGCTCACCCTTTTTATATTTTCTTTTCCCCGGGATATAAAGAAAGGTTTTAGGTAAGAAAACAAAAGGGAAAGATCTTTATGGGTGATGTTGAAGATCCTTCACCAAGATTAGAAGATTATGTTCCAAGTTTCCTAAGACACTGAACTATTACAGTACTTTGGTGTCTATTTTTTGTTATGTATTAAGTATTATATAAAATTAATGTAATTTCTATGTATGTTAGGCTTCGGGTCTCTACAGTTGGTATCAGAGGAAAGGTTTAGTTAACCTTTGTAAACTAGGATGCGAAAACTTTAGTGAGATCCCTAGAGATATTTCTAAGGTATGTCTAGGGATGTCCCTATGTTTATGTATAAGTATAGGTTATAGTCCTAGAATTACGGTAATGATATTAGAATTAAACCTAATATGTTAGATATTGAAGGTACTCCCCCTTTATTATGTTGTTTTCCATAGCATGATTTTTGCCCCTCACACTATTATTTTTGGGTTTTAGATGATGGATGGAACCCAAAGGAACTGTGTTGATCAATGTAATGGACAATGAGATGATTTTCCTCCTGAACAAACCAATGTTATGGGAGATGGAGTGAAAAATCTTATTGTTATACTTACACAAGCTATGAATCATTCTGGACTTCTAAATGAGCAGAGAAGGGAACAATATTTTATTGAGTCCTTTATGAGGTAATGTCCACCTTCTTTCAGTGGGTATTCTGATCCACTTGTTGCTGAACAATGGATCAGAACCATTGAAAAGATATTTTCCATACATCGCTGTTCAGAACATGAAAAAGTCATTATGGCTATTTATCGTTTAGAAGGTGAAGCAGATCAATGGTGGACTCTAATTAAGAATACTAGGCCCCGAGATGAAATTGAATCCATGGAATGGGATGAGTTCCAGAACTTATTTTTCAATAAGTAATTCTCTCATATTCTTCGAACAAAGATGGAAAAGGATTTCCTTGAGCTTAAGCAAAACGATGATGAATCTGTTGGTATATACGAAGCGAATTTTTCAAGGCTTGCAAGGTATGCATCTGGATTTATCATCCAACCTGAAAGTAAAGTTGATCGATTCTTCAGTTTCTTAAAACCAAGTCTTCGAAGGGCATTAGCTATAAGAGACTTTAGTAGATATGAAGAAATTGCGTGTTGTGCTATCAAGGCAGAAGTAGAAGTTGGTGTTACATATTCATCTCATGGTTTGGACAAGAAACGAAAGATGGAGTTCAAGGAGAAATCTCAGAACAATGGTGAAAAAAAGATAAATGTTTCTTTATGCTCAAAGTGTGGAAAGAAGCATGGTGGAGATTGTCTTAAAGGGACTAGAAAATGTTTTAAGTGTGGAAAATAAGGTCATCGAGCAGCTGAGTGTCGAAGTACTGGAAAAAGGGTTGCTAATGATGTGAATAAAGAAAAGACTGTAGAGAACGCACCACCAACACTTCAATGCTTCAAGTGCAATGAAATGGGGAATTATTCTAATCAATACCCTAATCCAAGGGTTAATGATGATCAACATGAGAAACCACTTAAGGAAAAGGACAAAGGGAAGTGACATGCGATCACTATTGGCAATGTTGAATATGAAAACAATGTGGTGGAATGATTAAGTGTTTAGGTAATTGGATTGTAAAATAATGTTTTATATAGTATCGTGGAATATTGGAATATTTATGTATTGGTCTATTGTGGTTTTCAATAATTTTATGGTACTGGTAACCATGGAAAGTGATTGAGATATTTTTGGAAAGAAGATGATATGCTCATAATTAATGGATAAGGAGAAAATGAAATGTTTGGCCGTATTCATGAGCTCATGACTAATATAAGGAAAAAATGATATCATGGTTTGAGTATATAGAATTTTTGGGATTTTGGTATATGGAAAGAGTTACCTTGTGACAGAATTCATGTTTTCACTATGGTTCAATAGAATACATGATTAAGGTATTCACATGTTTTAAATGTGAACAATAAGATATATCGTATGATTTATGGGGGATAAATGATGGTATTCACATGCTCGGTAGATGAAATTTCTAGTAATAGTTTTCTTTATACTATGATCTTGGATAGAAGTATTTTGTTTAAGCCAAAATATTGGAATGAATTAAGTTAGACATAATATATTATTTTTTTTCTATTTTATTGAAGGAATGTTATTATAATGGAGTTTTAGAAAAATGGACAACTTGTAGGACGAGAGACAACCTGTCATGTCGGACAAGGTTGTGGGAATAGAACAAACAACTGAAGTGTGACAGGCCTTTATCGCCTACCACTGGCCTACAGGAAGTCCCTAATTAGTAGAAACTAGTTTTATTATATTAAGAAGTATGATAGATGAAATATAAGTCAATTTTTGGAATCATATATGATTAACCTCACCATAGATGGACTTTTGTATATTTGATAACTTTTGCTAAACTTTTGTTTGAGAAATATGGAATGACCCATCATTCTATCACATGATCTTCTAACACCTCATAAATGAAAAATTCAACTTCATTTCTTTAAAAGATGAAGTGGAAATTTTTCTAGGCACAAACAACAGTGAGATTATACCGAAATAAAGTAATTTTTTCTTCTAATTCAAAAATTATTCATCATTTGCGAAATTATCTTGAAAACCAAAAATGTTGTCCTAGTACTCTCATATTTGATGAATCAGATGGTACCTTAGATCATCATGAATTTATGGCTTTGTGATTATTGGCTTTTTCATAGCCATGTTCTCTTCCACTCTCTATCAGAACTTGATGGTGATATTTCTCTTTCATATCCATATGTTCACCTATGTTGTCCTATGTGGAAACCCAATGTTGAGTTACTTTGGGTGACTGTTATGATTCTAACTTCCCTTTTTTAAAATGAAGTTTTAGTATTCCTTTTTAAGATGTGGTTTTCTATGAAAGAAACTTTCAAGTAGTAAACAATTTATAACCCCGACGAATTTAGAGGGCGATATTCATTTTAAGGGGGGTAGAATGTAACAACCCGAGATTTTATGAGAATTATTCTTTTTAATTTCATTGATGTCTTGTGTTTTATGCTACACCAAGATTATCTTGCGCTATACGCAACACCGTATTAGCTTGCATTATACGCAATACTATTCTTGGATCGTGTTACACACAATCTCAAGTTCATTTGATAGTGGTTATTCTTTGAAACATTGATTGTATATATATATATATATATATATATATATATATATATTCAATGTATAAATGAAATATGGTTGGATTCTGTTATACACAACAACAATGGAGTCTTTCACTACACACAACCCGGACTTGAATTGCATTACACGCAACCGTGACCTTCCTCGATAGCGTGTGTAGTACGCAATACCAGGTTTCACTAAACAATGATATATGGTTATAATATTTTTATGAACTATCCGTTATGAATATTATAAACAAAATTTCTAATTTTATAACATTATTATTAATCTTACACATTTTCTATAACATTAAATGAGAACAAACAAAATTTTTTTGGGTAAAATAAGTATTTTTCAAAAAATGCAGTTTTGCCGCCTTTTGATGGTGTACCAACTTTAAATTTAGTTTTTGAAATGTTTATAAGTTCAATTTGGAAAAATAAAATTCTTCTTTAGAATCAGGATATAAAAATTTAATTTCGATAAATTTTTCATATTATTCTGATAACTTTCATATTTTAATGAATAGTAAAAACTTGCTATGTTTTAATTAAAAACAACTTTTTTCATCGCAATAATTTATATGGATAGATTATATTTTTAATTGGATTTAAACTTTAATTAGAATATATTTTTACCATTTAATCCAATTTTTGTAATTGTAATTAATTTCACTTTGAATTTGGACATAAACAAGTGTCGATCTTTTGATAGTTATTGTTTCTTAAAAACACGCTATTTGTTTTGATAACAGGAATTCATTTTAAAATTAATTAATGCCACATCTATGTTTTGAATTTGGAAAAATAGACATAATTTTTGAATTCGGAATATCAAATATATATTAGGCTGAATTTTTGGTATTTTTCTGAAAAACATCAATTTTTTATGAATAGTGAAACCACTTAGTGGTAGTTAAAAAAACTGACTCTTTCATTTATATGAAATTTTACCACTTCTGTGAATTGAATTTTAAAAATCATACATACATGGTTGTTATAAAAAAGTAAAATGTGGTTCAACAATATGAAAATAATTTTTTGTAAATAGTAACTTTTGACTTTTATTTACCGCGGTTAAAGGTAAATATGGTAATTCATAGTTAAAAGAATATTATAATAATCCAAAATTACTTTAACACTTGTACTAACCTTATTGGATAAGTTTTGGACTCCCATGATCATACTTGGGTCAATTTTGGGACCCCATGGAGCCACTTGGGAGTGAAAATGACAATTTAGATTAATTATTTTAATGTGAAGACAAAATTGACATTAACAAAAATATTTTAGTAATAAATTTTTATAAGGAGTTATATAACTTATATTTTCTACTATAAATATTAATTGTAAATATAAAACGATTTCCTAAATGGTGGTATTTATTTTATAATTTTTAGATATCAAATAAATTAAATTATTCATGACACAATAATGACGCAGTATTTACCTCATTAATAAATGATTTAAATAAAGAAGATTATAATGATTAAAATATTATCCAAAACATGTCCAATTCTGATTGGATTATTTTATTTCTACCATGAGTCATCTTATAATCATCATTAATGATTTTTGGACCTTTTGAAACGGAAGATAAGTTTATAAAAAAATACTATTTTCACACTTTCCAAAAGAGCCCCTCCTCCCCCTTATAAAAGGAGACCATTTCTATCCAATTCCTCACACCTCTAAAGACATTTGGATCCTCCAAACTCTACCCAATTAAGCTCCCTAAATCCCTATCCTCCTCTTATAAGCCTTACCTTAGGCATAAGGCACTTCAAGAAGTCCTTTGGTTCAAACCAAAGGGAGTTACCCAAATTAAATGTAACAGTTTTCTCTTAAATTGTTTTCTCCTCCAACCCCTAAACTCTTTTTATTCCTTTATTTTGTAACAACACCAGCATACTTAATATACTGTGATGTTTTTATGAGAATTATTCTAACTATACTTACACACACCTCCATCTAATGGATGAAGAACATAATGTTTCTGTGGGTGGAAAACTAACGCCTCACGAAATGATAATTGTTCAATAATCTCTTACTGAATCTCATGGTGTCCATTATGATGGAACTTTATTTATATATGATATATATTATGTTTATTATTTACTTATACTTATTTACTTCCCAATTATATCAATCCTTTATGGTTTCCATAGTGGGTAAATACGATAATCTCATTTGAGGAAGTGCGGACTACCGCCCCCTCAAAGTGATGTGATTCGTTAATACCTTATGTGGGATGTATAAAGGATGGATTTAATGATATTATATATGATATTATACTGTAATTTTTATATACCTATGTATCATTGTGTTTTACTTCCATTAAAATAATAAATAGAAATGAAATTAGTGTTCATGCGTACGTACGTCTTATCGTCTCCATGAACATTGCGTTTCATTTCTTACCTTCATATGTTATGTACTATTATAAATACATGTATATTCTGGATATATATGATATATATGATGTATAAATCATGAATATCATTCTGGATATAATGAACCTTTGACCACATAAACAACATGTAATTTTAAGAAGTCCATTTTTGACTCAAGTACCAAATATTGACAAAACAAACGTTATTAACTTAAATGGTTACATAATGTTTATAACATGGTAATAAGTTATATAAAAGGAATATTAAACTTGAAAAAGGTTATTATTCAAGTATAAATTAACTTAGGTTTATTATTCATGAGATTAAAGAAAGATCGAGTCAAGTCGGATACGAGGTAAGGGAACTTCTTAACCCAATTTTCATTCTTTGGGTTGATCTTATCTTTCTTGTTTATGTCGTTCTTTGATTATGTGAGAAATGAATTTTTATATCTTATCATGTATTTATACATTATTTATGTGACCTTATAGTGAATACACATAAGTACAGGGAGAATGTTTTTTTTAACTTATACGGCGTGAACAGATTTTTACGGTTTCATAACGCCTTATTTTAATGAAGTTTACTCTACATGATTTCATGATTATTTTCAAAAAAAATTCCTTTTTTTTAATTTCATTGCATTTTGTGAAAAGAAAATGATTTTGAAGAAGAACGGATATTTTCCTCAAGAATTCCTTTCAAGTGTTTTCTCAAAACTATTTTTCATCAAAAATGACATTATTTAATATGTTTATGGTTCATATATAATGTCTAAATTATTTACATGGTTTTATTTTTCTTATGATGAAATGATATCCCTTTTTTATATGGATTATGTTATGATGGCATGATGTTTAAGAATCACATTCTATTACATGGGTTATGCTATGATGTATGATTTATGATTTTGTGGCACACGAAAGAATGATTTCATTATGAGATGGGTGGGACCTATATCTCCCTCCAATACATTGGGTAATGATTTATATCTCATGAGATAGAAATGGATGGAATGGTAAGTTAATCTGGTTTAGTGTTACAGGACTGAAATGAGGAGTGAACTTGATTCAGAAAGGGTATTTGTCCACTAAGATGGTCTTGGCAGTAATGCCTTGGCTACTATGGAAGTCATAACATGTGTTGAATGGTTTCCACAATTAAATGTTTTATTCCAATGCTATTTCATCATTATTTATGTTCCATTATGATATATTCCTTACGTACTTCCAAGATTTATGTCTTTGCTCATGATTTTGATGTTTATATTTTATTTTCATGTTTTTTCATTCAAATGTTTATGGATTGTTTTATGTTCTCTATGTTTACCCTTACTGAACATTTGAGTTCACCCTTTTTATGTTTTTTCCCCAAGATATAAAGAAAGTTTTTAGGTAATAAAACAAAAGGGGAAGATCTTCATGGGTGATGTTTAAGATCTTTCACCAAGATTAGAAGATTATGTTCCATGTTTCCAAAGATATTAAACTATTACGGTCCTTTGGGGTCTATTTTTTGTTATGTTTTAATTTTCTCGTAAAAGTAATGTAATGTCTATGTATGTAAAGCTTCGGGTCTATACAATTTATCCATAAACCATGAATTGTATAAAAATAACACAGGTATAGTCAAACATATAACAAAACCTTCAATTATATATGGATGTTTTTTATTATAATAAATCATCTTCAAATAAGCTTAAAATCCATCAAAGGATGTTGACATAGATGAAATCAAAACCCTTTTTTAGAGAAATACCTCCTTCTATTTTGAAATCATTTAAAATTCATATAATTATAAAAGAAAAATTTTATTTTGGAAATATTCTCATAAGATTGTAAGGGAAGATTTGATGATGTTATAACGGCGAAAAATAGCTATACCCACGGTAAAAGTTAAAAAAACATTCTTACCTTAATTTTGTCGAAAAGGTTATAAAGGACCCTGTTCGGAAAACGACGGAAAGATTCCTTTATAAACATCTTATAAAAAGTAAAAAAAGGGTATAAATTACTTTAACCCATATTCTATAAAATAGTAATAATATTTTGAAATATATTTTTAAGAAACATGGATGTGGATGATAAAGAGGCCCCAGTAGATACTTATGTAAAAACAACATCAGATAATAAAGATATTGTAAAATTAACCCTTACCTTGTACTTTTACTTGGTTAAGGGTAGGTTAACCTCCTGTATAATGGTCAAATAATTTTTATTAAAATATATAATAATCATATACACTAATATGATATCATATATGATCTTTTAACATTGCTTTGTTAATAATATCCTAGTATTATCGTTGTTTTGGGTGTTAACAGATTCGTTTTCCTTTACATTCTTTATTGTTTGAGTAATATTTTTTATGGATGGTATGTATCTTATTCATATGAAAAATTATATCTAGTATTTAAACATTATTTTTAATAATCTAATGAAAATTAGTCTTGAATTTATATGATGGGTAATGAATCTTATCGCGTTCGTGGAGACGATAATCTGCACATACGCACGAGCAACAATATCATTCTTTTGATATTAAAATAATATATAATTGGATGGTATATCATATATAAAGAATCATTATTATGTTATATTTATTATTTACATCAATTACACATCATTATTATACCCGTCCAAATAATAATGTATTGAATAACAATTACACCATGACGTGGAGATGGTAAGCCGTACGTACGCACGTATGGTGACATGTCATTCAAAGGTTAAATAGAATAATGAATTTGGTTGTACCATATTTATAATAACATCACAGTATATATAAGGTATTGGATTTATTATTTTATAATGGAAACAACAAAGAAAAAGGAAGTGGAAGAAGAAAGGAACATGAAAGAGGTGATGAAATATTTACCTCTTCTATGGGTTCTTCCTTTTGATTTGATCAAAATGGCTCCTTAGGAAGGCTTTCTGAATAAATTAAGGCCTTTGGGATGAAATGAGGATAGTTTAGAGGGTATTTGGGAAGATTTTGGCAATTCCAAATGGCTTTGAAGTTGTGTAATAGAGAGAAGGGGGAGTGTCATTTTATAAGAAGGGTGAGGGGCACCTTAGGAAAAGCTATAAATAATATTTTATAATATAATCATTTCCAGATTATAATGGTTCCAAAATGGATTATTTAATGTATAAGGTGGGGATGGGTCGAAAAAAACTCAACCAATAGGTTTTAGACAGGTTTGGGTCACTATATTAACTTTATATTTTAGATTTAACTCTTAGTTAAATAGTTTGACATTTACCATGTCTCTTTATATTTTTATATTATATAGTTAATAAACTTGCTATATACTTCCAATCTAACCCCAACTAGTTAATTAATGATACACCTATCATAATATATGTCTTTTGACCAAACCTTATATTTTTAGAAATAGAATATAAATTAATAATATAATATTTGTTTTAAAAACTCTTTTATGTCAATTTTGACGCTATTTGGTATTTTGTTTTTTCTAAATTCATAACAGCATTATTTTATCGAAAAGAATTCATCTAAACAACCCTAACATGTCATATTAACTTATAAAATTAGTTTAATTCATAAAAATCCTAAAATTACACTTATTTGGATATTTATAATATCAATTATTTTAATATTTTATTAATTATGTAATTATTGCATCATCATTGTGTCATAAATAAATTATATTATTTAATGTATAAAAAATATAAATAAAATACCATTATGTACGAAATATTTTTAACTTTATAATTAATATTTATAGTTGAAATTATCTTATGTGTACCCCTATATTAAAAATGTTTTAGTTATTAAACTTTGGTTTTAACTATTTTAACACTTCTTTAAATAAAATAATAATAAGTGTCCTAATCTTATCCAAGTGGACCAAAGAGGTTAATATTTTATTCCTAAGGTGGTTTTTCGTACAATTATACTTATCCAATATAATTAGGACATGTTTTAGGGTAATTATAATATCATTTTTACCCTTAAATACCCAATTTACTTTTAACCGTGGTAAATAAAAATAAACAGTTACTATTCACCAAAAATTATTTTCATCTTATTGAACCACATTTTTTTTACTAATATCAACCATGTCTCTTAGAATTTTTAAATTCCACTCACAGAAGCGGTAAAATTATGTTTTATGTGAATTTGCAAATTCTCCAAGGAGGTGGGTAAAAGACGGTGAAATGTTCAATAAAATTTTTATATATCTAAAATTATTATAAACTGACTCCAATGAATTACATTGAACTTATATAGGTATTATATATATATTTCGACCAAAAATAAATTTAAATAAAATAAATAATTATTTAAATAAAAATTAGGTTTTAAACTATAACTCAGTGTTTTTCACTATTCATCAAAAATTGAAAGTTTTCAGAAAAATACCAAAAATTCTCTCTACGCTAATATCGATATTTCGAATCTGAAAATGAAGTACATTTTGAAAGATAAAATTTATAAAATTTCAAAAAGTGGGTATTACTATTCATAACAAATAGTTCGATTTGTTGTGGTGTGTTAGAACTCGAAGTTGCGTACAACACACACTATTGTATTATTCAAAGAGAAGGGTAACGTGGAATATTGGGGTGTTACAAACTCAAACCTAGTTCCAATCCAATTTCCAATACTCTATATAGAATGGCACAAATTGTGTTACATGAATTGAAGAAGAAACTCTAGGAGAACCTTGATAAGGGATTCATTCGACCATGTGTGTCACTGTGGGGTGCACTGAATCTTCTTTGTAAAAAATTATTATGGATAAATGTGACTCCATATTAATTATAGGTATCTAGATAAGATCACAATCAAGAAAAAGTATTCTCTACACATATTGATGACATATTCAATCAATAGTGCGTAGCTCAAAACTTTTCCAAGATTAATCTTCATTTTTGATATCATCAATTGAGGGTCTAAAGGGAGGATATACCCAATACAACATTTCATACAATATATGGAAAATATGAATATATAGGGATTAAAATTGGTCTTACTAATTCCCCCTATAACTATATGGATTTAATGGATAGAGTCTTTTTAAATTACCTTGATCAATTTTTATTAGTATTTATTGAAGATATTCTAATGTATTTAATGATAATGGAAGAGAATGAATATCACTTGAGAATTGTAATAAATACACATAGTAAGGATAAACTATTCATTAAATTTTCTAAGTGTTAATTTTGGATGAAAAGGGTTTCATTTTTTATCATATAATATCAAGAGAGGGTATATTTTTAGATCCATCAAAGAAGGAGGCTATTGAATGTTGGTCCAGACCAACCACAATGACGGAGATCTGTAGTTTTCTTCTTTTTTATCTGGATATTATTAATGGTTTGTGTAAAAAATTTCCTGAATATATAATTCACTCATCAGGTTAACTTGTTAGGGGGTAAATTTTCTCTAGATAAATGAATATGAAGAAAATTTCAAGGAATTGAAGAGAAGATTTGTCAGAGCACCTATTATTACCTTACCCTATGATGGAGAAGGATTTGTAATCTATATTTATTCATCCAATAAGGGATTTAGATGAATTATTATTCATAATGACATGATTATAACCCATTCCTCTTGATAAATTATGTTTTATAAGAAAAATTATCCAACTCATTATTTGGAGTTAGTTAAGGTAATATTTTCATTAATGATTTGGAGGCATTATCATTATGGGGAAAATAGTTATATATATACCTATCAAAAAAATTAAATTATATATTCACGTAGAAGGATTTTAATAGGTTCTAAAGATGATGGTTAGATCTGATTAAATATTATGATGGGTCAATAAATTACCACCCTGGGAAAGTAAACAAGATAAGTGATTCTTTGAGTCAAAATGATCATACTAGATTATCCATGATGAGGATGAAAAAATATTCATCATTTATTTATATTCAATGTATGTATCTTGAAATATTGAATTAATTTTATACATATTATCTTTATCAATTTAATGTTTATCCATCTATCCAAGTGAAAAGTAAATAGGTTAAGAAGAAAGATGTAGAGATGAAAAAATTAAGCTACAAATGTTCTTGAGTTTATCTTTGATCATGATTGAATAATAAGTTTCAAGAATCATGTATGTATTCCATCCAAACCATATTTGTAGGAGTTGTTAGAGGAAGATAATAGTTCATTATTCCCTATTAATAATTGAGGTATGAAGATGTATAGAAATTTGAAAGTTTATTTTGGTGGGATAAAATGAATAAAGATATCATATATTTTGTATCATTGTTTTTATTATGTAAACAAATTAAGGATAAGAGAAAAAATTCTAAGGGTTTTGATATATCCATTTCCCATACCAGAATAGAAATCAGAAAACATCATTATGGTTATTTGTGTTGGACTGCCCAAAACATCTAAAGTCCATAATGCTATATGGGTTATAGTCGATCACCTTATAAATTAATCACACTTCAAAACTATTGGAGAATATTTCTATATGGATCATATAGATATAATGTACATTAAGTAAGTTATAAGGTTTCATTGAGTACCACATTCCATTTTTTTGATCAATATTTTATGTTTACCTTGAAATTCTGGTGAACTATTCAATAAGATCTTGATACGTAGTTGAGTTTCAACACTGTGTATCATCCTATGACAAATGATGAGTCTGAGATAAAAATTAAAACCCTAGTGGATATATTGGGATATTATTATATATATTTTAAAGTTGGTTGGGATCGACACCTTCATCTAGTTTATTTTTTAAACAACAAAGGATTTCACTCAAGCATTCATATGGATCCTTTTTATGACCTCTATGGAAAGAATTGTAGAACTCTAATGTACTGGAATGAAATTGGATAAATAATGATATTAGGACATGATATAGTTGAATAAATTTTATATAATGTTATATTATTTAAAAAACATATAAGGGAATCAAAAATTCATCATAATAGTTATACTAATAATCATCGGTGTTATCTATAAGTTAAAGTTGGTGACAAAGTGTTTCTAATAATTTCTCCATGGAAAAAGGTTATTCGGTTTGGGAAGAAAAGGAAACTAATTCCTAGGTATATCATTACCTTTGGAATTATTAATATTATAAGAAACATATCTTATAACTTGGATCATCCACCAAACCTACCTCAAGTCCACAATGCATTCTATGTATCTCTTCTGAGAATGTGTACACTTAATTATTCACATGTATTGAACTAAGAGGTCATACAGATGGTGCAAGATCATTATTAAGTGGAAAACCCAGGGGAGATTTTGGATCATATAAATAATTTTATATGAAACAATATCCCTCATTTGATCAATGTTTTGTGGTGAAACAACCAGTTTGGAGAAGCTATGTGGGAACCAAATAAAATAATGAGGCATAAGTATCCTCATTTTTTTATCATAGTGACATTTTGAGGGATAATTTCATTTTATGATGGTAGAATGGAACACCGAAAGATTTTATGCATTATGATTTCTGAATAAAATTAATTTCATTAATATCTTTTGTTACACGCATCACTGAGTTTATCTTGTCTTACATGTAACATTGAGTTTAGCATACACTACATGAGACATTGAGTTTTAAAAAACCATGATATATTGTTAAATGTGACCATTATAAACTATTTTTTAAACATATCAATATGAATAATAATATCTAATTTTAAAACATTAGTTATACCATTTTTATTTAACTAAAACATATTTATTAAAAGTACATAATGTTTAGATTATTCTTTATATGTTTGGAAAACACTACTTTCTCAAAAAATTATTTTTATTACTTTTAGTGAACAAATAATAAATGTAATTTTTTAAAATTTTATAAAATTTATTTTAAAAAATAATCTTAATTTTTAAATATACAATCCAAAATTATCTTAGGGTGAATTTTTGAGAATTTTTTCAAAAGATAAATTTTTTCTTGAATAGGGAAAATTCAGTTTTTATTATGAATTGGAATTCCTATTAATGGATTTAAAAATGTAAAACTTATTTTATGATGTTTTAAAATGTAAAATTAGATAAATTTTATATCTATTAATTCAATTTATTTAATTGGAATCAATTTTAAATTTAATTTATATATTAAAACATTCTCCACAAATGAAACGTTTCTATTTCAAAACCTGCTTTCTCGTCGCATCTGTACGTTTAATTTTAACTTAAATTTTCCCACTTATATGAGTTTAATTTTGAAAAATGGACTCATTTTTTGGAATAAGAAAACTTTATATTATCTAATAAGTTAAATTATATATTTTTACCATAATTAATAGTAAAACTTTTAAAAAATATTTATAGTTGTTAAGGTAATAATGGGTTTACTAGGATTTAAAAATTACACAAAACATTTACAAAACCAATTGTATAGATATATTTTGAACTTATATCTTATTTTTTCTATAATTTTACATTTTTTATCCTTATGTTACATTAAAAACATGGGAACACCTTTTTCTTTCAAAAATTACAATTGTGCCACTCACCTCACTTATAAAAGGCCACCCTATCTTTTGTCTTATCCACACATCCAAAACCCATTGGATTAGCCACTACATACCACAATAACATCACTAAAGTATTCCTATCATCAAAAAAGTATTATTTTGGCCATTAATATTACCTAGGAATGATTTTTATGCAAACAAAATAAGTTTTCCGAAGAAGAGGTAATGTCCCTAAAAGAGAATTATATTTTATTTCTTCTAACTCTTCCTTAAATTATTATTAAAAATGATTATATAAAAAAATTATTAACTTATATATACTATTATTTTTTTATTTTAAGTTAACTAAATTAAACCATATATTCTTCCCTCAAATGGGAAATGATAACGTTCCTCACGTGTATAGAGGACCACCACCTCGCGAACCGATGTGACTGGTTTTCCATCAACACCTATCATGGTTGGGTACTATGATGGATAAAATGAATATATATTAAATATTTAACATTAATATTATAGTTAAATTATTATATTACATATACCTTCTTGCTTTCTATTCTTTAGGGGATACGATAATATCGTTCTTGTGAACAGCAAACAACCGCCTCGCAAAGTGATGTAATTCATTTTTTTTATTAACACTTTTCATGGAATTTAATCATTGTAAATATAATTAATATGTGTTATATATATGAATTAAATATTATTCTATGATTTTAATATACTATTTACCTTTCTTTCATTTCATCCATCAATAAAATTGAAACAACATCCATGTGTATGCATAACATATTATCTCCATTAACGGTGTATTTCATTTTCTATCTATATATTCAATGGATTACTATAAATATATATAATGAATATATATTATATATATATCAAGATTAAAAATTTTAAATTATCAATCCATTATCAATTTAATAGGACCAAAATTAAAAAATCAAAAAACATACATGAGAAACAAAGTAATTATTACCCAAAATGTAATTTTAAAAATGAATTTTTCATTAAAGTGAAATTAAAAGTCATAAGAAAATTATGTATGATGTTATATATATAATTATTGTTATGTATTATATTTATAATAAACTTATATATAATAAAATGGAGGTTCTAACATGTGTGAAGGAATTTAGTACTTAAGGTAAAGGATTTTCATCTCACTTTTTTACTACTATGAGACACATGCCATATACACCACCTATTTTTTACGTGGTGTATATATTATACATTAATATGTTTTATATTTATTTTAATTAATGTTATTTGGTTTTAAAAATAAGTTTTAGGATCTCTCTTTCATGGGGATTATGATTAATTATTATGAAATTGGTAAGGGTTTTATGATACAATCTCATCATTTTTCTGGATTATTTATGATTACATTTACAATAATGAAGTATAATGATCAATCTCTGAATAACTTCATGAATTTTATTCACCTATCCTTATTTCCTGATAATATGTGTTTTACCTTAAATTTACCCTCCTAAATGATAAAATTGACCAAAATAATGTTTTTATGAAAAGTGTCATTATTTCTCTCTTTGGTGGAAACCACTTTTTCTTCTGTATCCATGTTTCCGAAAAATGTTTTCAAAATTTTTTTAATATTAACCTAATAATTTATTAAATACTTTAAAAAATATTTTAATTTTCACAAAGTGTTTTCAAAGGAATATATTTATGTCATTTTCAAAATAAAACTTGGTTGTCTTTTACTGAAAATGTAAAGGGAATATTTATTTTAACATGTATGGTATTTTCTATCATCATGACCAATAAATGTATTTAAATATTCCATTATATTTTTCTAGTTTTATTTTCAAAGAAAAGGGTTTTAAAAATATATTTGATTTTAAAAAGTGTTTTTCAATGTGGAAATATTTTTTCCTTAATAAATGCTCTAAGTGATTTTCAAAATTATTTTCCATCTAAAATGAAATCCTTAGATGTACATAATCTTTACTGGAAATATGATCCAATGACAAAAAATTTATTATTTCTCTATATGGTTTATTATTATGATTATAATATGATTTTGAATCCTTTTTCCTCCCATGGGTTATACTATATTGAAATGGTTATGGAACTAGACCCCCCTTTTCATGGTTTATGTTACGATGAATGTCTTATTATCTTATGGAACACAAATGTTTGGATAATATAATCAGTGGGACCCATATATCCTTCTAATTAATTGGGAAAATATTTATAAATAATTAGTAAATATTATATGTATAAACCTATTTTTATGGTCACAATTTTGATTATAAACCTTATTACATCTTCATAGTATTATTCATGAACCGGGATTTGATTTCTATAGATTATGTGTAGACCTATATGCTTTTCCATTATTTTATGTGATGGTATGATTTCATATCCTTAACTTAATGATTGAACCTATTTATAATTATATATTTTCACAGTGTTATAATATTATGTGTGTTCCATAAATTTGTTCCTTATTCCAATGTTTTTTCTCCTGGTTCATGTTCTTTGATTTTATTATGATTCATGTCTTATAAACTACCAATATTTATTCCAGGACTCAATTTTATAATCAATGATATGTAGTGTACGGTTTTTAAATTTTATTATCATGTTCTCTTGACCATATTCCCGTGATGTATTGATATATCCATAATTTAACCTTACTAAGAATCTAATCTCACCCTTTATTATCTTTCCTTTCCCAAGTTATGATAATGGGTATTAATTATGATATGTTTAAGAAGGGTTATAGTTATGAAGAACATAGTGGAATATGATATAGCTAATTTATGGACCAATTTCTTATGTTTTAATCTTTCTAAAGGAACTAGACCTAAATTATTCTATCATGCATCGATATGTCATGTTATGAATATTCATCTATTTAGATGTAATATTTATGTATGATAAGTTTAGGGTCTTTACCTTATATTCTTCTTAGATAAAAAATATTATATAGTATTCTTCTAGTGGGATTGAGTTCCTCATCACCATCATCTCAATATATATCTACAATAACTACATGAAAAATTCAAAAAAATCAAACAATTTATAAATATAATTATTTATTAATTCCATAAATAACCATATTATTCTCCTCTCTTTAAGAAATCAAGTTCCTCATTTTATTTTTTGACTTCAGTCACATAGAAACTCTTCAAAATAACTTAGCAACCCAAATAAACAGTCATTTGAGAACACAACTACATTTAATCTAACTCATTTCTTTCAGCATGAATAATATTCTCTAGTGATGCTTTGATAATTTCATATAATCCCATGCATCATAAAATGTGTCATCATTTTAATTATTAAATAATCTAGAAGTATATACTTTTTATCTTGAGGAAAATTTTATTTCAAATAAATTCTTCTTACTCATGTCTTCCTCTTTTATCTAACAACCAACATGAATCACAACTTATTAGTGATATTTAATTAATTGAATATAATCTTGATAAAAATTTTATTTATTATTCATTAGAATTAATAAATTCTAGAAGTTTCATTTTCCAAACATGAAAAGTCTCTAAATCTGGATTTATATGATCTTTTTCATTCTCAATTTGAAGATAATTTCTTCTAAAATACCATTATTCTTTCACATATAGACTATGATATTTTAATACTTGAATTTTCAGTTACATAAGTATTCAAAATCATTTTCTTCATCACATATGTAATTTTGAGTCTTTTTATTTCATTCAACAATAGTCATAAAAATAATTAAGTACAAATCTATATATTACACAGGTTACTCCATTATGTTCGACTTAAAATTCAGATGAGTTTTATCTTGGATTAATCTACCTCATATGATATTAAAGTCATATGTCCTCTATTTCACGTGACATTCAAAAAATCATATTTTTTACATGTAAGTTATACACTTAGCAGAAACACCATTTTGTATAACTTAGTAAGTGATACGAAGTTCCCAATGTCATACCCTAAAGTCATATACTCCACCAAATTCATATGATGAAGTCATATAGAAAATTCATATGATGACCTTGAAGTTTTATAATATTCTAGTATTCTTATAATATATCTAGAATTCATATGATGTTAAAACCACCAAAGTCATAAGTTGAAGCCTTATGATCTATAGAGTTCCACATCATACAAAATACCAAACTTATCAAAATGATTCCATGATTTGTTCAAGGAATATACAATGATCTCACACACTTAAAATAAATTCATAACTTCTTCTATGAACCATGGGCACATATCTATACATTCTTGAACCTTAAGAACCTTTGGATATTTATTCTATAAAATCAAAAAAAAATTATTCTTTGTGACCATATTTTCTCAAGTACATTGAATATATTTTACGCTTTTTATAAATAGTTATACAAGATATCTAGTTTGGTTTAATATCCATCTCTTACTCTCTTAGATATTTCAATCATACTATTTTATAAAAGGCTTTTCCACATTCAAAACTTTCCAAAGTCATGAAGAGCAACCTATACAATAATCTACTTTTTTGTTTTCTATTCTCAAAAATGATCGTAGAGAACTCCATGTATCATGTAATGGATAGTTATGACATATTAAATAACACATATATCTTAACTCCATGAATATTAGTTCAATAATTTTCTAATTAAAGGGGGTTCACACCAAGAATCTAGCACTCATAAACTCCATTACCAACATATAAACATCATTTTCCACTCTAATGGAAGAATATTTTGATTCTTTATCCATAATTCATAGATAGTACATTCACTCATCATGTAATGGTATAATTATAAATTCATAACCATACATTTCAACATTTTTTTAGCATATTCATTAATAACCAATAATAATAAATGCAACCAAACATAGCTTTGGGAACTTCAATCGCCCTCTATGTTTTTTTTTCAATACCATTTAACTGTATTATTACAATTCTTTTCAACCTTAGCACACTTTTCATCTCCATGTTAATGATAATAAATTTAAAGGAGAGAAAAAAAATTTACTCCTCATTATTCGGTTAATCTATTTAAGGGAAGGCCTTCCAAGTAAAATTGTTCTCCCCTTTACTCATATGATTTATTGAACCATCTTATCACCATTGGTATTTCATTTTGTTATAATGAATCCACAACATTTTTTTGAATTTAGATTTATGTAGGTCACCTCTATGTCTACATTGGGTATCTTGGTTTGGAAAACATGGTGAATTTACCAAAGAATCAAAGTTGTCCATTCACATTTATAAATATTGTATTAACTCAGATCTCATTATTTAAGGTCGTTTCGACAAATTTACATGAGGAATTTTGATCTTGCACACATCTCGAATATCACATAAAATAATTTCATGTTTAAAAGTTATCATACCCCATTCGATAGAAAATACCTCTATCATGGTAATATATTCAACATAAACTAAAATCAAGTATAGGAGAGTCAAAATCATACCTCATTCTTTATCATTTATTAGGGTTTTTATTATTTTCGGTTTCAATATATTTGTGTTATTAGAGTATCCTTGAATTCTTTAGTTTCTTCCCTTCAAGTAATTCTCTCGATACACTACTATAAAATATGCATTATATAGTGCTATCCTTTATCAGTGCTAGCAAAAATCAGTGATAAAGGTTACCTTTCTCTACATTAAAAAAGAGATAATAAAGGGTACATTTTATAGGTGTTAATAAAATGTGTTGATAAATGGTACCCTTTATCAATGCTTTATTATTATCATTGAAAAAGGTACCCATTATCAGTGCTTTTTTAGCACAGATAAAGGTCCCAATCACACATTGAGCCCCACATCGAAATAGTGAAAGGGATACCGCTTCATTGTATATCATTTCACTGCATCCCAAACTTAGAATCCTACTACAGTTATGGACTCCCACATACACTGCACACAAATGGATCATGAATGGGCCCATACAGGCCTTGGCCAACCCTCTACTTTCTGAGGTACTTTCCCCACCTTCAAACACCCATTCGGGTCCTGGACGAGTTGGGCCAGTTATCTTACCAAATAACAAGTCCATCCCCCAATTTTCTAATACAAATCAATAAATAATTACAAGTATTAAAATAATAATATAATGAAGACATTAAATAAATAAAAATTAAAAATGAATAAATTTAAAAAACATAAAAAATAATTTATATAAATAATAATTAATAAATTTAATATATACATTTTAATTACTAAAAAATATTATATAATAAATATAAATATATAAAATGAATAAAATGTAACAATTAAACAAATAAAAATTAAAAATGAGTATATTAAAAAAAATATTAAGAATTTACTAATTAAATAATTATTAATATAAATGAATATATTTAATATACATATATATAAATTATAAATATTAACCAATAGTATACTATAAATATATATATATAAAATTAATACTTTATAATAATTAAAAAAAATTAAAAAATAATAAAATGTAAGAGTTAAACGAAAAAATTAAAAATTAATAAATTATAAAATTATAAAAATAATTACTAATGAAACAATTTTTAATAAAAACTAATAAAGTTAATATATATATATATACAAAAATTATTATTAGTAAAAAATAATATATATTAAATTTCAATATATAAAATTAGTAAAATGTAATAATTAAAAAATATTCATTTCTTATTCATTTTTATTTGTTTTTATACATAATTATTCAATAATAAATTTAATGTAGAAATATAATCATTTATATATCTATATATTTATATATTTATATCAATGTATATAAAATTTCCTAAAATATGATTTATATAGTACAAAATATTTATTCTTACGTTAAATAAGTCATATATTTTTTGAAGAATGTTTTATAATTTAAAATTAATATAAATTAAAAATATTTCCTACTTGTATCGTGTAATGGACATTAATTGAATGTCATTTGATTTTTCAATTTAACACATATCAAAATTGTGTTACATTTATTTCACACAAAAATATATAATTAATGTATTTTTATATACAACATACACGCACACACAAATATATATGTAATTAATGAAATATTGTATAGAAACACATACCCCTAATATTTATATAATTTATTCAAATTTCAATATTAATTTTATAATTTCATTTAGTAACATGATATAATTAATATATTAAAATTTTAGTCATTAAATTTCATTTATTTATTTCAATATTATCAGAGTTAGGTATTCATTATTCGTATTTAATAATTTTTCCCTTTTTGAATTTAATCATTTTTTAATATTTATTTATATATATATGTTTATATTTATTTATTTAATATGTTATAATATTTTCAATATGTTCTCATTTCATTTCAATATATATCCATATTTTTTTCATTACCCCCTTCATCCAAAGATTCCCCTCCTGAGCTAGCCATAGAGAAAGAGAGGTAATGACCCCTGAGTCCTGCCTCCTGTAGGCCTCGGGGTGGCGACCGACACTAAGGGTATACAAATCTAACAAAAATGGGAGGAATTACCCTATTTATAGTAACCAAGATCGGGATATAAGATATATCACCCTCAAAAAAACACTAAGACTATGTATATGAAAGAATCCAAAATTCACCCTACATGCACGTTTGAAGTAAAACTACTAGAAATACAATGAAAAGTTCCAATGTAAATACCAAAAGGAAAAAAGCTATGTAGTGAAACAACAACTGTCCCAATGTGAAAACTAGTAATGCCCATCATAGTCCCTGTAGTCCCCCTCGAAACCTGAAAGTAGATTTATATACGTAGGGTGAGAATACAAGTATACTCAATTGGTAAAACCAAAGTCTCTCATGCATAAGTGGAGAAGCATATTAATAACTCTGTGAGAAAAAAATAGAAACCAAAAACACCTAAAAAGGTATACTATCCACCCCAACCTCACCAAAGGAATTCTCACTAAATAATTCATTTCAAGTAAAGTAATATAATAAGCACATCAATGATAGGGTACCCTGCATCACTTTCCCACTAATTAACCACTCTAAAACCCTCACTAAAAACTTCCTAGAGCTCCCACCTCTTCCAAAAGAACCATGTCACAACCTGCCTTCACACACCTAGTCCACATACCATATCATATCCTTCTCTCACACACCTGGTTCTCATAACTATATCTTTCCCCAGTTATAGACACATGGGCCACAAATCACACCACAACCCGAAGACACCTGGGAAGAAAAACATATCTCATCCTGAAGAAATCTAGGAAGCACAAATTTCCCACACACACATGGGCCTTACAGACCACAAACTGACCAAAGTGTCTTGGGATATCACCACCTAGTAGAGGTGGAATAGCGGGTGGCCAACTATCAATCCTCCCACCAAGAAGTTTGGGGAATACACCCTCCCCCATAACAATAGGGGTGTTCGGCACATAATGATCAACTTGGGTGGGGTGCATATAGAATTCAAAAGGAACCACATGTATGTATATATATATATAGGTATGAAACACTCACCCCAACCTATGGGGTTCCAAACAACAACCAGTCTACAAAACTACATTTACTGCTACCTCTAAATGCACATATCAGGATGAATGATAGTCACTTCCAAATTTTATAAAATAAATATTCTTAACACCCAATCATTTTTACATTATTAATAATTTACAATTTATTCCATCCCTACCTAGGAAACTAGAAACCACATAAAACAACTAGCCTCATAACAAAGCCAAACAAGGGACGATAACTATTATAAAACACCCCCATTTCACACTTCCTTTCCACTTATCACCCATGAGAACCACTTCCATTATCATTATTCAATGTAATGATACCCAACTTGATGAACAAATCCCAACTCACAACAGCACCCTCAAATATATCACTTCACAACCATCTTCGGTAGCCCCACTGAATATCCACACCATTCCAAGCAAAACATACAAAACACAATCGGGTTATAGTCCCACTTCAAAACACCACTCATCCATTCCACAATCAAACAATCTCTCAACGTAAGATTCCATTTCACACTCAAACCATCCACACACACTATCATGCTCTCAATAGAAGCACCAAACTACTCGTACAAAGCACAAGATGGAAAATATCCACACCTAACACACAACCACACCAAACTAGGAAATGTGTATTCAGAGTTGATACACTCATTATTTAATTACCATTTGATAATTTAGGGGTTATCAAAAAACAAGTTTGATCATGGGGAATCTATTTATTTAATAAGATATATGTGACTAATCACGTTTTCATGTTCACATCAATTCACTAAAAGTTTTCACAAGATAATAACACAAACATAGGCCACCAATGACCAAGATTTTCTTAAGGAATATCACAAATACATATCGCAAAAAGAATCAACGATAATTTATAAAGAAATACAAATATCATCATCATCTTCCCTCCAATAAATTATTACTAAAGTAATAGGTTCGATTATATATGTTAACATCATATTCCACCCATCATTTATTGCATTATTAAAATTGTATCCAAGTGTATTAACAAGTAGGCATTAATATACACACCCCGAATGATACAAAAATTAAAAAAGTGATGAAGGAATCCCTACCCAAAGAAGAAATGATCAGAAATTCCTCCTAGCCCAATAATAAATGGTGTGAAAGTAGTAGAAGAACTCCAGGGAATATGTGATCCATGGCCACATCACAAAACCTGAGCACATGATGAATAAAGGCTCTGGGTGTACTAAGAGAAACAATAAGGGTTCAAGGAAGAGCGGATCTTAGCTTTAGAAAAGGAATGATATGATATCAATGGAAGGTAGATGATTTCAATGTAATTAAAAAAATGGTTGTGGCCAAGACAATGTGACTTGGCTATTTCAAAGTCTCAGGGGAATTAAAATATTAAATATATAACTAATATCCTTTGAAACTACATCAAAAATGGTAAAAATAAGTTTTAAACTCAATTTATGTCAAATAAAATGTAAGTGGGGCGAAATTGGATAAACTATGAAAATAATAAATGAATAACCCTTGGGTGAGTCACCAATGTGAGTTACCGATGAGACTCACTAATACCACTCATTGATGACACTTACCGATGGCACTCACTAATGCCACTCACTAATGCCACCTTCTGACACCACCTACCAATTCCACTCACAGACACCACCCCTAACGCCACTCAATAATGTGACCCACCAATGTGACCTACCGACATCAAGTCATAGACATGACCCATCGAGGTGACCTAATAACAGTGAGTCACCGATATGACCCACTGACATGACATACTGATAGTGAGTCATCAACGCAACCCACTGACATGACCTATTGACAGCGATTCACCGACACCACCCATCGACATGAACTAATGAAAGTGAGTCACTGACGCCACCCACTGACATGACCTACCAATAGCAAGTCACCAATGCGACCTACTGACTATGGGTCACCGACGCAACTCGCTGATGTGACCTACCATTGGGAAAACTAGTAAACTATAAAACTCATTAAATGATTCACCGTAACCTCCCAGAACACCTCAAACACTGGATTTTGAAAAATGAATGTATTGGGGGGTATAATAAATTACATCTGATACCTCCCTAACTATTCTCACCCACAATAATTTAAAACCAAACCTAGAAGAAAGATGTGTACGAACAACCACCCGGTAAGATACCACTCAAGGATAACCCCTTATTGGTTCCAAAACTAAAGTGAACCCTTAACATCAAAGAACACCTCATGTGACATATTCTTCCCCCAACCAACCAGAAGTCACGCCACAAAATCACCAAAACTAGATTGTTCGGACATATGAATCATGGAATTTCTTCCTCCATGTTGAGATACTATGTGCTATGGGAGGCACTAACTTATCTGCATGGGTTTAATCACATATCAAGTAATGTGTCTCAATTAGGAATTAGTTCCTCCCCTTCCTACATGTCAAGACTTCATCCCACATTACATAACAAAGAAGCAACTCATATCCTAGAAGAGAAGGTTATATCATTTCTATACAATGGTTCAAACAAAAAGGCAAAACTCAAAAACAACTCTAGGTACTGGGCATGCATCTAAGTCTCCCTTTCCCAAGTAATCTCCTCCAGGACACCATGCCTCCACAACATGCGGACCAAAGGAATGATCCATCAATGTAGATACTTCTCCCAATGATCATAGATGTACGCTGGTTTCTCAATGAATGTTGTGTCATCTTCAATGTCCTACACTCCATAGTCACTAACATGGGAGTCATCGTGAAGATACCAGCAAAGTTGTGAGCCATGAAAGAGGTTGTGGACCTTCTCCAATTGTGGTGGCAGCTCCAATAGGTGTTCCACCTTTCCAATACGCCCCCAAACCTCTAAGATTCCATTGAAATTGGGAGAAATATTTCTCCCTATATCGAACCTCTACTACCTACGTCGATGGGACACCTTCAAGAACACATGGTCCCATACCTCTAACTCCAAGGGCCTCCTCCTATGATTTACATACAACTTATTTTGGTCTTGTGATAACTTCACCCTCTCACAATCAAGATAAACATTATCTTTCATGGATTACACCACTTAAGGACCAAGAATAGTTGTCTCCCCAACTTATGTCTATCCCAAAGGTGTATTCCACGACCTTGTATACAAAGATTCAAACAGAGAAATGTCTATCAAGGAGTGATAGCTATTATTGTTTGTGATCTCAACTAAGGTAATGTGTATCACCCAAGAACCACCAAAGTCCAAGATGCATGCTTGTAGAATTCCATCCAAAATTTGGATGGCCCGCTCTATATTCCCATCTATCTGAGGGTGGAAGGAAATCCTAAGGCGTAACTGAGTGCCAAAATCATGCTAAAATCCCCTCGAGACTCATGAGGTAAAATGTACATCCTAATCTGATACAATGGATCTCTGAACTCCATGTAGTCACACCACCTCATCCACATACCTCTTAGTGAAGGAAACCTCTATTCTCGACTCTTTAATCGATATGATGTGAGATGATTTTGTCAACCAATCCACCACCACCAAGATTGCATCACAGCCTCCCTAAGTCCTATGTAATAATGTGAAAAAATCCATACATATGTCATCAAACTTCCACTCAGGGACATATAAAGGTTAAAACAAACCATCAAGCACATGGTTCTTAGCCTTCATATGTTGTCACAATAAGCACATTGCCAAAAACTCATTCACTACCTGCTTCATTAGAGGACACAAAAACTGCATCCTCAAGACATAGTACATCTTGGAAACTCTTGGGTGTACCACTAAAGGTGATCTATGAAACTCACAGATAACTCCCTCACACATTTTTACTGGAACAAATTGATTCCCATGAACCAACATCAGATTTTGACCAACCTCTGACCATCCTTCTAGATCATCATCATGGTCAACGTGATTGTGCATCACCATTTCCACTGAGTCTCCCTATTGAGACTCCTTCACCTTATGTATTAGTGAATACTGCACCGTCATATGAAAAAAATAGCCTCTACCTCCATCCACTCCGGGATCTAAGTGCAAGGTAGCTAATTCTTCCATAACCTTCTATGAGTCTGTAGATTGCAAAACAACTTCCTTCTACGACTTCCTACTCAAATCATCATCCATGAGACTTAAATTTCTTGAGCAGTAAGTGATTTTGATGTGGTATTATTGGAGAAAATTCATCCACCTCCACTGTTACAAGTTCAGATCTTACTGGGAAATGATACAACTCAGGATCGTGTGAATTTTGAGGACCACAAAGATCTCCCCAAGAATGTAATGTCCCCAAAACTTTAGAACAAACATGACCGCTACTAGCTCCAGCTCATGGGTGGCATAGTTATGTTCATGGGGATGTAACTACCTATACCCATAAGAGATCACCCCTATTGTTGCATCAGCACAAATCCCAAACCTAGAAAGGAAGCATTAAAAACACCTCAAACATCACCCCTTCATTTGGAAACCAGAGCACTGGGGAACTAAACAACTTCCCCTTCAGATAGTTGAACACTTTTTGGCATTTCTCACTACACACAAAGTCCTAGTATTTTCTAGTAAAGGCTATAAATAGAGAAACTAATCAATAGAAATTGGGTAAAAATATTCGTTAATAGACTACCATACCGAGAAAACTATGAACCTACGAAACATTCATAGGTTCTACCTAATAAACAACTGCCTCTCCCTTCAACGGGTCCAATGATACACCCTACTGAGACACCACATTTCCAAGAAAGTGAACCTCCCATGTCTAAAAGGTGAACTTGGATATGTTTTTGTAGAGTTAGTGGAATTGAAGGACCACCATGAATGTCCTGATATGCTCGGTATGCACCTCCTATGACATTGAGTAGATCCAGATTTCATCAATGAATACAAAGATGAACTGGTCCAGGAACTCATGAAAGATGGAGTTCTTGAGCCCCATGAATATGGATGGTGCTTTTGTAACACCAAAATACATAACCATGAACTCGAAGTACCCATACCTGCACCTGGAAGTAGACTTCAGGATATCACCTTCTTTCACCTTCATTTGGTGATACTCATACCACATATTGATCATAGAAAAAAAACTTGCTCTCCTCAGCTAGTTGAAAATATCGCCTATTCTTGGGGGAGGGTAATGGTTCTTGATTGTTACCAGATTCAACCTCTATTAGTCTATACACAAATTCATACCATCATATGCCTTGTTCGCAAACAACATTGGAGTGCCCCACGTCAAAACATTGGGCTAGATAAAGACCTTCTGCATCAGATCATCCACTTTAATCTGTAACTCTTGTAGCTTAGAAGGTGTCATCATATAAGGATCCATCAAAATCGGAGAGGCACGGGGTTGCAGGACTGTCCCGAACTCAACATCCTTTCACGGGGTAATTTCACAATATCCTCGAGGAAAACATCCAGAAATTCCCAAGAAACACTAGGAATCTCCTTCATCTCAGCATCCACTGATTCCCCTGATATCTTGGACAATAAAGAAGTAAGGGTCCCCATACGTCGACTTCCCATATGATACTCTGCTCACCAATGAAAGCCACACATTGGCCATCCATATCTTAAAACATGACTCTTCTCTAGAAGCAGTCAATAACATCATGCATGGAAAATAACCAATATATTTCAAGGATTATATCATATGAATACATATATATCATAATGAAATCCCCACTGGATTGATACAGAAAAAAACATTAGTCTACGTCCCCAGGACAACACCAAAACAAGTTGTTTTGACCTTCAACTAGGGTACTTAATATAAGGGGAATAGAAATTAACTATATGTCTAGTTCTATGTCATGGGATAGAATGGGTGAATTGAAGGTTTGTGAAGTTCCCGAATCAAAAAAACACAAGAAATAGTACTGAATAAGCTAATAGTACCTCAAATGATCCATGGACCTGTTGAAACTATTGCCCCTATGGTGTGTAACTAACCACGCCCAGCTCCTCTTCCCCTATTCTAGTTAATGAATCATTGACCAATCCTTGGTCAAGTTACATAAGGAACATCTTAAGATTGTCCCCCACAAGCTCTGTCACCCCTTGGTGGAGCATGAGCATATTGTCCCTACTGCTGAAATGGCCTGGCTAGAAACTGCTACTGAGGCGGGCGTTGAACCTAACCACCTCCACTATACTGAGTTTAAACGGCCATGAAAAACTGACTCTGAAGGTTTCCTTGAACTCCATAAAAAACACCTTCCTTAGGACTGAAGGATAGGAACGAGGACCAGAAAGTAAAAACAGAAACAGTTGAGGTTGAATCCCTAAAGTCTGAAACCTCAAAGGCTTTGGTGCCTAATACTTGTCACTAGTAGCCCCGCCCTTCATAGAACCCTTCTAATTCCCCTCTCATGGTATAACCCCTTTTGAGTGTATTCTCTACACTACCTTCCCCTTCTTCTATACCACTAGGAATATTGTAAAGGTGAAGGGAGTAACTGTGTACTATAGAGAATTACAGAGTACCTCCTCTAAGCGTCTCACCTAAGACTCCTCATCCGAAAAGAGATCTAGAGAGAAGCAAATGATATCCTTGAACTTGATCCAAAACTCCCATACCGACATAATACCATGCTATATGGATATTATCTCTTGTTGCTTCTTAGAATTCAATGTAAATGAAATAAATTTTTCTCCAAACTCCTTCTCGAAATCAACCCACAGAACATCATCCTCCTTTCTCTCCCCCAGGTACAATATCCACCACTGACACTCAGATCCCCTCATCTTAATAACCACTAACTGATCCCAATACTCTTTCGGAGCCTGGATCAGGCTGAAGATGAACTCATGTTCCTCGAGTCATCTCTCCATCTCTATGTCTGAGACACTGCCCTCATACTTTCCCATGGCTTGCTATTGGGAATCACCAAACGTTCATTTCCATTGGTTTTCCTCCTCCTCTAAACCAACCCTCCATAGATCATCTAGATTGACCCGGTGAGCCTCCACTGCCTGAGCCACTTGTGAACAATGATCAGGTTCCTTAGCTAAAACGTAAACAAGAAAATCCTAAGACTAACTAGTATGGAATTATTTTTAACGTTCATATTAACTCATTTTATTGTTATCCATTAAAATTTTCAAAAATACACCAATTCAAAGAAAAAAAATTCATTACAATGCATATACCTTTCCTAAATTATCTACCCTGCAAATGGTGTAGCCTCACTTTGTAGTTCAATAGGACCAGAGTCCTTGCATCAAATCACAGGGGGGGCTAAAATCTCATGCCCTAGCAAGTCTTCCCTGCCCTATGTCCCATAGCAAGGTCACCTAACACTGTATCCCTACCAACCCATGAAATCCTCACTATTATTAACTCCAAAATCTATCCTATCTCACAATTATCCTCTTATAACATTATTTCATGACCCCCTCACTTCAAAGATGCCCCTCCTGAGCTATCAATGGAGAAAGAGAGATAATGACCCCTGGGTCCCACCTCCAGAAGACCTTGGGGTGGAGACCAGCACCAAGGGTATACAAATCTCACAAAATGGTAGGTATTACACTTTTTATAGTAACCAAGATCAGGAAGATTAGATTAATCAACCTCAAAAAAACTACAATACATATGTATAAAAAAGAATCTAAAATCCATTCCATATGCATGTTTAAATTAAAACTACTAGATATATAATGAAAAGTTCCAAAGTAAATACCAAAAGGAACAAACTGAATAGTTACATAGAAACCATCACAGCATTCGATCTAGTAATGCTCGAAACAGTCCCTGTAGTCCTCCTAGAAACCAAAAAATTGTTTCATATATGTAGGGTGAGCATACTAGTATACTAAGTAGGGAAAACCAGTGTCTCTAATACACAAGTGGAGAAGCATACTAATACCCCCATGAGAAATAGCAGAAACCAAAATCACCTAACAAGGTATACTAGCCAGCCCAATCTCCCCAATAGGGTACCCAGCACCACATT
Organism: Viscum album; assembly: GCA_963277665.1. Lineage (NCBI taxonomy): Eukaryota > Viridiplantae > Streptophyta > Magnoliopsida > Santalales > Viscaceae > Viscum > Viscum album. The sequence goes on along the minus strand of OY728122.1, from coordinate 722,342,072 downwards.
CCCACTGATTATCTGCTCTCCCAACCTAACGACAAACATCCTGGCACTCCCACCTCTTCTGAAAGAACCATGTCACAACCCACCCACACGCACCTGGGATACATACCACATCACATCCTACCCATACACACCTAGTTCTCATATTTATATCATATCCCTCCCATAGACACCTGGGACACAAAAAAAACTATATCCCGAAGACACCAAGAAAGCACATATATCTCATCCCAAAAAAAACTAGGAAGCACAACTCGCCCGCACAGGCCTGGGCCACACAAACCACAACATGCGGGAAGATTCTTGGGATATAGCTACATAGAAGAGGGAGTAGGTAAGAGCAGGTGGCCATCCATCCATCCTCCCACCAAGATGTTTGGGAAAGACACCCTCCCCCATAACAATGGGGTTGTTCAAAACATAATTCTTAACTAGGGTGGGGTGCGTATAGAAATCACAAGGAACCACATGAATATATATAGGTATCAAACACTCAGCACAAACTATGGGGTTCTAGACAACAACTAGCCCAAAGAAATCCAGTTGTTGCTACCTTAAAATGTACAAATCTAGATGAACGACGATCACTTCCGAAACTGATAGAAGAAGTTCACTAAACACCCAATTATTTTTGACGTTATTAAGTATTTATCAGTAATTCCATCCCAAACTAGGTAACTAAAAACCAAAACACATAACCATCCTCACAACCAAGCCAAATAGGGGAATTAATCTTTGATAAAACACCCCACTTCACACTTCCTCCCCACTTATAACACAAGAAAACTGTTTTCATTATCATTCTCCAAATTAATGCCACCCAACCTGAGGAAAAACCCCCCAAATCACAATAGCACCCTCCAACATATCACATCACGACTATATTAGGAAGCCCCACTGCATATCCACACCATGCCTAGAAAAAAAACCCAGTTGTAGTCCCACTGCAAAACAGTACTCACCCATAACATAATAAAACAATATATCAACCAAAGATTTCATTTCACCCTCAAACCATCCACACACACCACTGTTCTCTCAAAAATAGCACCATACAACCCATAAAAATCCCAATATAGAAAACTTATCTAATTTTTCAATGTTCTTAATGTGTGCTCGTTTTAAATTTTTTAATTTCACTCATTCTTAAAAAGTATGCATTTAAGATTATATATTCATTAATAGTGATTGAAATATATTTTTAAAATTGTATATTTACTATATTTATAAAATTATATACTTATAATTATAACTAAATAAATATTATTTTAAAAATAAATTTATATAATTGAAAATAAATATTTATATATTTAAATAATTATACAATGATAATAAATATAATTAAATACTGAATATATTAAACATATTTATATTTATATTTATCTCTTATATATATAGTCATATAAGTATATAAATATTATTATCTAAAATAATTTATATATTTATACATAAATAATTATATATTTAAATAATTATAAAATTATAGTAATCATATTTATATAATGAATATATTTAATATATTTATATTTATATTTATATTTATATTTATATTTATATTTATTTGTTAAAAACATATGTAATTATATAAATATATATAATGATATAAATATATTTATAATTATAAAATTATAATAAATATATTTTAATAATTAATATATTTTGAAAATTTATATATATATATATATATATATATATAAAATATATATAATAATATAAATATATATAATGATACAAATATATTTATAATTATAAATATATAATTATAAATATATTTACAAATATATTTATTTATAAATATATTTATAAAATTATGTTTACAATATTTATATAATTATATATTTTTAATTATAAATATATAAATATATTTTTTAAAAGTATTTATATAATTATAAATAAATAATTAGACATTTAAATAATAATAAAATTATAATAAATATATTTATATAATGAATATATTTATTATATTTATTATAAATATATATATATATAATGATATAAATACATTTATAATCATATATAAATATTTATAAATACATTTAGAAAAAATATTTATTTATAATTAAAACTATAAATCCTTTATCAGTTCTATAACTTTAATGATGATAAATATGGCTTTTATTAGTTCTTTTTAGCACTGATTAAATGGGTTTTATAAGTGCTTATTATTATAGTGAAGATAAAAGGTATCTTAATCAGTTCTTATTTATAGCACTCATAAAATCCTTCCCGATCATTTTAAAAGAACCCATAGAGAACCGATTTCACTTGCACCTCTCAAGATTTAATGGAATTCCACTGTAGGAATCTCTCCCCTTAGACTTTCTCTAAGATGAATCAACCCTCGAATCTAAGGTATATTATTTTTTCACCTCTATCATTTCTTACTTTTCGAGTTCCATAGTGTGCGTTAGTGTAGCATTTTCATTGCTCTATGTTGACATGGGTTCTATGTTTAGTGTATCTACTCATTCTTGATCGAGCCTTATTGATTTCACATTCCTGGATGATCTAAACCTCACCCTTAGAATTCAACAACCCCTCTATAATTGGTTTAGGTTCCTTTCATAGTAATTTCAGCCCTAAATCATATTTTTCTTTCTTGATTGATTGAATGGTTCTTACATATTTTTTATAAAATGATCAGGTTTCTTTATTCTCAAAATAATATTCTAATATCCTCAAATAATTTACACTTTATGGATTTATAAAATGTACATCTTCGACAGATTAAAACATGGAGCTTCCTCATTGTGGCTTGATTGATTCCCATGAAACTTGTATAGATTCATCTTGAATCTGTACACAGTAGCAGAAACTCAATCCACTATTTATTTTCATTTAGGTAGAAAACCAAATATTTTATGATATTTAAAAAAATTAATATAATCATGGTAATCATCTATATTTATTCTTCATTTTGATCACTAATATTGAATTTCAAATATCCTCATTTTAAATTCAATATATAAAGAATATTGATCTCATCATCTTCCATATAATTTAATCTTTATAAAATTATTCATGTAAAAAGGACTAGAAAATCATCATGTTTTTTTGGACATGAATGAATGGATTTTTAATCATCATAATTAATTCCCTTCATAATTTTTTAGTAGTGTATACTCTCTTTAGATTTGGTTGAATTCTCCAGTTTTTTCTAAGTTCTGATGATTTCATAGCACAAGTAATGATACTGGTAAACTGAGGATTCATTATTATGTTGTAAATATTTTATTCTTACATAGGAATTGATGCTTCCATAAATGAGGGTTTATCCGTACATGGATTTATGTGTACACAGATATTGCTTACATGACCTTACCAATCCTTCCATATAACAAAAACTATCCCTACATGGAACCACTTTATATTTACATAGATGAGGAATGATTGTTGTTTATAATGAATCTATGATTATATAGATTAATTAATCCTTACATATATCATAGTTTGTGTCGACATCACTCCAGAGTCATTTCTACATAGCTCATGACTTTTCCATTTTTCATACTTCTATCTCATAAATTCCACAATTCATATGATTATTTCATAAACAAATCAAATCATTGATGACCCATCTCTAGCTTTATAATTCAAATAGAATTATCTTACAATAATTTTGGGAATTATAAAAATAATTCCAAACCCATTTTAGATCATTTCAATCCCTTTTTTGTTTATAAAATACTCAAGATAGAGTATTTCAATATTCTTCACTACCTCCACTCAATCTATCCTAAACGAACCATCATCCATGAGATATTGATCATTAATTTTAGTAGCTAATATGATATGTAACTGAGTAAAGGTTTCCTTAAAACATGAGCTATCTTCTTCCCATCATTAACCATTTTTAAACCTTTTTTTAATACAGCTTATACAAAATATCTAGAATAGTTAAATAGCCATAGCATCTTCCAACATATTTTTACAATTGTAGATAGTTCTCTAAACATCAAAAAATTTCTATGGAATGAAAACTATCTCATCATACATCTAATGTGAAGGTCTTATCACCCAATAAATAACTCTTACACATTATTTTTCCATCATAGGACAATTAACCCATTTCATGTCCAATGATTGTTAACTTCAACTTCATTCTTATTTAAAACACATTTAATTTTCCTTACATTGAAAAATAATTCACATAAAAATTTAACATCAACCAAAAATAAATTCACTAGTCAATTTTATTTTTAATTTTTAAAATTCCCAATACATAATAAAAATAATCCTTTGAAAAAATAAAATATTTTTAATATTTAATAATTTTTATGACCTCCTATAAAATTCAATTATTCATCTTCAAACCATTTAAAATTTTTTGTTTTTTAATATATTTATTAGTGATTATTAGATTAATATATGTCTATAAGTGATTCATTTAGGTATTAAATTTATTTTATTAACATTTTTAATAAGATATTTTATATTTATACATGAAATAATTATTATAAATACAGTGATATATGATGTAAAGTGTATCATAACATGGTAAATGTATAAAATGAGAGGAAACATTTATTCTTGAAGTGGCTACCTATCATTGGTAAGATATCACAATTAAAATAAGGAAGGATCAAGGGTTGACCAATACATTTTAGAGGTCAAATGTCCAACATGATTTCAATAGCTTGCTTCCTTTTCAATGACCTCTCATTAATCACACAAGAAATTTTTTCAATATTAGGTGATGGTCACCGAAACATTCCAACGTATTCAAATATCCACTCTTATTTTCAATGAAACACCACCAGACCCACCACATACAATGTGAATGCACTAATTAACATCAAATCCTCCATCTTTTTGGACTTTCACCTAGCATGGTTATAAAAACCATCCTATAATTATCATAATTTTTTCATGTGAACCTAAGTGCTTCTAAAATTTATTCCTCATACCAAATTCCTTTTTCCTTTTCTAGTAGTTAAAGGATTGCTTGGAATGTTAAAACAAAAATGGATGTCTATGTATGAGTGTGTGTGTGTAAGATCATCCATTTGAGCCTTCTCATGATCACACGAATCAAGGATCCCATTGTAAGGATCAAACTACTACTACTAATTTTTTTAGATTTAGGAAACAAACTAAAAAATGTTCTCTAGTGATTTTCTTAATATCATCCCATAATAATTTAGATTTAAGGAGACAATTTACATAAAAATCATATTCATCTCCTTAATAGTTATTTTTTCATTTTTTTCTTGAGAATCATACCCCTCTCTTCTGGACATGCAACAATGTTTCTTGAACTAATCTGAGTAGTATTCATCCCATACCGGGTACTAATGATCATTTTGGATGAATTAAGTGGATAAAAACTACCAAAATTGGAGTAATTGTTTTCTTAAATTAAATTACCCATTTCATTAATATCATAATTAAATTATTTGAAATAATAAAATGTTGGGTTCCCCTTATTAGAATTATCTATAACTTTCACCTTTGATTATGAATATCTTATGTGTATTTACTTATTTTTTGTACAAAATGAATATTTTATTAACCTAATATAATGGATATGAATTAAAAACCAATTCACTCAAATCATATGATTAAACTGTATGATGATGGAGCTAAATAGTTCATCTTGTTTTCAATAGTCCATGAATATGACCCTTCTCAAATGCTTTTTTTGTGTTTATGTTGTTGTTATTAAATAAAAATCAGTTCGAATGAGTTAGAAGAGAATTTGATTTATAATAGAACTTATTATAGATATAAGTGTTTGACTAAACATGAGGAAAAATATTATATGCACACCGATTAGGATGATACTCTAGTTTATCTATTATTTAATATGAATACTAGTGTAAATGATGATATAAATCATATGGAATAAATGAAAATTGAAATTTAAGATGACTTATGTGATTGTACAATGTTTTTTTAGAAGTTAAATAGTTGTGGTAAAAGACCATTGTATACAAGTTTTACAAAATACACAGCATTGTAAGATGTATTGAAGTTATATAATTTGAATGTTGGTAGTTGATGGAGAAACACTAACTTTATAAAACTAATTGGTCTTCGGAATGATATACTACTAGAATAAAATGAACTTCCTTAATGAACATATGATGTTAAATGAATGTTGCATTAAATGGGAATGATCTCAAAATACATGATTTTCTAAATGATTTCATATTATTTTTTAATGACCCTGAATGACTCATATAATGTCTTAGGTGTGGCATATATCGATAAAATAAGATGAATCATGTCCATTGAAATTTGTATGGTACATTAAAATCATTACACAGTTTAGAAGACTATATGGATGTTAAGAAATCATGGGAAAATTGAGATGTAATAAATATACATGAATTAATTATGGGAATGTACACTATCTAGAAGACTCTATACAGTGGAAGAAATTTGATTATGGGTATCTAGAATTTAAAAATAAGCCATGAAACTTATTTATTTCATTATCTATATATAGAATGTATCCTTTTGGAATACAAACTAGTACTCACAATATATGGCCAGTCATATTTTTAAATTATATCATTCCACAATGATTATGCAAGAAGTGAAAATAAATTATGATTTATATGCTTATATATAGACCCAAAAAACATGGTAATGATATTTATTTTCAGTTGGATCCATTCATCATATATCTAAAATCGATGTGGGATACATGTGTTACAATGTATGATTCTCATAGAAGTGAATAATTCTCATTGATGGACTTGTTGTATTTGATGATAAATGAATATCATATTTATTGAAATTTGTTTTTATATAACATTAAAGGAATGTTCGGGTATCCCATTTGTGAATAATGATCATAATAGGTTTAGTTGAAACATTCCATGAAGATTGTGTTTTTAGGAAATTAGATGTTTTTCCTCAATGATATAAATACTGATTCGGGATGAAAAAATTTGATGGGAATATCAAACAAGGTATAACTCTATCTCCACTAATGGGTGATAAACTATTCGATAATGTAAAATACATTGACACTATTTTTTTCAACCATTTTTTAGAAATATTATGAAATTACGTTAGAAAAGAGATAAACTTTCCTCAAATTACTGTATTGGAATTTGTTGTACGTTAGGCATTTTCTTGATTTAATGATTCTAGAAAAAATGTATTCGATAGTCTTATGGGAACATTAATAAATGTTCTGGAAAAAAAGATTAAATCAACACCAGGGTGGACATGATTAAAATGGGGATTAGGGAAGAGTTAGAATTGGTGAAGGATAAAGGGTCAATTTTTCTTACCCTAGTAGCTTACATTCTATCCAAATAGGAAAAATTGAAAATTTTTATTTTCCTTAATGATTTAAAATCTCCAAAGGGGTTTTCATCATATATGAAGAATGAAGTGTTAATGAATAATTTGAAGTTATAGTGACTAAAATCGCACAACTGTATTATTTTTATATAATATTTGATACATGTTTCATTACATTGCATTCTACCTATAAATGTATGATATACATTAACCAGAAACTGATTATTTATTGAATACATATTTAATAAATTTATAGACACAGTGAAGTTTATAATCATAAATTAGAAGGTTGTAATAATATTATGTGAATTGGATATGTTCCTCCCACCATAATTATTTGATATAATGGTCCATCTAATAGTTCAATTAGTTAGAGGGGTACAACTATGTGGTCATGTCCATTATAGATGAATGTACCACATTGAATGATATAGGATGATTTTTGAAGGGTATGTCAGGAATTGAAGTCATCCATAGGGTTATATTGTATAATGATATATTGTTGAAGAAGTTGTGGAATTATATATAGATTACCTATCAAATGTTGATAGCATCAGTCTCCCAAAGTATCTTTATAGTGGACCTATTATGGGTAAAGCGATTTCTGGAAGTGATATTTTTATAATTACCATCACATAGTGATAGAAAGTGAACCTTTAAATTTTATATAATATTGAAGATGTTGATTCGTATATTTAAGCCTAAAAATATTTTCAAATTGATTTGAATCTATTATGGGATCATTGATGGATATCAAATACATATAATAAAATGTTTATAGGATGGTTATGAGATCATATTTAAAAGGGGTTATCTAAAAAACCAAATTCAATTTCCAAATTACTTTAATGTCTAGCCATGAGACCAAATAAAAATTTTAAATATTACACTATTTTTGTAATCAATGGTTATACATTCTATATAAAGTAACATGATTAATGTAGTAAAATGAAAATATTGGTTGAGTTTGTGGAGGAAGCGATGAACATATTTGGTTCCAATGATAGAAATCCAATTTATGAAAATATATAATATTTAATAATTATTGATCATATATATGATATTTCTTAGACAACATTTAAATTTTCAATTTTTTTTAAAATGGGTTGACAATAGGAGTGTAGTGAAAGTTGAGGAAATTGGATTCGTGAAGGTGAATTTCATTTTGGAATGGGAAAAGGTCAATACCATCATAATGGAATCACAATAAGTTCTAGTATTTTATGTCTCATATCCAGTAAAAAATGTTTTTTCAATTATCCGGATTGTGTCTAAAACAACTATAGGGTCAGATGAAAATTCAACTAAGGATGGCACTTTCATTGGGAGATCACAATCAGTTCATAGTGGTACCAATGTAGTAAATTTCATGTATATTAGAGGGGACCAAAAAGAGTGGATTAGGATTATTGATAGAGCATCTAAATCCCTTAAACCTCAAAAAAATAAAGAGAGTTCAATGTGCAAGTTAAAGTGTTTTTTAATATAATATCATCCTCCACAAAATGTTATTTGTTATCTATAGTATTAACATAATATAAATTAAATGTTTGACTACTCATGTAGAAAATGTCTTCTTCACATGATTATGTTACCAATATCCGGGAAGAATAGGTGGTTGATGATAAAATTGTATAATTATTAAGGGATCAACAAGGTGCAGATGAAAAAAAACATGAATGATGCAGCATCACACTTTTTCATAAAATTATATAGGAATGAAGCAGGGGTATAAAATTTTAGGATGTCTAGAATCAATGCAGCCAATGTTTTAAACCAACAATTCAATGTTAGTTAGTTATATTAGGTCCACAATGAGTATGAATGTGATTATTGATACAGAGTCATGGTCCATATCCAACCCATAACGAATAAAACCCTATGGGAAGATATAAAGGTATTGTTACACTAACCCTTCTCTATTATACGGAATAATTATAAAATGAAACTTTTATTTAGTTTTAATTGTTTCTTATAGTGTTAATTTATTTTATATTATTTCATAAAAAATATTAATTGATGGCTTCTGGAAAATTCCATAGTGGATTCTGCACTCATCTTACCAAGTTGCATCTTAGGGATGCTAAGGGGAATGTGTAACAACCTAAGCATTTATCAATGGAATTTTTCCATTATTATAATTATTTTTTATGTTATAAAACAAATAAATATCATAGAGATCCTAATAAAAACATTATTATCATAAATTAATAATGAAATAATTGATATTCATAGAAATTAAAGATCCAATACCAATGGAATTTTAACTTGAACCTTGTAATATTAATATGACCATTAGAAAATGTAATTTGGTCAATATAATAGTAATATCACTTATGAAAGTGTAAATAAAATTTATCCATCTATTAAATGAAAATTTGATATAATTTTATCATAGTATAAGTAAATAAATATTTTCAAAATGATAAATTAAGTGTTGGTATTTTTCTAAAACATAAATGTTTAATTACAATTTTATAATTAATATATTGATTTATAAGAAAATTTATTTAAATAAAAAAATTCAAGTATAATATAATTTAATGAGGCCTCAATTAGTTTTTGAAAGAGTTCTAAAATCGATTATATTATTAAAATTGATATTTTTCAAATAAATGATGATTTTAATTGAAAATAAAATTCCTCATATTTAAAAAAATCATAAAATTAATTCTTTTTTTAATTATAAACATCAATAACTGGTTGGGATTATTTTTTTAGATTTTTCTAAAATAATTGAATATTTGGTTAATAGTAAAATATGATAATTTAAGATATTATCTAAATACATGAATGTTTTAGGAATGGATGATGTATGAATGATATAGGACATAATATCAAACTATACATCATTATTTAATATATTTAGTAATAAATTTTAACACTATTAATAGTATTGAACCAAAATAATAAAATTAGAAATATAATAATAAAAAACACCCCTCTGTTACCCTATAAATACAACCCCTCACCACCTCTTCTCCTCACACATCCAATGATTTTAAAGTTGTCCAAATTCTACCCAATCCTCTTCCCAAGAATCTACCCCACTTCCTAGATCTTTTTTTCTCAACAAAATACCAAACTTAAGTTCCTCAAGGACATTATCAAGGAGAAGGAATTCAAGAGGTAAAATCCTCTTTCATTCTCTTTTACTTTATTTTAACATCATTTCTTTTCTTATCCTATCCTTACCACCTCTATCAAAACCTGCATTATAAACCTAATATCTTATATATACTATAATTTTATTATGATAGTTTAATTTTAATCATCAATACCCTTATTCTTTACCTTTTATTCTAAAAATGAAAATGTTGTCCATGATGTGTCTATTTACAACCATCATGGATGATGCGTTTTCATATTCCATTACAACCTTCAAGGATGGTCATAAAACCTTTATTATGTTTAAATAAGATTTTATTATACATATAATAAGTTATATATTTTTATTGAAAAAAAACATAAACATTACATTAAATAAAACTATATAAGTTCAGGATGGTCATAAAACCCACCAAAATAAATTAAATCATTTTTATTAATGTTTTATCTAATGAATCATCCTCATAAAATATAACTAAATTATATATGAGATAATTTAAACTTTTTTAAGTTCATTTATAACATATAATTTCAATTTTTTATGATTATCCCAATTTTACCTGAACTTTCCTACTTGTATACAGATGAACCGATCATTAACACCAAGAAAACAAACACTCAATGAATAATAAAATTGAACTATATAAATCAACAAAATTTACATAATTGAACTTAATAAAATTAAAATAAATTAAATACATGTATAAGAGGTTATTTATTTATTAATTAATTAATATAATTTTATTATATCATATATTAATGTGAATAAAACATTCTTGCATAAGGTAAGGGGATTCTCTAATCCAAATTCTTTTCTTTGGGTTATTCCTCTTTCATTTCAAATTTCAGTGTTTATATTCTTTTAGTATTCCTAAAATATAAATTCATTTTCCTCAACTTTTCTTTTCTAGAATATACATGTTTTGAATTTTATTTTATGAAAATAATAATATTTTCCAAAAGAAATCTTCTTTCTGAAACATATTTTGACTCCTCTGGAGTTGTTTCTTCTTTTCTCAAGAATGATGAATATTATACCAAATATGTTTTTACCATTTTATTCGACAACCCCTAGTTTATTACTGATTGAAGAAACCCTTATTTACCTTATTCTATTATCAGTGTTACTTAATTAATTTTATTGATATATGTACTTTTTTGCATGTAAGATTATGTAAATGTTATGATGTGACAGTTTCTCTTGGGATTATATGGCTCTCGAATACATTGGGTAATGTGATGTATCTCATGAGATAATGTGATATATTCATGAAAATAAATCTATATTTTTTAACAATGGTGATTTTATGATTATTCACTTCTTCTAGGTTTAGACATGATGTTATCTTTATTCAAAACTATATGTGGTATTTAACCACTAAGATGTGTTGTTCCATTTTTATGCATTTCTACATTACATGACCTTATCCAGTGTTTCTCTCATGATTATTAAGATGTCCTATGATTATGTAATGATCATTATTATTATTTTCACCCATGTTATATTTATTCATGTCCTAATCTATCCACTTATTGGGCTTTTATCTCACCTCTTTCTTTTATGTATATTCTAAGATGACTACATGAACTATAGAGATAGTGATCATTATATGGATAAATAAGGATATTTTAAAATAAATTTTTATGTTTTGTTAGGAATATGTGATGTATGGTCCTAATTTTCCAATTATTCTAAACCTATGGATCCTGGTTTTGTAACACTATTATGTTGTTTATATTTAAAATGATGTAACAGTCATGTAAGAAAATAGGTGTCTCTATAGTTGGTATCAGAGCACAGTTTAGTTAATTTGGGAATTAGGATTAAAGAACATTAGTTAAAAACCATTTAATTAGACAAAGTATTTGTTAGCACCCAATAAGCTTTGCTTTAGTAAATTTTTAAACATAGACACCCCACAATATATGTCTTTAGAGTTAATTATATAAAGGAATAAATTATTTATTCATGACTTGTTGACTTATGATTTGTAAAAAAAATTATATTTTAGAAAATTTTGAGAACCTAGAGAAATTAGGATAATAACCCATGAAAGGAAGAATGAAGCAATTTTCTGAATGACATCCCCAATGCATTGAGATGTGGATTTAAAAATGTCATGGTAATGTTAAACAAACTATCTCAAGATATAAACAATAAACTAAATAATTTGGAACATCCACCTTCACCTAAGAGGGATCAACATAATATCAAATATTTTATATGCAAGTGACCAACAACATTTAGTGGATATATTAATCCACTCATCAGAGAAAAATGGGTCAAATCAATAGAGAATATCTTTTCTGTGATATACTATTCTGAGAATAAGAAGGTGACTCTAGCTGTTTATCATTTAGATAGAGAGTTTGATCAATGGTGGGATTTAATTAATGAAACCAAGACAAATAAAGAAATATAAGTGATGGAGCGGTAATGCATTATAAAATATTTCTTAACAAGTATTTCACTTGAACTCTTTATACAAAGATGGAGTGAGATTTCATAGAGATGAAAAAAAATAAGGTGAATAGTTCAGGATTTATGAATACAAATTTAAAATTATTTCAAGGTATGCCTTATGTTTTATTATAAAATTTTTTATAAAATTAGATAGATCCTTTAGTAGTTTAATTCTACCCCTTCAAAAGGCTCTAGATATTCATGAATTTGGGTGTCATGAAGAATTATTTTGATGTTCTCTCAAAGTATAGATGGGGTTTTAGAATGTTTCCATTCCTAGAGATGTAAGAAATTAAAGATAGAGTTTAAAGATGGAGGATGTAATGACAAAGGTGGATAGAAGTATTATACACAAACATGTTAAAAAATTTGGAAGAAGCATCATGAGAACTACCTCAATGGGATGGGAAAAGTCTATAAGTGTGGGAGAGAATGACACATAACTCATGAATGTTTAATAGACATGAATAATTCATCCAATATGTTAAATGAAAGGAGATCATCACTCATGGTTTGTTGCTTTAACTATATGGAGTAAGTGAATTATGAATGTCATTTCACTAAGCCTCAACTCCTTGAGGGTAATCAGCATCAGCATCCAAAAAAGACAAAGGAGAAAGGTAATGATTATGCCATCACTAATGCTAAAGTGGAGAAATAAAATGAATTCGTACAAGGTACATATCTGATTCAATCATGAAAGGAAAAAATATTATTTTATTCTGGTTCTACACATTAATTTTTATCTTGAAATTTTTCTAGAACTATTGAATCAAAGCCCTGAAACCTTGAATTAGAGATATCCATATAAACACCTAGTGATGTGATTATTGAAACCTATATATTGGAATATTATCCTATTGGTGTATGTGGTAATATTTTTATAGTTAATCACGTAATACTTCCCTTGGTGTAATTTGATTCTATATTGGTCAGGGATTGGCTCTCACTATATAGAATACACATCAACTATCAAGAAAAGGAAATATATTTTCATATTCAGAACCACACCATACTCCTATACTTATGCTAGGAATAACATTAATCTCATTTGGAAAATACCTCAATGGTGTGGTTGTTGATACCCTGTGAATACGAATACCTCACTCAAATGATTGAGTCAATTGAAGGTATCAACCTGGATGAAATTACCATTGTGATGGAATATATTGATGTATTTCCTAAAGAGTTACTCAGGATTCCCCAAGATAATGAGGTAGATTTATCAATATAACTCATACCTGGAGTTACACCTGTCTAAAAATTTCCCTATAGGATGTCTTCTATCAAACTGGAGGAGTTGAAGAAGCAACTTCAATATCATTTGGAAAAATGGTTCATAACCCCGAGTTCACCACCATGGGGTGGACCAATGCTCCTTATAAATAAAATGAATGGATAAATGGCGTTGTTTATTAATTATCAGGAACTCAATAAGATCACTATAAAGAAAAATTATCCTCTTCAAAGGATTGATGAATTTTTTAATCAAATATGTTTATATCAATAATTTACAAAGGAGGATCTACATTCTGAATATCATCAACTGAATGTGAATAAGGAAGATATTCAGAAGATTGATTTCCATATAAGGTATGGGAACTATGTGTTTCTAGTTATTCCCTTCATAATTACTAATTCCCTTTAAATATTCATGGATTTGATTAATAGAGTCTTTAGACACAACCTTGAAATTTTTTAGCAGTGTTTATGGAAGAAATTTTCATATACTCCAAGATAAGGGAGGGACATGAAGAAAAACTAAGGATTGTGCTGGTGACATAAAGGAAGGATAAATTGTATGCCATGTTTAGAAAGTGTAACTTTTAGATGTAGTAAGTAAAACTTTTGGGACACATGATCATGAGTGAGGGAATGTATTTAGACCCTTCAAAAATAAAAGAAATTGTGGAATGGACCAAACCAACTAGTGTTGTGGAAATCCATAGTTTTATTGGGTTAGCATGGTACTATAAACATTTTTTGAGTAATTTATCATTCTTTTTTATCCCACTGACTATGTTAAAAAGGAAGGTAGTAAAGTATGTCTGGATAAAATAATGTGAGGAAAGAATCCAGGAGTTATACAAGAGGTTGATCACAACTTTTTTACTAACATTACCAACAAGTGGAGAATGTTTTGTGATATATAGTGATGCTTCAAAGAAATTCATGGGTTGAGTACTCATGAATAATGTTAAAGTGCTAACTAATTCCTCATGGATGTTAAAGATCCATGAGTATAACTACATTATGCATGATCTAGAGTTTGCAGTAATGATTTTTTTTCCTTGACAATCAGGTTACACTACCTCTATAGTGAAAATTTTGACATGTATACTGATTAAAATAGTATAAATTATATATTCACAAATAAGGAACTCAACATGCATCAATGAATATGGTTAAATTTAATAAAGGACTATGATTTTCCAATTCATAATCATCCTAGGAAGGAAAACAAGGTATTTAATTCTCTTAGAAGATAAGAACCTACTATTATATCCATGATGAGGATTCAGAAAGACCCTATCTTTGTGGATATGAATTGAATGGATCTTGAAACCATAGAGACAGTGAATAAATCCTATATTTCCCAAATGATTTCCCAACTATCTATCCAATATATGATCAAGGAGGAAAAAATGTATGGTCAAGAGAATTGAAAGAAGGTGAATCCAGTAAAGGAATTGAAGTAATAAGAGTTACATATTGATGATAATGGTGTGATTCTATTTGAAATGAGGATATGTGTGCCTTAATAACCTTATATAATTAAGGATCTATTGGATAATGCACATAGATCGCATTTCTCCATCCATCCTAGAAGTATCGAGTTATATTGTGATCTCTGAGAACACTTCTGGTGGGTTAAAACAAATAAGGGGATTGTAGAATATATCTCAAGGTGCTTGATATGTCAGAAAGTTAAATTAGAGTGGAATAATCCCAAAGGGATTATGCAACCATTTCTTGTTACCATGGGGAAATGGAAAAATGTCATTATAGACATTGTCACTAGTCTCCTGAAGACATCTAGTGGAAATAATGAGATATGGGTTATGGTGGATAGACTCACTAATAATTTTGACTTTATTACTATTTGGGAAGATTTATCACTTGAACAGCTTTCCATGATATATGTGAAGGAAGTGGTGATTCTACATGGAGTTCCACATTCAATAATCTCTAATCATGATCCAAGGTTCACATCTAAATTCTAGGGATGTTTTCATAATGCTTTGAGTACTAAATTTAATTTCATCAAGGACTATCCCCCCCCCCAAACTAATGACCAATATAAAAGGACTATTTAGATGTTGTAGTAAATGATAACATCCTACTCAATGGAATTAGAAGGTGTATTTGATCAATATCTCTCATTAGATGAGTTGTCATACAACAATAGCTTCCACTCAAGTGTTCATATGCCTCCATAAGAATCTCTATATGGGAAGTGATTTTAAACACCAACATGTTGGGAGGAAGTTGGTGAACAAAATCTACTTGGACCTGATCTTTTTAAAGAGATTATACAGAAGTTTTAAGCCATATATAAACATATCAAAGCTTCTCAGAGTCAGAAAAAGTCCTATGCTGATAAACTTTTAAGGGATATGTAGTTTGATGTTTGAGAAAAATTATTCCTTTGAATAGCACCATGTAAAATATTCATATATTTGGGAAAGAAATAAAATATTAGGCCAAGGTAGATTAGACCCTTTGAGATTCTTGATCACATAGGATCATTGGCCTATCATATTACACTAACACCATGTATGGCTCAAGTTCATGACGTGTTCTATATATCACTCCTGAGGATGTACATACCCATCCCCCCACATGTACTAAATGTGGAGGTGGTACAACTAGAGAGCGACCTCTCATACAAATATCTGTAGATAAATATCATGTATTGAAAAGATAAATTCCAACACAAAATGTCACACCACCTAGTGAAATTTGTGTGGAGGAACAATAAGTACGAATAATCAACTTGGGAAATGGATTAAATAATGAACGAAAAATACCCTCACCTATTTATGTAAAACAAAATTTTGAGGATGAGATTTCAAAAGGGGGGAAGAATGTAATGACACAAACATTAATCAAAGTAATTTTTTCCCTCATTATAATTATGTTATATTGTCTAAAACACATAAATAGCATAGAGATTTCAATAGAAACATTATTCTCATAAATGTAGAATGAAATAAGTGATATTAATATAAATTAAATAATTTATTCTAATAGAATAATAATTTTACCATTATATTAGTAATATGACCATTAGGAATAGTAATCTGAACAATAGAATAGTAACCACAGATATAAAAGTATAAATAAAATTTATTTATCTTATAAATGAAAATATAATAGAATTATATATAAGTATAAATAAATTAATTTTTTAAAAATGATAAATTAAGTGTTGGTATTTTTGTAAAATATAAATGATTATCTATAATTTTAAAATTAATATAATTATTTAAAAGAAAATTTATTTTCCTAAAATAGATTCATAAATTCATATTTTTTTATCTTATGATTATAAGATAATTCTATGAGATCTCAATTAAATTTTTAGGTTGTAAAAATGATTATAATATTAAAATCAATATAATTCAAATAAATGAAGATTTTATTTTAAAATTTAAATTTATCATATTAATAAAAAAAATTCATAAAATAGTGTAATGTTTTGAATTTTAAACATCGAAAAATGGTTGGTAAGAATTTTTTAATTTTTTTTAAATAGTTGAATTTTTGGTGAATAGTGAAACCTGATAATTTACAATACACTACTACAAATATGGCTTTTATCAGTGATAAAAATGGCCATTAATAGCGCTATAAAAAGCACTATTAATGATGGTGAAGATAAAGGAGGGTCCCCTTTATCAGCGCTTCAAAAAGCGCTGATAAACACCCCTTTTATCAGTGCTAAAAAAAGCAGTGATAAAAGGGGTCTTTTATCAGCGCTAAAATGAAGCGCTGATAAAAGGGTCTTTTATCAGTACTTTCTTTTTAGCACTGATAAAAGACCACTATTATCAGATCTTTTTTTTAGCGCTGAAAAAAATAAAAAAATAAAAAAATAAAAAAATACTGCCAATCTCGGGGGGGATTTTTACAGCGCTTGATCCCCCCTTTATCAGCGCTTTCCCGCACCTCCAGCGCCCGCCCGCACCGCCTACACCCTTTATCAGCGCTAGCCCTTTAAATCAACCTTGCACGCGCACCTGTGCCTCCACTCAAATTTGATCTCGAGACCTCTCCCCTACGCACCTAAAGCCTTTGCCACTACCCTATTTTGATTTGTTCTATTATTCATAATATATCTATTTATTTATATATATATTTAGTTATATTTATTCGTATAGTAATATATATTTATATTGATATATATATTTATATTAATATATATATATAGTTATATTAATATATATATATAGTTATATTAATATATATATATATAGGTATATTAATATATACATATAGTTATATTAATATATATATAGTTATATTAATATATGTATAATTATATTAATATATAGTAGTTATATAAATATTAATATATTGTTATTTTAAATAAAATGGATATTAGTTGTTATTTAGATAACTCTAATATATTTTATATGTAAATATTTTAAATTATTTATTTAAAAAATTTAATTTTTAGGTGTGAATATATAAAAAAATATGTACATATAGTTATATATTTGATTATAAATAGAAGTGCATTATAAAAAAAATGATGAAATTTTAAAGACATAATATCAATATGAATGTAATACCTTGTAATAAATTCAGTCCCCACAAAAAAAACCAATAATACCCCCTTAAACGAGGCTGAAAATCCACAAAATGTTAAACAATCTGGCTACCCCGAAAAAAAAACTCAGTTTTGGAGGCCTTCTAGGCCTATTTTGGCCTCGAAAAACGCTTGACCAAGGTCCCCCCCAAAGCACAGAAACATAGAGCTCGTCGCAGGCTTCGATTTTATATGTGGTAGAGCTCAAACGAACACTCAGATCAAAATTTATGGCTGTTTGAAGTTCGAGTTGCATTTTCAAAATATTTTTTATCTTTTTTTAATTTTTTTAATTTTTTTAATTTTTTTAATTTTTTTCGTCTTCAAATTGTTATTAAATGGCTATTAATCCATAATAATTAGCAAATTATTAATTAAAAATATTTTTTAAATTTTTTAACAAGCCATTTTCACTAAATATCATATATATTAATTATAATAAGTGTAAATGTACATTTATACTTATCTAAAATATATTTAAAAATTATATATTATATTTGTATCAATATAACTATATAAATATATTTATATATTAAAAAAATTAAAAATATTTGAAGTCGACCATTTATCATTACTTTTATTAAAAGCACTGATAAAGGCCCCCCCTTTATCAGCGCTACAAAACAAGTGCTGATTAAGGGGGTCCCTTTATCAGCGCTAAAAAAGCGCTGATAAAGGAGGGGCCTTTATCAGTGCTTTTTCATTAACGCTGATAAAGGGGTGGCACTGGTCTTGCCCAGTTTTGAATTTTAAACATCGAAAAATGGTTGGCATGAATTTTTTAATTTTTTCCAAATAGTTGGATTTTTGGTGAATAGTGAAACCTGATAATTTACAATATAAGATAAATACCTAAATTTTTGAGTAATGGATTATTTATGGCTAATATAAGCCCATAATATTGAAATATACATCATTATTTAATATATTCAGTCATAGGATTCAACATTATTGATAGACTTGATCCAAAATAATAAAATAATGAATATAATAATAAAAAGACACCCCTCTCCTCCCCTATAAATACCACCACTCATCACCTCATATCCTTACACCTACAAAGCCTTAAATCTTGTCCAAATTCTTCCCAATAATCATTAAAAGCCTCTCCCCCATGTCTAGGAGCTTCTAATCTCAAAAATAGATCAAACTTAATTTCCATAAGGAGGTTCCCAAGGAGAAGGAATTCAAGAGGTAAAATCTTATTATGTTGTCTTTTAGTTTCTTCTAATCTCATTAATTTTCTTATCCTCTCATTTCCTAATCTATTCAAGCATGAATGATTACTATATTATATTATATATACTATATTTTTATTATTTTTATGTAATATCCATCATCAAACCCTTTCTCCTCTGCCTTTTATTCTAAAAATGAAAACATTGTCTATGATGTGTCGATTTACCACCATCGTGGACGATGCATTTTCATTTTCAATTAACACATTTAAGGCTTGTCATAAAACAATTTTTATAGATAAATAAAATTTTATTATACATATTATAATTTATATAATGTTATGTAATAAATAACGAACATGATATTAAATAAAATCATATAATTTCACGACGGTCGTAAAAATAACCAAAATAAACTAAATCATTTTCATTAACATTTAATTTAATGAATCATCCTAATACCATATTAATAAATTATATATAAGACCATTTAAACTTATGGAAGTATATTAATAACATAAAATACCATTTATGGGAAATTATTCACATTTTACATGAACTTCCATACTTGTATATAAGTGAACCGATCATGAAAACCAAGAAAACGAACACTTCCAAAAGAATGAAATTGAACTATAAAACTCAAAAAATGGAAATAAATGAACTTAATAAAATTATAATTAAACAAATATATGTAAAATATTTTATTTATTTGTTTATTAATGAATCTAATTTGATTATCAAGTATATTAAAGTAAATAAGGTATTCATACATGAGGTAAGGGGATTCTTGAACCCAACTACTTTTCTTTGGGTTATTCCCATTTCATGCCAAATTTCAGGTTGTATATTATTTTAGTATTCCTAAAATATAAATTTATTTTCCTTCACTTTTCTCTTCTAGGATATAAATTTTTAAATCTAATTTTATGAAAAATGAGAATATTTTCTAAAAGAAATCTTCATTCCAAAACATATTTTGACTCTTCTTGAGTTGTTTCTTCTTCACTCAAGAATAATGAATCTTATACCAAATATGTTTTTCTATTTTCATTCAGAAACTAAAAGTTTATTCATTATTGATTAAATCTTTATGAAACAAATTCCTTTACATGGGTTACTTCCTGAATTTGATTGATATATGTTCTATGTGGCATGCATGATTATCTAAATGTAATGATGTGATGGGTGTGCATAGAATTATATAGTGTTCCAATGCATTGGGTAATGTGATATATCTCAGGAGATAATATGAAATATATATAAATATGATGCTAGATTTGTTTATAACTATGATTTTATTATTATGAACTTATGTTATTCATTTTCATGATTCTAGATTTATTCACAACTATGTATTTTATTTGACCACTAAGACATTATGTTCATTTTTATGAATTGACACATTTCATGCATTTATCCAATACATATCTCATGATTATGATTATTTCCCTGTTATTATGATATATTGATGTTATTATGTTCACCCATATTAATTGATTCATGTACTTATCTATACCCTAACTGGGATTTTAGATCACCACATTATTTGATGTTATTGACCCCACCTGTTTGGTAATCCCAATTATGCTTTCATATACTATGATGATCTCAATCTAATGTTTTTCTATATATTAGTTCTTTCAATCTGTGATCAAGATGATAATAATATTAAAATGGTCTTTGAAATATGTTAATCAATGTTGGTTTGTGTTTATATAAATTCTGAAGTTCTTCTAACCCATTCGGATATGTTTGGAATAAAACAGAAAAGTATTAAGTCACTGGTCTGCGTATAGCTACTGATATAGAGCTATCGGTACTCAGTCTACCGATAGACTTAGTATACCAATAGACAGAGTCACCGATAAGCTAAGGATACCGATATGTACAGAGCTACCGACAGAAACCGAGCTACCGATAGAACAGGTGTACCGATATGCAAAAGTCCACCGGTAAGCAAGTCTACTGTCAGATTCAGTCTACCAATACAGAACACTAAGAGCTACCGATACGAGCTACCTACAGGCCTACTGATACACTGAATGGTGACTAATATGAACCGACACAGTCTACCGATACAAGTATAGAGGTAATGATAGAACCAGTCTACCAAGCTACCGATAGAGTAAGTCTACCGATACGAGTTTCTGATACCTAGAGCTACTGATACCAACAAGCTACCGATGCAAGTTCAAAGATCTATTGATGGAACGACTGCTACACAAAGACCACCGTACACATTTACCAACACGAGCTACTAATTATTGACCATCCAGTCAAACTCTATACTATCAATACTATTTATTTATTTAGCTAACAGTTACATTTGTTGGTTTTAATGCAGTTAATGTTATTTAATGATCTCTATTGCCATGTCAGGGAACCGTACCTAGTACCCATGAAAAAAGTAATCATTCCCATTTTCCAGAGCTGAAAGCTATAAAAGGTAATATAAAAATACATAGCTTCAAAAAAAGGAAAGAATTAGAGAACACTGGGTGTGCATACAACAAGCATCAAGGAACTAAGAAGGCACACGGGTGAAAAAGAAAAGAGTTGAACATCATTCAAACATGGTGAATTCGTGAAAGGATAAATCCATACTCCAAGAACACTGGACATACATGAATCTACTCATTTTCAAGGATAACACAAGATGCACCTTGAGTGAAGAACTACAACAAACACTTCATGCACTCCGGCTGCTAAGGTGGACTAAGAACCAAAGAAGAAAACGACTCTCTGTTTTTTGAGCAGAAACCAGAGAAGGACTCCGAAGTTTTTCTGACCAACCAAATGAGTCTAGAGCTGCACTGCCAATCAATAAAGCTCTTGTAAACTCTTTCTCACTATCTTTAGTGATTATATCTTTACATTTAGAGTAGTGTGTGTACCCTGTTTATTTTACACACACACTGTCTCCTGAGCTAAACTGGAGGATTCTTAAATCCTCACTCAAACTCCATAACTCTTTGTTTCCCACTACGGAGAGTGGTAGAGGTCGATTAAGTCCTGGACAGCTATGATCTGTTGTTTGTTTTCC
The DNA here is from genome assembly GCA_963277665.1 of Viscum album. Lineage (NCBI taxonomy): Eukaryota > Viridiplantae > Streptophyta > Magnoliopsida > Santalales > Viscaceae > Viscum > Viscum album. The sequence goes on along the minus strand of OY728122.1, from coordinate 722,319,204 downwards.
CACGTAGAACTATGGTAGATGTATTTGTACCTGAACAGCGTGTTCACTGTTGTTTTCCCCGATCCAGGGTGTGGATCAATTTATATAAATTGTTGAGAGGACTAAGTATCAGATTGAGACTGAACCTCTTGGTTACATCTTTTGTGCATTTTAATTTAAGTCATAAGCTTACTATACATATGTTTAATATTCTGCTGCTATTACTTTGAAATACAAAACTATTTTAAAGCTACTTTGATAGTTAAATTAGAAAGTGTTTATACTTATTGTAAACAAAGTTAGTTTCAAAAGTTAATTTAATCTTCAGATTAAGTCAACTGAGACCTAATCAATCTTTGAGAAACTAATTGAACATTTACACTCTGTATACAATCACTATAGTTTAACATTGTATTTATTTTTGGGGATTTTAAGAGAAATATTTTTAACTGAAATTTTTATTGGAACTCAATTCACCCCCCTCTTGATTATCCACTCCGACCAACATTTGGTATCATAGGAATTGTTTCTTTTCAAAGATTTCAAAAAAAATCTATTTTTCAACTGTGATTTTAGTTTCATCTTTAAAGATCTTATGTTTTTGTTAGTTCTAAATTTTATCTCTTTAAAATTTATTTTCTAAAATCTAGTTATGGACAATACACTAGAGGGTGCTGCTACTAACCGACCACCTTTCTTCAATGGCACCAACTATGCCCAGTGGAAAATGAAAATGAAAATTCATTTAGAAAGTATGGGTTTTGATATCTGGACTGCTATAGTGTCTCAATATAAAATTCCAGAAACTGAAAGAACAACTTGGGATGAACCTAAAAAGACTGCTTACAATAATAATTGTAAAGATATGAATGTCATGTACTGTGCTTTAGGAGATCAATAGTTTAATAGAATTTATGCTTGCAAAACTGCTTATGAAATATGGGATACTTTGGGTGTTTCTCATGAGGGAACAACCAATGTTAAGGAAATGTGATTGAATACTTATACTATTAAATATGACAATTTTAAAATGAATACTGATGAACCTATTTCTGACATGTATCTCGGGTTTAATGAGATAGTCAATATAATGAGTTCACTTGGAAATGTTGTTCTAGCTAAGGAACAAATTATGAGGATACTGAGATGTCTACCAGAACGATGGAGGGGCACTTCTGTTTCAATCAGAGAATCATGTGACATTAGAGAACTGCCTATAAAAGTGCTTATTGGTAAATTAATGATGTATGAAGAAGAAAATAATATAAATAAAGAATAAGATTATGAACCCAAAATAAAATCCATAGCTTTCAACTCTACTCCTTCAAAGAAAAAATACAAGGAGAAAATCCATGCACCTACTAAAATTTCAACCAGTGAAGATTCAGATTCAGATAGTGATGCTAAAATGGCTCAAATAGACAAAAGATTCAAGAAGTTATACAGGAAGAAGAAATTATTCAGAAAATCTAACTACAAAGGAAAGTATGAAAACAAGGGACATTAGAAAAAGGATTGGAAAATCCTGATAGGGAGGATGATATAATCTACTATGAGTGAAAAAGGAAAGAACACATCTAGGCTTACTGTCCAAAACTGAAGTTCAAAAAGAAATATGATTATAAGGACAAGAAGTACAAGAAATCTATGAAAGATACTTGGAGTGATTCAGAAGATAGAAAAAGTGAATCTATAAGTTTCTGATTCTCAGGAGAATCTTTCCAACATGTGTTTCATGACCAACACATCTGAGGTAACTTTAGATACTCCTGTTTTAAATTCCTATTATTCTGGAGATGATACAGAATCTGATTCTGATTCTGAAGATATGTCTAAGGCTGACTTGTTTGAATATTTAAATATGCTGGAAGAAACATGTAATGAACTTAAGGAAAAATATAAGTCACTAAAGAAACATCATGCTCTCACTGCCAATGTTAAATCTTCCTTTGATATAGAAAAGGAAAATAATGCTCAACTGTTAATGGAAAATACTGAATTAAAAATATCTAATGATAAACTTATAAAGGATTTAGAAAATTTCACAAATGGAAATTATACACTTACAAAAATGTTAGGAAAACAAGTTTCACCTAAATACACAATGGGTTTGGGATACCAACCTGGATAGAGACAGTTCACTAAAACTCGATTTATTCCTAAGTCTGGACAAAATTCTGCTTATTCCATTTCTAGAAATTCGTATGCTTCAACTTGTTATTAATATGGTTATAGATCAAATAAAGTTTATCTTTAAAAATATATTGATTCTATAAATTATATGAGACCCATAAGACAAATATGGGTACCTAAGGCTTTGATTTCTAACCTATCTGGACCCATGAAGATCTGGGTACCAAAATCATTTCCTATCTAAACCTCTTTTGTAGGAAACATGTTTGAAGAGTTCTCACAAGAATGTATGGTACTTGGACAGTGGATGTTCAAGACATATGTCTGGAGATTATTCATGCTTCAAGATCTTAATAAAGGTTGATGGAGGCTATGTCACTTTTGGTGATAATTCTAAAGGAAAAATCATCGGCCTAGGCCAGATTGGTAACACTGATTCAGTTTTAATTTCTAAAGTTTTATTTGTTGATGGACTTAAGTATAACCTGTTAAGTATTTATCAATTATGTGATGATGGATTTAATGTGAAATTTGAAAATGATTCCTGTAATTTTTTTAATTCTACAAATGTTTTAGTATTCTCTACCTTGAGAAATGAAAATGTTTATGTTTTTGATTTAAATTCTTTAGCTAAGAAAAATTTTACTTGCTTAAATGCTTTTCATAAAGAGTCTTGGTTATGGAACGGAATATTTGGACATTGTAACATCTATTCACTTATAAATATGACTAGGAAGAACTTAGTTAGAGACCTACCTAAACTTGAATTTCCAAATGAAAATGTTTGTAATCCCTGCCAAAAGGGAAAGCAACATAAAGTTCCTTTTAAATCAAAGAAAGAAGTTTCAACTTCTCAACCTCTCGAGTTGGTTCACATGGATTTTTTTGGACCTTCTAGAGTTTCTAGTTTGAATGGGAATCACTATTTCTATGTTCTAATAGATGAATTTTTTTGATATATTTTGGTATACTTCTTAGCTCACAAAAGTGAAGCTCGCTCTTACTTTGATAAATACTCCAAGTCCGTAGAAAACCTTAGTGGAATTAAGATTAAAACCCTGAGAAGTGATCAAGGCCATGAGTTTGAAAATAACAAGTTCGAATCTTGTTTCTCACACAATGGCTATAGTCACAACTTTTCTTCTCCTAGGACACCTCAGAAAAATGGTGTATTAGAAAGAAGGAATAGAACCCTACAAGAAATAGCTAGAACCATGCTTAATGAATATGACCTGCCTATTTACTTTTGGGCTGAAGTTGTGAATACAGCTTGTTATATTATTAATAGAGTATTAAATAGATCAGTTCTTAAGAAGACCCCATATTAATTATGGAATAATAGAAAACCTAAAGTTAGTTACTTCAGAGTCTTTGGATGTAATGTTTTTATTCATAATACAAAGGATAATCTGGACAAGTTTGCTTCTAAAAGTGATGAAGGAATTTTTCTTGGTTATTATTTAACTAGAAAAGCCTATAGAGTCTATAATAAAAGAACCAAATGTGTGGAAGAATCTATTCACATCAAGTTTGATGAAACTGATCCACATGAGCCTAAAACCTCTCTTGCAAATCTTGAAGAAGATTTCAGTGTTCTGGACCTTAATGATAAATCTAAAGAACCTGCTGTAAAAATATCCAGTTCTGGACATATTTTAGAATCTGCTTCTGTTGAACCTGAACCTATAGATGAACCTGAAATTTCTAGTCCTACCTTTACTAGATCAACAAGGATTCTAAAGAATCATCATTTGGATGTTTTTGTTGGTAATCTCGATAGAGGGGCACCGACTAGAGCTTCTCTAAGAAACTAGGTTGAACATCAATCCTTACTTTCACAGCTGGAGCCGAAAAATATCAATGATTCTATCAATGATGAGTTTTGGGTCATGTCTATGCAAGAAGAGTTAAATAAATTTGAAATAAACAAAGTCTGGGAATTAGTTGATAGACCTAAGGACACTTTAACAATAGGCACTAAATGGGTTTTTAGAAACAAAGTTGATGAATTTGGAAACATAGTTAGAAACAAATCTAGGCTAGTTGGACAAGGATATAGTCAAGAGGATGGTATAGATTATGAGGAAACCATTGCACCTATAGCTATATTAGAAGATATTAGGATCTTACTTTCCTATGTTGTTCATCTGAATTTCAAGTTATATCAAATGGATGTTAAAAGTTCTTTTCTAAATGGTTTTATTGTCGAAGATGTTTTTGTTGAACAACCACCTGGATTTACTCATCCTCGTTTTCCAAATCAAGTTTTTAAACTTTCTAAATATTTATATGGTTTAAAACAAGCTCCAAGACCTTGTTATGATAGACTTAGTAATTTTCTTATTTCAAAAAGTTTTACTAAAGGGATTTCTGATCCAACTCTTTTTATCAAAATAATTTTTAAAGATGTCTTAATAGTTCAAATCTATGTTGATGATATTGTTTTTGGATCTTCGAAACACTCTTTATGTACTGATTTTTCAAAGAGTATACAAAATGAGTTTGAAATGAGCTTAATGGGAGAAATTAAATAATTTCTTGGAATTCAATTTTTTCAAAATGAAAATGGTATTATTTTGAATCAAAGTAAAGATACAAAGGATATTTTAAAACGTTTTGGTTTGGATAGTATTAAGGAATGTGATACTCCTATGATTACTGTTTGTAAATTGGATGTGGATGAAACTGGGAAACCAGTGTATTAAACCAATTATAGAGGTATGATTGGAAGCTTACTTTACCGTACTAATAATAGACCATATATTATGTTTAGTGTGTGTATGTGTGCAAGATTTCATGCTAATCCAAAATAATCTCATTTACTTGCTGTTAAAAGAATTTTTAAGTATCTTAAAAACACTGTAAACTTAGGTTTGTTTTACCCAAAAGGAAAATCCTTTGAATTCATGAGTTATTTAGTTGTTGACATTGCTGGTTGCAAGTTGGATAGAAAAAGAACTTTAGGAACATGTCATATATTGGGAAAATCCTTAGTATCTTGGTGTAGTAAAAAGTATAATTCTGTAGCATTGTCCACTGCCGAAGTAGAGTACATAGATGTTGGTAGTTTCTATGCACAAATTCTGTGGATGAAACACACTCTTTTGGACTATGGATATGACTTTAAGCACGTTTCAATCAACTGTGACAACACTAGTGAAATAAAAATCTTGAAGAACCCTATTTCTCACTCTAGGACCAAACACATTGATGTAAGGCACCATTTCTTCAAAGATCATTACCAAAAGGGTGATATTATTCTTGAGCTTATAGGTATTGAACATTAATTAGCCGACGTTTTCACCAAACCTTTGAGTTTAGAGAGGTTAAGTTACATTAGACATGAGTTAGGTATGTTTAACCTTGATCGGTATCTAACCTCACCGATGTAAAATTCTCACCGATGTGAAATTCTCACCGATGTAAAATTCTCACCGATATAAAATTCTCACCGATGTAACCTCACTGATAGGAATTCTCCTTGATAGACTATACTGATGAGTGCACTGTTTTAAACTTCTATCTGCCGCTAGAATCTGAATCGTTTTTGCGTTATTTCATTTTATTTATTTATTTTATGATTCCTAAATGATAAAACTAAAGTCCGAGCTACTTCTAAATCCACCAAGCCTCAATTATTTACCCTCAATCTTTATCTCCTGAATCTCTTGAGAACCCTAAATCCCTCGAACCAGCGATGGAAAAAAACCAAACTTCCTATCGTCAGAGATAACACTACTGAGCCTAAAGCAAAGAATCAGAAGTCTATGAAAGAAGAAAGTGGTAGTGCTGCTAGAACAAGATCAGGAAGACGACCAGCAAATCCTTATCTGCAAAATCGAGTTATTGTGATTGAAAAGGAGATGTGTGTATAATGGTTTCATCCTAGCAAGTCTTTAGTGCTCGAAGTACTTGAAGATCAAAAATGGGTAGAGTGTTTTACGAACAAAAATGGTCCCTACTTTCCAAAATTAGTGAAACAATTTTACGAGTATGTGAGATTTGAGATATCTGAAAATGAAAATTGAGTAACCTCTTATGTGAAGGGAAAGGAGATATATTTTTCATCTGTTGAATGGGATAAGTGCTTAAAAGTTTTGCATGAAGGTGTATCTGGATATCTCTCGAGATCCATGCCACCTACTAGTGTTATTTTTGACTATGAGACTGCTTTGGAAGATCTGACTGGTGATAGAAGTCAAAGACAAGTAGTTGTTGTAGAAATGGATGGAGAGAATAGATTGCTGTTCAAATTTTTTCAACATGTCTTGATACCGAGGAGATGAGACTTTGCCAATTTGAGATATCAGGATATCTATCTCCTACATCTCATAAGACATTGTGTAAAAGTTATTCTGTGCAGATTACTGATGATCCAAATGGAAGACATGAAAAGGAAAAAATCAAAGACAAATGCCCTATTCTTTTCTAAATTGATCTCTGTGATGATTAAAGTAAAAGGGGTAGCTGAGTCTCAAGATGAGACAGTGGTAGTGAAGAATAACTTTTGAATCACATCTACAGTGTGCAAATACATGAGGATAAATTGGTACCCTTGGAGAGGAAAATTGGTCAATGATGACTAGAAGGTATATGACAAATTTAATCTTGTGGGTCATCCTTCAAGACCAAAGGATGTGAGGGATCTAGGTCTGGGACCTGATGAAGAGGAGCCAGAATACAGTGATGATTCAGAAGAGGAAGAGTCCTTTGTTGATGAAGGAAGAGACCCTGACTTACCTCCTAGCCCAACTCCTAAAGATCAATATCAACATAAATAATATAATGAAGAAGCTTCTATAGAGGATGTTGAAGTGGCTGTTGTAGAAAATGAAGAATATGTTCATGAAATTGAAGCATCTATGTCAGCTAATTTGAGCCTGAGCCTAGTGATTGGACAATCTTTAGTCCCTACTGAGGATGCAGTAGGAGATGTAGAAGAAGCTATACCTAATTCAGAGGACCCTCCTTCTATTGCAGAGAAAGAATTGATAGTGGAAATATTATCCTGAGAAAGGAAGACCTCCTGAAAATTCTGAGAATGATGTTTTTTTACTTGAGGATGCACTAGTTGATGGGGAGCATCAAACCATGTTTGGAAGTGTTACAGTGGCTGTTGATATAGAGGACTGGGCAGAAGACCCAGGTTTTTTAGTCTGTGGTTTAGACTATCCTGATTCTGACAATGAAGCATCTCTCAATAGACCTAAAATTACTTATGATGTTGAGACTGTGTTGCTACCTGAATATGTTGTCAGAATGCATGACCTGGATACTTTAAATAAAAATCTTAAGGACAGTTTTGTGGAAGAGGTGAAGAAGATGGAATTTTCTGTGGTCTCTTCAGTTCAATCGATCATGACTGACACAGTGGTCAGTTTAGCATATGAAAGAGTACCCACTATAGTTGCACCTGCTGATATGATCGCCAGGGATGCTCTGGAATCCTTAAAGGATGAGCCGAAAGAATCTTTTAATGCATCAGTTGCTGAGATGAAGCTTTATTTTGCTGAAGAGATGAGGATGTTGGAAAGATCATTTGAACTCTCTCTAGGTTGTAATTTTTCAACCTTCATGGCAGAAATAGTGGAAGAAGTTAAAGACTGTCAGGCTCAAGTTTCTATACTTGAAGCAGATCTTGAATCTCTAAAGGAATCGGTTGTTTCTTTAGACTCTTACATGAACTCAAAATCCCAAGCAGATAAGGACTTATCTTATGTCAAGAGTGTGGTAAGTCATATGGTTTCAGTGTTTGAAGGATTTAAAACTTCCATGAATGATCATGTTAAAACCCAGGATTCTCAAGTTCAGAACCTTATCAGTGGGTTGACCAAGAACTTCAAGGAAACAGTAACCTTCTATGTTGGTTCTATTGCATCTAAACCCTCAGTAGATTTGAATCAAATTTGAGCTGTGATGAAGGAGGAGATTGTTCAAGCTTCAACCAGTGGCTCTGTGGACTCATCAGAACTGAGCAAAGTTGTGATTTCTACTCGAGATTCAGCTAGAGAGATAATGAATATAGTCCAAGACTATATGAGAGAAGCATATTTCTCTCATAAATAAGTGAAAGATAAGGTGGACTTCTATTTCTCTAATATTTTCACCAAGAATCAACTCAAAAATCACTTCAAACTTCTGTTGTAAAATATGAAGTTGCCTCCTATCAATTAAGCTTTCAGAGAACAAGTTAGAAAGATAAGGTAATTGACTCCATCATTGGACTAATTCATGGAAAACAAGGATGAATTCATATATACTATGGAGAGAGGAGGAGGAATAATTATGGATTTTAGAAATCTGTTGCTGCATTTTCTGCATGTTGATGCTAGACCGGTAATTGTACCTCCTGCTTTTCCTGCCTCTGCCTCTACTGCTTCTCCAGTTCATATGACTCCGGCTCAATCTATTTGAATCCTCACACATATGATCACACAAAGGACTCCTCTGTACAGACCAGGAACTGTCTCTATGGCTCAGCCTCCTATGATCATTTCAGTAATTCCTAAGCCTTCACCTGCTTCAACTTCACCTGAATCCTCTTCTGCTCCCAAGGACAAATCTCACATTGAGGATGTGGATTGAACAAGTGGCTAGACTGTTTGATAGGAATCCATTGTATTTTGTTTATTTCTTTGTACCTTATCTGGAACATGAAATGAAATCGGTTTTTATCTCTTTTCTCATTTTTTTTATTTCTTTCTCTTCTCTTTGGTTTCCCACTTTTTGATTATCACAAAGGGGGAGAAATATTTTACCACGCTTTTACAAAGAGGGAGAAGTAGTAAAGGAAGAATAAATAATGGGGATAGAGTATCAAAGGGGGAGATATTTTTATCTAAGGAAGATCTATCTTGCTTTTCCCATCTGATACTGTTACATTTAGTTCTCTAATACCATTTCGTTTAACTCTCTGATTCCACTAAATATTACTTTTGATATCATTGCATTTATTTTTATCTCAGTTACTATAACATCTTCTTCCACCTCTGATCCCTTATGATCGATAACATGCTATTTCTCTGAGATAATTTCATTTAATGATATATCCTCTGATACAACTGCTCACTATTTTAAAATGATAGTATCATAAGTTGTGATTATCAAAAAGGGGGAGATTGTTGACCTCAACTGTTTTGACAATCCCAATTATGCTTTCATAGACTTTGATAATCTCAATCTAATGTTTTTCTATATATTTATTCTTTCAATCTGTGATCAAGATGATAATAATATTAAAATAGTCTTTGAAATATGTTAATCAATGTTTGTTTTTGTTTATATAAATTATGAAGTTCTTATAATGCATTCGGATATGTTTGGCATAAAATTGACAAGTATTAAGTCAATGTTCTGCATATAGCTACTGATATAGAGCTACTGGTACTCAGTCTACCGATAGACTTAGTCTACCGATAGACAGAGTTATCGATAAGCTAAGGTTACCGATATGTACAGAGCTACCGACAGAAACCGAGCTACCGATAGAACAGGTCTACCGATATGAAAAAGTCCACTGGTAAGCAAGTCTACCGATAGATTCATTCTACCGATACAGAACACTAAGAGCTACCGATACAAGCTACCGACCAGCCTACTGATACACTGACTGGTGACTGATATGAACCGACACAGTCTACCAATACATGTATAGATCTACTGATAGAACCAGTCTACCAAGCCACCAATAGAGTAAGTCTACCGATAGGAGTTACTGATACCTAGAGCTATCAATACAAACAAGCTACCGATGCAAGTTCAATGAGATACCAATGGAACGACTGCTACACAAAGACCACCGTACACATTTACCAACACGAGCTACTAATGATTGACCATCCAGTCAAACTCTATACTCACAATACTATTTATTTATTTAGCTAACGGTTATATTTGTTGGTTTTAATGAAGTTAATGTTATTTAATGATCTATGTTGCCATGTCAGGGAACTGTACCTAGTACCCATGAAAAAGGTAATCATTCCCATTTTCCAGAGCTAAAAGCTATAAAAGGGGATATAAAAAGACCTAGCTGCAAAAAAATAAGAGAAGTAGAGAACACTGGGTGTGCATTTGACAAGCATCAAGGAACTAAGAAGGCACATGGGTGAAAAAGAAAATAGCTGAACGTAATTCAAACGTGGTGCATTCATGAAATGATAAATCCATACTCCATGAACACTGGACATACATGAAGCTACTCATTTTCAAGGATAACATAAGTTTCACCTTGAGTGAAGAACTACAACAAACACTTCACGCACTCAGGCTGCTATGCTGGACCAAGAACTAAAGAAGAAAACAACTCTCTGTTTTTGAAGAAGAAACTAGAGAAGGACTCAGAAGTTTTTCTGACCAACCAAACGAGTCTAGAGCTGCACTACCAATCACTAAAGCCTTCTAAACTCTTTCTCACTGTCTTTAGTGATTCTATATTTACATTTCGAGCAGTGTGTGTACCCTGTTTATTTTACACACACACTGTCTCCTGAGCTAAACTGGAGGATTCTAAAATCCTCACTCAAACTCTATAACTCTTTGTTTCCCATTGTGGAGAGTGGTAGAGGTCGAGTAAGACCTGGACAGTTGTGAGCTGTTGTTTGTTTTCCCACATATAGCTGTCTTGATTTTTTTTTAATGTGGTTGTATATGTGTATATGTGCCTGTGTCTATGTGCAAAAGGGGTAAACTGTTCTCCCTATTTATTATTAAAACCTTAGAATTTATTTCTATCCTTTTGAGTTTAGTGAATTACTCCTAAGAAAAATGGAACCTTAGATCATTCAATTCTAATGGTTAGGGTCTAGTTATTAAAAATGGAATCACTTTGGTCAGTCCATCAGTCGGGTCGGTAATAAGGAGATAAAATGTGTTGGTACTTGACATGTATAGAATTAAGATACATAGTTAACCTCTTTGTATCAAACATCATGATACCATGGTCATCAGGTTACAACAATTTTTCAAAAACACTTATGGGAATGCAATAATCTCATCATTGTCAGTTTAGATGATGAGTGTTTGGTGTCATTGATTAGTAAAGTGACTTAATGACTACATTATCAACTAACTATTTTATTTTCTATTGTACCATTATAATTTTTGTTATTTTTATATGATATATGACATAACCCTAAATATGGATGTAGTAATGTAATTAATTTAAATTAATGTTGATATGGTAATAGAATAGAAATTCCACCTGAGAGGAGAGTGAGAAACTATTAAGAGGTTATAGTAGAGGATTTGGTTCTACCTAAACCATATGTGAAACAAGATAGTCTAGAGTATTTTTCACAAAATCCAAGTTTTCAAAAAGGGATATGCGGGTGAGAAAACTCATCCTGTGAATCAATATAAAGAGTTAAAAAAAATAGAATCACCTTACATTTTGATGTGATTTGAGGCCTAATAAATTAGAAGTACATTTGCATAAAATGAAAAAAAAAATTCCTCGAAAATACATCTAATATTATGTTCAAGCTAGTGTTGTGCGAGTTTAAAGGTCATGCACTGTAATGGTTGGACATAGCTGCTAACATGAATATGGATTGGGGTATTACTTAAGAGGTATTCGGGTATTTTTTTTAATAAATGTTTTTATACACACAAATTATATCTAGAAAATATTACAGTCATATTCTATTTTAAATAGATAACAATGCTAGTGAATGAATATTTTTTCGATTTACACACCTGGTTCACTTTTCACTAGTGATAGCATCTAGTGAAAGGCTAAAGGAATTAATATTTTATGTAGATATTCATCCTGATATTTTCTCTAATGTAGTCATCTTATTTATTTCATATTATATAGAAATAGTGTAACGACCCAATGTTTCATTAATGGAAATTCATCTTGATATAATTAAATGTCTCTTTATGAAAAATGTTTATAAAAAATGTCAACTTCTTTGGTTTTATGTTAAGAATTTTGACCGTTGCTAATATAGTCGTTGAACAGTGATCACAGGATTATTATAAATATAGGGCTTTAACAAATCCAATTTACTCAGACAAAAGAAGTAATGGCCTCATCCAGTAGAATTCCTCCATACAAATCCCATTTGTAGGAGATTGGAAAATAGGTGGTGTCTTTTGGCTTCACTCTTGACCAAGTCTATGATGAGCTTCATCATGTCAAGTTCGAACATGACCATCTACGGGAAAAGTGGAAGTTGATAGAAATTACCACTCGGGAGATGTTATCTGAGCCACCCCAAGAGTCTGTCACCATCGCACACCATACCCTTAGGTCTTATGCGGCTGTTTTAAGGGTTTATGTAACAAATCGCTAGAACTATGTTCATTTACATTATTTTTTTGTATATAATAATTAATATACTTTCTTGTCATTATTGATAAATTGTAAATAGTTTTTAAAGTGAAAATAGTGTTTTTAGTTATTATTTAATTAAGAATTCTATTTTATTAAATTAAGGGATTTTTGAATTAAATAATATTTTAATAAAATATTATTATTATTATTATTAAATTAATTTTATTATATATAAATGATCATATAATTTTATGAATGCAATTGTAATTTTTGTCAAGGTTTAAAAGCCATTTTTGTCAAAACACGTGAATTTTCGATAAATGTCAGTTTTTATTTTAAAAGTGAAAATTAACATATTTAGAAAATTATTTAGATAAAATAAATGTTATTTCTGGAATCAAAACGTCGAAATTATCCAACAGTGAATTTTTCATAATTTTCTGAGACAGTCAAATTTTTGGGTAAAAATTAAATACTGTTTAAATATATAATGTGTTTTATGACATCATAATGACCCAATAGTGATGTAATAAAATACTATAAACTTTATTTTCGTCCAATATATGTTTTAAAATTAAAATAATGTGATTTTGGGTTTGTTTGACTTACTTTTCAAAGCATTAATGGACCCTTCAAGACTTATTAAACACCTTATTTTTTAAATTGTTTTCCATGGGAGTGTGACTCACCTCCACATAAGAATCCCTATTACTTTAATAAGTTAGGACTTTGTCCTCATAAAATATTTTTTTCTTGTTCCCTTTGAAAAAAATCATGGGCAAAAACCATGGGATGGTTTGTGGTTTGGATTAATTTAATATAAGGGGTCCCAAACCTAAATAATAAAGAATTCCTTCACCTTACCTATATAAACCCACCCAAGATCCCACTTCCTCCTCACTAAAAGCCTTTTGAGTTCATCCAAACTCTGCCCTACTCTCTCTAGAATCCTCCCAAGGTTCCCCAAGATCCTATGAAGCCTCTCTCAAGCCTCTCTCAAGCCTTTGGAAGCACACTTCCAAGTAAGGGTTTTTTCTTCCTTCCTCTTTTTTTGTCCAATTTTCTTTAAGTTTTTTTCCTTTTAATTTAAATTATGAATGTTGGGGTATGGTTTCACACCTCCCTCGTAGTTCCCTCTTTATGTTTGAATGATGTTAGACCCCTTTATCTCTCATTAAATGCCTCACATGTACACCTGTTACTATGCTGAAATTCTGAAAGGAACTTCTCTCTACTCATTTACATTCAAGAAATACTTTTGTATCATGAATCTAAATTCCATTAAAATTGTTGATACATGTATCTATATGACCTCCTTAATGTAAATTACATGTAAATATGATGATGAACCCCTTTCTTTCTCACCAACCATTTTTATGAATTCTTATGTCACGCTGTTACGCTGCTGAAATCGCACCGATTTTCTAAGCCAATGTCATTGTGTAGTGAATACCATGCCCATTTCTCCATCTAGGGTATTCACCTTTATGCACATTTACTTATTGATTATAAAGTTTCATGTATTAATTCCACATTACTTTATCATGTAATAAATGATTATGTTTATGGAATCCATGTTTTATGATCCATGTGGCCCACTTATGCATGAAATGAAATGTTTAAGAAGGGTGTGCCCTTATAGCGCTCCAATGCATTAGGTAAAGTATAGTATCATGATACATCATGTGAAATGAGTATTTACTCTTGTTAATTCAAGTGCAACGAGAGTTTACTCGTGCTTCATGTGCAATGAGTATTTACTCATGCTCCATGTGTAATGAGCCTTGACTCATGCTAATTCCATGTTAAGTGTTGTTGCCACATTTCCATGTTATGATTATCATGCTTTATCATGCCTTTATGTTCATGTTTCTCTTGTGATCTATTGATATACCTATTGTCTAACATTTATTGTACTCCACATGTATTCCATGTTTATTCCCTTACTAGGCTTTATAGCTCACCCCTTTTCTTATGCATGTCCTCAGGTTATCCCATGCAATGCTAAGTACGAGGGAATGTAGTGGTCATGTAAAGGAAGTTTTCAATAAAGATGTTGTATTTCATGTTTTATGTTGTTATGTAATGATCCTAAGCCCCAAAGACACTGGACCTCTCGATCATCCATGTTGTATAATAAAAGCAGGGTTGTCATAGTTGGTATCAGAGGATAGGTTTAGTTATTTTTGGGATTAGGATTAGAAAACCCTAGTAAAGCCTTAGAAACTAGAATAAGTATAATAAAAACATCCCTAAGTTTTGGTAAGTACTGAGTAAGTTGTTTATCAAAAAAATACATCCATGTCTGGATACGAGAAAATAGAGGCGGCTCTAGCACAAATGCATCCTAGGGGTAAAACCTGAAAACAACACTTTGAGCTAGACTCGAACGGGAACTGGTGTATGACAATGGGCCTTGCTGCACTCTTGATTACGACACTCCCGGGGGATATGTTTTGATAAATTCACAAGATTATTATGAACCCTTATTAAGGGAATTAAAAAAATTCCCCTAAGAATATATGATAGAAAATAGATCATGAAAATCCTATGTTGAAGCCTATAGACTCTTGAGTTAAGGAAATAAAAGTTTATTTCTATGTCATAAACATTTTTCTTTGCATTACCCTTTATGTGTTACCCCCGAACTTTCTTTTTATTCTAGCCAATGTCTGGTAATAGGAATACTCGGGCTAACAATCGATGTGAAGATCAGTGTGATGACTGTACTAATGAGATGCCCAATCCAATGGGAGCAGGAATCACGAACATTGTCACGCTTCTCTCTTAGCTAACTCAACATTTGAATATAAACACGGGTCAGGAGGAACGTTCAACCACCCTAAGAAAGAACAAGTTTCTATCGAGAGCTTCATGAGACAAAGGCCTCCTACTTTTAGTGGATCATCTGATCCCATGATCATTGAACAATGAATCAACTCCATTGAAATGATCCTCTCCATCCTTCAATGTTCTGAAAAAGAGAAGGTTCTCCTTGTGGGTTATCGTATGGAGGGTGAAGCTGATCAATGGTGTACATTGATCAAAAATATGAAGCCTGAGGAGGAGATTGAGGCGTTGGAATGGAAGGATTTTCGGAAGATGCTTTTCGATAAATATTTTCCGCGCACCCTCTGGATTAAGATGGAAAGGGACTTCCTTTCCCTAAAGAAAATAGTCGAAGAATCTATTGGAGGGTACAAGGAAAACTTCACAAGTCTTGCACGATATACTTCCTGCTTTTTCGTTACCCCCTGAATGCAAGGTTGACTGCTTCTTTGGTGGGATGAAGCCTAGCCTACGGAAACCATTAGCGATTCGTGATTTCGACAGCTATGAGGAAATTGTCTGATGTGCTCTCAAGGTCGAAATGGAGATTGGGGAATCACAGGGGTATCATGGGTACAAGAAGCGTAAGGTGGAATTCAATGTTGGCGGTCCGATGGATCAATCAAACGGTGCTAAGAAGATCCAGCACCCCACTTTCCAAAAGTGCAAAAAGAAGCACCCTGGAAATTGCCTCAACGGGATGAGGAAATGCTTTAGGGGTCGAAGAGAACGGCACATAGCTGTTAACGGTCGGCAAGAAAGACCCCCAGCTGCGACAGTAGAGAGGAACACTCTGTTCGAACCTCAACGTGTTGTTCATTACTACAAATTCAAAGAACCGGGCATTTTTTAAATCAGTTCCCTAAACCAAGGGTTTTCGGAGGCAACCAATAACCTCCAAGGCAGAAAGGAAGAGCTTTTTCCATTACTTCTGCCAAAGTGAACCCCGACAACGAAGTGGTGATAGGTATGATAGTTATTCATTCAAGAATATTGAACGTACTTTTTGATTCTGGTTCTAAGGATTCCTTTATATCTCAAAAGTTTAGTAGAACAATCCCAGCACCACCACAAACCATGGAAGTGAAGATGTCGGTGAGTACGACAAATGCGGAAATCATTACATCCCATGAATATAAGTTCTCCCCTGTTATAATCTGTGGATTGAACTTCCCAGAGAACCTCATCATACTCCCTCTAGTGGAATTTGATTCAATTCTTATCATGGATTGGCTTTCCTTATATAGAGCCCACATAAACTTTCGGGAGAGGGAAATCACACTCCATATGGAGAATCAACCCCTGATTCTTTACAAGTGTAAGGAGTAAGATGAATCTACTTTATCTCCATTATCTCAAACATGGATATTACTACCCTATGAGCATGCATATCTGGCTCATATGATTGAGACCAAGGAAGAAACCATCCTTGAAGAAATGCATATTGTGAGGGAATTCGCTGAAGTGTTTCCCGAGGAACTGTCTGGTCTTCCTCCTAGAAGAGACGTTGAGTTATCAATTGAACCTATACTTGGGGCACTACCAATATCCAAGACTCCATATATAATGGCTGTCGTTGAGCTTGAAGAGCTTAAGAAACAACTACAGGAGAATCTGGATAAAGGGTTTATACGCCCAAGTGCTTCACCATGGGGTGCACCAGTCCTCTTCATCAAGAAGAAGGATGGGTCGATGTAGGTTTGCATCGGTTATCATGAACTTAACAAAATCACGATAAAGAAAAAGTATCATCTGCCACGAATCAATGACTTGTTTGATCAGCTTCATGGATCACAATACTTCTCCAAGGTAGATTTGCGGTCGAGATATTATTAAGTAAGGGTGAAGAAGGAAGATGTCCCCAAGACTGTTTTTCGTACAAGATACGGGCACTATGAATTCATAGTAATGCCTTTTGGACTCACCAATGCTCCAGAAATATTCATGGACCTAATGAATAGAGTATTTAGAGATTACCTTGACAAATTTTTGGTAGTATTTATAGATGATATTCTAATATACTCTAAAACCAAGGAGGATCATGAGGAGCATTTAAGAACTGTACTGGAGACTTTGCGCAAGGATAAGCTCTATGCAAAGTACAGAAACTGTGATTTCTGGTTGAAGAAAGTCTCATTCTTGGGCCATATCATCACAAGCAATGGGATATTTGTGTATCCCTCGAAAACAGATTCAATTGAGGGATGGCCGAGGCTAACATCAGTAATGGATATCTATATCTTCTTGGGGTTAGCTGGATATTAGCGACGATTTGTGAGAAATTTCTCACGATTGTCCAACCCTCTTACCAAGCTAAATCGAAAGGGAGTAAAGTTTGCTTGGAGTGATGAATGCGAATAAAGATTCAAGGAGTTGAAAAGGAGGCTTATCACTGCGCCCGTGCTCACTTTACCTACTAGTGGGGAAATTTTTGTGGTATTCAGTGATGCTTCGAAGAAGGGCTTAGGCTGTGTGATGATCCATATTGATAAAGTGATATCCTATGCCTCAAGTCAATTGAAAACCCATGAGCAAAACTATCCAACGCATGATCTAGAGTTTTTGGCGGTGATCTTTGCCTTGAAAATCTGGCGGAATTATCTCTATGGGGAGAAATGTGAGATATATACTGACCACAAGAGTCTTAAATATATATTCACACAGAAAGAGCTTAATATGTGCCAGAGAAGATGGATAGAGCTCATCAAGGATTATGAATTTTCAATACATTACCACCCTGGGAAAGAGAACAAGGTGGAAGATGCCCTAAGTCGAAAGGAACCAGTGATTCTATCAATGATGATAATGGAGAAGGATCCAATCTTCTTAGACTTGATGGAGATAGACATGGGAATCATAAAGAAGGGAACATCATCAATCCTTTCACAAATGATTGGTCAAACATATCTTTTGGAAATATTAAAGGATACTCAAAAGGATGATATGGGAATTCAGGAAAAATTGGAAGCTATCAAAAAAGGGAAATCCTCGGAGTTTAATGTTAATGAATAAGGAATTGTGCGATTTGGGAAAAGGATATGTCTTCCATCACATCCAGAGCTGAAGAAGGAACTTTTGGATGATTCACATAGTTCAAATTTCTCTATTCACCTAGGGATCACAAAGATGTATCAAGATCACTGAGAAAACCTTTGGTGGGATAATATGAAAAAGGATATCGCTGAATATAAATCAAAGTGCCTGGTGTGCCAGAAAGTGAAGGCAGAGAGGTAGAAGTCTAAGGGGATAATGAAACCATTTCCTATACCAGAATGGAAATGTGAGAACATCACCATGTACTTTGTCACTAGACTTCCAAGGAAATCCAAAGGCAACAATGCAATCTGGTTGTTGTGGATCGTCTTACAAAGACTGCACACTTCATTTCTATTTGGGAGGATTTCTCATTGGATCATCTAGCACAGATATATATCAGAGAAGTGGTAAGGCTGCATGGAGTACCACTCTCTATTGTGTCTGACCGAGATCCAAGATTCACCTCTATGTTTTGGAAGAGTCTTCAACATGCTCTGAATACTAAAATGAACTTCAGTACGGCCTATCATCCTCAAACTGATGGCCAATCCGAGTGGACTATCCAAACACTTGAGAATATGTTGAGAGCGTGATCAATGGACTTTAAAGGAATATGGGATCAATATCTTCCTCTGGTTGAGTTCTCATATAATAACAGTTTTCACTCGAGAATCCAAATGGTACCATATGAATCCCTATATGAGAAAAGGTGCAGAACACCGGTGTGTTGGGATGAGGTCGGTGAACGTAAGATGCTTGGACCGGAAATGGTCGAGGAAATGGTGGAGAAGGTGAAAACCATTCAGCATCATATCAAGGTAGCCCAGAGTCGACAGAAGAGTTATGCAGATAATCGTCGACGAGACCTTGAGTTTAAAGTTAGAGACATGGTTTTTCTATGCATATCTCCATGGAAGAAGGTCATGAGGTTTGGAAAGAAAGGGATGTTAAGTCCAAGGTACATCGACCCCGTCGAGATTCTTGATCGTTTTGGGGTTGTGGCCTATCAACTAGCTCATCCACCTACCATGGCCAAATTACATGATGTCTTTCATGTATCCCTCTTAAGGAAGTACATACCGGACCCTTCACATGTACTCTCTTATGAGGTGGTACAGTTGGAGGATGATCTTTCTTATGAGGAGCAACTAGTGAAGATCTTAGATCGTAGAGAAAAAGTTCTACGAAATAAGACAACGCCCCTTATCAAGGTGTTGTGGTGAAACCACAAGTTTTAAGAAGCAACTTGGGAATCGGATGAAATGATGAAGCTGAGTTACCCACATCTGTTTTTGTGTGGGAAAAGGAAATTTCGAGGGAAAATTTTCTTAAGGGGCGAATATTGTAATTACCCAAAGTTTTATTTATAGAAATCCCTCTTGATATAATTAAATATATCTTTATGTAAAATGTTTATATAAAAAATCAACTTCTTTGGTTTTATGTTAAGAATTTTGACCGTTGCTAATACAGCCGTTGAACAGTGATCACATGATTAGTATAAATATAGGGCTTTAACAAATCCAATTTACTCAGACAAAAGAAACGATGGCCTTATCCTGTAGAATTGCTCCATACGAAGCCCATTTTTCGGAGCATAGAAAAGAGGTGGAGTCTTTGGGCTTTTCTCTTGACCAAGCCCAAGCTGAGCTTCATCATGTTAATCTCGAACGTGACCATCTACGGGAAAAGTGGAAGTTCATATAAATTACCACTCGAGCGATGTTATCTGAGCCACCCCAAGAGTCAATCACCATCGCACACCTTATACTTAGGTCTTATGCGGATGTTTTAAGGGGTTATGTAACAAATCTCTATTACTATGTTCATGCACATTATTTTTTTGTATATAATAATGAATATACTTTCTTGTCATTATTGATACATTGTAAATAGTTTTTAAAGTGCAAATAATGTTTCTAGTTATTATTTAATTAATAATTCTATTTTATTAAATTAAGGTATTTTTGAATTAAATAATATTTTAATAAAATATTATTATTATTATTATTAAATTAATTTTATTATATATAAATGATCATATAATTTTATTAATGCAATTGTAATATTTATCATGGTTTAAAAGCCATTTTTGTGAATACACGTGAATTTTCGATAAATGTCGGTTTTTATTTTAAAAGTGAGAATTAACATATTTAGAAAATTATTTAGATAAAATAAATTTTATTTCTGGAAACAGTACATCGAAATTATCCAATGATAAATTTTTCATAATTTTCTGAGATAGTCAAATATTTGGGTAAAAATTAAATATTGTTTAAATATAGAATGTGTTTTATGACATCATAATGACCCAATAGTGATGTAATAAAATACTATAAGATTTATGTTCGGCCAATATATGTTTTAACATTAAAATAATATGATTTTGGGTTTGTTTGACTTACTTTTCCGAGCATTAATGGACCCTTCAAGACTTATTAAACACCTTGTCTTTTTAAATTGTTTTCCATCGGAGTGTGACTCACCTCCACATAATCAGCCCTATTATTTTAATAAGTTCGGAATTTGGCCGTATAAAATATTTTTTTACTGTTCCCTTTGAAAAAAAACCATGGGTAAAAACCATGGGATGGTTTTTGGTTTGGATTAATTTAATATAAGGGGTCTCAAACCTAAATAATAAAGAATTCCTTCACCTTACCTATATAAACCCACCCAGGCTCCCACTTCCTCCACAATAAAAGCCTTTGGAGTTCATCCAAACTCTGCCCTACTCTCTATAGAATCCTCCCAAGGTTCCCCAAGCTCTCAAGAAGCCTTTCTCAAGCCTCTCTCAAGCCTTTGGAAGCACACTTCCATGTAAGGGTTTTTTCTTCCTTCCTCTTTTTTTGTCCAATTTTCTTTAAGTTGTTTTTCCCTTTTAATTTCAATTATGAATGTTGGGGTATGGTTTCACACCTCCCTCATACTTCCCTCTTTATGTTTGAATGATGGGAGACCCCTTTATCTCTCACTAAATGCCTCACATGTACACATGTTACTATGCTGAAATTCCGAAAGGAACTTCTCTCTCCTCATTTACATTCAAGCAATACTTTTTTATCATGAATATAAAATCCATTAAAATTGTTGAGACATGTATCTATATGACCTCCTTACTTTCCATTACATGTAAATATGATGAGGATCCCCTTTCTTTCACATCAACCATTTTTATGAATTCTTATGTCATGCTGTTACGCTGCCGAAATCGCACCGATTTTCTAAGCCAATGCCATCGTATAATGAATACCATGCCCATTTCTCCATTAAGGGTATTCACCTTTATGCACATTTACATATTGATTATAAAGTTTCATATATTAATTCCAGATTCCTTTATCATTGAATAAATGATTATGTTTATGGAGTCCATGTTTTATGATACATGTGGAACACTTATGCATGAAATGAAATGTTTAAGAAGGGTGTGCCCTTATAGCGCTCCAATGCATTGGGTAAAGTATAGTATCATGATACATCATGTTCAATGAGTATTGACTCATTCTAATTCAATTGCAACAAGATTTTACTCATGCATCATGTGCAATGAGGATTTACTCATGCTCCATGTGCAATGAGCCTTGGCTCATGCTAATTCCATGTTAAGTGTTGTTGCCACATTTCCATGTTATGATTATCATGATTTATCATGCCTTTATGTTCATGTTTCTCTTGTGATCTATTTATATGCATATTTTCTCACATTTATTGTACTCCTCATGTATTCCATGTTTATTCCCTTACTGGGCTTTATAGCTCGCCCCTTTTCTTATGCATGTCCTCAGGTTATCCCATGCAATGCTAAGTACGAGGGAATATAGTGGTCATGCAAAGGAATTTTTCAATAAAGATGTTGTATTTCATGTTTTAATTTGTTATGTAATGATCCTAATTCCCAAATACACTAGACCTCTCGATCATCCATGTTGTATCAAGTGAATAGTTTATGTAATAAATCATGTTTAAGTTTGTAATAAAAGCTGGGTTGTTATAAATAGTGAAAAGACACTAGTGGGAGATTGAGAGATATCTTACAGGTAATCCTATTAGAGGATACACCTTCATCCATACAATTACAAAAATTAAGTCTTGTATTGGTAATTGGTGAAAATGGAGATTTTTTCATAGGGAAGTAGGGAACCAATGAATCAATCTACCAAGTCATTCTCTTATCCACCACATCACAGTAATGTATCAGGATACATACTTTGTGGAACATGATTATCCCCTAACATATGATAATATTCATTGTTTATAATATAATATTCATGTGTTTTATTAATCGTAGTCACCATTATTAGTGCATTTTACACTTTAAACATTATTTTACATTATGATTGCATTTCTTTCTTAAAATGCACTATTACATGGTACCTTCTTGAACATATCATAAAACACATAATTTTCATGATTTTATATTTTATTTTCAGGTATACCATGATATAAGGAACAATTAATTATTTTGGAGCACTTGGAGATTCAATTTGGAAGACCACCAAAGTGGGCCTTGAACCAACAAGGTTCTGGGTGAAGTGAAGTAGATATCAGCCCAATAAAAGTACTCTAGACGACAAGATACAAGAACAATGATTCTGAAAATTTAAATGAAGATATAGGATATTATGGGGAACATTTTATTAAACAGTGGTCCATGTTAATTCGGACGTTTTAATGGTGTTCCAGGGGACCCAAGTTGTTGATTAAATTCTGGGCCAGATTCTGAGGCCGAGAAAAAACAGCCCACCATTTTAATCATATCTCGTGAACTGAAAATTATTGTGCTCTGATATTGTATAGTATTTTAGGAGACATAAGAGGATAAATTTTATCCTTATATGTCCCACTCTAATTATTCCATCTATAAGGACCTTTCGGTGCATCTTTGCGGTGGATGCAAGGTGGCTTCCACTTCGGGGGAAGAGTGGAAAAGTCCAATCTACATTAATTTTCCACCCAACTAGGACAACAAAAATTAATTAATGACACATGTAAAGATGGGGGATTGGAAAAAGGCTTCCTAAATTCCTATTTAAGGCATTAGTGGTGGATTATTTGGAGTATCTTGGTGCTTTGTTTTCATTGTAATGTTATTATGCCAATTTGTCTTTGTGACATTTTTCCTTCTCATGTAAGTTGTTCGAATCACTTTAGTTTTAATAAAAGATATTCTTCTATTATTATGTTCTGATTAATATCACCTTGATACCGTTTCCCCAAGGTGTGAGCTTTTTCTCACCAAATCTTGTGATTTTTTTCACACAATGGTGGAGTGATCTTTATTTTTTTGTTTTTACTTCTTCAATTCCACCCTCGTATGTCTACTTCCCGATTACGTTGAAGAAATGTCATCAAGGGATAGCTTACTCTTTTATGGGTTGATCTAATGGAGTATCAAGGGGATATATTGGATGCTATTTATCACCCTCTAAATTTTATTAATTTCTTTTATTTTATTTTCTTTCATTCAATGATTTTCTCTCTTCCTCTTCCTTATTGAATTTATTCACCCCACTTTTATGTGCTAATTAGATCCTCTACCTTGGAGTGCTCATGAAAATGATCCTATAAGTGAATAGGTGATTAGAATGTGTTTTTGAAGGTGTTTAATCTGTAAGTTATGAGGTTAGTTTGAGTTCATTGCATGACTCCTTCTCGAGTTTATGAAATTGAAATCGTAAAAAAGGGAATTCATCCAATCCACCCTGAGCTATAACCTAGAATCAACCCATTTTCTTATAATTTGAATTCAAATTGATATATTAGTGTTCTATTTAAAATCCATCTAAAATCAACCCAAGTTTTCCAATTCACCATCTATTTATATTTTGTGTCTAAAGGTTCTTCTTAGGTCTCTGAGGATTTGACAAACCAAGCTACACTACAAGCGACCGCTTAACCCTTAAAACATGGGTAAATTTGGGAGAAACCAAATTTTGGCATCATTTTCGAGGACTAAGTAAGTTAATTATACCAAAAACCTTCTTTTCTCACCCCCATTATTCTATTCTCACCCAAATTCTCTTATATTTTCCCTTTCTCACATTTTTTCTTTTAGCGCATGTCCGCCTACACCAGTGATAACTCAAACAGATTAGTTATGGTGGAAAATCCTAGGATAGGGGAGTTAAGATCATTTAAGGGATTATTCACATTTGATCCAAATATTCTTGAAACTCTAAATTCACCAATTAAAACAAGTCAAATTGAGGGTCTTCAAAGAAATCAAATGGTAAACCTTGTGGGTGATCAGATGGGAAACCTAAACAAAGAAGCTCCAAAGATAGGGAATGTGTTCAATCAAACCATGAACGAATACCTCACTCCAGCATGGACCAATGGCCCCTAATTCATTATACACAATTCCCTAGGAGATACCAACTACATCTTTAAACCCCATGTCCTAAACCACCTTCAAACATTCCATGGAATGGAGTCTGAGATGCCCTACCATCACGTTAAGGAGTTCAATGACATTGTAGAAACCATGTGTCCCCCACATCAACATGAATCATCTAAAATGAATATATTTACCTTTTCATTAAAGGATAGAGCTAAAATTTTCTAAATAATTTTAGACCATCATCCATAAACTCTTGGGACCAATTACAAAAGAAATTATACAAAAAATACATTCCCCACCACAAAACAATAGTACTTAAAAAGAGCATCCCAAACTTTTTGGAAAAATAGGGAGAGTCATTCTATGAAACATGGGAGAGGTTCAAAGACACCCTAAACATGGTTCCACGGCATGGTTTTTCTATTCCTGAACAAGTGAGAATTTTCTATTAAGGGTTGGGCCTGGGGAACAAACAATTCATTGACATGATGTGTAATGGGACCTTTAAAAACAAATCCCCAAATGATTCTTATGAGTATCTAGAAATCCTAGCTGACCAAAACCAAACATGGGGAACATAACCTTATTCTGAAAATCCACAAAGAACTAATGGAATGCATACACTTAGAGAAGAGTAAATCCTCAAGGCTAAACCCTCAGAACTCACTAGGAAGGTTGAAGGGATAGACCTTAGAAAAATCCATGAAATCCAAATTGTAGACCCTGTTTGCACAATTTGTGACAAACATGACCACAAAACAGACAACTTCCCAACCATTCTATACATAAAGGATGTTCTTATAGGAGGACCACTTTCTAAATTCAATTCCCTAAACTTTAAAAATCCCCAATACCAAAACACATTCAACCCAAGGTATAATTACCACCCAGGTTTCTGCTGGAGAGATAACCAACAACCTAGCCATCCACAGAGACAAAATCCGTACCCCCATTAGAACTACCAAACACAAAACTAGTTCCAAACCCAACATATCCAATACCAACAACCACTGCTCCATTTTCAAAAAACCATCCCACCTCCAAAATATCCCCCTAGGATAAACCAATATTCTCAAGCACCAACCCAAACTATTCCACAATTCGTACTAGAACAACTAAGCAAACAAATGGAAAGGATGAACTCGGAAGTCTCTTCCCTAAAACAAGAAATTCAAGCCATTAAAATGGAAAGGCACCCATGCCTACACAAGATATTCCAAAACAAACAGTAAGGGGAGATTCAAGTTTCACTCAAACAACTCATGAACAACTAAAGGTTGTGACTATTTTAAGAAGTGGGAAATCAATTAAGAAACCTGAACAACAAATTCAAAACCCATCTGAAGATTCAAACATGGATTAAAATTCAAATGAACCAAATGATCAAACTCAAAAAACATGATAACATTGTTAAAGAAACAACTCTTCAACAAACAACCCTGCAACTTGCACCATTTCCTCAATACATGAGGGGGAAAACCAAGCTTGAATTTAATGAAACATTGAGGGAAATATTATCACAAGTAAAGTTGAACATTCTAATACTAGATTCTATTCAAACCATTCCTGCATACTCAAAATACCTTAAGGAACTCTGCACATTTAAAAGGAAATTCTCACATAAGAACCAAGTCCTTTTAGAAGAAAATTTTAGCACAACAATTCAAGGGATCGTTCCTCCTAATTTGAAAGACCCAGGTTGCCCTTACATAAATGTTGAACTAGGAGAGAGAAAAGTTTCCAAGGCCTTGTGTGACCTATGTGCTAGTGTCAATATCATCCCCAATGTTGTGTACTTCCTGGTAGGCCTAGAAGAGCTCCAACCTACATCTATCACACTTCATCTTGTTGATCATATAATTAGGGTTCCAAAGGGGATTTTGAAGTACATTCTAGTAAAGGTTGAAAACTTCATCTACCCTACTAACTTCATTGTCCTTGACAAACATCTATCCTTAGGAAATAAGGAACAAACCCAAATCATCATTGTTCATCCTTTCCTTGAAACAATCAACTCTATAATCTGAGTTCAAAATGGGAACATGACCATCAGCTTTGGAAACATGAGTCTAGACATGAACATCTACAATAAAAGCTCACAAATAGGGAATGGTGAGGAAATTTATGAAGTAAACATGATAGGAATCAGTGATAATGAATCCATAGAACATCAAGGAATATTTGATGGATGTTTAAGTTAGGATGATATTGATTTCCTTTGTTCACATGAAGGAAGTTTATCTCCTTGGCTTGAATCATTTTCAAATTTCTCTTATGATGAAGTCTTAGGTCCAACAATAAGTGAAACCTTTCAGGAAACCACTTTCATGGAGACTAATAAAACTTCCTTCCCTAAGTATGATCAAGCCAATCTAGTAGCTGAAACTTATACATGTGGGGAATCAATCCTATCTAAAATTCTAGGAAACAAATTTGATCTTGATCCAATGTCCTAGTCTTTTGCTGAAATTCTAAAAAAACTGAACTTGAATTAAAGGAACTTCCCGCTGCACTCAAGTATGACTTCCTAGGGGACAATCAAACACATCCTATTGTCATTTCTTCTTTTCTTGAATCCAATCATGGAAGATTCTTCTAGATGTCCTTAGGAAACATAAGAAATCCATGGGTTGGACCCTGTCTGTTATTCCTGGGATTAGCCCACTTATTAGGAATCATGGGATTGTTCTAGAATCTGATTCAAAGTCATGTCATCAAACTCAATGGTGAATCAATCCTAACCTCATGGAAGTAGTGAGAAAAGAACTTCTAAAATTTTTAAAAGTTGTTATCATATATCCCATAGCTGAGAGTGAGTGGGTGAGCCCAATCCAAGCTATTCCAAAGAAGGATGGAATCACAGTGATAACTAATGAGGATGGAGAGATTCTTCCAACAAGGGTGAGTAGTGGATGGAGAGTCTGCATTGACTATAGGAAGCTAAACTCATTTACCAAGAAGGACCATTTCCCCTTACCACCCATTGATCATTTCCTTGAGAGAGTGGCAGGTCATACCTTCTATTGTTTCTTAGATGGGTACTCAGGTTATAATCAAATTGAGGTCTCCCTAGTGGATAGAGGGAAGACTACATTCACATGTCTATTCATCACCTTTTCTTTCAAATGCATGCCCTTCGGGTTATGCAATGACCCTAGAACATTCCAGTGGTGCATGATGGGAATATTCTCAGACATGGAAGGATATTTTCTAGAGGTATTCATGGATGACTTCTCTATGTTTGGGGATACATTTGAGGGATGTCTGAGGAATGTGGAGATATTTTTGTTAATATTTTTAGAAAATAATATGGTCTTTAACTGGGAAAAATGTCATTTCATGGTTAAATAAGGACTAGTCCTTGGACATCTTGTGTCGGGTATGGGAATTGAAGTCGATAAAGCGAAGGATGACATCATTTTTTACCTTCCATCACCCAAAACTGTCAAGGAAGTGAGGTATTTCTTATGAAAAAAATTGTTTTTATAGAATATTCATTAGGAGATTTTATTTAATCACTCATCCCCTTTGTGGTCTGTTAGTAAAGGATGTTCTATTTGTTTGGATAGAAAGATATAAGGATTCATTATCAACCCTAAAATTATCTCTCACCTCTCCTCTAATCATGAGATCCCCAAATTGGAACCTTCCTTTTGAACTGATGTGTGATTCTAGTGACTTTTCATTAGGATCTCTATTAGGACAACGTTGTGATAAAACTCATTATGTAATTGCATATGCAAGAAAATCCTTAAATGATACCCCAATCAACTACAAGACCACTGAGAAGGAGTTACTTGTTGTTGTGTTTACTTTAGAAAATTTTAGGTCCTGCCTCTTAGGATCCCCCATAATTGTGTTCACTGACCATTCTAATCTGAAATACCTTTTCCAGAAACAAGACTCTAAGGCTAAACTAATTAGGTGGGTCCTTATCTTACAAGAATTTGACCTCACAATCAAGGAACAAAAGGGTGTTGAAAATTTTATAGCACATCATCTCTGTAGGATATAATTTAATGAAAAATTGTCTCACCTTTATGTGTCTAATTCATTCCCTGATAAACACCTATACTCTATGAGTGATTTCCCTTGGTATGCCAACATAGCCAACTTCTTAGTTACAAAAGTAATTCAAAAATTCTTAGGTACTCAAGATAGAATGAAATTCAATTATGATGTCAGTCACTATGTGTTTGATGATCCATACCTCTATAAGTTTTTCCATGACCAAGTCATTAGGAGGTGTGTCCCAGAATCTGAACAAGATTCCATCCTTAAATTCTGTCATAGTGAGGCATGTGGAGGACACTTTTCCTCTAAGAAAACTTCTGATAAGGTTCTTCATAATGGTCTCTTCTGGACCACCCTCTCAAGGGACTCATACTCAGTTTGTCAAAGTTTTCCTATGTGTCAACATGTAGGTTCCATCAAAAAAAGGAATCAAATGACACTCACTCCCATCTTAGTAATTAAAATCTTTGACTGCTGGGGAATCGATTTCATGGGTCCCTTCCCAAACTCTAGGGAATATTTTTACATCCTTTTATCTATCGACTATGTCTCAAAATGGGTTGAGGCGATTCCTAAAAAATCTAATGATCATCAAAATGTGATTAGATTTCTCAAGGAAAACATCCTCTCTAGATTTGGAAATCTTAGGGCTATCATTAGTGATCGTGAAACTCATTTTTGCAATCTTCCATTATTATCACTCATGGAAAAGTATGGAATTTATCACAAAGTGTCAAATGCTTACCACCCACAAATCAATGGTCAATATGAGTTAGCCAATCGAGAAATCAAACAAATTCATGAGAAAACAGTTAATCCATCTAGGAAATATTGGTCAAAAAACTGTTAGATGCTCTTTGGTCCTACCTAACTGCATTTAAACCCATTTTAAGAATGTCCCCATATAGATTGGTTTAGGGTAAAGAATTCCATTTTCCATTGGATATTGAACAAAAGGCCTTTTGGGAAATTAAGAAAATGAATTATGACCTCTCATTGGACGAAACAAAAAAGGAAATTATATCTCAATGAACTTGAGGAACTTAGGATGGAGTCTTATGAGAATTCAAGGATAAATAAAGATAAAGTACAAGCCTACCAATATCGAAATATTAAAGCTAAACACATTGTACTGAGTAAACCTATTCTTTGTTATAGTTCTAATCTTCATTTACACATGGGAAAGTTGACATCCAGATGGTCAGGACCATACATAGTGTATAAGGTTTACCCCCATGGGGCTGTAGAAATTCAAGATCCCACCAATGGTCAAACCTTTAAAGTTAATGGCCATAGAGTCAAACCATTCATTGAACCATTTCAAAAACAGTAAGTTATTGGAGACTTGTGTGAACCAACCTAATATGAGGAAAATACTTAAACAATTATGGGTTTAAATCGAGCTAGCGACTTTAAAAAAAAGTGATGCATGGGAGGAAACCCATGGTTTTCATTTTTTCATTCATTTAATTAGTACCTAAGACTATTTACATGTTCTTATTTTATGAGTAAGGATGGGTATGAAAGGGGAGCACCATATTCATCTGTGTCATGTGGTGTGATCCCTGAGTAATACCTTACCCAGAAATTTAAGAGAAGACAGTGTATCATCGGTTTGTTTTATTTCTATGTGTTTGTATGTTAAGGGAAAAATAAAAAAAATCCTTAGACTTTTGACATGTTCTTCTTTTATGAGTAAGGATGGGTATGAAAGGGGAGCTCCATATTCACCCGTGTCACGTGGTGTGATACCTAAGTAATACCTTACCCAGAAATTTAAGAGAAGACAATGTATCATCAGTTTATTTTATTTTTATGTTGTTGTGGGTTAAATAAAAAATAAAAAATAATAATAATTTAGATTGTTTACCTATTCTTATTTTATGAGTAAGCATGGATATGAAAGGGGAGCACCATATTCATCTATGTCACGTAGTGTGATCCCTGATTTATACCTTACACAGAAATTTAAGAGAATACAATGTATCATCAGTTTATTTTATTTTATTTTTATGTTTTTTTAGGTTAAAAAATATACCAAAAAAATAAAAAAAATTAAATACATTTCATAGGTCATTGGGAAAATCCTGTCACAACCATCCAAGCCACTCAGACTCAAACTTGAACTGAACGGATATTGGGGAATGCATTTTCAACATCAACCACCAGGTGACTTCATTCCATAATTTTCATTTTCAATGTCTTCATTGAACTTATCTCCTGCCCCATCTAAGTTTTCATTTCTTTAAACACCAGGGATAGTGTTATTCGATTTTGGGGGGAGATGAAAAAAAATAATTAATTTTTTTCATCATAAAATGTGTGGAAGGAAAATTTTCATAAACCTTGAACATGATAAACCAAATTTCAAACTCTAAAATTGGATATCAAATAATTTTTCATTCCTTGATTATGATTTTAATGCATGTTTAAGTTCAGGTGCATAGATTTTGGAAAGTGTGGTTATCCGATGTGATTTTTCACCATTTATATTTTCATCCATTAATTTAAAAAAACACAATGCATGTACTCTAGATTGTGGGGTATTAGTTTGAGTTCTTGGGGTCCATAATAAGTTGCATAGGTTTGGTGATCATTTTAATTTTAATATGAGTATTCCAAAAAAATCAATTGTGCATAGAGCAATGGATTGACCTAATGTGTGGCTTTCGGAACTTGGGGATCGTGACTCCATAGTTTTCTAGCCCATAGTTTGGCATTTTATCTATATTTATGGTCATTTGAATGTGTTTTTGATTGATTTAACTTGAGATGATGCCCGAGTATGTGATCTTCACTTGGTGCCCTATGGTTTTTGAGCCTGGGAGTCATCTGCAAAGTCTTGCTACATGGGTTGACTCGATTGAGTTCAATTTCAATTACGATGGAAAAATTTCAAAACAAACAAACAAACAAAAAAATGGAAAAAAATGAATACTCATCTTAATATTTAATTTTGATTCCTCCTAGCGCTTTCATCTTTTCTCCCTCGAATGAAAATGAACCCCATGTCTATTGTGACGCACAACACTTCATCATGATTAATTGAAATTGGATGAAATATGGAGATGAATTTGCACAAACTAATGGGATTTTACTTAGGATATGCCTATGTAAATAGTTTGTTTTAAATTATTTTTATGGGTTTCATAATTTTTTGTAATGAGATCTATGGGTGAGAAATGTGTATTAAAATATTTTTTGAAAAGGGACTTCAAATTTCATATTTTTGAGATATATTTTGCTTGGGACTAGAAAAAATCAAGTTAGGGGGTGTGATTAGGCCCTAAAAGTGGATAATATTCATTTTTTATAATATAATATTCATGTTATTTATTAATCATAGACACCATTATTAGTACATTTTACACTTTGAACATTATTTCACATTATGATTGTAATTCCTTCTTAAAATGCACTATCACATTATACCTTCTTGAACGTCTCATAAAAAACATAATGTTCTTTATTTTGTATTTTATTTTCAGTTATTTCATGATATAATAAACAATTAATTTTTTTTGGAGCACATTAAGATTCAATTTAGAAGACCACCAAAGTGGGCCTTGAACTAACAAGGTTCTAGGCAAAGTGAACTGGATATCACCCCAATGAAAGTATTGTATAGGATAGGATACAATCACAATAATTATGGAAATTTAAATTCAGATAGAGGGTATTATGGGGAACATTTTATTATATAGTGTTCCAAGCTAATTAGTGCGTCTTAATGGTGTTCTAGGTGGCCCAAGTTGATGATGAAATTCTGGGCCAGATTCTGAGGCCCGTGAAAACAGTCCACCATTTTAATCATATCTCATGAACCAAAATTTATTGTGGGCTTAAATTTTACTGGAATTTAGGAGACATGCGGGGATAAATTTTATCCTTATATGTCCCACTCTAATTCATCCATATCGAAGGTCTTTTCAGTGCGTCTTTGCGGTGGATGCAAGCTGGCTGCCACTTCAAGGGAAGAGTGGAAAAGTCCAATATACATTAATTTTCCACCCACCTGGGCCCACAAAAATTAATTAAAGACACATGGTATGATGGGGGCTCGGCCATATTATTCCTAAATTACAATTTAAGGTAGTAGTGGTGGAGGATTTTGAGGATCTTGGAGCTTTGTTTTCATTGTAATTTTATTATGCCAATTTGTCTTTGTAACGTTCTTCCTTCTCATGTAAGTTGTTCGAATCACCTTAGTTTTCAATAAAAGTTCTTATTCTTCTCTTATTCTGTTCTTCTTCATATCACCTTGATAACTTTGCATCAATGTGTGAAATTTTTCACACCAAACCTTGTGATTTTGTTCACACAACGGTGGAGTGATCGTTATTTTGTTGTTTTTACTTCTTCAATTCCACCCTCATAAGTCTACTTCCCGCTTTCGTTGATGAAATGTAATCACTGGTGGGATAAATATTTTATTGTTTTATCCAAGGGAGTAGCAAGGTACTGGATTGGATGTTATTTATCACTCTCTAAATTTTATTATTTTCTTTTATTTGAGTTTCTTTCATTCAATGATTTTCTCTCTTCCTCTTCCTTATGGAATTTATTCACCCCAATTTTATGTGCTAATTAGATCCTTTACCTTGGAGTGATCATGAAAATGATCCTACAAGTGTATAGGTGATTATCATGTGTTGCTGAAGGTGTTTAATCAGTAAGTGATGAGGTTAGTTTGAGTTCATTACATAAATCCTTCTCGAGTTTATGAAATCGAAATCGTAAAAAAAGGGAATTCATCCAATTCACCCCGAGCTATAACCTTGGATCAACTCATTTTCTTATAATTTGAATTAACATTGATATCATAGTGTTCTATTTAAAATACATCTAAATTCAACCCAATTTGGCCACTTCATATCCAAAAATCCATCTCTTTATATTTCGTGTCTAAAGGTTCTTCTTAGGTCTCTAAGGATTCGACAACCCGAGCTACACTACAAGAGACCACTTAACCCTTAAAACTTGGGTAAATTTTGGTTAAACGAGAACTCTTCAGCATAAGAAGAAAAATTGTACTTCACCACTAAAATATCTTCACAACTATATCAAAATAGTACATCTTAAGAAATATTGATTTAGACATATAAATTAAACAAAATGAGATGTATTAAATGAATATAATATCTCTAATGATCAATTATAATGATCTCCTCAAAATAGTTCTCTCCCTTAAAATTAGATAAACGAGGAAGAATCTAGCAACACCTATATTTTCAAACCAACAACACAGTAAGGGAGAAATCACTATTCTATGGGAGAAGTTTGATAATTATATAGAGTTTATTATTCTATCTCTATGGAGAAACTATTTCCCTAAATAGAATAAGGTCCCATTAATGTAAATTTGATCCTTATTAATGTCCTATTTGATACTGATGTATCACAATCTTTTCTTCATTATCATGAGGTTAAACAATTTACCTTGTACATAGAGATAATGTCTCACATCATGAGAAAAAAAACACATCTGGGTTAGGGAGAATTCATGGGATGCAAGTGAACATATAGTACTATTATAATTTACTTAGTATAGTTCCTCTAGGAGTTTGCCATCTTAGAGGTAGATATTCTTTATTTAATATTTGTAATGGACTAGTAAGTTGAATTCAAATATTATATTAATTATTATACCCAGAAAGTAACTTTCACAACCCTAGTTAGAGTTGTTCACTTGTTTAAAGGGGATTAGGATATGAATGCTATAAAACAATGATCTTTAATGATAATAGAGGAAAACCTTTCTTTTTAGATGGAAATAATGACTCTATAAAATATATAAGAAACTAGAAATACGACTCCTCCAACAATAGTGGACCGATACCTAGATGTATTTATAAATTATTTCTATATGATACCCCTTGAATGGGAAATCAAATTTTCTATATATCCACTTATGGTAGAAATACATATTTCACTTATTTTATATATAATGGACTAAAAAAAGTTTTGGTAATTACAGGTCAAGGTAAAATAATTTTAGAGAAAGGGATTCATTGGACCAATTCCATTTCATTGGGATTACGTGGTTATATTAAAAAAGGTCGATAGTTCATTTTGACTATGAGTTGACTATCATAAACTAAATCATGTTGTGATAAAGAATCGATACCCACTTCCCTTAAATATATTATTTATTTAATCAATTTAAGGGAGATGAGTTTTTATCTAAAATTGATCAATGATTGGTATATCATCAACTCAATGTTATGAAAGAAGATATTACAAAGACAACATTTAGGAGTTCATATGACCATTATGAATAAGCTATCATATCCTTTGGTATGATTAATTTACATTAATTTTTTATATCCTTGATGAATTGTATCTTCCATATTTTTCTTGTTTCCTTAATTTTGGTATTTTTTATGATATTTTTTTACTCTTGAAGAACAAATGTCCTAGAGAAGAATAAGGAGATTGTATTGATCATATTGCTTTATCATCATATTTATGCTAAATTTTCTTTGTGTGGATTCTAGATATATGAAATATGTTCCTTTGTGAATAAAATCACTAAAAAAGGAATATTTGTTTACCCCAGGAAAAAAAATATGTCATTTCTTGGTAGCCACATAATAATCTCTTCAACATATACAGTTTTTTTGGATTATCTTCCAATTTTTGTCACTTTGATTCAAATTTATCTTGGATTTATTCTCTCTTGAATGCCTAAATAATAAATTTAATTCCTTAAAAATGAATTAATGATTATCAAAACCCATTTCATAGGGTTAAATATCATATTATAATGGCTCATATCCTGGTCCTACCAAAACTAGGTTAGGGATATGTGGTATATTATAATACATCTAGATCATTATTAGGTTTTGTTATTATATATGGAGATGATGATGTGGTATATCAATCAAGATAGTTTTAAAACATGAAAATAATTATCTAACTCATGACCTAGAGTTATCTAAAGTGGTCCATGACCTAAAAAGAAGGAGGCACTATCTCTTTGGGGAAATTGTTACTATCTTAACTAATCATAAAAGCATGAAATAAATATACTTTTAGTGAGACTAAAACTGGAGAAAATGATGTTGGATGTATTATCTCAAGGTCTTTGACTTTAAATTAGTCTATACAGTAGGGAATGGAAATTCAATGGATGATTATTTGAGTTGGAATTAATATAATGAGATGGTGATAGAATCTCAAGGTCAATGGTAATTGATGAGTGTCATTATTTAAATTCATATTCTATTTTTCTAAATATAATGAAAAAGGAGTTTTCTTCTTGGTCACTATTCCTCCTGATTTGATTGAATTATTTAGATAGGCTCAATGATCATATCATAACTAAATCACCATTATGTAAAACCCAAATGATGAGGAGACAATGGATGACTGGGAAGAGGATGAAAACATAGTGATGTGTTTTAATAACTAAATTTTGGGTCAATAATATTTCCAAGAATAGATTATTTTAGGGTACCTCCATTGGAAAAAATTCTATTCACCGTGTTATTTAACAAATGTTCATGGAAATGAAATATTGTTTCTGGTGGACAGATATTAAAAGAATTATTTCATATTATGTTAGTAAATGCTTCACTTTTCAACAGGTAAAGGTTGATCATCAACATCCATTTATCATGTTTTAATATATTACTTTACCTATATGGAAATGGAATAAAATTTCCATAAACATTATAATAGTTCTACCATAGATGCTTTAGAAGAATGATTCTATTTGGGTAATTTTCAATAGGCTCATAATGTCATAAAATTTTCTCCCAATTTGACAATTAAAAAAGTTAGAGGATATATAAATAATTTATATTCATGAAGTGGTAATGCTTCATAGAGTACCTACAACCATTTACACTGATAAAGATCCTTAATTTACTTCATGGTTTTGTAAGTCTTTGCCACATGCTCTTGGAACCCAGTTGATCATGATCGTGGAATATCATCCTCGGAATGATGGGTAGTCATAAAATATGATTCAAACATAGGATTATATTCTTAGATATTATTTTATGGATTTTAGTGTCTAGTGGGAAGATTATCTTCCATTAGTGTTGTTATCAGATAATAATAGTTTTCTAGAAATGAAACTTAAGGATTTTTTTGAGGCATTCTATAACCATCCATATCTCTCTCCATTTTGTATCATATAAATATAAGAAACCACCCAAATTTGACCTAGTATTTTCAAGGGGACTATGGAAATGATTTGGATGATCAGGAAGCACATTTTTATAGCCCAGATCCAACAAAAAAATATAAATATCATCATAATATCCAATTATCTTATGATGTAGGTGACATGATTTGTTAAAATCATTACATTAATTGGTTCTTCGTCATTATGGAAGGAAATGAAAACTAGATTCATCAGTATGTGGGACTATTTGGGATTCTGAAATATATCAGAAACATTTCAAATCAATTACCTTTATAGTAAAGAGTCAGTGTTGTACAAAAAACATCATGTCACTAAACTAAAGAAGTAATAGTCAAATCATAGTCATGTGATTAGTTGGGATCATGTTACACTTGAACCCGATGATACATTTTTATATGCACCGATTCGTATTTTCAAAAGAGAAGTGAATGTATTCTGGGGTAAGTTTATTCTGTTGGTCTATGTATTATTAAAACATTTTGAGATTCAATAAGAGACTTGGTTGTGAGAAAATGATATTCTTGATCAATGGGCAAAAAATATATATAGCACCACCAAATTAAAACATTCAAAGTATGTAAATCCTAATGGTGAGGGGAATGTAACACCACTATTTTGAGGTAATTACTATTTTATTTTTTTTAATCATTTTAATGATTTTTGGGGTTTGGGAATTGATTATAGGTTTTTCAGAGATTTGGGTGTTTTTTGGGTCTATAAAGGTATACCAAAGACAGAAACATGCCATGGTGGATAGTGTGGTTCACTCGAGGTCCATCTATGTTACACAAGAACCAAAAAATGCACAAGGGAGACCATGATCAATTGGTGGATTTGGACATGGCATGTTGGAACTGTAGATATGGAACATAATCAGAGATACCTAACAACTCCTTGGTACATGATCATTTAGGTGAAAAACGCCTAAAGGTTTTCCTACACATCATAGTGGCTCATCATGGTGAGAATTCTAGGTCGAGGTTTAGATAAATTCAAAATGGTCATGGTGGGTGTAACACATAGTGGGTTCTTTTAGTCAATATTTTGAAATACATCATA
Organism: Viscum album; assembly: GCA_963277665.1. Classification (NCBI taxonomy): domain Eukaryota; kingdom Viridiplantae; phylum Streptophyta; class Magnoliopsida; order Santalales; family Viscaceae; genus Viscum; species Viscum album. The sequence continues at coordinate 722,281,374 of OY728122.1, read as the reverse complement.
TGTGTACCGATTCTCAATGAGGCCTTATGATGTTTAATGATGTCATGTGAGATCTTCTTGAGTGGTTTTTAAATCTTTTTTACTATAAATTATCTCTCATGCCCCCAATTCATCCTCTTCTCCTTAGGGATTTAAATACAGAATATTTTATGGTGATTTTGGTATAACTCCAAAGGTGGTATATAGTAGTTATTATAATTGGTTATTGTTGTACTAAAGTAAGAGGTGGGTGGTTTTTACCCAATTCCATGTTCTCTATAATGTGAAGTCTCTTTGATTTTGAAAATAAATTCATTACAATTTGAAATGAAATTATCATGCTAAAAATATGATGGGTTATATACTCACTGGTTGGTTCTTGAAACATGGGTTGTGGGGGACACTCCTAAAATGGTTTATGAATTTATTAATATATTTTCATAAAAAAATAAATATTTATATTTTAGAACTTTTAATGGTACGGTTGGTGTGTGTTCTTGTGCATTGGACATTTTCTAGAGGAACTTTTTCATAGGTCCATTTTGGTAAAATGATTATAACTAAGTAAAAACTTGTTGGTGGAAGGATTTATACTCCCATAAAAGGGATGTTCCATTTATCATGCATGGGTTTGAGTGTGGGGGGAGGAAAGTATATTCCAAGTGACCTATAAAGAAATTTTTTTTCTGCATATGATAACAATATTTCTAGGGACCTAATATTGAATTTATTCCTACCTGTTTCATGTATAAAACATGCTAATATTTTAATGGATTTTTATTTTGTAAAAATGTTTTATTAAAACATTGATATAAATTGTTTTTTAGTTGATTTTCATATCCAAAAATTCTTGTGGTATTTCTTATTATGTTGTTATACTTAAACCCTGCATGTGAACTTTCTTGCGTATAGGGATGTTTTTTCCATTATACAGGAATGGGAAAGATTTAATATTTCACTTGTAATTTTTCTTGATGTAATTATCATGGATTCTAGAGACGGATGTTGGGAGTTGGTTGTGTTTTATGATTCTACAGGAGTGTTTCCTTGGTGTCCGCATCTTAAATTATTTTGAAGTCTTAGTCATTATCATTTATTATTCCTATCATAACACTAATTATACATCTTTTAATACTTTTATTTTATATAATTAATCAATCATAATTTATATAATTTTGTTTTTTTTTACTTTGGGTTTGTATGTGTGTGTTTTTGTGTGTATGTTTGTAAAAAGGGTAAAATTCTCCCCCAATTTCTTATTAAAATAGTGTCATTTATTTCCTACATTTGGTTTTTCGGAAATGTCACATAAGGTCATTAAACCTCAACTCTATTAAATATAATGGTTAGTGTCAGGTTATTACATGTGTTTCTATACACATTACCATATTCCAAAATATTATCAAGTCTTCCAAATCTATTTCTCATAAACAATCTATTCCCATTATGTGAATATAGTTCAGTAATTTTTTCCAAATATTTAGTAATTATCATGCCTGTTTATGTACATATACTACCTGTATGATTTGAAATATTAGTAAAATTGTCTATAACCTTATACCCAAACCTCAAAAATCACCAAAACATTCCAAAAAAAATTGTCACCATTGGAAACATATTTTTTATATTTTCTAGATTTCTATGCTTTGTAATTTTTGGGTTTACACCCCACTCTTTTAATTTATTCTTAGAGAGATTATATTATAAAATTTTCCCACATACACACTTTTTAATGGTGGTTTTCTTCATAATTTTACCAACCCACATTTATATATATTTATCATTTTTTTTATAACTATTTAAGAATTTTGGGATACTTTTTTCAAATAACCCTAGGTGAATGCTTCTCTTAATGATATAAATATATATTTACCACATTATGAATATATTTTGTGGGAAAATACTTGTGTGAGACTTGATTTATAGAACTATTATTTTCATTAGCTTTGGATGTTCCAGGTTGATTAACTTCTAGATTATTTTGTTTTTCCTCCATCTCTAAACACTCTAAAATGAGAGTATTATTCTCAATAACAACTGATCTTAGCTTATGATCCCACTGACTCTTCATATTATAAAACACATATTCTTGTATCTTTCTAATTTCATTCAAGGTGTGATAAATATTCTTAATTATTTTTTCCTTAACACTTAATTGGGATTCTTTGACTCTTATACCAATCTATTCATTTCATTCAATATACAGATCTTCTCATCACTAATATTACTCATCATATCTTTCTAATAGATGAATAATTTCATGTTTCCTTCATATATTGAAATTTTCTTTATTTTAATCTATAATTATTTGCTTTAGCATAAAATTTATTGGTAAGAGAGTTTAATTTTTTATAACAATTCAACAATAAATTTTTTATTGCTTTTTCATCTTCTATCAGCTATGATTTTTTATCATCTACTTCTTGAATAAATCCAAATATATGATTAAAAAATTCATAAGTAACTTTATTAATGTAGTCTTAGACTTTATAGTATATATTATTAGTATCTTTAATTCAATCAGTTACATCAAAACTTTATCTACTTTCACCACTCTTAACCCTTCATAAAATGATGGTTCTTAAATTCTTTAGATATTCTCAATTTTTGGCTTTTTATATTTCCTTTTTTCAATAGTCTTGGGATAGAATTCAATATATTTAACAATAGGAAAATAATTACATTCATCTATTTTATAAACTTATTCAAAAATAGATTAAAATATAATCTTTATCTAATTTAGATAAAATACTAATTCAAGTAAATGAAGATCTTACCAGAGGGAACCTGGCCTATGATAGAACTTGAAATTCCCATAGGTATTATTGAAGACTTCTGATAGGGTAGGTGAATAATTTGTGGTCTAATGTTTAATTATTATCATGTCATTTTTAAAATCTTTAACCCCACATTTACATGAACTTATATTATCAGCTAAAATAGATGGATCTATTTTATATTCAAAAAAGAAATTATATAACATGAAATAAAAGAAAATAATTCAAATATAGCATATGCTATTTACAAGGATTTGCTGGAAAGATCAAATATTTTCCTTGATTTTCTATTTCACCAAATTAGTGATTATACATTTTAATCCAATATTAACTAAAATGGTTAGTTCTTCACATAGAAAAATAGAATATCACTATGAATAAACTTTCCTATATCTTATAAGACTTTCACAAATAGTTTCTCATTGTAATCTTAGAGTCACTTTGTGATTTCTCTATATACCCCGATCCCCACATGTTATATAGATTCACACAAGTTATATTCAAGTGTTCCTTTTAGATTTTTTTTAAATCATTCATAGATCATCATAGGTATGTCTCTTCATAAAAATATTGATCTATTTTGAACTCAGTATTAGAGTCATCAAATGTCAAAGGATCCTCTCGAAAAGTACATAGAACTTAGTCCCCACTTGAATCTCATATTCATATATCATTAGAACATACTCACCTAGATTAATCAGTAAATATGAGATCCTATTATGTTATAAAATCAATCATCTTATCAATTCTAAAATTCATGGAACCAAAAATTAAAGCATGAATTGCACATTTGGACTCTCAAAATTTTCTTCTTATCAAAGTTTCATCTCATAAATATAATATTAGGATGATGGTTAGATTATTTTTATTCTTTTATAATTGATTCAGAGATGATTAAAATTCTCATTAATACATAATATTTATCATATTTGTTTGAAAGTTATCTATTTATTCACATTGGTCTATGACTCTTGGTTTCAACTGCTCAAACAGCCTCTTCTCCCACCTCTATTATTTTCGTAGTTCAAGATTAAATATTTTTATCTATATTTAGAATATATAAAATCACTTTAAATAATTTCCCACAAACTCATTCATATTTTTCTCACTTTTTTGTATGTAAAAATTCTTTATGATCTCAAATGATTTTTATCACATCAACCACTGTCTCTTGAATATTTATCAAGGGGAATATTCTATTTCCATTCCTTGTTCACTTTATGTTGGAAAATAAGTATTGCAGAGTCCTCTTCAAGAAAAATAAATTTTCTCACTAAAAATATAAAAATATATCTCCACATTATCTATAGTAATCATTCAAAAATAGAATAATTAATAAATATAAATATATCTATATATACCCATTTTATTCTTCTCACTAGAGCTACTTGAGTTCTTCACTTTATTTTTTTCATTGAACTGCACAATAGCTCATAATAATAACTCAATATCCTGAATCATCACTTACCAAATAACATAGCGTCATTTCATCTAATTTTGACCCTTTATGTTTAATCACATTCACTTGTTAAATTTAGAACATTTCAAATCTACTCAGTCATCATAATATGTGACATCATTTCCAAACTTAAAGAAATATAAATGTGTCTCATTTTTTTCTTTAGCCTCAATTTATTTCACATAAATTCCACATTCTCTCATATTCTTATTTTCTTAAACAAAAATTTTAATCATAACTTATTTATGATTTTTAGCTCATTGAAGATCATCTTGAGCACCATATAATTTATATTTCATCTGAATTAAGAAATTTTGGAAGGTTTATTTTTTTGAATTTAAAATTTTATCAAAATCCACATTTCAATGATATTATACTTTCACAATTTTATGATCATTGCATAAAAAAATTTATACTTGTATAAAATCTAGTTTCAAATATTTTAATCCAATAATATAATTTTTTGAATAATCCCTAATAATTTTATAATTCAAATATATAATTTGAGAAATTTTTATTTCATTCAGTATCATTATGAAATTTTATTATGTACAAAATTCATATATTTCATAGTTTTATCCATTTCATATTACTTCAATGTCATATAGTTTTTCCCATGGGATATTATTCATTGTATGACTTTAAATTCATATGAGAAACATTTCGTATGACTTTCTCAAATTCTTATGCTTTACTAGTAAGCTGTAAACTCACCAAAAACAACAACTTATGACTTGGTATGTCATATTAATTTCTAGAAGTCATACAATGAATTCTTACACTATTCATATGAAAAATTTATATGTTAAGGTCATGTGATGTCATTAAAGTCTTTTAATAATCTTAAAGTAAATTGATCTACACAGAATTCATGTGATGCATCAACCTCTAAAGTTATATGTTGAAGTCATTTGATCTATATAATTCAAAATTCATATTAAATACCAAACATCCCAAATGATTCCAAGACTTCTTCATGGAACATCAATCTAACTCAAATACATTAAATAACTTTAGAACTTAATTAAAAAAACTTTCATACAAATATTGTTTTCCTTTAACCTCAATATCCCTTGGATGGTTTCTCAATAACATTAAATATTCATTCTACATTATTTCCATATATACTCAAGAAAATAAAACCTATATAAAAATTTTTTACATGGTTTTACAATATATACAACATGTTTGAGTAGAAAGTGCTTCATTTATTACCTCTTTTAATCAAACAATTGGCAGAAAGGTTTTTCTACCTTCAACACTTTCTGTACACATGATGAAAAAATCATACAATCATTTACTTTTTTTCTTTTCCATTATCAATAATGTTATAATATCACTCCATATATCGTGTAGTGAACATCAAGTCTATCTTCAAAAATATTTTTCACTTTACAATGAAATAATCATCTAATGTAAGGAGTTTCACAAAAAGTATCCAACTCATCCAAACTATATTTCTGATATATGAAATGTATTTTTCAACTCAAATGGAAAACTATTTTTCTTATTTAACCATATCTCATGATAAGTTCATCCAATATTCATCTAAGTGGAGGATTCTTAATCAATCTCCCAAATTCTCCACATTCCTATTAACATGCTCAATGAACACCATTAACAAAAAAATATAACCAAATACTGATTTAGGAACATCAAAAGTAAATAAAGATTCAAGAAGGGTGAATTGAAATATAAATATTACTTATAATTTTTTTACTACTCTAAAAACCATATATTCTTGAATTGGTATAGTCTAAAATATCATAGTACAAAAATGTAAAAAAATTGTTGAAAATTAAAATAATAATAAGTTATAAAAATTAACTAAAATAAAAAAAATCAATTTAAATATAAGATCAATGGTTAAAAAATAGAGAGTATCAGATAACAATCTAAAAAATCCTTTAAATAATTTTATTACCACTTATTCCAATTTATATGAACAATTTTAATTTTTTCCAAAAATGGTATGTGGTTAGTTTAACAAAACCAAGATTTACGAGCCTAAAAACATGAACATAATAAATTTAATCAATTGTAAATAACTTGTTATATGTTAACATATTATTTAAAAAGACTCATAAGAATGAATCTCTATCCATGATATTCTATTTGATTAGTATGATCTATATTAATTTTACACCACGAATTCATTTAAAATCATTGTTTAAAAGAAAGAACATTTTATCACTAGAACCTTTTCAATACTAAATATTTGAGGAAACATATTACATGCCAGGAATATAACCGATTATGAATATTAAAATAAAATATTACATTAAAAAACATACTATTTTTAAAATTATAATCCCCACATAATGGAAGCACTAAAAATACACACATAAAATGATTACAATTCAGATCTCTCAATGCATTAAGGTAGTTAATAACATAAAGTAAATTTTAAGAAAATTTAATGTCATGCATTCTCCCATTATATGAGGCCATTTTTTAATTTATAAATGATACTGTAATGAACTAAAATGTTAAAATATGATATCTTTATGTTCTGATATAACAACATTGGAATATGTTCTACATATTTTGATGAAAATTTCAATGTGACATCAGGATTATTTATAAATTAAATTGATTATTTATTTAACCATAATATAAAATCATATGTTAAGTATGCATAAATATAGAGCTAAAAATACTACAAAGTAAGTGAAAGTAAATTAGGATTGTGTTTTTATTCATCAAAATAATGGATAAGAATGTTTTCATTTCAATAAAATGACTATGAAGTATCCCCTTTTTTATAATAATAAAATTATATAATAAAAAATATATAAAACAAAAGAGAAAAATAAAAATAAAGATGTCCCTTTAACTTCCAAAAATTTGAATCCCCCTTAACGTATATAATGGAGATAAGAAACATAATTTTTCCTGAAAATTTTATCATAATTTCTGTATCAATTACTTTATAGGATTTTACTCTAAAGAAAAACATTCATTTCACTGCACAGAAACACACATACTTTCACCCCAAATGAACCCAAAAAAAATCCATTTCTTCTATAAAAAAAATAAATAAAATCTTTCTCCCCCTTTTCGGTTTTCATAAAGAAAAAATTAAAAAAAATGAAGAATCATAGAATTTAGGCACTATAAGATCTTTTCTAGAGAACATTTATGATACTCCCCTCGAGTATAATATCTAGAAAACGGAATTTTGAATTTATATATCCCCTTTGAAATATAATTTATCCCCCTTACTAAATAAATAAATAGAAAACAATATTTCTTGCCTGAGGTAAGGTCCACTAATCCAAGGTAAGATAACTTTTTACTACTATAAGTCCTTTAAAAAATACCTTCCTGAATAAAAAAACACTCAAACATGTAATTTAATTTATATTTAAAATAAAAAAAACACAATGAAGAGAAAATAGACATATAAAAAATTATTTACGTAAATATACAAATACCATTCCATAAGTTATAGTATGATATTAAAATGATATAATTTTGATAAAAATGGTTCAAAAGATGAATGAAAATAATTTAATGAACTTTCATATAAACTCTATGAATATATGGACTTCTCTGCAAAAGAGTTATTAAAAACCAAACACCCTATTTTTTAGTGATTAAATCTAAATAGTGTATCTAAAAATGGAAAAGTAAAAAATGATATGCTTTCAGGAGTTAATATATAATAATTTCATACTAAAGAAGATAATTTCAAATAAATTTGTTCATAGGTAAGAGTTAAAAAATAAATAAATTTATACTGAATAATAATATATGGGTTCCTCTCATAAAATAGAAGATCATAAAAAAATATTATCTCAAAGATAATTACTATTTAGTATATTGATCATCATAACTTATGTTTTGTGTGTTTTTATAAGGTTTATATAAAAAATCATACCATTTTAATTCAATGATATTATAAAAAATATAAATTACCTATAAAAATACTTATCATAATAATATATAAAAAATTCCCCATTTCTAAAGTATTTTTTAAATTTTAAGAGATACTGAGAGAAGAAGAGTAAATTTATCAATTTCCATAGATCATACCCAACTTTTATTTAATGTATTAAAATATAAAAAAATTAATGTTTTAGTGAAAATTTCATCAAGATGATATTTAATTATGTTAAACTCGATAATAATATCGCATTTGACTGAGTGGTTCTGGAAGAATTGGTGTCTTAAGTTTATGTTTTGGTCTCATTAATGATATTTTGGGTTCATAGAAAAATAAATTATAGTGAATCATACTTTTCATGCATAGATATTATATATTATTAAATGAATATTCATTACATAACATAATTATACATACCATAATCATATATGTCTAGTATATTAGGAAACACGGATACATAAAGAACTAGTTCATAAGTAAAATACATAGTCTCCCACTAAGTTAATAATAAATAAAACCCTTATTAGACATATTATACTTAATACCATTATTAATATTCTAAGGAAAAGAAATATAAGAAAGGGTGGGCTCAGATGCTCAGTATGGGTAAATAAGTTAAATATCAGTAATCATTTAATCATAACATTATCATAAGGGTATGAGAACATGAACATAACATTTTAAAACCATAACCATCATATCATAGATCATAATCTTAATTCATGTCATAAATCTTGGTTGTTCATAATAAATGAATCATAAAGGAATCAAAGAACATGAGCCATGAGATCATAACAATGGCATAAGACATTGATTTTTTTTATACATATAAGAATAAAAAATCATTCCCTTATTATTCAAGGTTTACTTACTAGACTATCATAGTGGATTGGTTTCACTCCCCAAACCATCTTAATAATCAAGGATCACTCCCAAGACTATCATTATGGACAAAGTCCCTTACTAAACTGGGTTCACTCCCCATTCTAGTCCTATTTATCTCATGAGATATCCATCTTTACACAGTGCATTATAGGCCTATATATTTTCAGTCCCACCTATCAAAAAATGAAAATAAAATATATTTGTGCCAAAAGTTCATACACTATTCAAGAAATCATAATCCATGAAAAGGAAATGGGTTTCATAAACATTTTATCATAGTGTGACCTATGGGAATGAAATGGGGTTCATAAATATGTTATCATTATAATCATTGTAATGCCTCATAATTTCTGTATAATTTTTTATTTATTTATATGGAATTATGTTGAGACCGCAAAATCTGACGATATGTAATTTCGAGGCATGGAGTGCCTGTAATGATTAGTCGAAAAATGTTATGTTTAAAAATAGCCTGAGGGAGTGGGTTTCCGTAAAAAGTGGAATAACTCTTAAACGATTTCCCGGATCATAAATCTGAGGGAATAATTGCATTTAGGATGGTGGGTTTACTCTAGGTGTGACATAGGTTTAGTCGGTGTAGGCCTCCCGTGGGAAAACCCAAAAATGGCATAACCATAAATAAAGTTATTAAATAAAAGTATTTTATTTTTCAAATGCTTATAACTCACGAATGGTAACTTAGATTGAAAATCCTAAACCACCACTGAACTCATGAGGGTATACTTTTCTTAGGCTAATACTAACATTGGCCGACATGGACCACTAGTGAAAGTTAGTTTTTGGCTGTGAATAAAATAATTAAGTGACAATTTTTTTTTAAATTAGATAACTTCTAAATGGTAACTCGGATAGAATATCCGAGAGTACTATTGAGCTCGTGAGGATGTTTTCTCTTTAGTAGGAGCCTAACCTTGACTGGCGCAAGTCGAGGGTGACAGTTAATAATTTTTCTGAACTTTTTTTGGGAACGTTCAGTAAACGCACGAGCAGTGTTTTATTACTTTTGAACCGATGCTTAGATTAAAAAACCGATGGCACCGTTGAATTTGCAGCACTGGTATTTGCTTAAAGGAGGATTCATTTCGACCATAGTAGGTCTGGAGAAAATGTTGGATTTTGGGACTTTAAAAAAATAATAAAATAACTTAGTTATTTTATTTCTCTCGTTTCTATTCCTCCAAGGGACAAGCGGCAGCAGTAGGACCAACGACATGTCAATCCATTAAATTTAATGACTCCTCAAATCCATTAGAACATCACCATTGGAATTAAGAAGATTCCTATTAAATGAACCTCCATTAATTCCATGGGCATTACTCATCCTCCCCCTCCCCTATTTATATGGAGCTTGAGGGGAGGTATTGGCACGGCTTCACCAAGAGATGAAGCTCTTGTAAAGTGTCATGACACCCAACACTTGGAGTATGGAGCTAGTTCTAGTGGTTGGTGATGAGTGACACTGAATCACAAATTGAAGGACGACATTTGAGCAGCAACGTTGGTGGCTTGTTGTGGGGACGACGAACGCTGACTTTTCCTCAATCGTGGGTGTTCTCCAATGATCTTGATGTAGGGTTTATTTCTTGTTTAATTTCAAGAGTTGATAAATCTTTTACCACCCTTTTTTTATCAAGCTAACATGGAGCGCACGAGCTAAAAGAACAAGGCACAAACCCTATACCCTTTTTGTTAGAAGTTGACGTGTCCTTCACGATCAATGTTTGGGTTGGACGAAACTGGGGATGACAGGTGATGGCAGCGGCCGACAATGACCGGCTGCAGAGGAGATAGCGGCGCATCGTCATGAGATGCCATACAAGGGGAGCCGTGACATGTAGCTGGGGCGGGAAGTGGCGGCCAACACTGGCTGGCCACGGAGGAAGGCGGAGTAGTGTTCCGTCGCGCGCTGCTAGAGGAGGCCATGGCTAGAATTCATGGAAGCTAGAGAATGCCATGGCCTTCGTGTTGCGCTAAGTTGGCGGACCCCCCAGTCGGCCGAAACGGCCGACCGGTAATTGCATTGGGGCAGCGCCCCACCGGCTGGCTGAAATGACCCAATACCCACGGGGCCATCTAGGAAGACCAGTCCTTTTGGCCGACTGGGTCAGATGTGGGCCGGCCCACCAGGCCGAACCCACTAGCAGACAAGGCTGGATGCGGTCCCGCCAAGTGGTCCATACCTGCAAGCAGGCCAGCCCGAACCCGCGGCCCAGTGGGCTAATGCAGGTGGGCCGAGCCCCACCTGACGGGTCGGGCCAACCGCGGATCGGGCCCACAAACTGAACCGGGATGACCCTTAGTGGGCCAGACCTGAGCAGGGTCAGGTGGACCCTGTGACCCGTTGCGTCGGGCCGGTCTGACCGAGTCGGACCGGGCCCAGACCCAACCGTTCCCCGGATGGAGAAATGCTCGTAATTGACAAACTGGGTGTCCATTCGACACACAGTCAGTGGCATTGGAATACCTTATGGGAATCTGTCCCTTTGACATATTTCGACGAGCCCGACCGAGGTTGACCGGACCAAGGTACGATTACCCTCGTTTCATGTAAAGAGGTGTAACTTACAGACCGGACGTCCGTTTGACAAATCGTCTGCAGCACCAGAACCCATAGGACGAGGCGGTCCTTTTTTCTATACTCCACGAGAGTTTTGGGGAAGGTTATAGAATGTCCGGGTTGGATCGACATCGAATCCAACCGGGCCCTCAATACTAAAATTCCAATAACTTACAGATCAGGCATCAGATTGATGCACCGTCTGTTGCGTTGGAACTATTATAAAGTGATAGATAATTAAGTTACTTATTCATGGAACTTTGTGGTGGCTGAAATATGAATAATGTCTTGAGGATCGGTTCTTCTAGAATCAAGCGTGCTATGAGTGGGAATCTAGTGGCTGGAAGTGAGGTGGAGGTTGGAGAGGGATCATACGGAGGATAGTACTGAGCGATATTGTGTGGGTCAACACCGATCATTTGTGGGTCAGATCCTATTTGGGTCAGTGCTCAGCGATCCTATGTGGGTCAGCGCATACTGATCCTGTGTGGGTTAGATCCAATGTGGGTCAGCGCTGAGTAATCCTGTGTGGGTCAGTGCATACAGATCCTATGTGGGTCAGATCATATGCAGTTCATTACGAGGGTTAGTACCTACTGATCCTATGTGGGTCAGATCCTTTGTGGGTCATTGTAGGGGTTAGTACCTATCGACTTTGGGTGGGTCATATCCTATGTGGATCATTGTGGAGGTTAGTACCTATTGATCCTGTGTGGGTCAGACTCTGTATGGTCAGAAGTAGTACCACTTGATAGAATAAGATGATCTAGCTTCATGACTTATCTTCTATACTTCTGTGCCTTACTTATATACCAGGTTTGAGCTGAGTCATTTGTCTTTGTGGTGATACCTGTGTGGTACTTTTACCTTCGTGAAACTATCTCGTGGTGATACCTATATGGTACTTTTACCTTTGTGGTACTCTCTTCGTGGTGATACTTGTGTGGTAATTTTATATTCGTGTTACTGTCTTCGTGGTGATACATGTGTGGTACTATTACCTTTGTGGTATTATCTTCATGGTGATACCTGTGTGGTACTTTTACCTTCGTGGTACTATCTTCGTGGTGATACCTATGTGGTACTTTTACCTTCGTGGAACTATCTTTGTGGTGATACCAGTGGGTTACTTTTACCTTCATGGTATTATCTTCGTGGTGATAATTGTGTGATACATTTACCTTCGTGGTACTATCTTCATGGTGATACATGTGTGGTACTTTCTCCTACGTGGTACTATATTCTTGGTGATACTTGTGTGGTACATTTACCTTTGTGTTGTTACATTTGTTATACTTTTACCTTCATGGTGTTACCTTCGTTGTGTTACCTTTGTGGTATTCTTCCCTCATGTAGGAGATGAGTCTATCTTGATAACTTAGCTATATGTATGCGCATATACCTAAGTATAGTTATTGACTAATTCATGTTTTGTGGTTGGGGTATTTCTTTGTGGTTCTTCCTTTGTGGAAGTCTGGGAGACCTTAGGGGGTCTCGGGGTCCCTACTGAGTATTGTTATACTCACCCCTACATGGGATTTGCCCGCACCTTCTTGTGTCTTGTGCAGATGACGAACAGCGTTGATCGAGGCTGAGGGAGCCAGGACTGGGTGGTGCTCAGAGGTGGACCATTTGATGTGATGTGACGTAGGACTACTAATCTTGATATGTACCTACCCTTCAGGTAGGATCCTCAATGGACGTCCCAGGAACTGTTTTTTCGTTTTCAATTGTACCTGTACTTTCCAGTTGGTATTGTATTCCGACCCCATTACTTTCAGTACACTTTTTACTAAAGCAGTTTACTTCATGGTTGCTTCTTGTTGTGTTCTTATATTGTGTTTTTTACAGGTTTAAAGGAAATTTCTTCATGTTATAGGTTTATTCCCTTCCGATGCTAGTCGCCAGCCCTAGGCCTATGGAAGACAGGCTTGGGGTAGTCATGTCACAGGCCCCGGGGGATGAGTCATGACAATCATAAACCGTCTAGATAAATAACATGTATGGTATAATTATCTTATATCCCGTGTAAATATTTTTTAAAATAAAATGATGTCAACAAAAATGAAAATGGTTTTAAAGATCACTTGGAATATTTCTTGAGTAAAATATCCTTTTCACTTAAAAACACTTCTTTAAAATATTAAAACATCCAAAATAAAATAGAAAAAATGATCACTGAAAATAACCTTGTATAATTTTAAATTAATCTTCAAATCATTGAGTGTTTTTGATGTAAGGAAATTATGTTTATTTCTTATAAGATAAAATAAAAAAATCCTTTCTTCTATTTATAAAAAAATAAAAAAGTACCTTGTTAAGAAAAAGATAAGTAGATTCATTATAAATAATTTCATAAAAATTAAATAATGGGTAAAAATAAATTTAAAAAATATATTATATTATTAAAAACACAATTGAAAACATTTTTATAAAACATGGACATGGAAGCAAAATGATTTTTGACTGAGGATAGAAATAAATTCATTTTTAATTTAAAAACATTATGTTGATCTCTTTATTAGTTCAAGTGATGAAGATGAAAGGAAAATGTGAAATTTAGAGAAATAACCAAAAGATAAGAATATTCATGATTTTATTAATTTGTAAATCATAATATTTAATTATTGGAAACATAATCATAAATAATCATGATAAACAATTTGATTATAACAAAAAACTCATAATTCAAGTTCCATTGGCTTTGAAAGTTCTCTATCCTCCTATATAATAAATTTATATTTATTATAAATATATAATGGAATAATTTACATACTTATAAAATCATATATGATCTCTTTATAACATTTTAACACCCAGCTATTAATAATTACTTATTAAATTCATCACTTCCTGGTGAAAACGGTTCCCCTTTTTTATAAGAATTTTGGTTTGGTACTTCTGGTCCATATACATTGCTCATGGTTCCATAATATATAGAATATTAATGATGATATAAATTTCATATATATTCAATATATATATGTATATATATATTTAAATTCATCTATAAAACATATAAATCGAAAAATTAATTTCACTTTTCACGGAGATGGTACATCATATGTATGTGTGAACGTTGTTTTCACTTTTTGATGGATGGAACAAAAGAAACAAAAATAATAATTAACATTTAAAAAATATTTATAATATAATTTAAATAATATATTTTCATTAAATTCATCCTTATTACCATCCATCAAAAGTAGAAGTGAAAACAAATTGCATCGCTTGGGGGACTTGGTAGTCCACACATACCCATGAGAGAGGTTATCATTTTCCAACAGATTGGAAGGTAACAAGGTAGAAATGATATTATCCTTCTAGATGAATGATTTTTTCATAAATATCATACATTTTTTAAACCTATTAGAATACCCATCCTTGAAATATAGCGATCAAAAATGAATAGTATCATTATGTGGACATGGTTTTCAATATGTACGCATTAGTAAAACATTCACTTCCCATTTTATGGTAAAAATGGTGGATAACTATTGTTTAATAATAATAATAACATTTAAATATATTTAATATACTAAAGTTTTTATTTAATGAAAAATTCTATAGTTTTATAGGAGTTAAAATAAGTGGGGAAATAAAGTTAATGGTTAAAGACATTGTCTCTTCTTTGAAATAACCCCTTTAGATATCCTCTTAAGGATCCTTGGGTTGTCATATTGAAAAGATCACAACCTATAGAACATGTCTAGAGAAGTTTATAGGTTATTTTTTAGGTATTTTTCATGTTAAAAGGCCCAATTTTTTGTAAATAAGAGAAGGGAGTCATGTAATTTTATAAGGGATAGAGAGGACACACTTGAAATTTCATTAAAGATTAAAATATAATAAAATTATTCCAAATGGACATTAATTTAAATAAAAAGTTTCTATGTTATAAATTACAATAGACCACGAAATTTAAATAGTTTTTTATGTCATTTTAAACCATGTATTTTCTATTAAACCCTTTGTTAACCATTTTTACCTTAACCACAGTAACAACTATTTCAATATTAAAGGGTTAATTATGTTAACATAAACATAAAAATTACTCATAAATAGAACATAGTTTATATATTCAACTATACTCTATTTAAATGGATAATGATCATATTTTTTCAATTTTAAATCATTTAATAATATATTATTTATTATAAAATAACATTAATTTTAATTTTGGAACTATTCATTTAATTTGATAGGAACAACACCAAGAAAAATATGGATTTAAAGTAAAATATTTTCAAATATCCCTGATATTTAACATTCAACTAAAAAAATCGTGGAAGACATTAATTCACTTATGTTTCATTAATTTTAGCATTTTAAATTTAAATTATTTTCTTTTCCTATTAATTGTATAAATACTCTAACGGTGTTGTGTAATCCTTTAAGGTAATTCTATAGCTTCTAAAACTATAAATAAATTAAAATCATGAAATTAATTTCATTAATAAAAAAATAACCATTAATATTTCATTCACAACTAACTTTTTTCCCTATGTGATCACTTAAGAAATATTTAAAAGTAAGAGAGTGACATTTTGTATTTTTCTTTACTTTAAATATTATAGATGTCCTTTTCATGAAAAAGTATCCCATATAAAATTAAATTTTGAGACTAAAGTTATAAAGGTTGGATTACCTTTATAAAATAAGAATTAATATTTATAATGGTGAACTTAACATTTAGTTTTAACCTAGGTAAGCATGATTTACCATTTATTAAGGTTGAAATTTTTACCACAGTTACTATTAATAATGCCTAACAAATAAAAGGGACATATTTACCAAATTGAGAATTCAAAATTATAAATTATAAATAATTTTTTTACAATTCAATTTATAAAAGTGTAATTAATTCATTTTAAAATAATTTTTATACAAAACGAAAACCATTTTTAAACAAATACATTTCTAATCATGAAACGTGATTTATTCATATCCCATGCCTAGCAGAAAAATTAGATAAATGTTAAATCATTTTCTTGAATATATAATATATAAATTTCATTAAAATAATTCATAAATAGTTATTAATTTAATTTATTAAGATAAATACAAATTTCATGTCTAAAAACTACTTTTCAAAAGAACAAAATCTCTTTTATTTTCAAATGATCTTTATTTTCATTTATAATTAATTGATAACCAAGAATTTATTTTTTACAAAAAGTTTAAATTATTTTTTAGTATAATTCATTCTGAAAAAACTAATTTCTATGTGATAACCATCACATTAAATAGTAATATTTTAATTGTTTATTGTGGTTTATTTAAACTAAACATTGTGTGTAAAGAAATCTATCAAAGAAATAAAATTTATTTAAAGAGAAATATATTCTACAATATATGGGTGTCTCATTATACCCACCTTAAAATGAATTTAACCCTCAAAATGTTACCACTCCTATAAAAAATGAGGATATCTTTATTTCACTATATGTGATGACCCAACCCTAGTTACTCAGAGTCGGTGAATTATTACATAACATTGGCATGATCACAAGAGATCAAGTCTCAAAATACCGACTATTTTAGTATCAATGGAAGTACTAGATACATACATATGTTTTACATTACATTATGAAATAGAAAAAACTAAAAAATTGTGTCTCTTTTGAACACACTCATATCCCTTATCATATTCCATCAGTTCAATCATAATATACTTCTTCACATCCTATAAAAAATAAAACATAAGAAAGGGTTGAGGTCAGATTCTTAGTAAGGATAACAATATAGTGGAAACTATTATAAGAAAACATAAACATTTAAGTCAATGTATAAGAATAAAACATAATACTTTTAAACATAAACTTAAGCATAATATGGAAAAGATAAATCAAATAATTTCACTTACTTATTCACATGGATATTCTACTAGTTGAATAATAACATGTAATATCAATAGAGAATTTCATAATGATGGAATGCATAATGTTGAACATCATAACCACATTGTCAAGGCCTCATGCCAAGACTACAAATAAGTTTTTTTTTAAAGACTTGTTCCAAGACACTATTTTGTCCTATGAGACCTACCGATGCATCGAGGGGCTATAGCGGGTCCCAACCATCACTTACTACATCAAATGCATTCCTCATATGAAAAAGTTAAAACATAACATACACATTCATTTTTAAAACTAGTATAAAAAATGTTAATACCTTAACCATAAACCGTGAATGGTATAAAAATAGCACATCCATATTAAAATGTATCACAAAACCTTCAAAACAATATGGATGATTTTATCATAATAAATCAACTTCAAAAAATCATAAAATCCAACAAAGTATGTTGACATAGATGAAATCAATCCAAAAATTATTTGAGTGAAATATCTCATTCTACATTGAAATTATTCTAAATTAATGAAAACATTTATTTTGAAAATATTAATATAATCTTTTATGGGAAGCTTCAAAAGTGTTATAACAATGGAAAATAGCTTCACCCTTTATATAATTTAAAAAAACATTCTTGCCTTAATTTTTTGAAAAGGTCATAAAGTACCTTGTTTGGTAATCGATGGAAAGATTCCTTTTAAAACTATTTATAAAAAGTCAAACAAGGGTATAAATGACATTAACCCATAGTATAGGAAATAGTGAAAATGTTTTGAAATACATTTTAAGAATCACGGATTTGGATGATAAAGAATTCCTAGTAAATACTTATGTGAAAACAACCTCGGATAAATAAAGAGATGGTAAAATTAACCCTTACCTTGTACTTTCCTTTGGTCGAGGATACGTCTAATATCCCATATAATGACCATAGTATGTTATTAAATTATACCAAAACCATATTAATATTTATGATATTATATATTATTCATTTATTACTTTATACTACCCTTTTAATAATAATTTCCTTGTTAAAGTAACATTTTGGGTAATAATATCTTTCTTTATCATACGTATTTTAACTTGTTATTCTTGATTGTATCACTTAGATTGTGATTTACATACTTATAGAATATAAAAAATGATATATATATATATATCATTTATATTCAGAATATATATATATGTATAATATATAGATATATGAAATGAAAACATCGTTCATGGAGACGGTAGTTCGTACGTACGCATGAACGTTGTTTTGGTTTTCTTATCGTATAATATGGAAGTAAGTAAACAAAATATATTTAACTAAATAAATATATATTATTCCAGTAAAAATATTATTTCATATTTCTCATACTTAATCAATATATATATTTTTATAAAAAATCTTTAATGGTGATCATTGAAGATTAATCTCGTCGTGTCGTGGAGACGGTAAGTTATACATACGCAGGAGCGACAATATCATTCTATCAATGGTGAAATAGTGTTTAATTGGATGTTATATTATATATAAAGAATAATTACCATGTTATATTCATCATTTTAATTAATTATACTCATTATTATACCCATCAAAATAATTAAGTGTTGAATAACAAACTACACCATAACGTGGAGACGGTAAGCCATACATATGCATGTATGGTGACTTTGTTATTCATAGGATAAGTAGAATAATTAAAATGGTTATTACATATTTATAAAAACATAAAATTATGTAGAAGGTACTGGAGATATTATTTTGGTATGTAAATAACAAATAAAAAGGATGTGGAAGAAGAAAAGAACTTTGAAAGAAGTAATGAAATAATTACCTCTTCTTCAGGTGCTTCCTTTTGATTTGAAAAACATGGCTCCTTAGTATGGATTTAGAATCAATGTAAGTAATATAAGTTGATGTAAGGGTAGTTGGGAGGTTATTTGAGCATTTTTTTGCCAATCCAAATGGCTTTGGAGGTGTTAATTTGAGAGAAGGGGAAGTACCCTTTTATAAGAGAGGTGAGGGTCACTTTAGGAAAAGCTTGAAATATTATTTTATTATGAAATAATTTTCGGTTTAAAATAGATAAAAATGGATTTATTTAGAGTATAATGTTGGTAAGGTTCTAAATATTCTCAAACAATAGGTTTCAGACAACTTTAGGTCACCATATAAACCTTATCCTTTAGATTTAACTCTTAGTTAAATAGTTTAACTTTTACCATGTCTTCTTGTATTTTTATATTACATGGTTAATAAACATACTATAAAATGACAAGATAACCTCAAGTGGTTCATTAATAATATATATATCATTATATAAGTCATTCTTTCAAACCATATACTCATAGGACTATTATATAATTTAATAAAATAGTATTTGTTTTAAAAACTCATTTTTGTCAATTTTGACTCTATTTAGTATTTGGTTTTTGTAAAAGTCATTAAAAACTTATTAATTCGAAAAAAAATCATTAAATAAACCCTAAAATGTCATATTAACATATAAAATTCGTTTAATGCATCAAAAGTCTCAAATTAAAATTATTTTAATATTTATAACATCAATTATTTTAATCTTTCATTAATAAGGTAATTATTGTATCATCATGGTATCATAAATAAATTTAACTATTTAATGTATAAAAATTATAAATAAAATACCATGATATAGGAAATATTTTTCTATTTCTAGTTAATATTTATTGTCCAATTTATCTTATGTATAACCTTTTATTAAAAATGTTTTAGTTTTTAAAATTTGAATTTAACACTTTTAACTCTTCTTTAAATAAAATATATTAAATGTCTTATTCTAATACAAGTGGATAAAATGGATAATATTTTATTCCTAAGGTTTATTTGGGTCTAAATAAACTTATCCAATATAATTAGGACATTTGTTAGGTTAATCATAATATCATTTTTATCTTTAATTACCCTATTTAATTTTAACCGTGGTAAATAAAATTCAAAAGTTACTATTCACAAAAAATTATTATCATCCTATTAAACCAAATTTTACTTACTGATGTCAATTGTGTTTCTCAGATTTTTGAAATTCAATTCACAGAATTGGTAAAATTACATTTTATGCAAATTTTCAAATGTTCCTAGAAGGTGGGTAAAAGACGTTAAAAGGTTCAATAAAATTTTATATATCTAATATTATTATAAAATGACTCAAATGACTTACATTAGACTAATATACATATTAAGAATCTATTTTGGGTTTAAGATAAATTTTAATTAAAAATAATTATTTAAATGAAAAAATCAGTTTTTATGTACTATGTAGTATATTTCACTATTCATCAAAACTGAAATTTTCATAAAAATACCAAAAATTCACCCTACGCAAATTTTGATATTCCGAATTCAAAAATTATGTCTATTTTATGAATTTAAATTTTTATGAGTGTCTAAAATTAATTCTATTATTATTCACAAAAAGACATAAAAGTAGTTCTTTTAGGAAAATATTTTTTCTAAATATATATCTATTTTAACAAAACTTATACATTTCATTATGAATATGTTTTATTTATATGAAAAAATTATAAATAACATTTAAAATTTATTTTTCACTATTAATATTAAAAAACTTATTTGATAAAAAAATATATCATTTAAATAATTATAATACTAATGTGTTGTTTCGCAGAAACTCAATCTTGCATATAACGCAAGCTAAGTCACTGTTATGTGAAATGTAATCTATTAAACTACTTTAAATAGAAAATGTGATATTAAATTTTTGGGTGTTGCATTCTCCACTCCTTCAATAAACTGCTACCTCTCAATTTGAAATTATTTTTCGACAATAAAAGGTTTGAAATAGAAACTAGCTTTCTGGAAAACCCACATTGAAAATAAGGTTAATAAAATTTATTCTTAATAAAAGGGAAAGGGAAATGAATAATTCACCACCAAATTATGATTTCTAATATGAGAACATTGGTGGTAATTAGAGACACATAATTAGAGTAAAAACATAAATATTTATAGGGAGTGATTGAGGTCATAAATCACAAAAAAAGTGAACAATAAATGTAAAATTGAGGGCCTCAAATCCATTAATCTATGATGATTTAAAGTATCATCGGTTCAACAAATCATATGGTATTAGGACAACAAAAAAATTAGATACTTTATTTTTTTGAAGTGGAGGGATTAATTTACTATTAAGATAAGAACTCAAGAAAATATACTTGATTTCATTACCTTTCATAATCATATTCTCATCATTTAGTTGTGCTTCGATCTATTTTCACTTGATCCCTTACACTAGTAAATGAATTTTCAAGAAGGATTTTTTTACGCCTGAAGCACAATTGATAAATCATAAGGTCCACCAGTATTTTTTTAATCCTCTATATGTTTACTAAAATCCAAAAGTTTATGTCTAATTATCCAGTAAATTATAATTTAACCTCAAAAAAAATAACAAGTGCTCATATTACTCCATTCCATCCTTTAGACTTATCCAAAATACATGTGTCCAAACTCACTATCCAAAATTTTATAATGAAGGTCAACATAACATAATTAAGATATCATTTTTCTCATAACAACATGTGAATACCTTTATCATGTATTATATTAAAACATGGTTACAACCTAAATTACCATAAAACCATATTTGAATATATATGTACTTCTTTATTCCTTCTGTAAAACATATAATACTTGATATACTCCTTAAATAAATAAATATTGTGAACTCCAAAAAGGATGCTAAAAGAAAAACATTAATTAGTTCCAAGGTAGTCAATAATATCAAATATACATTATCCAACTCAATTATCTCTTATTCAAAAATAATTACCTCAACATCAAGACTATTTTAAGGTTTATCATTCCCTCAAACCTATATTTTCCAAAAATACTAACTTTTTATTGAGTCACTTTTATTGGTACCAGACAATCTCAAATCCTTAATGAAATATTACTCCAAAGCAATCCTTATTTATTTCTATAATTCTTATAATCGATACATCATTGATACAACACTCAAATGACATAATTATTCAATCCTGAAGCACAAATACATTAATTATTCCATGTCGATTTTAGTAACATCTTATGATTTACCTTGATCCCTTTTATTTTTCTTAGCTATATTTCCTTGACTCTTAGGAAATTTATTTTCATAATGTCCCATCTCACTGCAGTTGAAACACTGAATATTAATATTTTCTTTCTTCCCTTTGCATTATATTTCTAGATAACCTTTTTCTCCACACTTATAACAAACTCTCATTCCCTTCAAACATTTACCAATGTGATTCTTCCATAGTTATCACATGTGGTAAAATCCTTCTTTCCCTTCTTACCTTTATCCATCTTTTTCTCTACCATCCTCTTCTTCTCTTGCTTCCCTTCAAAGCCATATGACTGAGATAATTAATTACTCATCTTATTAACACGTGATATTATTTCTTCATATGATGAGAATATGTGGGAGACTATTTCCCTTGTAAATGTTTGATTAAGACCATGAACGATATGATCCTTCTTACTCTTTGGATCAATAATATTGCGGTAGTTCTCATTCCTTCTACTGGGAACCATTTCTAAATAATGACATACACTAGGATAGATCATATCATAATGTAGAATCCAAAAACTAGAAAAATTCGCAACATTAATTAAATATTATCACACATCTAATCTCATAATCATAAAAATGGTTTCTTTGCGATCATATTTACTCATAAATCCTTCATAATGGTTTTTAATGAAAATATGAATTATACAGACCCTATCCCTAGGGAGTGTCAAACTAGGTGCGCAGTAGGGGCCATTGTCGTGTAGCAGGATAGCTTGGGTCAAGCCCGAAACTCATTGTCGGAGTTTTCACTCCTAGATACATCTGTGCCAGAACCACGTCCACTTGTTGTATCCAGACAGGGATTTATTTCTTGTAAAACCCACATAATATCTATATTACCAAAATTTTTGGATGTTCTTTTGTACTAATCCTCAAAGTCTATCTTAAGGTAATGTTTCCTAATCAGAGTTTATGTAAATCTAGTTTCCAAGGTTTGCACTAAACTTACTATGATACCTACTATAACACCATGACCCTAGTTATCCAGAGTTGGTGCATTGTTATATAATATTGGAATGATCCCAAGAGATCATTTCTCAAATTACCGATTAGTTTAGTAGCCTTGGAAGTATTTGATACATACATACATTTTACATTACATTATGAAATGAAAAAACTAAAAAATTGTGTCTCCTTAGAACACACTCATATCCCTTAACTTATTCCTATAGATCAATCATAATATACTTCTTCACATCCTACGAAAAATAAAAAATAATAAAGGGTTGAGCTCAGATGCCCAGTAAGGATAACAATATAGAGGAAACTATCATAAAAAAACATAAACATTTAAGGTAATGTATAAGACTAAAAGACAATCCATTTAAACATAAACATCAGTATAATATGGAAAAGATAAATCAAATAATTCCACTAACATTTTCACATGGATATTCTACTAGTCTAATAATCACAAGTAATATCAATATCTAATTTCATAATGATGGAATGCATAATTTCGGACATCATAACCACATAGTCAAGGACTCATTCCAAGACAACGAATAAGATTTTTTCAAGTCCTTGTGACAAGAAACTATTTTGTCTCATGAGACCTAACGATGTATCGAGGGGATATATAGGGCCCCACCCATCATGTACTATATCCAATGAATTCCTCATATGAAAAGTTTGAAACATAACATAAACCTTCGTATTTAAAACTAGCATATGAAATGTGAATACTTTAACCATAAACCATGAATGTTATAAAAATATAACATCCATCATAAAAAATATCATAAAACATTCAATACAATATGGAATATTGTATCATAATAAATTAACTTAAAACAAGCATAAAATCCAATAAAGGATGTTGATATAGATGAAATCAATCCAAAAAATATTTGGGTGAAATATCTATTTATACTTTGAAATCATTCAAAAGTAAATAAAACCTTTATTTTGAAAATATTATCATAATATTGTAAGGGAATATTTGAAAGTGTTATAACAGAAGAAAATAGCCACACCTTTCGTATAAGTTAAAAAAACATTCTTACCTAAATTTTTCGAAAAGTCAAAAAGTTCCTTGTTTGGAAAAAGATGGAAATATTCCTTTAAAAACATTTTATAAAATGTAAAACAAGGGTAAAAATGACTTTAACCCATAGTCTAGTAAATATTAAAAATGTTTCGAAATTAATTTTATGAAACATGGATGTGGATGATAAATATTTCCTAGTATATACTTACATAAAAACAACCTCAGATAACTAATGATATTGTAAAATTAACCCTTACCTTGTACATTCCTTTGGTAGAGGATACGTTTAAACTCTTATATAATGACCATAGTATGTTATTAAATTATATGAGAACCATATTAATATTTATGATATCATATATGATTCATTTATGACTTTATACTACCCATTTAATTATAATTATTTTGTTAAAGTAACATTTTGGGTAATAATCGCTTTCTTTATCGTACGTGTTTTAACTTGTTATTCTTGATCGTATCACTTAGATATTGATTTACATACTTCCAGATTATAAAACATTATATATATATATATATATCATATATATTAAGAATATAAATATGTATAATATATAGATGTATGAAATGGAAACACCGTTCATGGAGACCGTAGTCTGTATGTTTGCATGAACGTTGTTTATGTTTTCTTATCATGTAGTATGGAAGTATGTAAACAACATATATTTATCTACATAAATATATATTATTGAATTAGAAATATTATTTCATATTTATCATACTTAATCATTATATATATATATTTATAAAAAATCTTTAATGTTGATCATTGAAGATGAATCTAATCGTGTCGTGGAGACGGTAAGCCGTATGTACGCACGAGTGACAATATCATTCTATCGACGGTGAAACGGTGTTTAATTTGATGTTATATTATATATACATAATAATTACCATTTTATATTCATAATTTACATTAATTATACTCATTATTATACCCATCCAAATAATGAAGTGTTGAATAACATAATACACCACGACGTGGAGACGGTAAGTCGTACGTACGCACGTATGGTGACTTTATTATTCATAGGATGGATAGAATAATAAATATGGTTATACCATATTTATAATAACATCATAGGATGTATAAGGTACTAGATTTATTATTTTGGTATGGAAATAACAAAGAAAGTTGAAATGGAAGAAGAAAATAACTTTGAAAGAGGTGATGAAATAATTACCTCTTCTTCAAATGCTTCCTTTTAATTTGAACAAAAGGGCTCCTTAGATTGAATTTATGATCAATTTAAGGCCTGTAGGTTTAATTTAGTGTATTTAGTAGGTTATTTGAGCATTTTTTGGCAGAGATAAATGGATTTGGAGGTGTGAATTTGAGAGAAGGGTAAGTACCCTTTTATAAGAGAGGTGAGGGTCACTTTAGGAAATGTTTGAAATATTATTTTATTAAAAAATAATTTTCGGTTTATAATGGACCCAAATGGATTTATTTCGTGTAAGTGGTGGGGATGGGTCTAAATATTCTAAAATTATAGTTTTTAGAAAATTTTAGGTTACCATATTAGACTTATCATTTAGATTTAACTCTTAGTTAAATAGTTTAACTTTTACCTTGTCTTCTTGTATTTTTATATTACATGGTTAATAAACTTTATATAAAATTCCAAGAGAACCTCCAATGGTTAATTAATGACATATACATCATTATATAAGTCTTTTTTCCAAACCTATTATTTTTAAGACTATTATATAATTTAATAAAATAGTATTTTGTTTTTGAAAACTCATTTATGTCAATTTTGACACTATTTAGTATTTGGTTTTTGTGAAAGTAATAACAACATGATTACTTTGAAAAAAAATCATCGAATCAACCATAAAATGTCATATTAACCTATAAATTTTTTCTAATGCATCAAAAGTCTCAACTTACATTTATTTTAATATTTATAACATCAATTCTTTTAATCTTTCATTAATAAAGTAATTATTGTATCATCATTGTGTCATAAATAAATTTAATTATTTAATGTCTAAAAAATATAAATATAATACCATGATGTAGGAAATAATTTTATATTTCTAATGAATATTTATAGTCGAATTTATCTTATGTATTACCCTATATTAAAAATGTTTTAGTTATTAAAAATTGAATTTAACACTTTTAACTCTTCTTAAAATAAAAGATAATAAATGTCCCAATCTAATACAAGTTGATCAAAAAGGATAATATTTTATTCCTAAAGTTTATTTTGGTCAAAATACACTTATCAAATAGAATTATTACATGTTTTAGGGTAATTATAATATCATTTTTTACCTTTAATTACCTTATTTATTTTTAACCGTTGTAAATAAAATTTAAAAGTTACTATTCACCAAAAATTATTTTCATCCTATTGAACAACATTTTACTTACTAATTTAAATTGTGTATCTCATATTTATTAAATTCAATTCATAGAAGTGGTAAAATTATGTTTTGTACAAATTTTAAAATGTTTCTAGAAGGTGTGTAAAAGGCGTTAAAAAGTTTAATTAAATTTCATATATCTTATCTTTTTATAAAATGACTAAAATGACTTAAATTGGAATAATATATGTATTATGTATATTTTTTGAATTCAATATAAAATTTAATTAAAATTTATTATTTAAATGAAAAAGTCGTTTTTTATGTACTGTCGGGTATTTTTCATTATTCATCAAAAATTGAATATTTTCAGAAAAAATACCAAAAATTCACCCAAAGATAATTTCAATATTCCAAATTCAAAAATGAATTATATTTTACAAATTTAAATTTTTAGAAGTTTCTAAATTTAATTTTATTATTTTTCACAAAAAGTCATAAAAGTAGTTGTTTTAAGGAAATAGTTTTTGTAAATATATAACTATTTTAACAAAACTTATAAATTTCATTATAAATATTTTTTATTTATATGAAAACATTATATATAAAATTTAAAATTTATTTGTTACTATTTATATTACAGTATTTATTTTATAAATTAATATATCATTTAAATAATTATAATACTAATGTGTTGTTTCACAGAAACTAAATATTGTGTATAACACAATCCAAGTCGGTGTTATGTACAATATAAGATATTAAAATACTTTAAAGGGAAAATGTACTCTGAAATATTGTGGTGTTACACTGTATCATTGAGTTCCCTAGTGGATTCTTCAAATTTATGATTCCTTCAGAGAACTTTAACATTGTGAGTAGTCTTGTTCCATAGCACTTTATCTCTATGATACAATAATTATAATTGTTTTTCTTCATAGGAAGGATCATGATCCAATGATATGATCTGTGATTTCAGTACATGTGAAGGATCGGGTATGTACTTCCTCAAGATAGATACATGGATCAAATTTTGTACTAGATAGCGGTTCGATGGAAGCACCAAGTGATAAGATACCATCCCAAAAAGATCATGAATCTATAAGGGGAAATATACCTATAGATTATATTTCCTTTCTTTGGTGGGAAGATCCATTCTATTATTCCTTGTTTTACTTTATCTAACACTTAACAAAGGCTGCAACATTATCATTGTTTGATGTAAGTTACTTGATCTTTATTTCTAATTTACATTTGATTTCAATATAAAAGGATTAGGTTTAATGAAAATTTTAAAAAATAAGATTTTTCAAATGTTAGCATCGTTAAAAATAAGTTCTGATAAAGGAATCCTATACGTCTCCTAACAACACTAATAATGAAGGACATTATTAGTGATTTTATTTTAGCACTCATAAAGGGTTCCTTTATTTTCACTTTTTCTAGAATTGATAAAGTTTGTGCGATTTTATGGGAATCTATCTTATTAGATCTTTTTTAACAGTGATAAAAAAAATTTCTAGTTATTTTAAAAGAAAGATCTATAGTTGTGTCAAATATGGGATTCCTCATCAATATATTCTCTTCTGGTTCATTTAAGTTGCTAGTTGGATGGATATTACATAATTAGTTTCCAAATTTTTAATGTGTTATGGCTCTATGTATGTCAAGAGCATTATTTAATGTAGTTTCTTAGGAAAAATCCTGGTATACTTGGTAAATATGAAATGATATAGGAATTAATCAATGAATGAGAATGTTTTGGGGTGATTAAAAGATGGTGATGACATTCTTGAGAATATAAGAAAGAAATTATAGTGTTGAAGTCACTCAACATAGATAATTAAAGTATAAATCTTGGAAATGAATTTGGAATAATATTAATTAATTTATTGATGATAAGTAACTAATATTGAACATTGATTATTTTTAAATTATTTGAGATCTATGCCTTCGTGATGGCGATCAATTATCCTATGTGATGATGGAGATAGATGAGTATAAGACTAAGTAGTTTCTCTTAGTGTAATTTTGTATGATATTAATTTATATTTTATGATTTTATACATTTCCCCACCTGATTCAGTGTGGAAACCAACACCCAAATGTTTTTTAGGGTTGTTTTCTCCAATATACAGAATGAAAAGGGAATTGATGGTTGAATTTCTCTCTCCAGTATTCTCTCATTAGTTGTTGTTTTTGTGTGAGTGTATCATGGGCTATAATGGATTGCATTACAATGTGTGTTCCTACCCAAGATATGATAGATATTAGTTATAATATACATTTACTTACGGGATATAACAGATTTTGGTTATACACATACTTATATCGATATATGGTTATTACATATTAACATGGGTATACTTTCATACACTGTGATAGCTTGCATTATAATCCATGTACGCAGACTATGGTAGATTCCTGAAATTAAAAAATGGTCAATATTTTTATATAAGGATGTTGGTGATTTTTTATGATGTGTAGGATATAGAATGGTTGACATATGTATCCACAAGATTCAAGATGATTCATAGGATAGATGAACATGGGAAGTGAGTCATTATTAGTGTGAGATTAACAAACTAGGAAGAAATAGAAGTAGGGTGCCTTTTTTATGTATATTATTTTAATATATAATGATATACTTGTATGATTTACTTAGTGAGAGAGCCATGTGAGGTTTAGAAAAAATATTTACCAATTTTAGTTAGGAGTTGGTTTCATTTATTTATCACTGAGCTTTAAAAAAAAATTTCACATTTTTCATTAGAGGTTTCGGTAAGTATATCACTGAGTATACATGTCATGATCCCCGTATGTATATATGAACTATTTTTTAGGTTAACTGGAGTTGGTTTATGATCGAGATGGATGTTACTAGCTCTTGTAGTTGTTTAGGATCTATTTGAGCTTCATGGTCATGGCTAAAGTTTTTTTTAACTTTCATTTGTTTTATATTATGTGTTGCGTTAAATTACTTGTATTAGATTTTATTCCCTATTTATGAATTAGATTTGGACAGTGGTTTCTCAACTTATATCTTATTACCTAAATTTATATTGATGGTAATATCACACATGTGTGTGATTTATATACCCTCATTTCTATTCATCAACCCATTTCCTATTGTAGATAGTCTTCTAGGGTTATTATCTTCAATTATTTATTTATATCCATAGAGGGGAACTATTAAAATTATATAGACATGAACAAATCATCATATATTCACAATATTTCAATGTAAAACATATATTAAATTCTAACACAGAAACCACTATATGTAAGGTGTCATCGTTACAATGTTCTATAGTTGTGATAAAAAAACACAATAAAAACAAGGGCTTCACGATGGTTTTTTACTACCATATATAGTTTAAACTGACACTAAATTGTTTAGAAAAGGTTATGTAGACCACCTAATATTTCACGGTCGATAATCATTTAGTATCAGTTTTTATATGTGTCATTTTTGGGGTATATAGTGGCGGATCTTTCTTTAGTTGGTAGAATTTTAAAAAAATTAAAATCAGTAGAAAATAAATTGGTGGAAATTAACATAACCACTTCTAGGTACTATAATGATGGTGATTCTTAACAATTGATATCAAGAAACAACTGTAAATAAAGAAAAAAAAATCTATTTAGTAGTTATTTTCATAAAACACTAAAAAATATATTATAGAAAATTTTATTTTTACTAAAAAATATTTAGTAAAAAATAATATGCATAAAAAACTTCATCATACAACAAACTAAACCATAAATGAATAATAAAATCATTATACATACACAATCATACATCCACAATCATATATATACAAACTTAGTTAAACCATTCCATTGTAATCAATATATACATAAAATATGTTGAATAACTAATATTAACCCATTCCCAATACGTCTATCCAACAACCTCTCAGGAATCCATCTACCTCCATAGCTACAACCATAATATGTGAATCTGACCACACCACATCATCAATTGAAATAAAATGAATATTGAAATAATAACTCAATAGAACAAATCATAATTATAGTTGAATCATTAATAATATTTAACCACACCATAAAAACTAAGAACCATCACGACTGCCTTCTGAAGAATGGCATGGATCAAAACAGTCAACATCCTTCCTACTACCAAAATCTGTCAACAATAATAAAATTTTAACATTTAATAAAAGAAATACGAAAGATAATAGACATTGAATATATTAATAATTTTGTATATAACATTTGTTATTTTTTAATCAAATTGAATACATTTTAACATAAAGAAAATAATTTATAATGCATAACACTTTGAAAACATAAACTTACCTATTTAAGATATTATTCAATACATAGAACTGAAAAGGGATAAGTATATAAAAATGTAAAAAAAAATTAACTATTATGTAGTGATTTTGAAATTAATAAATAATTAATTAATTAAGGACTTTGATATTGAAGCATTTCCTATACTTTAAAAATAATTCAGAGATATTTTTTCCATAATTTCCTGTCAATTTAAGGTCATTTCCTATGGTTTTGATCTTTGAATGCAAGTTTTTTTGTTTTAAAACACAAAAAAATATATTTTGTTGGGTATTCGGTGAAAATTGTAACTTTGATTTACATGATGTCAATTATTACATTTCAGAGTCTTTAAAAAGATATCAAAGTATTTAAAAAATACCAAAGTCTTTATTATGTTTTTAAAATAATGAAATACTATTAAATAGTAATGAAAATTACTTACTCCAATTTCTCTGGTAGGTTCATTCGCAAAACTATCATAAGGTTTTCTTTAAACTATAAGCCACATCTCTTTCTATCCAACACAGTGTCTTGATTTATTATCTTTTATAAAAAAATATACATATTATAAATAAACATTTACTTATAATAAAAATATATAAATAATAATCGCTAAAATAAAACAAATATTATTCTTTATCTCAAAAAACTATGAGACGCAACAATATGTGGAATTACTTATTTCTCATAATTCATAGTATTTTTATAGATAATTCCTGTAATAAATATACACATTAATAAAAATAATAATTTTATTGTCTCTATGTTATTAATATACTATAAAATATTAAATTAGGTTATGAGATGTGTCACAACCCGTACCCCAGGGCCCATTCTGTGACTACCCCAAACCCGCCTTCTATAGGCCAGGGGTTGGCGACTAGCACCGGAAAGGCGTATCCTAAAACGGGAAGGCATTTCCTTTAAAATTGTATAAACACACAGCCAAGAACACAACAAGATGCAACCACAAAGAAAAACTATAGTAGAACAACTGTGTATTGAAAGTAAGGGGCCTAAATACAAGCCCAACTGAAAGATACAACTACATTGAAAAACAGAAATATCTCCTGCGATTATCCACCGAGGATCATACCTGAAGGGTAGGTACAGCTCGTCTCCACAGCTCTGCACATCGGGTCCTAGCTCCTCAAGTCTCAGTCAAGGATGCCCATCGTCTACACAAGATACAACAAGTTGTGGGCAAATCCCGTGCAGGGTTGAGTATAATAATACCCAATATGGACCCCAAGACCCTCGAAGGTCTCTCATAATTCCAAAAAGGAAAACCATAAATCATGATCTTAATCACAAAGCACAAAGAAAAAGACACAGCTCAAACCGAATACACTCTTCTCATCCACAAAGAAACATAAGTCCCTGACTTCAATCCATTTCCAATATTTCTAAAGAAGGATCAAAGCGTAACTCAAGGATCAGGAGTACATGCTCCAGGAGCTGGCCATCCCTGATGGAACCCATTTGAGAGATGTACTCCATCAGGAACAACTCAACCATTCCTAATGGAATATCCTAAATGACGTGTTCCATTGAGAAATTTCTGCTAGAACTACCTCTAGTGCCCGACACTAGCGGTCTTGCAGTCACATCCATGCGCCAGAGGCATGATCAAGGGAAAACAAGTGAAGATGCCCAATCCTTGACATTGTGTCATGCAGTCGAGGGAGCTCCAACTCCCCTGAAGGACCCGCACCCCATCGCTACTCAGAGATGGGGTAGTACTACTCCATATGTGAGGACCATCACCCAACTCGGTAGGGGTATACCACTCTAGTAGTTTGTCTGATATGGGGGACCCGTGCCCTAGTAGATCAGGGGATTACCAACCCCAAGCTACAGGTCCCGCACCCTGGCATGGTAGGGGAGTACCGACTCTATATGTGAGTACCCACACCCTATCTGGTATGGGAGTTCAACTCTAGTTGTTTGTTTGTTATGTGGGACCCATGCCCTAGTACGTTAGGGGAGTACTGACTGCAGGCTAGAGGACCTGAACCCTGGCATGGCAAGAGAGTACCAACTCTTCTATAGCACTGCATAAGGAGGAACTGCACCTGCAGTTGACTGGGGAGTACCTACTCCTAACATAGAGGACTCACACCCTACCTGGTAGGGGAGTACCTAACACTCTGTGAGTTATGAATGGAGGAACTGTGCCCCAGTCCAATAGGGGAGTACTAAAACTAATGATAGGAAAACCATATCATAGGAAAACAAACCTTCACTCATGACTTGGGGAGTCTCGTCTCTACCGGAGTAGGGAAGTAAGAAATACACATGCCTTATGTAATTAAGGGAGTATCCATACTAACACTCACTACAAGAAACACCATAGTTCTTCTCCTATGGTTATCGGTCAAACCTCAGCCACCATGAAGTTTCACAAGGAAGTAACCCGATGATCGGTCATGTAAAAAGGGTTCCAACGTAATAGAAGGCGTGTCAACCGGACACACGGTCTGTAATCTATAGGCATTTTTGTGCTGAGGGCCCGGTTGGATTTGGGTACGATCCAACCCGACCAAACATCAAATTTCCCTAAAAGTCACGTGGAGTATCTCAAAAGGACCATCTCATTCCAAGGATCCCATTGCCACAGATGGTTTATCAAATGGACATCTAGTTCGAATGATACGGTTGTTTAAGCTTTTTTAGGCCCGAATGGGTCTAGGTTCGGTCTGACCCGGTCGGATTGACCCGGACCGAACTGGCCTGGGCCACCCTGGTTAGGCTAGTCCACGGTGATATTGGCTCGCTAGGTCCAGGACCAGCCTAGCCTACCAGTTGGCCACGGTCCGTCGGGCGACGCGACCCGGTGCGCTAGCGTGGCTCACCAGTCGGGTGGCCCCCAACTTCCTGAATAGCTCAAGAAGATCCATTTGTCTCTTCAATAAACAGTGTCACATGGTTCCACCATATAGTTTGTGGGACCCAAAGGGTGCGGGTCCGCCTCCTTCCGCAGATTCGATGTCGTGGCCCCTTTACTGCGGCGTGTGATGGCGCGCCACCTCGCCAATGCGGTCAGCCGATTGTCAGCTACCCCTTCAGGTCTGCCGCTGCTCCAAGCGGCTCTGTCCACTTATGCAGACAGTGAGCGTCAGTCTCCTCCTTTTCTTTTGGTGCTAGTCGTCGATGCTTCTGCGCTGGTGGATCCTCCATGGGTCACCGGGTGAGCTCTGGTGGTCCGTTCTTCCTTCCAGACGTGCTTACGGTCCTCCCAAGATTCCATCGTCATTGCGCGACTCCTGGTTTCAAGTTTCCATCATGTTGGAAAAACCGGTCTCCAAAGAACCCAATGAAAAACAAGCATCAGAGGTTCAGGTCCTTGTTCATTTTTCCCGCGCCCTCCATGTTTTCATTATAACAAGTGAGAGTAAATTATACATCACATTAAAAATAATGATAAACCATGTTCAAATCCCCTGCAATGACCACCCACAAATTCAAGAATGAGAAGAAGAATCATGGGAAATTCTTGAATTAAAATGCAACCTCTACCTCGAGAATCATTGGAGTCGTCGCGGTGGCGGGAGTAGAATCTGTGCTTTAATGAAGCTGCTAAAGTTCGTCGCTCCCGATTCATTTTCACCTTAGCTTCTATCTCCGTCAGTGGAAGGTGTCGCATCACTTCGATAGAAGTTCCTTGTTTGATGAATCCATGTCAAAAACTCTACCCTGAGCCCCATTTAAATAGTGGGGGAAAAGGGTGAGTAATGTACCATGAATTTAATGAGATTCATTAATTGATTTAATTAATGTTCCACATTATTTACATGAGGGGTGGTTACACAAAAAAAATTTAACCGGGCAATTAATATCCAGTATTAAAAGTCTGACCACCTCCATGGACCCTGCCACCGCCACTCAAGAGGTTGTAGGATAAAAACAAAATAACACTTTTGTTATTTTATTAATTCTTTAAAAGTCGCAAAAGCTAACTTTTTCACCTGACCTACTACAGTCAAAGTTAAGCCTCCCTTAAGAGAATCATGGAATTTTGGATTCAACGGTGCTCTCGGATTTCAATTCCAAGCACCAGTTCATGATATAGAAAAATTTGTCCATGTGTTTACTGAACGTACCTTTAAAAAAGTTCAAAAAATTATTAACAGTCACCCTCAACCTATGTCGGTCAAGGTTAGGCTCCATCTAGGGGGAACATGCCCTCACGAGCTCAATGATACTCTAATATTTTCAATCCGAGTTACCATTTAGAAGTTATGGATTTTACAATATAATAATTGTCACTAAATTATTTTATTTATGGCCAAACACTAACTTCAATTGGTTGCTCGTGCTGACCAATGTTAGTATATTCCTAAAGAAAGAATACCCTCATGAGTTTGTTAGTTGTCTCAGATTTATAATTCGAGTCACCATTCTTGAGTTATAAGCATATGAAAAATAAAATAATTTTATTTAATTATTTTTTTTACGGTTATCCCATTTTTTGGTTTTCTCACTCGAGCCTCGAGCTGACTAAACATAAGTCACACCTGGGATAATCCCGCCATCCTGAATGCAATAGTGTCCTCGGATTTCTGATCTGGGCACCCATATATGAATTATTCAACTTTTTCATGAAAACTACTCACACGCATTATTTAAAGCTCAATAATTTAAGATATACCATTCCAAGCACTCCAGGAAATGGAATCACGTGCCATCGGATTTCACTACCTCGAAATATTTCCATATAATAAAAAAAATTATACAAAAATTATGGGACATTACATTCTCCCCACCATAGGGCTTTATTTCCCCGAAATCAAAAACAAGGGAAAATCAAACAAATGGGGGTACCGAGCATGAATCCGAATCTCCTGCTCCCTTGGGCTCTCCTGGAGATTCCTGTACTGCCAACGAACTCACACTAGAGGAATCGACCGCCCATAAAGGACCCGCTCATATTGATCCTCTATCTCCACCGGGAACTCCATATAAGTCACCCCATCATTAAAGTCAAGCTTTCCCTAGTCGATAACGTGCGATGAATCATGCCCGTATATACTCAACTGCAGCACATGGGAAATATTATGCACCTGGTGCATCTATGGTAGAAGAATTAGATAGTAAACCACCGT
Organism: Viscum album; assembly: GCA_963277665.1. Classification (NCBI taxonomy): domain Eukaryota; kingdom Viridiplantae; phylum Streptophyta; class Magnoliopsida; order Santalales; family Viscaceae; genus Viscum; species Viscum album. Next base: position 722,245,118 of record OY728122.1, on the reverse strand, counting down.
GAAAACTCTATTGAGAAACTAGAGAGGTCCGAAAACCTCAGATATAGCTTGTCTCCCAAGCCAAAACTCTGAAATCCCCATCAGGGTGAGACCCATATGAAGAAATGGTCTCCATCCTCAATATCCAAGGGTCTCTGTCTCCTATCAGCATAAGACTTCTGCCACCTCTGTTTAGTCTTCATCCCTGGACACCAGTTCTGATGCCGGAGGTCCTGATACAACTTTGCCACACCATGATGTACCACCAAAGGGAATGTATGGAACTCCCTCAACACCTCCCCTCCTAGCATCACTAGTACCATGGTGTGTCCTCTGAAAAGGAATACATAATCCTCACCTTCAGAAAATCCTTTAGGGGCCTGTTATGGGGATATATGAGCATGTCGGGCCTCACAATCCACGTCCCCAAGATGAACTCTCATCTCCCAGAGCTCCATGAGAACCATCTCATATGCATTTTTAGATATCGGTGATGTCCTTGGGTACAAGACAAAGAAGAATTCCATTTCCCTATAGGGAGTAAATCCTAGAAAAATCGTTAGAAAAGGTGTTCCCACACACTTCCACTACTATTGGGAACTGAAAAATCAAAACTCCTACTACCACGAGGGTAAGGCTGGCTGACTCAAGAGTGATCGGCTGCACCCTCCTATGCATGAGTTTATCCCATGCTGCCTGGGTTTTCGTTTTCACCAACCAAGGAAAACCTCATTCCAATGTTGTAGATATACCACATCCTTTTTCCTAAAACAGTCGAACTGATTATGAACTCTGGATGACCAGTCCATACCCAAACTAACGTTGTAAGGCCTCGATGCTAACACTAAGAGGTTCCAGCCAAAACTCTCACCTCAAGGGTCAGATCATACTATCGGCATAATTGTGATTATCGAGTATCCTCCCGTAGGTATCTCCAGACGTAAGGGTCAAGTCAATAGTTTGACCAGAAACTCTAGGTCTTGAACATGATTTGTGACAATAAGTAATGATTAGTACCTATGTCTATTAATACAGCAGCTATTATTAGACAAAGACTATACCTCGAATCATTCCTAGAGCCCTTAGGTCACACTCCTTGACCGCATGCAACTACTCCCTTCCCTTGTCCTCTAGCTCTGAGAGCCTAGTGGGGACCACATTGGTGTGGTGGTTGCAACATGTAGAAAAGTTTACCACCTCCTGCTGCTCTCCTTGCTCCTCTTTCACGTCTACTACCATACAAATTCATATTTCCCTATCAATTCCTATTTACAAAAAATTTTACATGTCCATGTCTCTGAGATTGACATTGCTTTCCTTCTTACCCACTACAAACATTTACTAGAAGTATCTAATCCTCTAAATAACATTCTACCACAAAGGTTCTCTCTAACACCCTAACATAAGTAGGAATTCATAGAGGAATAATGATGGCTCAGATGTCCCTAAACACATCTCACTCAGCGGTCTGATCCCTGAAGCATGATTCGTATCGTATCCATTGTGTACCTATAATAGTTGGTACGCCTCAATGAATACTCAGTTATCGACATGTCATACTATCAAAACTGTAGAAGCTCTTAGGAAACACAAACCCCTTAGCCTTTTTTTTGTTAGATACCCCCTTCTATGAGGAAGGTTCTCAAGCACTATCCACGAAAACATCACCTCATTATAAGATAGGGGTAATCTAAAACCTGACATCACCCTGATGAGCCACATAGAATGCTCACTTCCAGTACCACCATATGATCTAACGGTGCCCTGGCTAGATGGAAACTCAGTCACCACCTTAAGTAAGTTCTTAGCCTCCTGTGAGTCAGGATCACCTCAGAACATGAGGGGTATCTATCACTAAAACTCATGTAAGGAACTGAGCCTATAAGTGTCCTCTACCAGTAGCGTCGGTAGTAAATGCTGACCAACGGGCAGTGGTGTCACTGGGACACTACCCGAAGGTACCATCTCGGCAACAGTCCTTGTACTGAAGTCTCATCACATTGTGGATCATACTCATGGTCACTCATTTGAATCCTGTATGGATTTCTACATTGTGGAATCTTTAAATAGAATTGAGATGAACCATAGTCAATAAGTTATACCTGGGGAGCTGACTCAAAATAGATCAAAATAAAAATATTTAAAAAACACACACAATCAGTGTTTTCGTGTATCGAGTCAGAAAACAAAATTTAGGGCCGTAGTGTATGGATACGTTGGTCGCCACACCAACATCAGACTCCCCAAACTGAAAACCAAACTCAAAATACATAACACTATTTCTCCATTGGAAAGATCAGAGTCCTAGTTCTTCGGTAGAACTAACTCCACTGATACAACCTTTTCATGACCCATCCCCCAGGGCCCATGTTGTGACTACCCCAATCCCGCCTTCCCTAGGCCAGGGGTTGGAAACTAGCACCGTAAAGTCATATCCTATAACGGGAGACCATTTTCTTTAAAACTATACAAACACTCAGACAATAACACAATAAGATGCAACCATGAATCAAAACTACAGGGTAACAAGTTTTTACTAAAAGTATAGGGCCAGAATACAAGACCAACGGAAAGATACAACTATAACTAAAAAATATAAACAACTCCTGTTATCATCCACCAAGGATCCTAACTGAAGGGTAGGTGCATCTCACCTCTATATCTCTCCACGTCAGGTCCTGGCTCCCCAAGTCTCAGTCAAGGATGCATGTCGTCTACACAAGACACAACAAGGTGTGGGAAAATCACATGCAGGGGTGGGTATAATAATACACAGTATGGATCCCGAGACCCCCGAAGGTCTCTCATAATTCTATAAAGAAAAACTACAAATCATGATATCAATCACAAATCACAAAGAAAAATACACATCTCAAACTAGATATAGTGATCTCATCAACAACAAAACACAAGTCCCTGACCTCAAGCCATTTCTAGGATTTCTAAAGAAGGATCGAAGTGTAACTCAAGTATCAAGAGTACACGCTTCATGAACTTGCCATCCCTGATGGCACCCATCTGAGAGATGTACTCCATCAGGTAAAACTCAACCATTCTTAATGGAACTTCTGAAATGACATGCTCTATCGGGAACATACTTCTATAAATGCCTCTAGTTCCTGACACTATAGGTATCGTAGTCATAGTCTTGTGCTTGAGGCAAGACCATGGGAAACCAAGTGAAGAGGACCACTCAACATTGTTTCTTGCAGTCAAGGGATCTCCAACTCCCCTGAAGGACCCACTTCCCATCACTACTTGGAGATGAGGGAGTACTACTCCATATGTGAGGACCCGCACCCTACTCGGTAGCGGAGTACAACTATGGTAGATTGTTTGGTGTGGGGGACCCATGCCCTAGTATTTCAGGGGAGTACTGAACCCATTCTAGAGGAACTGCACCCTGGCACGGTAGGGGAGTACTGACTCTATATGTGAGGACTCGTACCCTACCTGGTAGGGGAGTACAACTCTGGTAGTTTATTTGTTGTGGGGGACCCGTGCCCTAGTACATCATGGGAGTACCGACCCCAGGCTAGAGGAACCATACCCTAGAATGGTAGGAGAATAGTGACTCTATTGTAGCACTACATAAGGAGGACATGCACCCTGAGTTAACAGGGGAGTACCTACTCCAAACATAGAGGACTCACACCCTACCTGGTAGGGGAGTACCTGAATCTATGTGAGTTATGTATGGAGGACCCGCACCTAAGTCCAATAGGGGAGTATCGAACCCAAATATAGGAAATCCATCTCAGATTAAAATGAACCCGTACTCATGACTTGGGGAGTCTCATCTCTACCGGAGTAGAGGAGTAAGGAATACTCACGTCTTGAGTAATCAAAGGACTAGCCATTCTAACTATCACTACATGAAACACATTGATTCTACTCCTCTGGTTATTAGTCATACCTCAACCTCCACGATGTTCCACAAGGAAGTAACCCAATGATCCATCATATAAAAGGATTACAACACAAGAGACGGCGCGTCAACCGGACACACGGTATGTAATCTATAGGCATTTTAGTGCTGATGTACCGGTTGGATTCGAGTACGATCCCACCCGACCAAAATCCAACTTTATCCTAAAGACACATAGAGTATATCAAAAGGTCCATCTCGCTCTAAGGGTCCCAATGCCATAGATGGTTTGTAATACGGACATCCAGTTTGCAAGATATGGCCTTTTAAGCGTATCTGGGCCCGAATAAGTCTGGGTTCGGTCCGACCCGAACGGACTGACCCGAACCGACTGGCTTGAGCCAACCCAACCAAGCTCAAGTCAACCCGACCGGCCCTGGCCCAGATCGGGATGGGCCGACCAGGTTGGGCTTGGCTCTATAGGCCGCGGACCGGCCTGTCGAGCGATGCGGCCCGGTGCACTAGCGTGTCTCGCCAACCGGGGGGCCACCCAGCTTCCTGAACAGCTCAACAAGAGCCATTTATCTATTCAATTATCAGGGCCTCGTGGCACCACCATGTGGTCTGCGGGTTGTGGTTCCCCCTCATATTGTGGCTTTGATGCCCCAGCCCCATCACCGCGGCGTGCGATGACACACCGCCTCACCAACGCGGTTGGTCAGTTATTGGACGCCCCTTCGGATCTACCACGGAGCCAAGTGTTGCCACCCTCTTCCACATTCGGTGAGTGCCATCTACCACTTCCACTATTGGCACTGTGTCGAAGAATCCTCCTTAGGCCATCGGGTGAGCTCTGATGGTTCGTTCTTCCTTCTGGATGCGCCTGCGGTCCTCCCGGGATATCGCCGTCATTGCGCGCCTCCCAGTTTCAAGGTTCCATCAAGTTGAAAAAACCCATCTCTGAATAATTCAATGAAAAACAAGCATCGGAGGGTACGGTCCTTGTTTTTTTATCTCACTCCCCCCATGTTTTCATTATAACAAGTGGTGTTAAATTATACATCACAATAAAATAATGATAAACCTCGTTCAAATCCCCTGCAACAACCACCCACAAATTCAAGAACGAGTAGAAGACTCATGGGAAATTCTTGAATTAAAAGGCAACCCCTACCTCAAGAATCATTGGAGTCGTCACGGTGTTGAGAGGAGAATTCGTGCTTTGATGAAGCCCATGGCGTTCATCAATATCAGTTCATTGCCACCCGATATTCTATCTCCATCGGTGGAAGGTGTCGCATCACTTCGCCATAGGTTCCTTGCTTGATGAAGCCGCGTCAAAAACTATACCTTGAGCGCCAATTAAATATAGGGGGAAAGGGTGAGTAACGCACCAGGGATTTAATGAGATTCATTTATTGACATAATTAATCAGCCACATTAATTACACAAGGGGTGGTTATGCAACCAAAGTATAATCAGGTATTTAATATCCCATATTTAAAGTCTAACCACCTCCATGGACCCTGCCACCACTGCTCAAGAGGTGGTTGGATAAAAATAAAATAACACTTTTGTTATTTTAGTAACACTTTAAAAGTCACAAAATCTAACTCTTTCACCTGACCTAATGTGGTCAATTTTAAGCCTCCCTTAAGATAATCATGGTGCTTCAGATTCAACAGTTCTCTCAGATTTCAATTTCGATCACTGGTTCAAAATATAGAAAAACATTTCCTGCATGTTTTTAGAACGTACCTTTAAAAAAGTTCAAAAAATTATTAACAGTCACCCTCGACTCATGTCGGTCGAGGTTAGGATCTTCCTAATGGGAAAATTACCTCACGAACTCAACGGTACTCTTGGATTTTCAATCTGAGTTACTGTTTAGAAGTTATAGATTTTACAATAAAATAATTGTCACTTAATTATTTTATTTATAGCCAAAAACTAACTTCCACTGGTGGCCCGTAATGGATAATGATATTATCTACCTAAAAAAAGCATACCCTCTTGAGTTCAGTGATGGTCTCATATTTTTAATCTCAGTCATTGTTCATGAGTTATAAGCATTTGAAAAATAAGATAATTTTAATTAGTTATTTTACTTACGGTTATGCCATTTTTGGGTTTTCTCACTAGAGGCTTGCACCGAGTAAACTTAAGTCACAGCTAAACCCGTCATTCAAAATGAAACAGTGTCCTTGTATTTCTGATTTGGGAACCCGTTTATGATTTATTCCACTTTTTCAGGAAAACTACTCACACACATTATTTAAAGCTCAACAATTTTCAACAGACCAATTCAGGCACTCCAGACCTCAGAATCATGTGCCATCAAGTTTTATGGTCTCAAAATGATTCCATATAATAAAATAAATTATACAAGAACTCTGGGACATTACAAGATTCATCATTGTTAATATTGATAAACATATTCCACTGTTCCTAAGAAACTCCTTCAAGCACGTTCTGATACATTTTTCAAGAGCTCGGATATGTGTCATTCCACTAATTCCATGATCTCTATTTAAAATATCTTCATTTATTTCCCAAATGTTTCAGAGTCCATGGGTGTGAAATAGAGTCAGATACATCAAAACAAAAAACATCTACAAATAAAACAAATAAAAATTCACATATATATTAATATTTTTACTCATTACAATTAAATTAGTTATCATTGAATTTTAAATTAATATTAACCTTAATTTATTATCTAACACGTCATCTTTTCATGTTGTGGGAATATGACTTTGATCCTTACAATTAATGGGAAAGCTCACCTTCTCCTAAGAAATCTTCCCAAGAATCTATCCATAGATTCCAATAGCATCACTGGCTAGTATTCACCTCAAACTCATCAAATGGAATGATAATTTTGAATTATTTTAGGTCTCATATAGAGGTTGTGTTCATATTTTTATCTTTTGTATTTTTATCTTTATCGGTTTGAAAAAATAATTAAAATTTTAATAAAACATATAATTTTTTGTACAATGACATGCTACTAGTTATGGTAACTCTCCAATATCCCCTATATGGAGGGGTGGCCAACGACTCCATCACTGGAGGTTCATAAGACAGTGGGATACCAATAAAATCTGGTGAAAATGAGGACTCTCAATAAGTCTCTAGTACAGTGGGACCACTTATATCTACTGAAGTTGGCTACAGTGGTGGTATGATCAAAGATATTGAATGGCTATGATTTTGAAATTATTATATTCCCAGAATTACTTCAATTCAAATGGATCATAATATATTTAATTTATTAAAAAACAAATAATAAAATATTTTTACAAAAAAGGAAAAAATAAAACAATGTATATATGCTCAAAAAATTATAAATGAGAAATTATGATATAGTTTCATTACCAATTTATACATTCAATTATCTTCATCTTCATCGTCTTCATTGTTTTCAACATTCATTATGATACGTACATCATTTTCAACCTATCTTGAAAGTTCTATTTTTTCAAAATTTTCATGAAAGAACTATTCAATGTTTTTTGGTTGATGAAGTTCCCTTTCACAAAGTACCAATTAACCTTCGTCACCCATATCATACAACTGTCTCTAACTTAAGTATATAATAACACTCCAACCATTACATATTTCAGCATCCATATAATAAACCATCTTTACTTATGAAGCTAAGGTAAATTGATCAAGATCTACATGCTCACAAGTATGGATCAAGTGAGATAATTTAACGAATGTAAAATGTAATGAATCTATCACTATAACACTATCAATTTTTAACCACTTAAATTTGAATAATACAACTAAAAATTGACTATAATAGTTTAATTTTATTATATCAATAATATTTCAATATCATCCCACCTGTTCAAGTGTAAATAAAACACTATTTTGAGTTTTCAGGTTTTCTTCATGATAAATTTTATGAAACTTGAAGTCATAAATATTATGGAAATCGAATCACTTATACTACATTAGAGGACCTTGAGCCAAAAACATAAAATTGTTTGATATTTCTCCTCTATTATAAACATTCATTATATAGAAAAGAAATTATAAGGTGTTAATTTTAACATAGTAAAAATAACAACATGTAAATAATATGAATATAAGTATATACTTACACGATGGTTGAATCATTTGATAATATTTTTATTAACAACTTTCATTAATTCAAGCTCATTTCGAGATCGATCGCTAAGTCACCTATTTGTTTGAAATATCAATTCTTCAAAAAATGGATTTGTAATACGGTTATTGAATTGAACATAACCATATGATTGTTGTAATTACAATTCTGTCAGTGTAAAATTTGACCCCTTTCTAACAAGTCATATAATAGTTTGAAATATCAATGACTAGTTTTCATAATGATAATTAGTGGATATGTCATTGATATATCTAACAAAATTTAATCTAGTATCAATCCCATTTAAATACCTAGAACAGAAGGCTAATTATTATTTGAATATGTAAAATTTAGTAATAGATATTTCTATTTGAGTTTTATTATTCATGTGTGATTGTAAATGACCTAAGTACCTCATGAAAAAAATACGAAACATATTTTAAAAAAATTACACATAGATTTGATTAAATTGAATTCATCACTGAAAATAAAAATAATATTATCATACCTATTAATTGGATACATCCATCGATAGTGTACCAGTTCACCATTTTTTTCTCTTCAATCAAATGAATATTCAAATGAATCATGACTGTGATAAATGAGGTTGAAAATAAATTCACTAAATCAAAAAAATCAAAAACAAATCTGTCTTCAAGTTTATCAAGATCAGGTGTATTAAGATTTTTTCTACAAATTTATCAATAGATGGTACAAAAATCAACTAGAACTATAGTTTCCTTTTCATAAAATGTATTATGAAATTACAATGACACAAATTGATCCATCATAATATGTTAGTAATGAATTTTAAATCCATGTAACATTCAATGTTTTAAGTCAACTCACTGTGAAATGTTACTTGAATATCCGTATAGAACTTTTACATTCTTTAAATTTTGAAGGAATGCATCTTTCTCATGATTTTTCATTTTAAAAATAGATAAAGGTTACATTGCATTCCCATTTTCTTACAAACCATGATTTATATTCATTTATTCCAAATCCTTATGAGCATTAAGGTGATTCCTTTGAATTACTATGATCATTAATAAATGTAAAAATTACATTTTCATTGATTTTCTTCTCAATATTAATTCTATCAAGATTATAACATATTAAATTAAACACCCAATAAGTAATTTTGAAAATTATACACATTTTCTTTCATTTTTTTGTTTTAGATGCACCAGATATTATACCTTCTACCCTTTTCCCACTTTCATAAACTGATTACATTTTCCAAATTATACAGTGACATTAATTAATTGTCCAAATTTTTTTAAATTATAAAACACCTTCGATGGCTTTCTCTATTAAATATTTCCCTTAAATTGTGTCTTATTATACTTGAAATTATTTTAAGAATAAATAAATATAAGATGACACATAAAACACCATTTTTACTATGAGGTAACTATTGAGGTTCAAAATCATAATTAAAAACAGGAAAATCCAAACAATTATTATTGTTCAAACTAGATATGTTTCCTAGTCTTGTAATGTCACTAATTTTCTATATTAAAGTAGAATGTATTTTAAATATTTTTATCATTGAAACATTATATGTTTCCATGTCATTATACCATAATTATATTAATTCTTTGATTTAAGGTTAAAGGTATACATCAATTCCATTTCCAAGAATTTTCTTTCCTGGAATAACAATAAAAATAATTATTGAATTATTATTTATACACATATATGGAGGTAGAGTATAGGGGATAAAAACATCTTTCCATATCTTATCATTAGTAATTAAAGTACCAAAATGGTTAAAACAATCATAATATAATCTCAACCATAATTTCCAAGGATCTAAAGAAAAATCTAGATATAATGAATCAAACACCATCTATGAAATTAAATAATTTGGATGTTACATCAAGACATATTTGTTACTGTCTTAAGAATGACACTTTATTATATATGTAGTCTTAGATGACATAAATAATCTTTACAGGTGTGGTTTCAATGGAAAGTAATAAAATACCTTTGCGGGAGTTTTTCTCTTCTTCTTATTCTTGGTGTTACATTCATTTTTTATCTCATTATTTCTCATTGACTTACATCTTCTTGTTTTAAATATTATTCATTATTCTTTATTGGACTCTTCTCCCCAAAAATCATGTAATAATTAGGTCATGCATGTATCTTTGTATAATCATGTCCTTGTTTGTTTTTTATTTTCTTCATCTCATAGAATGATGTAAGGATATTGGATTTACTAAATGGTTTATAAAGAAACTTTAAAATCATGGAAAAAAATTTCATTAATTCCACAGAGCCAGTTGATATGTTAAAACTTAAGTAGAAAAGAAAAATCATAATACTTATCACACCCTTCATACAATTTTTTCATCCATCTTTGACTAATTAATAAAAATAATCTTCTTAGTCACTAATGTTCTAAGAAATATTAACCTAATTTGGATCAACAAAAAGTTCTGTTGATCTATTAAAATATTGGACATTTTATCCTGAAAATCCAAATTCATCATTTATCAGGTTGTGAAAAAAAATCAATCATGATGGGTCACTTTTTGTTTTATTAATAGAATATTCATTTTTTTTACTTTCCATAACATTCAATTTGTCATTCCAAATCCAACATACATATCGATAAGGAAACTATTTAAATATCCAGTTCTCATATACTTTTTTTCTATTCAACCATTCCTTAAATTTATAATTCACATAGAGACATGTTATTATATCATCCACTAATATGTTTGTAAATACATAATCCAAAAATTATTCCAAACACTTGGAATACTGAGGTGAATTTTGAGGTAAATCAATCAAACTTTTATCCATATGTATTATATTTTCACTCTTATCCATATAAATTCATTTATGAAGATTTAAATTTTTAATAAAACAAGTAAAATCAATTTTTAACATCACCATATTTCTTCATTGACCAAGATAGGAACTTGATTCGATGTAATAGAAATTTAATGTAAAAATGATTCAATTTGACCTGAAAAATGTAAACAACATAAATAAATACATATTACCTATCATAATAATAGGGTCGGATGTTGTGGAAGAAGGTCACTAAGGTGTATAGAGGGAAACATACAGTATGGAGGTTAGGGATATTATCAAGGCAATGTTTGAATTGAATATACTTAGGGGAAATCGTGGAGGTATGGAGGAGTAAAATGTATTGGTGAAGGGGTTAGGTATCAAGATCCATTGGGGGTGGTGGTCATCAAGAAATAGGGAAGATGGGTTTTCATCTTACAAGAAGGTTCATTGAGGGGGTTTGCATCAGGGGTGGGGGTCAGGGGTATATGGTCGTCAATGAGGGAGGGGGTCGGGGGTTGGCATCGAGGGAGGGGTTAGGTGGCTAGCAGTTGGAGTCGAGGGAGGGGTACTTATGGAAACCGTGGGGGTAGGTGTCTAGGTGGGGTGGGGTTAATTAGTTTTTTGGTAAAGGATATAGCGGAGGTTTTATGAAAATATCACTATATTTTAAATAATTTTCAAAAAATAATAATTATTAGTGGTTATAGGAACCGACACTGATAAAACATTGATAATGGTTCATTTTTTAGTAGTCAATTAATAAAAAAATTAAACAATTTTACTAAAATAAATATTTGATCTATTTAATATAAATACAATATACATCACGAACCCCATTTTACAATGAATTTTATATATTTAAATAATTTTTACAATAAAATACATCACATTATGACACATATATAGGTTAATTAATTAAGAAATATAGCGAGAATGACAATTACATAGAAAAATTGGGGCATAATTTTAGATAAGGGCCGGGAATTGAGAAAATTTAAATGAAGGACCTTATTGTATTACATTGAGTATTGAAATAACCTTTATACCCAAAAATTTTCATCCCTCTTCTAAAATTCCCAACCCTAGTCTCCTCCTCATGTGTTCTCTTATTTCTTTTAACTTCAACCCCACTCTATCCCCATCCTCTCTCGCCTCTCCCACCTCATTGTTCTCCTCTCCCAAAAACACTATCTTATTGTCAACTCCTCCTATGTGTGTGTCTCGCTATTTCCATCCACTCTGGCTCCATCTCCCTTCACTCCCATGACATATCCCTCCTCTTTCATGATGTATCCCACCTCTCCTGAAAAATATATCCCACTGACACCTCCTCTAGCATTCTCATCTCGTCATTGCCCACCACTCCCACGCTGTCACCTTAAACTCCTGTGTCTTTATCCTCCACTCCCACATTATCACCCTCTTATCCCTTGTCATATACCTATCCCAAAAACCCTATATGGACATCACCTCCTCCTAGTATCTCCCTCTTCTCTCTTTCAACATGTTCCTCATTCTATATCATTGTCTAAATTCCTTATATATTACATAATTGTTTTAGATTTTTGTTGTCTGGTAGAAGTTATACGGACTATAATGGAGAGTACTGGATCATTAGGTTTAACAAAATTTAGTTATTTTTTTAGTTATGGTACATTTTTATTTATTTTAAAAAATCATGTTATATTAATGTTTCCATATGATTTTGTTTTCCTTAGTATAGTGTAGGAAAAAAATTAAGAAAAATTAGTGTGTGTTAAAAAATACTTGGGATGATAATGTTAACATATTATATTCATGGTCAAAACTATCAAAATGTCAAAAGAATTTGTATAATATCATAGAAAATTGTAAAAATGTTTCTTTAGTGGGTTAAGAAGTTATACTCCAAAATATTTTAAATTTTATATTTTCTCCTAATTTATTTAAAGATTTTGTTGATTTCATTTTTCAACATGAGTATAAAAAATTGGTGAAGGAATTGGGATTTGGTACATTGTTGGAATTTAAATTTCAACACTTTCTAAGAGAGATATGTGAGAATATTGTACATTACTTTGATCCTCCAATGTGTACCATAGAACTTAAAGGAAAAGAATTGATTATTATTATGGAAGATGTTAATTACATGTTAGGCATTCCTTCTAGAGGAAGAACTGTCCATATTGAAAGGGATAGTGATGAATAAAAATAAATGAAGAATTATTACATAAGAAATATGTTATTTTCATTAAAATAAAGGATTTTTAAAGTATAGGGAAAAGTAATTTGTGATTACCTTTATGTTGTTTACATTGGGGACCTTTATAAATACTTATCCAAATGATTTTGTAAATGATAGAAATAATAGGATTTTGGGTGGCTATCAATGAAATGTTAAATAATGGAATTGGTCCCAGTTTTTTTGGTAGATCATATATGAGAGGTTAATGTTTATAATAATTTAATAAAAAATGTCAATGGAAGAATCATGTTAGTGGTTTTTTTGTTGTCTTATTAATATGTTTTAAAAAATTGTATAAGTGTCAGAAACTTTTATATTAGTTAGTAAATTTATTTTATTGATATAAATATGTTGACATTATATTTTAGCTATTTTTATTCATCCACTTTTTGATTATAGGGGTTTATAATATATGTTGTGAAAATGTTTTGAAATTTTGGTTTGAAGAAAAAAATCAAAGGTGATTAAAGTTCGAAAAAATGAGTAAAAAAGTAATATTATATATGACCCTAACTTTATCAGGGAGTAGTATGCCTGATCATTCTTTATTCACACATCTGGTAAAAAATCTATCTTTATATTCCTAAAATATTCTGTTAAAATATGAAATTTTAGTTTTAATATATGGGTTTTTACTATTAAATTATGGATGCATATTGTAAAAATGTGTAATCATAGTTTTTAAAACCTTTAATTATAGTGTTAAAATGTAATATTTTTTATCACAAACCATGAAATTTTCAATTGAAAATCTTACATTTCATGTATATAATTTTATTGTTAAAAACTGTATGTTTGGTGTTAAAATCAATATTCTCAATGTTAAATTGGAGTTGATCGGTGTTTATTTATATTATATTGATGTTAAAAACATTGAAAAACTCATTTTATATGACCATATGTTATTATGTGTCTTTTCATTGTTGAAACATGGAATTAAAGTATTAAAATTTTTATATTTAGTGTTATTATCTATATATTTGGATTAAAAATCTTATTGTTTGTATTTGTTACTGTTAATGATAAAATTTGTATGCATAATGTTAAAATCAAGATTTTGAGTTCTAAATTGAGGATTATCAGTGTTAATTTCTGGTATCTTGATGTTAAATTCCTTAAAAATTTCATTAAAAAGTACCATGGTTTTAGATTTGTATTTCCAGTGTTAAAACCTAGAATTATAGTGTTAAAAAATGGGATTTTAGTGTTACTAACTTTGAAATTTTCAACTTAAAGGCTTGCTTTTCAGGTATATAATTTTAGTGTTAGAAAATTATGGTTAGTGTTAAAATATATATGCTCAATATTAAATTGAGATTATCTATGATATTTTTTGTAAGCTTACTGTAAAATAATTTGAAAGTATAATTTTAAATACCCATATGTTATTAAGTATCTTTATAGTGTTAAAACATGGAAATATAATGATAAAATTTATAATTTTAGTTTTATTATATGAATTTTTTTAATTAAAAAGATTTTTCTTTGTATATGTTACTATTAAAGATAAAATCATAATTCCCTATGTTAAAATCTAGACGTTGAGTGTCAAATTGAGGATGATCTGTGTTAATTTTTTGTGTCTTGATTTTAAATTCCACAAAAGTATCATTAAACATTCTCATGTGTTTATATGTGTATTTAATATGTTAAAACATGTAATTACACTATTAAAATTTTGTATTTTAATGTTATTAATTTTGAAATGTTCAATTTAAAGGATTTATTTTCATATCTATAATGTTAGTGTTAAAAATTGAACGGTTAGTGTTAAAATATGGATTCTCTGTGTTAAATAGGAGATGATATGTGTTAATTTCTATAATATTGATGTTAAATACTTTGAAATCCTCATTTTATATTCCCATATGTTATTATGTGTCTTTACAATGTTAAAACATGGAATTATAGTGTTAAACTTTGTAAATTTAGTGTTAGAATCAAGATTGTTTAATTTAAAAGTTTCATGTTTGTATCTTTTATTGTTAAATATAAAATCTAGAATCTCAATGTTAAAATCTAGATGGTGAGTGTTAAATTTTTGATACTTAATGTTAATTTCAAGTATATTGATGTTAAATTCCTTAAAATTATCTTTAGAAATACCCATGTGTTTAGATGTGTATTTTTAGTGCTAAAACCATCAATTATAGTGTTAAAATGTGGGATTTTTGTGCTCCCAACTTTTAAATGGTCATATTAATGGATTATATTTCATGTCTATAATTTTAATGTTAAAAAAGGGAGGTATATAGTTAAAATATGGATTTTCATTGTTAAATTAGGGATGCTTCGTGTTAATTTATGTTAAATTGATGTTAAATAATTTGAAAATATCCTTTTAAATTACCATACATTATTATGTGCCTTTATAGTGTTAAAACATGTAATTATAGTGAAAAATGTAGTAATTTTAGTTTTAGTATCTTTATTGTTTAATTAAAAAACTTCCTAGTTGTATCTCTTACTATTAAAGATAATATCTAGATGTTTGTTGTTAAAAATGGGATGTTCAGTGTTAAATCATAGATCCTAGGTATTAATTTTTGGTAGATTGGTGTTAAATACCTTTAAAGGAATATTTTAAATGCCCATGTGTTTATATATGTATTTAAAATGTAAAAAACTTGAATTTTAGTGTTAAAATGTGGTACTTTAGTGTTAACAACTTTGAAATGTTCAATTGAAAATCATATTTTTCATTTATATAATGTTACTATTAAAAACCAAAGGGATCATGTTAAAATTTGGATACCTGATGTTAAATTGGGGATGCTCTGTATTAATTTTAATAAGTGTGTTTTTAAATACTCTAAAATATTTATTTTATATGATTATATGTTATTATGTTTCTTATAATGTTAAAACAAGTAATTATAGTGTTAAACATTGGAATTTTAAAGTTAGTATCTGATTGTTTAATTAAAAACCTTCATATTTTTATCTATTACTATTAAAACTAAAATATAGAATCCCAATGTTAAAATTTGGATACATACTACTAAATTATTGATGCTCGGTGTTAATATCTGGTAGAATGGTGTTAAATTCCTTAAACGACTCATTATAAATTCCCATGTGTTTATATGTGTATTGGTAGTGTAAAAACCTGGAATTATAGTGTTGAAATGTGTAGTTTTAGTGTTCCCAAATTTGAAATGTTCAATTGAAGAGATCAATTTTCATTCCTATAATGTTAGTGTGAATAAATGAATATATTTTGTTAAAAAATAGATTCCCAATGTAAAATTGCGGATACTCTATGTTAATTTTTCAAACATGATGTTAAATACTTTTAAAGCCCCCTTTTATATTCACACATGTTATTATATTTCTTTCTAGTCTTAAATATTGGAAATTTATTGTTAGTATCTAGATTGTTTAATTAAAAATATTTCTTCTTGGATTTTTTACTGTTAAATAAAAATCTAGAACGAAAATTTTAAAATTTGGATGTTGAGTGTTAAATTTTGGATACTCATCTTTAATTTCAGGAAGATTGATATTAAATTCCTTAAAACCCTCATTATAATTTTTCTTATATTGGTGTATTTCCAATGTTAAAAACTGTATTTTTAGTGCTAAAATGTGATATTTTAGTTTAACCAACTTCTAAATGTTCAATTGAGAAGCTTAATTTTAATTTCTATAATGCTTGTGTAAAAAACTATATGACTAATGATAAAATCTAGATGCTCGGTGTTATATTGTGGATGTTATACATTAATATGTATAATCTTGATGTTAAATATTAAGGAAGTCTCATTTTAGATTCCCATATATAATTATGTTTCTTTATAGTGTTAAAACATTGAATTATAATGTTAAACTTTGGAATTATAGTGTTAGTATGTGTATTTTTAAATTAAAAAGATTCTTGTTTGTATTTATTGTTGTTAAAGATAAAATCTATATGCCTAATTTTAAAATCTAGAAACTGAGTTTTGATTTGGGGTGTTTGGGGTTAATTTATGGTAGATTGTTCTCAAATTCATTGAAATACTCATTAAAAATTTCCCATGGGTTTATATGTGTATTTATAGTGTCAAAACCTTGAATTTTAGTGTTAAATTGTTTTATTTTAGTGTTACTAACATTGAAATGATCAATTGAAAAGCTAACTTTTCTTTTCTATAATTTTAGTGTTAAAAATTGGATGGTTGGTGTAAAAATCTGGATGCTTGGTGATAAGTTGTCGTTACTCGGTGTTAATTTATGTAAGCATTATTCTAAATACTTTTGAAGACTCTTGTTAGAAGCCCATATGTTATTATTTGGATTGTTTAATTAGAAACATTTCTATTTATATATCTTACTAACATTTTTCTCACCAATATATATTATTGGATATCAATGTTTTGTATGATGGATATATGAAAGGTGTCAATGTGAACCTTCAATAAATCCTTTAAGTTCAATGTAATTTATTAGCTAGAGCCTCTACAACAATGGTGGATAGATTTGATCATGTTCTAGAGGAAGAAATAGAGGATGAGGGAGAGTCTGATGAGAATTTTTAGGATTTTTAAGATAAAGTGGAGGATATATATGAAGCTATGTATGTGTGGGAAGATGAGGAGAAGGAAAATGTGTCATTTGTAGGTGAGTAAAAATATGAAGAAGAGTGGGGAGAATTGGAAGTCAATGAGGAAATGGGAGAGTAAGTGGATAAAGTTTACTTTGACTAAATATTGGTTGACCCATCTATCAGTATTACTCCTAGGAGGTTACAGTGACAAAAGACTAGAGAAAATGGTCACCATGTGTTCAACACCCTCTCAAAGGAAAATCAGACCTCAAAATCATGGTTTATGACTTGTGAACTTTGGGAAGGAATCATGGAAACAAAGAGAGGTATGCTGTAATAATATTCATATTTTAAATAAAGGAACTGTATTGAAATTTATTTCATGTACTTATGGAAAATGGGTTGAATTCAGAGTTGTTGTTGACATGTATAATTACAATCTAATTGAATGTGAGTGTCGTTTTTTGGGCCCAATGGAATGGATCAACAACAAGGGTAGTATATGAATCCTTTATAATCAACTATTTTATGACAACTAATTAGTAACATGTGAATGATAATGTTGAAATCATATATGGTGACCATGATTGCAAGAAATCTTCTCAATGGTCATAAACCTTCTAGAATAGTGAATATACATATATTTTATCCATTAGTCATGGTACTAATTTTAGGAATATATTGATGTAAAAAACACTTTTTTATTATTTTTTATATATTGTGATAATATATTTTTATAGGATAATCTTATCTCATGTGAAGAAGAGTGTAAAGTCTTCAATGTTTTGATCTATTTCACGTTTAATATTATTCGATACAACATACACTACTAAATAAATTGCTTTTAACAGCTTTATAAATATCCTTTATCAATACTAAGAAAGTGCTGACTACCGAAGTGATGTTAAAAGATGAACATTATCAGTGCTGGGAAAAATTGCTAATAAAGGCTCCCTTTATTAGCACTAAATAAAAGAACTGAAAAATGGGACCATTATCAACACTTTTTTTAATGAATATAAAGAGTATCTTTATTAGTGCTTTGGTTTAATGATAATAAATGGGGGGATTTATCAGTGCTTTTTTTTCAAATGCTGATAAAACTTGAAAAAAAAATTATATGTGACCCCAGCTTTCTCAGCACTCACGATCCCCCCGACCACCATCATAGACCACCACCCCTTTTTCAGTGCTCATGTGCCACTTTATTAGTTCTATATATATTACCACCCACCCACATACACCTAGACTCGAACCCAGGACCTACCATCTACAATAATAAGCCCTTACCAATGCTTCACTTTGTTTTGTTTTTAATTTTATGATATTTCTATTTAGTTATATATATTTAAATATATCTTTTTTAGAAGTTTGTGATATATATATACACACTTATAATTATTTAAATATATTATATATTAATATTCATTTATATATATTACGATATAAATATATATATATATATATATACATATAAACATTATATATACATATTAATATATTTTTTATGGTAAATAAAATGGATAATTTTTTACTTTAAATAACATGGAAAATAAATATTTCTTTCCATATGGTTTATATATTTAAAAATACGATTTTATGTAAATATGCATCTATACAATTGATTTATTATAAGTAAATACATTAAAATATGAATATATTTAATTATAAATAAAACTAAATTATAAAAAATGGTAAAATTTCAAAACCATAATATCTATTTGAATGAAATACCAGAAAATAAATTTAGTCCCAATTGAAAATGGACAATAATACTCTCTTAAGAGAAGTTGAAATACTATCAAATATTAAAAAAAGGGGTATCCCAACAAAAAAAACTCAATTTTATAGGCCTTATGGGCCTTTTGGCCTTGAAAAATCAGTGATTTGGGTTCCACTAAGATAAGATGTCATAACTATCTTTGCAGTCTTTGATTTGATATGTGGTAGATCCCAAACGTATACCCGGATCAAAAGTTATGGTTGTTTAAAGTTCAAGTCATACTTTCAACTTATCTCATAAAGTTCACTAATTTTTTAAATTTTATTTCATCCAATTGTTATTAAATGACTATTATGTAATAATAATTATCAAATTATTAATTAGTATTATTTTTTAATTATTTTATAATCCATTTTCACTAAATATCTTGTATATTAAGTGTCAATGCGTATTAAGCCTTATCTAAAAAATATTTAAAACAATGTATTATATTTATATCAATATAAATATATTTATATATCAATATATTAATATATTATTTTTAATGAAATATAATTTTTATATTAAATATACCCTTTATCAATACTATTAAAAACACCGAAAACTTGGGTTATTTATCAGTGCTAGTAAAAATGTGGTTATAGACCCCCACACCCTTAATCAGTAATATTTTACTAGCACAGATAAAGAACCCCCTTTATCAGTTATTTTTTTCTAGTATTGATAAAGGCCCCCCTTTATCAGTTCTTTTTTATTAACACTAAAAAAGAGACCCCTTTATCAGTGATTTTTTATAATCACTAATAAAGGGGCCCTATATCATTGTTTTTTAGCACTGATAAAGACCTCATTTATCAGTAATTTTTTTAGAAATGATAAATCCTAGAAATTGATAAACCAAAATTTGTAGTAGTGGTTGCAGAGTGCCAAATATTTTCCCCCACTTTGATTAATGTTTACTCATTTTTCTACTGTACCGACTTAGAGACAAATAAATTGCATATTCTAACTCATTTGGTACTAATTACACTAATAGACAGAAGAAAACCCTATCTAATTTTCTGGTACATAAAATTTCTATCCTCATCATCTAGTTTGTGGTTAAAAAACATAGATACTGATTTAGAAATTATTAATTTATTATATATGTTTACTTTCATATAGGGTGACTGCCTTGTTACCATTTTGTGGAATCCTTCATGATCGGTCTTTTCTTGTCCATCTAAATTGTATTTTGTGTATGAATATATTCATCTACAATATAATTTATAGACTAGATTACCAATAGATTTATTTTATAAATCCAGTTTTTTTATCTAATGGGGTTTCTTTTTTTAGTAATGATTGTGGAAATCACTTGATCGGATACTTGGAAGAATGGGACAACAAGAGTGAGTTAAAAACTATACTGATGTTTTTATTTTACACATGTTTATATTTTTTTGTCTCTCTAATATTTAATTTTTTTTCAAGATATGTTTATAGATGGAGATTTTAAGGAAAGAGTTTTAATTACTATGGTGTTTGGTGAACCATGGCTACAATTCCAAAAAAATTGTATGAGTTTTCTATTTAAATACATAATGTTTTGGGGGGATGTTTTTTTGGGAAATTGATAGTGATTTTCTAGGGATTGGTTTAATTTTATGGGTGTTTGGTTGTATTGTGATTGTGTATTTGTTAAATAAATTTCATACTCAACCCTATTGTCACCTTTTATTTATTTGTTTAACCAATGGCATGTTGAATATAGAGCATGAGTCTAACTAACATATTTACATTTATGAATGCAAAAAAATATATTTCAATTGTTTTCAGATTTACACCATTTCCTTCTCTTGCATTCCATTCTTGATAAATATTTTAGGAAACATACCCAAAAAACACCACCATCTCAAAGTTTTCACGTGAAATTGGATTGGGATTTTAGCAACTTTTTTACATGTGCCCAACTTCTTTAAAATGATGAAGACAAATCTTTGGTGGATGAAAGAATGATTCATCCATTTATATGGTATATTTCAAAACATTCAATTGTAACATAGGTTTTACAGTATAAAAATTAATATCTATAAAATTCATGGAGTGTAAATTTAATTTTCACAAAAATTGAAACAAAGGAACCTGGAGCTGGAGTGGTAAAATATGAAGCCTCAATGTTAAAACTAGGAAGGTCAATGTTAAAATCTATAAATTATGTCGTCCAATCATGTTGACATGATTTAAATGTAATAATTTCTTACATATTCCAAACTAAATCAATTAATTTATAAACAACAATAATTATTAATGCCTCAACCTCATTGTAAGTAACACAAAATCACAAAAAAACATAATTAATTGGATTTAAATAGAAGAACTACACAGAAAAACATATTTCAATTATTTTCATATTTAAAAAATTGTCTGATCTAACATGACCTTATTTAGAACCATATTTTACAACATTATCAAAAAACACCACCCTCTCAAATTTTTCACATCAAATTTAATTGATATTTCTACACCTTTTCTCGTCTAACCAACTTCATTACAATAATGAAGATAGGTTTTTAGTGGATGTAAAAACATTTCATCCATTTAATTTGTATATGTAACACATTTAATTGAAACATGGGTGTTACAATATAAAAAGTATTTTATTTAAAATTCATGGATCATTATTTGACCTTTCACAACAACCAAAACAAAAAAAATAGTGGGAGTGTTAAAACCTATTGGATCAGTGTTAAAACCTAGAAGTTCAGTGTTAAAATATATGAATTATGTCATATAAACATGTTGATATGTTTTAAAAATTATAATGTTATACATATTCCTATCTTCATCAAATAATTTATAAACACCAGGCATTTTTCATACCTCAACATCATTGTTAGTAACACAAAACCACAAAATACCATAATTAATATAATTTAAACAAAAAAACTAAAAAAATATTTCAATTATTTTTATATTTACATAATTTTACTATCTAACATATCATTATTTATAAACATATTAGTTAGAATACAAAAAACACAACACATGAACTTAGATTGGGATTGGGATTTTTACACCTTTTTGTGTGTGACCAACTTCTTTACAATGATGAAGAAAAATATTTAGTAGTAGAAAAAAATCATAAATTTAATTTGAATATTTCAATACAATAAATTATAACATATGTTATATAATATAAAAATTATTTTATATAATATTCATGGACTGTTAGTTGACTTTTAACAAAAACAAAAACAAAAAAAACTGGAGTATGAGTACTAAAATTTGGAGGCTTTGTGTTAAAACCAATAAATTTAGTGTTGAAATATATAAACTCTATCATATAAACATGTTCATATGGTTTAAATTTCATAATTTCATATATATTTCTAACATCATAAATTAATTTATAAAAACTAGTGATTATTCATACCTCAACATAATTGCAAGTAACATAAAACAACCAAAACCCATAATTAATAGGATTTAAATAGAAAAACTCCACAAAAAACATATTTCAAATGTTTTTAGATTTATATCATTGTCCGATCAAAAATTACCTTATTTGGAAACATATTAGGCAACATACACAAAATACGCCACACTCTCAAAGTTATCACATCAACTTGGATTGGTATTTCTGCACCATTTTCATGTGTGATGAACCTTTTTACAATGATGAAGAAAAATCCTCATTGGATGCAATAAATTTTCAACTTTTTAATTCATATATTTAAAATAATTCAAATGTAACATATTTGTTACAATATAAAATTTATTTTATGTAAAATTCATGCAGTTTTAGTAGAATTTTCAAAAAATAATTAAACAAATGGAGCAAGAGTGTTAAAATATGGAGGCTCAGTCTTAAAACCTAGAAGGTAAGTGTTAAAATTTATAAAATTTTTCAAATAATCATATTGAAATGGTTTAAATTCCAGAATTACATACATCTTCCTAGCTTCCTAAATTAATTTATAAACACAAATGATTATTCATACCTCAACATCATTTTAATTAAAGAAAAATAAAAAAACATAATTAATAGGATTTAAGCAACAGAACTCTACCAAAAACATATTTCAATTGCTTTAGGATTTACATCATTTTCTTCTCAAACATTCACTTCTTTAGAAACATATTACTAAGTATAGTAAAAAAAACACCACCCTTTCAAAGTTTTCACATCAACATGGATTGATGCTTTTATATCTTTTTCACTTGTGACCAACATCTTTATAATGATGAAGGAAAATCTTTTGTGGTTGAAAGAAACATTACATACATTTAATTGGAACATGTCAATGAATTCAATTGTTACATAGGTACTAAAATCTAAAAATTATGTTATGTAAAATCTATATTATTTTATTTTACTTTTCACAAAAACCCAAACAAAAAAACATGTAGTGGGAGTGTTAAAATCATGATGCTTAGTGTTAAAACCTATAATTTCAATGTTAAAATATGTAAATTATTTCATATAAACATGTTTACATGGTTTAAATTTCTTAATATCATAAATCTTCATATCTATATCAAACAATTTACAAACATTATTGATTATTTTTACCTCAATATCATTATCTATAACACAAAATGACAAAAGTATAGAATTAATATAATTAAAATAATAGAACTCTAAAAAACATATTTCAATACTTCTCATATTTATATCATTATCCTCTCTAAAATTACCTTATTTAAAAGCATATTAGGTAGAATACATAAAAAATACCACCCTATTAAATTTTTCACATCAACTATGATTGGTATTTATACTCCTTTTTAACATGTGACCAACTTCTTTACAACGAGAACAATTATACAACTACTTATTTTTAAATTTAGACTCAATATGATTGTGATATGGTCTACTAGGAGGATGATAAATCTTTAGTGGTTTTATAATAAATTCATCCATATAATCATTATTTTTCAATGCATTCAAATATGGCATATCACTGGTGGAAACTGAATGCATAACTCCAAGATAAACCTTATGTTATGTGTTAAATAGATAAAAATATTTTACATATCTATACTTTTTACCATGTACTTTTCATATTGTTTCACATGAAAGATCATAAGGTATCCCACTCATTTTCTATGCTTGAGAAGTTAATTCTTGACTACATAGTTGTATAGTGATTTCCACATTACCTATTTGAACTAAGACAACATGATCTCCACATTGCTATACTATCAAAGTTTCATCCCTTAACACATTCAACTATGATTTTGACTCAACATTGGGACCAGCTCCATTTATCCAAATTTTCATGTCTTCCTTATTGGTAAAAAATTTCTTACTTAATTTCTCGTGATGATCCTTAATCAACACAAAAATATTGTGTCTCCTCTCCTTTCTAATCCGTTCATTGAATGATTTGGCTATATTTGTTGTGATATGATCCCATCGACAGTGTAGAAATCATGACATTTTCTACCTATCAACATCACCATAATTTTCAATACATATTGACAATTCTATAAAAAATCTAGTCAAATTCTTCATAAAAACATCTAAATCATAGGCTAACCAAGAATGAGAAATGTTATACAATAATTATAATTCTGTTTCCTCAGTTCATCTTCCTATTCCCCTTTATAATTTTGTAATTTTAGAGATGAAGTTTTTTTACAAATGATGGTAAAAATATTTATGTCTATATATACCAAAAAAATTATAATAGCACATATAATCATATTGAAGTCGGTAAAATACAATAAACAATTGAATAAAACCTTAAATTTCTTTTATGTTGTTTAAAACCATGTCCAATCAGTATATGATTCACCCAAAACAATTGAATGTGCCAATGGGAAGATTTTTTCATCTACATCATATATTTATTCTTCCAACAAGGTACCTTTATATAGACCATTGATGCCACACTCATCCACAAACAAAATATATTGAACACCTAATAAGAAACCATTTATTCAACACCCATATGCAGTGAATAATCATTCAAATTTATCATTTTTTAAGATACCCAATTCACTATTGTTTTCAGTTCAACTTCCATTGGTATATTGCATATCCAAAGGATTAACATATATGACTTCTCTAGAACCCCATATATTTCACCAACTTCTTTTTCCATGGATATTAATTCTTAATGGCATATAAGGTATATACCATATTTTCTGTACAAGTTAGATTTAATTTCATTGGATGGTTTTTTTCATATCTGACTTCACCTCATTACAAATGTTAGATGACATTAATTGTTCCTTGTATTTGTGATAAATTGTATGTATATCTTGATCTGATTTCATATGATCAAATTGAAAAAAAACACACAAATAAATGGAGTGGAATTCCCCAATCCATATGTTGTTAACTTACACATGACACTCTCAACATTGCATTTGAAAATAATCTTATCATGATTATTCATTAAATATTCATATTCGAACCAATTTTCAATTCTATACTTGATTATTGTCTCCCAAAATGATTTTTTTGAAGGGAAAATATGGCCAACATCCACCAATAAGTCATTTCACTTTGAAGAATTCAAATCACACATCGTACATGGAATGCTACTAATTACCTAATGTAGCATTTAAAAATCACCATCAGATGATAAAATCTATTTTGAATTCCCACAAACTAATTCAACCATAAAATTTAAATATAAAATAAAAATACATAACATATAAAGGAATATTAATATAAACAATTTTTATATGTCATTACATTTGATCCACATACAATGTTGACTTTGAGCATTCATCTAACCTAAAAATAATGTATACATGAGCAAAACTTTCATTGAATGTGGAAAAAATTTCAACTCCCCCATCAACTATAAGGTCTAAAAAATAAAATGTCTAAACATTAATGACATTTTTAAATATAAGAATGATACATAATTCTTTATAATCAAGGATAACAATATTGATATTTCATCAAATAAAATTCATTCTATTAGCATTCTACTCATCGATCTTCCACCTTCATAATTCATTTTTCCTTGTGAATCACCGAAAAGTACTCCATAAAAATTAAAATGACAAAAAACTTATTTTTGAAAATAATTTGATATCATATTATATCAATCAACCTAAAATATTAATTAATATAATATTTTAAAACTCATTCTCAGTTCATATTTACATCAATTAATAAAAAAATCAAAAACAATATGGGCAGCATAAAATTTATAGAAAATTTTGTTTTCATATACACTTGGTTCTAGGAGAAGGGAAAGAAAGATAGGTTATTGGTGAGATATGAACTAATGGGGGGAGGAGGGAACTCTTAGAAGTAATCTCATTATAGCACCATAAGGAAGACTGTAGGATACGACATTAGGATGAGCACTTGATTAGAGGAGAATGATAAAGGATGATAGGAGTAAAACACTATAGATGTGGCAATGATATGACTATGAGAGAGGAGGTGATGATGAAATGAGCTCGATATAGGATGTAGAAGCTTTATGAGAATGAGAGAGGATGTGGTGGTTGGACCAACACTAGAGATGATGTGGAGGTGGGATGATCATGGGAGAGGAGGGCGATGGGTGCTGGAAGGAATTAGGTTTGAGAGGGGAAGTTTTTTAGCATATAAAGTCATTTCCATACCCAATGTAATAAAAGAAGGCCCCTTAATATACATTTTATCAATTTTTTATCTTTATCTTGAATTATGCTCTATAATTTTCATTCTTATATATATATAATAGCCATAAAATTTTTTAAATCTAAGTAAATTGAATTATTTATTCTTAAAAATATAAAATTAAGGATGTATTCATTCCCATCCATTTCGGGCTTCCTATATGCCTCCATTTCATTCACTAATTCACCACCCATTGTAGCACTCATCGAGGTGAAAAAATAAATTTACAAGACATAATATATTAGTTCATCATGTCCATCACTCCCCTAGATCCCCTTCTCAAACTCCAAATTCATGTTCTCCATCGATAGATATAGATTCAAATCCAAGATATAGTGGTTAGAAATCTTCTATTTCATCATGCACTATCGAGAAACTTGAATTTCTTGTGTCTAAAATGAAGTACATGGCTCCTTCTACCCCATACTATACTCTAATGATCATTCACAATATTTTACAAGATGGAGGGTTAACATTTATGGTGAGAGGAAGTTGGAAATATGGCTTCTCTCATAGAATTTTAAGGCAACATCATCGTCCTTGTGCAGGTTACTATTCTTTGTGTCATTCAATAAACCCTGGCTATTGTATCTTGATGAGTATGACACTCTATAACTCTCCACTTAGTATGAAACTCATTATAATAAATAACTCATCATTAGGATATTTTATGTAATCACCTTGAAAGTGTTAAGGAAGATTTCTGCATTTGAACAAAACAATGGGAGTTTTTTTATTCTTCTTTTTTGGAAAAAAAGAAGCCTAGATTTTTTTTAAAAAAAACTATATAGAAAAGGCTATAGGGCCCCTGCCTCCTTTCGGTTATGTGGAAAGGTTGTAGTGGTCCTTCCTCCTTTCTAAATAAAATATTATACATGTCTTTATATTTATAAATATATAGGTTTTTTTATTGTGATATATATATATATATATATACTGTGTTTATATTATTTTGTTTATAATTATGTCACCAATATTTGAAAGTGAAAAAGTTATGTTTTTTAGCAATAAATTTTGTAACATGTAAATTATATTTTACTTATTATATTTATGATTTTCTTTATTTTCAATTATGTTTTATTTTTAATTATGTTCCTAGATATATCATTACATGGTAATCTAATCAATCTAATCATTTCAGTTCCAATGTATCTTGTTATAAACCACTTATACAGGGTTTTATTCTATACTTTGTTTACTTAAATAATACTATTTTTTCATTATTACATTACTATAATATTATTATTAATTAAAAATATATACATTATAAATATATTATATATATATATTGTTTTATTGTATACTTACTATATTTTTTTCTTTAAATCTTTCAATTTATTTCTTTCAATGAAACTTATAAGAACGTGGGGCTATTTACGAATAAAAAAATGACTATTCATGATTCCTTAATTGAGTAAATTTCACATCACTTTATCATATAATTATATTTTGTCATGGTAACACATTGTTTGATATGATGTGGTATAAAGAAACATGAAACTTAAATGAAGGACATGTGAAATATGGGTTTTTTATACATCTACTGTTTCTATAGGATTGGAAGTTCTCTTAGATCAATTTATTTTTTTACTCTATTCAGGAATATTATATTGTTATATTACTCCATTTTTAGATTTTTAAAATTCAGTCTGTTCTATAGAATTATAATATGCCAGTAAAAGGTGGATCTCAAGTAAAAATTATTCATTTTAGAGGGGTTCAATAAATAGGGTTACTTTGATTCTATAATATTCCAACTTCTTCAATATTTTATTGAAAATTAGTTTTACTAGAACAATATATTGTTTTTTAGACCATTAAAATTGTATTTATAATCTTTTTTTACATTCTTTTCAATTTAAATTATTTATTATATTTATGAAATACTTTTTTTTTAACAACTTTTTAGATGATTAGTCTATGTTTTAAGTTTTATTTAGATTGTTTTTATAGTTTATATTTTAAAATATTTTAATGTTACTTACATGAAATTTAATAAGTTTTCTTATGTTTTAAGTAGTTGACTTTGAAATATTATAAAATATAAATTGTAACTAAAATTTAAATAAAAATTTAAATAGTGGCTAAACATGTAAAAATGGTTGATCATAAAAATAATTTTTTAAATTAATATATAGAAAATATATACATGAATTATTACAGTCACATTCTATGGTGAGGTTCTATACCACATGGTGGTGTGAGAATGGGATTCCAGTATCGAGATTATCGACCTTTGTACTGGGGTGGAGTATGATGTCCTGAAGAGGGATGATAATCAGGCATTGAAACTTAGAATGTTAGATTCTATGTATGTGTATCAATGGGAGGAGTTGTTAACTGAATGTTGTCTCATTAACACGATCTTTCTCCCACTATGGTAGTATAATGACCTTTCATCATCATAAGGGGGAACCATACATCCTGTGAATGATATGTCACAATAGCTAGAGGTATGGGAAATGACCACTGATAGAAGCTTGGATAATATACACCTAGAGAAAAATGTGGATATACTACCAATACAAATAGTTCTCATGCCTCCTTATGCACATCCCCAATTGGTTGGGGTTGGACTACTAGAGAGATGACCTCTGCCTATAGAACAGGTGATGCCTCTTGTGTAGCACGATGTGATCTATGTCATCGTTGTTGTCATGGCTCCTCAAAATCAATAGCTACTGGAAGAGGTTATTGGGAAGAAACCTATACTCTATGGTCATGAAATTAATCTCCATGGGGTGGAAGATCAAATATTTCTTCATAAACTGCATGATAATATGGTATCATCCCTGGCATTGTAGCATGGATCGCTTCCAGGATAGAAACCTCCTCCTCCTCTAGATCATACATGTGAATAGAATTTTATACTAGAGTATTCTATAAACAGATTCAAAATGAATTAGAAAATACTATAATAAACAAACTAATGGAATTTTATTGACTTACCATATCCTGAATCTCTCTGTTCTATTGAGTAAGATACAGTATATACTTCAGCAGATACCATGTATCATACTTGAACTTTTGCTGAATTATGGAATCACATCGTACATACACCCTCAATATGAATAGATGCTCATTTCCTCTAGAGGTCAAGATACTGGGCTTTTTATATGTTCCAATTGACATCCAGCCTCCCCATCAGCTTCATGGAATGAAGCTCTTATAACTATCTTAGTGGAAAATGAATGCATTGAACACATCCAAACTGGTGCATGACTATATCATATTGGTGCCACTCATTAATATGAAAGTGAATGAGTGGAAATATAGCCATAACATTATGAATTTCAGTAGTGAATTATATAGGAAAATGGTCCAACAGATCCCAGTATGGCATCCATGAAATCTAAAATGACATGTGATATTTTTCATAAAAAAACTTACTAAAAACCAAAATTGATGATATTATGAAATTTGTTATTGATTGAAATTTTTTTTTTCAAATACCAGATTTACGAGTGAGCGGTAACCACAACAACACAATACCCAAACAAAAAAACTTACACCAAATGCGGGATCCGAATTCGAAGGTTCAAAAATGAAAATTAAAAATTCAAAACACCACAGGACCCAAGGAGACCTCGAGCCACGAGAATCCATAGTTTCCAATCACGTCTCCCACCATCATCATGCATCCAGTATGCCTCGACACCTTCATAAGAAACCTCACCGATTAATATAGCAACCCGGTCTCCAGAAAACGCCGTAGCCCCACCACAACGAACCCATAAGCCTCGCACCGAAATCACAGTCGTAGATCTGAGCCTTTTCCGGGAAGATGCACCGGAGGACGAATCGAGAAAGCTTCCTAAAGCGGAAGAGGGGGAGACCAGTGAGGACCAATGTCAGGGCCATACCGATGCCGCAAAGCCGCGAAACCATCCTCGAACCATCCATCATCAAGACCACCCCAAAAAACCACAAAAACGTCGAGTGCATCACACCATAAGAACCAACACACCCCATAACAAATCACTTCACCAAACTCAAAAAAAGAAATCAGCAGTAAGAAGAAACCATATTATTGACCATCAATCAGAACCAATCTCAATCGGCATAAAAAGATCCACCCAGCGATGTCGACCTATAGAAAAATCAAAACCAAAATCTGTAAATGAGGAGAAAGAATCACGAACCAGCACCGATTGAGGACCTCCCAAATCATGTCGGAAGAGGACCTCGCCGAAGCCAGAGCTGCGGATCCCGCCGCCGCCTTCAAACTCGCACACAAAGACTAGCCCCTCTAGAACACCCACTACTCTGTGCGTTCGTGGAGTGCATCCCCTTCCTATTGTGGGTTTGTGCGGGTTCGTGACTCTTGGAGATCCCATCGTTTGTTGGGTTTTCTTGGTGGAGCGGTGTTGGTCTGGAGTTCGTGCTTCAGTTTCTCTAATGAAGCATTGTTCTTAACTCCACCTATAAAATTAAACATTGAAAGTGATATATAATAAGAAATTAAATTCAATTACTCCTTCTATAAGTAGAAAAAAATAGAGATGAGTGATCATTCCAGTGTCCATGTAGAGTTTCATGCCACACATCTATAGGCATATTCTGACCAATTACAATAGGGAGGCAGAGGGAATGTGCTTCCATTACCAAATCTAAAGAAGGATGATGCATCCCCTGAGATCTATGTGATATGAGCGGTATACCATTCATAATGCTCAATAAATTTAAGAAAATCATGTATATCCCTAGTTGTATGTCTCAGCATGATCAAAATATTCTAGTGTCCCCAAATGCATCATGTTAATATGAATACCTAAGTGGTGAACACACAGTTTCCCTCCAATGATTCGTAATATATAGGCATGGGCATAACATATGAATGTCTTCTCATCAGCTTGATCAGTTAAATGTAAAAAAGTGAATCTCAAGACACCTCATAGATATCAAACTTCCATATATAGAATCATCATTGACTAAAATTTTGAACCCTAGAAATCTATGTATAAGCTCAAGCTAGTTTGAACTGGTGAGTCTAATAATTGCATCCCCCTAGATGGGAAGACCGAGCAGGATTTACACATCTTTGGGGGTGATGTTCATATCTCCCTAAAGAAGGTAGAATGTTTTTGTATCTATTCTGCATCTCTTAAGGAGGGAAGAAATCAAGTGATGATCAATGAATGTGAAATCAGATACAATAATGTCGTATAATCCATCACGGTGTAGGTACAGTATAATGGAAATGATAGGCAGTATGTGATGATGATAGTGCACTTGATACACCCATATCCATTAAACCAGATGACCCTCTATCAGGGAATGGGAAACATGCTTATCTAACTTTGTGAATAGTATAGTATCCTCCATCTATATGTAAAAAAATTGAATTAATTCATATGTTTAAAATGTAAAAATAACATTATGGTAAGCAGAATGTTATGACTAGTAGAATGTAAGAGATGACATTTTTATTCCCATTATTTTATGATGTTTTGTTTACCAAAATAAAAAGGCATGACTTCATGTTTCTCAAATAATGTTTATAAAGTGTTTTTAGATATATTTTTAACTAGTAAACGTTGTTTTGTAAGATATAATTTTATATATTTATATATATAAACAGTTTAACTTCATTATCTAAAAAGTTTATTAAAAAATGGTGTTGTTTGTAATTTATGTATGATTTCTCACATGATGGTATATTTCATGATTATTTTCTCACATTGTTACATTATGTTTTATCCATGGACAATTTTATTATGCTTTCATCTGACATTACATATACTTGTAGTATTTCTTTTAATGTGAATATGAAAGGCTAATTGTTATTTGATTGTAAAAGAATTCGGAAATTCGAAACAATTATACAAAATTAAGGATCTTATATTAACTCTATATAATTAAAAATATGAGAATATTACATTAGATACAATACATCAATATGGTTGAGAGTGTGAAATTGATCCAGTAATATTAGGGCATCATTTCTAGTTATGACCTCCTTGATGATATATATTGCATATCAAACTTTACCCATGCTATTAAGGCTAATCCATATCATTCTATATCCTTTTGGACTTCGATCTCCCTAATTGATGCAACTTATTGATGTTAGGTATCAATATTGGCTGGTCTTCAGTCATTGGGAAATATTGAAACTTCTTAATAGGTGTCAACAGTGCAACATAATAGTTAGCAATGGAGTCCATCCATTACACTAGATAAACATAGGATTCCCATGATAATTTCACATAGGAACATGTTTTTATGATGTGTGTGCATGGAAACTATAATTACATAAAGTTTCTACATTAACATTGCCTCACTTCTAGTAATACCACCGTTTTTTCCCACTGGTACTTTTGATGGGGTCCTAACACTATTGAACATAAAATTGAGAGTCTTCTTGGTGGAAAAGGCACACTCGATAACCCAAATATTCTTCAATGTTATTTTTGATCTCTCATTGAAATTTTCTTCCTTACCTTATCCCCTAATGAATCCCATCTGAGGATTGTTTTTTTCAATCATTGAAGTACTTCACAAAATGATAAATTTTCTCCTGAACTAAGTCAGTTATTGGTAACTTGAAAAGCCCCTTGAAGACACCATTTATGCAATCCAAAATGTTTTTGGTCATGTGTATGTACCTCTTACCCCCATCATATGCTAATGTCTATTTTGATTTTCAAATCTGCATCATATAATCATACACATATTGATTGTCCTTACGTATTTGTTCAAAATTATATCCATACCTTCATTGATCTGTCACATAAACTACACTGAAGTGATCATATTTTACACAAATTGATTTTATCTTTACATGTAAATAGTAAAAAATAATAAAGATACTGCATACCAAGCCTTGTGATTTCCTTCTTTATAGGCTCATTAAGGAATTTTTTTCGTACATTGCATGAAATGTGTTTGATGTAGTATCAATGATGTTCGTTTTGGGGTCTCCATGTGTCAGGATATATATTAATTTCCTCATTGATTTCCCAATGCCAATCATATATCAAACATACACCTTGAATACGGGACACATGGTTGCTAATACATGCCAAAAATCAACTTCAAGATTCATAGTTTTCTTTCTCCATAATGGAAAATGAAATAAAAATATGTGAATAGTTTCCATTTGGGTTACTAAAATCAACAATACACCCTTTAAATTATATATAGAAATATTCTATCAATCTGTATGAACTTTTTTCTGAAACAAAATGCGAAAATATGGGGGATGAATGCCTAAAACCAACGATGAAATTGAACACAGGATGGATAAAGTTAGTTATCTTGAGACACATGTTTTTTCATATAAATATAGAAGAAAAAATTTTCATTATGTCACAATATGGCTAAAAATTGTGGCAACACCTGATATGATTCATCCCAATCCCAATAGACCTTCATAATTTTCTTCTGTTTCACCATCCTTGCCTTACTATAGGAAATATTATAACCAAAAAAAATTTGTATCCACTCCTATACAAGGTATATAGGAATATATTGGCATACCCTAATCATATCAACATCAATAGATGAAACAAATTCATCAACCAATAAGGTATGATCATGTGTCAGGTTTGGATGAACACATGTATGAGCTATCTCAATCTTTAAAATTCTCCAACCTTCAAATGCAATATTTAGAATCTCCCTCAAGAAGAATCTATAATCATCCCTATATTTATCACATTGTATGATATATTTTTTATATCTTGATTCATGAGCTAAATATCTATGGTGCCTCTCTATATGAATTCTTTTTAGCATCTTTTTCAATGCATCTCTACTTGGAAAATACCTTCCAATATATAATGTTTTTTCTAGCTCACCTAACCTATCCACTACAACTCCATGAAACTACGTTGTAGGTGTGAGAACATTACAATAAAATTGAGTCAAATGTTCCACTGCTTCCAACCAAGATGCGAAGAGTGGTGGATGATTTATTGTGGGTCAAGTATGTTGTAAAACTACTTCATTTCTAGAAACTTCCTTCCAAACTTCTGATTCTCCCTCCTCATCAGCATTGTTGCATCCATCTGTTCCGTCATTAGAAAAATACTCATCAGAAGTCAGATTTATATGTATATCTGGGAGATCATCTAGGTTGTCTTATTCTATATCATAGGTAGGAACCTCGATTTCTTTGGATGGATCTTCTTCAAACACTCTTATAAGACCATGTATTCATAAAATTGGACATTGTTTTTGTATAGTAAAAACCTCAATATATAACTGCAACATTCCACCATATTCCCACTAGGAAAATAAATTTATTTCTTGGAACCACTACTCATCAGCTACCAATGGAAAAGATAGATGTTATAGTGTAGTTGGGAATTGAAAATACATATATCTAATAGACTTGATCTCTTGATTATGTACCATATTAAAGCAATCATGAATTATATCTTAATGTTCACCTAGGTTTACACAATCAAATGTCCTAACCATTTTTTTGGTTGTGTACTATAATAATATCCTTTCTCAATTTTAATATCCTCCCTATAATAGTATACATTGGAAAATTTGATTCTCTGTGTCAAAAAAAATTGATCAAGATTTTGATAGTGTAAATAAAATTGACAATGAGGGTTGACCATATAATCTTTATAAAACTGAAATTTTAGAGCATCATTGTATATCCTAAAATATGATACTAATGTTTTGTTATATAAAATTTTATTATAAAATAAGTCACATAATGTTTTGGAAACCAAGTTAAAAATAATAGAAAATGTAAAATCATTTTATTTATCCATGATAAAATGAAAATTATGATCAAATAAAGTGAAATGGAAAAGAACAAACACATAAAATAACACATGAATTATTTACAACTGAAAAGAAATACTTTAGAATTTTTCAACAGAACATATTTTGGATGAGATGAGCCTGAATTCAAAACTAAAGTAAAATCAAGATTATTTTCAAGTTGTATGTTAATAAAATATTTAAAAGGGATTTAATTAACTTTTTACTTTTTAAAATATTTTGGCCTTATAATTAAAGGCCTCCCCATACATTTATGATTTCATTTGAAGGATGAAATATTTTAAAAATTCAAATATTATATACATCTCTTTGGAAGATTTCATTAAGATAATACCTTTAAATAATATGGATTTTACTTCACTTCTGAAGTCAGAATCATCTCATCCAAACTCTATTCTGTTGAGAAATTACAAGGTATTTCTTATCTGTTGTAAATCATTCATGTGTTATTTAATGTGTTTGTTCATGTCTATTTCACTTTATGTGATCATAATTTTCATTTTTTCATGGATAAATAAACTAAGTTGATGTTTTATCTTCTTTTTTACCATAGTTTCCATAACATTCTATGAATATTATTGACAATGAGAGTTAACCTTATAATTTTTATGATATTTAAATTTTATAACCTCTTCTTATATACTAAAATATGATATTAATGTTTCGTAGTACAATTTTTAATCTTACTAACGGTATTTTCATAGTTTATAAAGAAAATACGAATCATCTAAATCTTATACACAAGCTGTGTCAAACCAGGAGTGCAGTAAGGTCCGTTGTCATGGACCAGTTCCCAATCGAGTCTATCTCAATGTAGTGCTTTCTAGTTTTACCCCTAGGTACATCTAAGATAAATCCACATCCACTTGTACTATCTATAAAGGGATTTGATTTATTAGAAAACCACATAAACTTTATTCTACCAAAATTTTAGAATATTATCTTATATCTTAAAAGATGACACTAATTTTTTGTAGTAAAATTTTTATCATTCCTAAAGGTATATTCAATGGTTTATAATGAGAATGTGTTTCATCTAAAAAAGATCAATTGACACTAATAAAATAGGCATGGAATAAGGGATGATTTATCTAAATCATGAGAGTAACAAATCATGTGTGAAGGTAAGCCTCTTTATAATCCAGTTTGTCATCATTCATGCTATTTCTGTTCTATATTAATCTAATGTTAATAAATATCAAATAATTAATT
Source organism: Viscum album (assembly GCA_963277665.1). Taxonomy (NCBI): domain Eukaryota; kingdom Viridiplantae; phylum Streptophyta; class Magnoliopsida; order Santalales; family Viscaceae; genus Viscum; species Viscum album. Next base: position 722,208,287 of record OY728122.1, on the reverse strand, counting down.
AATCATTAGTTAATCATTGTTTAATAATTAGTTAATCATTATTTAACCATTAGTTAACCACTCTATAATCATAAATGAATTATTCATTAAAATGGGTGAATTATTAATTAAATATTTTTAAATCATTATTTAATCATTGGTTAATAATTTTTTAATAATTTTTTAATAATTATTTAATAATTCATTAATCATTACATAATATTTAATTAATCATTATTTAATCACTCTTTAATTATTCATTAATCATTTTTTAATCACTCCTTAATCATTACATAATCACCCTTTAATAAATCTTTAACATTACTTAGATGATCTTTAATCAATACTTAATCATTAGTTGATCATTAATTAATAATTAGTTAACCATTTTTTATTCATTCATTAATAATTTTTTAATCATTATTTAATTATTAGTGAATCGTTAGTTAAGAATTAGTTAAGCATTAGTTAGTCACTCTTTATTCATTCTATACTCATTCCTTAATAATTACTTAATCATTACTTAATCAACAATTAATAATTATTTAATCATTATTTACTCATTCATTAATCATTAGTTAATCAGTCCATAATCATTAATTAAACATTCTTTAATCAATCTGTAATAAATAGTTAATCATTCCTTAATCATTATTTAATTATTATTTAATCATTAGTTAATCATTATTTAATCATTAATTAATCATTACTTAATCATTTCTTAATCATTACATAATCATTATTTTATCAATCCTTAATCATTTATTAATTATTCCTTTATCATTCCTTAATCATTCCTTAATCATTATTTAATCATTACTTAACCATTAGTAAATCAATATTTAATCATTTGTAAATCATTACTCAATCAATAGTTAATCATTAGTAAATCATTAATCAATAAATAGTTAATCATTAGTTAATCATTAGTTAATCATAATTTAATTATATTTTAATCATTACTTAATCATTATTTGATCATTAGTTATTCATTAATAATAATTATTTAATCATTAGTTAATCGTTCTATAATCATTACTTTATCATTATTTAACCATCAGTTGAACATTATTTAATAATTTGTTAACAATTCTTTATTCATTGCCTAATAATTTATTAAACATTACTTAATCCTTAATTAGTTATGCCTTAATAATTAGGTAATAAAATTGTATTTATTACCTAATTATTATTAGTTAATCATTATATGTAATCATTCTTTAATCCTAAGTTATTCATTAGTTAATATGTACTTAATCATTATTAATAATAACTCTTTTTTCTAAACTATATAAAACTAACTAAAATATTAAATGAATAACATATTAAGAACTAACTAAAAACAAATCAATTAAATAAATAAATAACTTTAAAATAAATTAGAAAAAATGCCTCTAAATGATGATTTTAAAAATATCAGCACTTCTCTTAGGCCACTAGAACCAAAACACACAAAGGGCCCTTATTTTAGATGCAGGGATTTAGAGAGTTGGACAATTTCTTAAGTGAGGAAGGGGTTCCCATTATAAAGACTTAAGGGAAAGGTTGTAGGGGTGTGGCCTTTTACCTTTATATTAAGCGAATGGTAGCACCCCCACTACCGCCTTTCAATTTATTTTAGGTGAAAGGAGGCAGCCCCCCCCCCCCCCCCCCCGCCTTTTCCATGTCATCGATTCACATCAATGATAGGAAGAGGTGGGTGGGGGCCTTTCACCTTTCAATAAATACATAAGGTGGTAGTGGACCTAACACCTTTCTGACACATAATTAAAAAAAACCAACTATTATTTAGAATTTTATTTCAAAAAAATAAATAATAAAACTAAATATTTGGAGCATGGAGAGTTGGGTGAGATTGTGGATGCCTCCATCTAGCATCTTCCCTTAACTGAATGGATGACCAATCTATTTTCTTCCTTCCATCATAAAGGTAATAAATCACCCACCACAAAAATAAGATGGTCATATTTAAAGAAATAAATAGGTATGTACCTCTGTTCAACTCATCCATGTTATTTATTTTGTGCATATATTTAAATTAGAAACAATTTTACAATTAGAAGTTGTTATAAAAAAGAAGTATGTGGATTTTGAATGGATACTTATAGATGGATCTGATCACACTACACGTCCTATGGATGTGTTGGCTACACATATATATAAAAATTAATTCAAATGTGGTTGTCTCATGATTTCATTTTAATTTGAGGTTTTTTATAGTCTATTTTCTATTACATGCACATTTTAGTGTTTTAAAACACTAAAAACATGTTTACGGGCATCTCGGGTAGAATATAACTCGGATTGATGTTTCTTTGGTGGCTACACTTCGAAAATAAATCTACATTCATTGTACTATGGTTTAATGTCTATATAATTCCACTTTCTTTGTTTTAACCCCCTCACACGTGTTTTTAAAGACTTCAGTATATTTTGAAACTTCTTATTGAGTCATTCTGAACACACTGCATGTCATATGGGCATGTTATATATGTGTAAATGTCATAAATAATTAAATAGTGGGTTTTACATAATTTTACATCAATGTAAGGTTATTTTATACGGTTTTGTCCATTACATGCATGTTTTAGTGTTTTAAAATTCTATAAACATGTTTACAGGAATCGTTGGAAAACTCTAACTCAGATTGACAATTAATCAGTTCCTATATTAAAAAAATCAATCTACAATTATTGTCCTATGATTTTATATCCATAATAAACATGAAGTGGGTGGTATGACTTGAAGTTCATGTTTTCAATATTAGTTTCTTTTTACATTAAAATTCTTTTAATGCACCTGAAACTAATAAAATGATCTTGAATTGTTATCAAACTTTAGGAAAATGTACAATATTTTATTTTTTACATGTAGGAATTGACTGTACAATAATCCAACACATGATGTGATTGGTATGACTCTATGTGTGCGTTTTCTATATAAAAGATTCATTTTAGTTTAAAACATCTATCACATTGTAAAAACATAGAAAATAAGCTCAGATAATTTTCAAACATTAGGAAAATGACTCATAATTAATTTGTTATGTGTAGTAATATACCTCATGTCAATCAAACACATGAATTTGGAAGTACGAATTGAATTGTGTGTTTTAAATATTAGTATAATTTTATATTAAAACACTTTCCACAATGCTAAAACAAAAAAAATATCATATTATTTTTAAACTTTAGGAAAATGGACCATAATTCATTTTTGACATGTATGATGTGACCACACATCAATCTGAAACACGATGTTGTTAGTATCACTTAAAGTGCATTTTTTTAATATAAAAGTGACATTTTAGTTTAAAACAGATGTCACGATGTCAAAATTAGTTAAAAGTGATCATATTTTTTTAAAAAAATTAGGACAATGATCCATATTTCATTTTTAAAGTATAGTAATTGACTACATGTCAATTGGACACATAAAGTGGGTTGTATGACTCAAAGTGTGTGTTTTCAATATTAGTTTCATGTGGTCAGTATGACTATAACTCATATCAATTATACTCTTTATATTTGATATTTAATTTATTTCATTTCATGTTATATGATGTCTTTATCACACTAAGTTGTTTTTTTCTCCCAAACGTCCAAACATCATAGCATTCTACAGAATGTCATATGGTTTCTATTAATATGCTTCTAAACATTTCATTTCATTCATAGAATCCTTCTATTTATCAATATGCTTGACTATAGTATCCAACCAATATTATTTTATATGAATGATCATTGATATTTGAAATAAAATAAATAATGTGCATGAGTGTTGTGGGATACTTTATGTGTTATTTGAAAATGTGTGAATGGTCTATGGAGTTTAGAATTTACCTTATTAGGATGAGTTATAAGGATGAAAATATCAGTGAGGATCGTACCCTTTGTCCTCTGAAATACAGAAACTAAAGCATTTTCTATTGTTGAACTCCATTAATCCTGTGTTTTCCTTTAGGATTTATGCTCATTCACTTTTTCTTTCAACCTTTCAATTTCTCTATATGCTTCTCGATCAATAGCATTGCTCAAACACCCAAAGGGTGTAGTAGTAAATGATGGAAATTCACTACCAAAGAAAGCTGATGGACTGTGCCTAGAACCCATCTCTTATGCACTCCTGAGATTCTCCTTCCATCAAAAAAATTCAACTACATCATTCTAGGAAAACGATGATGATTTTAAAGGGTTATCATCCTAGGTTTTGTGAATTTTAACCTATTAATACAAAAATATTAACAATATTTTTTAAAGTTATCTAAACCTCATAATATTGTCTAATTCATAAATTTTTCAATACTTTTTAATTTTATTTCATTAATATAGAAACATAATAATCAAAAATAAATTATAACAATAAAAAATCCTTAATCACAATTAATTGGGGCCATCTACATGGATCAAATAGTTCCAATGAAGCTTAATGGCACCATTTAATCCATGTAGTCAACCCCATTTTATTATATTTAAGGATTTTTTGTGTTTATAATCTACTAATAATTATTTTTTTATAGTAATGAGATAACATTAAATAGTAATGAAAATTACATACTCTAATGTCTCTGGTAGGTTCATTCACAAAACTATCATCAGGTTTCCTATAAACTTTAAGCCACATCTATTTCTGGACAATATAGTGACCTAATTCAATTTCCTTTTAAAAAAAATATACATGTTATAAATAAATGTTTAATTGTAATAAAATAATACAAATAAAAATGGATAAAATAAAACCAAGATTGTTCTTTTTCTAAAAAAAAAATATGTGACCTAACGATATTTGGAATGACTTATTTCTCATGATTCATAGTATTTTTTTAGATAATTTTTGAAAAAAATATCAAAATTAATAAAAATTAGAATTTTATTGTCTTTATGTTATTAATATACTATAAAATATGAAATTTTGTAATGAGATGCATCTCTGATAATATCAATAAACATCTTTCACTGCTTACGAGAAAAGCCTTCAGTCACTTTCCCTTACATTTTTTAAGAGCTCATATATATGTAATTAAACTCATTACATGATCTCTATTTAAAATATATCAATTTCTTGCCCAAATTTTAGAGATTCCATGGGTGTCAAACAGATTTAGAAATATCAAAATGAAAAACATAGAAATAAAACACATAAACCTTTATATGTATATTTATAATTTTACTCATTCCTTTAAAATTAGTTATCAATGATGATTAAATTAATATTAACCTTAATTTCTTAGAAAAAACCTCATTTTTTCATGTTGTGGGAATATGCCATTGATCATTATAATTAATTGGAAATCTCGTCATCTCGAAAGAATGCAGCTCATAGAATCTATCGATAGATTCCAACAGCATCATCAGTCGGTAGGCACCCCAAACTCTTCAAATGGAATGATAATCTTGAAGTATTTTTGGTCCCATACATATGTTTTGTTAATATTTATATATTTTCTATTTGTATCATAATTGTTTTGAAAATTTTATAAAAAAATTAATAAAATATATAGATTTTTCTACATTAACATACTACCAGTAAAGGTAAAACACCAATATATCCTATATGAAGGGGTGACCAGCTACTCCATTGTTGTATTTTTATCGAAAGGTGGACTAGAAATAACATCTAGTGAAAATTCTAACTTGCTATAAGTCTCTAGTACATCAGAATCACTCAGATCCACTAAAGCTTTTTATAGTGGTGGTCTGCTCATAGATGTTGATCGACTAGGATCTTGAAAAAAAATTCACGGTATTCTTTTAGTTAAGATGGATCATAATATATTTAATTTATAAAAAAACAAATAAGTAAAATATTTTTACAAAAAAAGTAAAAAATAGAAAAATGTATATGTGTTCAAACAACATATAAATGAGAAATTCTAATTTAGTTTCAATACCAATTTATACATTCAATTATCTTCATCTTCATTGTCTTCTTTCTTATCAACCTTTATTATGACGAGTACATCATTTTCACCCACTCTTGAATGTTATACTTTTTCAATATTATTATGAAAAAACTATTCAATGTTTTGTTGTTAATGTGATTCAGTATCACAAAGTAACAATAGGCCTCCATCACCCATATCACACAAGTATCTCTATTTTAAGTATACAAAAACACTCCAAACATCATAAATTTTATCATCCCTATAACAAACCATATTTACTTGTAAATCCAAGATAAATGGATCAAGATTTTAATGGTAACCAGTATAGATCAAATGAGAGAAGTTGATAGATATAAAATGTAATGAATATTTTATTTTACCACTATCAATGTTCACTCAATTTCATTTCAATAAGATAAGTAGAAAATTGACCAAAATGGTTTAATTCGATTTTATCAATAATATTTATATATTATCTCACCTTTTAAATGGTAAATACACCACTATTTTGAGTTTTCAAGTCTTCTTAGTGATAAATTGTATGAAATTGAATCCATTAATATTATAGAGATCAAATCCCGTATCCTTCCTTGGAGGACCTCAATCCAAAAACATAAAATCTTTTAATATTTCAGCTCGATTCTCAACATTCATTATATATAGAAGGAAATATAAGGTTTTACTATTAAAATAGAAAAAATAACTACATTTCAATTATATGAATATAAGTATTTACTTAAATAATGGTCAAACCAATTTCCTTACTAAAAAACATTATTAATTCCAACTCATTTCAATCTCAACGTTTTAGTCGCCTCATTGTTTGCAATATCAATTCTTTAATAAATGGATCTGTAATAAGGATATAGAGTGTCACATATCTATGTGATTTTTGTAAATTCAATTCAATCAGTGTAAAATTTTACCCCTTTACAACTAGTCATCCAATAGTTGGAAATACCAATGACTAGTTTTCATGTTGAGAATTACTGGATATGTCATCAACACAATCAACATGATTGAATCTAATCATAATCCCATTTAAATACCTTGAACAGAATGTAAATCACTATTTGTCTATGTATCCTTCAGTAATAGATCCTTTTAGTTGATTTTTATTCCTTACATGTGATTTCAAATAAACTAAGTACCCCGTGAAAAAAACACAAAACAAATTTAAAAAAAATACAAAATAATTTGATAAAATTTAATTCATCAAGGAAAATAAAAATATTATTAATGTTCGTCTCAATTGGATACATCCATCAAGAGTGTACTAGTTCACCATTTTTAGATTATTCAACCAAATTAATAGTAAAATTAAACATGACTATAAAAAATTAAGTGAAAAATAACATCACTAAATCAAAAAATGTCAAAAAAATATTTCTTAAAGTTTATCATGCTTAGTTGGATTAAGATTTTTTCTACAAAGATCACTGAATAAGGTACACAAATCAACTATAACTATAGTATCCTTTTTGGGTATTGTATTATACAATTATAATGATAAAAACTACTCCATTATAATATGTGAGTAATGACTTTTCAATCTATGTAACTTTCAATTTTTTAAGTCAATGCACCTTGAAAAGTTACAAGAATATCTATCTAGAACTTTTACATTCTTTAAATTTAGAAGAAATACATTTTTATCATGGTTTTTCATTTTAAAAATAGAAAAAGGATACTTTTTATTCTCGTTTTTCCACAAACTGTAAAGATCTAGAAATTTCAAGGAAATTTTTTTTCTTAATTTCTTTGGAATTTTGTGAGTGCGCGGTTTCAGACGATACCTGATTCCGAGGCCCGGTGTGCCGGGAATAATTTTCGGAATTCTTGTTAAGATTAAATTAACGCGCGTAAGCAGTTTTACTGATAAAGTGTAATAACTCTTAAACGGTTACTCAGATCAGAAATCTGATGGAACCATTGCGCTCAGGATGGTGGGTTTACCCTAGGCGCAACTTAAGTTTAGTCGGCGCGGGCCTCCTATGAGAAATCCCAAAAATGACTTAACCATAAATAAAATAATTAAATAAATTATTATATTTTTCAAATGCTTATAACTCACAAAATTTAGCTTGGATTAAAAATCTGAGACAACCACTGAAATCGTGAGGTAATGTTTTATTTAAGCAGATACTAACTTTGGCCAGTGTGGGCCACCAAAAAAAGTTAGTTTTTGGCTGCAAATAAAATAATTAAATGACAATTATTTTATTGTAATATTCGTATCTTTGAAACGGTAACTCCGATTGAAAATCCGAGACTACCTTTGGATTCGTTGGGGTGTGTCTCACTTAGTAAAAGCCTTACCTTGACCGGCGCGGGTCGAGGGTGACTGATAATAATTTTTTGAACTTTTTTTCGGGTACATTCAGTAAACGTACGTGTGGGTTTTCCAATCTTTTGAACCAGTACTCAGAAATGAAATCTGAGGGCACCGATGGAATCGCAGTGCCGGTAATTTCTTAAGAAGACCCCTTTGAGGAATTGCATTTTCTCGGGATGAGTTGTTTTTTTTAAGTGAGGGATAATAATATAATTTTTTTACAATTATATTTTCCTTTTCTTGTTAAGTGGATTAAGTGTTGTGTCACAACACTTTCCCTCTCTCTTGCGGTTATAACCTATGTAAGGGAGTTAAGGGTGCGACCCACTTATTGATAACTACCTTTGAGAGGATTAAGGTGCGGTGGGGCCCACACGAGCCCCACCGTTTGTTTTCTTCTTAAGTAACGCACCCGCACCCCCTATTAAACAAAGTCAACTCTTGCGTTTAAACTTTTTAATAAACACCTCTATTAATTGGGCGGTTTTAAACCCCTAAATTAATTGATCGTTTTTTTTATTTTTGAATTTCAAGCATTGGTTTGTGTGTAAATAAAATAAGACACCACTTATTTTATTTAGTTGGTCTTGTTGCGTTGATAGGATTTTGGGAGAAAGGCTAAGGGGCTTGAAGTTCTTCTTGTTCGACGAAGAACGCGAAGAACGCGAAGAAGGCTGACCTCCGACGAAGGTCAACAAGAACACCGAATCCTCGGAGATCGACTACGCGACGTCGTATACCGCGACTCCAACGATGTTCCTTCTGTGACGCTTTCTTCCACGACGATCCTTCTCCTCCGTGACGATCCTCTTCTTCCGCGACGGTTAATTCCACGACGAACTCTCGTTCGACGACAATGCTTGAGGTAGGGAATTAATTTGAGAATGATTTTATTCCCTCGTTTCGTTCATTCTAAGGAAAACAAAGAACACATATCAAAATATTATCTAGTTGATCCGCGAATGTTTTCCTTGTGGGTTGGGACTAAATTGTTTTGGGAAGTGGTAGGGGGTTATTGCTTCTTGTTCGTGAAACATCCTTTGTCGTTCCCCGTCTTTTCTTTTCTTTTTGGGCCGCTTGTTGTCAACTTAACGGGAGGAGGTCGGACCACACGAACACGGCCTACCCTCCTCCCGCTTTTTGTTTGTGTTGTTTCGGTTCGGAAGATGGTGGCACGGTGCGATGGCACCGCGTGGGAACCTGGAGGGATGCGGCAAGGATGTGTGGCGCCGTCGTGCTACGCCGTTAAGGCCGAACGAAAGTGTGGTGTTAGTCGGGGCCGCGAAGGCAAACCGAAGACTCCTCAGTTTGTTCTTTTGACGTGCGGATCAACGGGCTTTGATGGAATGGGCTACAGAGATGATTTGTTGATTCCGCAGTGAAGAACGAGACCCGGGATGAGCTTCGGCGCAGATGGAATTGAAAACGGACCACCGGAGAAACTCCGGTGGCCCGCGGACACCACCGGCGGCGCGGGTCGCCGGCGCGGCGGCGCCGGCGGCCGGAGGTGGCGGTGCCCCAGCGCACCGCCTGGAGAAGCCATCGCGGTTGAAGCCGCAGCGGCAATCATGTGGATCTCGCGGCCGCACGGGATCCGGGGGGACGCGGCGCGCACCGTGTCCGCGGAGCGCCAGCTCACTGGCCGAGCCAGCAAGCCACCCGGCCGAGCCGGGCCGGCTTGGGCGGACCGGGCTAGGCCGCGCCCTTCCGGGCCGGGCCGCGCCCTGCCGGGTCGGACCCGGGTCGGGTCGACCCGGTTCTGCCCGACCCTGGGGGGTTGGGCTGGGTCGGTCCGGGCCCAGACCCCCCGTTTTTGGAACTCTTTCGGTCTTTCTCCCATATCTTGAGATGTGGACCTCCGATCGATGCACCGTCAGCGGCGATGAGACCCTTGGATCGAGACGGTCGTTTTGGTATATCACACTCAAGGTTTCGGATTACATTGGGTTCGGCCGGGTTGGTTCCCACACAAAACCAACTGGGCCCTCGGAGCGAAAACACTTATATCTTGAGCTCTGAACGTCCGATTGACGTGTCGTCGACTTGGTTGGATTCCTCTTGAGGAGACGGAACTTTTGGCATACTTAGCCCGAGGTTTGGATGCAGTTGGAATTTGGACCAGTTGGATTGTACCTGAAATCCAACTGGTCCCCTGGAATGGAAAAGCTGATATCATTCAGACCGGACGTCCGTTTGACGAACCGTCAGCGGCGTTGGTGATCACGTTGAGAAACGGTCCCTATGAGTATATCCTATGTGAGTTCGGGATACAGTTGAGATATGGCCGGGTTGGTTCGCACACGAAACCAACCGGGCCCCTGGGATGAAAAGGCTAATTACTCACAGACCGAGCGTCCGATTGACGCGCCGTCTATTGTGTTGAGACCCCTATGATGAGGCGGTCCATTGAGATACTTCTTTGTGGGATTTTGTGATACTTGGAGTATCGACCAGTAGCTCATGGAGTGGACCCTCCCAAAGACGAGCGTGCGGAGTACGGAGACCGTGTAGCCGGCTGAGACCTGACGAATGCTTTACCGATCGACTCGGTGTGTTTCAGATAGCCCAGTAGGGAGCGCTTGGTTGTAGCGGCAGACCCACGGTGGAGGAGCGCTTGGTTGTAGCGGCAGACCCACGTTACTCAACAGAAGGAGTACCTCTGGAGGCTATGAGGGGGAGCGCTTGGTTGTAGCGGTAGACCCATGGTGGGAAGCGCTTGGTTGTAGCAACAGGCCCACAGTACTCGACAGGAGGAGTACCTCAGCAGTCTTAGGTTAGTGAGCAGTACCTCAGAGTCGTGACAGGACCATTGTACACTCCAGAGACGGGGCTCTTCAGCAGTTATGGTTTCAATAATAAAAATCCTGGTTTGAGCTAAGTCTATGACCTTTGTGTTTACCTCATGATTGAGATGGGTCACTTGATAACTTAGGTATATGTATGGGCATATACCTGGGTAGTGGTTATCCGTTGATTTCATAGTCTTTGTGTTTCCTCATAATTGAGATGGGTTACTTGATAACTTGTGTATATGTATGGGAATATACCTAGGTAGAGGTTATCTGTTGAGATCTTCTTTGTGGTTATCCTTGTTGTATTTAGTGATACCTTGAGGGTCTCGGGGTCCCTACTGAGTATCGTTATACTCACCCCTGCACGGGCTATGCCCGCACCTCATTGTGTTGGTTGTAGATGACGGGAAGTGCAGACAGAGGCCGAGTGTTCGATGACTGAACGGTACCCAGAGGTGGACCTCACGACGAGACAGTATCTGGTGGTGGACTTCATGACGAGATAACACTCGGAGGAGGTTGACGGGCGAGAGCGCTGTGGAGGCTATCTGTACCTACCCTTCAGGTAGGATCCGTGGTGGACGATCCAGGAGTTGCGCTATCTGTACCTACCCCTCAGGTAGGATCCTTGGTGGACGATCCAGGAGCTCCTTGTCACCTTTCGGCTGTTTTATCTTTTTCCTTGTACTTTACATATGGGCTTGTATTTCCGGCCCCTTTACTTTCATCACAGCTTGTTTCGGTTTTACTTATTGTTTTACTTCCGCTTGTACTCTGTGGTGTTTTGTTTACTTTTATGAAGGCAATGCCTTCCCAGTTATCGGGATTTACACATTTGGTTCTAGTCGCCAGCCCCTGGCCTATGGAAGTCGGGCTTGGGGTAGTCACGGCACGGGCCCTGAGGACGGGTCGTGACAAATTGGTATCGGAGGAGTCGGTTCTACCTAATGACTTATAACTCTGATATTTTTATTTTCTGTGAAGCAATAGTGTTAAGGGTACCGAGTGGGGTCTTTAGTTCAGGGATTCCAGTATTGGTGTGGTGGCCAATGTATCCGTACACCAGGACCCTGACTACTAATTTCCGACTTTGTGCACGAAAACACTGATTGCATGTGTGTTTCCAAATGTTTTAAAGTCAGCTCAAACCAGGTCAGCTCACCAGGTATAAGACGTTGACCGTGTTGCATCTATTCAGGATGTCTCCACGTAGACAGTCAGTTGGAGTTCCGAGAGAGTACTTGATGACGGCTCACTGAGCGACGAGGCTCTGGTGTAGGGCCCTTTTTACTATGTTGGCACCCTCGGGTGGTGTACCAGCAGCACCACCACCTGTTGGGTAGCAGATTCCAACAGCTATACTAGCAAACTGTGCACGCTGGCAGAGCGTGTTTCATGAGTTCCAGCAGTATAGGCCTCTGAGGTTACGAGGCCAGACAGATTCCCAGACAGCAGAGCACTGGTTGGAGGCGATTGCTAGAGTTTTCCGCCTAACTGAGACATCAGTAGAGTGGATGGTGGACTTAGACACTAGTTTTTTCCAGTGAATGACAATGAGGATGGTCCACATAGTTATGAGGCTTCGGTACGTGGACCGATGCCTGAGATAGTGCCTTCGGGTAGTGTGTCAGCTATACATCACTACCTGTTGGTCAGCAGTTACAACCGGCGGTACCGGTAGGTGACACATGTAAGCTTACTGCCTTACATGTGTTCTAACATTAGATACCCTCATGTTCCGAGGCGAACCTGACTCATAGGCGGCTGAGGACTGGCTTGAGGAGGTGGCTGAGAGTTTTTAAGAGCCTATACAGCTTCGGCAGGATGACATGTCGGTAGCTGAGTATTCATCAAGGTGTACCGATCGTTCCTGGTACTTGATGACTACGATAAGATAAGCGCTTTAGATCTCAGAACTCAGAGCTATAGAAGACCTTTGTGGTTGAATGTTCTTGGCTGAACGGATACAACTAGAGAATGTTAGTAGTAGAAGAGCATGGAATTGGTACCAGTCTCAGAGACTTGGGTGTGTAAAATGTTTTAAGAAGAGGACGTGTTAAGGACAGATGAATCTGCAGAGTAGCAGATGTGGAAACATAGCTAAGAGTGCAGCATGAGGTGGTGTGCATTTCGACATGTTACAACCACCCACCTTTGTAGTCCCCGCCAGGCTCAGGGAGCTGGAGGGCAGGGGAAAAGAGTAGTTGCATGCGGTCAAGGAGTGCGACCGAAATGGCTCTAAGGATGATTCGAAGTGCGGAATTTGTCTTCTACTAGCTGTTGTATCCACAGACATCGATACAAATCATCCCTTCCTTCCCTGAATCTAGTCCCAGGCCTAGAGTTTCCGGTTAAGTCGTTGACTTGACCCTCACGTCTGGAGATACCTTTGGGAGGAGACTCGATAGTCACACTTACGCCGATGGTGTGATCTGACCCTTGAGGCGAGAGTCTCGGTTGGGACCTCTTGGTGGCAGCGTCGAGGCCTTACGACGTTAGTTTGAGTATGGATTGGGCAATCACTGCTCATACTCAAATTGACGGTATTAGGCAAACGTCGGGATGAGTTTTTTTTTAAGTGAGGGATAATAATATAATTGTTTTACAATTATATTTTCCTTTTCTTGTTAAGTGGATTAAGTGTTGTGTCACAACACTTTCCCTCTCTCTTGCGGTTATAACCTATGTAAGGGAGTTAGGGGTGGGACCCACTTGTTGATAACTACCTTTGAGAGGATTAAGGTGGGGTGGGGACCACACGAGCCCCACCGTTTCCTTTCTTCTTAAGTAACGCACCCGCACCCCCCTATTAAACAAAGTCAACTCTTGCGTTTAAACTTTTTAATAAACACCTCTATTAATTGGGCGGTTTTAAACCCCTCAATTAATTGATCATTTCTTTTCTTTTTGAATTTCATGAATTGGTTTGTGTGTAAATAAAATAAGACACCACTTATTTTATTTAGTTTGTATTGTTGCGTTGAGAGGATTTTGGGAGAAAGGTTAAGGGGCTTGAAGTTCTTCTTCTTCGACGAAGAACGTGAAGAACACAAAGAATGTCGACCTCCGACGAAGGTCGACAAGAACACTGAATCCTCGGAGATCGACTACGCGACGCCGTATACTGCGACGCCAACGATGTTCCTTTCGTGACGCTTTCTTCCGCGACGATCCTTCTCCTCTGCGATGATCCTCTTCTTCCGTGATGGTTAATTCCACGATGAACTCTCGTTCGACGACAATGCTTGAGGTAGGGAATTAATTTGAGAATGATTTTATTCCCTTGTTTCGTTCATTCTAAGGAAAACAAAGAACACATATCAAATTATTATCTAGTTGATCCGCAAATTTTTTCCTTGTGGGTTGGGACTAAATTTTTGCGGGAAGTGGTAGGGGTTTATTGCTTCTTGTCCGTGAAACATCCTTTTTCATTCCTCGTCTTTTCTTTTTTTTTGGGTCGCTTGTTGTCAACTTAACGGGAGGAGGTCGGACCGCACGAACACGGCCGACCCTCCTCCCCCTTTGTGGTTGTGTTGTTGCGGTTCGGAAGATGGTGGTACGGTGTGACGGCGCCGCGCGGGAACCTAGAGGGATGCGGCAAGGATGCGTGGCGCCGTCGCACCACGCCGTTGAGGCCGAACGAAAGTGTGGTGGTAGTCGGTGCCGCGAAGGAGAACCGAAGACTCCGGAGTTTGTTCTTTTGACGTGCGGATCGACGGGCTTTGACGGAACGGGCCACAAAGACAATTTGTTGATTCCGTAGTGAAGAACGAGACCCGGGATGAGATTTGGCGCATACAGAATTGAAAACAGACCACCGGAGCAACTCCGGTGGCCCGCGGACAACACTGGCGGCGCGGGTCGCCGGCACGGTGACGCCCCGGCGCGCCGCCTGGAGAAACCACCCCGGATGAAGCCACGGCGGCAATCATGTGGATCCCATGGCCGCGCGGGATCCAGGGGGACGCGGCGTGTGCCGCGTCCGCGGAGCGCCAGCTCGCTGGCAGAGCCAGCGAGCCACCCGGCCGAGCCGGGCCGGCTTGGGCAGACCAGGTAGGGCCGCACCCTGCCGGGTCGGACCCGGACCCTGGTTGGGTCGACCCGGTTCGGGCCGACCCAGGGGGGTTTGGCCGGGTCGGTCCGGGCCCAGACCCCCCCCCCCCCCCCCCCCCCCCCGTTTTCGGACCTCTTTTGGTCTTTCGCCCATATCTTGAGTTGCGGACCTCCGATCGATGCACCGTCAGCGGAAATGCGACCCTTGGATCGAGACGGTCTTTTCGGTATATGACACTCAAGGTTTCGGAGTACTTTGGGTTCGGCCGGGTTGGTTCGCACACGAAACCAACCGGGCCCTCGGAGCGGAAACGCTTATATCTTGAGCTCCGGATGTCTGATTGGCGTGCCGTCGACTTGGTTGGATTCCTCTTGAGGAGACGGAACTTTTGGCATACTTCAACCGAGGTTTGGATGAAGTCAGAGTTTGGACGAGTTGGATTGTACCCAAAATCCAACCGGGCGCCTGGAACGGAAAAGCTGATATCTTTCAGACCGGACGTCCGTTTGACGAACCGTCAGCGGCGTTGGTGATCACGTTGAGAAACGGTCCCTATGAGTATACACTATGTGAGTTCAGGATACAGTTGAGATACGGCTGGGTTGGTTCACACATGAAACCAACCGTGCCCCTAGGACGAAAAGGCTAATAACTCACAGACTGGGCATCCGATTGATGCGCCGTCTGTTGTGTTGAGACCCCTATGAAGACGCAGTCCATTGAGATACTTATTTGTGGGACTTTGTGATACTTGTAGTATCGACTAGTAGCTCGTGGAGCGGACCCTCTTGGAGAAGAGCGTGCGGAGTACGGAGACCGTGTAGCCGGCTGAGACCTAACGACTGCTTGACCGATCGACTCGGTGTGTTTCAGATAGCTCATTGGGGAGCGCTTGGTTGTAGCGGCAGACCCACAGTGGAGGAGCGCTTGGTTGTAGCGGCAGACCCACGGTACTCAACAAAAGGAGTACCTCTGGAGGCTATGAGGGGGAGCGCTTAGTTGTAGCGGCAGACCCATGGTGGGAAGCGCTTGGTTGTAGAAGCAGGCCCATAATACTCGACAGGAGGAGTACCTCAGTAGTCTTAGGTTAGTGAGCAGTACCTCGGAGTCGTGACAGGACCACTGTACACTCCAGAGACGGGGCTCTTCAGCAGTTACAGTTTCGATAATGAAAATCCAAGTTTGAGCGGAGTCTATGACCTTTGTGTTTACCTCATTATTGAGATGGGTCACTTGATAACTTAGGCATATGTATGGGCATATACCTGGGTAGTGGTTATCCGTTGATTTCATAATCTTTGTGTTTCCTCATGTTTGAGATGGGTTACTTGATAACTTGGGTATATGTATGGAAATATACCTAGGTAGAGGTTATCTGTTGAGATCTTCTTTGTGGTTATCCTTGTTGGATTTAGTGAGACCTTGAGGGTCTCGGGGTCCCTACTAAGTATCGTTATACTCACCCCTACACGGGCTATGCCCGCACCTCGTTGTGTTGGTTGCAGACGACGGGAAACGCAGACAGAGGCCGAGTGTTTGAGGCCTGAATGGTACCCGGAGGTGGACCTCACGACGAGACAGTATCTGGTGGTGTACTTCACGACGAGACGACACTCGGAGGAGGTTGACGGGTGAGAGCGTTGTGGAGGCCATCTGTACCTACCCTTCAGGTAGGATCTGTGGTGGACGATCCAGGAGCTGTGCTATCTGTACCTACCCCTCAGGTAGGATCCTTAGTGGATGATCCAGGAGTTCCTTGTCACCTTTCGTCTATTTTATATTTTTCCTTGTACTTTACAGTTGGGCTTGTATTTCTAGCCCCTTTACTTTCAGCACATCTTGTTTCAGTTTTACTTAGTGTTTTACTTCTGGTTGTACTATGTGGTGTTTTGTTTAATTTTATAAAGGAAATACCTTCCCAGTTATCGGGATTTACACCTTTGGTGCTAGTCGCCAGCCCCTGTCCTATGGAAGGAGGGCTTGGGGTAGTCATGGCATGGGCCCCGAGGACGGGTCGTGACACAAACGATGATTTATATTCATGGATTTTAAATCCTTTTGAGTGTTAAGGTGATTCTTTCAAATTACCCTTCTCATTAAGCTATGTAAAACTTACATTGTCATCGACATTATTCTCAATATTCATTTTATCAATATTATAAAATATCAAATTAAACAACCAATAAGGAAATTTGAAAAAATATACTCATTTTCTTCCATTGTTGTTTTCCAGATTCTTCAGATATTATACATTGTACCCTTTTCCCAAATTCTTTAAATAGATTACATTTTCTAAATTCTAAAGTGACATTCATTAATTGTCCCAGTTTTTTGAACTATAAAACACCTTCAATATTTTTCTCAGTTCAATATCTTCATTGAATTGTGTCTTGATAAACCTGAATTTATGATATTAATCACAAAATATACGATTACACATAAAACACCATTTTCTACTATGAGGAAATCATTGAGGTTCAAAATCAAAATTACAAACTAAAAAATATAAACCATTAGGATTGTTCCAAAATGATATGTTTCCTAGTCTATGAATGTCACTAATTTTCCACATTAAAGTATAATATATTTTCAATATTTTTCTCATTGAATCATTATATGTTTCGATGCCATCATCCCTTAATTCTTACAATTCTTTGATTTTTGGTTGATGGTATACATCAATGTTGTTTCCAAACAATTGATTTCCAAGAATAATCTTCAAAAAATGAAATAATTATTCTTCATGAACATCAATGGATGTATATTATAGGGGATTTAAACAACTTTAAAAATCCTACAATTAGTAATTAAAGTACCAAAAGGCTTAAACTGTCAGATTACAATCCTAAACGTACATTCTAAGGATCTGAAAAAAAATCAAGATATAATTAATCAAACACCATCTATGATGTTGAATTTTTTGGATGTCACATTAATCCATTAGAGTTATTTTCTTGAGCATGACACTTCATTTCATATTCAATCTTAGAAAACATGAATAATCTTTTTATGTGTGGTTTAAAGGAAATTATCACAATGAATTTGCAAGAGTTTTATTCTTCTGCTTCTTCCTAGTTTTACATTGATTTGTAATATCATTGTTTCTCATTGACTTTCATATTCTTGTTTTAAATCTTATTCATTCATATTTATTGTACACTTCTCCCTAATAAAGCATGAAATATTTAGGGTGTGCATGTATCTTTATATAATCAAGTCCAGGTTTGTTGTTGATTTTATTCATCTCATAGAATGATGAAAGGATCTTAGCTACACTAAATACATTATGGAAAAAAATAAAAATCATAGACATTGGTTTTTAGTAATTCCACATAGACACATGATATGATAAAACTTAATTAAAAAAAGACAACTTTGAATACTTGTCACAACCTTCACATATTTTCTGTTCTCTATATTTAACTAATTAATAAAAATCATATTTTTGGTCACTAAATTTATGAGGAATATTAACCCACTTAGGATCAACTGAATGTTCTATTGATCAAATAAATCATTAACATTGTATCATGCCAATCCAAATGTGTCATTTATCAAGTTTTGAAAAAAAAAATCCCCGGATGGGTCTCTTTATGTTTTGTTTATAGGATATTGATTTTTTTGACTTCCCATAACTTTTGATTCACTAGGACAAATCCAACATTCATATTGATAAGGAAACAGTTTCAATATCATGTTCTTATTTACTTATTTTTCATTCAACCATTCCTTGAATTTACAATCATCACATTGACATTTTATTCAATCATCCACTAATCAGTTTTTAATTGCATAATCTAAAACTTTTTCCACACCATTGGCATACTAAGGTGTGTTTTGAGGTAAATTAATCTAAATTTTATCCATAGGTATTATATTTTCACACGTATCCCTATAAATTCATATATAAAGACATAAATTTTTAATAAAACACGTACAATCTATTTTTACCAACACCCAATTTCATCATTGACTAGGGAAGGATATTGATCCGATGAAACACAAATTTAACATGAAAATGATTCAATTTGACATGAAAAATATAAACAATATAAACAAATAAATATTACCCATCAGAATAATAGGGTTGGATGCCATAGAAGAAGGTCACTGAAGAGAGGAGAGGACAACAGGTGGTGTGGAGGTTAGGGATACGATCCTACCAATGTTCGAGATGAACCTAATTAGGGGAAATCGAGGAGTTAGGGAAAATTATATGGTAGTGATGAAGAGTTTTGGGCTTGAAATCCATTGGGGTGGTGTTAGGGAAGATGGGATTTCATTTAGAGCAAAGATCCTTTGGGGGGGAGTCAGTGCGGTCGGTGTAAAGGGTGGGGGTCGGGGGTCGGGGGTCGGGGTCTATGGTTTTTGACATGGGATGGGGTTTAAGAGTCAGTTTCAAGGTAGGGGGGTCAGTGGTTAATGGTAGAATTAGAGGGAGGGGTACTTAGGGCTGGTGTGGGGGTCAGGGTCTAGGTGGGGATAAGGTTAATTTGGATCTTTATAAATGATATAGTGGTGGTTCTATAAAACAACATTTCTATTTAAAATAATATTCAAAAAAATTAATTAGAGGTGGTTATTGGAAACATCGCTAATGGTTCATTTTTTTATAGTGAAATCACAAAAAAATTTATAAAAATTTATTAAATTAAATATTTGATCTATTAAATTTAAAGACAATATAAATCACCAAATCTATTTGACAACGACATGCATATTTTTAAATAAATTTTACAATCCAATACATCACATTATGACATAGATATAGGTTTTTTGATTAAAAAATATAGGGATAATGATACTTATGGTCCAAAATAGAGGCATAATATGGGGTCGGGACCAAGAATTGATAAAATTAAAATGAGGGACCTTCTTTTATTACATTGGGTATAGAAATGATCTTTATACCCAAACTTTTTTCACCCTTCTTTCGAAATCCCGATCCCCAGTCACCTCCTTCAGTATTCTCTTCTCACTTTCTCCCTCAGCCCCACTTTGTCTCCCTTCTCTCCCACCTCATAATTATCCTCTCCTAAAAATCCTAGATTCTTGTTGGATCCTCCTACGTGCCCATATCACTATTTTCATCCACTATGGTTCTATCTTCCTTCACTCTCATGGCATCTCCCTCCTCTTTCATGATGTCTCCCACCTCTCCTGAAAAACGTATCCCATTTTCACCACCTCTAGAATGATCATCATGTCATTGCCTACCACTCCCATAACATCTCCTTCAATTAATATTTCATCATCCTCCACTCCTAAATCATCACCCTCCCCTCCCATTCCATCTCCCTCATCTCCCAAAAACCCTAGTTAGTCGTCATCTCCTCCTAGTATCTCCCTCTTCCCTCTTCCAATGTGTTCATCCTGCTATATCGGTGTCTACATTCCTTACATATTTCATAATTGTTTTACATTTTTATTGTCTGGTAGAAATTATAGGGACTTTAATGGAGGGAAAGTGATCATTAGGTTTGAAAAAATTTAGTTAGTTTTTTATTTCTGTTATGTTTTTAATTGTTTTAGAAAATCCTATTATATTAACGTTGTGATTGAATTTTATTTTCCTTTGTAATGTGTAGGAATTTTTTAATGAAAAATAATGGTGTTTATTAAAATACTAGGGATGCTAATGTTGACATACTATATTCATGGTCAAGACTATCAAAACATCAAAATAATATGAATAATATCATGGAAAATGATGAAAAGGATACTTTAGTGGGTTAAAGAGTTAGATCCCCAAATATTTTAAATTATAGATGTTCTCTAAATTTATTTAAAGATGTTTTTGATTTTATTTTTAAAAATAAGAATAAAAAACAATTGGTGAATGAATTGGGATTTGGTACATTGTTGTGGTTTTAATTTCAATTCTTTCCAAAGAGATTTATGTGAGAATCTTATATTTTACTTTGATCCTCCAATATGTATCATAAAATATGGAGGAAAATAAATGATTATTATTGTGGAAGATGTTATTACATGTTAGGCATTCCTTCTTAAGGAAGAATTGTCTATCATGAAAGGTATAGTGATGAATACAAAGAAATTATGAATCGTTGCACGGGAAATAAGTTAACTGTATTAAATTAAATTATTTTTAGAAGGCTAAGGAAAATAAATTTGCAAAGAACTTTATGTTGTTTACATTGGTGGCCTTGCTAAATCCTTGTTATAGTTCTATTTTAAATGGAAGAACTATCTGGAATTTGTGTGGTTGTTAGTGAAATTTTTGAGAATGGGATTAGTCCCAGTATTTTTTGGAAAATATTATTCAAGGGTGAATATGTAAAATAATTTAGTATAAAAAATATAATGGAGGAATAATTTTTGTGGTTGTTTGGTTGTCTTATTAGTATGTTTTGAAAATGTGTAATAGTATTGTATTTTTTTATGTTAGTTTGTAAAATTATATTGCTGATATAAATATATTGTAGCTATATTGTAGCTATTCTTCTTCATCCACTTACTAATTGGAG
This sequence comes from Viscum album, assembly GCA_963277665.1. Lineage (NCBI taxonomy): Eukaryota > Viridiplantae > Streptophyta > Magnoliopsida > Santalales > Viscaceae > Viscum > Viscum album. The sequence goes on along the minus strand of OY728122.1, from coordinate 722,186,755 downwards.
ATGTTTTTAATTTATATTTTTTAAAAAAAATCAATTTTAGAATGAAGAAAATATTTAAAGGCGTTTAAAGTTATAAAAATGAGTAAAAATCTTATATGTGACTCCTACTTCATCAGGGATAAATCCTCCTGATCACTCTTTATTAACCCATCTGTTAAAAACTCAATTTTTATATTACCAAAATCTTCTTGTTAAAATTTTCTTATTAAAATATGAAATTGTAGTGTTAAAATATTTGTTTTTAGTATTAATTTTTGGATGTGTGGTGTAAAAATGAGTAATTTTAGTGTTGAACCCCATGAATTATAGTGTTAAAATATGGTATTTTAGTGTTACAAACATTCAAATGTTTAATTGAAAATATTACTTTTCATGCCTATAATGTTAGTGTTAAAAATTGGATGGATAGTGCTAAAATATGGATGATTAGTGTTAAATTGGTGATGGTTGGTGTTAATTCATATTAAATTGATGTTAAATACTTTGAAAGACTCGTTTTAGTTGCCCATATTTTATTATGAGTATTTTCGATATTAATTCATGGAATTATATTGTTGAATTTTATAATTTTAGTGTTATTATCTGGATTGTTTAATTAAAAAGATTCTTGTTTGTATTTGTTACTGTTAAGGATAAAATTTGGATGCCCAATGTTAAAATCTATATGTTGAGTGTTAAATTGAGTATTATCGGTGTTAATTTCTGGTAGCTTCATGTTAAATTCCTTAAAACCATCATTAAAAATTTCCATGTGTTTAGATGTGTATTTTCAGTATTAAAACTTGTAATTATAGTGTAATAATGTGAAATTTTAGTGACACTATCTTTGAAATTTTCAATTTGAAAGAGTAATTCTCATTTCTATAATGTTAGTTTTAAAAACCTGAGGGTTATTGTTATAATCTAGATTATTAGTGTTAAATTAGGGATTCTCTATGTTAATTTATATAATATTGATGATAAATAATTTGAAAGCCTCATTTTATAGGCCCATATGTTATTTTGTGTTCTTCCAGTGTTAAAAAAATAGAATTATAATGTTAAAATTTAAAATTTTGGTGTTAGTATTTGGATTGTTTAATTAAAAATATTCTTTTTTTTTTGTAACTGTTAATGATAAAATCTAGATTCCAAATGTTAAAATCTGTATGTTGAGTGTTGAATTGAGGATTTTTAGTGTTGATGTATGGTATCTTGATTTTAAATTCCATAAAAGACTCGCTAAAAATGACCATGTTTTTGTTTATGTATTTACAGTGTTAAAACATGGAATTATATGCTAAAATTTTGGATTTTAGTTATAAAAACTTGGAAATGGTCAATTTAAAGGATTAATTTTCATGCCTATAATATTAGTGTTAAAAACTGGACTATTTGGGTTAAAATATGGATGATCAGTGTTGAATTGGGAATGATCTGTGTTAATTTCTGTAAGCTTGATTTTAAATACTTTTAAAGCCTCATTTCAGATTCCCATCTATTATTGGGTGCCTTTAAAGTGTTAAAACATGGAATTATAGTGTTAAACTACAGAAATTTAGTGTTATTATATGGATTGTTTAATTAAAAAGCTTTATATTTGCATATGTTACTATTTATGATAAAATCTGGAAGCCCAATGTTAAAATTTTTATGCATAGTGTTAAATTGAGGATGCTTAATTTTAATTTTGGGTATATTGATGTTAAATTAATTATAAGAATAATTAGAAATACCCATGAGTTTAGATGTGTATTTCCAGTGTTAAAACTAGGAATTATAGTGTTAAAATGTGGGATTTTAGTTTTTTCAACATTGAAATGTTCAATTTAAAGGATTACTTTTCATATTTATAATGTTAGTGTTAAAAAATGAATAACCGGTGTTATAATCAGGATTATTAGTGTTAAATTGGGTATTCTCTAAGTTAATTTCTATAAAATTTATGCTAAATAGTTTGAAATCTTCCTTTTAAATAGACATATGTTATTATATGTCTTTCTAGTCTTTAAAGTGGAATCATAGTGTAAAACATTGGAATTTTAGTGTTAGTATCTATATTTTTTAATTAAAAATCTTTTTTTGTATATGTACCTATTAAAGATAAAATCTAGAAGCCCCATGTTAAAATAATGATGTTGGGTGTTAAATTACAAATTATTAGTGTTAATTTTTGGTATATTAATATTAAATTCTTTGAAAGAATCGTTAGAAATTCCCATGTGTTTATATGTGTGTTTATAGTATTAAAACCTAGAATTTTAGTGTTAAAATGTGGGATTTTAGTATTACTAACATTTAAATGTTCAATTTAAAAGATTACTTTTCATGTCTACAATGTTACTGTTAAAAACTGGAAGGGTAGTTTTAAAATACGGATTGTCTCTGTTAAATTGGGGATTCCCTGTGTTAATTTCTATAATCTTGATATAAAATGACTTATAAGATTCCTTCTAGATTCCCATATGTTATTATGTGTATTTCAAATTTTAAAACATGAATTATAGTGTCAAAATATTTAATTTTAGGGCTAGTATATAGATTGGTTAATTAAAAAGCATCATGTTTATATTTGTTACACTTAAAGATAAAATTTTGAAACCCAATGTTAAAATCTAGATAATGAGTGTTAAATTACAGATGCTCAGTGTAAATTCCTAGTGGATTGATGTTAAATTCCATGAAATCCACATTAGAAATCCCCACTTGTTTAGATGTGTATTTCTATATTTAAAACATGGAATTTTAGTGTTGAAATGTTTGATTTTAGCATTTCAAACTTTGAAATGATCAATTGAAAATATTACTTTTCATGTCTATAATGTTAGTGTTAAATACTGGAGATCTAGTGTTAAAATATTGATGATCAATGTAAAATTGGGGGTGGATAATGTTAATTTCAATAATATTGATATTAAATACTTTCAAATCATCCTTTTACATACCTATATGTTATTATGTGTCTTTCTAGTGTTAAAACATGAAATTATAGTGTTAAAAATTGGAATTTTATTGTTACTATATGGATTATTTAATTAAAAATATTCTTGTTTGTATTTTTACTGTTAAAGATAAAATCTAAAATGCCTACATAAAAATATGGATGTTGAGTGTTAAATTTTGGATGCCTAGTGTTAATTTTTGGTAGATTGATGATAAATTCCTTCAATTCCTCATTTCAAATTCACATGTGTTTATATGTGTATTTCTAATGATATAACCTGGAATTATAGTTCCAAAATGTGGGTTTTTTATTTTTACCAACATTGAAATGTTTAATTGAAAATATTACTTTTCATGTCTATAATGTTAGTGTTTAAAACTATATAACTATTGTCAAAATATAGATTCTCAGTATTATGTTTTGAATTATCTATGTTAATTTTATAATCTTTATGTTAAATACTTTGGAAGCCACATTTTAGATTCTTGTATATAATTATGTGACATTATTGTGTTAAAACGTGGAATTATAGTGTTAAACTTTGGAATTTTAGTGTTAGTAAATGGATTTCTTAATTAAAATGATTCATATTTATATCTGATACTATTAAAGATAAAATACAGGTGCCTAATGTTAAAATAAGGATACTGAGTGTTAAATTGGGATGCTCAATGTTAATTTCTGGTAGATTTTTTTCAAATTCCTTGAAAGCATCATTAATAATGTTCATGTGTGTATATGTGTATTTATAGTGTTAAAACCTAGAATTTTAGTGTTAAATTGTGGGATTTTAGTGTTATCAAATTGGAAATTTGAAATTTAAAAGCTTAATTTTCAGGTCTATAATGTTAGTGTTAAGATCCAAATGCTCAGTGTTAAGTTTATGATGTTTAGTGTTAAATTGTGGATGCTCTGTGTTAATTCCTATAAGCTAGATGTTAAATACTTTGGAAGCCTCATTTTAGATGCCCATATATTATTATTTGGATTGTTTAATTGAAAATATTTTTATTTGTATCTATTACTTACATTTTTCTCAGCATTATATATTATAGTATATCATTGTTTTGTATGATGGATATATGAAAGGTGTTAATAAAAACTTTCTCTAACTCCTTAGAGTTTAAGGTAATTTATTATAAGGATCCTCTACTGCTAAAGTGGGTAGATTTGATCAGGTTTTAGAAGTATAAATAGAGGATGAGGGAGAGTATGAGGAACATTATGAGGATTTTGAAGTGAAAGTGGAGGATATAAATGAATTTAAGGAGGTATGGGAATATAAAAAGGAGGAAAATGTTTCAAGGTAGGTGAGGAAAAATATGAACAAGAATGTGAGTAGTGGAAGTCAATGAGGAAGCAGAGGTGGAAGTGGATAAATCAGTCTTTAAACCAATATTGGGTGACTCATCTATAAGCACGACTCCTAGGAGGTCATAGTGAAAGAAGACCAAAAAAATGGTCACTCTGCATTCAACAGCCTCTCAAAGGACAAACAAACCTTAAAATAAGGGTTTATGACTTTTTCAGATCAAGAAGGTATCATGGAAGCAAAGAGATGTAGGTTTTAATCATATTAATATTTTAAATAATGGAACCATATTGAAATGTATTTCATGTACTTATGGAATTTGGGTTGAATGTAGAGTTGTTGTTGACAAATGTAATTATAATCTGACTGAACATGAGTTTTGTTGTTTGGGACCTATGTAATGTGTCAATAATTAGGTTAGTATATACATCCTTTATAATAAACTATTTTATGATAACTAATTAGTAACATATGAATGATATTGTTGAAATCACAGATGGTGACCATGATTACAAGAACTCTTGTCAATGGTCATAAATCTTCTAGAATAGTGACTAGACACATATTTGATCCATTGGTCATTGTACTAATTTCAGGCATATAATGATGTACAAAAACCATTTATATTATGTTTTATATATTTTGATAAACTATTTTTGTAGGATAAGATTATCTCATGTAAAGAAGAGTGTAAATTCATTGAATTCTTGATCTATTTCATGCCTAATGCTATTGGATACAATATAAACTACTAGAAAACTTTCTTTTAACAGCACTAGAAAGAGGATTTATCAGTGCTAAGAAAATTTCAACTACAGAAGCGATGTTAAGAGCCGAAATTTTCCAACACTAGAAAAAACCACTGATAAATAAACCCTTTATCAGCGCTAAAGAAAAGAATTGATAAATGAGGCCTATATCAATGCTTTTTTTAGAGCTGTTAAAGGGTTCCTTTATCATTGATTTTATTTAGTGTCGATAAAGGGAGGATTTATCATTTTTTCCCTAGCACTAATAAAACATGAAAAAAAATATTTTTTACACGACCCCACCGTTCTCAGCACTCGTGATCCCCCCAACCACCTGTCACATACCCTCACCCATTTAAGAGTGCTCATGGACCCCCTTTCTCAGTGCAAGATATATTACCACCCACTCACTTGTGCTTGTACTTGATCCCAGAACATTATTTCTATAATGTGAAGCCCCCACCACTGCCCTACCTTGTTTTGTTCTTTATTTTATGATATTTCTATTTATTTATATATTTTTTCATACATATTTTTTAAAAGTTTGTAATATATATAAACACACAGACTTATAATTATTTAAATATATTATATATTAATTTTTTATTTTTATATATTAGAATATGCGTGTGTGTGTGTGTGTGTTTATTAATATACACACATATGTATATATAAACATTATATATACATGTTAATGAATTTTTATAAGATAAATAATATAGATAATTTTTTAAATTTAAATAAAATGAATAATAAATATTTATTTCCAAATGTTTTACATATTTTAAATTACAATTTTCTGTAAATATGCATTTATACAATTGATTTATTATAAGTAAATATATGAAAACATGCATATATTTAATTATAAATAAACCTACATTATGAAAAGTGATAAATTTTCAAAACCATAATATCTATATAAATGTAATCCCAGTGAATAAATTCACCCCCCACTAAAAATGAACAGTAATACTCACTTAAATGAAGTTGAAATACTATCAAATATTAAAAACAATAGGGTATCCCAACTAAAAAACTCAATTATGGAGGCCTTATGGGCCTTTTTTAGCCTCTAAAAAACATTGATTGGGGTTCCAACAAGTCGTAATGGAATAAATATCTTTGTAGTCTTAGATTTGATAAGTTTTAGAGACCAAATAGACACCCAAATCAAAATTTATTGTTGTTTCCAGTTCAAGTCATGTTTTCAACTTATCTTAGATCGTTCATTAAATCATTTAATTTTTATGTCATCCTATTATTAAAAAATTAATATTACTCAACGTTAATTATCAAATTATTATAATTTTTAATTATTTTATAATCTATTTTCATTGAATATCTTTTATATTAAGTATAAATCTGTATTAAGCCTCATCTAAAACAAAATATTATATTTATATCAATATAAATATATTTATATATTAATATATTATTTTTAATGAAATATAATTTTTATATGAAATATACCATTTATCATCACTAGAAAAAAAGTGATGAAAAATGGGGGCCTTTATCAGTGCTAGTAAAAATGTGGTAATAAAGCCCCCCCCCCCATTTATCAATGTTTTTTTACTGGCACTGATAAATAACCCTATTTATCAGTTCTTTTTTATGGAAATGATGAATCCTCCTATCTATACTTTTTTATTAGTTCTAATAAATGTCCCCATTTACCCATACTTTTTAATTAGTGCTAACAAAGGGACCCTATATCAGCGCATTTTTAGTGCTGATAAAGTCCCCCATTATCAGTTCTTTTTTTAGAACTGATAAATCCTATAATTGGATAAACCCAAATTTTCACTAGTGCTAATAGAGTGAAAACTTACCCCCCCCCCCACTTTGATGAATTTTCACTGGTTTTTCTACTACACCAACTTATATACATATAAATTTCATGTTCTAGAAAAACATGGTACTAATTCCACTGGTAAACATAAGAAAAACCGATATTCTTTGCTGGTACTTAAAAGGACATCCTCATCATTTGGTTTTTGGTTAATTATTTATAAAGTATTAATTTATTATATCTATTGACTTTCATATAGGGTGACAACCTTTTTACCATTTTGTGGCATCTTTCACGATGGGGATTTTCTTTTCCATCTATATTTGAAGTTGTGTATGAATCTATTCATCTGTAATATAAGTATACTAAATTACCCACTACTTTATTTTCCAAATCCATTTTTTATCTAATGGGGTTGATTTTTTCAGTAATAATTGTGGAATTCACATGATTGGATACCTAGAATAATTAGACAACATGAGGGAGTTAAAAAAATATACTGATGAATTTATTTTACACAAACTTTTATATTTGTTTATCTCTCCTATATATAGAAATTTTTTATGATATGTCTTTAGATATATATTCAATGAAAAATGTTTTAATTACTATGGTGGTTAGCGAACCATGGCTGCAATGCAAGGATGAAATTTTTTTGGAGGAGTTGTCTAGTTAAAGAAATGATTTTTTGGGGAGATTGTTGTTTTGGAAATTGTTAGTGATTTTTTGGGGTTTGGTTTGATTTTATGGGTGTTTGGTCATATTGTGATGGTGTATTTGTTCAATTAATGGCATACTCAATACTATTGTCACTTTGTATTTGTTTGATTAACCAATGGCATATTTAATCTAGAGAATGAGTGTGACTAACATCTTTACATTGATGAAGGAAAAAAACTTATTTCAACTATTTTCCTATTTACAGCATTGTTCACCCTAACATTCCCTTCTTTAGAAACATATTAGGAAGTATACACAAAAAACACCACCTTCTCAAAGTTTTCAAATGAAGTTGGAATGGGATTTCATCACCTTTTTCATTTGTGACCAACTTCTTTACATTGATGAAGACAAATTTTTGGTGGTTGAAAAAAAGTTTCATCCATTAATAGGTATATGTAATTGTATTCAATTGTAACATACGTGTTACAATCTAAAAATTATATTATGTAAAATTCATGGAGTGTAAATTGACTTTTCAAAAAAACCAAAACAAAAAAAAACCTGGATCAGGAGTGCGAAAATCCCTAGTCTCGGTGTTAAAACACGGAAGGTCAGTGTTAAAATATGTAAATTATTTCGTATAAACATTTTGAAATGGTTTAAATGTTATAATCCCATATATCTTCCAAACTACCTCAATTAATTTATAAAAACTCGGGATTATTCATGCCCCAACATCATTGTAAGTAACACAAAATCACAAAAAATGAAATTAATAGGATTTAAATAGCAGAAACCCAAATAACATATTTCAATTATTTTCATTTTTACATAATTTTATGATCTAACATGATATTAATTAGAAACATATTAGCTAACATACATAAAAAAACACCACCCTCTCTAATATGTCACATCAACTCGGATTAAGATTTCTACATCTTTTCCACGTGTGACCAACATTTTTACAATGAGGAAGAAAAATATTCAATGGATGAAAAAAAAACTCATCCATTTAATTGGTATGTGAAAAACACATTAAATTGTAACATGGGTGCTATAATATAAAAAAATCATTTAAAATTCATGGATTGTTAGTTAAATTTAAAAAAAAACAAAAACAAAAACAATAAAACCTATAGTGGGAGTGTTAAAATATGGAGACTCTATGTTAAAACTTGGAAGTTCAGTGTTAAAATGTACGAATTATGTCATCTAAACATGTTGACAGGGTTTAAATTTCACAATTTCATACATCTTCCTATACTTATCAAATAATTTAGAAACACTAGTGATTATTCATACCTCAACATCATTGTTAGTAACATAAAACCACAAAAAAACTGAATTATTATAATTTAAACGGTATAAATACAAAAATAAAATATTTCAATTTTTTATATTTACATAATTGTCCTATATATAATTCAATTATTTATAAACATATTAGGTAGCATATACAAAAAAAATACCCTCTAAAAGTTTTCACATCAACTTGGATTGGGATTTCTACACCTTTTTTGCGTGTGACTAACTTCATTGTAATGATGAAGAAAAATCTTCAATGGCTTAAAAAATGTTTCATCAATTTAATTGGTATATTTAAATTAATTCCATTTTAACATAGGTGTTACAATCTAAAAATTAGGTTATGTAAATCCATAGAGTGTCAGTTTACTTTTAACAAAAACAAAAACAAAAAAACCTGGAGTAAGAGTGCTAAAATCTGGAGTCTTGGTGTTAAAAAATGGAACGTCAGTGTTAAAATCTATAAATTATGTCATCTAAATATGATGAAATGGTTTAAATGTTAAAATGTAATACATAATCCTGAAAACATAAATTAATTTATAAACACCGGTGATTATTCATACCTCAACATCATTGTAAGTAACACAAAACCACCAAAACAATAATTAAAGTATTTAAACAACAAAACTCCAAAAAACATGCTTAAATTGTTTTTAGATTTAAATCATTTACCTATATAAAATTCCCTTATTTAGAAACATATTATGAAACATACACAAAAAAACATAACCCTCTCAAATTTTTCACATCAACTTGGATTGGTATTTCTTCACCTTTTTCACATGTGACCAAATCCTTTACAATGATAAAGACAAAGATTTAATGGATGTAATAAATTTACATCCATTTTGTTGGTATATGCCAAAAGATTAAATTATAACATAAGTGTTACAATCTAAAATTTATGTTATGTAACAATGACTTTTATTTGACTTTTCACAAAAACCAAAACAAAAAAACCTAGAGCAGGAGTGTTAAACTCTGGAGGGTAAGTGTTAAAACCTAGAAGGTAAGTGTTGAAATTTGTAAATTAGGTCCTTAGAACATGTTTACAAGGTTTAAATTCCATAATTTCATACATCTTTCTTAATTAATCAATTAATTTATAAACACCAGTGATTACTCATACCACAACATCATTACAAAAAACAAAAAACAAAAAAAACTGAATTAATAGGATTTAAACAGAAAAACTCTACAAAAAAAATATTTCAATTGTTTTCAAATTTACTTCATTTTCATCTCTAAAATTCCATTATTTAGAAACATATTGTGAATCATAAACAAAAAAACCACCCTCTCAATGTCCTCACGTCAACTTGGATTGATATTTTTGTACCTTTTTGAATGTGACCAACTTCTTTTCAATGATGAAGAAAAATCATCAATGGTTGTAAAAACATTTCATAAATTTAATTGGTATATGTTAGTACATTAAATTGTAACATTAGTTCTACAATATAAAAATTATTTTATGTAAAATTCTTGGAGTATTAGTTGACTTTTCACAAAAAACAAAAAAAACATGTAGTATGAGTGTTAAAATCTGGAGGCTCTGTGTTAAAACATGAAATTTTAGTGTTAAAATATATACATTATTTATTCTAAACATATTGTCATGGTTTAAATGTCATAATTTCATACATATCTCTATCCACATAAAATAATTTATAAAATATTATTGATTATTCATACCTACACATCATTTTCAGTAACAAAAAACCACAAAAAAAACCATATTTAATAAAATTTAAATAGTAAAACTGTAATAAAACATATTTCCATTGTTTTCATATTTACATAATTGTCCTCTCAAACATTCCCTTATTTAGAAACATATTAGGTAAAATACACAAAAAATAACACCCTCATAAATCTTTTAGATCTACATGGATTGAGATTTCTGCACCTTTTTCATGTGTGACCAACTTATTTACAGTGAGAATAGTTATACAACTTCTTATTTTCAAATTGAGAATCAATATGATTATCAGATTGTCTACTGGGAGGATGATAAATATTCAATGGTTTCAAAAAAGTTTGATCCATAAAATCATTATATGTCAATGCATTCAAATATGGCATATCATTGGTCTCAACCAAATGCATAACTCCATGATAAATATTTTTTTTGTGTTAAATAGAAAACTATATTTAAAATATCTGTGTAGGTTACCAAATACTTTTCTTATTGTTGGACATGCTTGAGCATAAGGTATCCAACTCATTTTTCATGATTGACAAGTGCATTCTTGACGACTTATTTTTATAGTGATATTCACATTATATGTCTGAACTAAGACAAAAATATGGAGAGATTAATCTACTATCAAAGTTTCAACCCTTGACACATTCACCTTCATTTTTCACTCAACATTGGGACCAACTCCATTTCTCCACCTTTTCATGTCTTCTGTGGTGGTATAAAATTTCTTACATAATTTCTCACGATGTTTGTTAATCAATACACAAATATTGTGTCTCCTCTTCTTGTCAATCCATGAATTGAATGATTCAACTATATTTGTTGTAATATGATCTCATCGAAGGTGTGTAAATCATGAAATCTCCCAACTGTCATCCTCACCATCATTTTGAACCCATCTTGATAATTTTGGACAAAATATTCTCAAATCCTTCATAGAAATATCAAAATCACAGTCCAATCAAGAATAAGAAATGTAATACAATATTTTCAATGCACTTTTCATAGTTCCTCTTCCGATTCCCCTATATTATTTTGTAATTTTAGAGATAAAATTTTCTTTCAAATGATTGTAACAATATGAATGTCTATCTCTTACAAAAATTGTTCTTATAGCACCTGAAATCGTATTGGTGTCGATCAGATACAATAACCAACTAAATAGAACCTGTAATTTATTTTATGTTGTTTAAAAACCATGTCCAATCATTATATGATTCACCCCGAACAATTGAATATTCCAAATGGAATAGTTTTTCATCTGCATCACATGTTGATGCTACCAAGAAGGTACCTTTATATTGGACCGCTATGGTGACACTCATCCACAAACAAAATAGGTTGAAGACCTAATAATAAAACACTTTTAAACCACCCATATGTAATGAATAATCTTCCAAATCTCTCATGTAATGACCCACAAACTCTAATTGTCTTGAGAGTACAATGAGTCATTACTAGGCCTTAAGATACATCCTCAAGATGCCAAAGGATAGCAATAAATGCCGAAGGGTTTCAGATACAAGTGGGGGGCGATTTACCCGTTAAGAAATAAACCAATAAACCTACCAACCATAACCAAAAATTCACTATATAATGCTTGAAAAAATTAAAGATAGCTCAACCACTTCATGTATCTCAAAACCACATCAAAGTAAGAAACAGCAGAAGAATAACCAAGTATGAAAGTACACAGTGGATAAACTACACTAGAATCTCCAAATACCTCAAGACTCCAAGCTCCACAAGCTCCAATACCAAAATCTCTGAACAGCCCAAACATCATGAGGTATTTCTATAAACATGTGAAACATTACCTTTTCCCTTTTCCCAGAAGATAGCATCTGTAAAAGCACCAAAGTGCCAAAGTAGGGGAGAGTATAAAACTCATTAGATTTTCCCCAATGACTTCCTTACTCCCACCACTAGGATAGAAGAGTTAGCAAAAATTATATAAAAAAATTTATATAAAATTTTTTCTCAAAAACAGTTTATAACTAAATATAAACTAGATTCCAAAACCATTCATTACCAAAAACATACAAGTGAAATTGAAACAAATTTTACAAGAAAGATATTTTTCCAGAAAAAATAACAAAATAAACATTAAAATCATTTCACAATATCCCTTTCTTGGCATAACCAACCAATAAAAAACCCATGAAACCAATCATGCATTCTATGTTATGACAGTTTCATACTCATGAGTGGTTTCTCATCTATCTACCAAGTTGTCACAAGGTAATTGTTTCCCATGTTCCATTAACCCTTTGGCACTGAGCAGAAGGTCGTATTTCAACCAAGCCCTGTATATGCCATTCACATGTGCCATTAACCCTTTGGCACTGATCACAAGGTCAAATTTAAACCAATCCCCATATATGAAATATAAACACGCACCGCATATTCCCAACGATCATACCAAAACAACCCTTTCAATAAAATCACCTTTTAATTGAAAACCATTTTGGTTAAAATCATTTCAATGCCAAACCATTTAAATAAAACTCCATTTTTTTAAAACCATTTCTATTGAAAACCCCTTTTTCATCAACCATTTATAAATTCCAGAAAATCTATAATTTAAAATCATCATTTTAAATTCCTGAAACTAAACCCCCTTTGCACAACTATTCACCATGATCACACAATTTCACAAAAACCATAAATCATCACTAAAGAAGATTTTTCCCTGAATTTTACAATCAAAATATTCTAAGTATAACAATTTTAATCAAAGACAATCAATTCTATCAAGATGAGTCGATAGAGAAGACACCTACCTCAAAGGTTTTGACGAAACTCAACAACAGATGAAGAACACACAAGAAGATGGGTTGATTCTCCAAGAATGACCTTAGTTATCTTATCCTAGAAATATCAGGACTCAACATTGAATTATTTGGAATCAAAAAACGTAGATCTACCCACTATAGGTTCAGATTTGAGAAATAATGGATATTGGAGAAGTAGATCTAAGCAGATCTAAGAAAACATGACAAATAAGGAAAGAATGGTGGCATACCTCAAGAATCGGACTCTAAATCACGAAGGGAAGGCTCTAAGTTGGATCAAACTTGTGTGGGGAGGGTTATACAGCCTTCTAGGGAGAGTAATATTGAAATAGGGAAGTTTTTAAGCCAAAAAGAAATGTATAGAGAAAAACTGAGTAAGATCCTAGAAAATAGGATCTAGATTTGACCTCTATGAAAGGTTTGACCACACAGTTTGGGCCAACCGTGTATGGATCGTGTGACCATACTTTTGGTCCCAACACTCCTTATAAAACCACCAAACTCTCACATCCTTCACCTTTACCCTTTTTTTGGAAACACATTTTTTTATGGAAACGTCCCACTTTATGGAAACAACCAACATTATTTTATAGAAAACCAATAAAAGACAAACCATTTAGAAAAAAAACGCATCTTTTACATAAAAACATAATGAAAGGGTTATGTACCTGAAACTGGTGGTACTTCATTCTCCTCACCATTTTTCTTTCCGTCCTCGGAAAGTAAAAAACCCTCACTGGCCAAAAGGGTTTCCAACCACTGTTCTTTCATTTCCTTCTCACATTCCGAAGTCTCTTCCTAAATCTGATCATGTTTCCATAAAACTCACACTAGGTCGATGCTTTTTCCATGCCATAATTTCTCTTGTATATCCATGATCTGCATTGGGATATGTACCAATGAAGCATCTGGTTCTAGTTCTATGTGATCCTATCTAATCATATGGTCAAGAACGGGATGATACTTCTTCAAATGAGATACATGGAACACATTATGCACTGAGTTAAACCATGGTGGTAATTCCAACTGATATGCCACCTCTCTAACCATTTCCCATATCTTGAAAGGGCTGATGTATCTTGGAGATAACTTTCCCTACTTCCCGAAATGACGATGTTCAAGCCTTAAAGAGATCCTCAAGAAGACATGATCACCCATAGTGAACGACAACGGTCTTTGATGGTGATCTGCATAATATTTCTAGTTACTCTGAGTCGTATTCATCCTCTTGGTAATCAAATAGATCTTCTTCATTATTTATTGGACAAGGCTTGTCCCGACTAGTGAAGTTTCGCTCGTTTCCACCCAACATAGTGGAGAATGACAATGACACCCATATAATTCTTCAAACGGAGCCATGTGTATCGAGACCTGATAGCAATTATTGTATGATAACTCCACTAAGGGTATAATATCCTCCCATGAGCCACCAAAATCTATTACACAAGCCCGCAACATGTCTTCCAACATTTGTATTATTCGCTCAGATTGCCCATCCGTCTGAGGATGATACGCCGTGCTCATAATCAATTGAGTCCCAAGGGCTTGCTGTTAGGATTTCTAGAAACGAGACGTAAACCTCATATCTCTATCTAAGATTATTGACACTGGTATTCCATTCCTCTTTACCACTTCTCGGATATAGATTTTGGAAAGACCCTCCACTGTATGAGTTTCATAAATAGGGATGAAATGGGTCGATGTGGTTAGACGATCCACTATTACCCAAATGGCATCCTGTTTCCAGACTGTTCTTGGAAGACCAATAACAAAATCCATTGCTATTTTATCCCATTTCCATAATAGGATGGGATAATATTATAACATACCAGTTGTTCTCTAATGCTCTGCATTAACCTACTAACATATTAAGCACCACAAAACGAACTCAGCTGCCTTCCTTTTCATGTCGCTCCACCAAAACTACGCCTTCAACGCCTTATAAATCTTCTATGTACCTGGATGTAAATCCCATCTTGAATGGTGGTAAGCATGAAGGAGTTTTTTTTGACAAGACATAGGTACAATCATCCAATATCTGAAACACAAAACTGAACCCCCATCCAGTTTCTATCCCACAATGGTCTCCCCACTATTGAGTTTTGAACTCACAGCTAAACATTCTACATCAGATGTTTGTGACTTTTTGATCATTTTTACTAAATCAAGAACAATCATAGAAAAAAATAAAACTGTAACATCACCTAGGTCTTCACATTCCACATGCATGTTGGCTAAGACTGACATCAACTACCATTCATCTAAAGCTTCATTCGCCAAATAAGCATACGACTTTCCAATCAATGCATCTGCCACCAAATTTCCTTTCCCTGGTGTATACATCAAGTCAAAGTCAAACATTTGGAGATACTCCATCCATCTAATTTTCCTCAGATTCAAATATCAATGTGATAAAACGTGTTTCAATCTTTTGTGATCCGTAAACACAGTAAATTTCTCACCAAAGAGATAATGTATCCATGTTTTCAAAGCATGGAAGACTGAAGCTAACTCCAAATCATGTGTTGGTTAATTATTCTCATGAAACATCAACTGACTTGAACCATAAGCAACCACATGATCTCTTTGCCTGAGAACATAGCTAAACCCTGATCCTGAAGCATTGCAATACACCACATACCCATGTCCTGATTCTGGAAAGATCAAGATAGGTGTCGATGTAAGCTATACTTTCAATTCCTGGAAAGACTTCTGACATTCCTCCATCCATTGGAATGGAGCATTCTTATTTTTCAGAGCTGTCATTGGTGAATCTAGTCATGAGAAATCATTCACAAAGCGTTGGTAGTAACCAGCTAGACCAAGAAAACTTCATATCTTGTAAACATTCTTTGGTGGTTGCCAATAGATAACAACTACTATCTTTTCATGATAAATAGAAATTCCTTTCTTAGAAATGACATGTCCAAGAAAATGTACTTCTTATATCCAAAAATCATACTTTGATAATTTTTCTACAAACGATGATATCTCAAGATTTGTAACACTGTTTCTAGGTGCACTTCATGATCAACCCTTTTCTTTGAATCGACCAAAATTTCATCATCAAACACCACAAAAAAATAATCCAGATATTGTTGAAATATCTGATTCATCAATTCTAAGAATACCACTTGTGAATTCATTAGACCTAAAGGCATGACTACATATTCATAGTTTCCATATCTACTTCTGAAAGATGTCTCTGGAATATCCTCTTTCCGAACTCTCAATTGGTGATATCCTGATCGCAAGTCAATCTTGGAGAACCACTGAGCTCCCCTTAATTGATCGAACTGATCATCAATGCATGGAAGTGGATATCTATTCTTTATCATAACTTGGTTAAGCTTACAATAATCAACACATAGCCAAATAGTTTCATCTGCCTTCTTCGCGAACAAAATCGGTGTTTCCCACAGAGACGTACATGGTCGAATGAAACCCTTTCTTTCCATCTCCTCTAACTAAACTTTCAATTCACGTAACCCTATTGGTTCCATCCTATAAGACGGAAGTGAAGTAGTACTGTTCCCCGAAAGGAGATCAATCGTAAACTCCACTTCCCTTAGAGGTGGTAACCCTGAGAAGTTCTTGGGAAATAAATTTGGAAATTTATCCACAATAGCTGGACAAATATTTTTCTTAATCTCTTCCATTGATTTCAAAGTCAACTCTAGCAACTATTAAGAGATTTTTCCCATAATTTGTGACAACAAGCTCTTTGCACCCTTCTTTACAATCCTCTCTCCTTAAAAGAGATGCTTGATGTCGTCCTCAGTCATAAAAATAATTGTTCTCCTATAACAGTCGATTTGAGACTTGAACATTATCAGTCAATCCATACCCAAGATTACATCATATACATCCATATCCAAAATCAAGAAGTCCCATTTTAGCTCAACACCATCAACAGTTATAGCACATGCTCTACACACAAAAACTTGACATTCTCTTTCACCAAGAGAAGTTTGTAGTTCCAAAGTAAAAGGCATCATTTCCAGTTTTAAACATAGAGAGTCAACAGAATGAGAATCAATGAAGGAATGCGATGAACCGGTATCAAACAACACTTTTACAAAGGTAGAATTCAAAATAATCATGCCTCTCAATATAGATGGTCCATCCTGATCATCAACAATCATTTGCTCAACTCCATACAATTGTTTCTTCACTAAATTTTTCTCCATGTTTCCTTGCTGAGGTTTCCCTAGTTGAGGAGTCATGTCATTTCTAGAATAACCATGGATAGCTTTGCTCTGTTCACGAGACTGATTCTGATGTCCTCATCCAGTCGAAGCATATGATTCTTGCGATGCTTGAGAAGTGTCTCGAGCACCTGACCTTGGAGCACTACGACAATAGCACTGAAGATGTCTCATCTAGTTGCAATTATGGCTTGCTCTAGGTTGTTCCATACAATCTCGCATTATGTGTTCAAGAAAACCACATTGAAAACAACATGCTTTTCTTTGGGTTTTTGGAGGAAGGTTTACTGATCCAACCGTCTGGTAATGATTTCCACTTGCACCTTGGAAATTGGTGTCCCTTTTGTGCTTGTTCCCAGCGGTTGAGTTCTCACCATTTCTTGTAGGTATCATCATGCATCCTCCCATAGATCTTGAGATATCATGTTCAACCACAATCACTCTATTCACCATCTCTGTATAATCTTTAATACAAATTACTGCAATATTAGATCAAATCTCCTGTTGTAGCCCTGATTTGAAGATGTGTGCCATCAAAGAGGCACTTGCAGCAACTTCTGGTCCAAAGCGTACTAAGTTCATAAACTTAGACGCATACTCTGTGACAGAGAGACTCTCTTGTTTCAGGCTGAAGAAGTCCTTTGTTTTCTGGATCTTGAATGTGTGAGGATAGAATTGTTTATTGAACAATTCCTCAAAATCCTCCCATGTAAGTCCTTCATCAAATTTAGCCTACACAGCTAAATCCCACCACTAACATGCAAGATGCCAAAGGCTGGGAATAAATGCTGAAGGATGACAATAAATGGTGAAGGGTTTCAAATACAAGTGGGGGACGATTTACCCTTTAAGAAATAAGCCAATAAACCTACCAACCAAAACCAAACATTCACTATATGATGCATGATCAAATGAAAGACAACTTAACAACTTCATGTATCTCAAACCACATCAAAGAAACAATGGAAGAATAACCAAGTATGAAAGTACATAGAAGATATACTACATAAGACTCTTCAAAGACCTCAAGACTCCATGCTCCACAAGCTCTAAGCTCCAAAATCTCCGAACAGTCCAAACCTCATGAGGTAGTGCTAAACATGTGTGAAACATTACCTTTTCCCTTGTCCTGGAAGATAACATATGCAAAAGCACAAAAGTGCCAAAGCAGGGGTGAGTATAAAACTCAGTAAGTTTTCCCCTATGACTTCCCTACTCATGCCACTAGGATATAAGATTTAGAAACAATTATATAAAACAATTTCTCAAAAACATTTTATAACTAAATATAAACAAGTTTCCAAATCAATTCATTTACAAAAGCATAAAAGTGCAATTGAAATCAATTTTCCCAAAAAAATATTTTTCTAGAAAATTAACAAAACAAGATTTAAAATCATTTCACAATATCACTTTCTTTGCATACCCAACCATTCACTAACCCATGAAACCAACCATGCATGCTATGTTATGAAAGTTCCATACTCATGAGCGGTTTCTCATCGATCTACCAAGTCGTCACAAGGTAATTGTTTCCCATGTACCATTAACCCTTTGGCACCAAGCACAAGGTCATATTTCAACCAAGCCCTATATATGCAACATGAACACACATCACATATTTCTAACGATCATACCAAAGAAACCCTTTCAATAAAAACACCTTTTTTAAACCATTTCCGTCAAAACCATTTCAATGCCAAACCATTTCAATAAAACTCCATTTTTATTGAAAACCATTTCTATTAAAAACCCCTTTTTTATAAAAAATTTATAAATTCCAAACAAATCAATAATTTAAAATCATCATTTTAAATTTATGAAACTAAACCCCCTTTGCATAACTATTCACCATGATCACGCAATTTCACAAAAATCGTAAATCATCACTAAAGAAGATTTTTCCATGCTTTTCACAATCAAATTATTATAAATAAAACAATTTGAATATAATCCAATCAATTCTATCAAGATGGGTCAAGAGAGAATCCACGTACCTCGAAGGTTTTGACGAAACTCGACAATAGACGAAGAACACACAAGAAGACGGGTCGATTCTCCATGAACGACCTTAGTTCTATTATCCTAGAAAGATCAAGACTCAACATTGAATTATTTGGAATTAAAAAATGTAGATCTAAGTACTATAGGTTCAAATATGAGAAATAAAGGAGATTGGAGAATTAGATCTAAGAAGATCTAAGAAAACATGAAAAATCAGAAAAAAATGGTGGCATACCTCAAGAATCAGACTCAAAATCACCAAGGGAAGGCTTTAGGTTGGCTCTAACTTGTGTGGGGAGGGTTCTCCAACCTTATAGAGAGATTAATCTTGAAATAGGGTCGTTTTGAATCCAAAACGAAATATATAGAGCAAAAATGAGTAAGCTCCTAGAAAATAGGATCTAGATTTGACCTCTATGCAAGGTTTGACCACGGGGTTTGGGCCAACCGTGTATGGATCGTGCGACCTTACTTTTGGTCCCGACACTCCTTATAAAACCCCCCAAACTCTCCCATCCTTCACCTTTAACCTTTTTATGGAAACACATTTTTTATGGAAACATTCCACTTTATGGAAACACCCACCTTCATGGAAGTAACCAACTTTATAGAAACACCCCACTTTATGAAAACAACCCACTTTATTTTATGGAAACCCAATAAAAGACACACAATTTAGAAAAAAACACCTCTTTTACATAAAAAACATATGGAAAGGGTTATGTACCCGAAACCGTGGTACTACATATCATTTTCTAAAGATACCCACTTTGCTATGATTTTCAGGTCAACTACCTTTAGTACATTTCATATCCAAGGGATTAACATATTTGACTTCTCTGGAACCCCATATATTCCACTATGGTGACACTCATCTACACAAAAATTGGTTGAATACCTAATAATAAACCATTTATGCAACACCCATATGCAATGAATAATCTTCAAATTTATTATTTTCTATAGATACCCACTTCACTATTGTTTTCTTGTCTACTTTGATTAGTATATTCCATATTCAAGGGATTAACATATATAACTACTCTGGAATCCCATATATTCCACCAACTTATTTTTCCATAGCTATTAACACTTAATGGTATGTATGGCATATACCATAGACTCCATATAAGTTAGATTTAATTTCATTGGATGATGTTTCCATATTTGAATTCACGTCGTCAAAAATTATAGAAGATGTTAATGATTCCCTTGATTTGTGACAAATTGTTAGTCGATCTTGAGCCGAGTGCATATATGCATTTTGAAAAGTTTTCACAGAAAGAAATGGAGTGGAATTTCCCAAGTCATATGTTGTAAACTTCCTCATGCAACTCTCAACTTTACATTTGACAATAATATTCTCGTGACTATTTCTTAAATATTCATAGTCAAACTTATGTGTAATGTTATACTTGAAGATCATTTCCCTCCATGTGTTGGTTGAAGGAAAAATATGGCCAACATCCACCAAAAAATCATTCCACATTGAAGCATTCAACTTTGGCATTGAACATGGAATACTACTAATTGCACAAGGTATTATTAAAAAATCATCATCAGATGATAAACTTTGTTTTGAATTCTCACCAACTAATTCAACCATTCAATTTAAATATTACATGTAAATACCTAACATATGAACAAAATATTAATATAAGAATTCTTGGCATGTCATCACCTTTGATCTACATCCACTGTCGATTGTGGACATTCATCTAATCTCAAAATAATGTAGACATAATCCAAACTTTCTTTGAATGTGAACAATTACTCAACTCCCTCATCACCTATAAAGTATAAAAAAATAATATTATCAAACTGTAAAGTCTATTTTAAATCTACCAATGACACATCACACTTTAGAATCGATGATGCCAATCTTGATATTTCATCAAATGAAATTCTTTCTACTAGCATTCGACCCATCAATTTTACACCTTCATAATACATTTTTCCTTGTGAATCATTGGCATCTACTCAATTTGAATGAAAATAACAAAATATTTCTTTTTCAAAATAATTTGACATCATCTTGCATCAATCAACGTACAACATTAATGAATATAAGATTTTAAAACTCATTCTTAGTTTTTATTTACATCAATTAACAAAATAAACCATAAATAATATAGGTAGGAAAAAAATTATAGAAAATTTGGTTTTTAGATACACTTGGCATTGGGAGAAGGGCAAGAGTGGTAGGTTGTTGGTGAGAGATGAGCTGATGGTGAGAGGAGGGAAGTCCTAGGCGCAAGGCGACTGTTTCACCAAAAGGATGACAACGGGGGATGTCGTCGGGATTTGTGTTGGATTGGAGGAGCACGCTAAATAATGGTAGGAGTAATACACTAAGGAGGCAGCAATGGGATGTGTGTGGGGGAGGAGGCCGTAATGAAATGAGCTCATAAGAGGAGGTGGCCAGTGGATGAGAATGAGAGAGGATGGGAGAGGATGTGGTTGATTGACGAGTGCAGGAGAGGAGGCGGTGGGATGAGAGTGAGATATGAGAGTTACTGGTGCAGGAAGGAGTTCGGTTTGAGATAGAAGTTTTTTAGGGTATAAAGGTCATTTTCATACTCAGGGTAATAAAAGAAGGTCCCTTCGTATAAATTTTATCCTTTTCTTGAATTAGGCTTCGTAGTTGTCATTCTTATACATATATATAGTTTTTTTTGCCTAAATGGGGTTTTTTATTTTTTTAATTTTATGGGTTAACACTTTTTTTATTTAAGAAACTGGGTTTCTTGAGCACCAATTGAATTGGCACTCAACCCTTTTTTTTGAGATTTCCCCATGCCACCCCTCTCCAACCCCCTATATATATATATAAATATCTTATATATATATATATTTATATAATTATAATTATAATTATAATCAAAATATTTATAATAAATGTAATTACTAAAAATAATATAATAAATTTATTATTATATTTATTATATTTATAACAATTACATATTTATAATAAAGATATAATAATAATGAATATAATTATCATAATTATATAAATACAATAATTATATAATTACAATAATTATATAATTATAAATATAATATTATTATTATATATTTATTTATAATCAATATATAATTTTAAATATAATAATTATATAATTATAATAAATATACAATTATAATTACAATAATTATATAATGATAAATATAATAAATATATAATTATAACAATTATATAATTATAATAAATATACAAATATAATAAATATACAATTATGATAAATATACAATTATAATAAATACATAATTATAAATATAATAAATATATAATTATAAATATGATAAATATATAATTGTAGTAATTGTATATTTTATAATTATAAATATAATAATTATATAATTATAATTACAATAATTATATAATTATAAATATAATAAATATATAATTATAACAATTAGATAATTATAATTATATAAATAAATATATAAGATATTTATTTATATAAATGGGGTTGGGGAAGGGTGGCGTGGGGAAATCTCAACAAAAAAAAAAGGATTGAGCCCCAATTCAATTGGGGCTCTGGGGTTTTTGTAGGGGCTCAAGAAACCCAGTTTATTAAATAAAAAAAGAGTTAACCCATAAAATTTAAAAAAAAAACCCCCTTTAACCAATTTTGCCCATATATATATATATATATATATAATAATAATAATAATCTGATAAAAACGATTTATTTATTGTTCACAACGTCAGATCTAGGTGGGCTTCAATCCCATCCTTCTTGGGCTCCCTGTATTCCCCAACCTCTTTCACTAATTCACCACCCGCTGCGGCCCCCGTCGGCGAGAACAAAGAAAGGTACAAGCCGCCGTCTATTAGCTCATCGCGGCCATCACTCCGCCGCCGCCCCTTCTCAAACTCCATAATCATGTTCCCCATCGATAGAGACAGGTTCAAATCCAAGCTCTGGCGGTCGGGACTCTTCCGTTTCAGACCGCTCTGTCGAGAACCTTGAATTTCTGGTGTCTGCGACGGAGGACATGGCTGCTGCTCCCCCACGCTGCAGTCTAATGATCGTCCACAATCATTTCCGGGCCAGAGGGTCTGCATTTCCGGCGAGGAGAAGTGGGAAATATGGACGCTCTCATCGAAGTGTAAGGCGGCTCCGCCGTCCTGGTGCAGATTATTGTTTTTCGTGACGTTCAACGAACCCCGGCCGCCGTAGCTTGAGGAGGACGACACTCTATAAGCCGCCGCACAGTATGAAACTAATGATAATAAATAACCCAGCATTAGGTTATTTTAAGTAATCACCTAGAAAGTGTTGAGGAATATGGGCGCACGTGAAGGAAACTTTGGAGCACGGAGAGTTGGGCGAGAGCGTGGATGCCTCCATCCGCCGTCTTCCCTTCACCGAATGGCCGCCCTTTCTCTTTTCTCCCTGCCGTCATGAACTTAATAAAGCCGCCGCCACCAAAATCAGATGGTCATATTTAAAGCAATCAACAGGTAGGTACCTTTATTCGACTCATCCGAGTTCTTGCTTCTGTGCATCTATTAAAATTAAAAACACAGTTTAACAATCAGAAGTTGTTATATTATAACAAAGAAGTACGTGGGTTTTGAATGGTTACCTGGAGATGGCTCTTGATGTGGGCGATGCTGAGGCCCTTTGTGTTCATGAGTTGAAGAACCAGCTTAGGCGTTGCCCCTACACGGATCCTCATTAAAACGCAGTGAGGGAGGTGCGGATTGGTTTTGTTAACGACGAAACATAGCTATACATATGCTTACTATCCAGGCCTCCCAACCGTTGGATGGCGTTGAGGAATCGAAGGTGGAGATCGGGCGTCCAACGCAGCCTCGGCATCTTGGACCGCACGTACTGCCTCACGGATCCCCCACCTGGAGCCTTGCCCTTCTGACCACTCCCGTCATCATCTTCCTCGACCTCGACCGCGCTCTTGCTTGAGCTCCCCTCTCCGCTCCCACTGTTCTTTCTGCTGCTTTGCCCTTCATCTTCGTCCCCGTCTCCGGCTGTGTGACCCTGCGTGGAGCTCGCCTTCGACCCTTCGCGGCGGCTCCCGCTCCCGGCCCTCATCTGCGTGTCCTTCGGATACAATTTCTTTGAAATAATACCAGTCGACCTGAGAGAACGGCCAAAAAACACAATACAGATTGATTGAGGAAACACGCACCCCTCCCTCGCCTCTCACGCCCGGTCCCTCTCCCACTCCCGATATCAGCGCTTCTGGGTCTTTGCGGTTTTATGTCTCCAAAATTACAATGGGTCAGACGGTATATATATTTGTGTGGTTACGTACGTACGCATAGCTGTATATGAAAAGAAATCCCACCAGGCCCACGCGCAGTCCGTAAAATGATACTCATTTCTCAAACAACGGATCGATCATTCTCTGCCTGCCTCCTAGGGAACGCTCCAATTTCATGTTTCATAAAAAACATAAGATTTCATATTTACATCATTACTTATATTTACACTAATTATTTTTCAAGGAATATTATCTTTATAAACAAGTGGCTGTTTTCTATATATTTATAATTATAATATAAATATTTAATTGTTTCTTCTAGATACCAATTAATATAACTTTTTAATTATTTTTCACCACATACAAATTTTAATTATTTAATTATGTTTTCATTATATATCCTATTTTAATTATTTAATTGTGTCTACAACACATCAAAAAAATAATAATTATTTAATTGTGCATGACATCAATTAATATAATCATTTAATTGTCTCAGGATATCTGTTAATATAATTATTTAACTGGATCTCTGAGACATTAATTAATATAATTATTTAATTGTGTCTCTAAAATGTCAATTAATATATTCATCTCACTGTATCGTTGGGATATCAATTAATATAACTATTTAATTATATCTTCTCTACATCAATTAATATAATTATTTAATTATTTCGTAATGTCATTATTTAATTGTGTCTTTGATACATCAAAAAATATAGTTATTGTTATCATGATCACATTACCATTCATTAGATACAATTAAATAGCACTCACATGAAATATGAAAATATAATTACATATTTTATTGTTATCATGTTTCATATCCCATAAATTTTAATAAAATCATCCCTATATAAAAATATAATTATAACCAAATTTTCAGACTATTGATCTTTACTAATAACATTATTTTATTTTGGGCATGTTTTAGATCATCATTATAGTGTCAAATTTTTAATAATATTTTTCTTAAAATTATAATCAGTTATAACTTTAAAATAATTCATTTATTTAAATATATACTCAAAAACATTTTTCACATGTTAGTGAGATCTCAATTTCTTTATGTAACATCACCATTTATAATGTGTTTTACACCAGTTTTAGGATGGTATCCAAATAAAAAAACCATTTTTAATTCCAAAAAATAATAATAACACAACTACAAAAGCCCCCATAGTTGGTGATAAAGAAGAATATTTTCCGTTATAAATTATCATTAGTGTTCTAAGTGATTACAAAGAAGAAAAATTTTATCAAGCTAAAAAATTGATAATAAAATCCACACCTATCAACACTAAAAATAACTAATAAATATGTATTTTATTAGTGCTGATAGATATAGGTTTTATCAGAGTTTTTTAGCACTAATAAAGCTCGATCAGCTGCTATAGAGCTGTTACAAACTTATGTTGCAGCTTTACAGCTCCCATAAAACATAAAAAAAAAATTAAAGAATAAAATTTATAGAAAATATTACAGTACAAATATTAAAATAAACTAATATTACATATTAAAAACACATAATTCAAATATTACAAACAAAAAGAATTAATGCACTGCATATTAAATCACTCTATATTAAACATAAAAAACAAAAATAAAATAAAATTATACCATCATTAAAATTTCATTTTACCATCATTTTAATTCAATTTTTACATGAAAAAATTTTAGTACAACATAATTACCTTGATATAAAATTTAATTACAATAAAAAATAATTAGCACTAATATAAAAGTAAAAATACCATAATAAGCTTTCTCCAACAAACAAATCAACCTCATACAAAAGCATGTGCTTATAATAAAATATATTTTTTCTAATAGTAAATAATAATAATTTTTTTTGTAATTGTAATGTTATATAATCCATTATACATTTTGAACGAAAATTTTGATCGAATGACACTTTCACTCATACTAAAAAAATTGTGTATCAGATTGATGTGCAGTTGATTTTTATATACCAAACATGACTTGAAGATAATTTACATATGTTTTCATGCTAATTCAATCTTGTTTTCTTGGTTAGGACCGTTACAAAGAATATTTATCAATTCCTAATAAGTATTAAAAATATGAAACCGTACTTTTCATCATAATATGAAATATGGACATCATATTAATGTGTCATTAATTTATATAGATCCAAATGAATTGAGGATAATTTTCCTATGTTTTTAAATCAATCTAAACGAATCTTCTAGGTTTTGACCCCTTGATTTTGACATTTCATGTTAATAAAAATAGAAATGAAATGATACTTTGAAACATATTAAGAAATCTAAGCATCAAATTGATGAGTGGATAATTATTACAGATCCAAAATTATTTTTGGATCACCTAATATGTTTTTATAGTAATATAAACTCTTTTTATTGGTTTTGACCCATTTTAGGTGACCTGGAACTTTAGTAACAATATGAAGTTCAAACAAAACTTTTGATCATACTTGGAAATTTAGGTATTGGATTGATGTGTGTTTGATTCCTACTAATCCAAAAAAACATTATTTTCATTGTACTAATTTTTTGTTCTAATCTAAACCAATTGACTTATTTTGACCCCTCTATTAGTGATATAACATTTATTAATAAGTGTTGACAATTTGAAATCATATTTTCTATTCTACCGAGAAATCAAGGCATCCAATTGACGCATGGTTGACTCCTACATATGAAAAATGATTTTAGAATAGTTTTCATATGTTTTAATTCCAATATGAACCTAACTATTTGTTTTTGACCCCTTGATGGGTGATATGTCATTTTAATAAAAATACAATAGTGAAATTGTATATTAGATTAAACAGATAAATTCAAGCATTAGGTTGATGCTCAATTGATTCCCATACACCCCAAATGGATGTAGGATCATTTTCCTAAATTTTCAGGTTAATTTGAGTTCATTTTCATACTTTTTACTCAGTGATGGGTGATATGTCATTTTAATAAAAATACAAAGGTGAAATGGTTCTTTGGATAAAACTGTACAATATGAGCATCAAATATATTCTTGATTGATTCCTATAGATAAAAAATGATGCAAGGATAATTTTACTATGTTTTTATGTCAATCAAAGGTCTTATTCTTGGTTTTAACACCATTATTGGTGCTATGTCATTTTAATAAAAGCACACAGTTGAAATGGAACTTTTGATCATACCAAGAAATATGAGCATCATATTGATGTACAATAAATTCCTACAAACCAAGAATATCATAAAGATTAACCCATTAAGTTTCCATAAAATAAGAACTCATTTTCTATGTTTTTACCTCTTTTAGGTAATTTTTTTTACTTTAAAAACAATGTTAAGGTGTAAAAGGCACTTTTGATCATGCTAATAAATTCATGTATCAGATTTATGTGTGATTGATCCCAATAGATCAAAAAATCCCCAGTCTGTTGTCCTAAATTTTCATTCCAATACAATTTTTTTTATCAATTATAACTTCTACATAGTTTAATTTTCATTTATGAGTATGTTTTAACAATATGAAATCATAATTTCCATCATATAGATCGATAAATGCATTAGATTAATGCCCAGTTGATTCCAATGAATCCCAAATGATTCAAGGATTGTTATCCTAAATTTTCACATCATATTGATGTGTGATTTATTTCCTTCATATTATATTAATTGGAAATGTTATTCCTTCTAAAATTCTTTGATATGATGATTCACTTGTTGATTAACTTAGTAATAGAGATTAAAATAAGTGGTCCTATAAATTATAGATGGATGTACCCCATTTAATGGTATATAAAGAGTTTGAAAGGGTATGCCAAAAATCGAAGTTATTGAGAAGGTTATATTGAGGAGCGATATATTATTGAGGAATCCATTGAATTATTTACTGACTACATATATGGGTTTGAAAGCATTGATCTACCGAAATATCATCACACTAGGTGGCTTGTGGGTATATGAATTTCTAGAATAGATGTTGTCATAGTCACTATTATAGATTGGGAGCAGACACACCTTTACATTTTGCATAATATTTTAGAGGTTTCCCCGTATTTTGAAACAAAAAAAAAATATTTATCTTTTGAATCCGTTAAGGGATCAAATAGGGATATCAAATACATATAATAAAAATTTTATATGATGGTTTTGAGGCCATATTTTTTAGGAGTTAGATGAAAATATAAATTCAATTCCAAAATTAATTAAATGGATAGCTAGATGACCAAGTGTGCACGTATTATCTTATAATGGTTATGTAATTAATGGTTATACATTCTATAAAAATGAACATGATGAAGGCAATACTATGAAAAATAGTAGAGTCATACTTGTGTATGAAGCGATGCATGTATATGGTACAAAAGGCTAGAAATAAAATTTATGTGAATATGTCATACATTATAATCATAAAAAAATACGGGAGTTATATTATAAAACATTCTAAGTGCCAATTTTTCAAAGAAAGTTGGTTGATAACAAATGTTCTGTTAAAATAGATGAATTAGGATTCATGAAAGTGGATTTTAGTAAGGAATGGTGTAAAGATAAACCATTTATAATGACATCATAGGCAGTACAAGTATTTTATGTTTCTGACCCCACAAACTGAAAGGGGTTAATTATTCTGCTACCAACCAAATCCATTGATGGTTTAGATGAAAATTAAACTAAGGATGACCCTTTCATTGGGATATCACAATCATTTCATAGTAATCCTTATTTAGATAGGGAATTTTATGTCATAGGAGTCCATAATGAATGGATTTAGATACATGATAGAGGTGTAAAATCCCTTCAATCTTTAAAAAAAGAGAGTTCAGTAATCAGGTAGTATTTTTTTGTAATAAAAATTATGTTACATCATATTATTTTATGTTCAATGTTTCATTTATGTAATATAAATTAAATGCTCAACCAATTATTTAGATAATAAATTCTATTCATGCCAAAGCTCCCAATCCTAAGGAATAATAGGTTTCTCAACATGTTAGTTCTCTCAATACAGAGAAACAAAAACCTTCTACCCATGCCGATGATACCAATCGAGAGGAAAAACACATTGACGGTGTTGAAACCCAAGAAATGGTAGATGTTTACCAATTAGTGTCCCATGAAAAGTAGAAGTGTTATAGCATGATAGTGTTGGAAAAAATTATTAAGGTGAGAAACAAAGGCATCAAATTTGAGATTAGATGGAATGCACACAGCCAGGCTATTAACCCCAACAATGACATGTTTGGTAGTTTCATTAGACTCAAAACTTAGTAATGCATGTCGATTAATATATATTTATGGAACAATGTTGTTTCTTACCTTAATAAACTGATTTGGGAAGATATTAGGGTTACATTATGATATCCTTTATTTATTTTTCTAAAAAATAATAATGAAACAGTGAATTACTCTTCATTGTCCCTTTTAGAGTGTATTTATAGTACATCATTACCGATGGAAATTTGTATTAATGCTTGATATAAATGATCATAGAGGATTTAACACAATTCTAACAAAAATTTATCTCAAATATGCATAAGGGAAAAAATCCACACCCACTAAAAATATATTCACACTTGATAATCCAAGAAGCATGGGATGCATTTACTGGCTATCATGAGGATACATATTTTCATGTACATTGTGAATGGTAATACATTGTTTGATGATAAGTGTATTAATATCTTTGATTAAGAATTTTTAATTTATGAAACAACAACTGAGTGATTAAAATAAGCAATGGGAAAAAAAACCAACATACATCTTCCGTAAATCAAGGATTATATATGCTTCACTTAAAAAAATTGGTACATATTTTAAATATACCATAATAATTTTATTCCACATTAAACTATAACATAATTATTTTCCTCTATTTATACGTGGATTGATGAATCCAAATCCAAATCCACTTCTATCCCACATCATGTACTATGGAAGGAGGAACGTGTAAATAAATATGGGATTATAATAGATGAAAACACATAAAAAGTGTGGGAATCATGTATAAGTATGATATAATATTTTTTTCTTTTAAATTAGTATTACATAATAATGATTAATTATTTTAATATATTTTTTATCTAACTTAGAAATAAGAATCATCGTCAACTATACGGGATAAAAAATGATATCAGTGGCCTTAAATCAAATAGAACGATATGGACACATTAGAGTTATGGGTTTTGGGGTGACACCTCAAAAATATTTTGAGAAAATAAATGAATAGGTGGATAAAGATAAACAAATGGAAGAGATTCAGGAACAATTAGTTTCACTTGAAGAAAAATTTCATTGCCAGTATGAGTTTCAAGAAAATTTTATGGGGAGAAAGTAAAAAAGAAGAAATAACTCAAGAACAACCACTGCATGAAGATCCCCACCCCCACCCCCACCATCTTTGAGGCAAGCCATTCCCCATAAAGAGCTATCT
Organism: Viscum album; assembly: GCA_963277665.1. Taxonomy (NCBI): domain Eukaryota; kingdom Viridiplantae; phylum Streptophyta; class Magnoliopsida; order Santalales; family Viscaceae; genus Viscum; species Viscum album. The sequence goes on along the minus strand of OY728122.1, from coordinate 722,155,641 downwards.
TAGTTAAGATAATCAATATTCTCATTTTTTTTGTGAAATTTGAATATGGAATACACTGATACCTTTCCTGTATTGGTATTCCATAGGGGGAAAATGATTTTGATTTTTATATATCAACACAGACCCATAAATTTGTTTCTTGGTCTACCATGTTCAATATCCAATAAGACACTCTACACAACCGAAAAGTTCCAATAGATCATGCGAGAGTGGGGATTAACATAGCTCATGCGTCGAGTGTTGAGATAACTTTTCCACTTGATGATGAATATATTCATATGGTTAAGAAATATATAGGAACATTCAGAGAATGGATATCATATCTTGTATAAAAACATGTCAATAAGGAGGTATTCATTCCCAATTTATTTTTCATCCTAAACCTTTAAAAATTAATGAAAAAGGTCTAAACCAATGATTTTTATTACATAAGTACAAAGGGAAGGGGTGAAATGAAAGGTAAATTCAAAATGATCTAAAGGTTTAATCGACCAATCAAAACGATCTTCACAAACCACCTTTACCCCACTCATTCAATATCCACATTTAATAACATTGAAGGTTATTGTAGATACAAGGTTACTAATTAGTAGTAATGTCACAGTTGATTTTGAAGAACAAATGTATGAAGAGGCCATTATTGACAGTACTACTCTTGAGAATGTAAATGAAATCCTCATGTATAGATGGCTTGGAGTATCAATTATAAATATATACATGAGGTTTGTTTTCATGATTTATTTTTCCAATAGATGATCTACTATGTTAATTATGACTAAATACAATTCATATTTTTTTTGTAGTATTCTAAATCAATACTATTTTAAGGGAAAAACATATGAACATAAATATGGACTCCTTAGTCCTAACTTAACTTCTACAAAACTAAACTCATTTTATTTTGGTAAAATGGAAGCAATAGTATAAAAAATGGCCGCAATGTTTGAAGAAAAAATTTAGAGGGAAAAATATTCTTATTACTAAAGATGTAGGGGTTAAAATCTATAATTTAATAATATCAAATATATCATCATTTATTTCATTACATATTCCTTTTTATTTTTTAGGATAAATTAGTAACTCATTGAATCCAATTTGGATACTCTAAAGATTTATTTTCTAAATTCACTACATGGATACCCAATTAACTAACCACACGAGAAAACATTTTTCAATTGGTAATACAATACATCAAAAATTTTAGAACTAAACTAAAAGTTTTATATTTTATATTATGTTTTAATGAGAATTATGTTATGATAGGGTAGTGTTTATATATCATCATAATAATTACATGAAGATAGTCTATGTGCACAAGGAGCCAGTCTACTTTTACAAGTAGATAAATATTAGGGTATATATAATAATATTTCCCTTTCAAAACACATATCAAAATAAATTACTTATTTTTCTCAATGATTCTGTAGTGTAAAAAATAAACCAATGAAAAATATTGTGGTTATTATGTTTGAAAATTTAAGAGAGATATCATATACCATCAACAAACTAGCATCCCCAAAATGGTATTTTCAAAGAAAATTACTATTTCATTTAAAATATTTATTAATCCTTTTTGTGTTGATATTTTTACAGTACTATGCTGACTATAAAAAGTAATTGTATTCATAAAATGAAATAGTTTTTTTAAAAATGATTGGGAATCATACTTGGAATCAGAATGTACACATATATCATGAATATGTGACTTAAAACTACTTACTTATTTTATTTTTCCATCATTATATCTAATTTTTTAGTTAATTTACTCATAATTTTATTCTAATAATTCTTTTGTTAATTTTCATAGATATAATGAATAAATGACTTCATTAACCAGGATGATTCACTCATGTACAATGATAATGGAAATAAGTAAATAGGTCAAGAATGTATACAAACATCATGGAAATGTGAATTCCTACTACTTATATTTAAACCAATTATTTTTCATCTAATGGTATCTTTATAAACTAGTTGTCTACATTCCTAAAGGTGTTTTTTTATATATTTAAAATTATAATATAAAGTTTTAGGTGTTTCTTCTAGATATCAGTTAATATAATTTTTTAATTATTTTTCACCACATAAAAAATTTAATTATGTTTTCATAATATATATTATTATGATTATTTAGTTGTGTCTTCATCACATCAAAAAAATAATATAATTATTTAATTTTTCAAGAAATAACTTATTATAATTAGTTAGTTTTATAAACATGATATGAATTAATGTAATTATTTAGTCATGTATTTGGATACTGATTAATGTAAATATTGCACTGGATCTTTAATACATTAATAAATATAATTATTTAATTATGTACATAAAATATCAATTAATATATATATTTATTTATATCATTGGGATATCAATTAATATAACCATTTAATTATAACTTCAAGAAATCAATTAATATAATTATTTAAATATTTCATAATATAATTATTTAGTTGTTCTTAAAGACATCAAAATATATAATTATTTAATTATGTTTTCATGAAATCAATTAATATAACTTCTTTATTAGGAATTTAGGAAATAAATTAAAATAATTATTTAATTTTGTTCGTAGACCACCTCTAATATACACCATTGTTTTGTGAAAATGCTGATTTAGTGTGAGACACTTCAACAGAAACCATCCCTAATGCCAAAATGGAATTATACGACAGTGTAATGCCAAATTTGTTGTGGTAGTGTAGATGAATTATCCCATTTTTTTAATTTTTTCCCATTAATTTTCATTATAAATGGTGATATTTCAATAAATAAATCCATCGAATATTCCATCTGGTGTAAAAAATGGTGAAATACATTGGAATTTTTTTTAAAAATCATACACAATTTTGGAGTAATGTTACTCTAAAATGATTTAATACATTGGAGAGTCTCTTCAGACATCAATTAATATAAATTTTAGGAATCATTATTAAATATATTCCATAATCGTGATAATAATTATGGTTCCTCAATTCTTAATAAATTTCCCTCATAATGGCCAACCTTACAAATTCTCTAACTATTTGAATTCGAGCTGTTGGATTAAATATAGTAGGGATTAATATCAACCATTGGATCAAATTCCATGTACTCTATATATATGATTATATGTTAATGAAATAGTGTGGAATATTGGACCTTCATTGTGTTGTTTTCATTACATCACGTATTTCTGTTGTATTTTTATTTCTATTTTTCACCATTAGCTACATACGCAAATTCAATGCTCGCTTCATCAATGATGTGCTTCACCTCTAATCAGTCTTACATTCCAGTTTTGAAATTCTTCATGGTTTCAATCATCACTCGATCTATTTCATAACACATTATCAGCATGATTGCCTTCTCTGCATTACATATCATGATAATGTTTTCATCATACATATCATCGATATAGGATAAATATCATGGGAAAAAGGTTTGTCACATGTTTTTATAGAAATTATTCTTTTGACATACTCTTTCACACGTGCATTAATTACACTCATTCATAGAGCTACATCAAAAGGAAATTTATATTTTCTATATAAGATATTGTTACATTTATTTTTCCCATTTTTAAAATTTTGAAAATAATGTATGATTTTATCAGTCTTTTATTAAGGGAAAAATAATGAACTCCTGAATAGATTTAATGACTCATGAATTTAAAATTTCACTCTATTCCATGAAGATAATGTGTTCTGTTAGTAAATTACATGGATGATATAATGAAAACGATAATTCATCAAACCAAAAATGACACCACCAAATGTGGTCAAATGGCGAACCTTGCGTACCTGTCTTACATTGACCATGAGTATACTAATATGTGATGAACATTATATACTAGTCGTACATCGAGTCAAAGTTTTCTGATCATTCCATGAACCATGAAATTTCATATCTCTTATTCCTTTATTCACCCTGAAGGTTTGAATCTTGATTATGTTTTATAAGGATTCATTATGGAGATGATATTTACTTTGAATATTTTTAAATATTGTATTTTTTATTTCTTATAAAATATTTGAGAAAAAATAAGTGTTTATATGAAAGAAATATGTATATTTTATATATATCCATCCCATAAAGTGGATTAATTTGATGAAATTTGAAAATTAAATATTCATTATATTTTCATGAAGACACTATAAAAATCAAACAAACAATCTTATTATATTCCCTGAAGTGAATGAGAATATTTATTGAAAATGATTTATTTAATTCTTCAAAGTGAATGAAAATATACATAATTTTATTTTAAATATTGTTCAAGGTGAATATGAAGTTTTGTGAATGATAGTTATTCTATAATAAATAATAATATAACCACCATTAGTGGTTTCATGACATTAAATGTTTACATAGCATAATGAATTTTATTAATATTTCAAAAATAATTCATATCTGAAAGATGATATTAAAATAGTGTCCTTTGACATTATGTTAGAGGATATATTCATCTATAAATTATTTATCATGAGATATAAAAATTAAAGGAAAAATTTATTATTTATAATATTCTTATGGATTATGAATATCATCTAATGTAATTCATTTATCCCCTAAAGTGGATCTTGTTATTCATATTATTCATAAATGAAATGATTAAATTATATAATTTTGATAATATTATATATATTATGAAAATAATTTTAGCACCTGAAGTAGTTAAAACAATTATATTCATAATCAATAAAATTAGTATTTTATGAAAGATCATCATTATTGATAAATAATAAATAAACATTAATGTATTATGAAATCTAATGATTGAATTAATTCCCGAATGTTAATGAAATTAGATTATCTCATCCCTTGAAGAAAATGAAATTATTCATGAAAAACATAATATGATTTTTATTACTCATTCTTATTATTTTGTCATGAATATTTTAGAGTTAATGAAATTTGGTTAAATGATTTCTCTTTCATTTGGTAAAGTGAATGTTTTTTATGGATCATAATTTTTGATGGTGATGAGGTGTGTGTTTTGAATCTAGAAGATTATTCTATACTATTTTTCACAAAAAATACCCATCAACTTTAGAAAACATAGGGGATTTACTCCTAGGTAGATGTATTGTTAAATAATATTTGGGTTGGAAGTTCCAAAATATTTGGGCCAGAGGTTCCAAAATATACAATAATTTACCCAGTGATGGAACTGAAGTGGTAAGATTATATTATGAATTCATCAACCACCAGAAGTGGAAATTATAATGAGAAATATTAGTAGGCACAATAGAATATCTTAAAGATCTAATATATACTAATCTTGAAGAGGAATCATTATAAAATTTATTTTGATTAAATGATTAAAAATAAATCATATACGAGTCAGTATATGATCATATAAGTACATTTACCGATAGTTAAAATTAATTAACGACACCAGAAAAGAGAAAATATTACTATATGGTAGTATAAATTCTTAATGATTTGTTATATATAGGGTCTCGATGAGATTTATTAATGATATTCTTGAAAAAAATATCATATGAAAACATTGGATAAAAGTGGTACCTTGATATGTAATAAGAATTCATAAAAGTGATTTTAAATAATTTATTATGTATAATAAAATAAATAATGGTAAACCATAGGTTTATAAATCTTGGAACATTAGATATATTACATGATGGTTTAGTCCATTTGAGATCCACTATAATGAAAGATATTGATTAAAGTATACATGAGCATCAATTTTTTGATAACATAGTAGACATCCATCAGGGAGAGAATTTTGAATTTATTTAATGGATGCATGTATAATAAATTATCAATAAATTTATTCTCATTAAGTTATTATGAATTAAACCTGTATAATAATTTACCATAAGCTACCCATTTTTGAGGTAAATTATTTAGATCATCAGTATCTATTTTGGAAATAAATTTCCCATATATTTATGAAGAAAAAATTATGAATTATAAATGGCCAGACCCACCTACAGTGAGATCCATTTAAATACTGTATGAGAGATTCATATACTAAATGATCATGTGTGTTATTAGCTACTTGTGAGTATACATTTCATGCTATTAATTTTGATTAAAATAAATATTGAGTATCACATACTATATACAAAATGGTCCTACAGAACTATTAACAAGATGCTTATAACACTTACATGAACGTAAAGTGATGGAAATCAATAATTTGATTATACACCACTAAAGTGTGGTTAAAATAATTATATAAAATCATTTTCATCAGTATTATAATGAAATAAATATGTTTTCCCTTGAAGAGGAAAATAAATATGTGAATAACATTATAAATTTTTAGATATTTTCCTTAAAGTAACACTAGTACAAGAAAAATTATGATAACTCTTTCAATGTTGTTGATAATATATTTTAAATATTGAATGATTTCAAAACTCATTGATGAAAATAGATTTCAAAATATGTCATAATCATAATAATTGGCTGAAATTATTATAGGAACTTATGAAATGTTCAACATATAATGTTTTGGATTGATTATCCAAACTACCAAGACTATTGAATAATGATCATCATATTAGAATAAATATTCTTATTTATATATTTGGATATTTATATATGAATCATAGAAGGGTTTGAAATGCCTGAAGCATATTCAAAATTAATAAAGTGTCACCCAATATAATAAATTATCAGGTGAACTAAATAATATGCATTTCATGTATCCATATTACGTTAAGGAAGAAAACAAATTGAATTTATCATTCCATGGTTTGTATGGATAATTGTATTCATCATATTATTAAGATGTTTCTAAAAACATCTAAATTATATAAGAGTTTTCTAGAATCAATGGATTATTTAATAATTAAATTTCATGTAATATTCTTGTATTTTGAATTAATCATCCTAAAGATGAAATATTAAATTTTTTATTGATTTTATAATTAATGTATAATTAAAACTCTTTCTTATAGGAGTGATATATTTCATACATGAGGGGTTGATAAGGAACTTACATATCCCAGAAATATTAAATATTAATATACATTTTATTTTTCCTTAAAGGGTATGCATGTACATGTGCATATGTACCTTCCAAATGACAATAAATCATATTATGATTCAAGGTAATGTTATTCTCTATTCATTGTAATCTAAAGTGTATAAATTATTATTATTCAAAAATTGAAACCTGAATATTTCTTTTATGAATTGATTAGGGAGAATTTATGAGTTAAATAATGTAGTGATGATCATAATGAGTGGGATATGTAATTGTTGTGATCTTTTTACCAAAGTCAATTTTTTCCCATTGTTTTTTTCTTTGATAAGGTTTTTAACAAGGAAACACTCTAAGTACTTGATGTTATTTTTCTCATTTTCTCTAATCAAGGGTTTCCCACTAAATGGGTTTTCCATGATGAGTTTTTATTGAGGCAATCATACATCATAATAGATATCCAAGGGAGTTATAAATTATTATGGATATCTATAATTAATGGAAACATTTGTCCTTATCCATGAGTTATAATCATCAATGAGAAAATTCACCATTACCTATGGTCTTCCTACCATGTCATGAATACATAAATAAATAATAATATTAATTGATGTCCTAAATAAAAAAATTAAATAATATAATTCAAGGGAGTTGGTAACACTACACTCATTTTCCATTCATGTTTTTTCCACTGGGTTTTCCTAGTATAGTTTTTAATGAGAATTCATGAAATGGAATAAAATTACTTTAACTTCACTAATTTTTCCCACATAGATATTTAGGTAAAAACTATATAATATTCTATGAAAATATATCATCCAAGGGAGAGTGTTATTAATATTTTTTAAATATATGTCATAATTTTGATAACAATGATGAATCCTCATTTCCCAATAAATTTCCCTCATAATGGACAACCATCTATATTCATAGACCATTTGAATTCCAACCATTGGATTAGATATTATAGGGATTAAGCTCAACTTTAGGATAAAATTCCATTTACTCTCTATAAAATAATGTTTTTTAATTAATTAGAATGAAATTTTAGCTCTACATTATGTTATTTTCTTGACCTCATGTATTTATCTTGTATTTTTATTCCAATTTTTTTCCATCATCATACACAAATTTGATGCTCCCTTCATCAATGATGTTCTTCACCTATAATCGGTCTAACATTTCTAATTTTTAAATACTTCCTAGTTTCAATCAATATTCGATCTATTTCACAACAATAACTATTTAATTGTATTTTCATGATAAAAATTAATCTTTGGAGCATGGATTAAAATAATTATATAATTGTGTTTTGGGAATATCAATTAAAAGGATTATTTAATTGTGTCATCAGTACATTAATTAATATAATTATTTAATTATGTTTCCCTCATATCAATTAATATAGTTATTTAATTGTATCTTTGGGACTTCATTTAATATAATTATTTAAATATTTATTTTCTCCACCTAATTCTAGGAATGTTTCTTAATTTAACTGTTATACATTGATTTTTTTCTAAATATTTTCATAAATTAAATTAAAATCTTGAATTTTCATGTAGATGTTGTTATTATGATCACATTACCATTAATTATATGTAATTAAATAGTCCTCACATGAAATGTGAAAATATAATAACATATTTTACTGTTATTTTGTTTTATATCACATAAAATTTAACCAAATCATCTCTATATAAAAATATAATTATAAACAGATTTTTGGACTACCAACCCTTACAAAGAACATCATACTATTTTGAGCATGTTTTAGCTCATCATTATAGTGTCAAATTTTTAATAATTTGTGGCATAAAAATATAATTTTTTATAACCTTAAAAACAACTTTTTATTTCAATATATACTCATTTTGTTTCACATGTTAACAAGATGTCAATTTCTTTAGGTATCATCACCACTTCTAACATGTTTTCCACCACTTTTAGGATGATATCGAAATAAAAAAAACTTTTTTTAATTCCAAAAAATAATATTGACACTACTACAGAAACCCATATAATTGGTGCTAAAAACATATATTGTCAGTTCTAAAATAGAATAGTGATTTCAAAGAATAAATTTTTTATCAAGATAAAAAAGTGCTAATAAAATCCACATATATCAACATTAAAAAATCGCTTATAAATAGGGATTTTATTAGTGCTAATAGATATATGTTTTATCATCACTTTTCAGCACTGATAAATCCCTATCAGATGTTTTAGAGCTGCTATAGAGTTATGTAACAGCTCTACAACACCCCTAAATAAACAATTTAAAGAATTAAATTTATAGAAAAAATTATAGTAAAAATATTAAAATAAACCAATATTACATCTTAAAAACACACACAATCTAAATATTACAAATAAACAAAATTAATGCACTAAAATATTACCTCACACCATATTAAACATTAAAAAAGAATAACAAATAATCAAATTACACCATCATTAAATTTACATTGTAACATCATTTAAATTAAATTATTATATAAAAAAATTAATACAAAATAAAAACATTGATTTAAAATTTAATTACAATGAAAAATAATTACAACCAACATGAAAGTAAAAATCTTGTAACAAGATATCTCTACAAAACAACTCAACCATAAAAAAGCACGTGCTTGCAATAAAATAATGATTTTAGTAACAATAAATCAAAAATAAAAACAAATTATAATTGTAATGTTATATAATCCATGATAAATTTTAAATGAAACTTTTGATCAAACAACGCTTTCATGCATACTAAGAAATTTGGGTATCAGATTGATATTAAGTTAATTCCTATAGATCAAACAATACTTGAAGATTATTTTCATGACAATTAAATATTGTTTACTTATTTATGACCCCTAAAATGATTATTTTTAATTTATTAATAATTGTTTACAATATAAAACCATAATTTTCATTATACCAAGATATCTGGACATCCGATTAATGAGTGGTTCAGAAATATAGTTCAAAAATGAACCGAGGATCATTTTCCTATGTTTTAAATACAGTCTGAACTTTTCTTCTTGGTTTTGGACCCTTGACAGTTGATATGTTATGTTAATAAAAAAAGGTAAAATAATACTTTGGAACTTATCATGCAATCCATTCATAAAATTGACGCATGGATAATAATAAAATAAAAAATTATTTTTAGGTCACCCTAATATGTTTCTATAGTAATATGAACTCTTTTTTCAGTTTTGACCCCTTTTTAATGACCAAGAACATTAATAAGAATATGAAGTTCAAACTATGATTTTGATCAATCTGGGAAATTTAGGTATTGTATTGATATGTGTTGGATTCATACTAATATCAAAATACTTAAATATCATTTTCCTAATTTTTTTCACCAATATAAACCCATTTTCTTAGTTTTTAACCCTACACTGGTGATATTCTATTTATCAATATGTTTTAACAATTTGAAATCATATTTTCCATCCTTCAGAGAAATAATGAATCCAATTGATGCGTCGTTGACCCCTACATATCATAAAGTATTTGAGAATAGTTTCACTATGTTTTAATGCCAATATGAACTCACCTATTGTATTTTTACCCATTTATGGGTGATATGTCACTTTAATAAGAATAAAATAATGAAATTGTACATTGGATCAAACTGAGTAATCAGAGATTTTGATTGATATTTTGTTGATTACCATACACCCCAAATGACTGTGGGATAATTTTACTAACTTTTCATGTCAATTCAAGGTCATTTTATAATTTTGAATTTGTGATGGGTGATATGTCATTTTAATAAAAATACATATGTAAAATGGTTCTTTGGATCAAACCATGAAATACGAGTATCAAATTGAATCTTGATTGATTCTTATAGATAAGAAATTAGTAAGGGATCATTTTACTAAGTTTTTTATGTCAATACAAGGTCATATTATTTGTTTTTCACCATTATGGGTAAATGTAATTTCAATAAAAATAAAAATGTGAAATGGTAGTTTGGATCATACTAAGAAATATGAGCATCATATTGACACACAATCAACTCCTACAAACCAAGAATTTCCCAAAGACCACTCTATTAATTTTATATAAAATAAGAACTCATTTTCTTTGTTTTAACCCCTTTAGGTGATTTTTTACTTAAAACAATGTGATGGTGAAATGACACATATGACCCTTCCAATCAATTCATCTATTACATTACTATGCGTTTGATCCAAATAGATCAAAAATGGATCAAATATCATTATCCTAAGTTTTCATTGCAATCCAAGATTTTTTTCTCAATTATGAATACCACACAATTTATTTTCGATTTATTAGTATGTGTTAACAACATGAATTAATAATTTCCATCCTATCATTTAATCCAGGCATTAGATTGATGCACGATTGATTCCTACAAATCCCAAATTAATGTATAATCATTGTCCAAAATTTTAACATCATATTTATTCACGGTTTATTTCCTTCATATTATATTAATTAGAAATGTTCTTACTATTGGAATTATTGGATATGATAGTTCACATGATGGTTCAATTGGTATGATAGATTCAAATATGTGGTCCTATAAATTATAGATAGATGTACCCCATTAAACAATATATAATGAATTTGAAAGAACATATAAAAGATCGAAGTCATCCAAAAGGTTGTATTATAGATATATATAGTGTTTGGAAAGTTATTTAATTTTATACTAACTACATGTCTGGTGTGGAAAGAATTGGTCTACCGAAATCTCATTACACTAGCCAACTTGTGGGCGAAAGAATTTCTAGAATAGATGTTGTCACAGTCACTATTATTGATTAGGAGCATGACCACTTTTACATGTTGTCATCATGATAATAATGATGAATAATAAATTCCAAATAAATTTCCATCATAACATCCAACCATCCATATTCACTGACCATTGGAATTCCAACCATTGGATTAGATATTTTTGGGATTAATCTCAACCGTTGGATCAAATTCCATGTACTGTATATAAATGATGACATGTTAATGAGATGGTATGAACTTTCAGCTCTTCATTGTGTTATTTTTTTACTTTATCTATTTCTATTCAATTTGTATATATATTTGTCGTCATCGTCAAATGAAAACTCGATGCTCACTACGTAAATTATGTGTTTCATCTATAATCGATTCTACATTTCCGGTTTTGAAATTGTTCAAGGTTTCTGTTGGCATTCGATCGATTTCAGAACATGTTATCATCATGATCATTTTATACACATTGCGTATCGTGGCATGCTGTCGTCACCCCTACGTTACTACAAAACTGGCGTTTAACAATGCTGGTTGTAACACCCCAAGATTTCATTGTACGTTATATCTTCAAAGTAATGCAATAACTTGCACTACACGCAACACTGAGTTCAAGCACATCACGACTTACCAAACTAGCTGTTCAAAAGAGGTTATGAATAGTATTAATTGAATTTTGAACATTATATAGTTCTTATAATTTTATAATCCATATTCTGAGTTTCTTAGACATAATGTAAGAACAAATTCATTTTTTTCATATAAAAGAATTATTAAAAAAAAGAAATTTTGCAGCCTTTTAATGGCGAACCCTTTTTTAAATACAATATTTGAAACTTTTATATATTAATTTTGAAAAAATAAACTCATTCTTTCTAATTGGGAAATAATAATTTAGTTTCAATAAATTTTTGGTGTTTTTCTGATAACTTTCATATTTGTGTGAATAGTGATAAATACTACATTTTAACTGAAAACAACTTTTTTAATCAAAATAATTAATAGTGTTGAATTATATATTTTAATGTTTTTTAAGTATAATTAGATTATATTTTTACCCTTTAATAAAATGTTGGTCATTGTAATTAATTTCTCATTGAAATTATACATAAACAAGTGTCAATCTTTTAATAGTTATTGTTTCTTAAAAAGACGCTATTTGTTTTGACAACGAGAATTAATTTTAAATTAATAAATGCAACTTATATGTTTTTAATTTGGTAAAATTGAATTTATTTTTGGATTTGTAATATCAAAATTAGCCTAGGGTTAATTTTTGGTGTTTTTCAGAAAACGTTCAATTTTTGATGAATAGTGAAAAAACACTGAGTTATCTTTTAAAACCAAATTTTTATTTAAATAATTATTTATTTTATTTAAATTTATTTTAGGTATAAATAGATAAATAATACTTATATATGTCCAATTTAATTCATTATAGTCAGTTTATAATAATTTTAGATATATAAAAATTTTATTGAACTTTTCACCGTCTTTTACCCACCTCATAGGAGAATTTGGAAATTCACATAAAACATAATTTTACCACTTCTGTGAGTGGAATTTAGAAAATTTGAGAGACATGGTTAATATCAGGGAGTAATATGTGGTTCAATAAGATAAAAATAATTTTTGATGAATAGTAACTTTTTTTACTTTTATTTACCACGATTAAAAGTAAATTGGGTAATTAAGAGTAAAAATGATATTAATATTACCCTAACACATGTCCTAATTCAATTGGACAAGTGTATCTTGACCAAAAACAAACTTAGGAATAAAATATTATCATTTAGGTCCACTTGGATTAGATTAGGACATTTATTATTATTTAATTCAAAGAAGAGTTAAAAGAGTTAAAATCGAAGTTTAATTACTAAGATATTTTTTATATAGGGTTATACATAAGATAAATTCGATTGTAAATATTAATTAGAAATATAAAAAAATTTACTACATAATGGTATTTTATTTATAATTTTTGTACCTTAAATAATTTAATTTATTTATGACACAATGGTGATACAGTAATTACCTAATTAATGAAATATTAAGATAATTGATATTATAAATATCCAAATAAATGTAATTTGAGACTTATAATGAATTAAAATAATTTTATAGGTTAATATTATATGTTATTATTTATTTAATTATGTTTTTTCGAAGTAATCATGCTGTTATAAATTTCACAAAAATAAAATACCAAATAGTGTCAAAATTGACATAAAAGAGTTTTTAAAACAAATATTATATTATTAATTGATATTCTATTCCTAAAAATCTAAGGTTCGGACAATATAATTATATAATTATAGTTGTATTATTAATTTACCTCTTGGGGGTCACTTGGAGGTATATAGTAAGTTTATTAACTATATAATATAAAAACACAAAGAGACATGGTAAATGTCAAACTATTTAACTAAGAGTTAAATATAAATGATAAGGTTAATATAATGACCCAAACCTATCTAAAATATATTTTTTGAAAGGATTTAGAACCATCCACACATTAAAATTTAAATAATCCACTTTGGAGCCATTAGAAACCAAATATTAATTTATTATAAAATAATATTTCTAGCTTTTCCAAAGGTTCCCCTCACCCCTCTTATAAAAGGGCACTCCCCCTTCTCTCAAATTCATACCTTCAAAGCCTTTTGGTTCGGAAAAAACCTGCCCAAATATCCTCTCAACATCCCTCACTTAAACCAATAGGCATTAGTTTTATCTGAAAGATAACCTAAGGATCCCTTTTGATCCAATCAAAAGGAAGAACCCGAAGAAGAGGTAATGATTTCACCACCCTCTTTCAAGTTCATTTCTTCTTCCACTTCCCTTTTCTTTGTTGTTTACATTATAAAATAATAACTTCAGTATATTATATATACCGTGATGTTATTATAATTACGTTACAACAAAATTCATTATTCTATCCACCCTCTGAATGACATGTCACCATACGTGCGTACGTACGGCTTACCGTCTCTACGTTGTGGTGTAATTGTTATTCAACACATTATTATTTGGATGGGTATAATAATGATGAGTATTTTATATAAATAATAAATATAACATGATAAGTATTATTTATATATGATATACCATCCAATTATATATTATTTTAATATTAAAATAATGATATTTTCGCTCGTGCGTACGTACGGATTACCGTCTCCACGACGCGATGAGATTCATTTCCAAGTTCACCATTCATCGATGATTATAAAAATATATATTACTAATAAGTATGTAATATATGACATAATAATTCTACTGTAGATATATATATTTATTTATATAAGTATTTATGTACTTAAATATATCTTATTCACTTACTTCTGTTCAATACTATATGAAAACGGAAACAACGTTTATGCGTACGAACAGACTACCGTCTCCATAAACGGTGTTTTCAATTTAATATATATGTATATTATACATATTTATATTCTAAATATATATGATATATAAATCATGTTTTATATTCTGGAAATATTTAAATCATGATCTAAGTGATACAATCAAGAGTAACAAGTTAAAACACGTACGATAAAGAAAGCGATTATTACCCAAAATATTAATAAAACATGGAAAATTATTATTAAATGGGTAGTGTAAAGTCATAAATGAATAATGAATGATATCATAAATATTAACATGGTTCTGGTATAATTTAATAACACACTATAGTCTTCATACAGGAGGTTAAACGTACCATTGACTAAAGGAAAGTGCAAGGTAAGGGGTTTTCATCTCACTCCTTATTCCCATGAGATTCATGCCATATTGCCACCATTACCTTTTGTGTGGTGTATGTACTGCATATAATTGTATTAATTGTGTAATAAAATTTAATTTATATGTATTTACATATTAAATGTATGATACTTCTTTCATTGGGTGTATGTTTCAGAAGTTACCAAATAGGTAAGGGTTAATTCCTCAAACTCATTATTACCCGAGATTGTTTATGTGTAAGTATTTACTGGGACATTTTTATCATCCATGTAATTTTTTCATAAAAATAATTTCAAAATGAATATTTTAAGGATTTTTGCAAGGTTCTCTTTATCAAGATCAGAATTTTAAATGTTTTAATGATTTATCTTTCTAAATCTTTTTAATTAATGTCCATGTTTTCGAAATGATTATAAGAATTTATTTATATGAACATGATTGTTTTGAAATGATAATTATTTTCAAAAGTTTCAAAGTGTTATGAGACACTTTGATTCAAAAATATATTTCAAATTAATTCCTTATAAATGTGTGAATATTAAATAATTTTACAAAAGGTTATTTATCTCAAAAAGTTTTACTCATCATTTTCAAATATGTCAGCATCCTTTAGTGAAATTTTTTTTTGATTGAGGTTGATTTATTATAATACAATATTCTATGTTGTATTAAATGAGTTATGATATGTTTGACTGTGGATGTTCTATTTTTATACCATTTATGGTTTATGTTTAATGTAATGACATTTCGTATGCTAGTTTTAATATGAATGTTTATGTTATGTTTCAACTTTTTCATATGAGGAATACACTGGACTTAGTAAGTGACAGGTGGAGCCCGCTATAGCTCCGCAATGCATCGGTAGGTCTCATGAGACAAACTAGTGTCTTGGAACAAGGCCTTGACAAAAATTCCTTTGTAGTCTTGGCACGAGACCTTGACTATGTGGTAATGATGTCCGGTATTAGGCATTACCTTATTGTGAAATTAGTTATTATATGTGATTATTCAACTAGTCGAATATCCATGTGCATGTTTATATGTTAATGTTTCATTTATTTTTACCATATTATGTTCAAGTTTATGTTTAAAAGGCTGTTGTTTTTATTACACATCTTTCCTTAAAAGTTTATGGCTTACGCTAATTATTTACCCTTACTGAGCATCTGAGCTCACCCCTTTCTTATGTTTTATTTTCCCTGGATTCCAAGAAGTGTATTATGATTGATATGTAGGTTTAAGATAAAGGGAAAATAGAATTCTCAAATAACTATCTATGTTGTGTTTTATTCTTCAAATTGTAGTGTAAAGTTAATGTATGTAATCTATTTTCCAAGACTGCTAAAATGAACGGTCCTTCGGGACTTGATTCCTTGTAATCATGCCAATGTATTAAAATAATGCACCGACTCTGGGTAACTGGGGTCAGGGTGTTACAGTTGGTATCAGAGGAAGTTTAGCAATAACCATGGAAGCTAGATTTAGATAAAATCTGATTAGAGTACATATACCTAAGATATAATTTGAGGATTAGTATAGAAGGGCTTCCTAGAATTTTGGTAATGTAGAGATTTTGTGAGTTTTACAAGCAAATACATCCCTATCTGGATACAAGCAGGTAGAGGTGACTCTAGCACAGATGTACCTAGGGGTAAAACCCGAAAACACCGCTTTGAGCTAGGCTCGAACAGGAACTGGTGCATGACAACAGGACTTGCTGCACTCTTGGTTACGACACTCCCGAGGGATATGCTTAGGATAATTATTGTTTTCTTTAAAAACCACTATGAAGGGTTTATGAGTATATAACTCCTCAAGAAATCATTTTTTTTATTATGGATTATATCCATAAACTGTTGAATTTACGTTAGGTATTTTACATGTTTAGAATTATGAATTGTGATTCATAAACTGACCTAGTGTATGCCATTGTTTAGAAATGGAACCCAGTAGAAGGAATGAGAACTCCAGCAATACATATGATCCAAAGAGTAAGAAGGGTCATATCATTCATGGTATTAATACAACATTTTGAAACTAAATAGTCTCCCATGTATTATCATCATATGAATAAATAGTATCATGTGTTAATAAGATCAGTAAATAATTCTCTGAATCCTATGGCTTTGAAGGGAAGCTAGAGAAGAAAATGATGGTAGAAATAAATATGGATGAAGGGAATAAGGGAAAGAAGGATTTTCCAATATGTGATAAATGTGGAACGAATCACCTTGGTAAATGCTGGAAGGGAATGAGAGTTTTCTATAAGTGTGGAAAAACGGACACCAAGTACGTGATTGCAACGGTAAGAAAAAGTTTTCAAATGTAAAATGCTTCATCCGCAAGGTGTTGAGACACTACGTGAATCAATGTCCCATTCATAAGAGTATACCACAAATGATGTTGTTGGATAATAATCAAGTTATGATACTACCTTAGATGAAGAAGAATGACTAGTGTTCTTATGTTGTTATTATAGAATTATTTCATTTGAGTTTTGTATCAACAATATACTGGTTACATGAATTATGGAGATAAATAAGGATTGTACTGCAGTACTATATTATTGAGTATTTGAGATTTTATGGTTCTAAGAAAAGTGACTTAATAGTAAGCTAAACTTTTTGGAAAATAAATGGATGAAGGAAATGTAATCCTTAATATGGTCCTGATAATGAGGTAGTGATTATGGAATAAGAGATGAATGATTTTGGTAATTCAGGATATTGCAGTGTTGTAAAAGAATACATGATGAAGGCATTCACATGTTATTAACTAGCAAAAAGGATCCTCATTATGTTTAACTTCCTTATAAACTTTGGATTGAGAGTTTGGATATAAGTATTTTGGATAATTCTAAAGGTTGGAATGGATTATGTTTGAAATTGGATACTATTGTTAAGGTTATTTTTGGATTTCCATAAAAAGGACAACCCGGAGGTCGGGCGGCAACCCGTCACATCCGGCAAGGCCGCGAGACTTGAACCCACAACCGAAGGGAGGCAAGGGTGTATCACCTATAACTGACCCATGTGATGTCCTATATTGAATAATGTAGTTTTTTAAAGGGTCTGATATGTGAATTATAAATTAATTATTTTTGAAACCCTATATGATTAGGATAAATAGAATATTTTATTTTGAAATCTTTTAGAGTGAAAGATGAGTTTGTGGTAGGAATTAGTTGAAGGATGAAACTCTACTTGTCAAGTAGACACACACACACACAAACACATATATATTTCCTCTCTTATTTTATGGATAAATTAATTATTAAACTTTAGGGAAGGGATCTTAAAACCAAAATTGTGTTATCCTAATACCTTACGTTTTATTGAACCGATGGTATATTAAATCATCATAGATTGGTGGATTTGAGGCCCACAATTCTACAATTGTTTGTGATTGATGACCTCAATAACTACCTATAAATATTTACTTTTTTCCTCCAATTATGTGTCTGTAATTTCCACCAATGTTCTCCTAATCGAGATCATAATTTGGTGGTGACTTTTTCATTCCTCTTTTCCTCTTATTAAACCTAAATTTTATTAACCCAATTTCCGATGTGGGTTTTCCCACAAATGTATTTTCTATTTTCAACCTCTTATTTTATAAGAACAATTTCAAACTGTGAGGACACAATTTATTGAAGGAGGGAAGAATATAACAACCCAATATTTCATTGTACATTATTTCTTCAAAGTAATGTAATAACTTTCACTACACACAACACCGAGTTCAAGCGCATCACGACTTACCGAACCTGCCGTTCAAAAGTGGTTATGAATAGTATTAACTGAATTTTGAACATTATATAATCCCTATAATTTTATAATCCATATTATGAGTTTCTTAGACATAAGGTAAGAACAATTTCATTTTTTTTTTCAGATAAAAGAATTATTATTTTTTAAATAAAGCAATTTTACATCCTTTTAATGGCGAACCCTTTTTTAAATCCAATATTTGAAACTTTTATATATTAATTTTGACAAATTAAACTTCTTATTTCGAATTGAGAAATAAGAATTTAGTTTCAATAAATTTTTGGTGTTTTTCTGATAACTTTCATATTTGGGTGAATAGTGAAAAATACTATATTTTAACTGAAAACAAATTTTTTAATCAAAATAATTTTTAGGGTTGAATTATATTTTTTAAGGTTTTGGAAGTATAATTAGATTATATTTTTACCCTTGAAACCAATTTTGGTCATTGGAATTAATTTCTCTTTGAAATTATACATAAACAAGTGTCAATCTTTTAATAGTTATTATTTCTTAAAAACACGCTATTTGTTTTGACAACAAGAATTAATTTTAAATTAATAAATGAAAATTATATGTTTTGAATTTGGTAACATATAATTTATTTTTGGATTCAAAATATCGAAATTATCTTAGGGTTAATTTTTGGTATTTTTCAGAAAACGTTCAATTTTTGATGAATAGTGAAAACACTGAGTTATCGTTTAAAACCGAATTTTTATTTAAATAATTATTTATTTTATTTAAATATATTTTAGGTAAAAATAGATACAAAATACCTATATAAGTTCAATTTGATTCAGTAGAGTCAGTTTATAATAATTTTAGATATATAAAACTTTTATTGAACTTTTCACCGTCTTTTACCTACCTCCTAGGAGAATTTAGAAATTCAAATAAAACATAATTTTTCCGCTTCTGTGAGTGGAATTTCTAAAATCAGAGAGACATGGTTAATATCAAGGATTAAAATGTTGTTCAATAAGATAAAAATAATTTTTGGTGAATAGTAATTTTTTACTTTTATTTACCATGGTTAAAAGTAAATAGGGTAATTAAGGGTAAAAATGATATTAATATTTCCCTAACACGTGTCCTAATTCTTTTGGAAAAGTGTATCTAGACCAAAAAAACCTTAGGAATAAAATATTATCATTTAGGTCCACTTGGATTAGATTAGGACATTTATTATTATTTAATTCAAAGAAGAGTTAAAAGAGTTAAAATCAATGTTTAATTAATAAAACATTTTTAATATAGGGTTATACATAATATAAATTCGATTATAAACATTTATTATAAAAATAAAAATATTTCCTACATAATTGTATTTTATTTATAATTTTTAGACATTA
Source organism: Viscum album (assembly GCA_963277665.1). Lineage (NCBI taxonomy): Eukaryota > Viridiplantae > Streptophyta > Magnoliopsida > Santalales > Viscaceae > Viscum > Viscum album. Next base: position 722,135,071 of record OY728122.1, on the reverse strand, counting down.
AATAATTTAATTTATTTATGACAAAATAGTGATGCAGTAATTACCTAATTAATAAAATATTAAATAAATTAATATTATAAATATTGAAATAAATGTAATTTGAGACTTTTTATGAATTACACTAATTTTATAGGTTAATATGATATGTTAGTATTTATTTAATTATGTTTTTTTGAAGTAATCATGCTGTTGTGATTTTCAAAAAAATCAAATACCAAATAGTGTCAAAATTGGCATAAAAGAGTTTTTAGAACAAATATTATTTTATTAATTGATATTCTATTGTTAAAAATCTAAGGTTTGGAAAAAGGAATTATATAATTATAGTTGTATCATTAATGGACCACTTGGGGGTCTCTTGGAGGTATATAGTAAGTTTATTAACTATATAATATAAAAATAAAAAGCGGCATGGTAAATGTCAAACTATTTAACTAAGAGTTAAATATAAATGATAAGGTTAATATAATGACCCAAAACTATCTAAAATATATTGGTTGAAAGGATTTAGACCCATACCCACATTAAACTTTAAATAATATACTTTTGAGCCATTAGAAACCGAATATGAATTTATTATAAAATAATATTTATAGCTTTTCCAAAGGTGCCCCTCACCCCACTTATAAAAAGGAACTCCCCCTTCTCTCAAATTCATACCTTCAAAGCCTTTTTGTTCAGCCAAAAACTGCAAAAATATCCTCTAAACATCACTCAATTTAACCTATAGGTATTAGTTTGATTATAAAGACAACCTAAGGAGCCCTTTTGATCAAATAAAAAGTAGGAACCCGAAGAAGAGGTAATGATTTCACCACCCTCTTTCAAGTTCCTTTCTTCTTCGACTTCCCTTATCTTTGTTGTTTCCATTATAAAATAATAAATTCAGTATCTTCTATATACCGTGATGTTATTATAATTATGGTACAACCAAATTCATTATTCTATCTAACTTTTTAATGACAAGTCACCATACGTGCGTACGTATGGATTACCGTCTCCACATCGTGGTGTAATTGTTATTCTACACATTATTATTTGGATGGGTATAATAATGATGTTTATTTGATATAAAAAATAAATATAACATGAGAATTATTTTGTGTATATGATATACCATCCAATTATATATTATTTTAATATCAAAAGAATGATATTTTCTCTTGTGCGTACGTACGGATTACCGTCTCCACGACGCGATGAGATTCATTTCCAAGTTCACCATTAATCGACGATTATAAAAATATATATTAATAATAAGTATGAAATATATGACATAATAATTCTACTAGAGATATTTAAATTTATTTATATAAGTATTTATGTACTTATATATATCTTATTCACTTACTTCTGTTCAATACTATATGAAAACGGAAACAGCGTTTATGCGTATGTACGGACTACCGTCTCTATAAACAATGTTTTCCATTTCATATATATGTCTATTATAAATATTTATATTCTAAATATAGATTATATATAAATCATGTTTTATATTATGGAAATATTTAAATCATGATCTAAGTTATACAATCAAGAGTAACAAGTTAAAACACGTACGATAAAGAAAGCGATTATTACCCTAAATATTAATATAACATGGAAAATTATTATTAAATGGGTAGTGTAAAGTCATAAATAAATAATGTATGATATCATAAATATTAATATGGTTATGGTATAATTTAATAACATACTATAGTCTTCATACATGAGGTTAAACGTACCCTAGACTAAAGGAAAGTGCAAGGTAAGGGGTTTTCATCTCACTCCTTATTCCCATGAGATTCATGCCATATTGACACTATTACCTTTTGTGTGGTGTATGTACTGCCCATAATTGTATTAATTGTGTAATACACTTCAATTTTTGTGTATTTAAATATTCAAATGTATGATACTTCTTTCATGGGGTGTATGTTTCGTAAGTTACCAAATTGGTAAGGGTTAATTCCTCAAACTCATTATTACCCGAGATTGTTTATGTGTAAGTATTTACTAGGACATTTTTATCATCAATGTTAATTTTTCATAAAAATGATTTGAAAATGAATATTTTAAGGATTTTTGAAAGGTGTTCTGTATCAAGATATGAATTTTAAATGTTTTAAAGATTTATCTTTCTAAATATTTTTAATTAATGTCCATGTTTTAAAAATGATTTTAAGGATTTATTTATATTGACATGAATGTTTTGAAATGATAATTATTTTTAAAAGTTTCAAAGTGGTATGGGACACTTGGATTCAAAAATCTATTTCAAATTAATTCCTTATTAAATGTGTTACTTTTAAATAATTTTACAAAAAGTTTATTTATCTCAAAAAGTTTTACTCATCAGTTTCAACTATGTGAGCATCCTTTACTGGATATATTTTTTTGATTGAGGTTGATTTATTATAATACAATCTTACATGTGGAATTGAATGAGTTATGATATGTTTGAATGTGGATGTTCTATTTTTATACCATTCACGGTTTATGGTTAATGTAATGACATTTCATATGCTAGTTTTAATACAAATTTTTATGTTATGTTTCAACTTTTTCATATGAGGAATGAAGTGGACTTAGTAAGTTACGGGTGGAGCTCTCTATAGCCCCTCGATGCATTGGTAGGTCTCATGAGACAAAATAGTGTCTCAGAACAAGGCCTTGACAAAATTTCTTTGCAGTCTTGGCACGAGGCCTTGACTATGTGGTAATGATGTCTAGTATTAGGCATTCCCTCATTGTGAAATTAGTTATTACATGTGATTATTAGACTTGTAGAATATCCATGTTCACGTTTATATGGTAATGTTTCATTTATTTTTACCATATTATGTTCAAGTTTATGTTTAAAAGGATTTTGTTTTTATTACACATCTTGCCTTAAAAGTTTATAGCTTTCGCTAAATTGTTTACCCTTACTGAGCATCTGAGCTCACCCCTTTCTTATGTTTTATTTTCCCAGGATTCCAAGAAGTGTATTATGATTGATATATAGGGTTAAGCTAAAGGAAAAAATGTAATTCTCAAAGAACTATCTATGTTTTGTTTTATGCTTCAAATTTTAATGTTAAGTTAATGTATGTAATCTATTTTGCAAGACTGCTAAACTGATCGGTCCTTCGGGACTTGATTCGTTGTTATCGTGCCAATATATTAAAATAATGCACCAGCTCTGGGTAACTGGGGTCAAGATGTTAAACTGGTATTTATCAGCACTCAAAAAAAATACTGATAAATGGAATCTTTAATAGTGCTAAAGAAAGTGATGATAAATTTAACCATTTATTAGTGTTTTTAGCACTGATAAAGGGAATACTTTCTCAACACTTTATTTTTAGCATAGATAAAGGGTACCCTTTATCATCACTATACTTTTAGCACTGATAAAGAGTTCCCTTTATCGATGCTATATTTTTTTTCATTCATAAAGGAGTCCTTTATCAATGCTTTTTAGCCCTGATAAAGGTCTGAATAAATAAAAATAAATATTTAAATAAATAAAAAAATAAATTTATTTAAAAAAATATTACAAATTTTATTAATTAAATAATTATTGATAAAAATGAATAAATTGATTATACTATATATAAAGTATAAGTACTAAAAAATAGAATGTAATAAATATATAGATATTTAAAATGAAAATTAAACAAATTAAAATTAAAAATAAGTAAATTTGGAAAAATATTAAACATTTTATTAATTAGATGATTATTGATAGTGTTAATAAAGAGTATATATATATATATATATTAATGTATATAAATATGATTTATATATTACAAAATATTTAGGCGCTTTATTTAGTGGATAATGGTTTATAATTAAGAATTAATATGAATTAAAAATACCAACTAATTGCATAGAGTAATGGACATATAATTGAATTTTGTTTGATTTTTAAATTAACATAGATCAAATGTGTGATATATCGATTTCACATATTCACAATTAATGCATTTTTATATACAATATATACACACAAAACATATACATTTTTTCAATATTATTAAAGTGTACTTATTTTTAATTTATTCAATTTCACTCATTTTTAACATGCATGCACTTAAAATTAGATATTCATTAATAATGAGAAAAAAATATTTATAAAAGGATATTTATAATTTTTTAAATTAAATATATTAAAAATATACATAATATATTTATAAAATTATATATTTATAATTATAAATAAATAAATATTTTTGAAATGTATTTATATAATTAAAAATAAATAATTATATATTTTTATATAATTAATAAATTTGTAATAAATTTACTTAAATAATGAATATATTTATTATATTTATATATATAAATAATTATATAAATATATATAATGACATAAATATTATTTTCTAAATTTTTTTATATATTTATAAATATATAATTATATATTTAAATAATTAAAAAATTATAATAAATATATTTAAATAAGGAATATATTTACTATATTTATATTTATATATATTGATAAAGTATATATATATATTAAATTTTTTATTTATAATTATAATTACATATCCTTCATTATCTCTTAAGTAATAAACATTGATATGATGCTTTATCAGTGCTAAAAAGCATAGATAAATATGCCTTTTATCAGTGCTTAAATAATAAGCATTGATAAAATGACTCTTTATCAGTGCTTTTTAAAAAGAGTTGATAAAAGTGTCCTAATATAACTAATAAAACATAACTTCTTGAGAATCCATTGTGATATTAGAAGATTTACATAGAAACCATCATTTATTGGTTCTCCTCATTGGTGAATCGATACTCGCATCACACAAACCCACACGAATCACACAAACCCACTACCTCTAGTTTCTCGAACATCGTCCAAAATCCGATGTTCGGTTGTATTTAGGGTTTTTTAAGAAAACATTGAGATTTGGATTCGAGGGTCTCTTATTTTCTTCAACTTAACGAGGTAGGCCCGTGTTTTCCTTTTTAGGTTTCAATTTCCTTTTTGTATTATTCATTTTGAGATTCGGATCTAAGGGTTTCCAATTTTTTATAGGTTATGATTTTTATACTGTATCTTTCCTCTTATTGTTGTATACTGTTTTTTCATTAGTACAAAAAAAATTATGTCAATTTTTTTATGTTTTTCACATCAGTTTTTAAGGCGATGTTGTTGTAAGCAACATAAATAATCAGATTTATAATGTTTGTTAATATAAACATTGTAAAAAAATATTATTTCAGAGGTTTTTTACATCAGTTATAGAATAACTGATGTAAAAAGTGACATTTCACACATTTTACATCCGTTATTTTTATAACCGATGTAAAAATTGATATTTTACATCAATTTTATAATAACCGATTTTAAAAAGGGTGTTTTCATCACTTTTTATGTCGGTTATATTATAACTAATGTAATTTTTTTTTAAAGTTGATAACTCCATCATATGAAAATAAATGATCATTCAAAGGAAAAAAGATCACAGAATCATGTTTGAATCCAAAGAAAAAACCTAAATATTTGATATAATTTTAAAGATTCTCATACTCTTCGTTGATATAATTATCTTTGAATATAAGATATCATGAGGTAAAAGAAGTTGATCCAGCTTACAGGGAATTTTAGATTTTGAAAAAATCATTATCATTTTAACAAAATATGAAGAAAGATTCTTCATAATAAGAAAAATGAAAGAGTTATGTCACACCCTGACCTCGTACTTCTATTTATTTTATTTTATTTTTATTGTTTACTTGGTCTCGCGTCGTTTAGAAGAGGTTTAGTTGGGTCCCTATTTGAATTTTTATTAAATCTTGGATGTTTTCAGTGGGTCTTGGGCCAGTGCACAGTCACCGCACTGCTAGCGGTCACCGTGCATTTGGTCCAGGTGGGTGCGCAATCACCGCACCGCTAGTAGCGATCATGTGTTCAGACCTGGTTAGTGTGCGGTCGCCCAACTATTTAGATAAATAATAAAAATTAGAAAAATGGATTAAATTGGAAATAAATAAATAAAGAGAAGTGGGTTAAATTAAATTAAAAATAATTTTATAAAATGTTTAATAATAATTATAACAATAATTTATAATGATATTATTATTATTATTATTATTATTATTATTATTATTTTATTATTATAGGTTAATAAAAAAAAATAAAAAAAAAGGTAAACCTTAAATCTACCCGTAGCTTCCCCCCCGTTTCCTGTCGCGCCGCCTGAGTCTCCCCCGGGTCCTCCATCTCTACACGGTATCCCTCCCTGCTCGCTTCCCTCGACCCCGTGTCCCAGCACCCTGCACATAGCCATCTCGGTCGAGAATTATCCTTCTCGCACGACCGTTGCTCCTCCTCGGCCACACCCCCTCTTCCTCCTGTCCGGCACGGGCACAGAACAACCCTCCTGGTCTGGCTCTCCCTCCTGTCCGGTGCGGCACAACCCTCCTAGTCCGATGCAACCCTCCTGGTCTAGCTCTCCATCCTATCCAGCACGGTGCAACCCTCCTGGTCCGGCGCAAACCTCTTGGTCTGGCGCGGTTTTCTCCTCCCAGTCCGTCGCAACCTGCTCTCACCCACCTGCAGTAACCTGACAGCCTCCTCTTCCCTAGCTGTTCCTCTCCGGCACCGCCTCCCTTTCCCATCTAGCTGGCGTGAGGCCGGGCCTCCCTTCCCTGTCCAGCCAGCTTGAGAGCCCCCTACCCCCTTTTTCTTGGCACGGCCCACCGGAAGCAGCCCACTCCCCTCCTCCCGACACGACAACCCCCTCTGACAACCTTTCCTGATGAACCCAAAACCATCTTGTGCAATGCCTTTTCCCTGCTCTGATGCGACCGCGGTTCCTCTTACCGGAAACTGTTGCCTCTTTTGGTGTAACCTCATTTAATTATTTTGGTGTTTCTTCTCTTCATTTTAACCAATTCTAAAATTTATGTGTTGTGTTCGTGCATCTTGTTTGGTGTCTAGGGTTTCCAATTGGCCCGGGGAGCAATGCGCTTTCCTCTATTGTGGTTTTTTCACTCTCGCACATGTTTAGGTTGGCATTTCATGCCCTTTGATCCCAATTTCAATTCATGGGGGATTTTTTGTTGTTATTTAATTTCAAAAACATGTTTCACACTTTTATTACATACTTAGTTAATTTGTAGTAGTGATTTCATGTTGGTGGAATTGATCACAATTAGTTTTTTATGTCATTCTTTTATGCGCATGAAAACGCCTCACCATTTTTGGCCTAGAATAGTTTTCATCTTATTTTAAATAGTATTGTTGGTTATCTTGGGGTGTGTTCTGGATAAAAATCTCTTTGGGTGGAATTTCATTGTGTGTTATAATGTGTGCATTTTTTTTATGCGATTCCTTGGTACTTTTGGTCATGCGTTTGTCCTTGCCGCCTTATTTTTGGGTATCTTTTGTTCTTATAGTAAATTTATGGTCAACGACCGAGGACGCACACACATATACTTAAGGTATATATATATATATATATCCTCAAAGTACATATTCCCTCATGGCGTGGGGAATACATGCATTGGATTATGGATATGTATATATATATATATATATATATATATATATAGGTATGCGCATGTGAGTGCAGGCTGATTTCGGGTGGTCACCACCCTTTCTGTCAAGTTCCAAAGTGTTCAACATAACCTGGTTCTTCCTTGAGGTAGGAAAATCCGCATTTCACCCCTTTTAAAATATGTCCATTTAATGCTTGCATGTTTTTAATAAATTCTCTTACTAGATTAGTATCTTTGAAAAATAATTGGCCAGCCCTGCCGGTATGATGTACTTGCCTTTCTGACCGCCTGCCTTCACCGGCAGTGGCCTGCTCTGGCATGCACGACCTCACAGGTGCCCTCTTTAGTGCACAAATCTCATTTGAGTATTTTAATACCTTCTTGGGTCTTGTTATTTATTTTTACAATGTCCTCCGTCAAAGACGAGGAGAGTTCACTTTGATTTCATTCGCCACCCCTTTCCGACGGTCGCACAACACCGCTGGTCGAGCGCATCTCTGTGCCAAAGTAAGGTTTCACTGTTTTTATTTGAGTGGTAAATAATTATTTTAGCATGTGTTTTGTTTATTTATTTTGGTGAGATTTTAATTTTAAAATAATTGAGTTTTTCTGTATAATGTTATGAGTTACTTTTTGGGGATGGTTTCATAAATCTTAAAGTGGTTTAGTGATAGTGCATGCGATACGAGCTTTGTTTTGAAAACATGTCGAGCTGGTTATTTTATTTTGTTTATTTGTTAGGATTATTTTGGGATCAAATTTGTGTGTTTTTAGATGTTTTGCGTTGTTGCAATGCAATGGCGAGGCTTTCTGTGATGTTGCAGTTGTCATCAGGTTGCACGTACTTGTGCGCGAGTGTGAGACGTGCATCGTCGTCGTAACCGGGTTGCGATTTGAGGTAGGTTCCCCCCTGCACTCACCTTTTAATTTAGAATTTATTAATTTCTTGATGTTTTATTAATTATAATGAATGAGAAATAATACAAGATAATTAAATTTTAAATGATTATTTGGTGTGCAAAGAGCCGTTTATTTTATACCAAACACTTGAAACATCTTCTCGACGAGCGGACAACCAGTATTGAAAGAATTTCTATTTTGACTTTAAAAATAATTCATAGAATTTCAAATGTACTTCTAGTTTTAAAGATAAATTATTTCTTCTGAACTTGTGTTTTGGGTTTTCTCGAGAAATGTGGTTTTTCTTTAAAATTTGTGAATACCCGTTTGGTACTTTAATAAAATAAATTGTTTTGGAAAACCCATTCTGGGGTGATCTTTGATGTGCGTTGATTGCGTGAGCTGTATGTGATGTTTCAGCATTGTGACTGATTGATTTACATTTTGGACGCACCCCTTTTAATTGCTTGTGTTGACATGGGAACCTGGAATAGTGAGTGAATCTTCTGAGAACGATTGCCACACTAGTTTAGATTACGCACTTACTAGTGGCCCCACAGCAGGGGAATACTGATTTATTGCTGATATGGGGATTGGTTCCCTTAGTTAGGTCATATAGGGCTATACCGAGTGTTAGGGTGTTATGAAACCATTGAGTAAGAGCTTGATTTCAGGATGAGTCACATGTATGGTATGTTCTGGATTGTTCACGATCTCCTAGGTTTGACCCAAGTTTTCTTTAGTGTTTATTTTTATGTGGTGGACATTTGAGAGGTCTAGTTCAGTTGCTGGCCCCGGTCTGCGAATTCTTTTCCATTTCCCTTAGTGTGTGTTGTGTGTTTTGTGTGGTTTTCCATTTGACTAACAACTGAATTTTGAATTAATAAATTGTTTGTAGAAATGTTTTAAAATTCAATGCACATGTTCCTTTCAAGCATTAAAACCTTTTTTTAAATTAAAAAGGGTAATGGGATATTATTTGACTTTAAAATGGAAGTATGTGTGTGGAAACCCATATTTTGTATAATTTATTTCAAACCTGGAATTAGTAATTTTCTTTATTTAAAGGTAGTGCATTGGGAATAGTTTGTTGGGAACGCCTACTGAGTTTTAATACTCACACTTATAGTTCTTCTCTGTTTTTTAGTTTTTGTGAAAGCTACATCTTGGGTGTGTTCACCTTTGGCGATGTTTGGTTGTGAGTTGGAGAGTGACCCACAAGGTCACACAGAGATAGTGGTTGTATCTATCGGTTAGTTTTTTTCTTATGTTCTTGTTTAGTTACTTTACTTTATTTATTTTGTGCTACACTATTTTATTTATGCTTCTTTATTTATTTATTTTAACTGGGCGAAATCGTTCCCACCGCCTCTGTTGATGCCCTGGTGCTTGTCGCCAGCCCGAGAGATCGGGAACGTCTCTTGGGCCATGCCGTAGACCGTCTCGGGTGACCAGTTCAGGGTCAACCCGGGTTGGTTCATGAAAAATTAAATGGTTATCAATTGAGACAACTAATCATAAACACATTAAATCATAAAAAAATAAATATACACACCAGAATGATTTTTTTGAAAGAATAATTAGTTGAACAATGATAAATATTTGAAGAGTTTAATCGATGGAATGATGATGATAGTCAAAAGAGTTGAATGATAAAGAAATATTCATGGAGTGTGAAAACATATAAAGTCACTTAAAAATAAAACTACGTTATAATAAATGTTTGGAAGAAATTGAAAATTTCAATGTCGTGTTGTTAAAAAATTGAATGCGTTATTGGTGTAATGCAATTTTTTTGATTCACATCAGTTTTTTTAAAACTGACATGAAAAATAGTTTTTTCATATATATTTTCTCATTGGATCTTTTGAAATCTATGTGGAAAATGAATTTTTCATGATGTTTCTCTTAAAACTGATGTGAAAAATGAATTTTTGATATTTGTTCTATATAAAATGACGTGAAAAATGAATTTTCCATGCCGGTTTTAGAAGAAATGACACAAAAAATGAGTTTTTTTTTATTTTTAACATCACTTATTTTTATAACTGATGTTTAAATGTTTTTAATGTCAATTTTATAATAACCAATGCTAAAAATATAATGTAAAAGATATTTTTTGTACTAGCGTTCTTTTTTAATGATCCGTTGTCCAGTTGACTACTGTTTTGGATATCCTATTTTGGTCTTTTTAAATTATTGTTTTGAATCAATTTGTTTCATTGTCTACATCTATATCCCAATTAGATTCACTTTTTTGAATAAATTTCATTTTTAGGTTTTTATCAAATTGATTTAGTAAACCAATTCTCAGTCTGATGATGGTGCGAAGTAGTAACATAAGCAGATTTTATGTAATTTAGGTAAGGGAATTTATTTATTTAAATTCTATTTTAATACTCTTATGTAAAGGTTTTTCCTTAAAATTTTATTTTCTTACAATTGTTTTGTTTTATTTTAAGAAAAATCTTCATATGGGTGATACCATATTTATTTATTTTCAATAGCTCTCTATTTACAAAATTAGTATGGTGTTGTATTTATTTTACTATGTTGTGATATTCTACTATAAGTGTTACATATATTTTTATCAATTTAAGTTTATTTTATAAATAAATAAATAAATATATATGTAAATATATATGTTTCTATCTATTTATATTCATTTTCAGAACTTATAATGTAAGGGTGATTTTATAATTTTTTATTCACAAATTATTGTTTTGGATTTCCAAATTAGGAAGGGGTTATATTTATTTTCATTAAAAACTATGTTTAGATGTGCATTTGTTTTGAAATTATGTGTATTATAAATTCCATGATATATATATATATATGTTTAAATGTGTATGGGATAGTTGTTGTAATGGTTGGTGTGTTTTTCTCCTTTGTTTCTGATATATCTTGTTGATGTGTATTATTGCTTTATGAAAACTTCTTTATGGACCTCCCTAGAATGTTAAGGATGAGCCATTGCGTATTAGATGGCCTCCCCATAATCCTTAGGTTGCTACATCATATGTTCCAAAAAATATAATGGGAGTTATCAAATTCCATATATTAGAAATTATTTTTAGGTATTTATCATTTTAGGTCTATATATAAATTTTAGGTCTCTATATACATTTAATTAATAATGATATAATTTATATTTAAATAACTAATAAAAAATTATAAACTCATGTTACTTTCAAAATAATAAAATTAGGTATATATATATACATTTTTTTTGAAATTTAAATAATTATATTCTAGAGAAAATTAACCAAAATAATTATTATTTACAATTAATATAAATTAAGTATAAATATTAATAGTATTTTTTTTAGTTTCATTAGAAAACATAGTATTTTATATATACATCGAATAATATATTTTATATTTAAAGAAATTTAAATATGATAAATAATATACATATATATATATATATAATTATATTCAAATTAAGTTACTAATATATATATATATATAACATATATATAAAATATTTATGTAGATTCACTTTTTTTATCTATGTAATGAATGAAGAGTGACCTCTATTTTATAGTTTTTGACGATGTAAGGCATGAACCCCGTTCAGTTTTATTGCCTATCAAGGTAAGTGTGAACGAAATACACACCTCTATCAACCTATTTTTCCAATCATATAAAACCATATAATTTCTTAATAAAATAAAACCTATTAAAAAACAATGTTTTATTAAAAAACTATAAAAACAATCCTCAACCAATTATTTTTATTAAAGTTTTATTTGGATCCTTTTGGATAAATTCGAGGATAAAAAAGAAAACAATTCATCATTAATTATACCTTCATATAAAATAAAATAAATTAATTTCAGTAACATACACTCGTCTATTGAAATTACACTATAGTAACCCAAGACCCCTAGGCTATGTAGAACTACAGTTGCGTATTCTGATTCTTCCATTACCACCCTCTCTAATTCTTTTCTTCACTTCACTCTATCATTTCTCAAGTTGTGTGGAGCTTTTCTCTAGAAGGAGTTAGTGAAAATAGAGGCATTAAATTAATAACAAGTTCCAATTGTGTAATTCTCACAAATGAGAGGCATTTCCCCTTTTAGAGACCATAATGAAGTAAAGTTGTCACCCTCATTAGCTTCATCTCCCAAATAGTTATTATTGCATTTTTCCTTGAGACTCACCCTCCATCTCTTTTATGTTTCTTATACTACTCTAAGCATTTGTCATCCCATGAATGACTACTGATTAGAGTATTTCAAGAAACATAGGTGCATGTCCCCAAGAGATGAAGGATGTGTGTCAAAGAATAAAATGCAATGATAATTGTTCAGGTGACGAGTTGATGAGGATGACAATTTCACTTTATTGTGTTCTCTAAGAGGGGAAATCCCTCAAATTACACCATTGAAACTAGTTATTAACTCGACACCTCATTTTCTAATAATTACTTCTAGAGAAAATCTCCACACAACCAGAGAAATTATAGAGTGATGATCAAGAGAGAAATAGAGAGGGTAGAGATGGAAGAATCAGAATATGAAATAGTAGTGCTATGCTGCCTAGGGGTAATGGGTTGCTACAATGTAATTTCAGCTGACGAGTGTATATTACTAAAATTAATTTATTTTATTTGACATGGAGGCAGAGTTAATGATGAATAAATTTAATTTTTATCCTCGAATTTATCCACAAAGATCCTAATAAAACATTAATAAAATAATTGGTTGAGGATATTTTATAATGTTTTTTTATAAAACATGGTTTTTAATGGGATTTTTTATTAAAAAAATGATAGGGTTTTATATGATTGAAAAAATAGGTCAATGGTGGCATGTGTTTAATTCACACTTAGGTAAATGATCCATAAGTCATTTGAGACATGTAGGAATAATCCGCACCTCAATTTGATGCACAATGGTACCGCTAGGACTCAATGTGTCTGTTATTAGTTTAAAATTGATAGTTTAGTTCAAAAAATACCAGTCACTAAAAAAAAAGAAAATTTTCTTGAATTTTCTTGATAACTTAGGAAATCGATTCATAATTTCTTTATGATGTGTAGGAATCTGTCTCACATCAAACTAATACATGATGTGATCAATATAGGTGAAAGTTAATATTTACAGTTTAAAATGACATTTTAGTAAAAAAAGAGACATACTCAAAACAGAGAAAAAACATTAGGATTGTTTTAATACATTAGTAAAATGATCATAAGTCATTTGAGATGTGTAGGAATCATCCGTACCTCAATCCAATGCACAGTGTGACTGGTATTAATCAAAGTGCATATTTTTATTTAAAAATAACATCAATTTTAATAAAAAGGAAAACTGACCTACTAAAAACAGATAAAACACATTAATATCATTTTTATACTTTAGAAAAATTATACATAAGTCATTTTTAACATATATAAATCATCAAAACCTCAATAAAATTCATGGTGTGCATGGTATGACTCCATGTGTCGGTTATTAGTTTAAAATTGACAGTTTAGTTCAAAAAATTTCACTCACTAAAAACAAAGAAAACAATATCTTATTTTCTTAATAATTTAATAAATTTATTTATAATTCATTTTTGATGTGTAGTAATTAGTCTAATTTTAATCTGATACATGATGTGATCGATATGAGTCAAAGTGTGCTTTTCTAGTTTAAAATGTCATTTTAGTAAAAAAGAAAAGTGACGTACTCAAAAACGAGTGAAAACTTTAAGATTGTTTTGATACATTATTAAAAAAATCCATAAGATATTTTTGATGTGTAGGAATTAAATGCACCAAAATCTGATGCACGGTGTGACTGATATGACTCAAAGTGCATCTTTTTATGTAAAATTGACATCTATTTTAGTAAAAAGGGAAACTCACATACTCAAAACCGAGAAAACACATTCATATTATTTTTATAATTTAGGAAAATGATTTATAATTCATTTGTGATGTGTAGGAATTACCCACACCTAAATCTGATACATGATGTGTTTGATATGACTCAATGTGTCCATTATCAGTTGAAAATGAACATTTTAGTTTAAAAAGTGCTAGTCACTAAAAACTAAGCAATCACACTCAGATTTTATTTATAATTTTGGAAAATGATTCATAATTCATTTTGGATGTGTAGGAATTGATAACATGTCAAACCAACACATGATAAGACCAATATGAGTCAAAGTACATGTTTCTAGTTGAAAATGACATTTTAGTAAAAAAGACAAGCGACGTACTCAAAACCAAGAAAACAAATTCAGTTTATTTTTTTTACTTTCGGAAAGTAATCCATAAGTCCTTTGATATTTGTACGAATCAGACTCAACTCAATCTAGTGTATGTTGTGACCGGTATGACTCAGAGTGTGTTGTTTCTATATATAAGTATCATTTTAGTTTAAAATGCGCATCACATCACCAAAACCAAGAAAACAAGACTAGATTAATTTTTCTTCATTTAAATTATGTATTCATAATTTATTTTTCATATTTCGTGGTGTTTTTGGTGCTACAATGTGATGTTACAACACACTTCATCGGTGGGGTTATGTGCTGTAACTCCAAACTATAGTATTCCCCTTTATTAGCATTGATAAAGGGATCCTTTATCAGCACTTATAGAAGTTCTGATAAAACATTCAGGCTTTTAATCTCGCTCTAGTAGTCAGCACTTCTCTAGAACTGATAAAGTAAATTTTTAGCACTATTAAAGGTCTATTTTGTTGTAGTGATATCATAAACATAAGATAAATCTCTTGAGAAAAAGGCATCTCACATGTTTTTGTAAAAAAATTTCTTCAGATATACTCTTTCATGTGTGTATCGACTCCACTCATTTGAAGAGCTACATCAAAATTTTAGTTTTATTTTATCTATAAGTTATTGTTACATTTCCCCCCTCTTGATAAATTTTAAAATAATATATGATTTTTTTATTCTTTTATTTTGGGAAAAATAATTATATTTTGAAGAGTTGTAATGACTCACGAATGAAAAAGTTCACTCAATTCACTAAAGATAACATGTTTGATTAATAACCGACATGGGTGTTGTCGAGAAACACATCATTAATAAAACAAAAAACGACCCCACCATAAGTTGTATAATGATGAACATAACATACCTTTTTTACATCGAGCCAGAGTTTTCTAATTAGTGATGAATAGAACGTACCTATCCTATGTCAAGTTGAAGTTTGTTAATCATGCCATGAAACATGAAATTCCATATCTCTCTGTAAGAACCTGGACTATTATAAATGAAATTTCCCTTTTGGTTTAATTAAATGTCTTATTTTATAAAATGGTTATATAAAACACATGAATTTTCTTGGTTTTATGTTTTTGGATTTAAAGGACTATTAATAATGTTGACCATTTTTAATATATTCATTTCAGAGTGATCACATGATTAGTATAAATTTTGGGATTTAACAAATCTAATTGACTCAAATCAAGGATGTGATGGACTTAACAATTAGAATAGTGCCCTATAAAGTCAATTTATTAGAGCTTATGAGGGAGATAACATCTCTAGGCTTTTCCCTTGACCAATCCCATGATGAGATCCAACAACTTAAGCATCAGATAAATTTTTTATGAGAGAAGTTCAAGCTCATCGAGATCACGACCCAAACCATGTCTGCCAAACGACCCCATGATAATCTCATTATTGAACACCTTAATTTTAGGGAATACACTGATGTAATAAAGGTTCATGTATAATGGCCTTGATAATGTGAATATTTATATTATTTAATATTGTATATAGCTTCATTTTAATTTTTTCTTTTAAATGATTTTGGTTTTGATTTAATTAAATAGAAATTGTATTTTTGGGTAATATTAAAATTTAATTAACGTTTTTTTAATGAATTAATGGATTTTTGAAATAAATAGTATTTTAATAAAATATTATTATTAATAAAGTATTATTAATTATAATTGTTCATGTAATTTTTATGAATTGAAATGTACTTTTTATAAGGGTTTAAAAAACATTTATTGTCAAAAGAACTACAATTTTACAATAAATGTCGAATATTATTTTAAAAGTGAAAATACACATATTTATAAAATTATCTAGATAAAATGAATATTAATTTTTTAATAATAATTTCAAAATTATCCAATGATGATTTTTTCATATTATTATGAGATATTCGATTTTCAGGTAAAAATTAAGTACCATATAAATATAATGTGTGTTTTATGTCATCATAATGACCCAAAAACGATATAATAAATAATATAATGGATATTATCGGCCCAATATATGTTTTACATTAAAATAATGTTATTTTAATATAATTTGATTATTTTTATAATTCCTTTATGAATTCTCCAAAATATATAATATATTTTATGATTTTAAATTCATTTCTTTAATAATGTGACTCACCTCCACATAAGGAAGGATAATATTTTAATATAATTATCCCTTTTATTAATAAAATAATTAAAACCTACCCTCTTTGGTAATAACCATGGGTAAAACCCATTGGAAAATTTGTGGTTTTGAATATTTAATTATATAGATTCGAAAACATAAGTTCATGAAATACTAATGAATTTCTATATCTTTTCCTATATAAACCCACCCAATCCCTCACTTATCTTCAAAAAAAATCCATAAAGCACAAACTTACTATGTAATCTCCTCTCTATAATCCTTCGAAGGTGGCATAAGCTCTCAAGAATCCCTTATTTAAGCCTTTTTAAGTCACACACTCAAGTTAGGGTTCCTTCATTTCTCATTTTTATCCAAGTTTCCTTATATTGTTACACCATTTTATTTTTAATTAAAAATAATGGGATATTTTTTTCACCACCCCCATACTTACCTTGTTATTTTTGAATGATGAGATACCACTTTATCTCTCATTAATCCCTCCCATGTACACCCGTAATCATGTAGAAATTTCATAAGAATTATTCCCTTTCTCCTATTTCTTCAATTTTATTTATTATGTTACGTATTCTATTTCCAAATTCCTTATGTTGGGAAACATATTTCAATGACCCTATTACCTTTCATTTCATCTATATATGATGATATCCCCCCTTTTCTCTCATCAACCATTTTTATGAATTTTTATGTCACACCATTAGGCTGTCGAAATTGCACCGTTAATTTCAATTCCAAAATTTTTTTGTAGTGAATACCGTACGCATTCGCTATCACGGGTGTTCACATTTATTAATATATACCTTTTTATTTAGGTCATACATTTATTTTTTCCACACCGCTTGATCTTGGAATAAATTATGATGAAGAATGAATCCATGTTATATGATCTATATGGAACACTTAAGCATGAGATTGAAATGTTTATGGAGGGTGTGCCCTGATAGTGTTCCAATGCATTGGGTAATATTTAGTATCATGATACATCATTTTGGGGCAGGGGTTTAATTGATTCCTTTATGGAAATTTTTTCCACTATGAAGTGTTTGAGTTTTATATTTGACTTATGATTATGACACAATGTTTTAAGTTGTTTCCACATTTCTATGTTATGAATATCATGCTATATCATGCTTTATGATTCATGTTACTTTATGCATCATTGATATTCCTTGACTAACATGTATTATTATCTTCATGTTATTCCATTTTTACTCCCTTACTAGTATTTATAACTCTCCCCTTTATTATGTATTTCCCCCAGGATATCACATGCAGTTTTAAGCTCGAGCATGTTAAATAAGTTTTCAATAAAGATACTGTTTTTCATGTTTAAAGTTGTAATGCAATTTACCTAATTACAAAATACACTAGTATTCTCAATCTTTTGGGATGTATTGTCACGAACCATCCCGAGTCGACCCTGAATTGGTCACCCAGGACAGCTCGCGACAAGTCCCGAGAGGCGTTTTCGATCCTCTCGGGACGGAGACAAGCATCAAGGGCATAAATAGAGTACACAAGGGAATGATTTCACCCATATATAAACAATAAAACAAACAGAATAAATAAACGGACAACCCAAAATAAATTTATATAAAAATAGAACTAAACATTATTTATACAAGAAACTAAAATTAGAACTAAACCAACAAATCAACTGACCAAACCTGATAACCAACTAACTCCATGTGACACCGCTGGTCACTCTCCAAAAAAATGATCACATGTCTCCTAAGGCGATCAAACTCGTGCTAAAACCAGAACAAGGTCTAAAAACAGAAGAAGACTATAGGTGTGAGTATTAAAACTCAGTAGGTTATCCAGATATTCTATTCCCAATGAAATTATTTTAAAATAAAAGAAACATAAATTTATAGTTTTAAATACAATATATAAAAGTATGTTTTTCAAATGAGGTTCTATGCTACAATAAATATCAGAAAAAAACATGCATGTTTAATAAACAAAAATGCAAGTAACAATTTTTCAAAGCGGTGAAACACCAAAATGAAAATATTTTTCCAAAGGGATGCTTTAAATAATGTACACTTTAAAAAAAATAACACATACTACTGAATTTACCAACCAAAGACACCATATTCTGATAGTGAGTACAAAATATCCAATGAGCACAACTCACAGGAACACCCCTAGGCACTAGTTAGTTGTGAGCCCCAGGTACCTCGTATCTCGGTGAAAGTAACCATAATAAATATTTGTTCTCATGCACACGAGACACTATTAGGGAGCATAACCATAACCTAGTGGTCCCCCAACATCATCATAATCATTTTTTAGTTAGTTTTTTCATCGTCAATCTTGCTACATGAAATAGGGGCCAAACCCCACGGAATCA
Source organism: Viscum album (assembly GCA_963277665.1). Lineage (NCBI taxonomy): Eukaryota > Viridiplantae > Streptophyta > Magnoliopsida > Santalales > Viscaceae > Viscum > Viscum album. Next base: position 722,115,933 of record OY728122.1, on the reverse strand, counting down.
CTAGCATACTCGTACACATCCGCCCACCTAGATACCCAGGATTCCCTTTTGTGATCAATAAAGTTACACATATTATCAAATGAACTTTTCACATAAAAATTACATTACCAAACCATAATCACACAAACATCCTACAAACATGCTTCACATTTCTTTCACGAATCAATAAACCACTAAAAAGTTTCGTAAAACAATCTCAAGGAGTATAACAAGGCCTTGCACATAAAATCCATTCAAAAATGCTCTTTTAAGGCGAAAAAACCATCCATAACATATAAAACCAGATTTGGAAGCCCCACCAAAAATTAATAAATCAATTTCATGGACCATAAAATGGCCCCAAAAGATAGAACATAAAATATACATGGAAACCATTTTAAAAAAACAATTGCCAAACGGGCCTTTAAGGCTTTCTCAAAACTAACATTTGACGAAGGTATTCATTTCAATTTTATTAAGTATGTCTATAAACAATATTTAAATCAACAAAAAAACATTCATAAATCTCTTATAATACTCAGGTTACATATTCAAAACATAACCATTTTCATAAAGATGTGAAATCGTCCATTTTCAGGCAACTCGGGCCAATACATGTTGTAAACCCAAAACAAAAAGTTTGTAAAACCAAATACAAATTGGAAAGACATATAATGACCCAACCATTTTTCATTCTTCCAATACATTTATAAATCCAAACAAATAATTTTTAAATCACACTTAACACATAAAATCCAATCAGGCAATTTACCAAACACATGACATGCACTTTTAAACAAAACAATTTATTTTAAGAACTTAACAAGGAATAAAATAGCAACTACATGACATATTTTATTCAAGATTCTGAAACATGTTAAAAATACCATATACCTGGTTCAAAACCTCACAAAACAAGTGCAAAAGATAATGGAACATTTAAACAAACTTTTGGTGTGCACTCTCATGAAAAAACAACAATACCTTTTAAAAACAAGGCTTAAGCAACCATTTTGCACACCAATAAAATTATACAAAGTCTTGAAAACAATAATAAACATATATATCAGTTGAGGAAAATATTAAAATGATGAAACTTTAATGGTAAAGGTATTTGAAAGGGATATCCTACCTCAAATCCTTTCCGTAATGGAAACACACACCCAAAATTACCATCCGAGGGTTTACAAACCCTAAACCTATGACGACCAGAACCAAATGAATAAAGAACCCATAAAAAATCATGTAATAACAGAACCCTAAGTCTAACATGACTGGAAGAGATTATAAAACCAAGAAATAATGAAATGAGGAAGAAGATGAAGGATAAAGGAGAAGGAATCTCTCCTTTTTAACTAAAAAACTATTCGTATTCTATTAGATTTTCACCCCTAGATAAAAGGGAATGGATTGAAACTTATTTTAGAGACTCCTAAGGTCTGGAAGAACCAGTGAAAGAATATTTGTGGAAAAAAGAGTATGAATTTAGTTATTTATGAATGATAAAATTTACCTTGTCAATTCTGGATGATTTGAGAGACATTGAGAAAGTTTCCCCACTCTGCGAATATTATGAAATCCAAAGAGATCCGTTCGATAATGGGGGTGAGGATAGGGATATTGTCTTCGGGTGGGAGGTGATATCACCAAAAAATATTAAATATTTAATTATATATAAAATAAACAAATTATTTGTTTTAAAACTGGAAATGGGCCCATGGGCTGGCCCAATACCTAAATAACGAACAACAATTCACCATGATTATGAATTAATAAGGGGTCCAAAATGATATTTTGGTTTGAATATATCAGTGGAGGAAAATTATAAAGTATAATGGGTGAAATATGTTTTAAAAAAAAGGAGTTATAAAAGAAACAAATTTTGTTTTTAAAAATGGAAATGGGATCACGGTTGGCCCAAATCATGAAGTAAACACCCTTTCCCCAAAAACTCCTAAACAAGCAATGGGGAACCCAAATTAGGGTGATTAGACATAGATGAAACTTAAAAACTCAAAATTAATCTCACACAAGACCTATGAAAAGTATCCTGATTTCAAATGAACCAAATCAAAACAAAGACATGAAAAACCGGGTGTTAGAATTCTCTCCACCATTAAAGCTTTCCGCCCCTGGAAAGCCATAACCCTTTCCAGATAAAAGATAAACACCTAAGTATTCCTTATCAACATGATCCAACCTATCAATCTAGTGAAATATCATTTTCCATCAACATAACTTAATCTTCTTTCCCCAAAAAACACCAAATCACAACCACTTTGTGAAAATCAACAGAAAGGTCAAGCCACCACCTCCACAACCAAGCCAAGAACCTAATTATTGGGCATTCTACCAATGAAACAAACAACCACCCAAAATAAATAGAACTCAAGAAAACCAAGGAATATATGGGAGTACATAATGGACTCCCCAACATTAATAAACAACTAGCACTATACAAGTTCATAGGAGGAAAAATCAACATGACCTGTGGTGGGTCTCCCCACCATTAGAACCCAACTAGCAACGAAAAAACAAGAACACAACATTACCTCACTTTCACAAGTCCAAAAAAAGTCTCACACAACAACCCACCAACCCAAGTTAAGAGGGTTACAACATGAACATATAAACCACCCTCTCCAGAATGGAGGGGACAAAACTTATCCAACACTTTTAGCATAGATCTGGACCCCCACCACTCGGGGAGGGGAGGGAAGGGGACCCAATAATTTGGCCACTAGAACCACAAAAGAAACCAAGGAAATACCCAAAACTCTTCACCTATGAATAGGTAACACCATGACTGCACCTGATTTATAGAAGCCATCCACATAGGGACATTGATCGGAAAACCGCATCTATGAAGGAATAACCATAGACACTGTGTGAGGGGTCAGTCCACCACACTTGTTGTGACAAATAGAAATTCATAGTAATGAGGAACTATAATATAGATATAGAAACTAACTTAACAAAATTGTGGAGGCAAGAGTCGGGTCAAGTGCCCCACACCTCTGTAGATTTTCTAACTACGTGAAATGTTTCACTCTAAGGCCTATGGCTGGAGCCCTAAATCATAAAGCATCTGCTTCCCCGCAGTCAAGTGATAAGTAACACACCAATAAAAAAACTCCCTTTCTCAAAAAAACACTTTCCTATAAATAGGAACTCATATATATATATATATATCAAAATTATATCTCACTCAGAACAAGGAGTAGAATGGAAAAAGAATACGGCAGAATGCATCGACATCAACGGACACAACTGTTATGTCCACAAGAATTATCCCGAACTGGAAGCACTTTAAATCGATCCCAAACAACTCTATATTTAAAATAAAGGGATGAGGAATTATTTTAGGGGGTGGATATAGCTTGTGAAACATGATAAATAATCCTTAGGTTTGTCAATTGGAAATCGTTCAAACATAAAACTATCTGTGGTCACATCACATCATCCAAAACATCTTTAGAAACCCACTGAACATTACTCCAAAACCGAGCCACCAATAGGATCCCATCTCAAGATTCAACAAGAGTATGAATTCTAGATCATAAGGAATCATACTGAATAGAAAACAATTCTAAGACATGGTATAAACCATCCACATAACCGTCAGTTCAAAACAACCACCACAATTTTTCAGCTAAAAACACTTTCGAAAAAAACTAACTTGGTGGATTTTCACATTAACCAATGGTGTTTCATCAAGTATCACTTACATGAGCATTTAAGTGCCACCCCAGACACTCAAAAAACATGCCATATAGTCAATACTTACATATATCAATAAAACCATGCATGTGACAACCCATGAAAACACCAAAGGCTAAAACAAAACAACATCAATCCAAAAATCATGTACTATCAAAAGGAACACAAACCACCAAGTAAAAATGCTTTTAATATTCCAAAAAACAAACCACACTTCATCATGAACCATTTGATTAATAAAAACAATCCATTTCATTTAATAGTACTTACCAAAATAACCATTCTATTCCAAATATCCCTTTCCCATTTTTTTAAAAAAATTCAGCAAGGTTTCTTTTCATAATCAAACAACCACAAGGGACAAAACCCCTTTCCATAAATACACCAGTCACTCAAAACCGAATTTCCAAAACCTATTCATCAGATTCAAAAACTTTTCAACAGTAAAAAACACCCCATTTAAAATAATGTTTCAGAATTAATTTAAAATGATTCACACTTTCAAAACATTTTATTTCAACAAACCACAAGTTTAGATTAGGTAAAATCCAATACCATTAAATCATTTCCACTTCCTCCCCAAAATTTGTTTAAAAAAACACAACCTTCCCAAAACCATTCTTATATTTAATTTTTGAAAACCCATTTTCCACTTTTCTAAATCCAATCCTTCCTTTAAAACCCATTTCCATAATTCTCACACAAGGATTTTAAAAACAAAAATTCAGAATTCATGAAAGGTCAAATAAACCCACAAAATGGATCTAGTGTCAGTGGGTGACTTGACCATATGGTTGGAGACCATATGTCAAACACAACACCAACACATAGAGACTTATTAGGACCATGACCCGACTCCACATGGCTTACCAGGCCCTACGAGCTCACGAAGGCCATTAGTTAGAATCCCCTTATCATATCCCAACACCAAACAATCAACAAGAATAAAATACACTAATAAAACCAGAATTACCATGGAAACCCGAGGATTATAACAAGAAAGAGTTCGAGATGCTCTTCCCGCACTTACCCCTGAAGTACCAACAATCCTACTCCATCTACCTTGACATCCCCAAATAACAAGGGTGCTCTAAAAAGAATGGTCTGCTAAGAGCCAACCTCCTCTGATACCATTTTTTCACGAACTAGCATGAGTCGACCCTAAACCGGTCACCCAAGCCAGCCCATATAAAGTCTCGATAGGTGTTCTCAATCCTCTTGGGATAGAGAAAATCACCAAGGAAAGCAATAGAGTACACAAGGGAATGATTTCTCCCATATATAAACAATCAAAAAAACTACGGAAATATATGGACAACCCAAACTACATTTATATAAAAATAGAACTAAACATTATTTGTAAAAGAAACTAAAATTAGAACTAAACCAACAAATAAACTGACCAAACCTGAAAACTAACTAAATCAATGTGACACCTCTAGTCACTCTACAAAAAAATTATCACACGTCGCCCAAGGTGATCAAACTCATGCTAAAACCTACACAAGGGGTAAAAACAGAAGAAGACTATAGGTGGGATTATTAAAACTCAATAGGTTAGCCCAATATTCTATTCCCAATGAACTTATTTTAAAATAAAAGAAACATCAATTTATAGTTTTAAATACAATATATAAAAGTATGTTTTTCAAATGAGGTTCCATGCTATAATAATTATTAGACAAAAAAATGAATGTTTAATAAACAAAAATGCAAGTAACAATTTTTCAAAGAGGTGCCACATCAAAATGAAAATAGTTTTCCAGAGGGATGCTTTAAGGAATGTAAAATTTTAAGTAAATAACACACAATACTAAATTTACCAACTAAACACATCGTATGCCGGTATTGAGTACAAAATAGCCAATGGGCACAACTCACGAGAACACCCCTAGGCACTAGTTAGTTGTGAGCCCCAGGTACCTCGTATCTCGGTGAAAGTAACCATAATAAATATCCATTCTTGTGCACATGAGCCACTAGTAGGGATCATACCCATAACCTAGTGTTCCTTCAACATCATCATCATATTAGTTTAGTTAGTGTTGTCATCATCAATCTTGCTACGTGAAACAGGGGCCAAACCCCACGGAATCACTAGCATACTAGTACACGTCCACCCACCTAGATACCCAAGATTTCCTATAGTGCTCACTAAAGTTACACATATTATCAAATGCACTTTTCAAATAAATATTATATTAAAAAACCATAATCACACAAACATCCCACAAATATGCTTCACATTTCTTTCATGAATCAATAAACCACTAAAGAGTTTCTTAAAACAATCTCAAGGAGTATAACAAGGTCTTGCACATAAAATCCATTCAAAAATGCTATTTTAAAGAGAAAACCCATCCATAACATATCAACCCAGATTTGGAATCCCCAAAACCAATTGATAAATCAATTTCATGGACCATAAAATTCCCCCAAAAGATAGAACATAAAATACACATGGAAACCATTTAAAAAAATGCCAAACAGGCCTTTAAGAATTTCTCAAAACTAACATGTGACAAAGGTATGAATTTAAATTTTATTAAGGATGTGTATAAACACTATTTAAAGAAGAAAAACACATTCATAAATCTCTTATAATACTTAGGTTATATATTCTAAACATAACCATTTTCCTAAATATGTGAAACGGTCGATTTTCGGGAAACTCGGGCCAAAATATGTTGTAAACCGAAAACACATTTGTTTGTAAAACCAAATACAAATTGGAAAGCCATATATGGACCCAAAAATTCCATTTTTAATTATTATAATACATTTATAAATCCAAAAAAATAATTTTTAAATCACACTTAACACATAAAATCCAATCGGGCAATTTACCAAACACATGACATGCACTTTTAAACAAAACAATTTATTTTAAGAAATTAACAAGGAATAAGAAAAAAATTCAATGAAATATTTTATTAAAGATTCTGAAACATGTTAAAAATACCATATAACAGGTTCTCAACCACACAAAACAAGTTAAAAGATAACTGAACATTTAAACAAATACTTGGTGTGCATTTTCATGACAAAACAACAATACCTTTTAAAAAACAAGGCTTATGCAACCATTTTTTCACACTAAGAAAATTATATAAAGGCTTGAAAATAATAATAAACAAATATATCAGTTGAGGAAAATATTAAAATGATGAAACTTGAATGGTGAAGGCATGTTCAAGGGATATCCTACCTCAAATCCTTGCTGTAATGGAAACGCACAACCAAAAACACCATCTGAGGGTTTAAAAACACTAAACCTATGAGGACCAAACCCAAATGAATAAAAACCCCATAAAAAAATCATGTAATAACATAACCATAAGTCAAACAGGACTAGGGGAGATTATAAAACCAAGAAATAATGAAAGGAGGAAGAAGATGGAGGATAAAGGAGAAGGAATCTCACCTTTTCAACTAGAAAACTATTAGTATTCCATTAGATCTGCACCCTTAGATTAAAGTGAATGGCTTTAAAATTTTTGGGGAGACTCCTAAGGTTTTTACGAACCATGTAAAGAATATTGGTGGCAAAAATAGTATGAATTTAATTATTTATGAATGATACAATTTACCTTGTCAATTCTAGACGATTTGAGAGACATTGAGAATGTTTCCCCACTCTGTGAATATTATGAGCCCCAAAGAGGGAAAATCGTTAATGGGGGTGAGGATAGGGATATTGGAATATGGTGGGAGGTTAAATAAACTAAAAATATTGAATATCTAATTAGATATAGAATAAAAAAATTATGTTTTTTTTAAACTGGAAATGGGCCCATGGGCTGGCCCAATACCTAAATAAGTAACCCCAATTCACCATGATTATGAATTATTAAGAGGTCCAAAAGGATATTGTGGTTTGAATATATCATTGGAGGAAATTTATTAAGTGTAATGGGTGAAATAGTTTTTAAAACAAAGGATTTATAAAAGAAACAAATTTTGTTTTTAAAACTAGAAATGAGCTCACAGTTGGCCCAAATCATGAAGTAACCACCCTTTCTCCAAAAACTTCTAAACAAGCAACGGGGAACCCAAATTAGGGTGATTAGACATAGATGAAACATAAAAAATCAACATTAACATCACACAAGACCCAAGAAAATTACTGGGATTTCAAATTAACCGAATCAAAACAAAGACATGAAAAACTGTGTGTGACATGTATTAAGTGTAATTTTCTGTAATTGAATCGTGCATGAATGTAATAAAAAGAACAAGGTTGTTATATATGTTATTATAGGAATGTTTAGTTATTTATGGGATTAGGATTATAAAAATCTAGCGAAAGTCTTAAGTATAAGACAAATTATAAGAAAAATATCCCTAAATTTTGTTGAGTATATAGTAAGTGGTTTTTAATAAAATAAATCCCTATATGGATACAAATAAGTGGATGTGGCTATGGCACAAATATATCTTGGGGTAAAACCCAAAAACAATTCTTTGAGATAGACTCAAATGGGAACTGGTGCACAACAACAATCCTTTCTACACTCTTGGTTTGAAAATCCAGGGGGATATGCTTTGATAAATTCATAAGCTCAGTATGAACCATTATTAAGGGAACAAAAAAATCCCATAAGAATATATGTTAGGAAATAGAACATGGAAAACTTATATTGAAGCCTAGAAATTCATAAGTTATGGAAATAAATGTATTTTATAAGTTATCCATTTAATGTCATTGTATTCACATTTATGTGTTTAATAGTTTAAAATACATACCCCTTATTTTCCTTTTATTATATCCAATGACTAGTAACATGTGGAATCGGGATAACAATCAATGTGAAGATAAATTTAGTGACGATACTAATGAGATGCCTAATATGATGGTAGTGGTAATCAAAAACATTGTCATGATACTCTATTAGTTAACTCATGTTTTGAATAGAAACTTGGATCTAGAGGAACGTCCAACCCCCCCTCAGAAAGATCAAGTCATAATCAAGATATTGATGAGAAAAATGCCTCCTACTTTCAAAGGATCATCCAATCCCTCAATCACTAAAAAGTGGATAAACTCCATTGAGAAGATCTTCTCCATCCTTCAATGCTCCAACTAAGAGAAGGTTATTCTTTCTACTTATCATATGGAGGGTGAAGCTAATCAACTGCAGATATTGACAAAAAAATATAAATCCTATGGAAGAGATCGAGGCGGTGAGATTGAAGGATTTCTGGAAATTTTGTTTCGTAAATATTTTCCTTACACACTATTACTTAAGATTGAAAGAGATTTCTTTGATCGTAAGAAAAAATATGTTGAATCCATTAGAGTATATGAGGCAAACTTCATAAGGCTTGAATGATATGCCTCTAGATTTGTCGTTAACCCTAAATTCAAGGTTGGATGCTTCTTTGGTGGGATAAAACCTAGCCTATGGAAGGCCCTAGTGATCTGTGACTTTGATAGATTTGAGGAAATTGTATGATGTGTCCTCAAAGTCAAAATAGAGATCTATGAATCTCAGGGGTATCATGGGTATAAAAAGAAAAAGGTAGAGTCATGTTATAGATGTTTGATAGAGAGATCTAAAGGTGCCAAGAAATTTCAAAATCCCACATACCAAAGGTGAAAAAAGAAGAACCCTGGAAATTTATTGATGGGGATGAGGAAATGATTTAGGTAATGGAAAGAAGGGAACTTAGCCAGTGATTACCGGTAAGAAAAACCTGCTATTGCGATGAAGGAAAAAAAATTTCTAGTAAACCCTTTGTGTATTGTTTGTTGCTATAACTACAAGGAACGTGGAAATTTCTCAAACTAATGCACTAAGACAAGGGTTTTTGGAGGCAACCAACAAACTCTAAGGTAGAAAGGGAGAGCTTCTCCATCACAACTATCGAAGTGAATCCCAAAAACGAAGTGGTGATAGGTAAACTAATTATTCATTCAAGAATAGAAAACATAGTTTTTGATTTTGGTTCTACGCATTCCTTCATATCACAAATGTTTAGTAGAACTATTTAATCACCATCACAATGCTTGGAAGTTGAGTTATCAGTGAAAATAAAAAAATGGAGAAATTATTGCATCCCATGTATATAACTCATCCCCTTTTACAATTTTTGGGATGAACTTCCCAAAGAATATTTTCAAACTCCCTTTGTTGGAATTTGATGCAATTCTAGGCATGGATTGGATTTACATATATAGAGCCAACATAAATTTCCATGATAATGAAATCACTCTCTGTATTTCAAATTGTCCACCGATTCTATACAAATTCAAGGAGATAGATAAACTTTCTTTAGCACCATCAACTCAAGAATAGATATTATTTCCCTATGAGAAAGAGTTTTTAGATCAAATGATTGATTAGAAGGAAATAATCAACCTCGAAGACATGAAAATTGAGAGGTAATGCATTGATGTGTTTCTTGAGGAATCTTCTAGCCTTCATCCTATGCAAGAGATCAATTTTTCAATCAAGATCATGCGTGAGGTGTTACCATTATCCAAGACTCTGTATAGAATAGATTTTTTTGAACATGAGGACATGAATAAAAAACTACATGAGAATCTGGATAAAGGTTTCATATACCCAAGTGCTTCATCTTGAGGTGCACTAGTCCTATTTTTTAAGAAGAAGGATGGATCAATGCACCTTTGAATTGATTATCATGAGAACAACAAGATCACAATAAAAAAAAGTATCCTATACCATTGAATAATTACTTGTTTGATCAGCTACCTGGAGAAATATAATTTTCCAAGGTGGATCTAAAGTTAGGATATTACTATATTATGGTGAAGATGGAGGATATCCCCAAGACTACTTTTCATAAAAGGTACGGGCACTATGAATTCATAGTAATACCTTTCAGACTTACTAATGATCTAGAAATATTCATGGTCTTGATGAATAGAGTCTGTAGAGATTACCACGACAAATTTTTTTGGTAGTATTTATTGATAATATTATTATATACTGAAAAATTAAGGAGTATTAGGAACATTTAATTACTGTGCTAAAGACCTTGAAAAAGGAAAAGTTTTATGCTAAGTACAACAAATGTGAGTACTCATAGAAGGGAAGTCACTTTCTTGGGGCATATCATCACAAGAAATGAGATATCTATAGACCCCTCAAAGAATGAGGCAATTGAAGGATGGCCAATGGAAACATATATGATATATATTCTTAGTTTCATTGGATTAGTTGGGTATTTTCATCAATTTGCGAGAAATATCTTATGATTTTCAAACCCTCTAACCAAGATAAATCGGCAGGGAGTCAAGTTTTCTTGGAATGATGAATGTGAAGAGAGATTCAAGGATTTGAAAAGGAAAATTATCACCATGCTCGTGATCACAATACCCATGACTAAAGATATTTTTGTGGTATTCAATGATGCTTTGAAGAAGGTAATTTGTTGTGTGTTGATGAAAAATTAAAAATTCATTGCCTATGCTTCAAAGAAGTTGAAAGTTCATGAGAAGAACTATCCAAAACATGATATGGAGTTGGATATCGTGATCTTCACTTTGAAAATTTAGTGGAGTTAACTCTTTGGGTAGAAATATGAAATATATACAGATCACAAAAGCCTCAAGTATATATTCACATAGAAAGAGTTGAATATGAACCAACAAATATGGTTAGAGATGATCAAAGACTATGACTGCTCAATTCACTACCATATAGGAAAAGTGAATAAAGTGGAAGACTCTCTATGTAGGAAGGATCTAGCAACTCTTTCATTGTTGATAATTGAGAAGGATTCGATATTTTTATACTTGAATAGTATGGACATGGGAATCATAATAGATGGAACATCATCAATCCTTTCACAAATGATTACTCAACCATCTCTTCTGGAGAGGTTAAAGGATACTCAAAGGGATGATGTGGGAATTTATATGAAAGTGGAAACTATAAAGAAAGGTAAATCCTCAGAGTTCAATGTTTATAAATAAGGTGATGTAAGATTTGTTTCAAGACTACGTGTACCATCAAACCCTAAGTTAAAGAAGGAGCTATTGGATTATGCACACAATTGAACATTCTATATCCATCCTGGAAGCACAAATATGTATCAAGATCATCGGGAACACTATTGGTAGGAAGATATTAATAAAGAGATTGTAGAATATACATCAAGATATCTTGTATGTTAGTAAGTGAAGGTAGAAAGGAAAAAATCTAAGGAGATGATGAAAAAATTTCCCTTACCTACATGGAAATGAGAAAACATCACCATGGAATTTGTCACCAAGCTTCCTAAGAAATCTAGAGGAATCAATTCTACCTGGGTTGTGGTGGATCATATTACAAAGACTGCATAATTCATTGCTATTTGATAGGATTTCTCATTGGATCAAATTTTACAAATATACATCAGATAAGTGGTGAGCCTGCATGGTGTACCACTATCAATTGTATTTGATCAAGATCTAACACTGCAAGAAAACCGCCGCGAAAAAACCGCCGCTAAACGACAAAATTTTATTTTATTTTATTTAAATTTTATTCGATGATTAGCGGCGGTTTCAGTAAAACCGCCGCGAAATGAAATGAAAAAATAAAAAAACACAAGAAACCCTGAAATCACTAAAACGACCATAACTTTTGATCCGGGCATCCGTTGAAGTGACACGACCAGTCAAATCGAAGCTAATGAAGAGATATAGAGGCACATATAATCAAAACCATGAGACGGTCTAAGGTAAGGAAGATATTAGAGTTATAAGAAAGTTAAAAAAAGTTCTCCAACTTCAAACGACCATAACTTTCGATCCGGGTGTCCGTTTGGGCTCTACCACATATCAAATCGAAGCCAGCGAAGAGATCTACGCACTAAATTTATAGAAGCATGATTTTGTCATGTTTTTCAACCCCAAAAACCCCTCCGAAGGCCTCCAAAACCCTGTTTCCGTCACCGGTGTCCCGTCGAACTTGTCTTCAAACGGACCTAACTTTCGATCCGCGTGTCAGTTCGGCCTCCTCCACCTACCAAATCATAGCTCGTTCCATGAGCTTCAGTTTGACTGGTCGCGGTGGCCACATGCACTCCTAGATCATATGTTATGGTCTTTTTAGTGGGTATCGGGTTTGTTATATTTTTCAATGCCTCGTTTCTAGCAACCGTTCCCCATCATCTTTTTTTAAATGGTCATAACTTCCGATCCGCCTGTCCATTCAGACACATTCACCTTTCAGGTCGAAGATCGTTTCAGGATCTTTGATTTTTCAGGTCGCGGATCTAAAACGGACTCTCGGATCATAAGTTATCTCCGTTAATGTGAGTCCAATGTTTTTGTCTTTTTATGACCGTTTTGACGGGTTTTAACGGTAACTCTATTTATTACTGTTTATTTGGGTTTCCATGACTTGTTATCTTTATCAATGGTTTTTTTGTGGGTTATTATGATGATTATGTTGAATTATTAAGGAGTTTTCCAGAGTTGTCACGAGTTTTCACACGTTCTCATTCTTTCTAATGCCTCATTCTTCATATGCTTCTCCATCCCCTTTCATGCGTTTTCATGATTTTTCATCCCTCATCACGTCTTTTCATACTTTTTCATGTGTTTCCTTTATTATTTATTATTTATTATTTATAATATACTTTAATTTATTTATTATCTTATTTCTAACATGTTATTTATTATTTATTATTTATTATTTATTATTTATTCTTTATTCTTTATATTTATTAATTATTTATGTTTATTTATAATTTATAATTTATAATTTATATTTATTTATTAGTTATTATTTATTATTTATTATTTATTATTTATATTTATTTATAATTTATTATTTATTATTTATTATTTATTATTTATTATTTATTATTTATTATTTATTATTTATATTTATTTATTATTTATTATTTCTTATTTATTATTTATTATTTCTTATTTATTATTTATTATTTATTATTTATTATTTATTATTTATATTTATTTACCATTTATATTTATTTATTATTTATTATTTATTATTTATATTTATTTATTATTTATTATTTATTATTTATTATTTATTATTTATATTTATTTATTATTTATTATTTATTATTTATTATTTATTATTTCCTATTTATTATTTATTATTTATTATTTAAATTTATTTATCATTTATATTTATTTATTATTTATTATTTATTATTTATATTTATTATTTATATTTATTATTTATATTTATTTATTATTTATTATTTATTATTTATTATTTATATTTATTTATTTAATATATAATATATAATATATAATATATAATATATAATATTTAATATTTAATATTTAATATTTAATATTTAATATTTAATATTAAATATTTAATATTTTAATATTTATTATTTATCCTTTATATTTATTAATTAATTATGTTTATTTATTATTTATTATTTATTATTTATATTTATTTATTAGTTATTATTTATTACTTATTATTTATTATTTATTATTTATTATTTATTATTTATATTTATTTATTTAATATTTAATATTTAATATTTAATATTTAATATTTATTATTTATTATTTATTATTCCTTATTGATTATTCATTATTGATTATTGATTATTGATTATTGATTATTGATTATTGATTATTGATTATTGATTATTTATTTATTATTTATTATTTATATTTATTTATTATTTATATTTATTTATTATTTATTATTTATTATTTATTATTTATTATTTATTATTTATTATTTATTATTTATTATTTAATATTTATATTTATTTATTTAATATTTAATATTTAATATTTAATATTTAATATTTAATATTTAATATTTATTATTCATTATTGATTATTGATTATTGATTATTGATTATTGATTATTGATTGTTAATTATTAATTATTTATTATTAATTATTAATTATTTATTATTTATTATTTATATTTATTTATTAGTTATTATTTATCAGTTATTATTTTTTATGTATTATTTTTTATTTTTTATATATATGTATTTATTATTTATTATTTATTATTTATATTTATTTATATTTATTTATTATTTATTATTTATTATTTATTTATTATTTATTATTTATATTTATTTATTATTTATTATTTATTATTTATTATTTATTATTTATATTGATTTATTATTTATTATTTATTATTTTATATTTTATATTAATATTTATTTATTTAATATTTAATATTTAATATTTAATATTTATTATTCATTATTGATTATTGATTATTGATTATTGATTATTGATTATTGATTATTTATTATTTATATCTATTATTTATTATTTATTATTTATTATTTATTATTTATCTTTATTTATTATTTATTATTTATTATTTATTATTTATTATTTATTATTTATATTTATATTTATTTATTATTTATATTTATTTATTATTTATTATTTATATTTATTTATTATTTATTATTTATTATTTATAATTTATTATTTATACTTATTTATGAGTTATTATTTATTATTTATTAGTTATTATTTATTATTTATTATTTATTATTTATTATTTAATATTTAATATTTATTATTTATATTTTATTATTCATTATTGATTATTGATTATTGATTATTTATTATTGATTATTGATTATTGATTATTGATTATTGATTATTGATTATTGATTATTGATTATTTATTATTTATTAGTTATTATTTATAATTATTATTTATTATTTATTATTTATTATTTATTATTTATTATTTATTATTTATTATTTATTATTTATTATTTATTATTTTTTATTTATATCTATTATGTATTTATTATTTATTATTTATTATTCCTTATTTATTATTTATTATTATCGAGTTTATATCTATTATTTATGTATTATTTGTTTTTTCAATTAATATATATAAGTATATTAAATTTTGTTTATTAACCACATGGCGAGCTTGCTCGAGTGGTAAAGTCTTTGAAAAATATGCAAGAGGTTAGGGGTTCAAATCTCACCAAACGCAGAATTTCTTTATATTGCATGGGCATGCATGGGCATGCATGGATAAATAAAGTAAATAAAATAATATGATGTCCAACATGATCTAAATACTAAGTTAAACTTCAGTATAACCTATCACTTCCAAATTGATGTCCAATATGAGAAGACTATCCAGACACTTGAGCATATTGGGAGAGAATTATTAATGAACTTAAAAGGAGGATGGGATCAACATCTTCCTCTCATTGAGTTATCTTACAACAACAATATCTACTCAATCATCCAAATGTATCCCTATGAAGACCTTTATGGGAAAATATGCAGAACACCTGCATGCTGGGATGAAATTGGGGAATTAAAACTACTAGGTGTTGAAATAGTCGAGGAAATAGTGGAGAATGTTAAGACCGTTCAGCAGTATTTCAAGGCTGTTCAGAGTCGACTGAAGAGATATGCTGACAATAATTGATGAGACCTATAGTCTGATGTTAGAGACATGGTATTCCTATGCATATATCTATGGAATAAAGTGATGATATTTTGGAAGAATAAAATCGTAGTCCCAGATACATTGATCCATTGAGATCCTTGATCATATCATAGCGATGGCCTACTGACTAGATACTCACAACACTTACATGAATGTAAAGTGTTGGAAATCAATAGTTTGATTATACACACCTAATGTGTGGTTGATCTAATTATATAATATCATTTTTCATCATGAGTAGACAGTAATAAATATGTTTCCCTTGAAGAAGAAAATGAATTGGTGAAAAACGTTATAACTTTTTAGATATTTTCCCAAAAGTGATTCTAGTACCAAAAAAATTCTGATTTCTCTTTCAATGTTTTTGATAATATATTTAATTTTTTGAATGCTTTCAAAACTCATCAATGAAAATGGATTGTGATATATGTTTACATCACTAAAATTTGACAAAATTATTATAGGAAACTTATGAAATGTTCAACATATAAAATTTTGGATTGATTATCCAAACTACTAATACTATAGAATATTGATGATCATATTATAAAAATATTATTACTTGTATATTTGGATATTTATATATGAATCCCATAAGGGTTAAAAATTACTAACGTATATTTAAAATTAAGAAAGTCTCATCCAATCGGAAATATTATTAGGTGAACTGAATAAGATGTATTTTATGTATCCATATTATGCTATATAAGAAAATAATTGAATTTATCATTGCATGGTTTGTATGGATCATTGTATTAATCATATTATTAATATGTTTCTAAAAACATATAAACTCTTTAAGAGTTTTTTGGAATGAATAACGTATTTGATCATGAAATTTCATGGAATGATCTTGTATTTATAATTAATCATACTGAAGATGAAATATTAAATTTTTGAATGGTTTTACCCTTAATGTATAATAACAAATCTTTCTTCCATA
The DNA here is from genome assembly GCA_963277665.1 of Viscum album. Taxonomy (NCBI): domain Eukaryota; kingdom Viridiplantae; phylum Streptophyta; class Magnoliopsida; order Santalales; family Viscaceae; genus Viscum; species Viscum album. The sequence goes on along the minus strand of OY728122.1, from coordinate 722,098,875 downwards.
AGATATATATTTCATACATGTGTGATCTATGAGGAAATTACTTATCCCAAAAGGATTAAATATAAATGTAAATTTTATTTATCCTTAAAGGGCATGTATGTAAATGTTCATATGTACCTTGGAAATGATAATAAATCATATTATGATGTAGTGTAATGTTCTTCCCTTTTCATTGAAATATAAAGGGAACAAATTATTATTATTCCAAAATTGAAAACCTAATGTTTTGGTTATAAATTGATCAGGGAGATTCTATGAGTTAAATTATGTTGTGATGATTATTATGAGTGGGAGATATAACCATTGTACTCTTTTTTTACCTTAGTCATGTTTTCCCATTGGGTTTTCATGATAAGGATTTTAACGAGGCAACACTCTTGGGTCTTGATGTTATTTTACTCTTTTTCACAAATCAAGGGTTTCCCCCTAAATGGGGTTTCCTTGACGAGTTTTTAATTGAGGCAATCATACATCAAAATAGATATCCAAGGTATTTATAAATTATTATGTATATCTATAATTAATGGAAACATTTGGACTTCCCAGTGAGTTATAATAATCAATGAGACCATTCCTTATTACCTATGGTCTTATTCCTATTTCCTGAAGATATAACTAAATAATAATATAAGTTTATGTCCCAAATTAAAAATTAAATGATTTAATTTGGGGGATTTGGGAACACTGCACTCATTTTCACTTCATGTTTTTCCGAATGGGTTTTCTTCATAAGGTTTTTAATAAGGTAGCATGACATGTAATTAAATTAGATTAACTTCACTAATTTTTCCCAAAGGGATATTTAGGTGAATACTATATAATATTCTATGAAATTATAACATCTAGGGTAGAGTGTTTTTAATAATTACTAAATGGATTTCCTATTTTTGATAACAATGATGACTCTAAAATTCCAAATAAATTTCCATCATAATGTCCAACTATCCATATTTTTTGACCATTAGAACAGCCGTTGGATTAGATATTGTAGGGATTAATCTCAACCATTAGATCATATTACATGTACTCTATATATATGATGATATGTTAATGAAACGGTATGAAATTTTGGCCCTATATTATTTTCTTTTCTTTACTTCATGTATTTCTCTTGTATTTTTATTTCTATTTATCGTTTCCATCGTCATATGAAAAATTTATGCCCTATTCATCAATGATGTTATTCTTCTACAATTGGTCTTTCATTTCCATTTTATAAATTCATCAAAGTTTTAATCAAAGTTTGATCGATTTCATAACTATAACTACTTAATTGTATTTTCATGACAAAAATTAAACTTTGGAGCATCAATTAACATAATTATATAATTGTGTTTTAGTTATATCAATTAAAATGATTATCTAATTGTGTCATAAATAAATCAATTAATATAATTATTTAATTATGTTTCCATGACATCAATTAATATAGTTATTTAATTGTATATTTGTGATATCATTTAGTATACTTATTTAAATATTTCTTTTCTCCTCTTAATGATAGATTTTTTTCTTAATTTAAATGTTTCGTATTTATTTTTTGATCTAAATATTTTCATAAATTAAATTAAAATCATGAATTTTCATGTAAATGTTTTTATTATGATCGTATTATAAATCATTAGATGTAATTCAACAATATTCACATGAAATATGAGAATATAATTACATATTTTACTGGTAATGTGTTTTATATAGAATAAATTTTAATCAAATCATCTCTATATAAAAATTTAATTATAAAAAAAATTGGACTACTAACCTTTTATAAGAACATTATACTGTTATGGGAATGTTTTAGCTCACCATTATAGTGCAAATTTTTTAATAATTTTCTGCATAAATTTATAATAAGTTATAACCATAAAAACATTTTTTTATTTCAATATATATTAATTTTTTTGATATGTTAATGATATATCAATTTCATTCGGTTCTATCACCACTTCTAACATGTTTTCCACCACTTTTAGGATGGTATCCAAATAGAAAAAATATTTTTAATTCGAAAACATAATAATAAAACTACTACAAAACCCCCTAAAATTGGTCCTAAAATTTATATTGTCAGCACTAAAATAGAATAATGATAACAAAGATGACAAATTTTATCAAGATAAAAAAGGGATAATAAAATCAACGTCTATCAACATTAAAAAATCACTTATAAATATGTATTTTATCAATATAAATTGATATATATTTTATCATCACTTTTCTATAACTGGTAACAGCCTATTAGATGCTTCAGATCCTCTATAGACTTATGCAATAGCTCTAAAATTCCCCTAACACATAAAAAAATTTATATAATAAAATTTACAGAAAATATTATAGTAAAAATATTAAAATAAACCAATATTACATCTTAAAAAAAACACAATCCAAAATATTAAAAATAAATATAATTAATGCACTGCATATTACCTTACATCATATTAAACATAAAAAAAATCAAAACATAAAAAATTATCAAATTACACCATCATTAAATTTACATTATATCATCAATTCAATTCAATTATTACATAAAAAAACTAGTAAAAAATAATTACATTGATTTAAAATTTAATTACAATAAAAAATAATTACAACCAATATGAAAGTAAAATTCCTTTTACAAGCTTTCTATAACAAACAAATCAACCTCCTAAAAAATGAAGTTCTTGGAATAAAAAAATGTTTTTTTGGTAACAATAAATAAAAATTAAAAGAAATTGTAATTATAATGTTATATAATCCCTGATAAATTTTAAACAACACTTTTGATAAAAAAAACATTCACATATACCGAAAAATTCAAGTATTAGATTGATGTACAATTAATTAGTATAGAGAAAACAAGACAAGAAGTTTATTTTCATGAGTTTTTAAGCCAATTCAAACCTTTTTACTTGGTTATAACCCATACAAATATTTTTTTTCATTTATTAATAATTATTTCTAATATGAAACCATACTTTTCATAATACCATTTAATATGGAAATTATATTACTGAGTGGTTCATTCATATAGATCAAAAATTAATCGAGGACCATTTCCCTATGTTTTAAAATCAATATGAACTCATCTTGTTGGTTTTGGCCCCTTGACTGGTGATATGTCATGTTCATAAAAATAAAAATGTGAAATGATTATTTGGAATGTATTAATAAATTTGAGCATTAAATTGACACATGGATAATTATTATAAATCTAAAATGATTTTTGGATCAACCTAATATGTTTTTATAGTAACATGAACTATTTTTTTTTTCAGTTTTAACCCATTTTCGGTGACCTAGAATATTAATAATAATATGAAGTTCAAAATTTTTTTTAATCATTCTTGAAAATTCCAGTATTTTATTGATGTGTGTTGGATTCCTAAAGATATGAAAAGACATTAATATTATTTTCCAATTTTTTTTGAACAAATCTAAACCTATTTTCTCAGTTTTACCTCTACACATGTGATATTCCATTTATTAATGAGTTTTAATAATTTGAAATCACATTTTCCATTCTATTGAGAAATAAAGACATACAATTGATGTGTGGTTGACCCCTACATATAAAAAATGATTTGAGAATAGTTTTACTATGTTTCAATTCCAATATGAACTCACCTATTTGATTTTTACCCCTTGATGAGTGATGTATCATTTTAATAAATAACAATATTGAAATTTTACATTGGATTAAACATAGAAATCAAAGATTTAGATTGATACTTGTTAGATTCCCATAAACCCCAAATGACCACAATATCATTTTCCTTAGTTTTCATGTTAATTCAAGGTCATTTTCTCAGTTTTTAGTCATTTATGGGTGATATGTCATTTTAATAAAAATATAAAGGTAAAATGGTTTTTTGGATCAAACCATGCAATACATGAATCAAATTTATTCTTTATTGATTCATATATATAAAAAATAATTTGAGGGTCATTTTACTAAGTTTTTACGTCAATATAAGGTCATATTCTCGGTTTTGACCCCATGATATGCGAATGTCATTTTAATAAAAATAAAAAGATGAAATGGTACTGTGGATCATACTGAGAAATATGAGAATCATATTGACGCCCAATAAATTACTACAAACCAATAATTTCCCAAATATCACTCTATTAAGTTTCTATAAAATAAAAAATCATTTTCTATGTTTAGACCCCTTTTAGGTGATTTGTTACTTTGAAAATAATGTGATGGTGAAATGACACATTTGATAATTCCAATCAATTTATTTAATATATTGATGTGTGGTTGATCCCAATAGAACATAAATCGATCAAAGATCAATGTCCAAAGTTTTCATGCCAATCCAAGCTTCTTTTCTCAATTATAAGTGCTATAAAATTTATTTTTCATTTATTAGTAAGTATTAACAATATAAATTCATACCTTACATCATATCATTAAATCTAGGCATAAGATTGATAAAAAATTTATTTATATAGATACCAAATGATTTTAGCATCACTGTCCTAAAGTTTCACATTAGATTGATTCAAAGTTGATTACCATCATATTATGTGAATTGGAAATGTTATTGCTATTGGAATTCTTTGATATGATAGTTCACATGATGGTTCACTTGGTAATAGATATTCGAATATGTGGTCCTAAAAATTATAGATTGATGTACCCCATTAAAAAATATATAACGATTTTAAAAGGGCATGTAAAAAATCAAAGTCATCCAGAAGGTTTTATTATAGAGTGATAGGTTGTTGAGGAATCCACTAAATTATATAATTACCACCTTGATGGTGTGGAAAGAATTGGTCTACCAAAATCTAATCACACTATTCATCTTTTGGGTGAATTAATTACTAGAATAGATGTTGTCACAATCACTATTACAGTTTGGGAGTAGGCCCACTTTTACATTTTGTATAACAGTTTAGAGGATTCCACATTTTTTGAAACCTAATTTTTTTTTGAATTTGAATCCATTAAGGGAAGAAATCGGGATTTAAAATACACAAAATAAATAGTTTATAGTATGGTTTAAAGACATCATTTTTAAGGAGTTAGATGAAAATTTGGATTGAATTTCAGAATAAATTTAATTTCTTTCTAGATGACCAAATGTTCTTATATTATCTTATATTTGTTATATAATTAATTTTTATAATTTATATACAAATAAAAATGAAAAATGTGTCACCATAAAAAATTGTGGACATACACTTGTGGTAGAAGAAATGCATGTATCTGGTACAAAGAAAAAAAATCCAATTTATGTTAATATTTCATACTTTGGAATCAGAAAAAAATATTTGAGTTGTATTATACAACATTCTAAGTGACGGTTTTTCAATGAAAGTGGGTTAATAATAACTATGTTGTTAAAATTAATGAATTGGGATTCATGATTGTGGATTTAATTAAGTAAGAGTATAAAGACGAACCATTTATAATGGAATAATAGGTAGTGAAAATATTTTATATTCCAGATCCCACAAACTAAAATGTTTAATTATTCAGTTATTGACCAAAACTGTAACATCTCTGACCCGGAAGCCACTAAACCGGTGCTCCGAGCCAGGTGGTTACATGACCTTAAGCACGCCTCCCTGTATGCCAAATGAAACCGACTAGCAGAGGGGGTCTATGGAGTCAAGTGGGGAGACTATACCCCCTTATTATCAGAGTAAGCCACAACAGAAATAAACCAAATAGCAAAAACAATAACCAATAAGCACATAACATGTATAACATCAATTTCCAATAATAATTATGCCATGTCATACAACAAGTACCAAAGTGGACACAACCCCAAAATAAAGACAATGACCAAAATCCCCAAAATAGTCCTGACTCCAAGTCCGGATCCTCCACCAACTGATACCCATGTCCACTCAGTTATCCATCAAGGACCCTTGCCCTTGTCCTGACCTGTAAACATGAAGTCTGCTCTGGTACCGAATGGCGTCCCGAGTAGGGTGTGAGTACAACTCAGTAGGCCACCACCAATGGTGTCTAGGAAATACCCAGTTTAAACAGGCAGTGCATGCGAAAGGAAAATTAATGAGAAATTCCAAGTAATTATTTATGGTGCCATCAACTAGTTTAGAGCCAAGCCATTGCCACTTCAATTAACATTTATTTCACACCCATTATCACCATTTACCATTTCATCACATTTCCATGGGTTAATCACATACTTTATGTTACATGGGTCTAAGGCCAACAATCACATGCAAGAGGGTAAACACATCGTTATCCGATATCACTAGGACTAACCCCTCATAGAAACCATAACCTCACCTTGAAGCCTCAGTCCAGGTGGATGCAACCATTAGGAGAATAGACCCTCACTCCCATTTCCTAACCCGTGCATTTAGGGTGGAGTTTAGAACCCCAGTCTTCGCTTGACCCATGGGCGTAGATCCTGAAGTCCTACCCCACTCTACGAAGCCATGTGAACATGCTTATATATAAGTAACAATCAACCATGAAAACCATTGCCCTTCGGCAAACACTATTCACCACAACCCACATGGGAAACCACATCATGCCTTAACCCATTAACACATTACCATTTCACATCATTTAACCATTCACCCAATTCCCATGTGTTATGCCTATCTCACTAAGCATTCAACATTAAACCCATAATCTATCCCATTATGGTCTTTAATCACTTTACACATTAACCCATCTAACCCATTCATCATTCTCATGAATCACCCATTTAGCCCATTCCACTTTAACCCTTAGGTTATTTCCAAGTCTAGGTGCATCACCTAACTTCTATTCCAAGTTCAACCAATCATGCCAAAATATTTATCGAGGGCTCTACAATTTATTACAATAAGGTCACTTGTTTAATAACAATCCCGAAAACCTGGGAAAAGCCAACACATCTCATGGATGACCCTAATTAGGTCAAGACAATACCAACACATCCCACGGGGATCGTGAGGGTTCCCATTTACCATTTTAAACACCAATATGACCAAACATTCCTAGGTTATTGAAAACTTAACCAAGGGAAACAATAACACAAGTAAACATGCACAAAAACCCTAAATAACCATGGGATATAACTTGTAGACCACCTACCTCGAAACCGCGGTTGAACACACCCTCAATAGAGTCCTTAGTACTCGATCCAACCAAAATTTTAAGATTCAACCTAAAACACACCCAAAGGATAGGGTTTTAGAGCTTCGGAATGAGAGGGAGAGAAGGTATTATCCCTAAACCAAAAAGAGAACCGATGATGAGGTTTGTCTTACTCGGAGCTTCAATCCGCAACCAACGGCACCAAAAATGACTTAGAATCGAAGGAGTTTGATCTCTTGAAGTCCTTTTTAGTTTTGGTTTGTATCTAGGGTGAAGAGGGGGAAATGGGAGGAAAATCTTGAGTTGGGTTTAAAAATCCCGGCGTGGAAATTTTGTAATTTTTCCAAGTTTTAAGTGGCTGCACGGTTTGTCTTCACGGTTTGGGAAACCGTGCGCAAACCGTGCACATGACACTACCTAGAGGAGGAAGAGTCACACAGTTTAGCCGCACAGTTTGGAAAATTGTGCGCAAACTATGATCTCTCTTCTGTCCAGAGGAGGGAGGGTCACACGGTTTCACCTAGGTAGGCCGCACGGTTTGGGTGACCGTGCGCAGGCCACGCGCCTTGGTTTGCTCTGCCCAGACTTCCCTTCTTCCATGCCCCGATCCCCCGAAACACCCCCAAGGACTCTCACAATTTCAAGAAACCTTTTAAAGTCCCAAAATAAAGGGTTTAACCCAGAACACAACAAAAACATACCTTTCCAAAAACCGGGATCTTAAAACCTCCCCACCTTATAACGGCTCGTCCTCGAGCCGAGGTTCCAAACCTCATTGATCCACCGAGGAGAAGAGTTCGTCCACTGAGCACGCATTTTCGATTCTCGGTCCCAAGTTTCTTCTTGAACATTCCCAAGATGCCATAGTACTCGCACTAATGACACAACCTTTCCCCGCAAGACCTTCTCACTATGATCCACCATACAAACCATATGCTCCTCAAAGGATGCATCAACCTCAAGCTCCACATCCTCAACATCAACCACTTGATATGAGTCAGGGTTATACCGTCGAAGCTGCGACACATCAAACACATCATGTATCCCACCATACCGCTGTGGAAGAGCCAATCAGTATGCCACAGGTTCGATCCTACCCACAATCTCAAAAGGTCCCACATACCTAGGTGCTAACTTACCCTACTTCTGAATCCATCGGTGACCCAACCTTGGAAAAACCCGAAGGAACACTTTATCACCCACCCCAAACTCAAGAGGTATACACCTACGATATTCATACGACTTCTGCCTACTCTGAGCCGTAGCTATCCGCTTCCTGATCAACTTAACTCTCTCAGAAGTCTCCTGCACGAGACTTGGCCCCAACAACTCAGATTCACCAGCCTATAGCCAACACAATAGAGATTTACATGGTCTCCCATAAAGAACCCCAAATGGTTCCATCTGAATCGTAGCTTGAAAACTATTTTTTTATGCAAACTAAACTAACGATAGGTGTCTCTTCCAAGAACCACCAAATTCCAAGACACAAGATCTTAACATGTCTTCCAATACTTGGATTGTACATTCCGACTGCCCGTCCGTATGCAGGTGGAAATCTGTACTCAAAATCACCTGCGTACTAAGCTCCTTCTGCAACCCTTGCTAGAAACGCGAGGTGAAATGCAGATCTCGGTCCGAAACTATGGTACATAAAACACCTTGAAACCGCAATATTTACCGAACATATAGCTCACCCAACTGATCAATGGTATAAGTCTCCTGAATCGGTAAGAAATGAGCCACTTTCATTAACCGATGCACAACCACCCAGATTGCATCATTATTTCTTGGCATCCTCAGAAGCCCCATGACAAAATCCATCCTTACATCATCCCACTTCCATTCTGGAATGGGAAATGGATGCAACAAACTACCTGGGCGTTGATGCTCGGCCTTCACCTACTGACAGGTAAGACACCATGACACAAAGCTCGCAACTTCCTTCTTCATTACAGGACACCAAAACTGCATTCAGAGATCACGATACATCTTGGTCAGACCAGGATTCACTTCCCACTTCGATGCATAGAACTCACGCATCAACGCTTTCCGCTTACATTCTGGCACAACCACACGATCACGAACGCAAACAACACCATCCTCACTGACGGCCCATCCAGAAGGTAGCTCCCCACGTTTAAGATTTTCCTTCATGATAAAACACTCCGGATCATCAATCTGACTTTCCTTAACATGACTCAAAATCATTTACTCCATCGTTAAAGAAGCAAGAGTGACCTGACCATTCTCCTCCCGAACCTCCAGGTGCATTTCTACAAACAAATCCATCACCTTCCACTCGGTACTGGATTCCTGAACCACCTGATTCTAAACCTTCCTGCTCAGAGCATCAGCAACACTGTTTCCCTTTCCCGGCATGTACACCAACTCAATGTCAAAATACTAGAGGTATTCAACCCATCTTCGCTGCCGAAGATTCAGATATCGCTGTGAGAAGATGTACTTTAAGATCTTATGGTCCACAAACATGGTAAACTGTTTCCCCAGCAGATAGTGCTTCCAGCACTTCAAGGGGTACACTACTGCAGCCAACTCAAGATCATGAGTGGGATAGTTCCGCTCATGGCATCTCAACTGCCTTGACCCATAAGCTACAACCCTCTTATCCTGCATCAACACATCCCCAAGTCTGATTCCGGACGCATCACAAAACACGATGTACTTCTTACCTGACTCAGGTAAGATCATGATAGGTGCGGTTGTCAACCGCTTCTTCAACTCTTAGAAGGAATCCTCAAAAGCCCCCGACCACTCGAACCTGATTCCTTTCTTGGTCAAGCCCAAAAGTGGTGCTGCTATGTGAGAGAAATCATGAATGAACCTTCAGTAATACCCATCCAAACCCAGAAAAGTCTGAACGTCAGAAAAAATTGTGGGATGCTCCCAAGATACGAATGCCTGAACTCTCTCTGGATCCACTGACACACCTACCTCCGAGATGATTTTACCCAGAAAATGTACCTCACCTATCCAGAATTGATACTTGGATAGCTTGGCATATAGCCAATGCTCTCTTAGCATACCCAAGACGATGTCAAGATGTTGGGTATGATCGTCACGAGTTTTCGAGTACACTAAGATATTGTCAACAAAGACAACCACAAACCAATCTAGATAGAGATGAAAGATCTGGTTCATCAAAGCCATAAAAACTACCGGTGCATTGGTCAAGCCAAAAGGCATTACCACAAACTCAAACAACCCGTACCGACTCCAGAAAGTAGTCTGCGGTACATCAGAAGACCTCACCATCAACTGGTGATAAACCGACCTCAGATAAATTTTAGAGAACACTGATTCACCCCTAAACTGATAAAACAAGTCATCAATTCTAGGAAGAGGGTACTGATTATTTACTATCATCTGATTCAACCTTCGATAGTCAACACACAACCTCAACGACCCATCGGCCTTCTTTGCAAAAAGCATTAGAGATCCCCAAGGAGACATACTAGGATGGATAAACCCCTTACGCTCCAACTCCTCAAGCAGAACCTTCAGTTCTAGGAGTTCTGCCAGTTCCAATTGGTATGGCAGAATAGAAACTATCTCCTCTCTCGGCATAAACTCGATCGTGAACTCAACATCCCTCTCAGGGGGTAACCCCAAAAAATCCTCCGGAAACACATCCTGAAACTGTCCCACCACTGGAGGGAAATTATTTTGTTCCTCTCCCTCATTATAATCAAGCATGATACATCCCACTTGAGCCGCGAGTCCACTCATATGTTGAAAAAACGGCCCCACACACCCTGATCGAATATCCCATTTACCACGGTGGGCATAACCGTCACCCTCAAGCGACCTGAATGATACACTGTGATGATAATAGTCTATGTGCACCCGATACAACACCAACCAATCCATTCATAGGATTAGGTCAAACTATAAAATCTAGAGAATGAACAAGATCCACAGAAAATGATACCCACCAACTTCCAAGGCACATACCTTGCACTGCTTGATATTCTCAAACCACACCCCCAACAGAGTGTCAATTGACATCACCCCACACACCCCATCCATAGGTAAACCTAGTGCTACCAAAAGTTGAGCAGAGATAAAAGAGTGTGTGGAACCTGTGTCAAACAATGTACTAGAAAAAGTAGAAGCTACAAGGATCGTACCTCGAACAGTCGATGGTCCAGCCTCACCATCACTAGGCGCAAACTGAACTACCTAAAGTTGACTTGCCCCTATACCCTAGGCTCCAACCTGAATACCCTGCGCTACACTTCCCTACTGGCATGAGCGATCTTTCCCAGGAGTTCCACGTCCACTGCCCCTACTAGTACGGCCCGTGGAGCTCCAACTGCTTTCCTAATACGGGGCAACATATCCCTTTCCCGTATTCGGTACCTGCCTTCCACCATCATGCTAACCTGCCTACCGAGGATTCCTATAGAACCTCTGCACATGCCCCATCCTTCTGCACGAACGACACTCAACTGGAGGTCAAGGACACTAACCACGCATATTCCCCGACCTACCGCACAGATAGCAGAACACCTGATCCCCACTCTGAGAGGCTGACCCTTTCTTCCATCCACTTTGCACACTTCCACCATGCTGAGAGCTCTCATGGCATCCCTTCCGACCTTCAGTAGCAGCACCGCTCGTCTGCCCCGCTGGCACCACAAGCCCACTACCTAAAGCTCCCTTCAGGTTTCTTTCTGAGATCAATGCTTGATCTACTACCTCTACAAACCTATTCTAGCAGAATATGTTTACTTGAGACCTGATCTCATGTCTCGTCCCATCCTGGAAATGCCTTGCTACTGCTGCCTTATCCCCTTCTAACACTGGGATGAAGCATCTCAAATCAGTGAAGTGACTAGCATAGTCCATCACCGATAGCGATCCCTGAGTCAGGCTTATAAACTCTGCATCCCGATCCTGTCTCAAGGTCTCTGGGTAGAAATGATTCAGAAACTTTTCTTGAAAGTCTTTCCACGAAATTCCCTCAGCCTGCTCGATTTGGGCCTAAATGTCCCACCAATTCCTAGCCTGGCCTTGCAAAATATAGGCAGCCAGCTTTACTCACTTTTCGACAGGGGTATCTAGATGATCTAGTATCGTCTGGACAGACTCTAACCAGAACTCCGCTGCCTCTGGCCCACCCACTCCGGTGAAAGTCGGAGGGTGTTGCAGCTGAAACTCCATGGTCAACTCAAACATACTCAGTGCAACCCGCCCTGGGTCCCAATACATCATCTTTATAAGGCAAGTCAAGTTCTCTCAGAACTGGTCTTCTCTACCTTCATTGATCACCACATTTTATTGCTCCTCAACTGGAGGAGTGTTCTCAGCAACACCCTCCCGTTGCTCAACTGTTAACCGACATCATGGTGGAATTTCTCTACAATGCCAAGAACGAGTTTTAGAACACATACCATAAACATTCATGACTCCACAAAAATCTATTTACTAGCTACAACAACCCACGTTTCATATTCTAACCCAAAAAAGATTTTCCAACTTTTTTCAAACCCTATTACTCCATTAAACATCATTTACCCACTTGTTTTATTTCATTCTTCTCATTATTTCTTGGTTTCATGAAATGCATGATGCACCCTACTTTCCTACCTCACACACCCACCCCATGCATGTGTCTAATAAAATTGCATGTCACCTATCTCCCAAGGTTCCTATAATGATGCATGAATGCCAATTCTTGTTCCATTAAGGCCACGAGACAAATATCATAAAATAGTCACATCAAACCACATGTGCATCACCCAATGGTGAAATATCATCAACTATAACAACACACAACCAAGAAAAACATTTCCCACCCAGGGTGACTTGGGTTTTCCCCCGTACCTGGGTTAGCTACTCCCAAGCACGAGTTCATTGCCAAGGCTCGACACATCCTAACCCTTGGCCACCAATCCCAAATAACAAGACCTCAGAGAAGGAGAAGAAAGACTTCCTCTGATACCACTTTATAATGTCCCTAACCTGGAATCCACTAAACCGGTGCTCTGAGCCGGGCGGTTACATGGCCTTAAGCGCGCCTCCCCGTACGCCAAAGGTAGCCGACTAGAAGCGGGGGTCTACAGAGTCAAGTGGGGAGACTATACTCCATTCTTATTAGATTAATCCACAATGAAAATAAACCAAATTGCAGAAATAATAACCAATAAGCACGGTACATGTATAACATCCATTTCCAATAATAATTAAGCCATGTCATACTATAAGTGAAAAAGTGGACACAACCCCAAAATAAAGACAACGAACAAAATACCCAAAATAGTCCCGACTCCAAGTCCGGATCCTCCACTAAGTGCTACCCATGTCCACTCAACTATCTAGCAAGGACCCTTTCCCTTGTCCTGACCTGCAAACATGAAGTTTTCTCAGGTACCCAACGTCGGCCCGAGCAGGGTGTGAGTACAACTCAGTAGGCCACCACCAACGGTGTCTACAAAATATCCAGTATAAACAGGCAGTGCATGGGAAAAGAAAATGAATGATAAATTCCAAGTAATTAATTAAGGTGCCATCAACCAGTTTAGAGCCAAGCCATTGCCACTTCCATTACCATTCATTTCACACCCATTATCACCATTTACCATTTCATCACATTTCCATGGGTCAATCACATACTTTATGTTACATGGGTCTAAGGAAAAAAATCACATGAAAGAGGGTAAACACATCGTTATCCTATCTCACTAGGACTAACCCCTCATAGAAACCATAACCTCACCTCGAAGCCTCAGTCCAGGTGGATGAAACCGTTAGGAGAATAGACCCTCAATCCCCTTTCCTAACCCGTGCATTTAGGGTGGAGTTTAGAACCTCAGTCTTCACTCGACCCATGGGTGTTGATCCTAAAGTCATACCCCACTCTAAGAAGCCATGTGCACATGCTTATATATAAGTAACCATCAACCATCCAAACCATTTCCCTAAGGCAACAATATTCACCACAACCCACATGGGAAACCACATCATGCCTTAACCCACTAACACATTATCATTTCACATAATTTAACCATTCAACCAATTCCCATGTGTTATGCCTATCTCACTAAGCATTCAACATTAAACCTATAATCAATCCCATTATGGTCTTTAATAATTTTACACATTTACCCATTTAACCTGTTCATCATTCCCATGAATCACCCATTTAGCCCATTCCACTTTAACACTTAGGTTATTTCCAAGTCTAGGTGCATCACCTAACTTCTATTCAAATTTCAACATATCATGCCAACATATTAATCAAGGGATCTATAATTCATTACAACAAGGTCACTTGTTTAATAACAATCCCAAAACCCGGGAAAAGCTGGCACATCTCATAGATGACCCTAATTAGGTCAAGACAATCCCAACACATCCCACGGGGATAGTTAGGGCTCCCATTTACCATTTTAAACACCAATATTACCAAATATTCCTAGGTTATTCAAAACATAACCAAGGGAAACAAGAACACAAGTAAACATGCACAAAAACCCTAAATAACCATGGGATATAACTTGTAGACTACCTACCTCGAAACCACAGTTGAACGAACCCTCAATAGAGTCCTTAGACCTGGATCCAACCAACCTTTGATGCTTAAACCTAAAACTCACCTAAAAGATAGGGTTTCAGAGCATCAGAATGAGAGGGAGAGAAAGTACTAACCCTAAACCAAAAAGAGAACCGAGGATGAGGTTAGCCTTACCCAGAGCTTCAATCCGCAACCAACGACACCAAAAATGCCTTAGAATCTAAGGAGTTTTATCTCTTGAAATCTGTGGGATGTTTGGTTCATACCTAGGGTGAAGAGGGGGAAATGGGAGGAAAATCCCGAGTTGGGTTTAAAAAGCCCGGAGTGGAAATTTTGTAATATTTCCAAGTTTTAAGTGGTCGCACGATTTGTCCGCATGGTTTGGAAAACCGTGTGCAAGCTGTGCACATGCCACAACCCGGAGGAGGAGGAGTCACACGATTTAGCTGCACGATTTGGAAAACTGTGTGTTCGGTTCTGTCCAGAGGAGGGAGGGTCGCACGGTTTTGCCTGGGCAGGCCGCACAATTTGGATGACCGTGCGTAGGCCGTGCGCCTTGGTCTACTCTTCCCAGACTTCCCTTCTTCCGTGCCCCGAGCCCCCAGAACACCCCGAAGGCCTCTCACACTTTCAAGAAACCTTTTAATGTCCCAAAATCAATGGTTTAACCCATAACACAACAAAAAAATACGTTTCCAAAAACCGGGATCTTAAAAAAACCAATGAAGGGTTAGATGAAAATTCAAAAATGTATAAACACTTGATTGGGATGTAACAATAATTTCATAGTGGTCTAAATGTATATGAGGTATATTTTTTTAAAATGAGACCACAATGAAGGGATTTGAATACTCGATAGAGGGGTCAAATCCCTTTAACCTTTAAAAAACATGAGTTTAATAATCATGTTATATTTTTTGTAATATACATTCCATTACATAATATTATTATATACTCACTACGTCATTTATGTAGTCTAAATTAAATTTAAAACTAATTTTATAGATAATGAATTTTTCACGTGTTGATGTTACCAATCCTAAGGAATAATAGGTTCTCAACATATTGGTTCTCCCAATAAAGAGGAACAACAACCTTCTACTTATAATGATGATACAAATCCATAGGATCAACATATTGACATTTTTGAACCTAAGTAAATGGTATATGATAAACAAAAAGTGTCCCAGAAAAAACAGGAGTGTCGTAGCATGATGGTGTTAGAAAAAAATATTAAGGTGAGAAACAAAGGAATAAAATTTAAGATTCAATAGAATGTATGTATTTCAGACGTTAACCCCAAATAATGTTATGTTTAGTGGTTTCATTGGGTTCACCACTCAAAAGTGTGTCCCCATTGATATATATATTCATGGAACAATGCTATGTCCATGCTTTAGAAAATTATTTGAGAAGAGATAATGGTATAATTGTGATACCCTTTCTTTTATTTTACTAAAAAAATAATAAAACATTCACTTACTCTTCAATATCCCTTGAAGAGTAAATTTATAGTAAATAAAACCGAAATGAAATTTGTATTAATGATTTTTAAAAGAATAATACAATCTTTATCACAATTCTAATGAAGATTCATCTCAATATTGATGAGGGTAAAATAAATCGACTCCGACTACAGATATATGAACACCTGATAATACAAGAAGTGTGGGATGTGTTTACTAGCTATCATGAGGAGACATATTTTCAGGTAAATTGTGGCTAGTAATACATTATTTGAAAATACATGTATTAATCACTTTGATTAAGAGTTATTAAATTATGAAACAACAATTGAGTTCTGATTCCAAATTCAAATACGATTCTATCCCACATCATCTTCTATGTAAGGAGGAATGTGTAAATAAAAATGGGATTATAATTTATGAAAACACAAAATATTTTTGGGATGTATGTGTAAGTATGAAATAATATTTTTTTTCATTAAATTGGTATTTATAAAATCAATTACTTATTTTAAAAAATATTTTATTTGAACTAGACATAGGAATTATCATAATTTGTACCAGATGAACATCCACTATTAGTGTCCTTGAAGTAGATAGCAGAGTATGGCTATATCAAAGGTATGGGTTTTAGGGTGACAACATGGACATATTATGAGAAAATATATCAATAGGGTGATAATGATAAAAAAAATGTAAGATATGCAAGAATGATAAGCTACACTTGAAGAAAAATTTCATTGATAGTCCGAGTTTATATAAAATGTTATGGAGAGGAAGAAAAGAGAAAAAGCAACTCAATAATAACCAGTGCATGAAGATACCCTCCACCCCCACCACCTTTGAGGTTAGACATTACCCTCAATGTGTTGTATTAGATGAGGTAATAAATGTTATCTTACTTTTTTATGTGAAATGTGAATTAGTAAGACACTGATACCTTACCTATGCTGACATTCTTTAGGTTGAAAATGTGTTTTTATTTATATCTATCAACACCCACTAATCACCTTGTTGCAAGGGACACCATGTTCAATATCCAAGAAGATACTTTACACAATAGACAACTTCTAATAGATAAGGTGTGTATGGGGATTATCATAGCTCATGAGCTGAGAATAGAGCTACCTATTCAACTTGATGACACACATATTCATACGTTCGATCAATCTATTAGAACATTCATATAATATCTATAACTTATTGTAAAAAAATTTCAATAATGAGGTATTCATTTCCAATTTATTTTTCATGCAAAAACATTAAAAATCAATGAAAAATGTATGAAACAATAAATGTTATTATAGATAGAAAAAGTGAAGGGGGTGAAATGAAAGGTTGAATCAATACAATCTAAAGGGTCAAATGACCAATCAAAAATATCTTTACAAAGAACCTTTACCCCACCCTTTCAATATCCTCATTTACTAACATTTAAGGTTCTTGTAGATATAGGGTGAAAAATTGGTAGTAATTTCATAGTTGATTTTTAATAACAAATATAATGAGAGGCCATTATCAACTACATTGATCTTGAGAGTGTAAATGAAATCCTGAAGTATTAATGTCTAGGATCCTTAGTTGTAAATGTATAAATGTGGTGTGTTTTCATGATTTTTTTTCAATAGATGACCTACTATGTTAATTATGAATAAATACAATTCATATTTTTTTGCAGGAATCTATATGAATACTAGTTCAATGAAAAAACTTATGAACATAAATATGAACTCATTAATCCTTACATTACAGCTTCAAAAATAACCTCATTGGATTTAGATGAAATTGATGCAATAGTGGAAACACTGGCTGCAGAATTTGAATGAAAACATATGGATGACATACTCTTCTTATTACTAATGATGTAGGTGTAAAGCACTATAATTTATTCATATAAAATATATTTTCATTACATTTGTTACTTATTCCTTTTTTATGTAGCATTGGCTACTCATTATAATCAATCTGGATACTCTGAAGATTTATTTTCTAGATTCACTACATGGATACCCAGCAAACGGACCACACGTGATGACATTTTTCAATTTTTAATACACTGCATTCAACATTTTTGAATTAAAACTCAAGTTATATATTTTATATTTTGTTTTAATGAGAATTATATTATGATAGGGTGATGTTTAAATATCATTATAATCATGGAAAGAGGATAGTCCATGCATACAAGGATCCTATAGAATTCTACATGTAGATAAGTATTAGGGTATATATAATAATATTTCACTATAAAAAACATATAAAAAAATTACTTATTTTTATAAAATTTTTTACAATATCTGAAACAAACCAATGTAAAATATTGTTGTTATTATGTTTGAAAATTTATGAGAGATAACATATACCATCAAAAAACTAGAACGCCCAAAGAGGTATTTTTAAAGACAATTACTATTTAATTTAAAATATTTATTAATACTTTTGGTATTTATATTTTTTCAGTACTACCATGACTATCAAAAGACCTCATATTCACAAGAAGAAATAGATTTGTTTATAAATGATTGGGAATCTTACCTGGTGTCAGAATGAACACACATATCATGAAGATGTGACTTAATACTACTTAATTTAGTTTATTTTCTCATTATTTTCTCTAGTTTTTAGTTAATTTCCTCATAATTTTTATCTAATATTTATTTTGTTATTTTACAAAAATATCATGATAAAATGATTGCATTAATAAGGATGATTCACTTATATACTATGATGATGGAAAAAATGAAATGGGTCTAGAATGTATATATACATAATGAAAAGGTGAATTCCTATTAATTATTTAGTTAAAATTTTCTCCATTTTATCTACTATATTAAATTATTTTCATTATCATTTTTATCTAATAATTATTTAGTTTTTCTATAGATCTTTTGAGAAGTCATATTTTTATTTCAACTATCTACAAAAATCCAAAAAAGAGAGAACATGGTTCTTTTTGATGGGGCATTTCAGGCATCATGTGGTTTCCTCTTCTATCAAAATGGGAGATGTTCCCTCTTTTCTACCATGTTTTATATAGTTAAAAGAAAAATACACATCACATACTCAATCATACACACGTAAATCTGATACATGGTGTTCTCAGTATAACTTGAATTGTATTTTTAGTTTATAAGTTACATCTTAGTTCAAAACACACATCACATACTCATAATGGAGCAAAAACATTCAAATTATTTTTATACTTTTGGAAAAAAATCCACAAGTCATTTGTGATGTGTAGGAATTATCCACACCTTAATATAATACATCGTATGCTCAGTATGACTCAAACTGTGTCTTTTTATTTATAATTGACATTAGTTTTAGTGAAAAAGACACGTTTCACACTCAAAACCCAAAAAACTTTAATATTATTTTGATACCATTGTAAAATGATTCATAAGTATTTTTTTTATTTAGGAATCATCCACACCTTAATCCAGTACATAGTGTGCCTGGTCTAATTCAAAGTGTCTGTTATCAATTTACAATTTACATTTTAGTTAAAAAGTGTACCACCCACATATAAAAATAAATCACACCCTAAATGTCTTTATAATTTGTAAAAAATATTTATAATTGATTTTTTATTTTTAGGAATCATACTCATGTTAAACCTATACATGATGTGACCAGTACAACTCAAAGTGTTTGTCTCACGTTTAAAATGACATCTTAGTAAAAAAGTGCCATAATAAAAACTAATAAAATGATTTCTGGTTGTCTTGTTACTATGGGAAAATAATACACAGGTCATTTTTTCTATTTAATAATCATCCACACCACAATCCATTGAAAATTATTATCGGTATGACTCCAAGTGTGTATTTTTATTTAAAATTGACTTAAATTTTATTGAAAAGGAAAAGTGACATACTAAATTCCAATAAAATTCATTTATATTACTTGGATACTTTTGGAAAATGATCCATAAGTAATTTTTTATGTTTAAGAATCACCCACACCTCAATCAGATACACTGTGTTCCCTGTATGACTCAAAGTGTCTGTTATCAGTTTAAAAGCAATATTTTTTTCAAAACATGTGTCAGTCAATGAAAACCAAGAAAACAAACTCTGATTGACTTGATAACATATAAAAATGATCTATAAGTCATTTTTGACATGTAGGAATAAATCTCAAATAAAAATAACACACTATGTGGCTGATATGACTCAAAGTGTGTGTTTTCAGTTTAAAATGATATTTCTGTAAAAAAAAACAATTGACATACTCAAAATCGAGAAAATGCATTTGTATTATTTTAATAATTTTGGAAAAATATTCATAAGTAATTTTTTATTTATAGGAATCTGCCTCATGTAAAACCAACACACAATATGACCAGTATGGTTAAAAGTGCATGTTTTCAATTTAAAATGACTTTTTAGTAACAAAGACAAGTGCCATACTCAAAACCAATCAAAAAAATTCCAATTGTTTTAATAATTTAGGATAATTATACAAAAGTAATTTGTGATATGTAGGAATCATACACACTTCCATATGATGCACGATGTTACCATTATGACTAAATGTGTGTTTTTTATTTAAAATCGACATTAATTTTAGTAAAAAGGAAAAGTCACATACTCAGGATTGAGATAACACATTCAGATTGTTTTGATACTTAAAAAAATGAATCATAATTCATTTTTTATGTGTAGGAATTATCTAAACCTCATTATGATACATCATGTTCCCAATTGGTCTCAAAGTGTCCGTTATTAGTTTAAAATTGACATTTTAGTTCAAAACATGTTTGACTCATTTAAAATAAATAAAAAACACTCCAATTATCTAGATAATTTAGGATAATTTTTTTATGTCATTTGTGAAATATAGGAATAAATATCACATCAAACTGACACACGATATGACTAGTATGAATCAAAGTTTGTGTTTTCAATTTAAAATGATATTTAAAAAAAACACAAATGACATACTCAAAATCGATAAAACACATTCAGATTATTTTGATACATTATAAAAATGATCCATAAGTCATTTTTGGTGTGTATAAATCAACTGTACATCAATACTATGTATGTTGTGACCAGTATTACTCCAATCATGTCTTTTTATTTAAAATATACATTTAAGTAAAAAACACAAGTTACATACTCAAAATCAAGAAAACACATTAGGATTATTTTTATAATTTAGTAAAATGATCTAGAAGTCATTTTTCTTTGTGTTGGAATCAACTACACCAAAATATGATACACGATGTGCATGGTAAGACTTAAAGTATCCATTACCAGCCTAAAATTGACATTTTTGTTCAAAACATGTGTCACTGACTGAAAATCAAGTAAATACGCACATATTTTATTGATACTTTAGGAAAAAAAATTCATAAGTCATTTATCATGTGTAAGAATATTTCTCTTGTCTAATCGACACAATATATGACTCGTATGAATCAAGGTATGTGTTTTTCACTTTAAAATGACATTTTATTAAAAAATACAAGTGAAATACTCAAAACTGAGACAATGGATTTTGATTGTTTTGATACTTCAAGACAATGATATAAAATCTATTTTGATGTGTAGAAATAAGACCCACCTCAATCCGAAATAGGGTGTGACCTGTATGACACCAAGTGTGTCATTTTATTTAAAAATTAAATTTTATTAAGGTATTGTTTCATATTTATGTTTAATTTATTTATTTATTGTATTATTAAAAAAATAATTATTTTCTTATATAGGAGTTATTTTGTTTGTATTGGGGTGGTTTGTTTGGAAATTGATACCACGATCGAGATTTTTTGACAGGGGGTTGGGGGTACCAAAGACAATGAAACATTGATGTTTTTAAATGTTTATGGATATTAATTAAAAATTTAATTAAATAAAAAATTGTTTCGAAATGTATGTAATATTGTTTTTTTATTTATGATGTAAATTTTATTTCAATTAAATTATGAATTTCCATATAGGTCCATTTTAATATAGGATTATTTTCTATAGTGTCATGTAATTTCATTAGCTCACTACAATAATAGGTCCTTTATCAGTGTTATTTATCACACTGATAATGACCCACAATTATCAGTGCAATAAATAATGATGATAAAGGGGGTATTTTATCAACACTAAAATCAAATGGTCATATTTAAAGATATAGGTAGGTACCTCTATTCAACTCATCCATGTTCTTAATTATATGAATCTATTAAAATTAACAATAGTTTGAAAATAAAAATATAATATAAAAAAAATTACGTGGGTTTTGAATCCTTACCTGGAGATGTCTCCTTACGTATGTGATACTGAGGCCTTTTTGGTTCATCAGTTGAAGAATCAGCTTAGGCTCTTCCCCTACACGAATTCTCATTAAAACACAATGATGGAGGTGGTGATTAGTTTTTTTAATGAAGAAATATAGCTATATATATGGTTACTATCTTGGCCTCCCAAACATTCGATGGTGTTAAGGAATCAAAGGTGGAGATTGAGCATCCAATATAGCCTCAACATCTTCGACCTCACATACTACCGCACAGATCCCCCACATATAGCATTTCTCTTAGGATTGACACATAGTCAATTCCTTAAAACCAAGAATTTCCCTAGGATCACTATATTAATTTTCCTTAAAATAAGAACTCATTTTATATGTTTTGACCTCTTTTAGGTGAAAGTTTACTTTTAAAACATTGTAAAGGTGAAACAAAACTTTTGATCATGCTAATAAATTCATGTATTAGATTTATGCGAGGATGATCCCACCATATCACAAATGGATAAAAGATAATTATACAATGTTTTCATGCCAATAACATACTTTTTTATTAATTATTATTTCCATACAGTTTATTTTCCATTTATTAGTAAGAGTTAACAATATAAAATCATACTTTCCATCATATCAGTTAATCTAGGAATCAGATTAATGTGCAGGTGATTCCTACAAATTCCAAAGGATTAGTGGATAATTTTACTAAATTTTGTCATTAATATAAACTCATATCCTTGGTTTTTACCACATGATGGGTGATATAATATTTTAATAAAAATAAAAAGGATAAATTTCACTTTTAATCATATTGAGAAATACATGCAACATATTTATGTTAGATTAATTTTTACTAATAAAAAATTATTTTATGATTATCCTAATATGTTTTCATGGTAATAAAAACATCTTTTCTCAATTTTGAACAATTTTAGGTGACCTGTAACTTTTATAACAATATAAAGGTCTGACAACACTTTCGATCATATCAATCATTTCAGGTATTTGGATTGACAAATGTTTTATTCCTACAAATCTTAAATGATTTTAAGAACATTTTCCTAATTTTTGGCACCAATATAGACCCATTTTCATGATTTTAACCCATAAATTGGTTATTTTACATTTATAAATAAGTTTTAACTATTTATAATCACCTTTTCCATCATTTCAAGCAATCAAGGAATTGATAAATTATTGATTCGTACCAATCAAAAATGATTTATGAATAATTTCCCTAGGTTTCAACACTAGTATGAACTCACCTAACTAGTTTTAAAACCTTGAAGAGAGATATTCTATTTTAATAAATACAAAAAGTTTAAATTGTAATTTGTATCATACTATGAAATATGAGCATAGGATTAGTGCTTAATTTATTATTATAGATTATAAATTACTTGTGGACCATTGCCCATGTTTTCATGTCAATCTGAGGTTTTTGGCTTGGTTTTGAACTCTTTATGGGAGATATACCATTTTAAAAAAAAATTAAAAGGTGAAATGGTACTTTGGATCCTAATGAGAAATCCAAGAATCATATTGATAATATATAATAGTTTTTAATTTCATACCCATTACTTTGTGGGATTTGAGATGATGAAGATGTCCATGGGAAGTTATAAGGGAGGATATGAGTGGATTGTGGATTTATAGCTAAAATTTAATATGGGGAAATAATTTAGACCACTGAGGGTATACCTGTAGTGTAGAGAAATATACTATGGTATGGATCCCTACAGAGGTTAGAGGTTGAGTTTTGTGGTTCTGTTGTTTTCATCCCAACTGCGGTGTGGAGGCCGACTATGATGTGGAGGTCTAAGGGGTCGGATTTTTTATTCCCCTATTATATTTAGGGTAGATAAGGAATTATTAGGAGGATACAATATAGTCTTAGGGATGTGAGTTGGTGGTTTTGTTTATTTTGAGGTAATTTTTCTATAGAGGAGCTATAAAATAACTATCTTCCTAACAATTGAATTCTATGGTGTGGTGGTTTACCTTATTTAGGGGTCCATCTCCAAATTTATGAGATATGTGGTGTGGACCTCACCATTTTTTTTATATAGTTTTTACCTACCCCATTATAATATAATACTATCCTT
Source organism: Viscum album (assembly GCA_963277665.1). Classification (NCBI taxonomy): domain Eukaryota; kingdom Viridiplantae; phylum Streptophyta; class Magnoliopsida; order Santalales; family Viscaceae; genus Viscum; species Viscum album. The sequence continues at coordinate 722,074,458 of OY728122.1, read as the reverse complement.
TATGTTGTAGTCATGTCATATGTAGACACCCTTATATTATAGAAAAGGAGTTGTGATATGGTATTCTAATTCCTTGTTTACCTATAAATTATAGACCCTAATTAAATTCTATTTCTCTCTTGTAATTCCGCTCAATTAGTGGGTGATTCCTTACTAATTTTTATGGCCATTAACCCTCTTCTTTTAGGATATTCTTCTCGACATCTATAGCCCAAATATTAGTGATTCTATGTGATTTTCGTTCTTTTCCCCTTATTTCCTTCCCTATTATTTGTTCAAAGGAGGTTGTGATAGAAGAGATGGATGGTTTGGGTAGTACTATAGAGGGAGATTTATGGGGATCATATGTTCTAATTTAATCAATGGATTTTCATGAATTTTTGTGCTTGGAAGTTTTATTCCTCTTTCTTTATCCTTTTCTAGTGGATAAGAAAACTTTTTTTGAGGTATAGGGTCCAATTTCTCTCCCTTTTTATGTACATATGTGGGGATTTCATGAATTTATCTTCCTTTGGATGGATATTAAGGTTCATCATAATAATATAATTAACTAGATTAGATAATTTATTAGTAGGATAGTATTTAATTTTTTACTATGTTTGATGACATTTCTAATGGAATTATGATTTATTGCTATTGTTGATGTAATTCATGGATGTTTGGAGCCTTTTTGTGTTGTAGTAGTTATGTTTTTGAGACACATGATCTCTTTATTATTTTATTCCACACCAAATGAATTTTTTTATAACTTACATATGAATAATAATTTTTTCCCATAGAAATTTTAAATTTTATGATAATAGCCATTATCAAAAATGAAGTAACATAATTAGGACCCTTGATGATTATTAATTTTTTTATTAGTGTGAGATGGTTGGGATGTGGTGACAGATGTAATATGTTGTGTTTTGGTGATGGTTGAAGTTTGATGGATAATATGTTATGTGGAGTGTTTGTGTCAGTTTCTAGATTATTCATGGAATGAATTGAAATATTGAAACAAAAATGACATGGGTTGGTAAATAAAATGGATTTTAAATGGGAGTTAGTGGAAACCCATAGATTTCACGAAATAAAAGAATATGTAAATAAAAGTTGAAATGGTGTGGTTTTATGTGGTGGTTTTTTGGTGTGATGTATTTAGTGGTGGAATCATATATGATATAAGTTGTGAGGTGTAGTGGTAGTGTTGTGGAGTATTCTAGTGCAGTTTATGGTAACCCATAAGTTGGGTGTTTTATGCAATCTATCTATATTTTATTATTATGTAATTTTTTACACACCCCATACAAGATGGGTAACCTTAGAAACTCCAAATTTTTTTGGGTTCCGAGTGTTTTCTCCAACTTCCAAGAAGGTGGTGAATCATATTGATGGATACCCCTCTTTTTAACGACCCAAACTTTTTTAAATGAAATATCCTTTCTGATTTAATTAAATAGACTATTATGTAATGGTGTTATAGAAAACACATGAAATTATTTGGATATATTATATAAGATTTAAAATACCATTAAACATCATAACCATTGATAATATAGATGTTAAATAGTGATCATATTATTTTTATATATTAATGATTAAGATTGTCACGACCCGACCTCGGGGCCCATGCCATGACTACCCCAAGCCCGCCTTCCATAGGACAGGGGCTGGCGACTAGCACCAAAGGTGTAAATCCCGATAACTGGGAAGGCATTGCCTTTATAAAAGTAAAAAAAACACCACAGAGTACAAGAGGAAGCAAAACACTAAGTACAAAGGAAAGTGCTGAAAAGTAAATGGGCCAGAATACAAACCCAAATGAAAGTACAACTAAAACTAAACAAGTACAACATGAAAAGACAACAACTGGAAGAACGAAAGTGGCTCCTGGGTCGTCCTCCTTGGATCCTACCTGAAGGGTAGGTACAGATGGCACAACTCCTAGATCGTCCACCACAACGCTCTCGCCCTTCAACCTCCTCCGAGTGTCGTCTCACTGTGAAGTCCGCCTCCAGATACTGACTCGTCGTGTAGTCCACCTCTGGGTACTGACTCGTCGTGTAGTCCTCCTCCGGGTACCGTCCAGTCCTCGAACACTTGGCCTCCGTCAGCACTCCCCGTCATTTGCAACAAATACAACGAGGTGCGGGCATAGCCCGTGCAGGGGTGAGTATAATGATACTCAGTAGGGACCCCGAGACCCTCAAGGTCTCACTAAAACCAACAAGGATAACCACAAAGAAGATCTCAATAGATAACCTCTACTTAGGTATATGCCCATACATATACCTAAGTTATCAAGTAACCCATCTCAAACATGAGGAAACACAAGGATTGTGAAATCAACGGATAACCACTACCCAGGTATATGCCCATACATATAACTAAGTTATCAAGTAACCCATCTCAATCATGTGGAAACACAAGGATCATAGACTCAGCTAAAACGGAGATTTTCATTATCGAAACCGTAACTGCTGAAGAGCCCCGTCTCTAGAGTGTACAGTGGTCCTGTCACAACTCCGAGGTACTGCTCACTAACCTAAGACTACTGAGGTACTCCTCCTGTCGAGTACCATGGGCCTGCCACCTCACATAGTAGTGCTTCCCTCCGGGGTCTGCCACCCAAACACATTAGTGCTCCCCCCTCATAACCTACAGAGGTACTCCTCCTATCGAGTACCGCGGGTCTACCACCCAAACACAGTAGTGCTCCCCGCTGTGGGTCTGCCACCCAAACACAGTAGTGCTCCCTACTAGGCTATACAAGTCTCTCCAACTCGAATCGGACAAGCAGTCTTCAGGTCCCAGCCAGCTACACGGTCTCTGTACTCCGTACGCTCGTCTCTGGGAGGGTCCGCTCCACGAGCTACTGTTCGATACTCCAAGTATCTCAAAGTCCAATGAAGAAGTATCTCAATGGACCGCCTCGTCATAGGGGTCTCAACGCAACAGACGGCGCGTCAATCGGACGCCCGATCTTTGAGTTACTAGCCTTTTCATCCCAGGGGCCCGGTTGGTTTCATGAGCAAACCAATCCCGGCTGTATCTCAACTGTACCCTGAACTCTCATAGGGTATACTCATAGGGACCGTTTCTCAACAAGATCATCAACGCCGCTGACGGTTTGTCAAACAGACGTCCTGTCTAAAAGATATCAGCTTTTCCGTTCCATGGGCTCGGTTGGATTTCAGGTGAAATCCAACCCGGCCACTATCCAACTTTATCCAAAGCTCGAGCGAAGTATGCCAAAAGTTCCGTCTCATTAAGAGGAAAACAACGAGACAGACGGCGCGTCAATCAGACGCCCGGTCTGTGAGTTATTGGCTTTTTCGTTCTAGGGCCCCGGTTGGTTTCATGAGCGAACCAACCCGACCACACTCTGACGACATCCAAACCTCGAGAGGAGTAAGCCAAAAGATCCATATCACTTAGAGTAAATCCATCAAAGTCGACGGCACGTCAATCAGACGTCCGGTGCTAAAGATATAAGCGTTTCCACTCGGAGGGCCCGGTTGGTTTTGTGTACAAACCAACCTGGAGGAACCCAAAGTTCTCCGAAACCTTGAGTGTAATATACCAAAACGACCGTCTCTTTCCAAGGATCACTATGAAACTGACAGTGCGTCGATCGGAGGTCCGTAGCCCAAGATATGGGTATTTGACCGAAAGTGGTCCGAAAACGAGGGGTCTGGGCCCGACCCCCCCTGGGTCGGCCAGAACCGGGTTGACCCAACCCGGGTTCGACCCGACTGGACTCGGCCCGGCCCGGCCCGGCCGGCTCAGTCTGGCCCGACCAGCCAGCCGCAGCTCGTCGTGGCCGAGCCGAAGTCGGGAAGCGGGGGGTGCGCGCGGCCCGCCCCTTGCCGTTAATTGAGGGTGGCGGCGCAACCGACACTGCCTGGTGGCCGGACGGCTCTGGCCACCGCCTCCGGTCACCGGCGGCGCCGCGCCGGCGACCCACGCCTCCGGGCATTTCCGCGGTCCCCCAGAGTTGCTCCGGTGCTCCGTTTTCAAAACCGTCTGAGCCGGTGTTCATCTCGGGTCTCATACATTACTGCGCAAGCCTCAAAAATAATTTGCGGCCCCGCTTTGTCATCGCTCGTCAATCCTCACGTCAATTAACAAAAACCACCGTCTTCGTGGTTCTCCGGCACGATGCGTTGGCGCCGCGCCCCTTCGTCGTGGCCCGACTCCATCCGCAGATGTCTTCGGGTTTCTCCGACACGGCGCGACGATGCCGCGCCCTTGTTTGTTTTTCACAACGCAGTGCGACGCGCCACACATTTCCTTGTCGCATGATTCCACGTGGTGCGACGGCACCACGCCTTCTCGTACCAAACCACAAAGAAATCCAACATGGAAAAAGGAGGTGGGTCGGCCGTGTTTGTGCGGTCTGGCCCCCTCTCGTTAAACGATAGCAGTTGGACATATTCACGAAGAATAAAAATCAAGGGAATAATCTTGAACAAAATAAAGTAAAGACAATCCCCTACAACCTCTTAAATAAAAATAATCATTACAATAAATCCAACCCGCAAAATAATCTTCGCGAATCAACTTAATATTTAGTTGAACCGTGTTCTTAGATTTGGAAGGGAGTAAACGAGGGTTCGCCAATAATCACAATTTAAATTCCCTACCTCATAATTTTCGTTCGTTGACGATCTCGGAAAAAAGGGCGGATATCGATTCCTCGATTGTTGTGTTCGTCACACACTCCCAATTCTCATGCTCATGCGTCAGAAAGGAAGAAGGGTACTCGTCGTTGGAGATGTCGTGGGCGTCGCTTCCCTTTCCTTTCCTCAGTTGAATAACGATGAAGAAGATGGCGTCGTCGTGCTTCAGTGGCAGAAGAGACGTTCTTCGTGTTCTTCGTCGTAGAGAAAGAAGAAACTCAAGACTTCCTATGCTTTTTCTCCAAAGGCTCCCAATCAACTAAACTCAAACCCAAATAAAATAAGTTCTTAACTTGTTTTATTAACACAACAAAGCTTATGAATTACAAGAGTTTGAAATTAAATTAACTCACATAATTAAATATCTCAAGTTGTCAAATTTAATGAGAGGGAGGTGGAAAGACTCATTTAATGAGAGAGAGTTTCATCCACATAAATGGAGAGTTCAAGAGTTAAGGGGGGTTAAGGGGGTTTGATACTCATGTGGGCCCCACCTTATAACTTCCATCCAAGGGAGGTTATGTGCAGGTGGGCCCCTCCACTAACCTCCCATTGGAGGTTCTAACTTCCACCTCAAATAAAAATATGGCAAACACATATTTTTATTCATTTTAATTTAAAACCCCCGAAAACTATCTTCCAAACTCAATAAAACGCAACTGCGGAATAGGTGTTCCTAAGAAAATACCGGCGCTGCGGTTCCATCGGTGCCTTCAGAATTTGATTCCGAGCACCGGTTCAAAAGTTATAAATTCCCGCTCGTTCGTTCACTGAACGTACCCGAGCCAAACTTTGGAAAAAGATTCCGGGCACACCGGGCCTCGGATTCAGGCGCCGTTAGAAACAACATTCTTGTAAAATTCCAAAGAAAATTAAGAAAAAATTTTCCTTGAAATTTCCAGGTCTTTAAATGACTCCCACCTCAGGGCTTTACATCCCTATAAAGCTTCAACACAAACTAGGGTCACAAAAGAGGTACAATGCACGCATCTGAGCCTTTCGCTCCCATGTGCTCACCTGGAGGTTCCCGTACTGCCAGAGAAAGTGCACCCAAGGAATCGATCATCCTCGTAGGATCCAATCCTGTCGATCCTCGATCCCCACTAGAACCTCCATGCATGATGCCCTGTCATCAACATCCAACTACCTGAGGTCGATGATGTGTGAAGGATCAATCACGTATCTCCTCAGTTGAGATACGTGGAAGACATCGTGCACCTGGTGCAACTGAGGTGGATGGGTCAAGCGGTAAACCACCTCGCCTACCCAGCTGAGGACCTAGAAAGGTCCGTTGAACCTCGAAGACAACTTGCTGCCTTGGCCACATCTCTCTAAACCTCGTCGAGGTGAGACCCGTATAAGGACGTGATTGTCATCCTCGAACTCCAGAGGTTTCCAATTCATGTTAGAACTGGAACTCAAACGACTGCTGCCATGAGGGTAAGGTTGACCGACTCACGAGTGATCGGTCACACCCTCCTATGCATGAGTTATCCTGTGCTGCCTAGGGTTTCCTTTTTTCCGACCAAGGAAAACCCGTCCTGACGTCGTAGTTAAACCACAACCTTTTTGCCTAATACCGTCAATTTGTGTATGAACTGTGATTGCCCAGTCTATACTCAAACCAACGTCGTAAGGCCTCGACACTGCCACCAAGAGATTCTAACCGAAACTCTAGCCTTGAGGGTCTGACCACACCGTCGGCGTAAGTGTGATTATCGAGTCTCCTCCCAAGGTATCTCAAGACGTGAGGTTCAAGTCCATGGCTTACCGGAAACTCTAGGTCTGAGACAAGATTTGTGAAAGTGAGGAATGATTCATATCAAGATCTGTTACTAAAGCAGCTAGTAGTGGACACATACTACCCCTTGAATCATTTTTAGAGTCATTGGGTCACACTCTTTGACCGCACGCAGCCGCACTCTTCCTCCACCCTCTAGCTCCCTGAGCCTGGTGGGGATAACTAAGGCGGGTGGTTGTAGCATGTTAAGATGTACACCACCTCATGCTGCTCTCCTAGATCTTCCTCCACATCTACCGCTTCGCAGACTCATCTCTCTTTAAAGCTTCCTCTTCTTGAAAAATTTTACACGTCCAAGTCTCTGTGACTGACGCTAGTTCGCATCTTCCCACTGCTAACATACTCTGGCTATATTCATTCACCCAAAGATCATTCAACCTCAAGGTTCTCTCTAGCACCCTAACATGAGTATAATTGCATAGAATAAAAAGGTGTTGGCTCGAATTTCCTTAAACACACCATGCTCAGAGGTCTGAGCTCTATAGCACTGATCGAAACGCATCCATCGAGTACCCGGTATGTTCGGTACACCTCGATGAATTCTCAACTATCAACACGTCGTCTCGCCGAAACTGTATAAGCTCTAGAAAACTCTCTCCTACCTCCTAAATCCATTCCTCACCCACCTGTGAGTCAGGTTCACCTCTGAAATTGAAGGTATCTGATGTTAGAACACGTATAAGGCAGTAAGCCTACATATGTCACCTAACGGTACCGCCGGTTGTAACTGCTGAGTAACAGGTAGTGATGTATAGCTGACACACTACCCAAAGGTACTATCTCAGGCATCAGTCCACGTACCAAAGCCTCATCACTATACGGACCATCCTCATGGTCATTCACTGGAAAACACTAGTGGCCAAGTCCACCATCCACTCTACTGATGTCTCAGCTAGGCGGAAAACTCTAGCAATCGCCTCCAGCCACTGTTTTTCTATCTGGGAATCTGCCTCACCTCGTATCCTCAGAGGCTGATACTACTGGAACTCGTGAAACGCGCTCTGCTAGCCTGCACAGTTCTCTAGTTTAGCTGGTGGCATCTGCTGCCCAACAGAAGGTGGTGCTACTAGTACACCACCTGAGGGTGCCAACATAGTAAAAAGGGCACCGCACTGGACCCTCGTCACTCGGTGGGTCGTTATCATGTACTATCTCAGAACTCCAAATGACTGTCTGCATGAAGACATCCTGAACAGATACGACACGGTCAAACGATTTGTACCTGGTGAGCTGACCTGGTTTGAGCTGACTTTAAAGCTCTTGGAAACACACACGCAATCAGTGTTTTCATGCACAAAGTCGGAAATCAGTAGTCAGGGTCCTGGTGTACGGATACGTCGGCCGCCGCACCAACACTGGACTCCATGAACTGAAAACCACACTTGGTACCCTTAACACTATTGCTTCACAGAAAGGGAATATTAGAGTTATAAGTTCTGCGGTAGAACCGACTCCTCTGATACCAATTTGTCACGACCCGACCTCGGGGCCCGTGCCATGACTACCCCAAGCCCGCCTTCCATAGGCCAGGGGCTGGCGACTAGCACCAAAGGCGTAAATCCCGATAACTAGGAAGGCATTACCTTTATAAAAGTAAACAAAATACCACAGAGTACAAGTGGAAGCAAAACACTAAGTACAAAGGAATGTGCTGAAAAGTAAATGAGCCAGAATACAAACCCAAATGAAAGTACAACTACAAATGAACAAGTACAACAGGAAAAGACAACAACTGGAAGAACGAAAGCGGCTCCTGGGTCGTCCTCCACGGATCCTACCTAAAGGGTAGGTACAGATGGCGCAACTCCTAGATCGTCCACCACAATTCTCTCGCCCGTCAACCTCCTTCGAGTATCGTCTCACTGTGAAATCCGCCTCCAGTTACTAACTCGTCGTGTAGTCCACCTCCAGGTACTGACTCGTCGTGTAGTCCTCCTCTGGGTACCGTCCAGTCCTCGAGCACTCGGCCTCCGTCAGCACTGCCCGTCGTCTGCAACCACCACAACGAGGTGCAGGCATAGCCCATGCAGGGGTGAGTGTACCAATACTCAGTAGGGACCCCGAGACCCTCAAGGTCTCACTAAAACCAATAAGGATAACCACAAAGATGATCTCAACAGATAACCTCTACTTAGGTATATTCCCATACATATACCTAAGTTATCAAGTAACCCATCTCAATCATGAGGAAACACAAGGATTGTGAAATCAACGGATAACCACTACCCAGGTATATGCCCATACATATACCTAAGTTATCAAGTAACCCATCTCAATCATGAGGAAACACAAGGATCATAGACTCATCTCAAACCAGGATTTTCATTATCGAAACCGTAACTGCTGAAAAGGCCCCGTCTCTAGAGTGTACAGTGGTCCTGTCACAACTCCGAGGTACTGCTCACTAACCTAAGACTGCTAAGGTACTCCTCCCTGTCGAGTTCCGTGGGCCTGCCACCTCACACAGTAGTGCTTCCCGCCAGGGTCTGCCACCCAAACACAGTAGTGCTCCCCCCTCATAGCCTACAGAGGTACTCCTCCTGTCGAGTACCGCGAGTCTGCCACCCAAACACAGTAGTGCTCCCCACTGTGGGTCTGCCACCCAAACACAGTAGTGCTCCCCACTGGGCTATACAAGTCTCTCCGACTCGAATCGGACAAGCAGTCTTTAGGTCCCAGCCAGCTACACGGTCTCCGTACTCCGTACGCTCGTCTCTGGGAGGGTCCGCTCCACGAGCTTCTAGTTGATACTCCAAGTATCTCAAAGTCCCATGAATAAGTATCTCAAAGGACCGCATCATCATAGGGGTCTCAACGCAACAGACGGCGTGTCAATCGGACGCCCGGTCTGTGAGTTACTAGCCTTTTCATCCCAGGGGCCCGGTTGGTTTCATGAGCAAACCAATCCCGACCGTATCTCAAATGTACCCCGAACTCTCATAGGGTATACTCATAGGGACCTTTTCTCAATGAGATCATCAACGCCACTGACGGTTCGTCAAACAGACGTCCTGTCTGAAAGATATCAGCTTTTCCGTTCGAGGGGCTCGGTTGGATTTCGGGTGCAATCCAACCCGGCCACTATCCAACTATATCCAAAACTCGAGAGAAGTATGCCAAAATTTCCGTCTCATCAATAGGAAAACAACGAGACAGATGGCGCGTCAATCGGACACCCGGTCTGTGAGTTATTGACTTTTTCGTTCCAGGGGCCCGGTTGATTTCGTGAGTGAACCAACCCGACCGCACTCCGACGACATCCAAACCTCGAGCGGAGTAATCCAAAAGATCCGTCTCACTTAGAGGAAATCCATCAAAGTCGACGACACGTCAATCAGACGTTCGGTGCTAAATATATAAGCATTTCCGCTCTGAGGGCCTGGTTGGTTTTGTGTACGAACCAACCCGGCCGAACCCAAAGTTCTCCTAAACCTTGAGTGTAATATACCGAAACGACCGTATCGTTCCAAGGATCGCTACGCAACTAACGGTGCATCGATCGGAGGTCCGTAGCCCATGATATGGACATTTGACAGAAAGTGGTCCGAAAACGGGGGGTATGGGCCCGGACCGACCCCCCTGGGTCGGCCCGAACCGGGTCGACCCGACCCGGGTCCAACCCGACTGGACCCAGACCGGCCCGGCCCGGCCGGCTCGGTCCGGCCCGACCGGCCAGCCGCGGCTCGGCGTGGCCGAGCCGAAGTCGGGAAGCGGGGGCTGCGCGCAGCCCGCCCCACACCGTTAATTGAGGGCGGCGGTGCAACCGTCGCCGCCAATTCTTCCAGCGGCGCGCTCGGGCGCCGCCACTGCCTGGTAGCCGGACGGCTCTGGCTGCCGCCTCCGGTCGCCGGCGGCGCCGCGCCGGCGACCCACACCTCCGGGCATTTCCACGGGCCACCAGAGTTGCTCCGATGGTACGTTTTCAAAACCGTCTGAGCCGGTGTTCATCTCGGGTCTCATACTTTACTGCGCAAGCTTCAAAAATACTTTGCAGCCCCGTTTTTTCATCGCTCGTCAATCCACACGTCAATTAACAAAATGTGCCGTCTTCGTGGTTCTTCGGCGCAACGCGTTGGTGCCGCGCCCCTTTGCCGTGGCCCGACTCCGTCCGCGGATGTCTTCGGGTTTCTCCGACGCGGCGCGACGATGTCGTTCCCTTGTTTGTTTTTCACAATGCGGCACGACGCGCCGCACATTTCCTTGTTGCATGATTCCCCGTGGTGCGACGACACCACGCCTTCCCGTACCAAACCACAAAGAAATCCAACATGGAAAAAGGAGGTGGGTCGGCCATGTTTGTGCGGTCCGGCCCCCTCTCGTTAAGCGATAACAGTTGGACATATTCACGAAGAATAAAAATCAAGCGAGTAATCTCGAAAAAAATAAAGTAAAGACAATCCCCTACAACCTCTTAAATAAAAAGAATCATAACAATAAATCCAACCCGCACAATAATCTTCGCGGATCAACTTAATATTTAGTTGAACCGCATTATTAGATTTAGAAGGGAGTAAACGAGGGTTCTCCAACAATCACAATTTAAATTCCCTATCTCGTAATTTTCGTTCGTTGATGATCTCGGAAAAAAGGGCGGATATCGATTCCTCGATTGTCGTTTTCGTCACACACTCCCAATTCTCATGATCATGCGTCAGAAAGGAAGAAGGGTACTCGTCGTTGGAGATGTCGTGGGCATCGCTTCCCTTTCCTTGCCTCAGTTGATGAACGATGAAGAAGATGGCGTTGTCGTGCTTCAGTGGCAGAAGAGACATTCTTCGTGTTCTTCGTCGTAGAGAAAGAAGAAACTCAAGACTTCCTAAGCTTCTTCTCCAAAGGCTCCCAATCAACTAAACTCCAACCCAAATAAAATAAGTTCTTAACTTGTTTTATTAACACAACAAAGCTTATGAATTTCAAGAGTTTTAAATTAAATTAACTCACATAATTAAATATCTCAAGTTGTCAAATTTAATGAGAGGGAGGTGGAGAGACTCATTTAATGAGAGAAAGTTTCATCCACATAAATGGAGAGTTCAAGAGTTAGGGGGGGGGGGGGGGTTAAGGGGGTTTGATACTCATGGGGGCCCCACCTTATAACATCCACCCAAGGGAGGTTATGTGCTGGTGAGCCCCTCCACTAACCTCCCCTTGGAGGTTCTAACTACAACCTCAAATACAAATATGGCAAACACATATTTTTATTCAGTTTAATTAAAAACCCCCGAAAACTAACTTCTAAACTTGATAAAATGCAACTGCGGAATAGGTGTTCCTAAGAAAATACCGGCGCTATGGTTCCATCTATGCCCTCTGAATTTTATTTTGAGCACCGGTTCAAAAGTTAGAAATTCCCGCTCGTTCGTTCACTGAACGTACCCGAGCCAAACTTCGAAAAAAGATTCCGGGCACACCGGGCCTCGGATTCAGGCGCCGTCAGAAACTGAATTCTTCTAAAATTCCAAATAAAATTAAGGAAAAATTTTCCTTGAAATTTCCGGGTCTTTACAAAGATAAAGTCCTGTTGACATAGATGAAAGAAGATATGTCCTTGACCAATAGTATCAAACCCCATGTATTCTATTTATTGGAGAATCCAAGGGAGATAACATCTTGATTATTTTCTTTTTATCAATCCCCAGATGATATTTAACAAGTTCTTCCTGTGAAAATCCATTTATGGGATAAGTTTGAGATTATTGAAATCATGGAACAAACGATGTTTCCCCAACCACCCCATTAGAATCTCACAATTTGTCACCTTATCATTAGGGAATTCATTGGTGTAATAAGGGGTTATGTATCTTGACCCTAATAGTATATATATATATATATTATTTTCAATTATTATATTTATTATTTATTTTTACTTTAAAAATTGTTAAGTAATTATTTTGATGAAAATTATATTTTAATATGACAAGACTTGAATTGTATTTTTTGGTAATACAAAATTTCAATTAAGTAATTCTTTTGAAGAATTCACGATTTTTTAAATAAAAAATATTTTAATAAAATATAAATGATAATATAATTGTATGAAGTGAAAATGTAATTTTTATAAGGGTTATAAAACTATTATCATCAAAAACAGTATTATTCAATAAATTTGGATCTTAATTTAAAATTGAAATTTATAATATATATATATATTTTGATAAAATAAATATTATTTTTTAGAATCATAACATTAAAATTATTCATCGGTGAATTTTTCATAATTTTCCGAGGAATTCAAATTTTTGGTTAAAAATTAAATATGATATAAATATACAATAGTATCATGACTTCATAATGGCCCAAAAGTATTGTAATATGCACCATAAAAGGTAACCACGAACAAATATATATTTTACCTTTAAAATAATGTGTTTTTTAGTTTATTTTATTAATTGTATAAACCCTTTATAAATCCTATAAAATATTTATTATATTTTAAGGCTTTAAAATCAATTCTTTATAAACATGACTCAAATCTATTTCACCAAGGGTATCATTTTAATTTGATCAATAAACTTATAAAAAAATTAAAAAAAATTCTATTTGGAAGAAACCATGATTAGAAAAGGTAAGTTTTCTGGTTTTGATTACTTTATTTTATATCATCCAAAACCTAAATTTGGAAAATAATAAAGAACACTCCTCTCTTTTCTTATATAAACCCACCTGAGCTCCCATTCCTCATCACTAAAACCTTTTTATAATTTCTATAATCTACCCTTTCCTCTCTAGATACCTAACTAGGTTCCCCAATCTCTCAATAATCTCCTCCCAAGCTTTTGGAAACACCCTTTAAAGGTAAGGGATACTCTACTTCTCCTCTTTATTCAAGAACCTTCACTATATAATGCCTTTTGTCTTCCAATTCCTAGTTATAGAGAATTATTTTACACATCACTCATACTGTCCTTATGATTTAAAAGTAATGAGAGTCCCCTTTCACTCTCATAAATCCCTCCCAATAATCTTTGAGTATGCTTGTTATGCTGCCAAAACGATCTTGCGATTTTCCATACCAAACTTCTCTTTTGTGAATACTCATCCCCATTTTCACTCAAGGGTATTAACCTAGATGTACCTATCCTTTATTGATTATATAATTCCATGTATACATAACACACTCCACTACTAGAAATAGTATATTTCCCAATGGTTCAGAATTGTTGGGGTAGGCTGTCGAACCGTTGGTATATCTTATAACAACAGTTCTGCCAACCCTAGGGAAGTAAGCCATTGGGAAAAAGTTTTCCCAACCATTTATGTAAAACCATTGGGATAGGTTAGTTACATTAACCTATACCAATAGTTTGGTTGAACCGTTGGTATATGTTTTTCCAACGGTTCATCCAAACTGTTTGTAAAACCTCTTCTAGGAACCTTTTCCCACGGTTCTCATAGAACCATTGGTAAAAAAATCCTACAAAATTTATGACAACGGTTTGAAATAGTTGGCATAGGATATGCTATGGAAATTGCACAACAGCCTGCAATTTGCACAGTAGGGTCTGCAATCCCATTCATGCATGCTGTAATTCTATCCATTGTGCTATAATTCTCCATTCCCTCTCCTTTCCAATAATTTAACATATAATGCATACACATTTAACATTGCACCCTGGAACTATACACATCCAGAATTAAATCATAATTCATAATGTAATTATAAACATACATAATTGATTTAGAATTCAATTTAAAAATTAGATGACAATTATATGTCAAATCCGGAATTCAATTCATAATTGAATACAAACATAATTTAATTATCAATTATCAATAAAATACATAAAAACCTGAATAAGTAATTATATGTGTTATACACAATTAAGAATACATACAAGTGGTTTTTACTAAAAATGATGTCCATTTTAAATATTATACATACACTTGGAGTGATACTGGCCACAAAATGTCTCATATTGAGGCAGGGTTGACTCGTACACATCACATATGACCCATGGATCGTTGTCCTAAAGTATCAACATATTCCGAAAGCATTTGGTCGGTCAAAAAAGAGAGACACTTTGAGTGGTTCTGGCCACACCACACCTCGGATTGAGGTGGGGATGACTCGTACATGTCACACATGACCCGTGGATTGTTGTCCTAAATTTTCAACAGAATCCAAATGTGTTTGGTCAGTTTTCCGTATGCCATCTGTAATTTTCACTTAAAATGTTGTCTATTTCAAATAAAAATGAGACACATCGAGTTGTACCGGCCACACAGAGCCTCGGATATATTCGGGGTTTTACTCATACACATCACATATGACTCGTTGATCGTTGTAATAAAGTTTCAATGGAATCTGAATGCGTTTGGTCGGTTTTTCGTATGTCAGTTGTTGGTTTCACTTAATATGATGTCCATTTTAAACAAAAGCGAGACACTTTGAGTGGTGCCAGCAACACCACCCCTCAAATTGAGGTGGGGTTGACTCGAACAAGTGAAAAATGACCCATGGATTGTTTTCCTAAAGTTTCAATAGAATCCGAATGTGTTTGGTCAGTTTTCCATATGTTAGTTGTTGTTTTCACTTAAAATGATGTCCATTTTAAACAAAAGATAGACAATTTGAGTGGTGTTGGCCATACCGTGCCTCATATTGAGGCAAGGTTGACTCGTACATGTCACATATGACCCATGGATCATTTTACTAAAGTTTCAACGGAATCCGAATGCGTTTAGTCGGTTTTCCGTATGTCAGCTGTTGTTTTCACTTACAACGACGTCCTTTTGAAACAAAAGAGAGACACTTTGAGTGTGTCAGCCACACTGGGTCTTGGGTTGACATGGGGTTGACTCATACACATCAAATATGACCCATGGATCGTTTTCCTAGAGCATCAACACATTACAAATGCATTTGGTCAGTTTTCCGTATGTTAGTTGTTCTTTCAACTTAAAATCACGTCCATTTTAAATAAAAAGAGACATAGTTAGGGCGATACCGGCCACACCATACCTCGGATTGATGCAGGGTTGACTTATACACATCAAAAATGTCCCATGGATCGTTTTACTAAAGTTTCAACAGAATTCGAATGTGTTTGGTCAGTTTTCCGTATGTTAGTTGTTGTTTTCACTTAAAATGATGTCCTTTTGAAACAAAAGGGAGACACTTTGAGTGGTGCCGGCCACACCAGGACTCTTATTGGGGAAGGGTTGACTCATAAACGTCACATATGACCAATGGATCGTTTTCCTACAACATCAACACATTCTGAGTGTGTTTGGTCAGTTTTTCGTATGTTAGTTTTTCTTTACACTTAAAATCCCATCGATTTTAAAGAAAAGAGACACAGTTAGGGTGCTACCGGCCACACTATGCCTCGTATTAATGCGGGGTTGAATTTTACACATCACAAATGTCCCATGGATCTTTTTACTAAAGTTTAAATAGAATCCTAATATGTTTGTTTTGTTTTTTGTATACTAGTTGTTTTTAATAAGAACGATGTCCATTTTAAACAAAATACATACACTTGGAGTGATACCAGCCACACCATGACTCGAATTGAGGCACTGTTGACTCTTACACATTAAATATGACCCATGGATGATTTTCCTAATGTATCAATATATTTTGAAAGTGTTTGGTCAGTTTTCCGTATGCCAGTTATTGTTTTCACTTAAAATGTTGTTCATTTCAAAAAAAATGAAACACTTTGAGTGGTGCCAGCCACACCATGCCTCAGATTCAGGAAGAGTTAACTCTTACACATCACATATGACACATTGATCATTTTTCAAAAGTCTCAACAAATTAAGAATGCATTTGGTCAGTTTTCTGTATTCCAGTAGTTGTTTTCAATTAAAATGTTGTCCATTTCAAAAAAATTTGAGACGCTTTGAGTGGTTCCGGCCACACCGGGCCTCATATTGAGGTGAGGTTGAATCGTACACATCAAATATGACTCATGGATCGTTTTAATAATGTTTTAATAAAATATGAATGCATTATGTCAGTTTTCCATATGTCAGTTGTTGTTTTCACTTAAAATGATGTCATTTTGAAACAAAAGAGAGACACTTTGAGTGGTTCCAACCACACCGCGCCTCATATTGAGGCGAGGTTGAATCGTACACATCACATATGACCCATGGATCGTTGTACTAAATTTTCAATAGAATATGAATGCGTTTGGTTGGTTTTCCGTATGCCATTTGTACTTTTCACTTAAAATATTGTCCATTTAAAATAAATATGAGAAACTTCGAGTTGTGACAGCCACACTACCCCTTATATTTATGCAAGGTTGACTCGTAAACATCACATATGACCCATGGATCGTTTTCCTAATGTTTCAATGGAATCCGAATGCATTTGGTTGGTTTTCTGTATATTAGTTGTTGTTTTCACTCAAAATGATGTCCATTTTAAACAAAAGAGAGACAATTTGAGTGGTCCCGGCCACACCGCACCTCGTATTGAAGTGGGGTTGACTTTTACACGTCACATATGACCCATGTATTGTTTTCCTAAAGAATAGACACATTCAGAATGCGTTTGGTCGGTTTTCCGTATGTCAGTTGTTGTTTTCACTTAAAGTGTTGTTCATTTCAAAAAAATGAGACACTTTTAGTGGTTATATTCACAACATGCCTCGGATTAAGGCAAGGTTTACTCGTAAACATCACATATGACTCATTGATCATTGTTCTAAAGTTTCAACAAATTTAGAATGCGTTTGGTCAGTTTTCTGTATGCTAGTAGTTGTTTTCAATTAAAATGTTTTCCATTTCAAATAAACATGAGACACTTTGAGTGGTTCTGGCCACACCAGGCCTCAGATTAAGGCAGGGTTTACTCGTGCACGTCGCATATGACTGATTTATTGTTTTCCTAAAGTTTCAGCAGAATCTGAATGCGTTTTGTCAGGTTTTCGTATGTCAGTTGTTGTTTTCACTTAAAATGATGTCCTTTTGAAAAAAAAGAGAGACACTTTGAGTGGTTCTGGCCATACCACACCTCGGATTGAGGAAAGGTTGACTCGTACACATCACATATGACCCATGGATATTTTTCCTAAAGTTTCAATAGAATACGAATGCATTTGGTCGGTTTTACATATGCCAGTTGTACTTTTCACTTAAAATGTTGTCCATTTCAAATAAAACTGAGAAACTTTGAGTTTTGATGACCAAAATGTTCCTCGGATTTAGTTAGGGTTGACTCGTAAACATCACATATGACTCATAGATCGTTTTCCTAAATTTTCAATGGAATCCGAATGTGTTTGGTCAGTTTTCCATATATTAGTTTTTGTTTTCACATAAATTGATGTACATTTTAAACAAAAGAGAGACACTTTGGGTGGTGACAGCCACACCGCACCACATATTGAGTTGGGGTTGACTTGTACATGTCACATATGACCCATTGATTGTTTTTCTAAAGCATCAACACATTCATAATGTGTTTGGTCTGTTTTCTGTATGTCAGTTGTTGTTTTCATTTCAAATGCTGCTCATTTCAAAAAAATGATACACTTTGAGTGGTTCCGGTCACACTATTCCTCAGATTAAGGCAGGGTTTACCTTTACACATCACATATGACCCATTGATAATTTTTCTAAACTTTTAACACATTCTGAATGCGTTTGGTTGGTTTTCCGTTTGCCAGTAGTTGTTTTCAATTAAAATGTTGTCCATTTCAAATAAATGTGAGACACTTGGAGGGGGTCTGGCCACACCAGGCCTCATATTTAGGAAGGTTTGACTCTTACACGTCACATATGACTCATGGATCATTGTACTAATGTATCAACACAATCATAATCCATTGGGTCGGTTTTCCGTATGTACCTAAAATGTTGTCCATTTTAAACAAATGGGAGACACTTAGAGTGATCCTAGCCACAATGCGACTCGGATTGAGGCAAGATTGACTCATAAACGTCACATATGACCCATGAATCATTTTACTAAACTTTAAACAGAATATGAATATGTTTGGTCAGTTTACCGTATGTCAGTTGCTGTTTTCAATTAAAATGTAGTCCATTTTAAATTATAGAGAGACACTTTGAGTGGTGCCAGCCACTCTGCACCTCGGATTGAGGATGGGTTGACACTTACCCATCACATATGACCCATGGACCATTGTCCTAAAGTTTCAACTGAATCTGAATGCATTTAGTCAGTTTTTTGTATGTCATTTCTTGTTTTCATTAAAAATGTTTTCTATTTCAAATAAACCTGAGACACTTTGAGTGGTGCCAGCCACTCCTAGACTCGTATTGAGGCGGGGTTGACTCATACCCATCAAAAATTACTCATGGAACGTTATACTAAAGTTTTAATAGAATCTGAATGTGTTTGGTTGGTTTTTCGTATGTCATTTGTTTTTTTCAATTAAAATGAAGCCCATTTTAAATTATAAAGAGACACATCGAGTGGTTCCAGACACTCTGCGCCTCGGATTGAGGCTGGGTTGACTCATACACATCACAAATGACCCAAGGAATGTTTTTATAAAGTTTAAACACAATCCAAATGTGTTTGGTTGGGTTTCTGTATGTCAGTTTTTGTTTTCAATTAAAATGAATTCAATTTTAAACTATAGAGAGACACTTAGAGTGGTGTCGCCCACTCCGCACCTCGGATTGAGGCTACGTTGACTCATACATGTCAAAAATTACCCAAGGATAATTTTCCTAAAGTATCAACACAATCTGAATGCGTTTGGTCAGTTTTCCGTATGTCAGTTGTTGTTTTCAATTAAAATGAAGTCTATTTTAAACTATAGAGAGACACTTCGAGTGGTTCCGGCCACTCCGTGCCTCTAATTGAGGCTGGGTTTACTCGTACACATCACCCAAAGATCATTTTATTAAAATATCAACACAATCAGAATGCGTTTGGTCAGTTTTCCATATGTCAGATGTACTTTTCACTTAAAATGTTATCCATTTCAAACAAAAGTGAGAAACTTCAAATGGTGCCGGCAACACTGCACCTCAGATTGAGGAGGGTTTGAATCGTACACATCACATATGACCCATGGATCGTTGTGCTAAAGTAGCAACACAATCAAAATCCGTTTGTTCGGTTTTACATATGTACTTAAAATGTTGTCCATTTTAAACATAAGAGAGACACTTAATGTGATCCCGACCACACCACCACTGAGATTGAGCCGGGGTTGACTCATACACGTCAAATATGACCCATGGATCGTTGTGATAAAGTATCAATAGAATCCGAATATGTTTGGTCAATTTTCAGTATGTCAGTTGTTCTTTTCACTTAAAATCCCATCCATTTTAAACGAAAGAGACACAGTTAGAGTGCTAACGGCCACACCGCACCTCGGATTTAGACAGGGTTGACTCGTACACATCAAAAATGACCCATGGATAATTTTCCTAAAGTATCAACACAATCCTGGTAGCCCTCACCTAGAAACCAAAGCATAAATCCTAGAATTTCACGTCTAAATTCCCTGAGCATGACGAGTCCGTTCATGAGTCCTTAACATGTAGCCCATGTCTTATCCTAACAATTGACACGTAAATCAAATCAAACAAGGAATAATTCACATAATATGGAGAATGTACAATAAGGATTTGTATTCAAATAAAAGCATATCATCACATTCATTTGACGAGACTGATCTAATAAGCTTACCAAGACATTCATATAATTCAAGACATACAAAAATGGAATAATCCTAAATAACATTTCATGATCAAAGAAATAAAAAAAGGCATGTGAAATCAAGGAGGAGGGTGGGGGAGCTGTCTGGGGGTCTAGGGAGGAGGGTGGGGGGGGGCTGTCCGGGGTCTAGGGAGGAGGGTGGGGGGGACTGTCTAGGGGGCTGTCCGGGGGGTGTCTGGGGGGCTGTCTGGGGACCAAGTAAGAGGGTGGGGGGCTGTCCGGGGGGCTATCCGAGTGGCTGTCCAGGGTCCAAAGAGGATGGTGGGGTGTTGTCTAGGGTCCAGGATGGAGGGGGGCTGTCTAGGGAGTTCCCAAACACACAAAAATCTATAAACATGCTCAAGATACACCACAACCACTAAAAGACATCAACATCCATGAAAACAAAAAATATATAAAAATAACTCAACTCCAATACTATAATATGGGTCTAGATAAAACCAAAAACTAGAATAGATTAAACATCAAATATCAGTAATATTAGTCAAAAATGTAACAGATCAACTTGTCCCACATCACCATCACCATCATCACCATCATCATCACCCTCATCCTTGTCCTCTCCCTCCTCAAAGCCCTCCTCCTTTCCCTCCTCCTCGCCCTCTCCATCCACCTCGCCCTCCTCCTCGCCCTCACCATCCGCCTCACCCTCCTCCTCTCCCTTGTCTTCCACATCAGACTCCTTGCCATCATCATCATCAGGATAGGCATCATCTTGACCACCACTAGAACTTCCACCTATTGCACCATATGTAGAATGTATCAATGACATATATTCATCCAAAGCTGGGCTGGCCTCTGGTGGAAGTGTTGGACGTAGAACTTCAATAAATTTCATAACTGCACTATTTGTCCTAGAAGACTATTCTGCCATCTCGTTGGTCCTTTTTTCAGCCTATTCTTCATGTGCTCTAATTTTCTATAGCTCAGTGGCACTACAACTCGTACCTGAGGAGGGCCAATACCTTGTCGGGGCTATCCTATGTCGGCAGCGTACTCTGCCAGGATGCTCCTCTCCCAACACCTGATGTAAGTGATCAGTTGGCCCAAAATTGTCTGGTTCTTGGGCATCGAGGGCCTCTAAAGAAACCTATTACAAATATAAATATATTATTAAGTTACAAAATAGATATTAAAATATAAAATAAATAGATTAAAACTTACAATTTGCTGTAGAGTCGCTTCGTTGACGACACTTCCATCATTTTTCTGTCTACTCGAGCCAAACAGTTTTGCTCGAGGTACACATCCTTCAATATTCAGTATTTGCCTCTACAATGACATTAAAAATTAAATTTACATGAAAAATTTAGCAAACTATTAAATAATTGAGGAAACAAAAGAAAGTGTAAGTCGTAAAGAAAACTTATAAACAATTGTCATACCTGCTTCCTCTCATGATCTAGCATCGTAGTACGTCCCAGTGTGTGGAGGTATTTTTTTGCATCAATTTTTTTTTTTTTTTTTCCAGATGATTCCTAAATAAAATTTGATAATTCAAAAGATAGTATTAATGCAAAACAAGAAAGTTATTATTTAAATACCTCAAATGTAATTAATACCTTAAACTGGGTAGTCATCTAATGAGTAACCATCTGACGATACTGCTCTATAGGACAATCATCCACGACTGGTACCACCTCTAACTCAGTTCCAACTCTAGAACTCCAGCCAATATACAACTCATGCTTGTAGGCTCTCCAAATCTCGCCTAAATCCTTTATACGTTTCGGTCGTGCACCCTCACCATCGGGAAAATTAAATCGAAGATGACATCAAAATATTAATTCATATAAATACAAAAATAATTCATGGAATTAAATACAACAGATTGTTTTACCCACATCTCTTCCCAAGCTCTATCCTTGAACTCATGTGGAAAATGTCTCCACGATAGCGGGCTGACAGGAATGATGTCAGAGTATTTGGAAAGTGTTGCAAAAAAACTCCAACATTGCTGCCATGTTTTCTCAACCAGTTGGTTGTCTTCATTGTAATCCACCATAACCTGTGTGTGGCAGTTCCACAGCGCACACATGTGTGTACGCTCCCGTCCCCGACTCCTATCAGTAGATGTATCCGTCATGAAAGAAAAAAAAATATTTTGTCCAAACATGTTATAATGACAATAAATATTGCTATAAAAATTTGTTACGGTTCTATAAATATACCTTCTCCAGTCTGATCGCTGAGCGCCGCTGGATCCATAGAAACTGATGGAATACCCTGTGGTGGAACAGGAGTCGAAGATGATGGAATATTGAAGCTCAGAGAGACAGAAGTAGAAGGAAAAGAAGATAGGACAACTGTATGACCGGATTCTGACTAGGGAGTGGGAATCATCATGGGATATGAAAAAGATGGGCCAGAAGATGCAAAAGGTGGTGAAAAAATGGGAGGCCTAAATATCCTGTGTTTCCCTAATGGCACACTGGGATAAGAATGTGGGAAGGATGACATGTCAGTGGGAGGGGCAGGGTCTATTCGGGTACGCGAAGATGCTCATCCACCTCTAGTACGAACCCTCCTCGTACCACCGGCCTGAGTACTAGGACCAGTACTAGGATCCTCATCGAATAACTGTCGACGTATAGGTGGATCCTACAAAAATGTTTACAAAAAAATTAATCACGTGACATTATATATTCTTTATATATATATATTTGAAATAAAGTACTCACTATAGGCACTAATGGTGGAATGCCCATCTCCACCATTCGATGATTGTTCTCCATCATTTTTTCCTTCATCTCTCTTCAATTGGCTGCATTTCCTGCTTTTGAAAACAAATATGTAATTAATTAGAAAAAGGAAACTAATGTGTAACCCAAAAAACTAAATATATGAGGGAATAGGGGGATTCATTAGTAATTAGCTATCAATTGTTTTAGAAGAGATTGAATGGATTTAATAAATCATACAAGTTTTAATGTTCACCAAGTTAGAAATATTGTTTGACTAGGTTTGAATACAGTTCAATTCCAAATTAGAAAATGCAATTCAAATAAAACTGTAACCAATAAACATTGAAAATTCACATAACAGTCAAGTCAGCTAAAACATATTTGTGATCAATACTAAATCAATTTGAATTTTACCAACCTTAACAACCCAACTCAAGGTAAACCAAAAAAATTGAGAACATGTATGAATGATTCTATATATTTTTATGGATGTATACACATGCCAACATGGCTAGTGAAAAGCACCCCACCCTCATAAAAGTCAATATTGGCCAAGAAGGACACGCAATATACAACGTACAATGAGAACCATATTTAATTGACCCTAAAGTTATATTAGTATAGTCATCTTGGGGGAAATGGAATATATGATCCTGGTTAACAGATGAATTCAAAAGATCATATTCCATATGTTGGACACTATCTATGGTAAGAAATCAAGTGAGGATTGGTTTACATCATTCAATTTCTTACATGCTAGTGAGAATGAAGGATTGAATTAATGACTTGAGTTCACTGATTAAATGAGGGTAGAGGTTGCATAGGCTGTGTAAACAGAATGATTAAATAAGGGTAGAGGTTTCATACACTATGCATGGTGGGGGAGTCTCTACCGATTTAGAAACTAAAATAAATTCCCATCATAGGTATCAATAAGAAACATTAGTATCAAAATAAACTCCAAATAAAAAAGTAATTAAAACATCAAACACTTCAAGAATTCACTACTATGCATGGTTTATCCACATGTTTATCACTAATTATATGACTTAATCATGAACCACCTCTATAGCTCCCTGTTTTCACCAATAAACATATAATATTCCCCATGATCACTGTATGACTTAACTCCAATATGTAAATATCTAAAAATATATTTAAAACAACTCATTAATAGGCTCAAAATATAAATATAATCTTGAACCAACAATGGAATCTCTTTCAAAACACATTCTCACACACCAGTTATCTCATGTGTTTCTAAATACCAAACATAGTCACATAACTATTGTACTATAACAAAATACATTACACAAGAATTATTAAAAAAATTCCCATTTTAATAAAACACTTTCCTCAAAATTAAATCATTTCTAAAATATATTTATCAATCCATTTTAAATAATAAAATCCCTTTGATAATTTTTAACAAATATTTGGAGTATTCTTAAGGCACCCGCATTTGAAAAAGTCACATTAAATGCCCAATTTCCACACCAAACCATTGAAAAAAATTAACATGGGATAATCATCGACCATAAATAACTTAACTGGAAATTAAAAAAACAAAAACCAAATGTGATATAGTATTTAATGTTAATTTAGGGGAAATGAGATTAAATAGAGACAACAACCTCATAAATGGTTCCAACATCATAACTTTTGATTAAAACCACCCATAATAGGAATGGGAATGCCTCATACACTTAATCCCTAATAAAAAAAACCAAATATCCAATTAAAACATTTAATTTAGGGTTTCCAACTTTAATAAAAATGGATAAATATGTAAGATAAGGGGAAAATGATCAATAAGACATGAAGATTTGGAATTATCCCATATAACCTCGTGGGGGAGTCTCACTGGATTTGATGGAGTTCACCTAGGCGCGCGCGTGAGGGTTCTGCAAATTGGGGGATAGGGGTTCTAGAAATTGGGGGAGAAATGTGACTGGAGGAGCGACTGGAGGAGGTCCGCCCAATTTTAGTATTTATAAACATCTTTCCCCAAAGGTTTTTAAAAACAGTTGGGTAAAAAATGATTTCCCAACGGTTTGAACCAAACCCTTGGGAAACCATTGGGAAACAGAAGATTTCCTAACAGTTTTCTTAAACTGTTGGGAAATAATAAACCTTTCCCAACGATTTCATCAAACCGTTGGGAAAAGGAGCATAAGTGGAAGATTTCCCAATGGTTTTATCAAACCGTTGGGAAATCTTGCCAAAACTCTCCTATACCAACAATTCATTGGAACCGTTGGTATAATACCGTTGGAAAAAACAAGATTCCCAGTAGTGATCATTATTCATGGGATTAAATGTGATGAAGTATGATCATATGTTGAATGATCTCTATGGAACACTTATGGTGGTACATGATATGAAAGAAATGGATGCACTTAGAATTTTATCACTCTCCAATGCGTTGGGTAATATTTTTGAATCATGAGACATTATGTATGATATTATAGAGTAAAAATTTTCTATTATGGGATTTTGCCAACATGTTATGATGTCTTTGTGGTTAGCCTTGACCTATGTTTATGATGTCATGTTTAATGTTGTTTCCACATTCCCAAGCTGCATTTATGTTACCTTCATATATCATGATTTTATGTTCATTTTTATGATCCCCACCCATTTTATGTCCCATTTAAATGATTATTGACTAACATGTAATACTTTCATCATGTTATGATTTGTTTCTTCCCTTACTAGGATTTATATCTCACCTCTTTCTTATGTATGTCCCTGGGTTATCCCATACCATTTTAAAAGTTATGGAATATTAGAAGCATGCTAAGGAATTTTTCAATATTTTTAATGAATCCATGTATCATGTTGATGTGATGTGTAACTAACATCCCAAATAAAGTAGGATTATCTATCTTCTGGGTTTTACTATGTTTTCTTTTATTTAATAAATCACAAAATAATTTTTATTAAATATATGGGTTTTTATAGTTAGTATCAAAGGAAATTCAAGTTATTTTTGGGATAAGGATTACGAAACTCTAGTGAAATCATTAGGGATAAGACTAAACATAATATAAACTCCCAAAATTTTGTTAATTTATATATTAAGTGGTTTTTAAGAAAAAATACCCATGTATGGGTACTAAAAGTGGTTGTGTCTCTCGTACAGATATACCTAGGGGTAACAAACCAAAAAAAAGCATTAATCCAGACTCAACTGTGAACTAGTGCACGACAGTGGGACTTATTTTGCATATAGTTGGAAACTCCTAGAGGATATGATTTGGTAAATTTACAATATCATTACAAACCATTATTAAGGGAACAAAAATGTCCATAATATTTTACATTAATGTATAGATCATGGATAACTTATAATGAATCCTTTAAATTCATAAGTTAAAGAATATACATTATCTATGAGTTATCCCTTTAATTATCATATATTACCTTTTGTGTTTCTAATAATAAAAAAATTATTATCCCTAATCTTCCCATTATTATATTCAATTGATGGAAATAAGGGTAACCAAGTCAACAACTAATGTGATGGAAAATGTGATGACTGCCCAAATGAGATGTCTAACCTGATAGGAGTAGGAATTGCAAACATCATGACATTAATTTCTTAATTGACTCAAGTTTTAAACCAATACCCGAATAAAGAGGATTTCAAAAACCCCCATAAGAAAGAAATATTTTCAATTGAGACCTTCATATGACAAAGGCCTTCTACTTTCAGTGTATCTTCTGATCCCTTAATTGTGAAATAATAGATCAGCTTCATTGAAATATAATCTCCATCATTTAATGCTATGATAAAGATAGGGTCATGAGGGTTTTTTATCTCATGGATAGAGAAGCTGATCAATGGTATATATTATCCAAAAATATTAATCCAAAATAAAAGATAAAAGTTATGGAGGGGAATTAATTCTATAAATTGTTTTTTGATAAATATTTTCCTCACACTCTCTAATTGAAAATGGAGAGGGACATCCTTAGCCTCAAGTAAATGAATGAAGAATATATTATATCGGATGAGGATAAATTCACAAGGCATGCATGATATGCCTCCATCATTGTCATTATCCAGTAATGTAATGTTAATAACTTATTTAGGGGACATAATCTAAGTCTATGCAAATAATTATTCATTCAGGACTTTGATGGTTATGAGAAAATTGTCTAATGTTCCCTCAAAGTCGAAATGGAGATAAAAAAATCTCAGGGGTCTCATTGGTATAAGAATCATAAATTAGAGTTTAATTATAGTGGTGTTATGAAGAAATAAAATGGTGGAATTTAATTTAAAAATATCTCTTTCCAAAGGTGTTGAAATAAGTACACTAGAAATTTCCTAAAGGGGATGAGGAAATACTTTAGGTGCAGGAAGGAAGGGTACCTAACAATTGATTGACGATGGGGGAAACCCACCAATGTGATGTAAGAAAGTAATGTTATGGTAATCCCTCATACCATTGTGTAATTTTTCAATGGCAAGGAATATAGACACTATTCAAATCAATTCACTATGTAAATGGTTACCGACGAAAATTGATGAAAAAAACCTATAAGGCCTAGAGATAAAGGGAGAGCTTATGCCAGAAAACTATAGAGGTGGATCTCAATAAAAAATTGGTTACATGTATAATATTTATTCATTAAATAATAGAAATAAAGATTTTTGATTCTATTTATATAGATTATTATTTATCTCATAAGTTTTGTAGAATTATTCTAACACAACAAAAATGAATGTTCCGGGAACAGTGGAAGTGCATGGGTGGATGTGCCCACTTGGATTTTTGTCATTAACAATGATCAATCTGGGATCAATACGATGATAAACACCAGTCTCCATGGATGAAATCACAGAAATAGACAAATAAAAGGAAAGTCCCAGAACCGCAAAGTAGGATCATTACAGGTTGATTATAATTAATTTAATTAATAGAAAAGAAGTACCTTTTGGGTGTTCTTTCTTCATTGATGTTCTTGATCATGTTACGATGTGATTCATAATTGTGTTGTAGAAGCTATGTATAGACTTTCTCGAGCGGTGATCCACACATGCACCTCGTATCTCTGGATGTCGCCAAAGGAGTCTCCGGGTGCTAGCATGGAGAAACCATTTCTTGAGTTGTCCACCTTATATCCTCTTGATCTAATGGAAGAGGATATCTCTCGGTCTTGAGAGCGTTCTTGGAGGAAGAGGTTCTTTCAGCCTTGAAATAATTCTCCAGAATTGTTGTGCACAATGATTCTCTTGTGTAAGAAAAGAGTTGGGGTTGTGAGGATATTTATAATCGGGTTTGAGGTTGTAGAGTTATGACAATAAATAAATGAATTACACATTTCATTTATTTAATTAACTCTTATTGAAAACCACCATGTTGAATAATTAATTCCTTGACATGTGCCAATGCTGATTATAATAAATATAATTTAATAAAACAATATTATATCCTCAAAATCCCGACGGGAAAAACTACACGGCGTGTAATAATAAATACAGGACATGTAATTGTTTTTCATTGAAAACTACACGGCGTGTACATTCAATGTACACGAAGTGTATATCTTGTTTTCATTTATTAATTTCCTTTCCAAAATGAAAACTACATGGTGTGTAAATTTAATAATACATGGAATGTACTTTTTTTCAAAATAAAAACTACACGGCATGTAATCATTAATACATGGCGTGTACTTATTTTCATTTTATTCTTCCTCCATCATTAAAATGATTTAGGATTCCTTGAATAATTATTAAACCACATACGAGAATAGTCTTTATTCTACTTGAGATACTTGAATGTACTTAATGTGTGACCCTCTAGGCCTCTTTCTCATTGGCATTAGGCGGGCTTGCCAAAAGTCCAAGATTACTGTCTAGCAACAGGTCAAGGCACCCAAGAGAAAGAAGTTGACGCCACATTGACGTATCACTTAATACGAATTCTTACTGTGTAATTTAATTCCTTTGTCTTAATATCTCATCAAGAAGGTTTCATGGTAGTGTCATAAACCTATATGCTTGATTTGTCATTCTTTGACTTCCAGAAATAAACTCATCATGTCACCATGGCCATGGAATTTGTTCGACAGTTCTATTCCAATCAAAGGGCCCAAGATATCTACTTCCATAAATATGGAAGGGACAAATCCTTCCTCGACTTATCCATTAACAACATGTTATTCATGACGCACCTAACGTACCCTACTTCCCGCCAACTATCTTCGTGATAGTTTTCGTCAGCAAATCTAAGTGCGCAAGTCATGACATGAGTTAATGATAATCTTCCTGTACAAGGACCATTACACATGCTCGCAGATAGTAATTTCCGATGACACCAAAACATGTAGAATTACTACCGGAAGGTCTATTATCATAATCTCCCATCTTGGAGATTACCAAGTGCGAACTCCATGAGAGAGAGTCTCGTCTTCTTACGAGTACTCTCACATGACGGTCTATATACTATGTGTCCTATCATAGTATGTCATCCAACCACAAAACTTTATTTAAGAATATTTGTTGTAGCATTTCAAGGTTCTCATCATAGTGGGGATTTGCCATGACGTTATTAATACAACAAATATTCCAGGACATAATTATATTATAGTCATGCAGAACAATGAACAATATATAATAAGTGAACATTTGTGTAATCAAAGTACAAAATAGTTGGTTCACAAGAAACCAAACCTAACAAACTCCCACTTGGACTAGTGCCAACTGCCTACGACTTTTAGTCCACTAGACCTCACATGATGATCATGTTTCTGCTGAGTCAAGGCTTTAGTCAAGGGGTCTGCCATGTTGTCTTCCGTGGAAATACTGCTCACTGCAACTTCACCTCTATGAGAAAAATCCCTCAAGAGATGATACTTCTGAAGTATGTGATTTGTCCACTGATGTGACCTTGGCACTTTTGAAAGTGCCACCGCTGTAGTATTATCACAATAGATTGTTATAGGATCTTTACTGCTAGGTACTACATCCAGCTCTTGGATGAACCTTCGCATCCATACTGCTTCTTTAGCTGCCTCAGAAGCTATGATATACTCAGACTCCGTTGTAGAATTTACCACCACACTTTGCTTTGAGCTTTTCCAGCTCATTGCACCTCCATTAAAAATGAAGATGTAACCAGTCTGCAACTTCATGTCATCTTGATCAGTTTGGAAACTAGCATATACATGTCCTCTGATGACTAGTTCCTCATATCCTCCATAAACCAAGAACATATCCTTAGTACACCTCAGATACATAAGGATAGTCTTGACTGCCATCTAATGACAGTCTCCTAGATCATCTTGATATCTGCGTACTGCACTTAATGCGTAAGAAACATCTAGCCTTGTACATAGCATATCATACTTGACTGACCCAATCATGGATGTGTAAGAGATACTTTCCATTTTATTTCTTTCCTCATGTGTTTGAGGACACATTTTCTTGGAAATATGAATGCCATGTGACATTGGTAACAATCCCCTCTTGGATTATTCCATACTGAATCTCTTCAGTATCTTGTCAATGTATGTACTTTGACTCAGGCCCAGCATTCTTTGGGATCTATCACGATGGATCTTGATCCCAAGAATATATGCTGCATCACCCAAGTCTTTCATGGAGAAGCATTTATCTAACCATTCCTTAACTGAATATAAGACATGTACTTCATTTCCAATTAGTAATATGTCTTCAACATATACAATTAGTAAAACAACTTCACTTCCACTAAACCTTTTTTAGACACAAGGCTCATATTCGTTATTAACAAATAAAAATTCCATTACAGCTTCATCAAAATGAATGTTCCATGACCATGAATCTTTCTTTAATCCATAAATGGATTTCTGCAACTGGCATACCTTGTTGGCATCCTTTGGAGTCACAAACCCTTTAGGTTGTGTTATGTAGACATCTTCCTAGAGGTTCCCGTTAAGGAATTATATTTTGAAATCCATTTTCCAAATTTCATAGTCATGGTAAGCGGCAATGAAAAATAGGATTTTATGGATTTTAGCATCACAACTGGTGAAAAGGTTTCATCATAGTCAATTCCTTGATGATGTCGAAAACCTTTAGCAACCAGTCGTGCCTTATAGGTGCTGAGTTTCCCCTCCATGTCTAGTTTCTTCTTGAATACCCATTCATTACCAAGAGGCTTTACATCAACTAGAGGATCTACCAAAATCCAGACTTGGTTTTGTTACATGGAATCCATTTCAGAATTCATGGCTTCTTGACACTTGGAAATGTATGTTCCTTCAACTACTTCCTTTTAGGTAAGAGGGTCATCATTTTAAACCAATAATGAGTCACCATCATCGGTGACAAGAAAACCATATCGTACTGGTTCTCTCACCTCTTTCATGCTCCAACTTAGTTCTTGTGTCTCTGGAGCAGATTGTTCTTCCACGGGGCTTTGTAGAATCTTTTCTTATACCAACTCCTGTGTATCTTGAGCATTGACTTCATCGAAGTCTATCTTGCTCCCACTATCTCTTTTGGAGATGTGCTCCCTCTCAAGGAATATGGCGTGTCTTTCCACAGTAACCTTTTTTTCTGAGGGGTTGTATAGGTAATATCCCCTTATTTACTTGGGATATCCTATAAAGAAACAATTTGTGCCTCAGGGTGCAAGTTTGTTACCTGAAGAGGCCTTAACAAATGCTTCGCTACCACACACATGTAAATTTGATAACATGGCTTTGCATGCACTCCATAACTCGTATGGAATACCATTTATTGATTTAGTTGGTACTTGGTTTAGTATGTGTGCTGCTGTTTGTAATGCATATCTCCAAAAGGATAATGGAAGACTCGCATGACTCATCATTGATCTCAACATGTCCAGAAGGGTGCGTTTCCTCCTTTCAATTACACTATTCCACTGAGGTGTGTAAGGAGGAGTGAGTAGAGATAGAATCCCAAATTCTCGTAAGAAATCAATGAAGTCCTGATTAAGATATTCTCCTCCTTTGTCTGATCAGAGTTTCTTAATCTTCTTACCAAGCTGGATCTCAACTTCATTCTTGTATTCTTTGAACCGATTAAAAGAATCTGACTTATACCTCATTAAGTAAATATATCCATATCTACTAAAATCATTAATAAAAGTTATGAAGTACGAAAACCCACCCCTTGCTTCAACTGGAAATGGCCCACACACATCTCTGTGAACTAATTATAGAATCTCTTTAGGCCTTTCACCTTTCCCACTAAATGGGGCTTTGGTCATTTTACCTTGTAGACACGCATGACATACACCAAGTGGTTTTATTTTGAAAGAATCTAAATACCCATCTTGATGTAATTTTGTCAAAAGTTTCTCATTGAAATGACCTAGCCGGTGTTGCCAAAGTAGGGTGTGGTATGAGTCAGGTGAATTGACCTTGTCATCAATTTCCATTACTTGGTTTGTGTAGTCTAACACATAAAGTCCGTTATATAAATGTGACCTACCAAAAAAATGATATCTTTATAAAAGTAGCAACATTAATTTACAAACATGAAAATGAATCCATCAGTATCTAATATGGATACTAAAATAATGTTTTTAGTAACATAAGGCACATAATAACAACCCTTTAACACCAAGATCATTCCAGTTGGCAGTGTGAGGTGGTAGTCCCCGATAGGTACAACAGCAAGTCTGGCTCCGTTGGTAGCTCATAGATCTACCTCACCTCGATCAATCTTTCTAAATCTACTTGGTTCCTGTATTTGGATATAGATGTGAGCACAAAAAGTAGTATCTAATACCCAATTGGTAGAAACATATAGATTTCATTCGATAACAAACACACTTGAAGCTTCCCCTTGCTTCCTTGGCTGGGTTCAGTTTTTCTTCCAGTGAACCTTCTTACCACATGCGAAACAAATAGCCTTCTATTCTCTTACCTCCCCTTTGATCTTCCTTTTCTTGGAAGGCCTTGAAGAAGCTTTGGTCTTAAATCTCTTCGCCTTCCCTTTCCTTTTATTATCCATGAGGAGTGAAGGCTTTTCACACTTCATGTCATTTTCCACTTAGAAAATAAGGATAAGAAGATAATATAGAGACTTATCAATGTTGTTCATGTTGAAATTTACAACAAAGTTGGAGAAGCTCTGGGGGAGTGATGAAATAATGAGATCGGTACCCAGTTCTTCGGGGAGTTTAAACCATAGAACCTCCAAGTGCTCAATTTAGCCAATGATCTTGACTACATGAGGCCTAACTGGGGAACCTTCTCCGAGATTTCTCTGAAATAGAGCCTTGGAGATATCAAACCTTTCATGTCTTTCTCTCTCCTGGTATAGACCACAGAGGTGCTCGAGCATGCTGTAGGTATCCATGTATTCATGAGACTTCATGAGCTCACTAGACATAGATGACAACATCAAACATTGAACATCGAGTGCATCACTCAAATGTTTATCATAGACCAGGAAATCTTCATCACTCGCCCCTGGGGTAGGAGAATCAGGAAGTGAGGACTCTAGATTGTAATACTTTAGTTCATGGCATAGGATAACCCGATGGCACCTAAACCATTCCTGAAAGTTACTGCCCGTGAGGATATTGTATTTATCCAGAATTGATCATAGAGAAAATGTGGTTGATGAGTTTGTCATTTTCTACAAATTAAAAGAGTAGATTTATCAGTACTTTCTTGATTACATGTTATGAGAAATAATAAATTTTATTAAGTCTCCCACTATTTTATCAAGTCCCAATGGCCCTCACCATTGAACTTGGAATGTCCAGTTTCTTTGACATTATTGTGGCAAGGATCAATATTCCCCTTCACATAACCCCAATAAGGTTTGGTCAATCTATTTGAAGGTATTTAGGTAGGTAGGTCTTCACCAACTATGAGCTTACAGTTCCTTGAAATGTTGAGTGGACTCCCCAATCCTGAAATCCTAACTTTTATTTCCTTAACTCTTGACTCAAATATTACATCAATTCTAGTAAGGGATACTCCTCTTGATTTAATATGGTTAAGTCAACCCGAAACCTTTCATAAGGGATTCCTTTATAAAATTAAATGTCCCAACAAGGGTTGGTCAAACACATAGTTTTATTGAGTCTTGGCCTTAATCAGGTAACGGAAGGCTTGGTCTGACTTAATATGGTATTGAGGGATTTTAATCCTTTATGCATAGTTTTGCATTATCACATGCTTGTTAATATTAATTGATGATTGCTTAAGTGATTAACCATGTTTCGATAATGTTTACGCATAGTCCGATTTTTATTTTATTCCATCTTTGCATGCTTGTTCATTTTATTAACTATGTGATCGCGACAACACATACATAATAAATAAACCATGCAATTAAGATAGAAATAAAATAATATGGAATGATCATGAGATTTTATTGGTTAGCTTATCTAGCAGTTTGATAAGCTAACCCTGACCTAGGGAAAAATATCTTGAATCGATGGTTCGTGTTTTGCATCTCCCACCTGTCCACCTTTGCATCTTCTTGGGTTGGTTTCACCTCAGTTTCTGGTTTCGAACCATCTCCTCCAGATTTGGAGACCTCCATTACATGGGGTTTACATTAAAGAAACCATGGGCACATAGGCCCTACATTTTATTGGAAGAAGGATTTCAGGCCAATGAATTTAAATTAAATAAATTTAAATGAAACCAAACACACATACAAAAGGGTCTCTGGTCTAGCTCATGATCATCCATAACATGTAACGAAATTTACGCATATTTAGAATTAAAATTCTTTTAATCGTTCTATTATTTAAGATAAGTCGTGCTTGAAATTAATTAATTATGATCTTATAATTAATCAATTCTTTATCTTAAACTCCTTTATGAATTTCCATGAGATTCTTCTCATCCATATTCCTTGTATAGGTCTTTGTACTTTTGGAGGAAACCTAGTGAAAATTCTGGAAAGTACACGACGTGTAGTTTATATTTACATGACATGTTTTTCTTTTCACCATTTATCGAATGTGCACGCTGGGGGATTTGGCATGTTTTCTATACTTTGAAAATTTTAGAGTACACGACGTGTAGATAAATCATAAATGGAGTTTACTTCCTTGTTATGTGGTAATCGGCATGGAAATCCCGTGTACGTGGTACGCAGCTTCTCCTTTGTACACAGTTTCACTTGGGCCGAATTAGACTACACGACGTGTTTCTCCAACATACATGTCGTGTATTCCTATTCCCATGCGTCGTTCATTTCTGGTCAACACGGGGTGTTAAATTCTTAGGTGTAATCAATTCACACGGAGTGGTTTAGAGGACTAGAACTGGTTCATTGAACCTAAGTACATGGTGTGTAGTTTTCATTACACGCCGTGTATTTCTGTGTTGTTCAGACAGAAAGAGTGGATCCTCCGGATGAGTTCCTCATTTTTATTTTAATCAAAATTAAAAATTAAAAGGGCCATTTCTATGATATGAACCAAGAAACTAAGGAGGAATAATATATCTCATTTGTTTAGATTTATAGAACGATTTATTTCGAATTGAATAAAATATAATTGCGTAAATTATCAACGAAAACTAAATAACTATAATCAACGTTGTGACCTCTCTCTGATACGAATTGAAGGTTCTGGGCGCAGTGGAAGTGCATAGGTGGATGTGCCCACTTGGCTTTTTTTCATTAACAATGACCAGTCCGAGATAAATATGACGATAAATGCCAGTCTCTACTGATCAAATCACAGAAATAGACAAAGAAAACGAATGTCCCAGAACCGCAAAGTAGGATCGTTATACGTTTATTATAATTAATTTAATTAATTTACAAGAAGTACCTTTTGAGTGTTCTTTCTTCATTGATGTTCTTGATCACATTCCGATGTGATTCGTCATTGCGTCGTAGAAGCTAAGTGTAGAATTCCTCTAGCGGTGATCCACACATGCACCTCGTATCTCTGGATGTCGCCAAAGGAGTCTCCAGGTGCTAGTGTGGAGAAACCGTTACTTGTGTTGTCCGCCTTAGATCATTTGGATCGGATGGAAGAGGATCTCTCTCAGTCTTGAGAGTGTTCTTGGAGGAAGATTCTCTTTTGGCCTTGAAATAATTTTCCAGAATTGTTGTGAACAATGATTCTCTTGTGTAGGAAAAGAGTTGGGGTTGTGAGGATATTTATAATCGGGTTTGAGGTTATAGAGTTATGATAATAAATAAATGCGTTACTCGTTTCATTTATTTAATTAACTTTTATTGAAAACCCCAATGTTGAATAATTAATTCCTTAACATGCTCCCACTCTGATTATAATAAATATCATTTAATAAAACAATATTATATCCTCAAAATCCCGAATGGAAAAACTACATGGTGTGTAATAATAAATACATGGTGTGTACTTGTTTTTTATTGAAAACTACACGGAGTGTATATTCAATGTACATGGTGTGTATATATTGTTTTCATTTATTCATTTCCTTTCCAAAATGAAAACAACACGACATGTAAATTTAATAACACACGACATGTACTTGTTTTCAAAATAAAAACAACACAACGTGTAATCATTAATACACGACATGTAGTTGTTTTCATTTTATTCTTCCTCCAACATTAAAACGATTTAGGAAACCTTGAATAATTATCAAACCACGTACGGGAATAATCTTTATTCTACTTGAGATACTTGAATGCACTTAGTGTGTGACCCTCTAGGCCTCTTTCTCGTTGGCATTAGGTGACCTTGCCTAAATTCCATGATTACTGTCTAGAAATGGGTCAAGGCACCTAAGAGAAAGAATTTGAATCTGCATTGACATATCACCTCATATGAATTCTTACTTTTTAATTTAATCCCTTTGTCTCAATATCTCATCAAACAGGTTTCATGGCAGTGTCATAAACCTATATGCTTGATCTGTCATTCTTTGACTTCCAGAAATAAACCAGTCTTGTCACCATGGGAATGGAATTTGTTCAACAGTTATATTTCAATCAAAGGGCCTGAGATATCTACTTCTATAAATATGGAAGGGGAAAATCCTTTCTTGAATTATCCATTAACAACATGTCATTCGTGACGCACCCAACGTACCCTACTTCCTTCCAACTGTCTTCATGATAGTTTTTATTAGAAAATATTAGTGCGCGAGTCATGAAATGAGTTAATGATAATATTCCAGTCTAAGGCCCATTACAAACGCTCATAGATAGTAATATCCGATGACACCAAAACGTGCAGAATTACTACTTGCGGGTCTGTTCTCATAATCTCCCATCATGGAGATTACCAAGTGCGAACTCCATGAGATAGAGTCTCGTCTTCTTATGAGTACTCACACATGATGGCCTATATACTATGTGTCCTATCATATTATGTCATCCAACACCAGAACTTTATTTAAGAATATTTTTTATATCATTTCAAGGTTCTCATCATAGCGGGGATCTTCCATGACCTTATTAATGCAACAAATATTCGAGGACATTATTATATTATAGTCATGCAGAACAATGAACAATATATAATAAGTGAACATTTATGTAATCAAAGTACCAAACAGTTGGTTCTCAGGACACCAACCCTAGAAAAAAATCCATGAAATAGAGATAATGGTGACAATAATAAATAGGGTAATTATTTCATTCTAAGTATTTAACTCCTACCCTATTAAAATATGTTGGATAAACATCATGTAAAACCTCATGATACTCCCTTTATAATAATTCGATTATATTCTATGCACATGTTGGATTTCTTTACATAGAGACAACATAAATTAACAAGATAAGGGAATGAACCACTGTATCACAAACCACCCTCCGATTCTATATAAGTTCAAGGTGGAGGATGAATCTTATTTAGTATCAATATCTCATTAATGGATTTTATTACCCTATGAGAAAGTGTATCTAGCTCATATAATTGAGATTAAGAAAACACTCATCATTGAAGACATTCCCATTGTTAGGGAATATGTTGATGTGTTTCCCAAATATCTACTTGGTCTTCCTCCTAGCTAAGAGGCTTAATTATCAATTGAGATTATACCTAGGTATTTGAAAATATCCAATAATATATATATTTAATAGCTGTTAATTCCCAGGTGATTCAGCATGGGGTGCACCAATCATCTTTATCCAGAAGAATGATGGGTCAATGTGCCTCTGAATTTATTATCATGAGAAAAAGCATGATCATGATAAAGAGAAGTCATCTTATTAAATATATTTATGACTTGTTCGATCAAATATGTAGAGCCCAATATTTCTCTAAGATATATCTTTGGTCAAGATATTATCAAATAAAGGTAAATAAGGAGGATATCCCCAAGGAAGCTTTTTATACAAGGTACGAGCAATATGAGTTCACATTGATTCTATATGGACTCACTAATGCTCCAAAAATAATCATGTATTTGATGAATAGATTCTTTAGGTATTACCTCAATAAATTTTTGGTAGTATTTATTAATGATATTCATATCTACTATAAAAGAAAGGAGGAACATGAGAAACATTTAAATGCTATACTGAGGAACTTTCAGAAAGAAAAGATGTATTAAATATATAGTAAATGTTATTTTTGGTTGGATAAAGTAACATTACTGGGCCGTGTCATCACTAGTATAAGGATATATATATATGGATCCTTAGAAAAATAAGACAATTGAAGGGTGACCTAGACTAACCATTGTGATGGAAATACATATTTTACTTAGATTAACTGGGTATTATTGTCGATTTTTTGTAAAAATTATCATGATTTTTAAGCACCATAACCAAGATAAATTAGAAGGGATTCATGATTTTATGGAATTAAAAATGTGAGGAATGTTTTAAATAGATGAAAAAGAGGCAAATAAAAAAACCTACACTCACATTACCCACTAATGTGGAAGGATTTGTGATCTAAAAAGATGAATGCTAGAAGGGAATGGGTTGTGTAATCATGAAAAATGAAAATGTGATAGCCTATTCCTCCTACAAACTAATGATATATGAGTAGAACTTCCCAAGTAATGATCTATAATTTTATGTAGTGATCTTGAAATTAAATATTTAGAAATATTATCTCTCTGGGGAGAAGTGTGATACATATTTAAGAAATAAATACCCCAAGTATATATTCAAAAAAAGTATATTAATATGAACCAATAGAGGTGAATAGAGATGATCCAGGATTATTATTATTCAATCCATTACCATACTGGGAATGTGTAAAAAGTGGTAAATTCCTTAAGTAGAAAGGATCTCAAAACTCTATCCATGAAGAGGATTTCAAGGAATCCAATCTTATTGGACATGAAAAGGATGTATATGAGAATAATTAAATTATATCTATAAAATATTAATTAAATAACATCTTAAACATATTTTCTTTATATAATTAAGGAGGATATGAAAGATGATGATTTGATATAGATGAAGGTAGTTAATATTTTTGTGTTTAACTTTATTGAAGTTGTAGTTATATGCTTTGGAACCCATATATGTGTCCCATCAAAACCATAATTTAAGAGGGAAGTTAATGATGATTCACATAGCTCATCCTTCTTAGGTTATCTAAGAATAAGTTAAATGTATAGAGATTTGATGTAAAATATCTGATGGGATAACATGAAGAGAGAGATTACAGAGTTTGTATCTCAATGATTGATATGAAAAAAAGTCAAAGTGGAATTACATAAGTATAAGGGTATGACGAAACCACTGTCTATACCAATATTGAAATGAGAAAACATAACCATATATTTCATTATAGGACTCCCAAGGACACCTAACGTTAGTTACACTGTACAAGTGGTATCCAATCACCTTACTAAGTAATCAAATTTCATTGCTATCAAGGAAGATTTCTCTCTTGACAAGCTCACCAATATATACATAGGAGAAGTGGTAAGACTACATAGAGTTCCAATATCTACTATATCTTATTGATATTTGAGGTTTACCTTGAGGTTTTATAGAAGCCGTCAATAAGCATTGCATACATAACTGAGATTAATCACTACTTATCACCCTTATATAGTTAGTCAGTATGAAAGGTCTATTAAAAACTTGGAAGATATGATAAGGTCAAGTTCAATGAATTTCCATGATTTTGGGATCACGACCTTCCCCAAGTGGAGTTATCATATAATAATAGTTTCCATTCAAGCATTAAAATGGCACCTTATGAGGCTCTATATGGGATTATGTGTTATTCTCCAACGTTCTTGGATGAAAGTTAGATACCAGAAGGTGATGGGACCCTATCTTATCCAAGAGATGAAATAGAAGGTTTAAACCATTCAACATCACATGAAATCCACATAAAGTTGATAGAAAATATATACATCTAATCATCGATGTGACCAAAAGTTTTTGGTCAGTGATAAAGTGTTCCTTAATATATCACCATGGAATAAATTCATGAGGTTTGGGATGAAGGGATATCATATTCCTAGATACATCAACCCTTTTGATATCCTTGATCAAATCGAAGTGGCAGATTATTGACTAGTACTCCCACCTAACCTATCTCAATTACATGATGTGTTCCAAGAATATCTCTAAAGAAAGTACATACCTAAACCCTCACATGTAAAAAATCTGGATGT
The DNA here is from genome assembly GCA_963277665.1 of Viscum album. NCBI lineage: Eukaryota > Viridiplantae > Streptophyta > Magnoliopsida > Santalales > Viscaceae > Viscum > Viscum album. Next base: position 722,034,111 of record OY728122.1, on the reverse strand, counting down.
GGTACAATTTGAGAGTGTTATCTCATATTAAGGGTAATTAGTGACGATCTTAGATCACATAGATAAATTTCCATAAAGTAATAAAACTCACCTAGTTAAAGTGTTATGGAGGAACCACAATATCAAGGAAGTGACATGGGAATAAGATAAGGTGATGAAACAGAAGCACTCTCATTTATTTTAGTGTATTAAATGAAAAATTTTATGGAGAAATTTATGAATGGTGGAATAATATAACAAACCAAACTTTTATAAATGACATTCCCTTTATGAATGAAATAAATGATCTATTATGTAATATGATCATAGAAAAAAATGATCTTATTTAGTTATATACAATAATATTTAAAATACCATTAAGAATAAAAACTATTTATAATATATCCATTGAAAAATGATCTTTTGATTTGTATATAATAGTGTTTAGGATAAAGTCCAATTGACACAAACCAAAGAAGTGATGACATCAACTAGTAGGATCATACACTATGAATCCCATTTATCAGAGATTCCAAGGGAGATAGAATCAATATGATTTTACCTTGATCAAGACTATGATGAGATTCCAAAAATAAATAATGAGGAAAACTATATATGGGATAAGTTTAATCTCATCAAGATAACAACCCAAACCATGTTGGTCGAATGACCCCATAAGAATCTCACTACCACACACATTAACCTTAGGGAGTTTTATATTGTAATAAGGGATTATGTATCTTGAAACTAATACTATGGAAATGTATATTTTCTTTTTAATCATTATATTTATTATTTATTTTTTACTTTATAAAAGTATAATTAATGAGTTTGATAGAAATTATATTTTAATATGACAAAACTCGAATTCTATTTTTGGGTAATTTCAAATTTCAATTAAGAAATTATATTTAATGAATTCATTAAATTTCTAAATAAATTATATTTTAAGAAAATATTATTACTAAATAGTATATATGAAATATAAATTATTATATTATTTTATAAAGTGAATATATAATTTTATAAGGTCAGAAAACTATTATTGAAAAAAACCCAGTATTATTATACTAATAGAAATTTTTATTTAAAAGTGTAATTTTTCATATTTATAGAACTATTTTATAAAAATAAAAATTACTTTTTAAATAATTTCATTGAATTTATCCAATAGCGATTTTTTCATAATATTCCAAGAGAATTTTATTTTTTAGTAAAAATTATATTTGGTATAAATATAGAGTTTGTATTATCACAACATAATGACTCAAAAGTGATGTAATATGTTCCATAAAATGTATCCATGATAAAATATATATTAAAAATTAAAATAATGTGTTTTTTTGTTTATTTGATTAATTTTATAAATTCATTATGATTTGTCCAAAACCTAAATTATATTTTAATTTTTAATAATGAGTCCTATATAAACATGAATCATTTCCACATCAACCTGAATATTATTTTTATTTTATAGATTTATTTACTTATAAAATAATTAAAACCACTCCTATTTTTTGAAACCATGGGAAACAACCATTGGATTATTTGTGGCTTTTTTTACTTTTTTTATACTGTTAAAAACCTAAATTTGGAAAATAATAAAGAACTATCCTCTCTTTTCCTATATAAACCTACCCAAGTTCACTTTAATCTTCATTAAAAACCTTTGGATGAAAAATATACTCTTAAAATTATGTTCTATATCCCTCCTAAGGTTATTTAATTCTCTCAGGAAGATCCTCCCAAACATTGGAAATACCCTATGATGTTTATGGATCCTCTCATTCTCCTCTATATTCGAGAAAATTATTTATGTAATTCATTTTATGATCCAATTTATATTGATTTAATATAATGGACCTAGAAATTTACACATATTATTACATTATTTTAAGTGTAAATATACATGAAAAAAACCATGTATCGTAAAGTATAATGTATTTAGAGTATTAGGTACAAAAAATATGAAAACATAGAACCCAAATAAAAACATCTGTTATTTAATCTTTATAATGAGATCCTAAATTCCTCTGATCCCTTACATCTGTAGAGAATGAACTAGGGAATATATGAAAAAATGGACGATTAAAAAATCCCAATAATGGAATAATAATATGAATAAAGCATAACATAGGTGTTATAAGGAATAACATGATGACATAAAAATTCAAGGAACATGAATAAACATTTATAAGAATTACATATAGAACACGAGATCATGTAATCATGGAATCATATAAATGTGGAAAAATCATAAAAAATTACATAATAATGATTTAGTGATAACAACCAAGAACATATCACATATAAGATCACAATTCAAGGATAACCACCAAGACCATTGCCCATAGGGGAGCATTAGTCAAGGCTAACCACAAATACCTTTACACATAGAGAAGAATGAGTTAAGGATAACCACCAAGAACATTTCACATGACATATCATGATAATAAAAATTACCCAAAGAATTGGATTTATATATGGGCTCACCCATCATAACATGTTCATGCATATGTGTGTGGTATTAAGAATCAAACATGAAAATAAGGGTTACGTATGAAACGAAATAGGTATTATAATCATGTCATAGATCATAATAAATGGGTATATCATAGAAGTGTCAACAAAATAATGTATTTAAATCATAAATGGAAAATTATAAGGGATAATAATAATATATAATGAAAAATTAAGTCCATATTAAGTGAAAATAAGCAACAAGAGTGTTTAAGAAACTTTAGAAATGAGCCTCTTTAGTGCGGTTTAAGGAAAAATATTAAAGAGACTTTAAAGTGGAAAATGAATAATAGTTTGTATAAAATAAGAAATAAAACATGTTATTTTTTCAAGATATAATGAGTGATTTTAGAAAAATATTTGTGTCTTATAATATTTTATATAGTTCACTTGAAAATCTATAAGAAATCGGGAAGTTTCCTTCAACCAGGCTTGCTTATCGGGAAGATTTGAGAAGGGAACTTTTTAAAAACATGTATTTTCCCATCAAATAAGGATGAAATAATCAATGAAAATAATTTTGGAACATATAAACATAATTTCTAATAATTATTTAAAAATAATGAAGAATTATATTTGGTTAAAGAGAGATAAACCATAACCTGAAGGAAAAATGGAGGTTCAGAATGAATCCCTTACCTTATATCTGAAAGTGTTCTACACTTGATCTTAATGTCCTGGATAATAAAACAAAATATAATAATTAATTAATTAAGAACCTTTTTTACAAAAAATTTATTCAATATATTCTTATTTATGGACTTTTGGATGAGTTATAAGATATCATTTCATCATTCATGTAGCGTTTGTTTCCTTCGTTTTCATGAATTGTTTACTTGTACACATGCATAGAAAATCATGTAAAATGATAATAGTTATCTAGAATTGAAATTATATGTTATTAATTAAATTATTTAATATTAAATTTTATTATATATAATTTTTTTCTAGAATTTTGGATGATCCATTAGATAAAACATTAATGATAACCATTTAGATTATTTTGGTGTTTTTCAAACACCATGGAAAAGTTTTATTTTATTAAATAAAATATAATTTATATATACTAGTTTAATAAAATTAAATAAGCTGTAATACATATATTATAATATTTTTTAACCATTAAAAATGGTTTTATGACCATCGTAGAAGGTGATAATGGAAATTGATAACTCATTGACCTTGAATGTGATAAATCAACACATCAGATATAATGTTTTAATTTTATGAACAAAAGGATAGGGGAAGAGGAATGATGATGGATTGTTAAATTAACATAATAAAATTATATTATCTAAAATATACTAGAATTATGATTTCACTTGGATAAGTGTATGTGAGTATATAAGAATAAAAGAAAAGAAATTGAAAAGAAATTTAAAGAAAAAGAAAGAGGTTTTTACATCTTGAATTCTTCTCCATGAGAACCTCCTTCGGGTAATTTGGATTGGTCTCTTTTTTTAGAACAAAGTATCATATAAAGTAGGTAGAAAATTGGTAAGATGATTTTTAATAAGGTGGATAATATTAAAGGATTTTGAGGTGTGAGTAGATGAGGTGGTGATGGGTCATATTTGTAGTGGAGGAGAGGGGTGTTTTTTGATTATTTTATTCATTTTTTATTATTTTGGCTCAAGACTATAAAAAGTATTTAGGATTATCACTAAATATATTAAATAATTATGAATAGTTAAATATTATAGTTATTATAACACCAATGAATCAATTAATAGTGTAGTTTATTTTATAATGTTATATACCGTAAATTACAGTATTTCACTAATCACCCAAAATTCAACTGTTTTAAAAAAACTAAAAAAATTTACCTTACCCACTTTATGATATATAGAAGTGAAAAATTAACTCCATTTTATGATAATAATTTTATTAATATGAAAAGTTTAATTTTTAATTAAAATTATCATTTTTTTCTAAAAATACAAATTTTAAAATTTTAAATGATTTTATGACACTTTGAATTTTTTTGAGGTCTCATACAATTTCGTTATAATCATAAGAAAACAAAATATTATTTTATGAATCTATTTTATGAAAATAATTTTTTTAAATTCATTTTATTAATTAAAAAATTGTAATTAATTTTTAATGTCTTACAAAAATAACAACACTCAATTCATCATTTTTAAAATAATTATTTACTTATACCATGATATGAATATATCATATTTTCCTTTATAAGATAATTTTTTTATTTATACTTTCATAGTTGAGGTTACTATTCTATTGGTCGGGTTACTTTTCTCAATGGACACATTACTATTCCCAAGGTAATGTTACTATTCCATTGGTTTAGGTTTCTTAATTTATATATTACCTCCCATTCCATTCATTCTTCTTTTATAATGATTTTATTGTGTTATCTATGTGATTTTATGAGATTTAAACTATATGAAATAATTATAATATGGTAAATTTCATTGATATAATTATGGGATATTATATGGGATATGGTTTTCCACATCCCTCTTACTACCCTTATGATGTCCAAGTGATTATATACCCCTTTAACTATCATTAATCCTTCCCATTAATCATTAAGTACCCTTGTTATGCTACCAAAATGATCTAGTGATTTTCCATTCCAAACTATTGTTTTGTGAATAATCATCCATATTTCCACTCAAGGATATTCAACTAGATATACCTACCATTTATTGATTGGGAACTTCCATGAATGTATCCCACAGTCCTTATTTGTGGTATTAAATGTGATTAAATATGATACTATATTGAATAGTCTATGTGGTTCACTTATGCACATACATAATTTGAATGTGACAGGTGTGACCAAAATTATATATCACTCCAATACATTGGGTAATTTTTTAATCTCATGATATATCATGTATAAAATTAGGGAGTAAACCTAATCCATCATGAGACTTTTTACACCTTGTTATGATGTCTTGGAAGTTATCCTTGACCTATGTTTAAAACTTAATTTTTAATTTTTATTCTACATTATCATGTTTCCTTTATGTTACCATCATATATCATGCATTCATGTCCATTTTTATGATTCTCACTCATTTTATGTCCCATTGAAATTCCTATTTACTAACATATAATAACTTTATCATGTAATAATTTGTTTATTTCCCTACTAGTATTTATAGCTAAACCCTTTCTTATGTATTTCCCAAGAATATCCCATGTAGTTTTAAAAGATATGGAATATTATAACCATGTTAAGTAAAATTTTATTAATATTTTTGTATCCATGTATCAAGTTGATGTGTTTTTACCCAATATCCCAACAAGACTAGGCTTATCGGTCTTCTTGGTTGTGCTAATCATTATTTTATTTAATAAACCATGAAATAAATTATATTAATGAAATGGTATATCATACTCTTACCCCTATTCCTTATATAGTAGTGAGGATGATGGGTTGGTGTTTGAGATTACCCAACAATGATGGGTTGTTTTTGTAGATTACATAGCAATGATGGGTTGATTGTATAGATTACCTAGTGATGATAGGTTTGTGTTGGTGATAACCCAATGTTGTAGAATTTATATGTTGGTGGGGTTATCCATGGTAGGAATATGGGACAAGGTTTATGTCTTCCATGTACATGATACACTAAAACATTGGTTATGTGGACGAGGTTATGGTATGAATTGATTCCAACATGAGATGTCGGGTGTTATGGGAGGCTGAGGTAGGTAGGGATGCATTCCAAATCACACCATAAATGGGCGTATATGTGATTTGATATGAATGGAAGGGTTAGGAGAACACTATGTTTGCTGTTAGGGTAGGAGAGATATAAATTAGTGGGTAACTGGTTACATGGTGCCTTTTCAATTTTTTTAATGATATGTTATTATAATTGGATGAATTACTTAAACAGTGAGCCTATGTGCAAGTTGGTTCTATTTTTCATTAACTGGCACATTAATATACACTTTCCACATGTGCGCAAGGGACCATGGGTATGATCCTATTTATTTTACATGTTATTCTCAACCAAAACATATATAAACTACTTTTTAGGTTTTTAGGAGGACTTTGGGTATCATGATGGATATTACAAGCATAGAAATTGAAGCTACAATTGAGTCACTACTGTAGGACTTGTATTTCTGGTTTTTTAGTTGGATAATTTCATTGTATTTTTTGATATTTTACTTTCATTATATAATGGTTTGGATTCATTTATTTTATATTTTTTTGATGGAGTTGTTTGGTTATTGATATCATATATTCTAATCTTATGTTTATCATTAAGGGTATTGTAAAACACCTGATTTAAGGTAAGTTTCCATTTTATTATATATTTTAATGCTATATAATACATGGGTTGAGTTTTGGGAGTTTCTATACTGTATTGGAATGTTTTGGAAGCATTTATAATATTGCATAGTTTTAGCATGGTAAGGGGAAACTATTCATTCTCTCAAGGAAATCGTGCAAGAGTCTCTAGGAGACACTGGGAAGGCACATGGTTGGTGCATGATTTGGTGAAACCATGTGTATAATCATAAAAATTGGGTGTTTTGGGATAGTATAAAGGCATGGTTAACACATAGTTGGATAAAATATATGGGAAAACCATGCGACCCAAGAGTATTTTCTAGTATCACTCACATGGTTGGAACACATTTTATTAAACTATGTTGCCTAACCATGTGACATGCATTAAATGAGATGTAAATTATATGTTAACTCATTTTTAACCCCCAAATCCTTTTTTTCTCTTAGTATCCTAAACTCCTCTCATTTACTATACATTCTTAGTGGTTCCCTTTAATCTATAAGTTGGTTTTGATAGATCTAAGCATGTTGGATCTTTGGAATCAAAAATAATTCTACATTTTCTCTCTTTCTATTTAGATATCCTTATATCCTATCCCATAGATTGTTAGATATTACCTATTATATATATATCTATGATATATGATGTGTTTTTATGAGATATTGATTATATCTATTTATGGAAAGGATTTTTAAATTTATATCTAGAGGTCTTATAGTGCCATTATTTATTATTTTTGTTTATTCTAGGTGCAACAGAAGCACTCGTTGGTGGGAAATATATTAAAATTACATTTAATATTTAGTTTATTGAATCCCTCAGTGAGTATCTTTCACATTAAATTTAAAAATAATTTATTTAGATATATATAAAATAAATTACCTATCTTATGATTCTTTATTTGATAATGTTGTCAATATAATGAAAGAACATTTTCAGATTTATTTCTTTGTGATGTGAGGATCCAAAGGAGTAATACCTTCAGTGGTTATCCATACATGCTCCTATGATCTCCGAGAATTAACAATTTACTTTTGGGTGCTAGCACAATGAATCATTTTTCTTGTTTCATCCAGGTTTACAATGTTTTTATTGAAGACTAATTAGTCAAATGGAGTTGGAATAACACTTAATTTGTATCCGAATAGATCAAAATAATAAATTTTTGAATTCACATGGGGAAAAAGTGAATGTATCTAGTGACTGGGATAAAAATATGTCTTATAGATCATCTGATATGATAACAAGTGTGGAAAATGAAGAAGACTATATCAATTATGTGATTACATGTGTGAATGATGATGAAAATCATATTGTGCAAATGAAAATGAATATTGAAGATAAACCTCATGATTTTCAAAAATGGTTTGAGAATATAAAGAGTTATTTAATGAAGCAATTGCATGTTGTTTTTACTAAATATACATCATTTTCAGCCATACCGAATCTGTAAAATTTAAAATATGGAAACATATGGAGTGACTATAGTTTTACTGAACTACTTACTATCATTAATGATATGCTCCCTGATGGTAATTAGATTCCGAGGTGAACATATGATGTTAAAATGATTCAACATTCAATGGGTATGATCTTTGAAAGAATATATTCTTATCTAAATGATTGTATACTATTTTTTAAGGACCAAAAAATCACTTAAATAATTCCCATAGTTTGGTGCTTATTGATACAAGATATATGAATCCAACCCTAGAAAATTTGTTTGAAACTTTCCAATCATTACAAGGTTTAGGTGCCTATAAGAATTGAGTAGGCTGTATGGAAATTGACATGGAATGTAGATACATTAAATAAATATAGTAAACTTCATCACCTGAAAGTCTATCCTTAGTGAAAGATAATTTAACATGAGTATCCTAAATTTGGAAGAAATATGAGAAACCTTCATCTTACTCTATCTATAGATTGATTGATTCCTTTTGGTATTACAATTATCACTCATATTTCATGGATAGTTAGGTTTGTAAATTAAAACATTCCACCATAGTTATTCATTAAATGAAAATACGATATGTTATATATGCTTATATTAGGACCAAAATAGTCAGGTAATGATATTGATGTTTATTTGGATCCATTGATCAAAGATTCGATTTTTTTGAGATTCAAGTGTTATGTTGTATGATGCTTACAAAAATAAATATTCCATGTTGAGATCCCTTCTTTACAGGGTTGTAAATAAATTTTCTACTTATAATTTTTTAGGATATATAATTAAAGGAAGTCAAGGGTGTCTAATTTGTGAACAAGATTCACATTATATTAAGTTGAAACATTCATAAAAGACTGTATTTCAAGGAAATCACAGATTTTTACCCCAGTGACCTAAGTTCCAATCTTGGATGGCATCATTTTATAGGAGTTCAAATGAACATACAACACCATCTATAATAATAAGTGATCAACCTTTTGAGAATGTATAATATATAGACACTAATTTTGGTAAACCTATTTCAAAAAACCTTATGAAAACCAGTTAGAAAAGAGATTAGTTTTTTTATTACCATACTAGAATTTTTTTATGTCCTCTATTTTATTGATGGAATGAATATTGAAATAAATGTAGGTTATAGTTTCATTATTAGGTTAAAAAATGCACCCATTAATTCAAAGGATGAAATTAAGGTTAGGATAGACATGATTGACATAAGAATATGGAAAGTGTTAGTTCCAATGAAGGATGAAAAACAAACACTTCTTCCTACAGCTTCATACACCCATTCTAGGAAGAAGAGATACCAGTTTTGAAACTTTTTGAATGATGTAATGCTTCCAGATGGGTATTCATAGAATATTAATAATATCATGAAAATTAATGGTTTAATGTTAAAGGGTATGAAATTACATGAATTTAACGGTTTGATGAAATTATATGTATATTTATGTTACAATTTTCCCAAGATTTACATTATATATTAACCAATCAATATTTATTTTTCAAAACTATATGTAGAAAGGATAAATATCGGATGAAATTTACAACTATAGAAATGGATATTTACATCATATTCTGTGAATTGGAAATGTTATTCTTACAGAAATTATTTGATATGATGGTTCACTTGATGGTTCAATTGGTAAGGGAGATTTGACTATGAGGTCTTATACATTATAGATGGATGTACCACATTGAACGATATATGATGATTTTGAATTGGTATGTCAAAAATAAATGTCTTCTAGAAGGTTTTATTATATAGAGATATATTATTGAGGAACCCATAGAATTATTGCACCAATTAACTGTCCAGTGTGGAAATAATTGGTATACCAAAATCTTATCACACTAGGTGGACTGTGGGTGAAGAAAGTTCTAGAATAGATTTTTTCACAACCACTTTTACAGATCAAGAGAAGTACCACATTTATGTTTTTCATAACATTTTGGAGGTTTCCCCATATATTGAAACCGAAAAATAAATTCTTATTCATTTGAATCCATAAAGGGATGAAAGAAGGATATTAAGTACACATAATTAATAATTTATAAAATGGGTTTGAGCCATATTTTTAAGGAGTTAGATGAAAATCTGTATTCAATTTCAAAAGGACTTCGATGGATATCCGTATGACCAAGTGTACATATATTATATTATAATGGTTATATAATTAATGGTTATACGTTCTATATAAATAAAAATTATGAATGAAATACCATGAAAAATAGTGGAGTTATACTTGTGAATGAATCGATACATGTATCTGGCACAAAGAAGAGAGATTCAATTTATGTGATTATATCATACTTTGGTATCATTAAAAAACATGTGATTTGGACTATACAACATTCCAACTGATTACTTTTCAATGCAAGTGGAATTATAACAGAAGTGATGTTAAAATAGATGAATTGGGAATCATTAAAGTGTATTTTAGTAACAAAGGGTACAAATACAAACTATTTACAATGTAATAACATGTAGTTTAAGAATTTTATATTCCAGATACCACAAATAGAAAGTGGCTAATTGTTCTGTTATTGACTAATACCACTGAAGGGTTATATATAAATTCAACTACAGATGACCCTTTCATTAGGATGTATCAATCATTTTTCAGTGTTCCCAATGTATATGAGGTCTTTTATTTCAGAGAGGACCACAATAAATAGATTTAGATACATGATAGACGGGTCAAATACATTTAACCTTTTAAAAAAGCAAGTTCAATAATCATGTTATATTTTTTAACATACATTATGTTACTTAATATTATTATTTTTTCACTTCTATATTTACTTAATCTATATTAAATTTTCAACCACATATAAAAAGAATGAATTCTTCATGTGATGATGCTTCCGGTCCAGTGTAACAACAAGTTTCTCACCTTATTCGTGCTCCCAATTTAGAGGAACAACAACCTTCTGCACTTGTAGATTCTACCAATTCATATGAATAACATATTGATGATGTTGAAATCAAGTAAATTGTATATGTTGAACAACTGATGTCCCAAAAAAACATGGAACACCATAATGTGATAATGTTAAAAAAAATTATAATGGTGAGAAACAAAGGAATTAAATTCAATATTGGATTGAATGCATGCATCTAGGTTGTTAAGCATAACAAATACTATTCAATAGGTTCATTTGTCTCACCAATCGGTATCATGTTCTAATTCATATAGATTCATGACACAATATTGTTCTTGGTATTAAGACATTTATTTAATAAGTGATTAGGGTAATATTATAAAATCCTTTCTTTATTTTACAAAAAATTAATAATAATGAAACATTGACTTACTATTCATTATCCCTTATAGAGTGCATTTATATTAGATGACTCTCAAAGGAAATTTTTATTAATTCTTGTTGGAAATGATCAAATGGGAATTCAAACAATTATAAAAAAGATTCATCTAAAATATGTTGAATGGAAAATAAAACCTCACCCACCACATATGTATGCACATTTGATAATACAACAAGCATGGGATGCGTTTTTTCTCCATTATGAGGAGAAATATTTTCAAGTACATTGTGGCTAGTAATATATTTTTATACAATACATATATTAATCAATTTTATTAATAATTATTAATTTATGAAACAACAAATAAGTGCTGAAAATAAGTAAAAGGTAGAAAAACCGACTTACCCCTACTGTAAATTAAGGATGGGGTATAATTTACTTGATAAAAATTATTGAGTATTTTAAATATAATATAAAACTTTTATGTGAAATGAATCAAAAACATAGTTATATTCCTCTATTTATATGTTTATTGATGAATCCAAATCCAAATCCACTTCAATCCCACATCATGTTCTATGGATGGAGTCACATGTAAATAAAGATGGGATTATAATAGATGAAACCAAAAAAACTATGGGAAGCATGTCTAAGTATGTATTAATAATAAATTTTTATTAAATTAGTATTAAATAACAATGATTACTTATTTTTATAAATTTTTTATTTGAATTAGACATAGAAATAATCATTAACTGTACCAGAGAATAAACTACTACTAGTGGCCATGAAGCATCCAGAATAGTATGGCCACATTAGAGGTATGGATTTTGGGGTGACTTCTCAAACATATTTCAAGAAATTAAATGAATAGGGGGATAAAGATAAATAAATGGAAGAGATTAAAGAACAACTAGATTCTCTTCAAGAAAAAAAATCCATTAGTAGTTTGAGCTTCTAGAAAAGGTTATGGGGAGAAATCAAATAGAAGAAACAACTCAAAAAAAATAATTATATAAAGACCCCCTCTCCTTTATCACCATCTTTGAGGAAAACCAATCCCCTCAAAAAGATATCTTAGATGAGGTAATAAATATTGTAATAAATTTTTATGTGAAATGTGAATCAGGAAGACACTGGTACCTTTCCTGTACTGATATTCTATAGGGTAAAAATTATTTTAATTTATATCTATCAACACCCACCCATCACCTTGTTGTTAGGGATACCGAGTTCAATATCCAAGAAGATACTCTACACAATTGACCACTACCAATTGGTCATGTGAGAGAAAGGATTAGTGTAGATAATGATCCAAGTGTCAAGTTACCTATTCCATTTGATGATGTATATATTCATATGTTTGAGAAATCTATTAGAAAATTTGTACAATGGTCGTCTGATATTATAAAAAAACATGTTGATAAAGGGGTATTAATTTTCAATTAATTTTTAATAATAAACCTCTAAAAATTAATACTAAACTTTCCAAAATGATGAATTTTAGTATAGAAAAACAAAAGGAAATGAGCGAAATAAAAGTTTGAATCAAAACTATATAAAGGATCAACCGACCAATTGAATAGATCTTCAAAAAGAACCTTTACCGCACTCATTAAATATCCACATTTACTAACATTTAAAGTTATTGTGGATTCAAGGTTATAAATTTCTAGTAATTTCAAATTTTATTTTTAAGAATAAATGTATGGAGAGTCCATTATCGACTAAATTTATCTTGATAATGTAAATAGAATCATTAATTTTGAATGGATAAATGTCTATTTTGTAATTGTATACTTGAGGTTTGTTTTCCATATTTTTTTTCTAGTAGCTAGTCTACTATGTTAATTATAAATAAATAAAATTCATATTTCTTTAGGTGTCTATATTAATAATACTTGATTGGAAACCCCTATGATCATAAATATGGACTCATTAGTCCTTACATCACTTATGAACAACTAAACTAATTGAATTTAGATCAAATTGATGCAATAGTGAAAAAATGGCTGTAACATTTGAAATGAAACTTACAGATGAAAAAATCTTCTTATTACCAATGATTATAGTGTAAAACGATAAATTTAATCATATAAAATATATTTTAATTCCTTTAATTACTTATTAATTTTTGTTTTTATGCATCATTGGTTACTCGTTGCACTCAATTTGGATACTCCAAAGATTTATTTTATGAATTCACTTAATGTATACCCAAAAAACTGACCATACGTGATGACATTTTTAAATTTTTAGTACACAACATATAAATTTTTAGAATGAAACATCATGTTATTTATTTTATATTATGTTTAAATGAGAATTATGTTATGATTGGGTGGTGTTTAAATATCATAAAATTCATGTCATGACGACAACCCATGTGTACAAGGAGCTTGCTGACTTATACTGCTGGATAAGTATTAGGGTATATATAACAAGATTTCACAATCAAAACAGATCTCAAAAAAAATTACATATTTTTTTCAATGTTTCTATAGTTTCTGAAATATGATAAGGGTGAAGATTGTGGTTATTATGTTAGCAAATTTATGACTGATATCATATACCATCAACAAACTAGAATCACCAAAGAGGTATATTGGAAGAAAATTACTATTTATTTTCAAATATATATATTAATCCTTTTTGTATTTATATTTTTCCAGTAATACCATGACAATAAAAAGTTGTAATATTTACAAGATAAAAGAGATTTTTTTATAAATTACTTGTAAGAATTCTTGGTTTCAGAATGTACTCATATATCATGAATATTTGACTTCCTTTTACTTATTTAGTTGATTTTCTCATCATTTTATATACAATTTTAGTTTATTTACTCATTAATTTTATTTGATACTTATTTTGTTAATTTTAATAGAGATAATGAAGAAATGAATTCATTATAAATAATAACTCACACATGTACTATGATAATGGAAATAAGTAAATGTGCCAAGAATGCATACATACATCATGAAAAGGTGAATTTACAATACTTATTTAGAAAAATATGTCACCATTATTTCTACTATTTTGAGTAAATTTCATGATAATTTTTTGATGGTGCGTTTTAGGAAGCATGGGATTTCCTCTTACATAAAAAAAGAACATGTTATCTATTTTATGGCTTATTGTATATAGTTGAAAAAAATACACTTCACATACTTAATCAGCCACACCTCAATCCGATACACAATGTCCTCAGTATGATATGAAATTTATGTTATTAGTTTATAATTTACATTTTAGTTAAAAACACACATCACATACTCAAAACTATGGAAAACATTAATATTTCTTTGATATTTCAAGAAAATGATCCATAAACCCTTTTTGATGTGTATGAATCATCCACACCTCAATCTGATACACGGTGTGCCCAATATAACTCCCAATGTATCTTTTTATTTAAAATTGACATTAATTTTTGTAAAAAAGACAAGTGATGATTAGACAATAAAAACAAATTTTATAATTACATTTTATTGGGATTAAAAGTTCATTTTTGATCATATAGGACTGAGTTAGTACATTTTAATTTTAAACATCCACTCTCATCAATTGTGCACTTCATGCCTAATGTACAGCAATTTAGGCCCAATGACTCATCTGATTTTATTGAATGTAATTATTCATGTTTTAATATTATATTTTTGGAAATGTATATTCACTTCAAATTTAAATGTTTCTCATTCAGGGAGAAAGTAAAGATTCATAATGGATGATGAAGATATTTGGTGATGAAAGGAGACAATTCTGGTGAAGGCAGATTGGACACCAACCCACTGTTGAAGATGTGGGTCCCACAATACTGGACCAATGAAGACCAAATTTCTTGTGATGATATAAGACATAGAGGTGAACAAATAATTATTCAGGACAAAGTGCTAATTCAGTCTCTATTATGATGATCAAGGCAGCCCAAATGGAAGATCAGAATCTGGGCTAGAATCTGCGGCCCAGAATGTCAGCCCAATGAATCTTCCATATCTCTCGAACCACAGAATAAGCTGGGATTCTATTTCACAGGATGTTAGAAGACATCCGGGGTTTCATTTGTGTCTTCTATGGACCACTCCAAATCGGCAATCTAGAAGGACTTTGAAGCGGATCTGTCAAGTGGATGCAAGCTGGATGCCATCTCGGGTCAAGGGTGGAGAAGTCTCCTCTCCACCTACTTTCCAAAACCTATGCCTACCCTCATTGATTGGGATTACTTGGACTGTTAGAGCTCGGCCTAAGGATCTAAATTTTCCTATTTAAGGCAGTGGTCGTGAGGAGGAACTCATACCTTCCTACATGTAATGTTATTATGCTCAATTTTCGTTGTAATGCTTTCATTTCCCCATGTAAGATTCTTTTTGTATTTCTAAGATCTTAATCCAATTCCTTCTCTTCTCTTCTTCCAATTTCTATAATTAAATCTCTAAAATCGCAAAATCACAGTGATAACTCTGTGTGTTGGTGATATAGTTCACACGTAGGTGTGAATTCCATTCACACACATGGAGGAGTGCTCGTTATTTCCGCGGTTTTAATCTCTTCGATTCAACTCTTGTAAGCCGTCTTCCGCCCACCATTGATAGTATATCATCAATGGAGGGAAAACCCTTTAATGGGTTGATCTTAGGAAGATGAAAATTCTGGATTGAATGTTATTTAATTCACTAATTGTTGTTAATTGGTTAAATAATTCAAGACTTCCATTCTTCAATTATTTTCGCTCCTCATCTTCACTGTGTTTGAAAAAGCTAATTCCAATTACTAAATTGACCATATACCATGGAGAGATCATTAATATAGTTCTCTAAGTGTGTTGGTGACTAGTAATTGAGTTTAGTTAGTATCTAACCACAAAATGATGAAGGTAGTGTTATTTTGAAGAATTGTTTCATCAAGAATTAATAAAACCAAAAATTTGTCTAAAGAAATAAAATGTATTCAATCCACCCAAGCGTAACCCTAAGATCAACCCATTTCATTATAATTGAACTCAACGAAGCTTATTAGTCTTCTCCCAAAACACTTAAAAACAAATCCAAGTTGGCCAATTCATAGCCAAAAATCCATCCCTTAGGTTGTGTATCTTAGGTATCTTCTTAGGTCTCTGTGGAACCGACAACCCAAGCTACACTACAAGGACCGTTCTACCCTTCTTCTCTTGGGTAAATTTGGGCGTGAACCAAATTTTGGTTCCGTTTCTGGGGACCAAGTAAGTACCTTAGATAAAAAACCCTTCTTTCCTCACCTCCATTCTTCTACTCTCACCCAAGATCTCTTATCTTGTCCCTTTATCGCTTTTTTTTGGCGCATGTCCGCCTACACCCGCGATTTCTCAAACAGACTAGTTAGGGTGGAAAGTCCTAGGATAGGGGAGTCAAGTGCACCTAGGGGATTGTTTAAATCAGATCCAAATATTCTTGAAACCCCAAAGTCAGAACTTGAAACAAGTCCAATGGAGGGTCATCCACAAAATCAAATAGTAAACCCTGGGGGGAATCAAATGGGAAACCAAAACCAAGAAGCTACAAACATAGGGAATGTAGTTGATCAAACCATGAATGACTACCTCACTCCAACTTGGACCAATGCCCCCTAATGCATTAGACACAATTCTATAGGAGGCACCAACTACATATTCAAACCCCATGTCCTAAACCACCTTCCAACCTTTCATGGGATGGAGTCAGAAATGCCATACCTTCATGTCAAAGAGTTCAACGACATTGTTGAAACCATGTGTCCCCCACATCAACTAGAATCCACTAAGATGAGGCTCTTTCATTTGTCATTAAAGGATCGACCTAAAAATTGGATAAACAACTTGACACCTGCATCAATCCACTCTTGGGACCAACTGCAAAGAGAATTCTACAAAAAATAATTCCCTCATCACAAAACAATTTCACTTAAAAAGATCATCCAAAACTTTTTTGAAAAAGAGGGAGAGTCATTTTATGAAACATGGGAGAGGTTCAAAGAAACCCTAAACATGGTTCCACACCATGGGTTTTCCATACCTGAGCAGGTGAGAATTTTCTATGAAGGGTTGTGTCCGGGCAATAAACAATTCATTGACATGATGTGTAATGGAACTTTTAAAAACAAGGCCCCAAATGATGCTTACGAGTATCTGGAAAGTCTGGCTGAACAAAACCAAACTTGGGGAACTTCACCTTATTCTGAAAAGCCACAAAGAACCACTGGAATTCATACACTTAGAGAAGAGAAAAGCCTTAGGGCTAAACTCGCAGCACTCTCTAGGAAGGTTGAAGAGATAGACCTTAGGAAAGTCCATGAAATCCAAAATGTAGACCTTGTTTGCACAATTTGTGACAAACATGACCATAAAACAGACAACTGCCCAACCATTCCATCCATAAAGGATGTTCATCTAGGAGGACCCCCAGCAGAAGTCAATGCCCTAAACATTCAAAAGCCCCAATACCAAAACACCTTCAATCCAAGGTACAATGACCACCCAGGCTTCCGATGGAAGGATAACCAACAACATAGCCAACCACAAGGGAAAAATCCTTACCCTCAACAGAACTACCAAACCCATAATCAGTTTCAAACCCAACCTATCCAATACCAACAGCCACCAGTCCATTTTCAACAAACCATTCCACCTTTAAAATATCCCCCAGGGATAAACCAATCTTCTCAAGCACCAACCCAAACAGTTCCACAAATCCTACTAGAACAAATTTGCAAAAAAATGGAAAGGATGAACTCGGAAGTCTCTTCCCTTAAACAATAACTTCAAACAATCAAAACTGGGAAGTCACCCATGCCTACCCAAGCCATTCCACAACAAACAACAAGGGGAGAGTCAAGTTTCACTCAATCAAATCATGAACAATTGAAATTAGTGACAGTCTTAAGAAGTGGGAAATCAATTGAAAAACCTGAACAAAACATTTCAGAACTATTAAAAGATTAAACATCACTTCAAAATGATGAAGAACAACCCACGAATTCTGAAAAAACCAATGAGAATGAGAAGGAAACACAACCACACCAAACACTCAAATAACCTGCTCCCTTCCCTCAACGCATGAGGGGGAAATACAATCTTGAACTGAGTGAAACCTTGATAGAAATCTTCTCTCAAGTCAAGATGAACATTCCACTCCTCAATGCAATACAAACCATACCAGCCTACTCAAAGTAACTTAAGGACTTGTGCACTTTTAAAAGGAAATTTTTACATAAAAACCAAGTCCTTTTGTCTGCTAATGTGATTACTACCATTCAAGGGACCATTCCTCCAAAGATGAAAGACCCGGGATGCCCTTACATCAATGTTGAACTAGGAGAGAAAAAAGTTGTCAAGGCCTTGTGTGACCTAGGTTCAAGTTTAAACCTCATTCCTTATGCCATGTATTGTCAGTTAGGGCTCGAAGAACTCCAACCCACATCTGTCACTCTTCAACTCGCTGATCGCAGTGTTCGGGATCCTAAGGGGATCTTAAAGGATGTTTTAGTGAAAGTTGAGAATTTCATTTACCCTGCTGACTTCATTGTCCTTGACAATCATCCAAGCTTAGGTCCTAGGGAGAAAACCCCAATCATTCTTGGCCGTCCTTTCCTTGCAACAATCAACTCTGTTATCCGAGTCCGAAATGGGAACATGACCATCACCTTTGGGAACATGAGTCTAGACTTGAACATCTATAATGCAAGCTCAAAAATAGGAGATGAAGAGGACATTCATGAATTAAACATGTTAGGAAGCATTGAAAATGAATCCATAGAACATCAAGAAATATTTGATGGAAGTTTAAGTCAGGATGAGATTGATTTCCTTTGTTCACATAAAGGAAGTTTATCTCCTTGGATCGAATCATTTTTAAATTGCTCCTATGATGATGTCTTAGGACCAACAATCAGTGAAACCTTTCAGGAAACCACATTCATGGAGACAACTCAAAATACCTTCCCTAACCCAGGTCAATACAATCTTGTGGCTGAAACTTCTTCACATGGGGAATCAATTCAATCTGAAAATCTAGGAAACAAATTTGATCTTGATCCAATGCCCCAATCTTCTGCTGAAATTCTGAACCAACCTGATCTTTAATTGAAGGAACTTCCTACTTCCCTCAAGTATGCCTTCCTAGGGGAAAATCAAACACATCCTATAGTCATATCTTATTCTCTTGAAGCCAATCATGAGGGGATACTTCTAGATGTCCTTAGGAAACACAAGAAAGCCATTGGTTGGAGCCTGTCTGATATTCCTGGGATTAGCCCACTTATTGGAACTCATAGGATTACTCTTGAATCTAAACCCAAACCATGTCGTCAACCTCAGAGGAGACTCAATCCAAATCTTATGTATGTGGTAAGGAAAGAACTTCTTAAGTAGTTGAAAGCTGGTATCATCTACCCCATAGCTGAGAGTGAGTGGGTAAGCCCAATTCAAGTTGTCCCAAAGAAAGCTGGAATCACTGTGATCACTAATAAGGATGGGGAAATTCTCTCAACTAGGGTGAGTAGTGGCTGGAGAGTCTGTATTGACTATAGGAAGCTCAACTCTTGTACCAAGAAGGACCATTTTCCCTTTCCCTTTATTGATCAAGTCCTCGAGCGAGTGGCGGGTCATAAATTCTATTGCTTCCAAGATGGGTACTCATGGTACAATCAAATCGAGGTCTCCTTGGAGGATCAAGGGAAGACAACCTTCACCTGTCCATTCGACACCTTTGACTTCAAACGCATGCCGTTCGGGTTATGAAATGCCCCTGGAACCTTCCAGTGGTGCATGATGGGAATCTTCTCAGATATGGTAGGGGATTTTCTAGAGGTCTTCATGGATGACTTCTCTGTCTTTGGGGATACATTTGAGGGATGTCTTAGGAATGTGGAGAGAGTTTTGTCAAGATGTGAAGAAAAGAATCTGGTCCTAAACTGGGAAAAATTCCATTTCATGGTAAAAGAGGGGTTAGTCCTTGGCCATATAGTCTCAGGTAGGGGAATTGAAGTTGATAAAGCAAAGGTTGACATCATTCGTCACCTTCCATCACCCAGAACGTTTAAGG
This sequence comes from Viscum album, assembly GCA_963277665.1. Lineage (NCBI taxonomy): Eukaryota > Viridiplantae > Streptophyta > Magnoliopsida > Santalales > Viscaceae > Viscum > Viscum album. The sequence continues at coordinate 722,013,552 of OY728122.1, read as the reverse complement.
AAGTGAGGTCCTTCTTAGGGCATGATGGTTTTTATAGAAGATTCATTAAGGACTTTAGTTCAATCTCTCGTCCTCTTTGTGCTCTCCTAGTAAAGGATGCTCCATTTGTTTGGACAGAAAGCTGTGAGGGTTCATTTTCAACCCTTAAATCCGCTCTCACCTCTCCTCCCATTATGAAATCTCCAAACTGGGACCTTCCTTTCAAACTCATGTGTGATGCCAGTGAATTTTCTGTAGGAGCTGTGTTAGGAAAATGGTGTGATAAAACTCCATATGTCATTTCTTATGCAAGAAAATCCTTAAATGATGCCCAAATCAATTACACCACCACTGAAAAGGAGTTACTTGCTGTTGTGTTTTCCTTGGAGAAATTCAGGTCCTACCTCTTAGGATCACCCATGATTGTCTTCACCGACCATTCAGCTCTAAAATATCTCTTCCAAAAACAAGATGCCAAGGCTAGATTGATTAGGTGGGTCCTTCTTCTTCAAGAGTTCGATTTAACCATTAAGGATAAAAAAGGTGTCAAGAATGTTGTAGCTGATCACCTCTCTAGGTTGGAATTCAAAGACAACTCACATCACCTTTCTTTGTCTGATTCATTTCCCGATGAGAACCTCTATTCTGTGAGTGATTGCCCGTGGTATGCTGACATAACCAACTTCTTAGTTTCAGGGGTCATTCCAAAATTCGTAGGGACCCAAGCTAGAAGAAAATTTCTTTTTGATGTCAAGCATTATGTGTTTGATGATCCATACCTCTATAAGTTCTATCCTGACCAAGTCATTAGGAGGTGTGTGCCCGAATCCGAACAAGAGTCCATCCTAATATTCTGTCATAGTGAGGCTTGTGGAGGTCACTTTTCCTATAAGAAAACTTCTGCCAAGGTTCTTCAATGTGGTCTCTTTTTTCCCACCCTCTCAAGGGACTCCTACACCTTTTGTCAAAGCTGTCCTAGGTGTCAACAAGTAGGGTCCATCACAAAAAGGAATCAAATGCCTCTCACTCCAATATTAGTGGTTGAAATCTTTGACTATTGGGGAATTAATTTCATGGGTCCCTTCCCAAACTCTAGGGGATATCTTTACATTCTCTTGGCTATCAATTATGTCTCAAAATGGGTTGAGGCCATTCCTAAAAAATCCAATGACCATCAAACTGTGATTAGATTCCTTAAAGAAAACATCTTCTCTAGATTTGGGATTCCTAGGGATATCATTAGTGATCGTGGAACTCATTTCTGCAATTGCCCATTCTCATCGCTCATGGAGAAGTATGGAATTTCTCACAAAGTGTCCACCTCTTACCACCCACAAACCAATGTTCAAGATGAGTTAGCCAATAGAGAAATCAAACAAATTCTTGAGTAAACTGTTAATCCATCTAGGAAAGATTGGTCGAGCAAACTCTTAGATGCTCTTTGGGCATATCGAACAGCATTTAAAACCATCCTAGGAATGTCCCCATATAGGTTGGTTTATGGTAAAGCATGCCATTTTCCAGTGGAGATTGAGAATAAGGCCTTTTGGGCAATCAAAAAAATGAACTCTGACATTTCTTTGGCCGGAATAAAGAGGAAATTGGATCTAAACGAGCTTGAGTAACTTAGGATGGAGGCTTATGAAAATTCAAGGATCAGTAAAGCTAGAGTTCAAGCCTACCAGTCTAGGAATCTTAAAACTAAACACATTGAACCAGGTAAACCTGTGCTTTTGTATAGTTCTAAACTTCATTTTCACCCGGGAAAGTTGAGGTTTAGATGGTCCGGTCCATACATAGTGCATAAGGTGTACCCTCATGGGGCTGTTGAAATTCAAGATCCCACCAATGGTCAAATATTTAAAGTTAATGGTCATAGAGTCAAACCATTCATAGAACCATTCCAAAAACATGAAGTTGATGAAGACCTGAGTGAACCTACCTTTGATGAAAAAAACAATTAATCAATTAGGGGTTTAAGTCGAGCTAACGAAGTTAAACAAAGCGTTGAATGGGAGGCAACCCATGATTTTTAAATTTACAATCACTTTATTATTTTAATTAATTTTTTTTAGCAAAAAAATTTGATATAATTTTACCTCATATTGTTGACCCGTTCTTCTCTTATGAGTATGGATGGGTATGAAAGGGGAGTGCCGTATTCATCCGTGTCACGCGGTGTGATCCCTGAGTATTATCTTACCCAGAAATTAAAAAGAAGACAATGTATCAACAATATAGGTGTTTGTAAGTTTTTATTTTATTATTATTTTTTTATTATTAAAGAAAAAAACAACAAAACAAAAAAAAAAGTAAAAAAAAAGTGACACGCCGTAGGACATGGGTCAAACCCCGTCACAACCGGGGAAGCCGCGAGACTCGAACCCGGGACCGAAGGGAGACAGGGGCGCACGCCTACCACTGAACTACTGCGGTTGGTGCTTCCTTATTATATCTTCTTTATATATATACTTATATTTTAAATTTTTATATATATACATAATTTTTTTCAAAAAAAAATTATTACTTGTTATGAGTGTCGATCGTTGGAGTTTCAAAATTAACAAGTATGTTTTGTATTTATTTTTATTTTATTTTTTTTATTTTTATTTTATTATTGTTTATTTTTAGGAAAGGGAACCTCAAGGTGTTTACTTTGTGTCTAACTATGTTGGTTTTTGAGATTCAGGGGCTGCCAAGTTTGATGGATTTTCAGGGAAATCATAAGAGTACAAGCGTACACTACCGTGAGGATTCTTCAAGTGACATAGAGACCAAGGGATTAAATGAGAGCATCACAAACTTCAACATCAAATATCAGGTGAAATTGTTCTATGCTCCTATTCTCTGCCTCTACCCATTCTAAATTATATTTTCTTTAAACACTGAGGACAATGTTATATTATGTTGGGGGGAGGTGAAAATAAAAATCAATCACATAGAGCAATAAAATGTGCCTGTTAATTGAATGAAAATTTTCCTTAACCTTGAACATGTTATTACACATTGCAAACCTTGAAAACTTAATATTAAATAATTTTGTATTCCTTGATTCTGATTTTAATACATGTTTAAGTTCATGAGAATAAAATCTTGGATAGTGTGGCTGTCTAATGTGATTTTTCACTGTTACATTTTCATCCAATTTTTATAAAAAAAATTCACAATGCACGTCCGTTGGATTGTGGGGTATTAATTTGAATTCTTGGGGTCCCATAATAAATAGCATAGTTTTGTGATCATTTTAAATTTAATATGAGTATTTTAATAAATATATATATATATATATAAAAGAGGTGTAAAAAAACACAAAAAAAAAACAAACAAAAAAACAACAATAAATTTGCGCATAGAGCAATGAAATTACATAATGTGTGGATTTCGGCACTTGGGGATCGTGACTCCATAGTTTTCTGGCCCAGAGTTGGGAATTGTATCTCTATTTTTGGAAATTTGAATTTGTTTTTGAATGAGTTAACTTGAGATGATGCCCGAGTATGTGGGCTTCACTTGGTGCCCTAAGGCCTTTGAGCTTGGGAGTCATCGGCAAAGTCTCACTACAAGGGTTGACTCATTTGAATGAAATTTCAATAACCATGGCGACATTGCAAAAAAAAATGAAAAAAAAATGAATACTCATATTAATATTAAAATGTGATTCCACCTAGCACTTCCATCTTTTCCCCCTTGAATAAAAATGAACCCCCATGTCTATTGTGACACACAACACATCATCAGGATTAATTGTAATTGGATGAAATGTGGCATTGAATTTGATCAGAAGAATGGGCTTGGGCTTGGGTTATGCTTTAGAACCTACATTGTATTAAATGATTTTGATGGGATGCATAATTTTTTGTATGAGGTATTTTGGTGAGCATTGTTTATTAAAATGTTTTTGGAAAAGGGAATTTGATTTTCATAATCTTTGAGTTATTTGCTCGGGAGTAGAAAATATAAAGTTGGGGGGTGTGATTAAACAATAAAAACATATTTTATAATTACATTTTATTGGGATTAAAAGTTAATTTTTGATCATATAGGCCTGAGTTAGTACATTTTAATTTTAAACATCCACTCTCATCAATTATGCACTTCATGCCTAATGTACAGCAATTAAGGCCCAATGACTCATATGATTTTATTGAATGTAATTATTCATGTTTTAATATTATATTTTTGGAAATGTATATTCACTTCAAATTTAAATGTTTCTCATTCAGGGATCAAGGAAAGATTCATAAAGGATGATGAAGATATTTGGTGATGAAAGGAGACAATTCTGGTGAAGGCAGATTGGACACCAACCCACTGTTGAGGATGTGGGTCCCACAATACTGGACCAATGAGGCCCAAATTTCTTGTGATTATAGAATACATACAGGGGAACAAATAATTATGCAGGAAAAAGTGCTAATTCGGTCTCCATTATGATAATCAAAGCAGCCCAAATGGAAGATCAGAATCTGGGCCAGAATCTGCGGCCCAGAATGTCACCCCAATGAATCTTCCATATCTCTCGAACCACAAAATAAATTGGGATTCTATTTTACAGGATGTTAGAAGACATCCGGGGATTCATTTTTTTCTTCTATGGCCCACTCCAAATCGGCCATCTAGAAGGACTTTGAAGCGGATCTGTCAAGTGGATGCAAGCTGGATGCCATCTCGGGTCAAGGGTGGAGAAGTCTCCTCTCCACCTACTTTCCACCACCTATGCCTACCCTCATTAATTGGGATGACTTGGACAGTTGGAGCTCTGCCTAAGGATCCAATGTTTCCTATTTAAGGCAGTGGTGGTGAGGAGGAACTCATACCTTCTTTCATGTAATGTTATTATGCTCAATTTTCGTTGTAATGCTTTCATTTCCCCATGTAAGTTTCTTTTTGTATTTCTAAGCTCTTAATCCAATTCCTTCTCTTCTATTCTTCCAATTTCTATAATTAAATCTCTAAAATCGCAAAATCACAATGATAACTCTATGTGTTGGTGATATAGTTCACACATAGGTGTGAATTCCATTCACACACATGGAGGAGTGCTCGTTATTTCCGCGGTTTTAATCTCTTTGATTCAATTCTTGTAAGTCGTCTTCCGCCCACCATTGATAGTATATCATCAATGGAGGGCTAACCCTTTAATGGGTTGATCTTAGGAAGATGAAAAGGCTGGATTGAATGTTATTTAATGCACGAATTGTTGTTAATTTGTTAAATAATTCAAGACTTCCATTCTTCAATTATTTTCGCTCCTCATCTTCACTGTGTTTGAAAAAGCTAATTCCAATTACTAAATTGACCATATACCTTGGAGAGATCATTAATCTGGTTCTCTAAGTGTGTTGGTGACTAGTAATTGAGTTTAGTAAGTATCTAAAAAGAAAATGATGAAGGTAGTGTTATTTTGAAGAATTGTTTCATCAAGAATTAATAAAACAAAAATTTTTTCTAAAGAAATAAAATGCATTCAATCCACCCAAGCGTAACCCTAAGATCAACCCATTTCATTATAATTGAACTCAACTAAGCTTATTAGTCTTCTCCCAAAAAACTTAAAAACAAATCCAAGTTGGCCAATTCATATCCAAAAATCCATCCCTTAGGTTGTGTATCTTAGGTATCTTCTTAGCTCCCTGTGGAATCGACAACCCAAGCTACACTACAAGGACCGTTCTACCCTTCTTCTCTTGGGTAAATTTGGGCGTGAACCAAATTTTGGTGCCGTTGCTGGGGACCAAGTAAGTACCTTAGATAAAAAAAACCCTTCTTTCCTCACCTCAATTCTTCTACTCTCACCCAAGATCTCTTATCTTGTCCCTTTCTCGCTTTTTTTGGCGCATGTCCGCCTATACCCACGATTTCTAAAACAGACTGGTTAGGGTGGAAAGTCCTAGGATAGGGGAGTCAAGTGAACCTAGGGGATTGTTTAATTCAGATCCAAATATTCTTGAAACCCCAAAGTCAAAACTTGAAACAAGTCCAATGGAGGGTCATCCACAAAATCAAATTGTAAACCCTGGGGGGAATCAAATGGGAAACCAAAACCAAGAAGCTCCAAACTTAGGGAATGTAGTTGATCAAACCATGAATGACTACCTCACTCCAGCTTGGACCAATGCCCCCTCATGCATTAGACACAATTCCATAGGATACACCAACTACATATTCAAACCCCATGTCCTAAACCACCTTCCAACCTTTCATGGGATGGAGTCAGAAATGCCATACCTTCATGTCAAAGAGTTCAACGACATTGTTGAAACCATGTGTCCCCCACATCAACTAGAATCCGATAAGATGAGGATCTTTCCTTTTTCATTAAAGGATCGAGCTAAAAATTGGATAAACAACTTGAGACCTACATCAATCCACTCTTGGGACCAACTGCAAAGAGAATTCTACAAAAAATACTTCCCTCATCACAAAACAATTGCACTTAAAAAGAGCATCCAAAACTTTTTTGAAAAAGAGGGAGAGTCATTTTATGAAAAATGGGAGAGGTTCAAAGACACCCTAAACATGGTTCCACACCATGGGGTTTCCATACCTGAACAAGTGATAATTTTCTATGAAGGGTTGGGTCCGGGCAATAAACAATTCATTGACATGATGTGTAATGGAACTTTTAAAAACAAGGCCCCAAATGATGCTTACGAGTATAAGGAAAGTCTGGCTGAACAAAACCAAACTTGGGGAACTTCACCTTATTCTGAAAATCCACAAAGAACCAATGGAATTCATACACTTAGAGAAGAGGAAAGCCTTAGGGCTAAACTCGCTGCACTCTCTAGGAAGGTTGAAGAGATAGACCTTAGGAAAGTCCATGAAATCCAAAATGTAGACCTTGTTTGCACAATTTGTGACAAACATGCCCATAAAACAGACAACTGCCCAACCATTCCATCCATCAAGGATGTTCTTCTAGGAGGACCCCCAGCAGAAGTCAATTCCCTAAACTTTCAAAAGCTCCAATACCAAAACACCTTCAATCCAAGGTACAATGACCACCCAGGCTTCCGATGGAAGGATAACCAACAACATAGCCAACCACAAAGGAAAAATCCTTACCCTCAACAGAACTACCAAACCCATAATCAGTTTCAAACCCAACCTATCCAATACCAACAACCACCGGTCCATTTTCAACAAACCATTCCACCTTCAAAATATCCCCCAGGTATAAACCAATCTTCTCAAGCACCAACCCAAACTGTTCCACAAATCCTACTAGAACAACTTTGCAAACAAATGGAAAGGATGAACTCGGAAGTCTCTTCCCTTAAACAAGAACTTCAAACAATAAAAACTGGGAAGGCACCCATGCCTACCCAAGCCATTCCACAACAAACAACAAGGGGAGAGTCAAGTTGCACTCAATCAAATCATGAACAATTGAAAGTAGTGATAGTCTTAAAAAGTGGGAAATCAATTGAAAAACCTGAACAAAACATTTCAGAACTATTAAAAGATTCAACATCACTTCAAAATGATGAAGAAAAACCCACAGATTCTGAAAGAACCAATAACAATGAGAAGGAACCACAACCACACCAAACACTCAAACAACCTGCTCCCTTCCCTCAACGCATGAGGGGGAAATCCAAGCCTGAACTGAGTGAAACCTTGAGAGAAATCTTCTCTCAAGTCAAGATGAACATTCCACTCCTCGATGCAATACAAACCACACCTGCCTACTCAAAGTACCTTAAGGAGTTGTGCACTTTTAAAAGGAAATTTTTACATAAAAACCAAGTCCTTTTGGCTGCTAATGTGAGTACTACCATTCAAGGGACCATTCCTCCAAAGATGAAAGACCTGGGATGCCCTTACATCAATGTTGAACTAGGAGAGAAAAAAGTTGTCAAGGCCTTGTGTGACCTAGGTTCTAGTGTAAACCTCATTCCTTATGCCATGTATTGTCAGTTAGGGCTCGAAGAACTCCAACCCACATCTGTCACTCTTCAACTCGCTGATCGCAGTGTTTGGGTTCCTAAGGGGATCTTAAAGGATGTTTTAGTGAAAGTTGAAAATTTCATTTACCCTGATGACTTCATTGTCCTTGACAATCATCCAAGCTTAGGTCCTAGGGACCAAAACCCAATCATTCTTGGTCGTCCTTTCCTTGCAACAATCAACTCTGTTATCCGAGTCCGAAATGGGAACATGACCATCACCTTTGGGAACATGAGTCTAGACTTGAACATCTATAATGCATGCTCAAAAATAGGAGATGATGAGGACATTCATGAAGTAAACATATTAGGAAACATTGAAAATGAATCCACAGAACATCAAGAAATATTTGATGGATGTTTAAGTCAGGATGAGATTGATTTCCTTTTTTCACATGAAGGAAGTTTATCTCCTTGGCTCGAATCATTTTCAAATTGCTCCTATGATGATGTCTTAGGACCAACAATCAGTGAAACCTTTCAGGAAACCAAATTCATGGAGACAACTCAAAATCCCTTCCCTAACCCTGGTAAATACAATCTTGTGGCTGAAACTTCTAAACATGGGGAATCAATTCAGTCTGAAAATCTAGGAAACGAATTTGATCTTGTTCCAATGCCCCAATCTTCTGCTGAAATTCTAAACCAACCTGATCTTGAATTGAAGGAACTACCTACTTCCCTCAAGTACGCCTTCCTAGGGGAAAAGCAAACACATCCTATAGTAATATCTTCTTCTCTTGAAACCAATCATGAGGGGATGCTTCTAGATGTCCTTATGAAACACAAGAAAGCCATTGGTTGGACCCTGTCTGATATTCCTGGGATTATCCCACTTATTGGAACTCATAAGGTTACTCTTGAATCTGAATCCAAACCATGTCGTCAACCTCAGAGGAGACTCAATCCAAATCTTATGTATGTGGTAAGGAAAGAACTTATTAAGTTGTTGAAAGCTGGTATCATCTACCCCATAGCTGAGAGTGAGTGGGTATGCCCAATTCAAGTTGTCCCAAAGAAAGCTGGAATCACTGTGATCACTAATAAGGATGGGGAAATTCTTCCAACTAGGGTGAGTAGTGGCTGGAGAGTCTGTATTGACTATAGGATGCTCAACTCTTGTACCAAGAAGGACCATTTTCCCTTTCCCATTATTGATCAAGTCCTCGAGCGAGTGGCAGGTCATCAATTCAATTGCTTCCTAGATGGGTACTCAGGGTACAATAAAATCGAGGTCTCCTTGGAGGATCAAGGGAAGACAACCTTCACCTGTCCATTCAACACCTTTGCCTTCAAACGCATGTCGTTCGGGTTATGCAATGCCCCTGGAACCTTCCAGTGGTGCATGATGGGAATCTTCTCAGATATGGTAGGGGATTTTCTAGAGGTCTTCATGGATGAGTTCTCTGTCTTTGGGGATACATTTGAGGGATGTCTTAGGAATGTGGAGAGAGTTTTGTCAAGATGTGAAGAAAATAATATGGTCCTAAACTGGTAAAATTGCCATTTCATGGTAAAAGAGGGGTTAGTCCTTGCCCATATAGTCTCGGGTAGGGGAATTGAAGTTTATAAAGCAAAGGTTGACATCATTCGTCACCTTCCATCACCCAGAACTGTTAAGGAAGTGAGTTTTTTCTTATGACATGCTAGTTTTTATAGAAGATTCATTAAGGACTTTAGTTCAATCTCTCATCCTCTTTGTGCTCTCCTAGTAAAGGATGCTCCATTTGTTTGGACAGAAAGCTGTTAGGGTTCATTTTCAACCCTTAAATCCATTCTCACCTCTCCTCCCATTATGAAATCTCCAAACTGGGACCTTCCTTTCGAACTCATGTGTGATGCCAGTGACTTTTCTGTAGGAGCTGTGTTAGGACAACGGTGTGATAAAACTCCATATGTCATTTCTTATGCAAGAAAATCCTTAAATGATGCACAAATCAATTACAAAACCACTGAAAAGGAGTTACTCGCTGTTGTGTTTGCCTTGGAGAAATTCAGGTCCTACCTCTTAGGATCACCCATCATTGTCTTCACCAACCATTCAGCTGTAAAATATCTCTTCCAAAAACAAGATGCCCAAGCTAGATTGATTAGGTGGGTCCTTCTTCTTAAAGAGTTCGATTTAACCATTAAGGATAAAAAAGGTGTCGAGAATGTTGTAGCTGATCACCTCTCTTGGTTGGAATTCAAAGACAACTCACATCACCTTTCTGTGTCTGATTCATTTCCTGATGAGAACCTTTATTCTGTGAGTGATTTCCCTTGGTATGCTGACATAACCAACTTCTTAGTTTCTGGGTCATTCCAAAATTCTTAGGGACCCAAGCTAGAAGAAAATTTCTTTCTGATGTCAAGCATTATGTGTTTGATGATCCATACCTCTATAAGTTCTGTCCTAACCAAGTCATTAGGATGTGTGTGCCAGAATCCGAACAAGAGTCCATCCTAATGTTCTGTCATAGTGAGGCTTGTGGAGGTCACTTTTCCTCTAAGAAAACTTCTTCCAAGGTTCTTCAATGTGGTATCTTTTGGCCCACCCTCTCAAGGGACTCCTACACCTTTTGTCAAAGCTGTCCTAGGTGTCAACAAGTAGGGTCCATCACAAAAAGGAATCAAATGCCTCTCACTCCAATATTAGTGGTTGAAATCTTTGACTGTTGGGGAATTGATTTCATGGGTCCCTTCCCAAACTCTAGGGGATATATTTACATTCTCTTGGCTGTCTATTATGCCTCAAAATGGGTTGAGGCCATTCCTAAAAAATCCAATGACCATCAAACTGTGATTAGATTCCTTAAAGAAAACATCTTCTCTAGATTTGGGATTCCTAGGGCTATCATTAGTGATCATGGAACTCATTTCTGCAATTTCCCATTCTCATCACTCATGTAGAAGTATGGAATTTCTCACAAAGTGTCCACTGCTTTCCCCCCACAAACCAATGGTCAATCTGAGTTAGCCAATAAAGAAATCAAACAAATACTTGAGAAAACTGTTAATCCATCTAGGAAAGATTGGTCGAGCAAACTCTTAGATGCTCTTTGGGCATATCGAACAGCATTTAAAACCATCCTAGGAATATCCCCATATAGGTTGGTTTATGGTAAATCATGCCATTTGCCAGTGGAGATTGAGCATAAGGCCTTTTGGGTAATAAAAAAAAATGAACTTTGACATTTCTTTGGCCGGAATAAAGAGTAAATTGGATCTAAACGAGCTTGAGGAACTTAGGATGGAGGCTTATGAAAATTCAAGGATCAATAAAGCTAGAGTTCAAGCCTTCTAGTCTAGGAATCTTAAAACTAAACACATTGAACCAGGGAAACCTGTGCTTTTGTATAGTTCTAAACTTCATTTGCACCCGGGAAAGTTGAGGTCTAGATGGTCCAGTCCATACATAGTGCATAAGGTGTACCCTCATGGGGCTGTTGAAATTCAAGATCCCACCAATGGTCAAATATTTAAAGTTAATGGTCATAGAGTCAAACCATTCATAAAACCATTCCAAAAACATGAAGTTGATGAAGACCTGAGTGAACCTACCTTTGATTTAAAAACAATTAATCAATTAGGGGTTTAAGTCGAGCTAACGACGTTAAACAAAGCGTTGAATGGCAGGAAACCCATGATTTTTAAATTTAAAATCACTTTATTGTTTTAATCAATTTTTTTAGCAAAACAATTTGATATAATTTTACCTCATATTGTTGACCTGTTCTTCTCTTATGAGTATGGATGGGTATGAAAGGGGAGTTCCGTATTCATCCGTGTCACGCGGTGTGATCCCTGAGTATTATCTTACCCAGAAATTAAAAAGAAGACAATGTATCGACAATATAGGTGTTTGTAAGTTTTTATTTTATTTTTTTTATTATTAAAGAAAAAAAACAACAAAACAAAAAAAAAGTAAAAAAAAAAGTGACACGCCATAGGACGTGGGTCAAACCCCGTCACGACCGGCAAAGCCGCGGGACTCGAACCCGGGACCGAAAGGAGACAGGGGCGCACGCCTACCACTGAACTACGGCGGTTGGTGCTTCCTTATTCTATATTCTTTATATATATACTTATATTTTAAATTTTTATATATATACATAATTTTTCTTAAAAAAAATTATTACTTGTTATGAGTGTCGATCGTTGGAGTTTCAAAATTAACAAGTATGTTTTGTATTTATTTTTATTTTATTTTTTTTATTTTTATTTTTTTATCGTTTATTTTTAGGAAAGGGAACGTCAAGGGGTTTCCTTTGTGTCTAACTATGTTGGTTTTTGAGATTCGGGGGCTTCCATGTTTGATGGATTTTCAGGGAAATCATAAGAGTACAAGCGTACACTACCGTGAGGATTCTTCAAGTGACATGGAGACCAAGGGATTAAATGAGAGCATCACAAACTTCAACATAAAATATCAGGTGAAATTGTTCTATGCTCATATTCTCTACCTCTACCCCTTCTAAATTATATTTTCTTTAAACACTGGGGACAGTGTTATATTATATTGGGGGGAGGTGAAAATAAAAATCAATCACATAGAGCAATAAAATGTGCCTGTTAATTGAATGAAATTTTTTCTTTAACCTTGAACATGTTTGTACACATTTCAAACCATGAAAACTTAATATTAAATAATTTTTTATTCCTTGATTCTGATTTTAATACCTGTTTGAGTTCATGAGCATAAAATCTTGGATAGTGTGGCTGTCTAATGTGATTTTTCACTGTTACATTTTCATCCAATTTTTATAAAAAAAATTCACAATGCACGTCCATTGGATTGTGGGGTATTAATCTGAATTCTTGGGGTCCCATAATAAATAGCATAGTTTTGGTGATCATTTTAAATTTAATATGAGTATTTTAATAAATATATATATATATATAAAAGAGGTGTAAAAAAACACAAAAAAAAAACAACAATAAATTTGCGCATAGAGCAATGAAATGACTTAATGTGTGGATTTCGGCACTTGGGGATCATGACTCCATATTTTTCTGGCCCAGAGTTGGGAATTTTATCTCTATTTGTGGAAATTTGAATTTTTTTTTGAATGAGTTAACTCGAGATGATGCCCCAGTATGTGGGCTTCACTTGGTGCCCTAAGGCCTTTCAGCTTGGGAGTCATCAGCAAAGTCCCGCTACAAGGGTTGACTCATTTGAATGCAATTTCAATAACCATGGAAACATTGAAAAAAAAAAATTGAATACTCATATTAATATTAAAATTTGATTCCACCTAGCGCTTCCATCTTTTCCCCCTTGAATAAAAATGAACCCCCATGTCTATTGTGACACACAACACATCATCAGGATTAATTGTAATTGGATGAAATGTGGCATTGAATTTGATCAGAAGAATGGGCTTGGGCTTGGGTTATGCTTTAGAACCTACATTGTATTAAATGATTTTGATGGGATGCATAATTTTTGGTATGAGTTATTTTGGTGAGCATTGTTTATTGAAATGTTTTTGGAAAAGGGAATTTGATTTTCACAATCTTTGAGTTATTTGCTCGGGACTAGAAAATATCAAGTTGGGGGGTGTGATTAGACAATAAAAACACATTTTATAATTACATTTTATTGGGATTAAAAGTTCATTTTTGATCATATAGGCCAGAGTTAGTACATTTTAATTTTAAACATCCACTCTCATCAATTGTGCTCTTCATGCCTAATGTACAGTAATTTAGGCCCAATGAATCATCTAATTTTATTGAATGTAATTATTCATGTTTTAATATTATATTTTTGTAAATGTATATTCACTTCAAATTTAAATGTTTCTCATTCAGGGATCAAGGAAATATTCATAAAGGATGATGAAGATATTTGGTGATGAAAGGAGACAATTCTGGTGAAGGTAGATTGGACACCAACCCACTGTTGAGGATGTGGGTCCCACAATACTGGACCAATGAAGCCCAAATTTCTTTTGATGATAGAAGACATACAGGGGAACAAATCATTATTCAGGCCAAATTGATAATTCGGTCTCGAAGATGATGATCAAGGCAGCCCAAATGGAAGATCAGAATCTGGGCCAGAATCTGCAGCCCAGAATGTCAGCCCAATGAATCTTCCGTATCTCTCAAACCACAAAGTAAATTGGGCTTATATTTTACAGGATGTTAGAAGACATCTGGGGATTCATTTTTGTCTTCTATGTCCCACTAAAAATTGTCCATATAGAAGGAATGTGAAGCGGATCGGTCAAGTGGATGCAAGCTGGATTCCATCTCGGGTCAAGGGTGGAGAAGTCTCCTCTCCACCTACTTTCCACCACCTATGCCTACCCTCATTGATTGGGATGACTTGGACTGTTGGATCTCTGCCTAAGGATCCAAATTTTCCTATTTAAGGAAGTGTTGGTGAGGAGGAACTCATACCTTCTTTCATGTAATGTTATTATTCTCAATTTTTGTTGTAATGCTTTCATTTCCCCATGTAAGTTTCTTTTTGTATTTCGAAGCTCTTAATCCAATTCCTTCTCTTCTATTCTTCCAATTTCTATACTTAAATCTCTAAAATCAAAAAATCACAGTGATAACTCTCTGTGTTGGTGATATAGTTTACACATAGGTGTGAATTCCATTCACAGACACGGAGGAGTGCTCGTTATTTCCGCGGTTTTAATCTCTTCTATTCAATTATTGTAAGCCATCTTCCGGCCACCATTGATAGTATATCATCAATGGAGGTATAACCCTTTAATGGGTTGATATTAGGAAGATTAAAAGTCTGGATTGAATTTTATTTAATGCACGAATTGTTGTTAATTGGTTAAATAATTCAAGACTTCCATTCTTCAATTATTTTCGCTCCTCATCTTCACTGTGTTTGAAAAAGCTAATTCCAATTACTAAATTGACCATATACCTTGGAGAGATCATTAATATGGTTCTATAAGTGTGTTGGTGACTAGTAATTGAGTTTAGTTAGTATATAACCAGAAAATGATGAAGGTAGTGTTATTTTGAAGAATGGTTTCATTAAGAATTAATAAAACCAAAAATTTGTCTAATGAAATAAAATTCATTCAATCCACCCAAGCGTAACCCTAAGATCAACCCATTTCATTATAATTGAACTCAACTAAGCTTATTAGTCTTCTCCCAAAACAGTTAAAAACAAATCCAAGTTGGCCACTTCATAGCCAAAAATCCATCCCTTATGTTGTGTATCTTAGGTATCTTCTTAGGTATCTGTGGAATCGACAACCCAATCTACACTACAAGGACCGTTCTACCCTTCTTCTCATGGGTAAATTTGGGCGTGAACCAAGTGACATACTAAAAATAGATAAAACACATTTAAGTTGTATTTTTTCTTTAGGAAAACAATACATAAGTAAATTTTTATATGTAGGAATTAGCTGCACCTCAATCTGATACACAGTTTACCTAGTATAACTCAAAGTGTCTATTATCATTTTAAAATTGAAATTTTAGTTAAAAAAGTGTGTCACCAAATAAAAACTAATAAAATCACTTCTATTGTCTTGATAATCTAGGGAAATTATTCATAACTCATTTGTGATTTTCATGAATTAGTCTCACATAAAATCGATACACGATGTGACCAGTATGACTCAAAGTGTTCGTTTCCAGTTTAAAATGATATTTTGGTAAGAAAACATGATTCATACACAAATACATGAAAATACATTTGAATTGTTTAGATTCTTTATTATAATGAACTGTATGTCATTTTTGACATGTATGAATCATCCACACATCAATCAGAAGCACAGTGTTATTGGTTTGATTCCAAGTGTTTATTTTTTATTTAAAATTGATATTAATTTTAGTAAAAAAGACAAGTGATATACACAAGACCAAGAAAACATATTCATATTGTTTTTTTACATTAGTAAAATTATCTATAAGTCATTTTTTATGTGTAATATTCAGCAACACCTCAATCTATTACACCATGTACCTGATATGACTCAAAGTGTCCATTATCATTTTAAAATCTATTTTTAGTTCAAAACATGTGTCACTCACTAAAAAACAATAAAACACACTATTATTGTCATGATAACTTTGGAAAATGATTTATAATTGGTTTATGATGTGTAGGAATTAATTTAATGTCAAAAATACACATGATGTGATCAGTATGACTCAAAGTGTGTGTTTTTAGTTTAAAATGTCTTTTTAATAAAAAAATATATGTGACATTATCAAAACCAATAAATTTTTTTGGATGATTTTTATAATTTAGAAAAATGAATCATAAGTAATTTTTTATGTGTATAAATATTTATCACATCAAACTGACTCACTATGTGACTAGTATGAACCAAAGTGTAACACCCTGAGATCATAAGAGATATATTATTTTTAATTTAATTTATGTCTTGTGTTGTATGATACACCAATATTAGCTTGAATTATACGCAACACCATATTATCTTTAAGTATAGGGAACAATATTCTTGGATGGTGTTACACAAAATTTCAATTTCTTTTGATAGAATTAATTTCATGCAATACCGAGTATAATTGATAACTAAATATTATAACCTAGTCATTATGATGGTTGGTATGAATGGTATTAACATCCTTCTAAGACAACTATCAAAATAATAATAAGTGAGTTTATAAAATAATAAAATAACTCTTTATGGATTATATTAGTGAAATATATATGTAATATATTTAATGTAATGTTTAAAATTCATAAAATATGTTTTCAAGACATGATATAAGAATAAATTAAATTTTATAGATAAAATGAGTGTTTTTCTAAAAATATAGTTTTACCACCTTTTGACGAAGAACCCATAATCTAGTTTTTAAACTTTTATAAGTTATATTTGAATTTAAAAACTTCTTATTTGGAATTGGGACATCAAAATTTACCTTGGTTGAAATTTTGGTATTTTTTTGATGAAATTCATATTTTAATGAATAATGAAAAATACTGAATTTTAATTCAAAAATTCCTTTTAATATAATATTTTAGTATATTAATATTATCTTTTTAATTTTTTTTAAAACATATTTGGATTATATTTTTATATTTTAATCCGACATGTTAATCTTTTGATAGTTTTTACTTCTTAAAAACCTACGTTATGGTTTAGGAAATGGGAATTAATTTTAAATTAATTAACAAAACTTATGTGTTTTGAATTTGGAGAATTTAATTATATATTTGAAACCATAATTTTTTAATTTTTTAAATATGCACCTTTTATTTTTTGACATTATAAATAGTGACTTGAGTAATTATTTTTATTTATCATGATTAAAGGGTAAATTAGGTATATAAGGGTAAAAATAATATTATAATAATATAAAACTACCATAAAACGTGTCCTAATATTATTTTATAAGACATGGGAGACCAAATAAATCCTTATTCTGAACTTTTGGTATTTGGGAGCCACTTGGGTGTGGAAATGAAATGTTATAATTATTAATTTAATGTAACGGGAAATTTAACATAAACATGTATCTTTTTACTAATTTTTTTAAGGTGGGGTAATATAATTTATCTCTTTTACAATAAATAGTAATTAAAAAGACTAAAATATTTCCTACATCATGGTATTTTATTTCTAATTTTTAAACATTAAGAAAATAAATTTATTTATGACACAATCATGATGCAGTGATTACCTTATTAATGAAAGATTCAAACAAATGATATTATAAATATTAAAATAAATGTAATTTAAAAATGTTGATTTCATACATATATTTTATGGATTATTATTACTTTTTATATTTTATTCAATTTATTTTTTTAGAATCAACCAAGTAGTTATATCTTTAACAAAAATCAATTACTAAATAGTGTCAAAATTGACATAAATAAGTTTTACAAACAAATACAATTTTATTAAATGATATAATAGTCATAGAAATATAAAATTTGAGAAAATAAATTATATCATGTAAAAAATTTCATTAATTATCAACTTGAGTTTCTATTGGAATTTTATAATAACTATATTGACCATATAGTGTAAAAATATAAGAAGACATGGTAAGAGTTAATTTATATAAATAAGGGTTAAAGATAAAAGATAAGGTTAAATTTGTGACCAAAACATGTCTAAAACCATTTGGTTTAGAGAATTTAGATGAATCCTATTATTAGTCTCTAAATATATCACTTTGGGGGTATTATAATTCTAAAATCAATTTATAATAAAATAATATTTCAATACATTCCTAAAGTGACCCTCCTTCCTCTTATAAAAGTCCACCACCTCTGCCCACTTAGTCACACCTCTCAAGCCCCTTGGATCACCCAAATTATACTCAAATAATCTCCCAAAATCCATCCCTTACTAATTGAGACCAAAATTTGAGTATAAATCTATCATAGGGACACCTTTTGTGAAAATCAAAAGAAGATGCTCAAAAAAGAGGAAATAGTTTTATCACCTCTTTCCAAATTATTTTAATATTCTACTTCATCTTATTATGATTTTTCTATAATAATTTAATAAATCCATTATATTATAAATTATTATATTTTATTATAATTATATGAAAAACCTTATACCACCTTTTATCCATCCTACGAATAACAATACCACCATGTGTGTGTATGTATGGCTTACCGTCTCCACACCGTGGTGTAATTTTTAATTCAACAATACTTAATTTGAATGGGTATAATGATGAGTATAATAGATTTAAATAATGAATATAACAATATAATTAGTTTATATATTTAAAATATCATCCAATTATATACCATTTAACCATTAAGTGAATGATATCGTCGCTCGTGCATACGTACGACCTACCCTATCCACGATGCAATGTGATTCGTTCTACATGATATTCATTAAACCATGACTATATACATGAATGGAATAAATAAATATGATATATATTATACTAATATCATTCTATAAATGATATAAATATAACCTAATATGTGGAATAAGAACTTATCTGAAAAAAATTGCATAAGAACCTAAAGCTGTTAATATCTGAATAATGAGTGATAATGAAATGTTATTAACAAACGGATGATAATATCATAATATATAATATCATAAAAATATATTATTTTTATGGAATAAGTCAATAAAATTATTTAAATCATTACACATGATTTCAGGATACATACAAAGGATATCAGACCTAAGGTAAGTGTTAATTTTGCAATCTCATTATTATCTAAGATTGTTTATATGTAAATATTTACTGGGGTATATTTATCATCCACATCCATGTTACCTAAATATGTAATACTATTTATATTCTTATACAATTTTTTAAAGTCAATTTTACTCATTGGTGAATTTTTACTAAATGGCATGAAAGGAACATTTTGTCATTATTAGATACATGGTACTTTTTTAACTTTTTAGAAAAAGTATGAGGAAAATGTTTTTTAACTTATACGGAATGAATAGATTAATACTGTAATTCCCTGACCCCAGAAGCCTAGAGACAATGCATTATTTTAATACATTTTCATGATTACAAGGAATCTTGTCCCAAAGGACCGATCAATTTAGTAGTCTTGGAAAATAGATTACAAACATGAAAATTACATTACACTTTATAACATAAAACATAACATAATTAATCATTATATAAATCAATTATTACCCTAGAAAAACCCTACGTAATAATTGTAATACAATTCTTGGAATGCTGGGAAAATAAAACATAAGAAGGAGGTGAGCTCAGATGCTCAGTAAGGGTAAATAATTTAGCGGAAGCTACAAACTTTTAAAGCATGATTTATAATAAAAACATAAACCTTTTAAACAATAAACATGAACATAATTTGGAAAAAATAAATCAAACTTTACTATATAAACATGAACATGGATATTTTACTAGTTTAATAATAACATGTAATAACTAATTTCATAACAAGGTAATGCATAATGCTGGATATAATAACTACTATATCAAGGCCTTGTGCGAAGACAATTCACAAATATTCTATCAATGTCTTGTTCCAAGACAGTAGTTTGTCCCATGAGACATACATATGCATCTAGGGGTTTTAGAGGGCCCATACCATCACTTAATAAGTCCAATTCATTCCTCATATGAAAAGGGTGAAACAAAACATAGAAATTTGTATTAAAACTAGCCTAAAAAATGTTAATACTTTAACCGTAAACCATAAATGGTATAAAAATAGCACATCCATAGTCAAGCACATCATAAATCATTAAAAAAAATATGGAAGATTTTTTTATAATAAATCAACTCAATCAAGAATAATATCAAATAAAGGATTTTGACATAGATAAAAATAATCAGTAAAACACATTGAAAGAAATATCTCTTTTTCTTGGAATCATTTAAAAGTGGAATAATTTACGAATGAAATAATTTAAAAGTGATTTTTGAATTAAAGTGTCCCATAACACTTTGAAAATTTTTAAAGGAATTAAAATTTTAAAACAATCATGTCCATATAAATAATTTCTTAAAACCATTTTGAAAAACATGGACATTAAATAAATATATTTAGAAAAATAAATCTTTAAAACATTTAAAAAGATGATATATTTAAAGAGTAACTTCCATAAAACCGTAAAATATTCCTTTTTAAAAATTTATATGAAACTTGGACATGAATGATAAATATTTCTAGTAAATACTTACACATAAACAATCTCGGATAATATTGAGATTGACGAATTAACCGTTACCTTAGATCTGATACTCTCAATATGTGTCTGAAACTCATGTATAATGTTTTTCAAAATATTATTAACTTATTTCATAATAATAATAATATTTATGATATCATATATGATTATTTTATGACTTTATATTACCCATTTATTAACAATTCCAAGTTAATGAAACATTTCGAGTAATATCGCTTTGTTTATCGTACGTGTTTTGACTTGTTATTCTTGATCATATTACTTAGATCATGATTTAATTACTTTAGTAATGTATAATATTATTTATATATAATATATATTTACAATATCAATACATATAATATATATATATATATATAATTGAATACACCGTTCATGGATACGGTAGGCCGTACGTACGCATGAACATTGTTTCTGTTTTCTTATTGTATTAAATGGAAGTAAGTGAGTGAAATATATGTACATAAAAATATATATATATATATCATCCCATTAGACTTATTATGTCAAATATTTCATAACTATGAATAATATATTTTTATATAATCATTCTTGGATGGTTAATGTGGAGAATGAATCTCATCACGTTATGGAGACGGTAGGTCGTACATACGTACAAGCGATAATATCATTCTATTGATGGTAAAATTGTATGTAATTGGATGGTATATTATATATACATAATAATTAACTAGTTATATTTATTATTTACATCAATCATACTCATTATTATACCCATCCAAATAATTAAGTGTTTAATAAAAAACTACACCACGACGTGGAGACGGTAAGCCTTACATACACACATATGATGACTTTATCATTCATAGGATGGATATAATAATGAATATGGTTGTACCATATTTATTATAAAATATAGTTTTTTATAAGGTATGGGAGTTATAATTTTATTATGTAAACAAAAGTGAAATAGGAAGTGAAGGAAGAAAAGAACTTTAAAAGAGGTGATAAAATAATTACCTCTTCTTCGGGTGATTCCTTTTGATTTGAACAAAATGACTCCTTAGGTAATATCAATTATTTTGATCATTCATTAATAAGGTAATTTCTACATCATTATTGTGTTATAAATAAATTTAATTATTTAATGTCTAAAAATAATAAATAAAATACTATGATGTTAAATGTATTTTTATATTTATGATAAATATTTATAGTCTAGTTTATCTTATGTATAACTCTATATTAAAAATGGTTTAGTTAATAAAATTTGAATTTAACACTTTTAACACATCTTTAATTAAAATATAATAAATGTCCTAATAGAATTCAAGTGGATCCAAAAAACCAATTTTTTTCCTAAGGTATATTTTTGTCAAAAAAACTTATCCAATAGAATTAGGATATGTGTTGGGGTAATTTTATATTATTATAATATTATTTTTACCTTTAATTACCCTATTTACTTTTAACCTTGGTAAATAAAATTTAAAAGTTACTATTTACCAAAAAATATTTTCATCCCATTGAACCAAGTTTTACTTAATGATTACAACCCTTTCTATAAGATTTTTTAAATTCAATTCACAGAAGTAGTAAAATTATATTTTATGAAAATTTGTAAATGTTCCTAGAAGTTGGGTAAAAGACGTTAACAAGTTCAATAAAATTTTATATATCTAACCTTATTATAAAATGAATCCAATGAATTATATTAGATTAATATAGGTATTATGTATCTATTTTTAATTTAAAATTAATTTAAGTTTAAAAAAAATATTTAAATAATGAGTTGGTTTTAAACAACGTAGTATTTTTCACTATTCATCAAAAATTGAAAGTTTTCAGAAAAATATGAAAAATTAATCGTAAGATAATTTTGATATTATAAATAAAAAAACGAATTCCATTTTGAAAAATAAACTTTATAAAATTTAAAAAGTGGTTATTACTATTAATAAATCATTTTTAAACGGCTAGTTTGGTTGGTCGTGGAATACTAGAACTCGAAGTTACGTATAACGCAAGCTATTTACATTAATAAAAGAAAAGATAACTGTGGAATCTTGGGGTGTTACACTTATGATTTTGTAACACATTATTTCCATGAATATTTATTTAAAAGATTTAAAGTGTATTTTAAATTAAATTCTTTTCTTTTAAAAGTGCATGGAATTTTGAGAAATGAAAATGTTTTTGAAGAAGAAATGATATTTTACTCAAGAATTAATTTCAAGTATTTTATCAAAATTATTTTCCATCTTGGATGACATAGGGTTACGTTTCTATACTTATTATTAATTTTATTTTATTGTGATTATGATGGAATTATTTTTATTAAATCCTTTTATTTTATATGGATTATGATGGAATGATGTTTAAGAAACCCATTTTTTATTCCTTGGGTTATATTGTGGTGATTGGTTTTTGTTTTTCTGGAACAAGTAATAATGATTTCATTATGATATGGGTGGAAACTATATCTCATTACAATTAATTGGGTAATGATTTTTATCTCACGAGATAGAAATTAATGGAATCAAAAGTAAATCATGTTCAATAATATAGTGCTGGAACGGCAAGTAAACTCGGTTCAGTGATGTAATTTTTCCCTTATGATGGTCATGGCTATGAGCGCTAGATAATATTGTAATGATTTTCTATGCTTATGTATTTTCCAAAAGTTTATGTTTTATTCCAATGATATGTTATCATGATTAATGTTCCTTTATGATTTATTCCTTACGTACTGTTAAGATTTATTTCATAACTCAGGATTTTGATATTCAAAAGTTATGTTTTTTTTTCGTATGTTTATGTTTTGTATGATGTTTTCTTTGTTTACCCTTACTAAGAATTTTATCTCACCCTTTTCATATGGTTTATTTTCCCCAGGATATAAAGAAAGGTTTTAGATAGAAAAATAATCAGAAAGATCTTTATAAGAGATGTTGATGATCTTTCACCATGCTTGAAGAATTTGTTATAAGATTTTAAAGACCCTAAAATAATACGGTCTTTGGGAATATATTTGTGTAATGTATTAAGTATTCATTAAGATAAATTTAATGTCAATGTATGTCAATCTTGGGTCGTTAGGGTTGGTATCAGAGAAAAGGTTTTGTCAACTTTTGGAAACTTGGATGCAAAAACTTTAGTGAGATCTCTAGAGATATTTATAAGGATATGTCTAGGGATGTACTAAGGATAAGTCAAGTATCGGATACAATCCTGGGGTTTTTGTGATAATCATCACTAACCTAGGGTTAAACCGAAGATATCATATATTGAAATATTATAAGTAATTTACCTTACTTATGTGTTTCTAATCTATGATATGTACTTCTCACACTTTGATTTCTAGTCTTAGTCAACAGTCATAACTACATAGTTAACCATTGAGTGTTTCAAATATAAAAAGTATGGGAATTATGAAGATCAATTTCTTATGTGGAAACATAATGAAGATATCATGACGATGGTATAAGTATTGGTCATACTGCTGTGGATAAAGATATTATAAATAATATATGAAAGGTTTGTGATGTTCTTCCATTATTGTTTACATTAAACCTAAGAAGATTGAGGTTGATAAAACTTAATACATGATATATATTTTAGGAAATATGAAGATGATGGATCCTGATTAATGGTTTAATAAAAAAGTTAGATGATTGAGATGTATATGTTTTGGAATTCAAAAATTATGTTATAAGAATCATGAAATATATAAGTGTTTTCAGTATAAGTTTTTCATTAATTATTGGAACAGATATGTTTAATAGTTCTAAGGATCCAAAAAGTGATTTAATGTAAGGTTATATACTCAGAGAACACATGATTAAGGGAAATATAACCCTTAATATATCCCTTATG
Source organism: Viscum album (assembly GCA_963277665.1). NCBI lineage: Eukaryota > Viridiplantae > Streptophyta > Magnoliopsida > Santalales > Viscaceae > Viscum > Viscum album. Next base: position 721,989,167 of record OY728122.1, on the reverse strand, counting down.
TTAAGATAATGATATTTGGATAAAGATATGTTGGATTTGAATAAGTAAATTGGATGATTCTTGTTTTTTGGGAAATAATTATTTAGTTATTGAAAAGAGGGTTATGATATCATGGATGAAGTATATAACTTATTGAGACTTAAGGAGTAATACACTATGTTTTCTAACAAGAAAACATGTAAGTTTTCAATAGGGATATCTGATAATTCAGGCTGTTATCATGACTCAAGAGAATACATGATGAGGGTGTTCACATTTTTGGAATATGACCAACCATAGATACCTTATGATATATGGGGGATAAATGTTAAATTGAGTTTGTGATCCTTTTCCTACAGTTTTCAATTTTCATCTTTCTGAAGGATTGTAAGGTTATCAAATTTTTAGAAAGTTTAATTAAAGTATCAAATGATGTTTGTTAGAATAAAGTATTATATCACCATATATGGACTTATGCATGTTTGATAACATGTTAAAAACTTTTTTGTTTAGACAAATTTAATGACCTATCATTCTATTTATGGATCGCATGATCAGATAACACTTCAATAATGAAAAATTCAACTTTATTTCATTGAATTATAGATGGAGTAGAAATTGTTCAAGGAATGACCAATGACGAGATTGTAATGAAATAAAGTAAGTATTTCTTATCATATTCTTTAACTTTAGAAAATGTATCTTGAACAACAAAAATGTTTTCTTAGTACCTTCTTATATGAGGAATCATATAGTCCCTTAAATCATCACATATTTATGGGTTTCTAGTTGTTAAATTTCTCCAAAACTTTCTTTCTATCACTATCAATCAGAACTTGATGGTTAGATTTTTCTTCCATATCCATATTTTCACTTCCCACCTTTGTTCTCCTATTTGGAAACCAAATTATGAGTTACATTGGGTAACCGTTATGTTTCTAACATTCCATTTTAAAATTAAGTTTTAGTATTCCTTTTTACAAAGTGGGTTTTTACGAAAAAAACATTCATGTAGTAAACCTTTTATAACCCGATGAATTTTGAGGGAGAAATTCATTTTAATTGGGATATAATGTAACACCACATGATTTTATGATATAGATTCATTTTTATTTCTTTGATGTCTTGTGTTGTAAGCTACACCAAGATTAGCATAGGCCATACACAACAATGTATTAGATTACAGTATATGCAACACTATTCTTGGCTTGTGTTACAAAAAATTTCACGTTTTTTTTGAAAAAATTAATTTCATTCAAGACCAAGTATAAGAGATAACTAAATATTATAACCTAGTCATTATAATGGTGGGTATGAATGTTATTATGTTCCTTCCAAAAAAATATTTAAATGAAAATAAGTGAGTCTATAAAATAATAAAATTACTCGTTATAGATTTTATTAGAGAAATATATATGTAATATATTCAATTTAATGTTTAAAATTTATATTATATTTTTTATAGACATGATATAAGAATAAATTCAATTTTACAGATAAAATGAGCGTTTTTCAAAAAATGCAGTTTTACCACCTTTTGATGATGAACCCATATTAAATATAGTTTCTTAAACTTTTATAAGTTCTATTTTACACAAAAAACTTATTATTTGGAAGTGGGACAACATAATTTACCTTGGATGAAATTTTGGTATTTTTCTGATGAAATTCTTATTTTAATGAATATTAAAAAATACTTCATTTTAATTCAAGAGTATATTTTTGTTTAATTTATTTATATAGTTAGATTATATTTTTATTGGGTTTTAAAGATTAATTGGATTATGTTTTTATTATTTTATCCAATTATGGTTATTTTATGTAATTTCACATTAAAATTGGACATAAACACATGTTAATCTTTTGATAGTTTTTACTTCTTAAAAACACTCTTTCTAGTTTTGACAACTTGAATTAATTTTAAATTAATTAATAAAACTTATGTGTTTTGAATTTGTAAAAATTTATTCCATATTTGGAATCATAATTTACAAATTATTTAAATAGGTACCTTTTATTTTTGGACATTATGAATAGTAACATCGGTAATTATTTTTATTTACCACTGTTAAAGGAAAAATTTGGTAAATAAGGGAAAAAATAATATTATAATAATATAAAACTACCCTGAACATGTCATAATCTTATTTTTTGAGTCATGGGAGACCAAAGAAACCCTTTAGACAATTTTTTTTTCATTTTGGAGCCACATGGGTGTGAAAATGAAATGTTATAATAATTAATTTAAAGGGAAATATAACATAAACATGTATCTTTTTTATAAAATAATTTTAATGTGGGGTTATATAATAGATATATTTGACTATAAATATTAATTAAAAAGCTAAAAATATTTCCTACATCATTTTATTTAATTTATAACTTTTTTATATTAAATAAATAAATTTATTTATGACACAAAGATGATGCTGTGATTACCATATTAATGAAAGATTCAAATAAATGATATTATAAATATTAAAATTAATTTAATTTGAAACTTTTGATTCCATAGAATATTTTTTTGGATGATCATGACATTTTTTATTTGAGGTAATATATTTTTTATAATCAATCATGTCGTTATAGCTTTAAAAAAATCAATTAATAAATAGTATCAAAATTGACATAAATGAGTTTTTAAAACAAATACTATTTTATTAAATGATATAATAGTCATAAAAATATAAGATTAGGTAAAATGACTAATATTATGTTAAAAATTACATTAATGATCCAATTGTGGGTCTCTTGTCTTTTTATAGTTACTATATTGACTATATAGTGTAAAAATACAAGAAGACATTGTAAGAGTTAATTTTTTTAACTAAGGGTTAAAGCCAAAAGATAAGGCTAAATTTGTGACCTAGACTTATCTAAAACATATTTTTTGATAGGATTTAGAAACATAATCATCTTATACTCTAAATATATCACTTTGGAGCTATTATATATATATATCTATATATATATTTAAATTTATAATAAAATAATACTTCAATACATTCCTAAAGTGCCCCTCCTCCCTCTTATAAAAAGGCCACCACCTCTACCCAAATACTCACCCCTCTCAAGAACCCTGGAACCACAAATTATACTTCAATTATCTCCCAAAATCCCTCCCATTCTCCTAGAGACCACATTTTGGGTAGAAATCCATCCTAAAAAGACCTTTTGTGCAAATCAAAAGGAGAGACTCGAAAAAGAGGTAATTGTTTTATGACCTCTTTCGAAATTATTTTCTTCTTATACTTTCTATTATTATGTTTTTTCCATAATAAAGTAATAAATCTAGTATATTATACATTCCTGTATGTTATTATATTTATGGGAAAACCTTATAACTTTTTTTATCCATCCTAAAAATTACAATATCACCATGTGTGCGTACGTACGACTTACCTACTCCACGCTGTGGTGTAATTTTTTATACAACAAAACACAATTTGTATGAGTATAATGATGATTATAATGGATTTAAATAAAGAATATAAAATTATAATTATTATTTAATGTTAATAAACCATCCAATTATGTACCTTTTAACAATTAAGTAAATGATATCGTCGCTCGTGCATACGTACGACCTACCGTCTCCATGATGTGATGCGATTCATTCTACATGGTATTCATTAAACCATGATTATATAAATGAATTAATTAAATAAATATGATATATTTTATAATTATATAATTATATAAATTATATAACTATAACCTAAGTAGTGGAACATGAACTTATCCAAAAAAACTTGCATAAGAACCTAAAGCAGTTAATATTCAAATAACGACTGATAATGAAATGTTACTAACAATCGGATGATAATATAATCATATATTATATCATAAAAATTATTATTATTCTATAATAAGTCAATAAAATTATTTAAATCATTATACAGGATGTTTGGAAACATATGAAGGTTATCGGACCGATGGTAAGGGTTAGTTTTCCAATCTCATTATTATCTGAGATTGTTTGTACATAAATATTTATTGGGGTATATTTATCATCCACATACGTGTTACTTAAATATGTAATACTATTTATATTCTTCTAAAAATTTTTAAAGTCAATTTTACCCATTGGTGAATTTTTACTAAATGTTATGAAAAAAATAGTTTTTAATTATTTGATACGAGGTACTTTTTTTGACTTTTTCAGAAAAAGTTTGAGGAGAATGTTTTTTAACTTATATAGCATGAATGGATTATTATGATTTTATAATGTATTATTTACATGAACATTACTTTACAATATTTCTTGTGAATTTTTAATTATATTATTTTATTTTAAAATTGCATGGCATTTTGAGAAAAGAGAATGTTTTTAAAGAAGAAAGGATATTTTCCTGAAGAATTATTTTCAAGTATTTTATCAAAATTATTTTCCGTCTAAGATGAAATAAGGTTATTTTTCTATCCCTATTATAAATTTTTTTATGATGGAATTATTTTTATGAAATCCATTTATTTTATATGGATTATGATGGAATTTTGATTAAGAAACCCATTTTTTATTCCTTGGGTTATGCTATGGTGAACAGTTTATGTTTTTGTAGAACAGGTAAGAATGATTTCATTATGAGAAGGGTGGGAAATATATATCACTCAAATGAATTGGGTAAAGATTTATATCTCAGGATATATACATGACTAGAATGACAAGTAAATACTATTCAGTAATATAGGGCAAGAATGACAAGTAAACCCGGTTCAGTAATGGAATTTTTCCACTATGATGGTCTTGGATATGAGTGTTGGCTAATATGGAAATGATTTTATATGATTACATGTTTTGAAAAAGTTCATGTTTTTTTTCCAATGCTATGATATCATGATTAATGTTACTTTATGATTTACCCCTTAAGTACTGCCAAGATTTATTTCATAACTCAATATTTTTATATTCAAAAGTTATGTTCATATTTTTAAATTCTTATGTTTATGTTTTGTATGATGTTTTCCATCCTTACCCTTACTGAGAAGCTGATCTCACCCTTTTCTTAGTTTTTCTTTTCCCATGATATAATGACAAGTTTTAGCTAGGAAAACTAATGGGGAATATCTTTATGGAAGATGTTGATGATATTTCACCAAGCTATAAGAATGTATTCTGTGTTTCCAAAGACACTAAACTAATATGGTATTTTGGAATATATTTGTGTAATGTTTTAAGTATTATACAAAAGACATGTAATGTACATGCATGTCAAACTTGGGTCATTATAAAAAGTGTGCGTATTCCGTTTAAAATGAAATTTTAGTAAAAAGGAAAAGAAACATACTCAAAACAAATAAAATGGGTTCAGATTGTTTTGATACTTTATAAAAACTATCCATATGTCATTTGTGACAAGTGAAATAAGTCATTTTTTTGCTACTTTAGAAAAAATATCCATAGTTTATTTGTGTTTTCAATCTAACTCACTTTGTTACTGGTATGACTCCATGTGTTTATTTTTATTTAAAATTGATATTAATTTTAGTAAATAGGACAAGTGACATACCCAGGAGTAAGAAAATGAATTCAGATTGTTTTGATACTTTAGAAAAATGATCCACAGTACATTTTTGACATGTAGGAATTAGACACGCCACAATATGATACATTTTTTGCCGATATGACTCTAGTATCCATTATTAGTTTAAAAATCACATTTTATCTCAAAATATATGTCACTTACTAAAAACCCAGAAAACGTACTACAATTGTCTTGAAAATTTTGGATAATGATTTATAAGTCACTTTTGATGTGCATGAATCAATCTCACATAAAAGTGATGCATTATGTGACATGTATGACTCAAATTACATGTTTTTAATATAAAATTACATTTTAGTAAAAGACAAAAGTGACATACGCAAAAATGAGAAAACAGATTTGTATTATTTTTGATACTTTAGTAAAATGATCTATAGTCATTTTTTATTTGTAGGAATCAACTACACCTTAATCCGACACATGTTTTTAGCGGTTTGACCCAAGTGTGTATTTTTATTTAAATTTGACATTTTAGTAAAAAATACAAGTGACATACTCAATACTAATCAAACACATTTATATTGTTTTGATACATTAGGAAAATGGAGTATAAGTCAATTTTTATGTATAGGAATCATCCATACCTCAATATCATACATTGTGTTCCCAGTATGACTCAAAGTTTCGGTTACTAGTCTAAAATATACATTTTAGTTCAAAACATGTGTCACTCATTGAAAATAGATAATATGGGCATGTATTGTGTTGATACTTTAGGAAAACTTTTTATAATTCATTTGCGGAATATAAGAATTAGTCTCAAATTAAACCAACACAAAATCAAGCCGATATGAATCAGAGTGCATGTTTTTAGTTTAAAATAAGACTTTAGTAAAAAATGACAAGTGACATACTCAAAACAGAGAAAATATTTTTAGATTGTTTCGATTAATTAGAAAAATGATCCATAAGTCATTTGTGTTGTGTTGTAATTATCTCCAACTCAGTCCAACACACAATATGACTGGTATGACTGCACGTGTGTCCTTTTATTTAAAATTCACATTTTATTAATTTATTGTTTCATATTTCTGTTTAATTTATTTCTTTATAGTATTACAAACATAAATTTGTTTTTCTTATATTGGTGTTATTTGTCTTGGATTGGGGTTGTTTTTTCATAAATTGATACCATGATTGGGATTTTTTGAGAGGAGGTCTGGGTGCCAAAGATAATGAAACATTGCTATTCTTAAATGTTTGTGAATATTAATTTAAAATGTAATTATAATAAACATTGTTTTAAATGTAGATAATATAGTTTGTTTTTTTATTTGTGATGGAAAATATATTACAATTAAATCATGAATTTGAATACAGGTGTGTTTTCATAAATTTTTATTTGATGTAGTGTGTTGTAATTTCAATAACACACTTGAGACCACACTATCAAGAGCCTTGAATTTATAGTGTATCCAATGGAGGACATGTATGATGCTTCTCTATGATACATTATAATTACCATTCATGTTCTTTCTTGGGATGGAGGATCTATATTTTTATTTATGGTAAGTTGAAAATATCACCACTCTCATCGAAGTGTAAAGAGGCTCTACCGTCCTTTTGTTGATTATTGTTCTTAGTGATGTTAAACAAATCTTGGACAACATAGCATAAGGAGGGAAACACTTTATAACCATATATATAGCATGAAATTAATGATAATAAACCATAATTAGGTTATTTTAAGTAATCATCTTAAAACTGTTGAGGAATGTGGATGAACATAAATGAAACTTTGGAGCATGTAGAGTTGGTTGAGAGTATGGATGCCTCCATCCAGCATCATCAATTCAATAAATAGATTTCCTTTATATTTTCTCCTTATCGTGGTGAATGTAATAAATCACCCACTTCTAAAATCATAGGGTCATATTTAATGAAATAGGTATGTACCTTTATTTGACTCATCCAAGTTATTTCTTCTATTCAGCTTTTAAAATTAGAAATAGTTTTACAATTATAACATGTTATATCAAGTAAGAATATGGGTGTTGAATCATTACTTTGATATGTGCCTTGATATGCATGACACTGAGGCCTTTTGTGTTCATCAATTGAAGAACAATATTATGCATGTGCCCTGAAAAAACCACATTAAAACATAGCGAGGAAGGTTGGGATTGGTTTTTTAATGATTAAATATAGCTCTATGTTAGAGTACTATCTTGGACACACAACTATTCTATAGCGTTGAATAATTGAAGGTGGATATCGGGAATCCAACACAGCCTTGGTATCTTTGACTACATATACTTCCTCACAGATCCCACACCTAGAGAATTACTATTCTTATTGATTCATGTTCAATTACTACAATCCAAGAATTTTACCAAGGATCACTATACTATGTTTCCATAAAGTAAGAACTCATTTAATATGTTTTTACTCCATTTAAATGATATTTTACTTCAAAAAATATCATGAATGTGGAATGAAACTTTTGATCATGCCAATCATTTTATGTATCAGATTGAAGTTTATTTGATCCCAACCGATTAGAAATGGATTGAAGATCATTGTCCTATGTTTTCATGACAATACAAGATTATTTTATTAGTTATGACAGTACATGGTTTATATTTCATTTATTCACAAGTTTTAACAATATATAATCATAATTTCCATTATATTGATCATTCCAAGCATCATATTGATACATAGTAAATTTATATGGATCCCAAAATTATTAAAGTATTATTTTCCAAAATATTCAAATCAATCAAAACTTATATTGTTGGTATTGACCCCTTGACTGGTGATATGACATTTTATTAAAAATAAAATTTGAAATTTAAAAATGGATCATATTGAGAAATGTAGGAATCAGATTGATGTGTGATTAATTTTTACTAATAAAAAAATATTTTATATTTTCCCAATATTTTTTCATGGTAATCCAAACTAGTTTTATTAGTTTGGACCCATTCTATGTGACATGAAACTTTAATAATAATATTAATGTCAAACAAAATATTCAAACATATTGATCAATTTAGGTATTAGATTGGCATGTTTTTAATTCTGACATATATTAAATGACTTTATAACAATTTTCCTAATTATTTTCACTAATATAAACCCATTTTCATAGTTTTGACCCATACCTTGATAATTTCTTATTTATGAATAAGTGTTAATAATTTGAAATCACATTTTTCATCATGTTGAGAATTCAAGGAATCATTTTGATGCATTATTTATTCTTAACAATCACAATTAATTTACTCATAATCATGCTAAATTTCAACAACAATATAAACTCACCTAACTGGTTTTAACACCTTGACTAGAGATATGTCATTTTAATAAATATATAAAGTTGAAATTGTACTTTGGATCATACCAATAATTCTAAGCATATGATTAATTCATTATTGATTATTAGATATCACAAATGACTTGTAGATTATTTCCTTAAGTTGTTAATACAATTTGAGCTTTTTGGATATTTTTTGACCCCTATATGGGTGATATATAATTTTATTAAAAATATAAATGTGAAATGGTACATTTTATCGTATTGAGAAATTTGAGAATCATATTGATGATATGTAATAATCTATAATTTTCAACCAATTATTTTTTGGGATTTCAGGTGATAGAGGTTCCAGGGGGATGTTCCAAGGGAGTTGAGTAGTGGATAGTGGATTTGTTGCTAAAATTTCATATGGGGTAAGAATTTAGACTATATAAGGTATCCTTGTGGTGTGGAGAAATAGACTATGTCATGGATCCCTATAGAGTCTATAAGTTGAGTTTTATGGTTCTTTTGTTTTCGGGCCAACTACGATGTGAAGGCCAGATGTGGCAAGGAGGTATACGGGGTTTGATTTTTAGTTCTTCTATTTTTAAGGGTATATAAGGTATGGTGAGAAGTCTGTATCATGGAATATTAGGGAGGTGATTTGGTGTATTTTTATATTTAGAGGTAGTTGTGCCACAGAGAGGAGCTATGGTGTAGATATAATATTGGTAATTGAATTCTATGGTTTGGTGGTTTCCCTTGTTCTAGGGTCCTCATAATTTATAGGATCTATAGTGTGGACCTCCCCATGTTTCGTGGATGTAGTTTTGACCATCCTCATTGCAGTATTGTACCATCCTTTACACTTTAGTCATGCCCTATGTTAACACCCTTGTACTATAGAAAAGGGTGCTGCGTTGTGGTCTTCCAATTCACATTTTTCCTATAAATTATAGACCCCATTCAAATTATCTCTCTCTATTACTTCCTCTTTATTATAGTGTGGATAAATGGTGATTTTTAGAGTCCTTTCACCCAATTATTTTAGGATTTTATACTTAGAATTAGGAGACCAAATATCAATGATTTTATGTGAGTTTCCTTCTTTCCATTTTTTTCCTTCTTTATTCTTCATTCCAAGGAAGTTTTGACTGAAGATATGGATAGTTTGGAAATTTTTATGGAGGGATATTGATGAGGATCCCGTGTTCTAGGTTTATTGACACGTTTCTTTGAACTCTGGTTCTTGGAAGTTGTATTCCTCTTGATCTATCCTTGTCCATTGAATTATAAATCTTTGTTTAAGTAGGGGTCCTAATTCTCTCCATTTTTATGGGAATATATGGGGGTTTCATGTTTTTATTATTATTTTGGGTGAATATTTGGGGTCATCATAAAAATATAATTAATTATCTAAAATAAAATTGATGGTAATGGAAGTATTCATATTTTTTCTAATTTTATTTATATTTCTAATGGAATTATTCTTTCTTGCCGATGTGGCTAAAAATCATGGATATTGGGATCAATTTTTGTGTTACAATATTTATATTTTTGAGACCCTTATTGTGTTTATTGTTTGATTCCACCATGAATTTATAATTTCAAGAACTTATATATAACTAATAAATTTGTTATCTATAGAAATATAGAATTATGGATTAGAATATGTTGTATTTTGGAAATGGTTTATGTTTGATGGATAAGATATTATATAGAGTGTTTGAGTTATTTTCCTGGTTATCCATGAAAATAATTGAAATATTAAAACTTAAATGACATGGGTTGGTAAATGAAATTTATTAGTAAATTAGAGTTATTGGAAACCCATAAATTTTATGAAATAGAATAAAATATAATTCAAAGTGGAAATGGTGTGGTTTGATATGGTGGTTCTCTGGTGTCATGCACTTACTGGTGGCATCACTTGTGACGGATATCAAGGGGTGTAGTGGTAGTGTTGTGGATTATTCTAGTGTAGTTGATGGTAACCCCTTGGTTGTGTGTTTTATTAATTCTATCTATCATGAATTATTATGTTATTTTATACACACCAACCACTGTTTTATAACCTTATCAACTTCAAAATTTCGTGGGTTTTGAGTGTTTTCCCCAACATAGAAGAATGTGGTTAATCATATGGATGGATACCCAATATTTTTAACAACTTGAACATTTATAAATTAAATTCCATTTACGATTGAATTAAATGACCTATTATGTAATGTGGTTATGGAAAACACATGAACTTATTTGGTTGTATCTTATCAAATTTAAAATATATTAAGAATCATAATTGTTGATAATTTATTCATTGAAAAATGATCTTATGATTACTATATATTAAGGGTTATGATAAAGTCCTTTTGAAAGATATGAAATAAGTGATGGCCTCGACGAGTAGGATCATACCCCATGCAACCCATTTATCAGAGCTTCTAAGGGAGATAACATCACTAGTTTTTCCATTGATCATGCCTGAGCTAATATTCAACAACTAAATAATGAGAAAAACTATTTATGAGTTAGGTTTAAGCTCGTCATGATCATGACCCAAACCATGTTGGCCAAACCACCCTATTAGAATCTCACCTTCAAGCACCTTGCCCATAGGATCTTCACTGGTGTAATAACAGATTATATATATCAAACGTAACAATATTAATATGTATATTTTCTTTTTAATTATTATATTTATTCCTTATTTTTACTTTATAAATGATTAAGTAATGAATTTAAAAATAATTATATTTTAATATGAAAAATCTCGAATTATATTTTTGGGTAATATAAAATTTCAATTAATACATTCCTTTTGATGAATTCATGTTTTTTTTAAATAAATTATATTTTAATAAAATATTATTTTTAAATATTATATATTAAATATAAATTATAATATAATTTTATGAAGTGAAAATTTAAATTTTATAAGGTCCAGAAATCTATTAATGATAAAAAACCAGTATTTTCAATAAACATGGATTTTAATTTAAAAGTGAAATTTATTATATTTATAGAAATATTTTGATATAATAAATATTTTTATATAATCATAAAATTTAAATTGAAATTATCTAATGGTTAAATTTTTATAATTTTATGAGATAGTCAAATTTGCAGGTAAAAATTAAATACGCTATAAATATACAGTATGTATTATGAATTCATAATGACCCAGAAGTGTTGTAATATGTTCCTTATAAGGTTTACACAACCAAATATATATTTCTCCTTTAGAATATTTTTTTGAGTTTGTTTGATAAATTTTATAAAATTTTCATGAATCCTCGAAATCCTATATTATATTTTATAGTTTTAAAATCAATTATTTGTAAAGATTACTCACTTTCACATCACCAAGGGTAATATTATTAAATGTGTTAAATTCATAGAATTAAAAAATAATTAAAATAAGTACTATTTGGTTGAAACCATGGTCAAAAATCAAGGGAATGTTTTTTGTTTTTATTACATTATTTTATAGAGTCCAAAACCTAAATTTGGAAAATTATAATGAAATATTCTAACTTTTTCTATACAAACCCACCCAATATCCATTTAATATTGACTAAAAACCTTTTTATCTTGACTATGATCTACCCTTTCCTCTATATATCCCTCTCAAGGGACCCCAATATATCAATAATATCCTCCCAACCTTTTGGAAACACCCTCTCAAGGTAGTGGATCCTCTCATGCTTCTCTTTATATAAGCACCTTCTCTATGTAATGCCTTTTCTTCCAAATAATATTAATGGGATATTATTTTCTAAACCCCTATTATTGAACTTATTATTTCCATGTGATGGGATACCCCTTTTCTCTTTCATCAATTCATACCATGAATCATTGAGTACCCCTATTATGCTTCCAAAATGATCCTGCAATTTTCCCTTCCAAGCTTTTTTTTTGTCAATACTCATCACCATTTACACTGAAGGATATTCACATAGATGCACATATACTTTATTTATTGAGAACATACATTTTATATTCCACACTCAATATTTTTGGGATTAAATATTATGAATTACGATCCTATGATGAATAATCTATGGGGCACACTTATGCTTGTACGTGATATGAAAGCGACGAGTGCACCTGAAATTTTATAGTGCTTCAATGAATTGGCTAATTTTTTAGTCTCATGAGACAAAATTTATGGTATTAAGGAGTAAAAATATTATATTTTTGGACTTTTACACCATTTTATGATGTCTTGTTAGTTACCATTAACCTATATTTATAATTTTATGTTTAATGTTGTTTCTACATTCCCATGTTCACTTTATGTTACCATTTTGTATCATGATTTGATGTTAATATTTATGATTCTAACCCACTTTATGTCCCACTGAAATTATTATTGACATACATGTAATAATTTCAATATGTCATGATTTATTTATTACCTTACTCAGATTCATATCTCACCCCTTCTTATGTATGTCATTGGTTTATCTCATGCGGTTTTAAAACATATTGAATATTAGAAGCATGCTTTGGAGGTTTTAACTAATACTCTAGTATCAATGTTTCATGTTAATGTTTCATGTACCTAATATCCAAAATACACTAGTATTTTCAATCTTCTAGGTTGTACTAAGTGCGATTTATGTAATAAATAATTTAATAAAGTACATTAATGATTGTGGTTTTCATAGTTGGTATAAAAGGAAGGACTTGTTATTTTTGGGATTAGGAATAGATAAATCTAGTAAAATCATTAAGGATAATTCTAAACATAAGAAAAAATACCTAAATTTTGTAAAAGTATTATGTAAATTGTTTCTAATAAAATAAATATATGTATGAATACTACAAGTGGATGTGGCTCTAGAATAGATGTATCTAGGGGTGATAACCCTAAAAATAGCATTATATTCTAGACTCGATCATGAAATGATGAACACAAAAGATCCTTATTGTACAACTAGTTTGGAACTCTCATGTGATATGTTTTGGTAAATTCAAAAGATCATTAAAAACCCTTATTAGGGGAACAATTTTTTTTATAGGATTTTTTATTAATAAATAGATCATGGATGAATTATAATGAAGCCTAAAAATTCATAGGTTAAAAAATATACCTTATTTATCAATTATCCCTTTAATGATCATAGTTTCCCTTTTATGTGTTTAATAATTTAAAAATTATCATCCCAAAATTTCCCCTTATTCTAGTCAATAGATAAAAATAGGTGGAACCGAGTCAACATCCAATGTGAGGGGAAATGTGATGATTATCCAAATGAGATTCCCAACCTAATGGGAGTAGGAATTGAGAATTCATGAATATACTTTCTTAATTGACTCCTGTTTTGAACCAAAAATGTCATGACCCCCTCCCACCAAAGATGCCCCTCCTGATCTGGCAATGGTGAAAGGGAGATGATTACCCCCGAGTCCTGCCTCGAGTAGGCCTTGGAGTGGCGACTAGCACCAAGGGTATGAGTTTTCACAATTATGGGATGCATTACCATTTTTATTAATTAAGATAGGGAAATAGGATGAGTAAAACACCAAAAGAAAAAGGAACAAGTAAATGAAAATAAACCCAAAACCAAGACTACATGCATGTTTTATACAATACTGAAACAAAGTATAAGTACAATAAAATCTCCAAAGCGTGATACCAAGAAAGGAAAGAAAAAACTACAACTAGGAAAACTCCAACGCCCAACTAGAAAGGCCCCGCACGGTCCCTGTAGTTCTCCTAAAAACCTGAAAGTAAACATAGGGTGAGCATACAAGTATATTCAGTAGGGAAACCTAAAGATCTCGTGCACAATTGGGGAGACATCCTAATGCCCCATGGGAAAACAGAAGGAACCAAAGCCTAGAAAGGTATATATCCACCCAACCTTACAAGCCACACTCACTAAATATCGCAAGTCAATATAGTAGTATAGTAATATTATCAAAGTATGGGTACCCCACACCACCTTAAACCACTGAATACTTATCAAGCCCTCACGCCTAACACTTTGATGCTTCCCCCTACTCCTGATCTAGTGCCGCAACCTAGCCATACGAAGCTCGAGCTAGTACCACACCCTGGCCATACGAAGCTCATAGTATCCCACCGGCACCCAATCCTCGGCTATAACCACATCTCATACTGCATTCCTCCAGCACTCAATCCTCAGCCATAACCACATCTAATCCCGAAGACACCTGGGAACATATCACATCCTCATCCCTAAGACTCTTGGGAAACATCTGTCGTAACCTTCCTGAATGATCTTGGGCTGTAGAACCTGAAAGAGGGAGCACAAGGAAGAACAGTAACCAGCCATCCTTTGGTTGTTTGGGAATCTCACCCCCCGTTCCATGGGTGTTCGGCATATGGTGCTCAACATGGGTGTGGTGCCTAAAGAAACATAAAACATACAGATTTATATAATTATATCAACCACTCAGCCCATCCTAAGGCTTCTACACAAAAGATCTGAGCACGTGCCTCGACACTGCTACCACGAAAGTACGAACACAATGAACAGACCCAAACCTCATTAAGCTTTTCATGTTTCAATAGTTTTAATTTATCAATTCCTTAACTACCGAGAAACTAACAATAACCAAACCAGATCAAACATTCGTAAAACATATCCCTGCCAACCACAAATAATGTTAGGGAAAACACAAGTAGCACAAAAGCATTTTCTTTTATTAGCCAATCAATTACATTAATTTTCCATATTTAATCAACTTCCATTCCCCACAGTTCATTTGTTAACTCTTACAGTTTTATTCATATGCACCACCCATCCCTGAATCCCTCCTGTGAACCACCACAACCACAAACACCTCGGAAACAATACCCGTACCGCATCATTATCCCTTCAATAACATTCCCCACAGCTTTGCTGCCTATCACAACCATATGATACACACCAACCCACAACCAAGCCAACCATATCCCCACTGATCACCTATTCCATAAAACCCCATGAAACACCCCTTCACATAATTAAACCCCAACTAGCACCCAAAAAATTCTTTCTTTCATTTAATTTAATCGGGGTGATCATACAATGGTTCCAGGTATTCATTTAATCATCAAACTTTACATGATTAACCAATTTACACATTCTATGAATTCCATCCATGAAATAATCTAGAAAAACAAGGAAACATCTAATGGCGCACGTAAAGGCCCCCAACGACCGTGATTTTTAGTAGGCATAAGCCCCTTCAATTCACAACATAATCAAAGGAGAAGCATTGATGGAAATAAAACAACAATACCAAAAAAAAATCTCAAAACCCCATTATTTAACTAGTTATTATCTTTATTTACCGGTTCAACCATATCTCATAAAACAGGAGGATACCCACCCCGTATGATGCACAAAAGTGAGAGAGAGATGAAGGTAATATCCCTACCTCAAAGGTTTTTAACTAAACCATGACGGTCAAAGAACTCTTAAGAAACTGGTTCGATTCTCCACGAATCCTCCTTAGATATACTATCCTAACAAAAAAATACCAAAGCTCATCATATTAGACATCCACATGCTTAGATATACCCATAACAAGAATAGATCTAAGAAGTTGAGAGAAGAGGAGTAGATCTAAGTAGATCTAGGAAATCAAGCAAGAACGATCACATACCTCAAGAAACCAGCTTCGATTCTCCAAGAAAAGACTCCAGATCGCCTCCAAAACACTTGGGAGAGGTTCTTCTACCTCTAAGGAAGGTTAATCCCGAGTTATGGCCACTTAGGGCTGAAAATAACCATTTAGAGGCAAAAGAGTTCAGATCCACAATTTTTTGATCTAACTTTAAGTGCCCACACGGTTAGTCCGCATGCTTTAACAAACCATGCGCCAACCGTGCATTAGCTTCTCCCTTGCCAAACACTCCTCGCACGGTTAGTCCGCATGGTTAGACAAACCGTGCGCTAACCGTGAGTTAGCCACTGCCTCCAATACCAACCTTGCACAGTTTGGCCGCACGGTTTAGCCAAACTGTGCACCAACTGTGCAAAATCTACTTCCCTTTAGTCTCCCTTAAAATTCCACCCAAACGCACCCCCCAAGTCACCTTGACCTCCCGACACACCTCTAGCACCACATTTCACAAAGGAATGGACTGGAGAGGTCCAAGATATTACATCAGATACCTCTCAAAACATTCTCATCCTCGAGAATCCAAGAAACCACCTACAGAAAGGAGAGGGGTCCGAACAACTCCTCCTCAAAAGATAACTCTCAGGGGAAAACCTCCTTATTACCAAGGAGCTCCCCCCTTCCTCACCTATCTCTTGAAAAATCACAAACATAGCACTCCTCTCCCCCATGCAATCGTGCAAGGAAAAAGATTTACCATCCGGTCATGTGGGAGAGGGGTTTTACTTCCTCCACATTATGATACTATCCGCTTTGGGCGGAACTGACTCACCATCACAGGTTTAGGCGCATCCACTTTAATGCGTCTTAACTAGGGATCAGGTCCTCCCATTCCCACATTCCATGACACTTCTTACGCACTTGAAACACATTTCATAGTTAACCAGGTCAAGAATTACATCATAAATAGGTACGAAACAAAATAGGATAAAACTCAAAACAACTCTGGGTACCGGGAAAGAATCTGCGCTTCACATTCCCAGGTACTCTCTTCAAGCCCACCATGCCACCATAGCACACAAACCAAAGGAATGGTTCATCCATGAAGCACCTTCTCTTCATGACCTTCGATCATCATGGGTCGCTCCACGAATGTTGCATCATCTCCAATATCTAGCTCTCCCATGTCGAGGACGTGTGAATCCTCATGCAGGTACCGACAGAGCTGATACACATGGAAGAAATCGTGTACCCTTTTCAGTGGTGGTGGAAACGCCAGTTGATAAGACACCTCACCAACCCGCCGCAACACCTCGAAGGGCCCAACGAACCTGGGAGAAAGCTTGCTTCCCTTTCTGAATCTTCACTGCCCACATTGAGGAGAGATATTCAAGAACACGTGGTCCCCAAACTTGAACTCCAAGGGTCTCCTCCTATTATCGGTGTATGACTCTTGTTGGTCCTAAGATGACTTCATCCTCTCTCGTATAAGATGAACCTTCTTCGTCGTGCTCTTCACCACCTCCGAGCCAAGAACACCAGCTTCTCTGACCTCTGTCCAGTATACGGGTGAGCAGCACGACCTCCCATACAAGGATTCTAAAGGGGCCATGCCAATGGTAGAGTGATAGCTGTTGTTGTAAGAGAAATCTATCAGAGGAAATTGTTGTTCCCATGATCCTCCAAGGCCCAAAACACATGCTCATAGCATATCTTCCAAAGTCTGGATGGTGCGCTCTGTCTGCCCATCTGTCTGGGGGTGGAAAGTAGTGATAAGACATAGATGGGCATCAAAAGCATGCTGTAATCCCCTCCAGGCTCGTGAGGTAAACTATGCATCCCTATCCGAGACCGTGGACCTCAGAAATCCATGAAACCAAACCAACTCATCCACATATCTCCATGCTAAGGCATCCACTGTTCCTGATTCCTTAATCGCCAGAAAGTGAGCCGATTTCATCAACCGGTCCACCAATACACAGATAGCATCGCAGCCTCCTTGACCCTTGTGTAGACCTATGAAGAAATCCATCGAGATGTTATCCCACATCCACTCGGGGACCTCTAAAGGTTTTAACATGCTGCATGGAACACGGTGTTCAGCCTTCACCTGCTCACACACTAGGCACCTGGCCACAAACTCTGCCATCGCCCGCTTTACCCTTGGCAACCAGAATTGACCCCTCAAGCCCCGGTACATCATGGAAACTCCTGGGTGCACTTCTAGGGGTGAGTTGTGGAACTCACCAAGAACCTTTCCATGCATCGCCTCTGGGACAAAAAACTACCCTCGGAAAAGAATCTGATTCTGACCATCCTCCATCCACCCTTCCGGAGCATCACCTTAGTTAACCCAGTTATGCATCACTTCACTTTCTGAGTGTCCCCACTGGGACTCCTCCACCTTCCATAGGTGAGAAGACTACACTGTCATATGATACATGCAACCTCTACCACCATCCATCCTTGCATCCAGGTGTAGGGAAGCCATCTCCTCCATCGCCTTCCAAGCATCTGCCGACTCTCGAACCACATCCTTCTGCAACTTCCTGCTCAAGGCATCATCCACAACATTCCCATTTACTGAGGTGTAAGAAATATCAAAGTCGTAGTCCTGAAGGAACTCCACCCACCTATGCTTCCGTGAGTTTAGGTCATGCTAGGAGAAGATATACTTCAAGATTTTGTGATCGGTGAAGACCACGAAGCACTCCCCGATGAGGTAATGCCACCACAACTTTAGTGAAAAAAATGACCGACGCAAGCTCCAGGTCGTGGGTGGAATAATTACGCTCTTGGCGATATAACTGCCTAGACCCATAGGAGAAAACCCCTTTCTACTAAATCAACACACATCTGAGGCCTTGCGCTGAAGCATCACATAACAAATCGTACGCCGCCCCTTCCTATGGCAATCTCAGAACTGGGGAACTAACCAACTTTTCCTTCAGATAGCTGAATGCTGCCTCGCACTGCCCGCTCCACACAAAATCCTGGTCCTTCTTGGTCAAAGTCGTCAAAGGTGATGCAACTCGAGAGAAGTTGGGTACGAAACTCTGGTAGTAACCTGCCATCCTGAGGAAACTAGGAACCTCTACCGTGTTCTTGGGTGCTTCCCAAGAAACAACCGCCTCGACCTTCGATGGGTCCACTACTATCCCTTTCTTAGATACTACGTGCCCAAAGAAATTCACTTTTCGTGTCCATAACTTGCAATTGGATAACTTCCCATAAATTTGGTATTGTCGGAGGACCTCTAAAACCATTTTTAAGTTCTCTGCGTGATCCAAACTTGATTTTTAGTAGACCAGGATGTCGTCAATAAACATGACAACAAATCTATCCAAGTATTCCTGGAAGACGAAGTTCATGAGTCCCATGAACACAGCTGGAGCATTTGTAATGTCGAACGACATGACCACAAACTCAAAGTGCCCATATCTGCATCTGAATGCAGTCTTTGAGATGTCGCCCTCCTTCACCCTCATCTGGTGATATCCCAACCACAGGTCAATATTTGAGAACCAACATGCTCCCCTCAGCTGGTCGAAGAGATCTTCTATCCTCAGGAGAGGGTGTATATTCTTGAAAGTCACCTGATTCAGCCTCCAGTAGTTTATACACAACCTGAGACCACCATCTGCCTTCTTTGCGAACAAGACAGGATCACCCCACGATGACACACTTGGATGAACAAAACCTTTCTTCATCAGATCGTCAATCTGAATCCGCAACTCCTGCAACTCAGAAGGTGCCATCTGTTTGGGAGCCATTGAAATTAGACGGGAACCAGGTTGGAAGTCTATCCCGAACTCAACATCACGTCGAGGGGGTAGGGTCTCCACCTCTTCAGGGATGACATCCATAAACTCACTGACGATCCCTAGGACTTCCACCATCTCTTCGTCCAATGACTCCACTGATAGCTTAGCCAACAGAGAAGGGGGGGGGGATGCTCTCATCTACTACTTTTTTGACAACCCCGCTCTCTAATGAAAGTTACACGTTGTCCACCCAAATCTGAAAACATGACCCTTCCTCGGAATCATTCAATGATGGAACATATAGAAAACAACGAGTCAATGCCTAGGATGACATCGTATACATGTATCTGTAACAGTAAAAGATCCATGACTGATTGATGTGGACCTATAATCAGTATACACCCCCAGAAAACATAAAAAAAGCTAGTCTGACCTCCGACTAGTGTACTCATCACCAAGGGAACTGAAAGTCTCTCGACGTCTAAACCCAGGGCACGAGCCAGACTGGGTGTAACAATGGAGTACGAAGCTCCTATATTGAACAAGGTATAGTCAAGGGTACTAAAAAAGATGATCATACCTCGTGCGACTTCTGGCTCTACTGGAACTACTACCTCTGTGGTGTGTATATCCCCACGCCCAGTTCCTATGCCTCTTGGCTATCAGCCACCTACCCAATTATGCCCTGGTTGAGGTCCCTGAGGAGCGCCCTGAGGCCGACCTCCTCCTGCAATGTCTACCCTCGGAGGAGGGGGAGATCACTACCCCTACTGTTGTTGCTGGAAGGGCCTGGCTGGAAACTACTATGGATGAGGCGGGTGCTGTACTGTTCCACCTCCACTGTACTATACTCGGTCCGGGAACTGGTTCTGAAGGTGCCTATGATTGCCAGAGATGAAACACCTCGGTCCCGGGCTCGAAGGAAAAGGGTGAGGACATGGATATTGGAACTGAAACTGCTGATGCATGCTTCCTACTGGTTGGAACCAAGAGGGTCTTGATGCTGGAGGCCTGCTGCTAATGGATTTCCCCTTTGATGAACCCAACTGGATTCCCTCTCACGACACACCTCCTAGCGTGTGCATCCTTTCCACCACTCCATCCTTCTTCTGGACATCCAAGTATGTCGGTAGGGTGAAGGGAGTGACAACATACTGAAGAGAAGGCCGAAGTGCCTCCTCCAAACATCTTGCCCGAGACAAATCATCCAGAAAGAGTTTGGGAGCAAAGAAAAGGGGATGCTTGAACTTGATCCAAAACTCTCTCACTGACATACTCCCTTGCTGGAGGGAGAGTAGTTCCTGCCTCTTCTCATCCTTCATCATGGAAGATAGGAATTCCGCCTGGAACTCCTTCCCAAAATCAGTCCACGTGACCTCGGCCTCCTTCTTTTTCCCGAGATAAAGCGTCCACCACTGACACACTACTCCCCATATCTTGCTGACGGCCAGAGGAACCCAGTACTCTGTCGGAGCCCAGATCGAGCTGAAAGCTATCACCAGCTCCTCTAGCCAGCTCTCTATCTCCATGTTTAAGATGCTTCCCCCGTACTTCCCGAGGGCCTGCCGCTGAAAGGATAGAAGCATCTACTGCCACTGATTTTCCTCCTCCTCTCGGTCAGCACTTTGTCAATCAACCAGGTCAACCTCCTGGGCCTCGATCTCCCGAACTACTCGTGGTCGTCTCCCAGGTTCCATAGCTTCAAGGAAAACAAGGAATGCCTAATCCCGAGTAGTGTAGAATATTGTTCTTAAATTTTATTAGATTCCTTATTCATTTTAAATCCCCAAAATTCCCCATAAACAAAAGAACACAAGTCATTATGATGCATGTTCCTTTCCTAGGGTCTCTACCCTGCAATCAGTGTGGCCTCACTTGGTCGTTCGGTATGTCCAGAGTCCTCGCATCGGATCACGGGGCCCCTAAAATCCTGTGTCTTAGCCGGTCTTCCTTAGCCTATTTCACGCTCAAAGATCACTCGAGACTGTTTCCCTACCATACCATGAAATCCTCACTGTGCCAAACTCCAGAATCCATCCTATCTCTCAACCTTCCCTTTGATACCATTATGTCATGACCCCCTCCCACCAAAGATGCCCCTCCTGAGCTGAAAATAGTGAAAGGGAGATGACGACCCCCGAGTCCTGCCTCCAGTAGGGCCCATAGTGGAAACTAGCACCAAGGGTATTAGTTTTTACAATTATGGAAGGCATTACCCTTTTTATTAATTAAGATCGGGAAATAGGATGAGTCAAACACCAAAAGAAAAAGGAACAAGTAAATGAAAATAATCCCAAAACCAAGCCCATATGCTTGTTTTATACAATACTGAAATAGAGTATAAGTACAAGAAAAGATCTAAAGTAGGATACCAAGAAAGGAAAGAAAAAAATGCAACTGGAAAAACTCTAATTCCCAACTAGCAAGGTACCGCACGGTCCCTGAAGTCCTCTTAAAAACCTGAAAGTAAACATAGGGTGAGCATACAAGTATACTCAGTAGGGAAACCCAAATCTCTTGTGAAAAGGTGGGGAGACATCCTAATGCTCCGTGAGAAAACAGAAGGAACCAAAGCCTAGAAAGGAATCTATCCACCCAACCTTACAAGCCACACTCACCAAATATCTCAAGTCAATATAGTAGTATAGTAATATTATCATAGTATGGGTACCCTACACCACCTTCCCACTGAATACTGCTCAAGCCCTCATGCCTAATGCTCTGATGCTTCCTCCTCTTCCTATGCTAGTTCCACAACCTGGCTATACGAAGCTTGATCTAGTGCCGCAACCTGGCCATACGAAGCTCATAGTATCCCGCTGGCACACAATCCTCAGCTATAACCATATCTCATCCCGCATTCCACTGACGCTCAATCCTCGGCCATAACCACATCTCATCCCGAAGACACCTGGGAACAAATCACATCATCATCCTGACGATTCTTGGGAAACATTTGTCATAACATGCCTGAAGGATCTTGGGTTATAGAACTTCGAAGAGGGAGCATAGGGAAGAATAGTAACCAGCCATCCTTTGGATGTTTGTGAATCTCACCCCCCGTCCCACGGGTGTTTGGAACATGGTGCTCAACATGGGTGGGGTGCGTAAAGAAACATAAAACTTACAGATTTATATAATTATATCAACCACTCAGCCCATCCTAAGGATTCTACACAAAAGATCTGAGCACATGCCTCGACATTGCTAACAAAAAAGTATGCACACAATGAACAACCCCAATCCCCATTAAGTTTTTCATGTTTCAATAGTTTTAGTTTATCAGTTCCTTAACTACCGAGAAACTAAAAAAACCTAACCAGATCAAACATTAGTAAAACATATCCCTTCCAACCACAAATAAAGTTAGGGAAAACACAAGAAACACAAAACAATTTTATTTTATCATCCAATCAATTCCATTGATTTTCATTATTTAATAAACTACCATGCCCCACAGTTCATTAGTTAACTCTTCCACTTTTATTCATATGGAAAACCCATCCCTACAGCCCTGATTCCAACCACCACAACCACAAACACCTCAGAAATAATACCTGTACCGCATCATTATCCCTCCAATACCATTCACCGCAGCTCTGCTGCCCATCACAACCATATGATACATGCCAACCCACAACCAAGATAACCACAGCCCCACTGGTCACCCGTTCCACAACAACCCACGAAACACCCCTTCACCTAATTAAACCCCAACCAGCACCAACAAAATTCATTCTTTCATTTAATTTAATCTGGGTGATCGTACAAGGGTTCCATGTATTCATTTAATCATCCAACTTTACATGATTAAACAATTTCCACATTATATGAATTCCATCAATGAAAGTATTTAGAAAAACAAAGAAATATCTAATGGAACAAGAAAAGGCCCCCAACTACCGTGATTTTTAGTAGGAATATTCCCATTAAATTCACAACATAATCAAAGGAGAAGCATTGATGGAAATAAAACAACAATACCAAAAAAAATCTCCCCAAACCCATTATTTAACCAGTTATTATATTTATTTACTGGATCAATTGTATCGCATAAAACAAGAGGATACCCACCCCGCATGATGCAAAAAAGTGAGAGAGAGTCAAAGGTAAGATCCCTACCTCAAAGGCTTTTGACGAAACCACGGCGGTTGAAGAACGCTCAAGAAACTGGGTCGATTCTCCAAGAATCCTCCTTATATATCCTCTCCTAACACAACCAAGACCAAATATTATCATATTCAACATCCACACGCTTAGATCTACCCATAACGGGCATAAATCTAAGAAACCGAGAGAAAAGAAGGAATCGATCTAAGTAGATCTCGGAAATCAAGGAAGAACGATCACATACCTCATGAAACTGGATTTGATTCACCATGAAATTCCTCCATATCACCTCCAAAACGCTTGGGAGAGGTTATTCTACATCCAAGGAAGGGTAATCCCAAGTTATGGCCGCTTAAGGGCTTAAACGAACCAATTAGAGGCAAAAGAGTTCAGATCCACAATTTTAGGATCTAACTTTAAGTGCCCACACGGTTAGTCTGCACGGTTGAACAAACCCTGTGATAACCGTGCATTAGATTCTGCCTCACCAAACACTCCTCGCACAGTTAGTCCGCGCGGTAAGACAAACAGTGCACTAACCGTGCTTTAGCCACTGCCTCCAATACCAACCTTGCACGGTTTGGCCGCACTGTTTAGCCAAAACGTGCGCCAACCATGCGAAAGATACTGCCCTTTAGTCTTCCTTAAAAGTCCACCCAAATGCACCCCCAAGTCACCTTGACCTCCTGGGAAACCTCCAGCACCACATTCAGAAAGGAATGAACCAGAGAGTTCTGGTCCATTACAAAAACCTGAATCACGAGAAATACCCAAATCCTCAAAAGAAAGAAAAATTTGAAATTGATACCTTCATGTGATGAAGTTATTCAAATTTTATTGGACATTGTGATCTCATAATTACATAATAATGGATTAGATCCATTAAAAAGATCTTATCTACACTTCAATGCTAAAAGAAAGATATGTTCATGTGGGATGTTTATCATATGGAAGGAGAACTAGATCAATGGTGGAAATTTTTCAAGAATATTATTCTTGAGGATGATATTAAATTAATGGAGTGGAATTAATTTGAAAAAATGTTTTTCAATATATAATTTCCTCACATTCTTTAACTAAAAATGGAGAGGGACTACATTATCCTCAATAAATTGTATATTGAATCTGTTAGGGAGAATGAAGAAAAAATCACAAGACTTTCATGATAAGCCTCCATCTCTATCATTATCCTAGATTGTAAATTTTACTACTTCTTTTGTGGACTAAAATAGAATCTTTTTAAATCCTTAACAATTCAAGACATTGATAGTTATGAAGAAATTTTCTAATGTTCCATAAAATTCAAAATGGAGATATGAAAATTTCAAGGGTCATAAGATGATAAGAAACATAAAGTGGAGTTAAATTATAGAGTTAAGGTGGAGAAATATAATGGTGAAAAGACATTTAAAAATCCCACTTATAAAAGGAGTGGGAATAATAATCAGATACATTTTCTAAATGGAATAAGAAAATGATTTAGGTCCCGGAAGGAAGGGTACCTAGAAAATGATTTATGATGTGAGAAACCCACCAAAGTGATATAAGAAATTAATTCTCCAGTCATCCCTCATCCCATTGTCCAATGTATCAACAGGAAGGAATATAGAAACTATGTGAGTCAATGCTATAAGGAAAGGGTTTTCAATGAAAAAAACCTCTACGACATAGAGAGAAAGGGTGAGCTTATTCCATAAAAACTATAGATGTGGATCTTGACAATGAAGTGGTATTTGGTATGATAGTTATTCATTCAAGAATAGATAAATTACATTTTTATTCTGGTTATATGAATTATTTTGTATCTGTAATGTTTAGTATAACTTTTCAAAAACCACCATAAAGCATTGATAAAGATATTTCAATGAAAATGGAAAATGGGGAAATTATTGCACCCCAATTATATAAAACCTCCCCTATAAAAATTTGTGGGATAAACTTGCCATCAAAACTTATGATAAAGAAAAATTATCCCCTACCATAGATTGATGACATTTTCAATCATCTATGTGGAGCTACATATTTCTCTAAGATAGATCGTCGGTTGGGATATTATCAAGTAAAGGTGTAGAAGGACGAAATTCCCAAAAATAATTTTAATACAAGTTACAAACACTATGATTTCAAAGTGATGCCATTTGGAATCACTAATTCTCTATAAATCTTAATGTATTTTTTAAATATATTCTTTATGGATTACATCAAAATTTTTTGAAAGTATTTATTAGTTATGTTCTTATATACTCTAAAAGAAAAGAGTAAATTGAGGATTATTTTAATACTTTACTAAGGTCCTTGTGTAAAGAAAATATATAAAAAGTATATTAAATGAGAGTTATAGTTAGATCAATTAATATTCATGGGGAATTTCATCACCACTAAAGGGATATTTTTTTATCCTCTAAAAATGGAGACAATAGAAGGGTGTCATTAACCAACATATGTGACAAAAATTCATAGTTTTCTTGTATTAGTTGTGTATTATTGTATATTTTTGAGAAACTTTTCTTTATTTTAAGCCAACTAACCAAGATAACATAGATTGGAATCATGGTAATCTGGAACGATGAATGTGAGGAATGTATTAAATTTATTAAGAAGAGGCTAACTAATGCACCTATTCTCACATTAATCACCATTGGGGATGGATTTGTGGTCTACAATTATGCATCCAAAGAGGTATTGGGTTGTGTACTCATGAAAAATGATAATGTGATATCCTATTATTCCATCTAACTAAATATCCATGAGTATAACTAGACAAATAGTGATCTAGAATTGAATGTAGTGATCTTTGCAATAAATACTAAGATATATTATCACTATGGGGAGAAGTGTGAGATATATATGGACCATAAAACACTCAAGTATATATTCAAAAAAAAGTGGATTAATATATTCCAATATAGTTGGTTAGAGTGGATAAAGTATTATAATTTTTCAATCCATTACCATCCTGGGAAGGTGAAAAAAGTGGTAGATGCTCTAAGTAGAATCTATCCGGCAAATATTTTCATGATGAGTATTTAAATGGATCCAATCATCATAGACATGAAAAGGATGAATCTATAAAAAACATAAGGATATTCACACAATATTTATCAAATAAATTCTCAACTATCTATTCTTGATAGGATCGTGGAGGCCTAGAAATATGATGAGTTGTTACAGAATATCGCAGTAAATATTTCGAAGTATATCTTTGGTGAAGATAGAGTTATAAAGTTTGGAACCCAAATTTATGTCCCATAAAAACCATAATTTAAGAGGGAAATTTTACATTATGTTCATGACTTATACTTCTCTATTCATCAAGGGATAATTGAGATGTATTGTTATTTGAAGTAAAATTTATGGTGGGATAACATGAAGAGAGATATTGTGGATTGTCTATCTCATTTCACGGTATTCCAGAAAGTAAAATAGGGATGGCATAAGTATAAGGGTATGATGAAACAATTTCCCATAATATTATGGAAATGGGAAAACATAACCCTGGATTTCATCATATAACTCCCAAGAAAAACTAATGGAAATAATATTATATTGGTGGTAGCCGATCACCTAACCAAGTCAGTGCATTTCATTTATTTCAAGAAAGATTTATATCTTGACAAAATCTCTAAGATATACATAAGAGATGTTATAAGACTACATGGGGTGTCAATATATATTGCATCTTATCAATAACTAAGGGTTACCTTGAGTTTTTGTAGAATCCTTCAGTTGGATAAAAAACTGAGAGTCTTTACTGCTTAT
The DNA here is from genome assembly GCA_963277665.1 of Viscum album. Classification (NCBI taxonomy): domain Eukaryota; kingdom Viridiplantae; phylum Streptophyta; class Magnoliopsida; order Santalales; family Viscaceae; genus Viscum; species Viscum album. The sequence goes on along the minus strand of OY728122.1, from coordinate 721,961,184 downwards.
CACCCTAAGACAAATTGTCTGTATGAAAGGAAAATTAAAACCCTAGAAGTTATTTTGAGATCATTTTCAATGAATTTACAAGGATTTTGGTATCAAAACCTTCCCCTAGTGGTGTTATCATATAATAAAATTTTCTATTCCAGCTTTCAAATGGAACCCTCTAAGGCTCTGTATGGGAATATGTGTCAAACTACAACATGATGGGATGAAGACAAGATGCTTATGGGATGTGAAATTATCCAAGAGATGATATAGAAGGTGGAAACCATTTTATATCACATGAAATACACCCAAAGTCTACAAAAAATCTATACATAAAATCATTGATGAGATCTGGATATTGAGGTTGGTGATAAAGTGTTCCTTCAAATCTCACCATATAAGAAATTCCTGAGGTTTTAGAAGAATGTAAATATTATCGCTGTATACATCATCCCCTTTGAGATCATTGAATACATTAGAGTGGTGACCTATAACTCCCATCTAAGAGATCTCAAGTACACGATGTGTTAAATATATCTATATTGAGAAATTACATAGAAAACCCCTAACCTGTACTAAATCCAGATGCGGTACCATTAGAGAAAGATCTTTCATACAAGGAAAAATCAGGGAAGATTCTAGATCATCGAGAAAATTTTCTATGAAGAACAACTCACCTGGTCAATATGCTGTGGCGAAACAACACGTTCAAGGAAGGGACATGTGATCAGAAGAGGTTATGAAAGAGTAGTATCCTCATTTATTTTACGGTATGAAATGAAAATTTTTTGGGTGGAATTTATGAATGAGGGAATAATATTATGACCCAAAATTTTATAAATTAAACTCCGTTTATGACTAAGTTAAATTATTTATTATGTAATGTGGTTATAGAAAATAGATGAAATTATTTAATTATACCATATAAAATTTAAATAACTATTAAGGATCATAATCATTGATAATATAGTCATTGACTAATGATATTAAGATTAGTATATATTAAGGGTTATGGAAATGACTTATTGATAAAAATGAAAGAAGTGATGGCCTCAACTTGTAGGATCATACCCTATGAAGCTCATTTATCAGAGCTTCCAAGAGAGATAATATCAATGAAATTTTAAATTGATCAATTCAAATATATGATTCAATAACTAAATGAAGAGAAAAACTATTTACAGGAGAAGTTCAAGCTCATATAGATCTTGATCAAACCATCACTATAAAAAATTTCTTATACCAACAGAAAATCAGTGACATATAAAACATTTGTTGGTAACAACAAGTAATTCCAATATATATAACTTTTTGTTGTTATTAATTATAATTACCAAAAAAAATTTCCCAAAAAATGAATATATTTATATTATCTATTTAATAATAACTAATATTTTACTTATAGTAGGATCTGTTGCTTTATCATGCTTATACCAACATTTTTTCCAACAAATAAATATGTTACAATCACCAATGAAATTTTTTATTTTTCATAATATTATTTTTTCATAATTATTAAAAAGATATATTTAATTAAATAGATATCAAATAAATATTAAAAATCACTACTCCTATACACTCTAACCCACATCCCCAAATTGAACAACCCATGTACTAGTTCAACGGGTTCGACTGGTGTCCTCTACTTATTCAGGTCATTGTTCATCGCCCCAAAATTTCTCTATCGAAGAACCCGCATACCAATTTGTCGAGTTCTATTGGTGTGATATGCTTCTTTATGTCACCATTAGTCACCCTTAAGTTCATCTACCCTCATTATGTCACAAACTATTCGACATCGTTCCACTCATTAGCAGGTACGTTTCCCTTCACCAGCCACCCCTTCGGTTGGCCGATGACGTTCCTTCTCTGTATTTTGTACATGTAATTTCATTTGGTAGGAAATTTTTATTTCTACAATCTATTTCTTCCACTACACTCAAAATATTTATGAAACATGGGAAACTTTTAAATTCGGGTAAAAAGTTAATGAATGTGAAGAACTCATTAGAGAAAAAAAGAATTGAAATTTCTATCACTATTTCCAAATTTCTAGCTCTGAATGTTGAGTGAATGAATATATTGTATATATCAACATTCATATATTAAAAAACTACCTTAGTCATCATAAAAGCGATGAAACCCTTATCAAAATTAGTTTCCAAGGTGTGAATTTAATCCAGTTATCTCTAATACACTGGTTACATTGAAAAGAACACAACTCTTTACACTTGAAGGTTACTTACTACACTTCACCTTTTATTTTGAACAAGGTATGGGGGGCCATGATGATAAATGGGAACTTTTTTTTGAAATATAGATCGACCAAACACCCATTAAAGTTTCATTCTCGGTACAAGTGTCATTTTAAATGAACTAAAATGTTTTTATTCTATGGATTGTAGTAAAATATACAATCCACATAAAATATTTACACCTTAAATTGGTGGAGATTGAATTTTTTACATATGAATGAAACCCCAATTATATAATTAGAAAGGGATTGAATCTTCCTTTTGTGAATAATGTTTGGCCATTTTGTGTTCGGTTAAATTTTATTTGTTAATTTTTTTGAATACATCAATGTTGCATTTTTCTTTACTATTGAATGATTATCATTTATCATGGTGTATAAATTCAGTATATTAATTTTATTATGTTAATAAGCTATTGTTACATTGAATTTGATATTTTGAGTCTAAAATATTAAGATTTTTTTCAATGCATGGTTGGTGGTTAAACATTAAATTTGATGAACTATAGACAATAATTGATATCTATATTGAATTTCATTTATATTTTTACCATAAAATTTATATTTTTATGTGATTATAAATCATCATTTTTTTATTTACATGAATTATAGTTTATTTTTTATTTAAAATTAATTATTTTATGGGTTATTTATAAATTTGTTTCTTTGTTAATACATGGATAATATTTTCTTTGTTAATTATTAAGCATTAGTTTTAGTTCCAATGTTAATTAAATTTATCACACAAATTTTTATTTGTCGATGATAAACGTTATGTTATAGATTTTTCATCGACATATCAATGGAGTAATTTTCAGAAGTTGTGTGTTGAATTTGGAAGTAATATTGAACTTCTCATTAGGGAATTCTTATACTAGAAACATGTGATTCATTTCAATTATTCACGGTATGTTTGAGTTGTGTGCATTTGTTGAGTGTTCTATTGTTTTAGCAATAAAAAATCACTTCAAAACGTGTTTGATCAAGTGAAAATATATATTCTTCTAAATTGTATCATCTTATCCCCCATCCTCATTAGTTTCCATCCTCATACTTTCGTATAATATACATTCATTCTGCCTTTTTAATGTAAATTATCATGCCTAATTTTTAATAGGATTCTATTTTATATATATTATATAATTTAATTATGAAATTTATTTTAAATATGAATTAAATCTAAAAGTTAATTCAATTTATATTCAATATGCATTCAATTACAACATAGTTAATGTATGCAGTTTCTCATTGGGAATTTATGGATCAATGAGATAACATTATATATCATTTGGTATCTTCTTTCTTTAAAGATTTTATGCATATTATATTGTATTTTTTTATGATAATTTTTTCAAATTTTTGTTGAATATGGTAACATTATTATATTTGTTTCATGTTATTTTGATTTTTCAATCTACAATAAGGTTTTATTTTTTTCATTAAACTGATAAGACCTATGTTTCTACAACGATAATAATGTTTTATAGGTATCACTATGAATTTTATAGGCCTTATTGTGTGAAAATATTCCATACCGATGCACATGCCATGTGTTCAATTCTTTAAAAATGAAACTCATGGCAGGTAGAGGTATGTAAATAATGGTACATTACTTGTGACACATGGATTATCACTAAGACATGGAATTTATAGAACTATAAATCATGGCCTATAATAGGGTCCTTATAGGCCTATACATTATGTCACATTACTCATTGTTATGTGTTCAATTCTACACAGACCATATGTTCAAGTACTCTTTTCATGAACACTTGGCCAATACAATTCTATAATATTATTAACATACTTGTACCTCATGTCCTATACAAGATTTGTGTTCAAGTACTCTTGGATTGTTTTGTACTAATTTATATTATTTATTAAATGGATTTTTTGAAACTAGATACAATATCTATAAATTTAATGTACGCTTCACACTGGATTTTATACATTATGAAATGATTCATTAGGAAAATGGTACAAGATAGAGAAATTTTCTAGGATTTACATGAATTTATCTAGGACGGAGGTGAAAATTTAATACCTTATTACTAAGTCTTTAATCAACCTCACTTTATTATTATATTACGAATGTGGTGGTTTTTACCAATCATTTCAATACATTTTATGGAAATAAGTTTTTCCATTTAGAACAGAGAATGTATTTAAAGAAGGCAAATATATATACAAAAAATGTTTATCTCTTTGGATGCACTGAAACTCAATTTGTTCCTTATAGAGGAGAAATAAGAGTAGTGTTTATACCAGTTGTGGTTGGTATTGTGTATCCTTTTCTAACTTTTGATAAGATTGTAATCAAGTCAATCCAAATAGAGACTGAACAAATATTTCTCATGAAGTAGATGAAAATAGGCTTGGTTCCATATATCCCTTTAGAATCTAGGGACAGTAAGGCTGACATAGTAGATAGTAAAATTTTTATTCTGATATGCACTCAAAGGAGGACTGATTTAAATATTTTGAAGTTATAGTGTTAAGAAATATGAGTACTTATTACCTTATTTATACTAGTCATTTAATAAAAAACAATTTGAATAAAGAACTATAGTTCAAATTATGTTTCTAGTAGATCCAAAAATGGTATTATAGATGATATTATAATTTATGTTCTATTCAGAGCTTCATAGTTCTAATTGTCAAGTGAAACCCAATTTTTAGGTTAATATTAGTTGATTATTTTTTTCCCTATTTTAATTTTGAAATATTTTCATTTTTAATTGATTGAGGCCATTTCTTGACCTAGGGGTCCTATGTTAGTAAATAATAAAATTTCTATGATGACTATAGAAAAAAATCAGAACACGTTAAAATTTTGTGTTTTGATTCCTTTAAAATAAGCTATGTAGAAATATTTTTTCATGGTTAAAATGAATTGGGAGAGTAAAAATAAGCTGTGGAAAACACCTTTTAGTTAATTTGTGGAGTGACATGTTATTAAAGAGTGTTTTGTAGTGTATTTGCACCCTATATTTTTAATAATTTATTGGAAAAATATTTAAATTTAAAAATGTTTCTTATTAGGTTAGCACTCCATAAATTAAAGCATTGGAAGTTTAAGTATAAAACTCCTACATTTTTTAGTCTTACAAAGATTTTGATTGAGGTAAATTTTTTCATTACTTAACAAATGTATAATAAAAAGAGAATGTTTTACTTTATTATATTCTCCAATGTTTTATTCATACCTAACACATGGCTATAGGGTTTCGCTTTATGAGGTTTTGTTCTATTCATATTTACATGGCTTGCTCGCATGGATGGGATGCTACTGGATCTCTAACTCACTGGGATGAATGGGTCACTGGTTCTATCTAGCATTGATGGGCTGGTGATGGAGCTATGGATTGGTTAGTGCTGGATATGACTTGATGGCTTGGATTTATCATTGACATAGATGAATTTATATTACGCTAGCATGGTATGAATGGTTTTCTGGTGGTACTCACTGGTCGCTGGTGCAGTGGCTAGTTCAAAGTCATGGATGGGTTGGTGCTGCGCAGACATAGATGGGTTAAGGGGGAGGGGGGGTCTCATCATTGCGTGGATGATGTTTGATGGATCTTATTATATTAAATTTCATTATTAATATAATTTTTTTCTAAGTTTGAACATGTTTTAAAATATTATTGGGTTTAATAATTAAAGAAGATGTATTATATATGATAAATTACTTAATAAATATTATATGAAATTTTAATAGTACTAAAAATTTCTAATTATTTTTCAAATTTAATTTATAAAATATATTATATATTGGTAATATTATTACCTATATAAAAATGTGTCATTTGAACCTATTGAAAAACACTTTAACCAACATATATATTATCTGTTTGTATTATTATAATTGTAACAAAATTATTTTATCTGTCGAAAAAACATTTAGTGATAGAGTTTGTAAAGAACCGTAAAATTCAAGGGGAATTGTTTTTCTTAAATTTTCTTGGGATTTTACAGGAATGGAGTTTCTGACGGAACCTAATTCCGAGGCTCGGTATGCCCAGAATTTTTATCCGAAGTTTAGCTCGGGTACGTTCAGTGAACGAATGAGCGGGATTTTCTAACTTTTGGATGGGTGCTCGGAATCAAAATCTGAGGGCACCGATGAAACCACAGCATTGGTAATCGCTTAAGATCACCTTTTCTAGAGTTGCATTTGCTCGGGAGGAGATATTAAAAAATTTGGAAAGTAAAATAAAATTGAGCTACAATTTTATTTTTCTTTTAAAGTGGTTAAAACTTTGAGTGGAAGTTGGGGTAATTACCCAAGTGAGGTTATGAGGGCGGTGGGGCCCATAGAAACCCCACCCCTACATTTTCCATAACCCCCCTTAACCCTCCATTTTAATGACTTAGGTTTAATTACTTAAGTTATTTCAATTTATGAATTTCAAACTTAAGGTTTGAGTAATAAAATAAGAGGTGTCTTATTTTATTATTGTTGGGCTCTTTGTGTTGAGTTTTTGGGAGTAAAAGGGGAGTCTTAAAGTTCTTTGTTATTCGTCGAAGAACGCGAAGAACGCACTGCCACCGACGAGGAATGCCAACCTTCGACGATGGACGACGGTGAGAGACGCCTTCCTCAGAGATCAATAAATACCAACGATCCTCTTCTTCCACGACGATCAATTCTGTGACGTCCCTTTCAGTGACAAATCTCGTTCGACGACAATGCTTGAGTTATGGGATTTATTGTTTTTGTTTGTGAATATTCGAGCGTTCTTCATAATCTTAGCCGCTTGCTATCGATTAACGGGAGAGGGCCGTACCGCACAAACATGGCCGACCCTTCTCCCTTGATTCTGTTGTTGACCTTGTTGTGGTTTGGAACAGAGATGGCGCGGTGCCGTCGCACCGCGCGGGATAATACTGCAAGGATGCGCGGCGCCGCCGCGCCGCGCCGTTGAAGTCGAACAAAGGTGCGGTGCCGTCGACTATGCTGGAGAACCTCGATGGCACCGCGGCCGGAGCGGGGCCGCGGCGAAGGGGAGAGACACAATCGCGCCACGCCGGACGGACCAAGGCCGCGACCTTAGGCCACGACAGAGCAGGGAGCGGCGGCCGGTTTCTGGCCACTGGCGTCGGAGAAGGAGGGACGGGACTACGCCGGTCCCGTGGCGGCAGCAGCCGGCCGGCTGGAACAGGCCGACCGGTTAGGGGGAGTATTGGAGGTTCGAAACCCTCGGCTGGAAGGGAGGAGCGGCCCCCACGTGGGGTCCGCGTTTAATTGATAGGGGGCAGTGCCCCTCCTTGTCCGCGCAACATGGTTACACCAAGCTGGCCAGAGGACCGCGCCAGCACGCCGGGCTGGGCCGTGCCCAAGAGGGCCGAACCCACACCCGGGTCAGGTCGACCTGGTTCGGGCCGACCCAGGGGGTCTCGGGTCGGGTCAGTCCGGGCCCAAAACCCCCACTTTCAGACCTCTTTCATTCTTTTGCACATAACTTGGGCTAAGAACCTCCGATCGATGCACCGTTTCCTGCGATGTGATCCTAGAATCGAGACGGTCGTTTCGGTATAGTACACTCAAGGTTTCTGAGTACTTTGGGTTTGGCCGGGTTGGTTCGAACACGAAATCAACCGGGCCCTCGGAGCGGAAACACATATAACTTAAGCTCCGGATGTCTGATTGACGTGCCATTGACTTTGTTTGTTTCCTCTTAGTGAGAAAGAACTTGTGGCTTACTCCAGTCGATGTTTATACACAGTTGGAGTACGGTCGGGTTGGTTTTGACTTAAAAACCAACCTGCCCCGTGGGATGAAAAAGGAAATAACTCTCAGACCGGGCGTCTGATTGACGCGCCATATGTCGCGTTGAGTTCCTTTTGACGATATGGAACATTTGGATACATCAACTATGGACTTTGTGACAGTTGATGTATCATCCCCTCGGCTCATGGAGCGGACCCTCCCCGAACGAGCTTGCAGTGTGCGGGAACTGTAGAGCTGGCTGCGACTGCGACGATGATGACGATTGTACAGAAATCCTTCATGGGTTCGACAAAGACGACTACAACACTCAGCGTTCCTCTGTGGATCAGTGCCTACCGATCCTGTGTTGATCAGATCCTGTGTGGGTCAGCTCTCAGTGGTCCTGTGTGGGCCAGCGCATACCAATCCTGTGTGGGTCAGATCCTGTGTGGGTCATTGGGGGGTTATTACCTATCGATCCTTTGTGGGTCATTGCAGGGGTTAGTACCTATCGATCCTTTGTGGGTATGATGACTTTTATTAATCAATGGCTACATCTGATCATCTCTATCGTCTTACGAAGAAGTATACCTGTGTGAGATGAGTCTTGACTTTCAATATTATCTTCGATAAGATTGACTTGATATCCCGTGTGGATTACGTTATGCTTTCCTGTGTGGATTGGGTTGTGAATTCCTATGTGGAACGAGTTATGTTTTCCTATGTGGACTGGGTTGTACTTGGGCTCGGATGTTGGAGCTGAACTGGAATTGATAACTTAGGTATATGTATAGGCATATACCTAAGAAGTGTCGGATGTTACTTCGTGATTGTATCTTTCCTTTGTGGATTATCCTTTGTGGATTCTGGGAGACCTTAGGGGGTCTCGGGGTCCCTAATGAGTAGCTTATACTCACCCCTTCATGGGTTATTCCCGCACTACGTTGTGTTGTTTACAGACAACGGACAACACTGATCGTGGTATAGGCTAGTGGAGCAGTCGGTACCAGAGGTGGACCACTGGGCGGGACGTACACGGAGCAGACGGCTGGACCCGAGGAGCTGAGGTGGCTATCTGTACCCACCCTTCAGGTGGGACTACCGGTGGATGGATCGACGTTGCTGATTTACTTTCAGTTGCTGTAATTTCTTTCCAGTTGTACTTTACTTTTAGTTTGGGTTTGTATTATGGCCCACTTACTTTTTGCACTTACTTTTGTACCCAGTTTTACTTAGTGTTTACTTCTACTTTCTTACTATGTGGTGTTTGTTACTTTACAAAGACAATGTATTCCATTATTTTATCGGGAATTATGCCTTGGTGCTAGTCGCTAGCCCCTAGCCTATTGAAGGCGGGCTTGGGTTAGTCACGACACGAGCCCCGAGGTCGGGTCATGACAAATTGGTATCAAAGGTGTTCGGTTCTACTGCAGAACTCAGGTCTCTGATCTTTTTCATTGTGAAGAAATAGTGTTAAGATTATTGAGTGTGTTTATCAGTCTAGGGAGTCCAGTGTTGGTGTGGCGGCCGACGTATCCGTACACCAGGACCCTGACTTCCAATTTCCGACTTATTACACGAAGACATTGATTGCATGTGTGTTTCAAGTTTTATTTGTGACTACTTTGTGTCAGCTCACCAGGTATACTATATTAACTATGGCACACCTATTTCTTTTTAGGATGGCCCCATGACGGCAGCCAGCTAGGGTTTCGAGTTTCGTGCGTGACTACACCCCACCGAGCGATGATGGCTCGATGTAGGGCCCTATTACCACGGAGGCACCGGCGGTACCACTACTACCGAGCTACCGATGCCACCAGCCCTAGCTGTTGAGAGTGCACGTCGTCTTAGTGCACTGTACGAGTTCCAGTGTCAGAGACCGCCTAGGTTCTATGAGGAGATGGTCCCTCAGGCAGCCGGAGATTGGCTGGAGGCAGTTGTGCGAGTTTTCAGGTCAGTGGGGACACCAGCAGACCTCATGGTGATCCTCGCAGCGAGCCTCCTACACGTGGCAGCAGACAGATGGTGGAGCTTGATGCTCCAGGTGCACGACGAGGCATCACTCCTCTGGATGGACTTTGAGAGACTCTTCTGCTCAGAGTTCTTCCTAGCCACCCTCCGTGCGGTGCGCATCTAGGAGATACTACAGCTGTGGCAAGACATCTTGACAGTCCCCCAGTACTCAGCACGATTTACCGATCTCTCGCGCTATTCGACAGACATGGTACATGACCCATTCTTCCGGGCCCCCCACCTTCGAGCAGGGACTGAGGCATGAGATCAGGGCATCTATGATCCCCCTTAGCATTCTGAAACAGGCAGGAGTACTGGAGCGAGCTCTTCTCATAGAGACTTTTCTTGCCGAGCCTACGCCAGCAGAGAGACCTACTGCAGGGCGGCACATAGTAGAGTCATCTGCAGCTGGCAGTCGACGGATGTCACAGGGGTCCAGGCGGACCAGACCATCAGAAAGATGACCTCAGTACACTGGCTCAGAGGTGCGGGGAACTTAGCATAGAGCCAGTCTTTCGAGAGCCAAACAATGCTATGAATGCGGCGGACAGGGCCACATGGCTCGTGATTGCCCGACCTTCCGTGTGGAGGAGCAGCAGACGGTTGAGGGACCACCCAGGCAGAGGCAGAGGGTCGACTGTGACGGTCCGTAGGGAGAAGGCGGATGAGGAAGAGGCACTGGCTGAGTAGTCGGTGGCGGGTGACGCTTTGAGGCTCTACCACCACCACCACCACAAGGAGGTCCACCCCGACCACAGGGAGCTGGGGGGTAGAGACAGGCACAACTTCAGGCAGCAGAGGCCTACGATCACGACGCGCATGAGATGATTTGAGGTACCATCTGTGTCTATTCTACCCTTGATGTAGTTCTTATAGACGTAGGATCAAGTCATTCTTTCATTGTCGCTGCCCTTGTTTGGAGCTCAGAGATTCCGACGGATCCGTTGGCTCGATCCTTACGGCTAGAGACTCCTACGGGAGCAGACTCGACGATTATGCATTGGTGTCGGTAGTGTGAGCTTACTCTAAAAGGTGAGATATTCGGCTGGGATCTTCTTGTAGCGGCGTCGAGGCCTTACTACATCATCTTGGGCATGGATTGGTTATTTACAGTCCATGCTCAGATCGAATGCATTAGGCACAAGGTGCGATGTGTTCGCACCGATGGGAGAATGTTCACCTTCACCGGTGAGAAGGGAAACTTTGCAGCATAGGATCGACTCACGCAGAGGAGAGGACAGACCATCACTCATCAGTTGGCTAGCCTCATCCTAGGAGAAGTTGACGTGCGAAGTTCAAGCTTACCTGTAGTGGTGGATCAGTATGCAAACGTTTTTCCCGACGAAGTTCCAGGACTACCTCCTCGTAGAGAGGTAGAATTTAATATTGACCTGTACCCTGGGACAACCCCGATATCGACCCTAGCATATCATATGTCTCCCGCCGAGCTTTGAGAGCTACGGGTATGGTTGGAGGACCTATAGGGCAAGGTATTCATCCAACCCAGTGTTTCACCCTGGGCTTCCCCAATATTGTTCGCCAAGAAGGTGGACGGGAGCTTGTCACTGTGTGTCGACTATCGTTGCCTAAACCAGGTGACCGTGAGGAACAAGTATCCACTACCGAGGATTGAAGATCTCTTCGACCAGCTCAAGGGAGCACGGTGGTTCTCGAAGATAGACCTCAGATCAGTCTGTCATCAGCTCAGAGTTTGAGATGAGGACGTGCAGAAGACGACCATCACATGTCATTATGGCCACTATGATTTCTTGGTTAGGACTTTCAGCGTAACCAACGCTCCAACATTGTTCATGGGTCTCATGAACAGGATATTTCAGCTATACCTCGATCGATTTTCATGGTCTTCATCGACGACATTTTGATATACTCGACCACTGAGGAGGAGCACGCCTACCACTTGCAGGTTGTACTAGACACACTCCGAGAGCACCAGATTTATGGAAAGCTCTCAAAGAGTCAGTTCTAGATATGTGGGGTCCACTTCATGGGACACGTCATCTCTGAGGCAGGAGTTGTGGTGGATCCCGCAAAGATTGAGGTAGTGCTATCTTGGGAGCCACCCTGGAGCGTGACGGAGGTGAAAAGTTTCTTGGGGCTAGCTGGGTACTACCGGACATTCCTACCAGAGTTTTCCAGAGTTGCGGCACCACTCTCAGCTTTGAAAAAGAAGGGGAAACCCTTTTTGTGGTCAGAAATATGTCATCAGAGCTTCCAGGAGCTGAGACAGAGATTGAACAGCGCGCCTATCTTGAGGCTACTAGAGGAGGTAGTAGGGTTTGTAGTCTACTGCGATGCATCATGGACCAAACTCGGATGTTTCCTAATGCAGGAACGGTCCATGATCACCTAAATATCATGTCAGTTGAGGCAGAATGAGCATAACTATGCTATCCATGACCTGGAGTTAGCAGAAGTGGTCTTCGGTCTGAAGATATTGTGACACTATCTGATGGGAGAGCACTTTACATTCTACTCTGACCACCATATTCTCCGATACATATTCTCGCAGAAGGACCTGAACCTGAGACTGCAGCGATGGCTCATGTTCCTCCAGGACTATGACTTTGAGATAGTCTATACTCTTGGAAAGGGGAACGTATTAGCTGATGCTCTCAGAAGGAGGATGGGCATTCAGCTACTTGGGGAGGCGACAGAGCAGCTACCCGCTTTGCAGATATCCTTTGTGGATAGTGATGGGGCAACCTTTCTACAGTCACTCACAGTCACATCTCCACTTCTATAGTAGGTCAGAGAGGCACATCGTGGGGACGATGACTGTGAGACGTGGCGTGAACAGATATCCTCAGAATAGGCACCTGATGGATTCTCTATGGGAGGATAGAACGTCATCCTTTTCAAAGGATGTACCATGGTATCAACTACTTTACAGGAGGAGGTGCTGAGGGAGTTTCACACTTCCCATTTAGCGGTACATCCAGGAGTGGTGAAGATGTACCAGGAACTCAGACGACAGCACTGGTGTCCAGGTATGAAGAAGGCCGTGGAAGAGTTCGTTTCTCGATGCCTCACCTGTCAGCAGGTGAAGGCAGAGCACCAGGTACCAGAAGGCTTGGTACAGCCCTTGGAGGTCCTGGAGTGGAAGTGGGACGACATATCTATGGACTTTGTGATTGGAATTCCACGCACTTCCAGAGGCCACTAATCCATTTTGGTGATAGTCGACCGACTCACCAAGTCGGCCCACTTCTTACCCATCAGGGAGAAGGGCTTAGAAGAGAGGTTGGGGTGTCTCTACATTTAGGAGATTGTGTGGATTCATGGTTTTCCATCATCTATCGTCTCCGATCGAGATGCTCGCTTTACTTCCCGGATTTGGAAGGGGTTGTAGGAGGCATTTGGGACGCAGCTACGTCTGAGCACCGCCTTTCACCCTCAGACGGATGGTCAGACGGAGAGGACCATTCATATCCTTGAGGACATGCTCCGTGCATGTGTCCTTGACTTTGGTCGCAGCTGGGAGGATCACCTACCCTTGGTGGAGTTTGTATACAACACCAGCTACCACTCCACCATCGGGATGACACCATACGAGGCATTGTACGACCGAACTTGCAGATCACCGCTGTGCTGGACAGACCCTGGGGAGTCAGCACTTGTGGGACCAGAGATGGTCCAGGCCACGACAGAGAAGGTTTAGGTCATCCAGGAGCAGATGAGGACATCTCAGAGCCGGCAGAAGACTTATGCTGACAGGAGGTGGAGGCCACTAGAGTTAGAGGATGACAACCACGTCTTCTTGCGGGTCTCACCTCGACGTGGATTATAGAGATCTGGACGAGGCGCCAAGTTATCTCTGTGCTTCATCGGACCATTCCAGGTCCTCAATAGGATAGGTGAGGTGGATTATCGCTTGGCTCTACCACCTCAGTGGCATCGGGTGCACGACGTCTTCCACGTATCTCTGCTGAGGAGATACGTGCATGACCCGACGCATATCATCGACCATGGGGAGCTAGACCTTGACGATGGGGAAACTTTTGTGGAGGTCCCAGTGGAGATTGAGGATTGACAAGAGTGGTTCCTACATGGATTGTCGATTCCTCTAGTGTGCATAAAATGGAAACATGGGAACCTCCAGGAGAGCACTTGGGAGCGGGAGGCTCAGATGCGTGCTCAGTACCCACATTTGTTTCCCTAGTTTATGATGTATCTTTACGGGGACGTAAAGCCCTGCGGTGGGAGTAATGTAAAGACCCGTAAAATTCAAGAGAATTTTTTTTTTCATAATTTTTCTTGGGATTTTAAAAGAACGCGGTTTCTGATGACACCTAATCTTTAGGCCCGATGTGCCCAGAATATTTATCCGAAGTTTTGCTCGGGTACGTTCAGTGAACGAACGAGCAAGATTTTCTAACTTTTGGACAGGTGCTTGGAATCGAAATCTGAGGGCACCGATGAAACCGCAACACCTGTAATCGCTTAAAATCACCTTTTCCGGAGTTGCGTTTGCTCGGGAGGAGATATTAAAAAATTTGGGAAGTAAAATAAAATTGAGCTAAAATTTTATTTTTCTTTTAAAGTGGTTAAACCTTTGAGTGGAAGTTGGGGTAATTACCCAAGTGAGGTTATGAGGGCGGTGGGTCCCACACGAACCCCACCCCTTCATTTTCCCTAACCCCCCTTAACACTCAATTTTAATGACTTAGGTTTAATTACTTACGTTATTTCAATTTTTGAATTTCAAACTCAAGGCTTGAGTAATAAAATAAGAGGTGTCTTATTTTATTATTGTTGGGCTTGTTGTGTTGAGTTTTTGGAAGAAAAAGGGGAGACTTAAAGTTCTTCATTATTCGTCAAAGAATGCGAAGAACTCACCGCCGCCGATGAGGAATGCCGACCTTTGACGATGAACGACGGCGAGAGACGCCTTCCTCAGAGATCAAAAAATGCCAAGGATCCTCTTCTTCCATGACGATCAATTCAGTGACGTCACTTTCCGCGACAAACCTCGTTCGACGACAATGCTTGAGGTAGGGGATTTATTGTTTTTGTTCGTGAATATTCGATATTTCTTCGTAATCTTAGCCGCTTGATATCGATTAACGGGAGGGGGCCAGAGCGCACAAACATGGCCGAACCTCCTCCCTTAATTCTATTGTTGACCTTGTTGTGGTTTGGAATAGAGATGGCTCGGTGCCGTCGCACCGCGTGAGATCATGCGGCAAGGATGTGCGGCGCCGTCGTGCCGCGCCGTTGAATTCGAACAAAGGCGCGGTGCAGTCGACCGCGCCGGAGAACCCCGAAGGCACCGTGGCGCCGTCGCGCCATGCCGGATGGACTAAGGCCGCGGCCTTAGGCCGCAACGGAGCATGGAGCGACAGCCGGTTTCCGGCCGCTGGCGTTGGAGCATGGGGGACGGGACCGCGCCGGTCTTGTGGCGGCAGCAGCCGGCCGGCCGGAGCGGGCCAGCCGGTCAGGGGGAAGATCGGGGGTTCAAAACCCCCAGCTGAAAGGGAGGAGTGGCCCCCATGTGGGGGCCGCGTTTAATTGACAGGGGGCAGCGCGCCCCCCCTTGTCCGCCCAGCTCGGTTACACCGAGCTGGCCAGTGGACTGCGCCAGCGCGCCGGGCCAGGCCGCACCCAGGTCGGGCCGGGCCGTGCCCAATCGGGCCAGAACCAGACTCGGGTTGGGTTGACCCAGTTCGGGCCGACCCAGGGGGTCTCGGTCTGGGTCGATCTGGGCCCCAAACCCCCACTTTCGGGCCTCTTTCGGTCTTTTGCCCTTAACTTGGGCTACGAAGCTCCGATTGAAGCACCGTCAGCTGCGATGCGATCCTTGAATCGAGACGGTCATTTTGGTTTATTACACTCTAGGTTTCGGAGTACTTTGGGTTCTGCCGGGTTGCTTTGAACAAGAAACCAACCGGGCCCTCGGAGCGGAAACACTTATATCTTAAGCTACGAACGTCCGATTGATGTGCCGTTGACTTTGTTGGTTTCCTCTTAGTGAGAAAGACCATTTGGATTACCACGTTTGAGGTTTGGATGCATTTGGAGTATGGTCAGGTTGGGTTTGACTTAAAAACCAACCGGGCTCCTGGGACGAAAAAGCCAATAACTCTCAGACCGGGCGTCTGATTGACGCGCCGTCTGTCGCGTTGAGTTCCTTTTGAATATACAGAACATTTTGGATACATAAAATCTGGACTTTGTGATAGTTGATGTATCAACCCCTCAGCTCGTGGAGCAGACCCTCCCCGAACGAGCTTGCTATGTGCGGGAACCCTAGAGCTGGTTCCGACTGCGACGGTGATGACGACTGTACAGAAATCCTCTATGGGTTCGACAACGACGACTACAGCACTCAGCGATCCTCTATGGATCAGTTCCTACCGATCTTGTGTGGATCAGATCCTGTGTGGGTCAACGCTCAGCGGTCCTGTGTGGGCCAGCGCATACCGATCCTGTGTGGGTCAGATCCTGTGTGGGTCATTGCGGGGGTTAGTACCTATCGATCCTTTGTGGGTCATTGCGGGGGTTAGTACCTATCGATCCTTTGTGGGTCCGACGGCTTTGATGAATCAGTGACTACATCTGATCATCTCTATCATCTTACGAAGAATTATACCTGTGTAAGATGAGTCTTGACTTTCAATCTTATCTTCGATAAGATTGACTTGATATCCTGTGTGGATTACGTTATGCTTTCCTGTGTAGATTGGGTTGTGAATTCCTATGTGGAATGGGTTATGTTTTCCTATGTGAATGGGTTGTACTTGGGATCGGATGTTGGAGCTGAATTGGAATTGATAACTTAGGTATATTTTTGGGCATATACCTAAGCAGTGTCGGATGTTACTTCGTGATTGTATCTTTCCTTTGTGGATTATCCTTTGTGGATTCTGGGAGAGCTTCAGGGGTATCTGGGTCCCTACTGAGTAGCTTATACTCACCCCTGCATAGGTTATGCCCACACTACATTGTGTTGGATGCAGACGACGGACAATGCTGATCATGGTAGAGGCTAGTGGAGCAGTCAGTACTGGAGGTGGACCACTGGGCGGGACATACACGGAGCGAACAACTGGACTCGAGGAGCTTAGGTGGATATCTGTACCCACCCTTCAGGTGGGACTACCCGTGGAAGACTCGACATTGTTGCTTTACTTTCAGTTGCTGTACTTTCTTTCCAGTTGTACTTTACTTTCAGTTTGGGTTTGTATTTTGGCCCACTTACATTCCACACTTAGTTTTGTATCTAGTTTTACTTAGTGTTTACTTCTGCTTTCTAACTCTGTGGTGTTTATTACTTTACAGAGGCAATTCCTTCCCTTCTTTTATCGGGAATTATGCCTTGGTGCTAGTCACCAGCCCATGGCCTATGGAAGGCGGGCTTGGGGTAGTCACGACACGAGCCCCGAGGTCGGGCCGTGATAGAGTTTTTACTAACAGTTTAGTGACAGAGACATATATGTTGTTAAAATGTTTTACCAATAGAAAATAATTTTTTACCAGTAGATATTCCCTTATTGGAAAAAGGGAAATATTTTGTAGTGCATTTTATTCAAATCACCCCCTAAGAATATCACGTTCGCACATATTTCCCTTAGGGAATTTGTTGGCAAAATAAGGAGTTATCTATATCAACCCTAATAGTATAAATATGTATATTTTTTCAATGACTATATTTATTCCTTATTTTTTAATTTATAAATTATGAAGTAATGAGTTCGATAAAAATTAAATTTTAATATGACAAAAATCAAATTGTATTTTTAGGCATTGTGGGATTTCATTTAAGACATTCATAAATTCATGAATTTTTGAAATAAATTATATTTTAATAAAATATTATTATTAAATAGTATATTTTAAATATAAATGATAATATAATTTTACAAAAGTGAAAATATGATTTTTTTACGAGTCATAAAACTGTTATTGTAAAAAAACCATTATTTTTTCTAATATACAACGATTTTAATTTAAATGCATAATTTATATTATTTAGAGAATTATTTTTTAAAATAAATATTATTTTTTATAATAAGTTCATTGGAATTATCCAACGGTGAATTTTTCATTATTTTTTGAGATAATCGAATTTTTGGGTAAACATTAAATACGGTATACATATAATGTATGTATTATGAATTTATAATGAACAAAAGTTGTTCAATATATTCCATAAAAAGTATCTATAAATAAATATATATTTCCCCTTTAATATAATGTGTTTTTGAGTTTATTTTATAAATTTTATATTCCCTTTATGAACCCTCCAAAAACTATATAATATTTTATGGTTTTAAAATCAATTCTTTGTACACATGACACACTTTCACATCACCAAGGGTATTATTTTTATTTATCTAGTTTATGTGTTTATAAAATATTGAAAACCACTACTCTTTGGTAGAGAAAGTATATAAAAACCATGGTATGGTTTTTTTGATTACTTTATTGTATAGAGTCCAAAACATAAAATTGAAAAAAATAAAGCACTTACCTCTCTTTTCCTATATAAATTCACCCAAGCTCCCTTTACTATCCACTCAAAACATTTGTATCATGACTATACTCTAAAAGTTACTCTCTATATCACTCTATATTTTCCCTAAATCTCTCAATAAGATTTTCTATAGCATTGGAAACACCCTCTCAAGTTAATGGATCACCTCTTTCTCCTCTTTATTCAACCACCTTCTTTTTTGAATTCATTTTGAATTCAAAATCCTATTGATGGGATATGGTTTTCCACATACTTGTTAAATAAATTATTATTTTCCTATTATTATAGACCCATTTAACTCTAATTAATCCCTCCTATGAATCTTTGAGTTCCCCTGTTATGTTTCCTTAATGATCTTGTGATTTTTCATGCCATACTTTTATTTTGTAAATACTCATACCTATATCCAATCAAGGGTATTCACCTAGATGTACCAACCATTTATTTATTTGATATATATATTTATGTATCCCACACTCATTATTCATGTGATTAAATGTGATGAAATATGATCCTATGATGATTGATCTATGTAGAAAACTTATTCATGTACATGATATGAAAGTGATGAGTATACCCAAAATTATATAGTTCTCCAATGCATTGGGTAATGTTTTAGTCTTATGATATTTAACGTACCTAATTAAGGAGTAAACCAAATCCATTATTATAGTTTTCTCTCCATTTTATGATGTCTTGGTGGTTATCCTTGACCTATGTTTAAGATTTCATTTTTAATGTTGTTGCCACATTCCTATGTTGCCTTTATGTTACCATAATATATCATGATTTTATGTTCATGTTTATGATTATCACCCATTTTATATACCATTTAAATTTATATTTATTAGAAAGTAAAAATTTCATCACGTTATTCTTTATTTCTTCACTTACTGACCTTTATACCTCACTAATTTCTTATGTATTTACCATGGTTATCCTATAATGTTAAAAAAATCTATAGAGTTTTAGAAGCATGTTAAGGATATTTTCAATAATATTGTTGTATACATTTATCTTGTTGTTTCTCTACTTACCTAATATTTCAAATAAACTAGGATTCTTGATCTTCTAAGTTGTACCAAGTGTTGTTTTTTGTAATAAATAATTAAAAAAAGTGTAATTATGATATGGGTTTTCAAACTCTTCTCCATCATCCTTTTGTAGTAGTGATGATGATGGGTTGTTTTTGGAGACTACCCAATGATTATGGGTTGGTGTTGGAGATTATTTAGTAATGATGGATTGATGTTGGAGATTACCTAGTGATTATTTGTTAGTGTTGGAGATAACCCAATGTATTGGATTTGATATGTGGTGGGAGTCATGCATGGTAAGAGGAGGGAATAAGGTTCTTATCCATTATGTTCATGATACCCAACTACCCTAGTTATGTGGATGAGGTTGTGGTATGGACTGATGCCAAAATTAGATTATGGACCCAGTAGGAGGGTGATGTAGGTAGGGATGCATGCTGACCCACATTAGGGATGGATGAATATGAGATATTATATACATGGAAGGGTTGAGATAACAAGATGATTGATGTAGGGGAATGATAACGGTAAATTTGGGTGGAAGTGTTTATAGGGTGACTTTTCTTTTATTCCTTCAATGATATGTTATTATACTTGGATGTGTTGTTGGCCAAGTGATCCATTGTGCATATTGGTTATGTTTTTTATTCATTGGTATATTAATATACTCTTTCTAAATGTCCATGAGAGACCTTAGGCATGATCATGCTGAGTATAAATGTTATTCTCACCCTAAGTATATATAAATTGTTTTTCAGGTTTTTAGAAGTACAATAGGGACCAATATGGACATTATTGGCAAAGAAATTTGTGTGGTTGTTGAGTCACTGCTATATGGATTGCCTTTTTGGTTATTTATTTAGAGGCATTTATTTCATTTTTTTATTTTAAATGCAATGTGGGATGGTTTGGATTCATTTATTTTATAATTTATTGATAGAGTTTTTTGGTGATTGATATCATATATCATATATCATGATACCATGATTATTATTAAAGGTAATTTGACACCCCCAATTTGAGTTACTATTCCCTTTTATTATGTATTTTAAATTTATATAATACTTGGGTTGAGTTTTAGGTGTTTCTGGATAGTTTGGAATGTTTTGTAATCATTTATAATGGTGGAAAGTTTGAACATGGTTATAGGAAACCATGAACCCTTTATAGGAAACTATGTAAGCGTATTTGGGATTTATTGGAGAGGGTGTAGGGTTGGCACATGATTTGGACAAACTGTGTGAATAGTCATACAAATTGGGGTTTTGGGATACTAGAAACACTTGGTTGATAAATAGTTTGGAAAAAATATTTGGAACAACCTTGTGGCCCCTATTTTTTGTCCAAAACACTGACATAGTTGGCACACATTTTATTAATCCATGTGTCTGAACTATGTTACATACATTAAATGATCTATAAATTATATTTTAACTCACTTTAACCCCAGAAAAAAATAATTTATATATCGTTTCTCCTAGGATCCTGAACTATTATCCTTTCATATGCATTCTTAGGGGTTCTCATTTATATGGAAGACTTTTTTGATGGATCTATGTTTTATAGATCTCTCAAATCAATGGAAAGTCTACATTTTCTCCCTTTCTCTTTAGATCACATCATCCCCTCTCATATAGAACATTAAATCTAATCCTTTTTAGGTATATCTATGATATATGTTGTGTTTTTATGAGATCTTGATTGTTTCTAGTAAAGGAAAAAGGTTTTAGTGCCATTCTCAATTGTTCTTGTTGGTTTTGGGTGTAGAAAGAACACTCATTGGAGGAAATTATATTAAAATTACACTTATTATTTAGTGTATTGAAACCCATATCATGGATCTTTAATGTTATATTTATGAATAATTTTTTTATATCTGAAGAAAACAAATACTTTTTCTTAGGATCCTTTTTTCAATGACGTTGTTGATCTTCTAAAAGACCCTTTTTATATTGACTTATTTGTGATATGGGGAAACATGGGTATAATTACTCTATCACTGATCCACATGCACTAATTTGATCTCATAGTGACACCAATCAACTTGTGGGTTCTAGAATGGTGAATCAATTGTCTTGTGTTTTTCATATTGATTGATCATCCTTCAATATTGAAGGAATCTCTATTTCATTTCTCATTCTAAATAGGAAGAGATAAAGAGGAATTTGAGAGAGATAGATAGTGACAGAGTTTTTTTGTCTAAAATAATTACCTATTTTGAACATTTTGATTAACCTTAGAAACAATATATAATCATCTATTTATTGAGTTAGGTTTTATGTTAAAATATTATTTAATTACATACCCACCCTTCAATAACATAATGACCATTATAAAACCTGATGGCCTAAAATAATTATAATAATAATATAATTTTACACTATGTGCTAACATGAGTGGTGAATATTATTTACTATATTATGAATAAATATTCATCACCAAACATGGTCCGGGTCCATTCAAACTACTTAACATTTTTTGAATAATTAAATAATATAACATCCCGACCCCAGAAGCCCAGAGCCGGTTCATTACTTCATTACATTGGAATGATTACATGGAAATAAAATCATGAAGGACAAAAATATTATTAGTTTTTAATAACTATATTATATACAAAATAACCATATTAAATTTGGAAACAAAAAATAAAATATGACACATAATAAAATTTAATAAACTGCATCCTTGAAAGATTATTCAATGATTTCTTCATCATAACCTGGGGAAATGAGAAAAAAATAAGGGTGATCTCAAATTATAAGAAAGTTTAAGTACATAATAATAACTAACGAATAAATGAGAATAATAAAAATGGAAAGGTAAATAACTGATAAAACATTCCATTCAAATAGCTGGATATGAAAAAATCTACATGGATAGGTAAGTAACTAAAACATGTTCCATTTAATTAATAAACTGATAATGAAATACATCTATAGATAATGTAAAAAAATCTAATAGATAAATATTAACTAAATATGAATGATGGAAATTATTAATTATTGGATTCCATATTTCCCAGGGACATGGTACCTTTATCGTCAAGACAACTCAAAAGGCGGTTTATAACATATCAGGTAAAACCCATCTGATTTGGCCAACTGATTCATCTCACCAGACTACCAGTGCATCAAGGGGATATATATAACCTATCCCCACCCATGTAATACCTATTAAAATAATTCCTATTATGTTGAATAATTTATTTATTTCATGAATTATGTTCCTTATAAAATATCTGTATTGAGTAAAAGATACAGATTTACCAATATTTTCCCAGTTAATCAATTAATTATCAAGTTAAAAATTAATGTAAAAATGGTATAAAGTTTTGGAAATAATTATACCCATCACATAAGAGTATGTATATATAAAATAAATTTTATTTTAAATGGAAAATATTCATAAATAAGTGATTGTTTTAAGAGAATGTTACCACTCACAAAAGAAAGTGAGATTGTAAAGATAACTTTTACAACTTGGTAATTTTTAGTTAAAACCCGTTTGAATGAGATAATTATTAGTAAAAATTTAAATACCATGAATGTAAAATTATTCATGTTATAATAAATCAAAATGGTAAATAGTTACACCCCTAAAAATATGTATGTGAAGAATGTGACATTTATCTCACATATGTGAAAAGTGAGATGAAAATCCATTAACTTGTGTTTTCTTTTGTGTGAACATCCTTTAACCTCCTGTATAATAGTTTTTTGAATTTTAATAACTTATTATAGAAACATATTTATATTTATTATATCTTATATAATCTTATTATAATATCTTATTACCCTTTTGTTAGTAATCTTTCATTATTTCCACTATTTCAGGTGTCAATTGCCTAGTTTCCCGAGTAAGTTTTTACATGTTATTTGTAGTTCCCATTACTTGGATCTTGATGTGATAATATAAATAATTTAAAATATAATTTAAATAATATATATATTCATTATGTATTTATTTACATTAATCCATAATTTTTAGAGATATTAAATGAAATGCATTGTTCATGGAGATGGTTGACTGTACATATGCATGAATGCTACTTTCATTTCATTGTCATATTTAGAGGAAGGAAAAGTAAATGATATATATATATGTATTATAATTATATTATTATAATTATGTTCCATTTTTCTCATATTTAAATTTGTAACATATTTAATACATCCACTGTATAGTATGAATGAATCACATCACTTCAAATAGGTGATAGTCCACACTTCCACAAACGAAGTTATCATATTACCAAAAAATGGAAATCATTAATCTATGTGTTATATAATAATTATAGAAGTATTAATTAACCATAAATGTTACATATAACATATATAAGTTGGGTTTACATGTTAATTCCCAGCCATGGGAGGTGGTAAAGCAAAAATGAACAACATCGTTTTGCGAGGCAGTAGTTTTCCGTATAAACAGAAATCTCCTAACCCATTTGATGAAAGTGTGTGTAGGTGTACGTATAAAACTTAACATAAAAACATATAAGTATATTTAAGATAATTATTTCATTATATAATCATTATATTTATGATATTAATTGAAATAAATAGAATGGTAAGGAAAAAACGTAAATATGCATGTTAGTGAAAGTTACCTCTTCTTCAGGTAACTCATTTTGGTTTGCACCAAATTAATTCATGGATGGATATATTCAAAAATATAGGGATCTAGTGTGAGGTTAGGTATTTTTAGAGATTTATTTGGTAGTTTTTATGAGATAATTGTCTTGAGAGGTGTTAATAAATGGAATGGATGAGTGCCTTTTTCTAGAGGAGGAGGAGTGACATTCTTGTAAAATTTTGAAATGGGAACTCCACAAAAGTTTTTACTTTATAATGTGCATAAAATAATAGTAAAAATAATATAGAATGGAGTATATGGTCTAACTATGTCTATAAAATTTATACTGGAAAATTTTCTAGGTTATTTTGGCCCTTATGTTTAAGGTTTAGTCTCTTGTTAAACTGATTTTTCTCTTAATCGAAGTAATTAATTTTATTAACATTACCTAATATTTTTGGTAAAAAACTAATTTGAAATTATTAGAAATTATAAATTATGATAATAAAAAATCTAGAATTAATTTTTCCCAATTAAAATCACATAAGTGTCAGAAATTATTTTAAATTTAATTCTATAGATGAGATGTTAAAGAGGGTTTTTAATGTAAAAATGTTCAAATGTTTGCTATTTTTTATATTTAATTTCAAAATGAAAATTATTTCATTTAAATAAATTGGATTAATTTATGTATAATTGATATAATTTTAAATTAATACCAATTTAAAATATAATTTATCCTTATAAATTTATTAGATGAAGAAGTAATTTTCAATTAAAATTCAGTATTTTTTATTATTCATCAAAAAATAATTTTTCTCAGAAAAATAATAAAAAATCACTATAACATAATTTTGAAATTATGATATCAATTTTTTTTTTCAAATATAAAATTTATGATGGTTCCAAAATGTATATTTAAAATAGGCTCTCCTTTAAACGGTGGTAAAACTACTTTTATAAAAATATAGGATTTTATGTGTAAAATTGGATTTGTTCTTATCATATGGATATAAATTATATTGAATGAATGTAAAAATATTTTATAGTATATATTACATATAAATGTACTATATAAATTATCCAAGAGTGTAAGAATTTAATTAACTGTGAAAAACATGATTAAACAGTGTTTTATTTAAACTGAGTGTTGCGTCTATTGCAAACTAACTCAATATTGCATGTTTTGAATGATATAAACAAAATTAAATTTATTTTAAAAGGAAAATATGGTAAATTATTGGGGTTATACATTCTTCCCACCTAAAAAATTTTTCTCTTGAAATTTTATGGGTATTACCTTCTAAATATATGTGGGAATTTCTCTTTCATAGAATCCAATGGATCTCATGTTGCATCTTCCTTTTTGTAATTTTTCTAGAGTATCTTTATGAGACGAGTTTTGTGATTCCTAAAATTTTTTTCTATGGTATCCAAAATATGTATGGGTTCTTCAATGTATGAAAGGTTATGTTCCAACTCTATTTCATCAGGGGTGAGCACATGTGTTGGGTTGGGTATGTACATCCTTAGAATAGATATGTGGAACACATCATGTTCCCTTGATAGAAATGGGGGTGTTTACAAATGATAAGAAACAATTAAAAGTCATTAAAGAATTTCAAAGGGTTTGATTTACATTGGACTCAGTTTCCCTATCTTACCAAACTAGATAACACCCTTACATAGAGATACTTTCAAGAAAACAGGATATCCCACTTAGAGCTCTAAATCTTTTGTATTATTTTTGGTATAACTATTTTTACTACTTTGAGATGATTTAATGTAGTCTAGAATAACCATTACCTTTTTATTGGTCTCTATAACATATTATGCTTCTATGAGTATCCTTTCAGAAACTTCATCCAAAAAATTTGGAGTACAACATCTCTTTCCGTATAATACTTTATACAATTCCATTTGAATACTTTAATGGAAACTATTATTATAGGAAAACTCTACCAATGGTATGTATTGATCCCACAAACCTTTAAATTCAATGATAACAACCTTAACATGTCTTTCATTATTTTAACTATTCTTTCAGACAATCCATAGGATGGTAGACAGTGCTCAAATGAAGCTTAGTATCAAGGTCCTTCTTAATTATCTTCCAGAATTTCGAGGTAAAGTAGGGATATTGATCAGAAAAAATTAATATCAGTTCACCATGAAGTCTTACAAATTCATTAATATAGAGCCTTATGAGGCGATCGATATGCATGTCTTCTTTTATATCAAAAAAAAAAGTGTAGATTTGGTTAGGTGATCAATGATTATCCATATTGCATCATTCTTCCTAAAATCATTGGTAGTCTCCTGATAAAGTCCACAGTAATTTCATCACATTTACAATTAGGAATAAGAAGATGTTATAGGGCTCCTTCAGGATACTTCCCCCCAAATTACACTTGTTGACAAACCAAAAATCTGGACACAAAATAATCATTTTATCACTTCATTCTATTCCACGAAAAAAATTTCTTCAGGTACCTATCCATATTTGTGCTTCCATGGCGTGTAGATAAATTTTAGCAATTAGAATCATACAAAAATTCTATTTTAGATCAGGTATAGATAGAACACATAGCATAGTTAAAAATTTCAGAACACCATATTCACAAAAAAAAATTCATCAAATTTTCCTTCATTCACACCTTTAATTTTATTCCAAAATTTCTCATCATCAAATTGAGAATTATTTATCTTATATAATAATTATGTCTTTTCAATCATTTAAAAAATGATAAATTTATCTCTTTCATTATAAATTTAAATATCTATCTTTACTATATCCATGAACATCTAATCCTTCTCTATCCTCAATTGGGTTAGAACTCCATGATCCTTCCTACACAACACATCCACTACCATATTTTATTTCCCTAGGTGATAGTATATTGATAAATCACAATCCTTGAGTAGCTTGATCCATTTACTTTGTCTTATATTGATATAATTCTATGAGAACATGTATTTTAGGCTCTTATGATCCATTCATATCTTATATCTTTCACCATTGAGATAATGTATCCATATTTTCAATGTGATGATTACAATTTCTAACTCAAGATCATGGGTTAGATAGTTTTGTTTGTGAGCATTCAATTTCCATGATTCTTATACAATGTCTTTATCATTTTTCATTAATACACCACCTTCTCCCTTCTTCTATGTATCATTATATATAAAAAACCCATAACTTCTAGATAGTAGATTCAAAATCGGAGCATTTACTAATATTATCCTTAGTTTTTCAAATAATTCTACACATTCGTTTGTATAAAAAAAATTTAACCATATTACATGTAAGACGAGTTAATGGGTTATAAAATTGCCCAAAATTATGAGTGAATCACCGATAGTAACCTGCCAAACTAATGAAAATGCACAACTCAGTTTGGTTTATGGTATATTCCATCCTTTGACTACCTTTTTCTTTGTAATATAAACTGATATTCCATCCATAGAGAAAATATAACCAAGAAAAGAAACTTCTTGAAGATATAAATAAATCTTACTAAATATCCCATATAACTCTTCCCTTATAAGAGTCTTAAGAATGATAAAAAATTATTCTCATGGTTTTCATAGATTTTATAATACACTAGAATATCATCAAAGAATACCATAAAAAATCATCAAGAAATTCATTGAATACTCTATTCATTAGGTCCATAAAAACATAGGGTTCATTAGTAAATCTAAATGGACTTACTATAAAATCTTAATGTCCATTCCTCATCTGAATTTTTTCTCCAGAATGTATTCCTTATTTACTCATAATTAGTGATTCCCAGAATTAAGATCAATCTTTAAAAAATATTAGAATCCGTAAATTTGATCAAACAAGTCATCAATGCGGGGTAGAATATACTTGTTTTTTATCGTAATAGCATTTATTTCCCTATAATCAAGGACCAACCTCATGGATCTATCTTTCTTCGAAAAAATAGGACATGGGATTCCCATGGTGAAATACTATGATGAATAAATACCTTATTACCTATATACTCTTGTTATTTCTTAAATTCCACTAATTCCATAAAAACTATTCTCTAGAGAGTATTTGATATTATTCTTGAATCATGGGCTAAATCAATCGGAAATTCAACTTCATGATATGGGGGATATCTAGGTAATTACTTAGGAAATACATCAATGTATTTCTATAGAATAGGTATGTCCTCAATTTTGAAGATTACCTTCTTATTCACTAGAGTGTTTGGTTTTTATTCCATAATAATTTCTTTTAGTATATATATTTAAGGTGGATCTAAATAATAATCATATTAGGAATATTCTTATATAAATATAAGGAATTCTATATCTTCCTCACAAATATTAATTTCCATCATCTTCCAATAAAATTTTGCATCCTATTTTGAGATCCAGTCCATACCTAGGATTATATCAAATTCAACCATAGGTATGATAAAAAGGACAAAACATAAAGCACATTTATGTGTCATAATTGGGATTTCCTAACACATATCCATTGCAATAATACTCCCCTTTAGAGTTTTGACTGAAAACTACATTATTAAATATAATGGGGAATGTAAAATTTTCTTAGAAAAATATATAGATATAAAAGAGTGAACTAATCCAGAATGAAATAATTAATTGGATAAATTTGAAGATGGGATTAATGCACCTGCCACCACTTCATTTAGTTCTACTACCTCAGTTGTTGTGATTGTATAAGCATGGCCATATCAACTCATCCTCTTTTGTGATATATTCCCTTGATGGTTATGAATTTTTTTTTTCATAGTTCACCATCTCCATATAGTTGTAACATGGAATATAAGTTTTTTTCTTCTTCCCCTTGAATTATTTATCACAATGACCCCATTCTCCAAAATTATAACAAACTCCAATTCCCATCAGACATTTTCTATAGCAATTTTCTCAAATTTCTCACATGATAGAAATTGTTTCATCTATATATTCTTATTTGACTAATTTAATTTGTCTTGGTGGTCATTAGACCTTTAATTACCTGGGTTTCCCTTATACATGTATGAGCTATATAATTCCTCTTCTATTTTGATTTCACATAAAACTATCTCTTCATATGATGAATTTTTTAGGAGACTAGTTCCCTTTATAAACTTGGATTAATTCCTTCAAAAAATTGATCAATCTTGCACTCTATATTGTGTATATAATCCATAACATAATTTGATAACCTCATAAATGTCACTTCGTAATCTGTAAAACATTCTTCCTCCTTTTTATTTAAGTTATAGAAATCCCTCTTCATCTCAATTTATTGATCATGAGGTATGTATTTATCAAATAACATCTCCATAAAATTTATACATTACATGAGTTATATGTCTTCCTCTTACATAATATTTAGGATTAAGGACCACCATTGATCATCACAACCTTTGTGACAATAGACCTCAAGTGTAACCTTTTCCATTTCACTATATCCCAAGGACATAAATATCTTCTCTTGATACTAAATACATTGCTCAGATACAAATGGATTAGTAGTGCCACTAGAAGATGGGGTTTTCTATAGCATAATGTGATCCAACATAGGATATTCTCTCTATTTAACAGGTTTCTCAATTTGTGCAAGGTTATTTTTCATAACCTGACTAATTTTACCTAATATTTCCATAATTTTTTATATTCCAATACCAGCTGTATTGGTTTCCTTAGTAGGGAAATATCTTTATTTTCCATGTGTAATTATGCCATTCGTCCTTATAGAAACCATTTCTAAAAAATAGAATATAATTTATTATCTCATAAAACCATAATATGTTATTAAAAATTGGGTAGATATCATAAAATAAATTTATGAATGATAAATATTAGAATCATAAACTTTGGTTTATTAGGTGATATAATTACTTTATGTCCTTTATAATGGTTTTTAATGAAAATGATAATTACCCTAAGAGTACCCCTCATGAGTGTCTAACATATATGTAGTAAGGCCTTTTTTCATACATCAGGTTACTCTTTATTTTGGACCAACACTCATTTTCAGAGTTGATACCCATATTTACATTTATTATAGAACCACATCCACTTGTAGTATCCAAATAGTGATGTAATGCTAGGAATACCCACATAATATCCACCTTACCAAAATTATAGGATATTTTTCTATACTTATCCACAATGTATATCATAGGGTAATGTTCCCTAATATATGTTTTCTAAATCTATTTTAAATATTTTATACTAAACTTCCCTTGATACCAATTGTAACGCTCTGAACCTAGAAGCTCAGAGTTGATGAATTACTTTATTACACAAAAATTACTACAAGGAAATAAAATCCCAAAATACCAAAATTTTATAAATTTATTGAAAACTAGATTACGTAGAAGATAAAAAAATTACATTGAGAAATAAAAAATAAAAAAAGAAACATAAAAAATTAAATGAACTATATCCTTGAAATCTTATTCAAAGATTTCTTCTTCATAACTATGGGAAAGGAGAGAAAAATAAGGGTGAGCTCAAATGCTCAGTAAGGGTATATATAGTGGATGAAATAATGAATAAATGGGAATAATAAACATGGAAAAGTAAATAATTGAGATCATTTTTCATTAAAATAATTGGATAAGTAAAAATTGTCATGTCAAGGTAAGTAATTAAAACACATTCAATTTAATTAATTTACTAAGAATAAACTACATCCACAAATAATTTCATGGGTAATATATTGTGTATTAATAACAACTGAATCCAAATGGGGTAAATTCTTAATTATTGGAATCCATATTTCCTAGGTACATGGTACTTTTACCATTAAGACCTTTACTATGATGTTTTATAATATATTAGGTAAAAACCATATGATTTGATAAACCGATTGGTTTCACGAGACTACTGATGCATTGAAAGGCTATCTATAATCGACCCCCACTCAATCGTACTTGTCCAAATAATTAATTATATATAAAATAATAATTTTAATTCATGAAAAATGTTCCTTATAAAATATATGTATTTAGTAAAATATATTAATTTTCTAATATTTCACTAATTAATTAAATAATTGTCAAGTACACACTCTATGTTAAAATGGTATAGAGTTTAGGAAATAATTATACCCATCACATAATAGTATGGATATCTAAAATAAATGAGATTTCCAATGTAAATTTTTCAGAAATAAGTTATTATTTCAATAGAAAGTAGAAAATATCAAAATAAAGTGAGATTGAAAAGACAACTTTTACTACTAGGAAAATTTCAGGTGAAAACACATTGGATTAGATAATTAAAATTAAAAATTTAAATTCCATGAATATTAAAGGATTTAGAATATTAAAAATAAAAAGTGGTAGTAGATATTCCACTTAAAATAAGTAAGCGGTGAATATGGAATTTATCTCACATATGTAAATCGTGATATTAAAATCCCTTACCTTTTGATTCCTTTTATGTGAACATTCTTTAACATCTTGAATAATAGTTTTAAGAAAGTTAATAAATTATTAAAGAACCATATTAATATTTATGGTATAATGAACCATACTTTACGTACATTGATATTACTTTAAAATTGATGAATATATATTACAAAATATAAAAAATCCTCTATAGGTTCATAAGACATATTCATTATCTCCCACTTATTTCATCATAACTAAACCATTTTTGACATTTCTTACTTAATACCCTTATTATTGACCTAGGGAAAAGAAACATATAAAATGATGAGATCATATTCTCAATTAGTGTAAATAAGGGAGTTATCAATCATATCATAATCATAAGACATAATATAATAACATTTTAAAGTCTTATCCAACACATGGAAGATCGTGATATCATTCTATGGGAGAAATCATAAAAGTTCATAAAAAACAATGAACTTAATCCCAAAAGTCATAAAATAAGACATGAAATTTTGTGGAATACACATAATCATTAAAAATCATTTCATATTAGTCAAGGTTTATTTCCAAGACCATCATAGTGGACAAAGTCCACTACTAAACTGAGTTCACTTCTCATTCCAGCCCTGAAATATTGAACCAATATCAATTCATGTTCAAGACATGTCTATCTCATGATATATAAATATTTACATAATATATTGGAGAGAGATATAGGCCCCACCCATCTCATAAGAGAATCATTCTTATGTGTTCCATAAAACATAAATCATTCATCATAGTATAACCAAAGGAATAAAAATGTCTTTCTTAAAAATCATTCCATCAATACATAATCCATATAAAAAATGGATTTCATAAATATAATTAAATTATAAAAAAATTTAAATAATAGTGATAATAGGGATAGATACATTAACCTTTTCAAATAATGTCATCATATATGGAAAATAATTTCGATAAAACACTTGAAATTAATTATTGAGAAAAATATCCTTTCTTCTTAAAAAATGTTTTCTTTTCTAAAAATGCAAAAAAAATTTAAAAGAAAAAAATTTAT
This sequence comes from Viscum album, assembly GCA_963277665.1. Lineage (NCBI taxonomy): Eukaryota > Viridiplantae > Streptophyta > Magnoliopsida > Santalales > Viscaceae > Viscum > Viscum album. Next base: position 721,928,668 of record OY728122.1, on the reverse strand, counting down.
GTGAAAATAAAATTGAAATAAGGTATAGGAAGCTTCAATTAAATAAGGAATTATGAAAATGTAAAAATATTTTCAGGCCGTATAAGTTTAAAAAATCATTCTCTTTGTACTTTTTGTCTGAAAATTCAAAAAGTACCTCATATTGAAAAAAGAGATTCCTTTCATAATATTTAATAAAAATTATAAATAAATTAAATTGGATATAAACAAATATATAATAATAGAAAGAATATTTTGTAACACATAATTAGGAAATAGGGATATGGTTGATAAATATACCCCGATAAACACTTACCTATAAAAAATCTCAGATAATAATGAGATTGCAAAATTGTCCCCTAAATTATGTCTGATTTCATTTGAATGTATACAAAACTTTTATATAATTATTTAAATAACATCATTTACTTATTTCATAATTATATTAGTTTTTATGATATCGCAAATTATTATATTATCATATGTTTTTCAATAACATTTCATTATTACTCATTATTTGGGAATTAGTTGCTTTTTACGATCAATGATATCATTCCCATAATTGTTGAATGGTATTGAATTCGATTTTTTATAATAATTAAGAATAAAAATAATTTCATAAAAATAATATAATGTTATTATTTTCATCATTATACCCATTCAAGTGAGGTGGCGGTGAAAAATAGATTACACCATAGCGTGGAGACGGTTAGTCGTACGTACATACGCATGGTGATTTCATTTTTCATAGGTTAGATAGAAGGTGGAATATGGTTGTTACAAAATCATAATAAAATCTAAGTATATTATTGATACTATATCTTTTACTTTATAATGAAACAACTCATGAAGAAAAAGTATAAGAAAAATGATGTTTGAAATAATCGGTAGATGAGATTTCCTCTTCTTTGATGTGCTCCCTCTAAATCCCCTTTTAAAGCACTAGAGTTGGTATTTTAAGAAGAAAAGAACCACTATAATATAACTAGGGAAGTTTAGAAATGAAATGGATAGGGTATTTTTGAGATTGAAGGCTCAATGTTAAGTGAAGAGTTGAGGGAGGAGGCACCCTTTTATAATTGAAATGAGGGGTACTTTTGGGATCTCCACAAATATTAATTTTGATGAAAATCAAACCCCATACAAAATTATCCAGGTTATACCAATTTAAAAATTTTTATAAGATAATGTTTTAATATCATCAAACAATAAATTTTTGACATGTTGTTCTGTTAATGTAATCAATAAAATTTTAATTAACAATTTATTATTATATTTAATTTTTTACTAGGGTAACAAATAATTCAATATTAATAGGGTGAAATATTTACGTATTTGATGTAAATTAGACTAAATATATATATATATATATATTAGAAAATTTTATACCATATAAAATTATTAGATATTTTTAAAACGGTTTTATGACTTTTAAATAATTTAATAAAATATTATTTTGATAAATAATCAATAGTTTCAATTTTTACACTATTCAATTCATCGATTTATAAAAATATTAAGATGATAATTTTAATTCAAAAAAATTACTTTATTACATTCCTAATAGTTAAAATTCATCTAAAAAATTAATTATACATATTAATTAGCCCAAATTATATTTATTTTAATATTTTTAATAATATTTATTAGATATTTCCCTTAATAAAATAATAACTACAACAGTTTTGTGTAATTATTTAATATGATTATTTTTGAATAAAAATTAAAAATAAAATACTATGACAAATTTAAATTCTCAATATTTCATAATAATACTTATAATCTAACATATCTGACGTATAATCCATCATTAAAATTGTTATATTTATTAAAACATTAATGTGATAAGTTTATCATCACTTTAAATAAAGTTATATAAGTGTCATAATCTCTTCTATAATCCTAAAAATGGTTAATAACTATAATATTGGATGGTTATGGTAGATTTATAATCTGAAAATAATATTTGTAAAGTGTTAGGGTATTTTAACGGTTATTAGAACATTAATAATAATTATTTTGTTGATTTCTCATCAATTAAATAATGTCTACATCATTAAAGTATAAGTCTTTAAAAAAATTATTTATTTCATAAAAATTACAAATAAATTATCATGATAAATAAAAACATTTTAGCTTTAAAATGAGTATTTATAATCTAATTTATCTTATTTATAACATTATATTAAAAATTATATAGTTAATAAAATTTGAGTAACACATATTTAAGTTTTCTTTAAATAATATAAACTAAATGTCCTAATATCATCCAAGTGGCTTCCAAAAGACACCATTTAGACCCAAATATGATTTTTTTTATAAATTAACTCATCAAATTATATTAGTAAAAGTGTTAAGGAAATTTAATAATATTATATTTAGGCTTAATTACCCAATTTACCCTTTTACTGAAATAATAAAAATTACCAAAGTTACCATTCATAAAGCCCAAAAATAAAATAAATAAATATAGATAATCTGGAATTACTGATTTCAAATATGGAATGCATATTTCATAATTCAAAACACAGAAAGTAATTAATTTAAAATTAACCATGTTTTCGAAATGAGAAAGTGAGTTTTAAAAGTTAAAACATTGCAAAAGATTGAAATGTTTTTACATCTAAATTCATTGTGAAATAAATGATAATCACATATATTATATTTAATGATAAAAATATTTTCTATTTATAATTCAAAACCATTCAATATTATAATTTAACCATATAAGTTATTTTTATGAAAAAAGTAGTTTTCAATTAAAATTTAGTGTATTTTTACTATTCATTAAAACTTGAATGTTATCAAAAAAACATAAAAAAATCATCCAAAGTAAATTTTTATTTCCCACACCAAAATACTATATTTATATTTTTATATAAAAACTATTAATGTGTCAAAATATTAATTTAAAAGGGTTGTACCATTAAAAGGAGGGAAATACCCTTTTGAAAAAAATATAGGTTTTTATACATCAAATAGGGTTTATTCATACACTATGAAAAAATATCTATTATATGAATATTAAAAATATTTTATTATGTATATAAAATATATATTTCATTAATTTCATTTAAAAATAGTAATTTATTCATACAAAAAATAAAAATATATTATAAATTAATATTTTTCATAAATAATTGGTAGCCAATGAATTCACCATACATTTTCATATGCTAGTAATATTTATTCCCACTATCCTAAGTACTAGGTTATTTTATAAAAATAGTGTCTCATGGTTTTTTTAAACTCACAATTGTGTACAATGCAAGTTATTGAAGAATTAACATTATTTAATGAAAATATTTCATTAAAACATCCGAGTGTTACATATGATATCATATATGATCTTATTATAATATTTTATTACACATTTGTTAATAATATTTCTTTATTTTCACTATTTCAAGAGTTAATTGCCCAATTTCTCAAGTAATTTTTTACTTATTATTTATTGTTCATATTACATAGATTATGATTTTATCATATATAGAATGTAAACTATGATGTAAATGTTATATATATATTCAATATATATGTATTTATATTAATACATAAATTATAGAGATAGGAAATGAAACACACCATTCATGTAGATGGTAGGTCATACGTACGCTTGAATACTACTTTCATTTATTCATCTTATTTAGAAGAATTAAAAGTAAATGATATAAATGTATATTATAATTACAGTATCATAATTATGTCACATATATCACATATTTTTGTAAATATAATCCTTAATACATTCCATGTATATAATTAATGAATCACATCTCTTTAAAGAGGTGGTAGTCCACACTTCCACAAACGAATTTATTGTATTCCCACAAAATGGTAAGCATTAAGGTATTTGATATATAAAAATTAAATAAGTATTAAAAAAACATAAATAGAACATATATCATATATAAATAATTTTTCATCATAATTTCTAACCTTGAGAGGTGTTAAAGGAAAAACGAATGACATCACCTCATGAGGCGGTAGTACGCCATACAAACAGTTAGTTCGTTACCCATTTGATGGAAGTGTTTATATAAATAGTTATAAAACTTATCACAAAACATATAAGTATATTTAAGATACTTATTTAATTATATAATCATGATATAAAATAAAATTAATGGATTTGATTATAAAATGATGTAAAAATTCATGTTGATGGAAGTTGCATCTTCTTTGGGCAACTCATTTTAGTATTCACCGAAGGGATTATTAGTTGAATTTATATTTTTTTTAAGAATATATGGTGATATGAGGGATTTGGGGACATTATTTGGTTTGTTCTTGGATGAGAAAAGTGACTTTATAGGTGTTTATAAATGGGAGGGGTGAGTGCCTTTTTATAGTGGAGGAGGAGTGACATCCTTGTAAATATTTGAAATGGGAATTTCACCCACATTTTTCCCATATAAAGTTGCTCCAAAAATTGGGAAAATATGATAAAAGGGAGTATATGGTATAAATATGGGCATTATATGAATTTTAGAAAATATTCTTTGTCATTTTGGTCCTTAAGTATAAGGTTTAGTCTCTTGTAAAACTAATTTTTCTCTTAATCGCTGAAATTAAATTTAACTGAATTCACAAATATTTTTTGAAAAACTAATTTCTAACTTTTATAAATTATAAGTTATTATTATTGCAATTATGGAATCATTTTTTACAAATTCCAATAACATAATTGAATGAAATTAATTTAAAATGAATCCCACATACGGGATAACAAAGCACGTTTTTAAAGTAAAAATGTTCAAAAGTATTCTATGTTTTTATGTACAATTTCAAATTGAAATTGATCCCAATAGATTAAATGGGATTAATTTATGTATAAGTGATATAATTATACATTAAAAATAATTTGAAATATAATTTATCTTTATCAATAAATTATAGAAAGGATTTGTTTTCTATTAAATTTGTAATGCCCTGACCCTAGTTACCCAGAGTCGGTGCATTGTTACATAACATTGGCATGATCAAAGAGATCAAGTCTCAAAAGACAAATTAGTTTAGTAGCCCAGGAAGTAATTGAAACATACATAAGTTTTACATTACATAATGAAAAAAACAACATTTTTCTCCTTTGAAAAAACTTATATACCTTATCCTATCTCTGTACGTCAACCATAAAATATTTCTTCACATCCTGGAAAAAATAAAACATAGAAATGGGTTAGCTCAGATGCTCAGTAAGGATAACAATATAGCGGAAACTTTCATAAATAAGAATAAACATTTAAAGAGACGTATAAGACTAAAAAAAGTACTTTTAAACATAAACTTCACCATAATATGTGAAAGATAAATCAAATAATTCAATTTACTTATTCACATGGATATTATTCTAGTTGAATAATCGCATGTAATATCAATTGCAAATTTCATAATGATAGAATGCATAATGCCAGACATAATAACCACATAGTCAAGGCCTCATGCCAATAATACAAATAAGATTTTTTCATGCCCTTTTGACAAGACACTAGTTTGTATCATTATACCAACCGATGCATCAAAGAGCTATAAAAATATCTACTCGTCACTTACTAACTCCAATGCATTCCTTATGTGAAAAGGTTAAAACATAACACAAACAGTAGTTTTAAAACTAGTATACGAAATGTTAATACTTTAACCATAAATCATGAATGGTATAAAAATAACACATCCAAAGTTAAACATATCACAAAACCATTAATACAATATAGAATATTGTATCATAATAAATCAACTTAAAACAAGTGTAAAATCCATCAAAGGATATTGAAATAGATGAAATCAAAACTATTTGAGAGAAATATCACTTTCTATTTTGAAATAATTTAAAAGTCACATAATTATAAAAGAAAACATATATTTTGAAAATATTATTATAATCTTGTAAGGGAATCTTCAATGATGTTATAATGGTAGAAAATAGTTGCACTCGTCATATAAGTTAAAAAACATTCTTTCCTTAATTTTGTCAAAAAGGTCGTAAATGACCTTGTTTGGAAAATGATGGAAATATTCCTTAATAAAAATTATATAAAAATTAAAACAAGGGTATATATTACATTAACCCATAGTCTAGGAAATAGTAAAAATGTTTGGAAATAAATTTTTAAGAAACACAGATGTGGATGATAAAGAGGTCCCAGTAGATACTCACGTATAAACAACCTGAGCTAATGGAGAGAATGTAGAATTAACCCTTACCTTGTACATTTAAATGATCGAGGGTACGTTAACCTCCTCCATAATAGTTAAATACTTGTTATTAAATTATACAAGAACCACATACATAAATATGGTATCATATATGTTATTCTAATATTTATTTTTTAATAATATTTCAGTAGTATAATTATTTCGCGTGTTAATCGATTTGTTTTCCTTTATATTCCTGGTTACATAAATAATGTTTGTTATGGAAAGGATTTATTTGATTCATATCCTGAATGATATTAATTTCTTAAAAATTATTTTTAATCATAAAATGAAAATTATTCTTTAATGGTTATGATGGGGAATGAATTTCATCGCATTCGTGGAGACGATAATCCGTACGTACTCACGAGAAACAATATCATTCCATTGATGTTGAAATCATATGTAATTGGATGGTGAATCATATATACAGAATAATTAACATGTTATATTTATTATTTAAATCAGTTACACACATTATTATATCCATCCAAATAATGAAGTGTTTGAATAACAAACTACACCACGACGTGGAGACGATAAGTCATACATACACATGTATGGTGACTTGTCATTCAAAGGATGGATAGAATAATTAATATAGTTGTAACATATTTATAATAATATCACAGTATTTTTAAGGTACAGGGGTTATAATATTGGTATGGAAACAATAAATAAATAGAAAGTGGAAGAAGAAAATAACTTTGAAAGAGGTGGTGAAATTATTACCTCTTCTTCAAGTGTTTCATTTTGAGTTGATCGAAAGGGAACTTTAGGTTGGATTTTTGATCAAAGTAAGGAATATAGGAAGATTTTAGGGTAGTTGGGAGGATATTTGAGTAGGGTTTGGCCGAGCCAAATGGCTTTGGAGGTGTTATTTTGAGAGAATGGGAAGTACCCTTTTATAAGAGAGGTGAGGGTCACTTTAGGAAAATCTTGAAATAGTATTTTATTATACAATCATATTCGATTTATAATGGCCCCAAAATGATTTATTTCGAAGATAAGGTGGGGATGGGTCGAAAAAAACTTAAAAAATAGGTTTTATACAGGTTTAGGTCACAATATTAACATTATCTCTTAGATTTAACTCATAGTGAAATTGTTTAACTTTTACCAGGTATTCTTGTATTATTATAATAAATGGTTAATAAAAATACTATAAAAAAATCCAAGAAAACCCCAAGTGTTTAATTATTGATATATATAAACTTATCTATGTCCTTCGGCCTAACCTTATATTTTTAGAAATATTATATCAATTAATAATATAGTATTTTTTTAAAAACTATTTTATGTCAATTTTGACACTATTTGGTATTTTGTTTTTATTAAAGGCATTAAAACTTTATCACTTCAAAAAAAAAATTAATCAACCCTAAAATGTCATATTAACCTATAATTTTTTTGTAATTCATCATAAGTACCAATTTACATTTATTTGGATATTTATAATATCAATTATTTAAATCTTTCATTAATAAGGTAATTACTGCATCATCGTTGTCTCATAAATAAAATTAATTATCTAATTTATAAAAATTGTAAATAAAATACTATTATGTAGGAAATATTTTTATATTTCTAATTAATATTTTTAGTCGAATTTATTATATGTATAACCATATATTAAAATTGGTTTAGTTATTAAACATTGAATATTACACTTTTAACTCTTCTTTGAATAAAATAATAATAAAGGATATAATCTAATCCATGTGGACCAAAATTATCATATTTTATTCCTATGGTTGATTATGGTCGAAATACACTTATTCAATAGAATTAGAACATGTTTTTGGGTAATTATAATATCATTGTTTATCTTTAATTACCCTATTTAAATAAAAGTCAAAAGTTACTATTCACAAAAATTATTTTAATCTTATTGAACCAAATTTTACTTAATGATGTCAACCATGCCTCTTGAATTTTTGAAATTAAATTCACAGAAGTGGTAAAATTAAATTTTATTAAAATTTGGAAATGCACCTAGAAGGTGGGTAAAAGACGGTAAAAAGTCCAATAAATTTTTTTATATCTAATATTATTATAAAATGACTCCAATGAATTACATTGAAAATAAATAGGTATTATGTATATATTTTTAGATAATTTAAATTTAAATAAAATAACTAATTATTTAAATAAACAGTCAGTTTTAAACAATAATGTAGTGTTTTCACTATTCATCAAAAATTGAAAGCTTTCAGAAAAATATCAAAAATTCACCCTAAGCTAATTTTGATATTCCAAATCCAAAAATGAAGTCCATTTTGAAAAATAAAATTTATAGAATTTCAAAAAGTGGGTATTAGTATTCATAACAGTTAGTTTGATTGGTCATGGTGTGTTAAAACTCAATGTTGCCTACAACACAAGATATTTTATTATTCAAAGAGAAGTATACCATGGAAGCTTGGAGGGTTACATTCTTCCTTCCTTAAAATAATTTCATCCTTGAAATTTCTAGAATAATACAGAATAAAAATATTCAGGTGGTTCTTCATCACAAGTTCCTAGGGTTCCCACATTGCCTCTTCCATCTTACGGTTTCTCCAAAGAACTTTCACCAGACGAGTCATCCGATTTCTCAACACTTGTTCTCTGGTATCAAGAATATTGAAAGGCTTTTCTCAATAAGACAGACCAGGTTCCAGTTCTATTTCTTCATAGCTGAGTACATGTGTTGGGTCAGACATGTATTTTCTTAACAATGATACATGAAACACATCATGAACATGGGAGAGACTTGGCGGCATTGCCAAATGATAATATACAACTCTAATTCGTTCTAGAATTTATAAAGGTCCGATTTACCTGAGACATAATTTTACCTTATTACCGAATTTTATGAGACCCTTCCATGGAGATAACTTCAAGAAAACATGATCTCCTACATGAAATTCCAAATATTTCCTTCATTTATCAGTATAGTTATTTTTCCTACTTTGAGCTGCTTTGATGTGGGTTTGGATAACCTTTACCTTTTCCATTGTTTCCTCAACATGTTTTGGGCCTACGATTTTTCTTTCCCCAACATCATCCCAACAAGATGGTGTGTTACATCTCTTTCCATATAATGCTTCATATGGTGCCATCTGAATTGTTAAATAGAAGCTAATGTTTTAGAAAAATTATAATAGAGGTAAATATTGATCCCACATAACTTGGAAGTCATGTTATCAAGATCTCAACATGTCTACTAAGGTTTGAATAGTCCGTTCTGATTTTCCATCAGTTTGAGGGTGATAGGAAGTGCTCAAACAAAGTTCAGTATCCAAGGCCTTCTGAATAATTTTCTAGAATCTTGATTTATAATGGGGATCATGATCATAAAAAATCAATGGGAGTACTCCATGGAGTCTTAAATCTTCATTAATATATAGTCTTTCCAAATGTTCAAGTGGTAAATCTTCTCTTATAGCAATAAAATGTGCTAACTTGGTAAGACGATCAATAATGACCAATATTAAATCATTCCTTCTAGGAGTCTTTGGTAGCCCCATGAGAAATACCATCATAATATCATCCCATTTATACTCAGTTATGTAAAGAGGTTGCATGACTCCTCCAGGATGTTGTCTTCAAGACTTAACCTATTGAAAAACCATACATCTTGACACATAACCAGTAATCTCCCTCTTCATGTTGTCCCACCAAAAATGTTCCTTCAAATATCTATAAATCTTAGTGCTACCAAGGTGTCTAGAGAAATTAGAGCTATTAACATCATCCAACAATTCCTTTTTTAGATCAAGTATATCAGGAACACAAAGTTTCTTCCCAAATTTCAAAATTCCATCTTCATATATGAAGTTAATCAATCTCTCATCATTCATAGCTTTAATTTTCTTTTGAAACTCCTCATAATCAATATGAGAAATTTTTACCCTTTCTAGAAAAAATAGTTTGGAAACCATTTGAAAAAGTATTGATATTTCACATTCCATGATTATTCCCATATCTATTTTTACTATATCCATGAACATAGAATCCCTTTTAACTCTAATCATGTTCAAAACTCTAGGATCCTTTCTGCTCAAAGAATTTTCCACCATATTATCCTTCCCTAGGTGGTAGTGTATAGTGAAATCATAATCCTTGAGTAGTTTGAGTCATCTCTTTTTCCTCCTGTAGAGTTCATTCTATGAAAAAATATACTTAAAACTCTTGTGATAGGTATATATCTAAAACTTTTCACCATAGAGATAGTTTCTCCATATCTTCAAAGAAAATATTATAACTGCTAACTCAAGATCATGAGTGGGATAGTTTTGTTCATTAATTTTTAGTTTTAGTGATGCATAAGAATAACTATATCATTCTTCATAAAGACACAACCAATTCCTTTCATTAAAGAATTACTATAAAAAACAAACCCATCATTCCTCGATGGTAGAGTCAAGATATGATCATTGACTAATCTTCTCATCAATTCTTCAAAACATTCTTTACATTCTTTTTTCCAAACAAATTTAACCCCTTTACGTGTGAGCTTGGTTAATGGGTTAGCCAATAGGGAAAAATTATGGATGAAACACTAATAATAACCTGCTACGCTAATAAAAATGCACACATCAATTATACTTGTCGGTGTTGGACATTCTCATATTGATCTTGTCTTAGAAGGATCAATAAAGATTCCATCCTTAGAGAAAATATGGACAAGAAATGAAATTTCCTGAAGCTAGAATTCAAACACACTAAACTTCCCATATAATTAATTTATTATGAGGGTTTTTAGAATAGCACACATGTGATTTTCATGATCTTCAATTCTTTTTGAGTATATAAAGATACCATCAATAAATACTACTACAACGTCATCAAGATATTCCTTAAAAAATCTATTCATTATATCAATGAAAATAGAGGATTCATTAGTCAGTCCAAAATTCATTACTGTACACTCGTAATGCCCATACATGGTACAAAATGCAGTTTTAGGAATGCCTTACTTCTTCACACACAACTGATGATATCTAGATTGAAGGTCATTCTTTTAAAAATATTGAGCTCCACAAAGTTGGTCAAATAAATCATCAATGCGAGGTAGGGGATACTTGTTCATTATTTTTATAGCATTGATCTCCCTGTAGTCAATGCACAACCTCATAGATCCATCTTTCTTCTTAATAAAAACAACAAGGGCTCTCCACGGAGAACCACTGGGGAGAATAAATACTTTATTACTCAATTACTATAGTTTTTTTTTCTTTAGTTCCATTAATTCAAAAGTGTCTATTTTATAAGGGGTCTTCGATTTGGGCCTTGAACTAGGAATTAAATCAATAGAAAACACAATTTCTCATTCTGGAGGGTGTCCAGGTAATTCCTCTGAAAAGACATCAATATTTTTCTGCATAATAAGTGTGTCCTCTAATTGAACATTATTTTTATCACTTATATTTATTTCATTCTCTTCCTCCCTAATAATTGAATTTAGAAGAGCTACTAAGGGTGGATATAGATAAGAATCAGATGGTGGTGCTTTTTGCACTAATGATATGTTACTCCTTATCATCAGTAAAAATTGTAACCTCCTTATTCTTACAATAAATTTTAGCATCATAGTCCAAAATCCAGTTCATACCAAGGATTATATAAAAAACAATCAAGGTTTTGACGATGAGATCAACAAATAAAGAAAATTTATATTCCCTAATGAGAACTGATTCAGAAAACATTATTGCAATGATACTTCCCTTAGAAGTTTTGACTGAGAACTCCCTTGTAAAATCAAATTGGAAATATATAATTTTCTTAGAAAACTGGGAAGATATGAAATAGTACGATGATCTAGAATCAAATAAATCATAGGCTAAACTTGAGGAAACCATTAAATTACCTACCACTATGTCTTTCGGAACTTCAACCTCAACAGTAGTGATCGCATAAGCTTGGCCTTTCTCCCTTGGCCTTTTATGAGGTAATTTTCCCTGGTGCTTAGGACATTCATTTGCATAATGCCCCTTTTCTCTACAATTATAACATTCAACATTGACAACCTCTTTCTTTCCCTTGAAATCACGAGTTTGGTGGCCTTTTTCACCACACTTATAACAGACTCCCATTCCCTTCAGGTGAGTACTAGGGTGTTTCTAGCCACATTTACCATAGTATTGAAATCAACATTTTCCCTTCTTCCCCTTATTTCCTTTTCCAGATTTGTTCAACAGATCTATTCTTTACTTACTTTTCTTTAAAGTTGTAAGACTTAAATAACTCTTTTTCTGTCTTAATAGTACATGAGACAATATCTTCGTATGATGAGAAGGAATGTGAGACTAATTATCAATGTATAAATCATTTTAAATCATCAAATAATCAATCAATATTACTCCTTGTGTTACATAGATAATATGATGAATGCCTTGTTAACCTTGTAAAGATAGCCTCATACTTTGCGACATTCTCATACGCCTTTTCCCTCAGACTTAGAAATTGAATTTCCATAATTGGTTGATGGTCACGAGGAAATTACTTTTCTAAGAAAATATCTTTGAACTCCCTCCATTCCATATTTGATACTTCTTCATCTTCCTTTGTGTTTTGAATTAATGACCACCCTTGATCTGAATCTCTCATAAGGCGATAAACTACCATGACAACTTTTTCCCTTTTGCTACTCCCCAAATCATGGAATATTTTCACTAAGGAACTTATCCATTGCTCATATACAAATGAATTTGTAGACCCATTTAATGTTGGTGGTTTTTTCCTCATGAAGTGATCTATAATTGATGCTCTGCATTATGGATCAGGGTTCTCTATACGGGTAAGGCTATTATTCATAACCTGAGTGAGTTTTCCCAGTATGGTGATAAGCTGATCAGCACAAGTTGCATCACCAGCTCCACTATAATTATCTTGAGTAGGAGTGAAATACCTACATGGATTACATGCATTGATATGGTTTCCATTATATCCACTAGGAACTATTTCTAAACAATGACATACACTAGATTAGTTTATGAATCACAATACAGAACTCCAAACTTGTAAAACACTTAACCTAAATTGAACAGTTTATAGATATAATCCATAATCATAAAAATGTTTTATTTTAGGATATATATACAAATAAATAATTTATAATGGTTTTTATAGAAAATTTTAATTATCTTAGGCATTTCCCCTAGGAGTGTCGTAACCAAGAGTACAACAATGCCCATCATCATGTACTAGGATACCCCAGGTATATCCTGAAAATCCTTGTGAGAGTTTTCACTCCTAGGTACATCTATGCCAGAGCGGCCTCTACCTACTCGTATCCACACAGGGATGTACTCTTTGGAAAATATGCAAAATCTATACATTACCAAAATTTTAGGAAGATATTCTATACCAATCCTCAAAGTCTATCTTAGGGTAATGTTCTCTAATCATAGTTTTTATAAATCTAGTTTATGAGGTTTATACTAAACTTCCACTAATAACAACAGCAATGCACCAACCCCAGTTACCCAGAGTCAGTTCATTATTAAGTAACATTGGCATGATCACAAGAGATCAAGTCTCGAATGACTGATTATTTTATTACCCTCGGAAGTACTAGATACATACATAATTTTTACATTACATCATGAAATAACCCACAAAATTCTGTCCCCATTGAACACACACATATACCTTATCCTATCCCTATAGGTCAACCATAAAATACTTCTTCACATCCTAGAAAAAATAAAACATAGAAAGGGGTGAGCCCAGTTTCTCAGTAAGGATAACAATATAGTGGAAACTTTCATATATAAGCATAAAAATTTAAATCAATGTATAAGAATAAAACACACGACTTTTAAACTTAAACTATTCCATAATATGGAAAATATATATCAAACAATTTTATTTACATGTTCACATGGATATTCTACTAGTCAAATAATTACATTTAATATCAATAGCCAATTTCATAATGATGGAATGCATAATGTCAGACATCATAACCACAGAGTCAAGGCCTCATGCCAAGACTAAAAATAAGACATTGTCAAGGCCGTGTGAAAAGACACTAGATTGTCTCATGAGACCTACCGATGCATCAAGGAGCTATAGCAGGCTCCACCCATCACTTACTCAGTCCAATTCATTTCTCATATTAAAATTTTTAAACATAACATAAACATTCGTTTTAAAACTAGCATATGAAATGTTAATACTTTATCCATAAACCATGAATGGTGTAAAAATAACTCATCCACAGTTAAACATATCACAAAAACTTTAATAAAATATATAATATTGTATCATAACAAATCATCTATAAAAAAGTGTAAAATCCATCAAAGGATATTGACATAGATGAAATCAAAACTATTTGAAAGAAATAACTCCTTCTATGTTGAAATCATTTAAAAGTCAAATAATCATAAAAGAAAACATTTATTGTAAAAATATTCTAATAATATTGTAAGTGAAGCTTCAATGATGTTTTAACGGTGGAAAATAGCCGCACTCGTCGTATAAGTTAAAAAAAACAATATTTACTTAATTTTGTCGGAATGGTCGTAAATGACCTTGTTTGGAAAACAATAGAAAAATTACTTTATAAAAATTATATATAACATAAAAAATGGTATAAATGTCTTTAACATATTGTCTAGTAAATAGTAAAAATGTTTGGAAATACATTTTTAAGAAACATAGATGTAGATGATAAAGAGGTCCCAATAGATACTCACGTATAAACAACCTCAGATAATGAGGAGATTGTAGAATTAATGCTTACCTTGTACTTTTCCTTGATCAAGGGTACGTTAAACTCCTGTATAATAGTAAAATAATTTTTTATTAAATTATACAAGAACCATATCCATAAATCTGATATTATACATGACCATCTAATATTTCATTGTTAATAATATTTCAGTAGTATCATTATTTCGGGTGTTAACTGATTTGTTTTCCTTTATATGATTGGTTACTTAAGCCCTGTTTTTTATGGATAGGATGTATTTTATTAATATCCCAAATTATATTAAGTTTATAAACATTATTTTTAACCATAAAAAGAAAAGTATTCTTGAATTTTTATGATGGGGAATGAATTTCATAGCGTTCGTGGAGATGGTAATCCGTACGTATGCACGAGCGACAATATCATTCTGTTGATGGATAAATCGTATGTAATTGGATGTAATATCATATATAATAAATAATTAACATGTTATATTTATTATTTACATAAATTATACTCATTATTATACCCATACAAAAAATGAAGTGTTTGAATAACAAACTACACCACGACGTGGAGATGGTAAATCGTACGTACGCATGTATGGTGAGTTGTCATCCATAGGATGGATAGAATAATGAATATGGTTGTACCATATTTATAATAATATCACAGTATGTATAAGGTATTGGGGTTATTATTTTTGTATGTAAAAAACAAAGAAATATGAAGTGGAAGAAGAAAAGAACATTGAAATAGGTGGTGAAATTATTACGTCTTCTTTGGGTGTTTCCTTTTGAGTTGATCAAAAGGGATCCATAGGTTGGCTTTCTGATCAAATTAAGGCCTCTAGGTAGTTATGAGGGTAGTTGGGGGGATATTTTAATAGGGTTTGGCCGACCCAAATGTATTTGGGGGCGTGATTTTGAGAGAAGGGGAAGTACCCTTTTATAAGAGAGTTGAAGGTCACTTTAGGAAAAGCTTGAAATACTATTTTATTATACAATCATATTTAGTTTACAATGGTTGAAAAATGATTTATTTAGAGAATAATGTGGGGATGGGTCGATAAACTCTCAACCAATAGGTTTTATAATGGTTTATGTCACCATATTAACCTTATCTTTTAGATTTAACTCTTAGTTAAATAGTTTTCCTTTTACCATGTATTCTTGTATTATAATAATAAATGGTTAATAAAATTACTATTAAATGACAGGAGAACCCAAAGTGATTAATTATTGATATATCTAACCTAAATATAAGTTATTTTTTCGAACCTTATATTTTTAGGAATATTATATCAATTAATAATATAATATTATTTTTAAAAACTCATTTATGTCAATTTTGACACTATTTGGTATTTTATTTTGGTGAAAGTCAAAACAACTTTATCACTTCAATTTTTTTAATCAATCCTAACATGTCATATTAACCTATAAAATTATTCTAATTCATTAGAAGTCTCAATTTAAATTTATTTGGATATTTATAATATTAGTTATTTTAATCTTTCATTAATAAGGTAATTACTGCATTATCATTGTCTCATAAATAAATTTAATTATTTAATGTCTAAAAATTATAAATAAAATACCATTATACAGGGAATATTTTTAAATTTATAATTAATATTTATATTCTAATTCATCTTTTGTATAACCCTATATTAAAAATAGTTTAGTTATTAAACATTGAATTTAACACTTTTATCTCTTCTTTAAATTAAATTATAATAAATGTCCTAATCTAATCCAAGGGAACCAAAAGGATCATATTTTATTAATATGATTCATTTTGGTCTAAATAAACATATCAAATATAATTAGGAAATATCTTAGGGTAATTATAATATCATATTTTACCGTTAATTACCCTATTCACTTTTAACCGTGAAAAATAAAAGTCCAAAATTACTATTCACCAAAAAATATTTTCATGTTATTGAACTACATTTTTATTACTAATGTCAACCATATCTCTCAGATTTTCGAAATTCAATTTAAAGAAGTGGTAAAATTATGTTTTATGCAAATTTGCAAATGCGCATAAAAGGTGAGTAAAAGACGGTTAAAAGTTCAATAAAATTTTATATATCTAATATTATTATAAAATGAATCCACTGAATTACATTGAACATATATAGGTATAATGTATATATTTATATATAATATAGATTTAAATAAAATAACTAATTATTTAAATAAAAAGGTGGTTTTAAATAATAATATAGTGTTTTTCACTATTCATAAAAATTGTATGTTTTTAGAAAAATACAAAAAATTCACCCTAAGCTAATTTTGATATTCCAAATCCAAAAATGAATTCCATTTTGAAAAATAAAATTTATAAAATTTCAAGAAGTTTGTATTACTATTCATAACGTTTTTTTGATTGGTCGTGGTGTGTTAGAACTTGAAGTTGCGTACAACGCAAGCTATTGTATTATTTAAAGAGAAGCGTACAATGGAAGCTTGGGGTGTTACAAAAATTCACTATTTTCACTATTCATCAAAAAATGATTCTTATTAGAAAAATATCAAAAAAAAAACACCCTAATTTAATTTTGACATTCCAATTTCAAAAATGAAGATTATTTGAAAAAAAAAATCTTATAAAATTTGTATAATTTATATTTTAACTAGGTTCCCATTTAAAAGGTGGTAAAACTACTTTTAAAAAATATAGGTTTTTATTTGTAAAATTGGGTTTTTTCTTATCTCATGCCTATCAAATATATTTAATGAATTTAAAAATATTTGATTGGTTAAATAAATTGTAAATTAACTATATAAATTCTGTATGATTTTTAGAATTTAATTAACTATAAAAAATGTGACTAAATATCATTTTGTTTAAACTAGGTGTTCCATGCATTGTAATCTAACACAATTTGGTAGGTTTTGAATGTTATCAAAAAAACTAAATTTATTTGAAAATTAAAATTTGGTTAAGTCTTGGGGTGATACAAATAAAATTATTTTATTCACATAAATAAATATATTATTCAGAATCCAACAAATAAACATTTATTAAATATGAAATAAATAAAAATAAATATTTTATCCAAAAACTAAAGAATAAATATTTATTATTTATATTAACACAATCAAATAAATTATTTACCAATAAATAAATAATTATTTATTACCTTGTGAATATAAGGGATCCATATAAATCGAATAAAATTATTCCTCAGTCTTGAGAATAATATTTATTCTAACAATTAAATTCAAATAAAATTTTATCAATATAAATAGAAACACTTAATGTGTGACCATATATGTAGGAAGTTATTTTCCAACTATGGGATTGTCCCTTCCTATAAACCCAATGAGGGTTAGTGAAGTTACGTGAAGGTATTTAGGTAGGAAGGTATTTTCCAACTATGGGATTGTTACTCCTTGATTAGTTGAGTGGGATACCCAATCCTGAAATCCTGACTTATATTTTCTCAACCCCGACCTCCAAGTTACATCATGTCTAGCATGGGATACTTCTCTTAATGTAATATTCTTAAGTAAACTCAAAAACGTTATAATAACTTCATGTTAAAAGTAAGTGTCCTAATGAGGGTTGGTAAAAACATCCCTCTAATGCTATCATTTATAATCAAATAATGGAAAAAAAATCTGAATTAATATTTATTTGAGGGATTTTAATTTATTATTAATAAATATTATCTTGTTTTATCCTTTAAATAACTTTCTAATACGATGTGGATTTTAGTTAACTAATCAATTATATTAGATAAAACATTTATGTACAATCTATTTATTTAAATTCCATATTTGTACAATAATTCATTTTTTATGAAATAAAATGCATCCATCCATATAATAAATGAAAAATAAGATAGAAATAAATAAATAAATAATAAATTAACCTATTATGAGATTATCTAATGGATGATTTATTTAGAGGATAATAAATAAACTATTTACCAAGGAGATTAACTTCTTTTTGTAGACTTTAAATGAGTTACCATATTCCACCTATCCACCTATGTATCACCTAAGTTTCCATCACAATGGTTTCTTCATTAGCAACCTAGATGTGCCAGGGGATAATTCACTAATTATATGTATTTATTACTCACACACAGGTTATGGGAACCAACAGGATTGGTTAAATGGGATTACATAAATAACTTGGACATGTAGGTCCTACATAATAATGGAGGGAGGGATGAAAATCAAGCCATTAATATAATGTAGTAATTAATAATTGAAAACCCATGAAATAAGTTTAACTAAGTAAATTTCATCACATACATAGGTATTGGTTAATCTCACGATCAGTCAAACAAGTAATGAATACACAAAAATAACTTCCTGACATTCATTTTTTATATGTTCTTTATTATTAAGATAAACACACAAACATTAATTAATTAATTAATTATTTACTTAATTATATCCTTTTCATCTTAATGAACAGAATAAATTATTTAGAGATACCCTTATTTATGGAATTCATAAAAAATAAGTGATAAAAAAATTATTATATATTATTAAAATAAATTAATTGAGCATTTGAAATTATTTAAAACTATTATCAAAATTTCAAACAATTAAAATTTCCAATGAATGAAATAAAGTTTTAATGGAACAAATTTCTATTTAATGTAATTTAATTCTTTCCTTTATTGGGATACTAAAGAACATTTACTATCTAGCTACACAATGTGTACCTTAGTTTCTATGTATTCCGGTTACACACATAGGGATTTGAAATGTTAAATCATTCAAAATACATAAAGTGTACATTCTCAATAATTCCATGTATCCACTTGTTGTGTGCTCATCATAAATGCCCGGGCTTAGGCATGTATCTCAGCTAGACAACACGACGTGTACAAGCTAGCCACATGTCGTGTATCCCTTATGCTCTATGTCTGTTTTTCTCACCAAATGTCTTGGTATCTATTTTGGATGTTTGGAATAGTGGACTATATGAATGTAAATCGCATACATAACATGTATATAAAGAATTATTATTATGTTAGTCTCACAAGGTTTGAACATGAATAATGGACACACCGATTGCGAGATATACACTACTAACCCATGTAGACTACATATTTTATTCCCCAACTACACACTGTGGAATATGAAATCCCATGTATAAGACAGAAGAGTCTAAAAATGGTGTTAAATAAATGTAGCAAACGTAATTAACTACTTTGTGTGTCATGTATCCTGTGACACATCCAGGTTCAGTGCACATGGGTAAATGATGTGTACTCAAACTATACTCTATGTAACCCAGTTTTACCAACCCAAAAATTTGGCACTTCTAGATGGAATTTCCAGTTACTCTACATTTATTATAAAACCTTTAACAAAATGAAACATTTAATGAGCATGACTAATATGTTGATAACATGATTATTCAAATTAGATTAAAGAACAAATAATATGAAATTTAACATTAAACCATGATTGGGAATAAATCAAAAATCAAATAAATAATTATAAATTCAAAATGTGATCCCTGTGATACAACATATTAGTTCTATGCATAATATAAGATTTAGTTGGTGGGTTTTATATTAATTTTTTTAATATCTAGTTACCTGAAACCCCGAGTAAGGATCATCCATGTTAAATATATGATTAATTTAATTATATATAATGAAGATAAGTACCTTCTCTTAGGATCCTTTCTATTATGATGTTATCGATCTTCTAAAAAACAAATTTTGAAATTCCTTCTTTATGATTTTAGGATCGAAGGGTTGAATCCCTCTAGTGATGATCAACATTTTATCTTTTGATCTCTAAGTAATTCCAATTTACTTTTTATTTTCAACCATGTTGAATTAATTTTTTTGCATCATTTTTGTTAAATAATCACCCTTTGATATTGATAGAATCTCATTCTTCTTGTTCTTGAGAGGAATTGGGAAATATGAGGAATTTGATAGAGAGAGTGAGAGGTCTGTTGGGTGCAATGATTCCCTATTCTCAACTTTTTTATTAACCCTACGCAATAGAAATGACCATTTATTAATTGTGTATGGGTTTATGTTTAAAATATTGTTTAATTATGTACCAGTCACTACATAATATAATGAACGTTATAAAATCCAATTCCATAAAATAATTATAATAATATTATTATTTTACATCATGCACTAACTTGCACTGTAATGAATTTTATTTATGGGATTAAAAATAAATATTTATTACTAGATGTGATATTAGTCCATTCAAAATCCATTAAATTTATGGAATAACCGAATAAACCAATATCATTCACTTAGAAAAAAATTTATTCACAAACCAAAAAATAAATATTCCTTATAAATTTAATATATAAAATAAATATTTGATTCACGAACCAATGAATATATATTTATTATATACATTCCCACAATTAAGTAAATTATTTATTAATAAATAAATAATTATTCATTACCTTGTGAATATTAGTGATTAGTAAAACAAAAATAAATTTATTTGAATGATTAAATTCAATTATATTTTAATCAAGATCAACAGAAACACTTATTATGTAACCCTTAAGGATTATTTCTCAATGGTATTAGGAAGGATTTGCTAAAGTACAAAATCACTATCTAGTAATCGGTCAAGGAACCTATGAGAAAGAAATTAATGTCACAATGATGAAAAACACATATGAATGCTCACTGTGTAATATAATCCCTTTGTCTTAAAATATCATAATGCAGGTTTCACATCTGTTTCATCAACATTTTTCTTCAGTACATCTTTCTTTGACTATTTGAAACAAAAATCATTAAACAATGACCATTGAATTTTTGTGACAGTTATATTTGAATCAAAGGGCCGAGATATCAACTTACATAATTATAGAAGGGAAAAATACTTCCTCAACTTATCCATTAATAACATTTCAGTCATGACACACCCAACATAACCTAACTCATCGTGAACATATGTCATCATAGTTTTTGTAAGTAAATCTAAGTGCATAATTCATGACATGAATTGATGATAATATTAAAATCTATAGACCATTACACTCACTCAAAAATAGTAATTCTCAATGGAACCAAAATATACATAATTCATACTAGTGGGTATGTTATCATAACCTCCTATATTGATATTACTAGGTGAAAACTTCATGATATGAAGTCTCATCCAATTATGAGACATCTATACTTATTGAATAGTTTCTACCCATGAACTCATTCCTCTTCCTCAGTGGAGACTCATGATGGTGCAACGATGATAGACAACATTGGTATGACAGTAGGCTTCAAAATCAGTGGGGTGACGTTCAGCTTCATCTTTAAGATTGTTGGTGTGATGGTTAGCTTTAGGCTTAGTGTGACGATCAGCTTTTGGCTCAGTGGTGTCTTAGGTAGCAGCAGTCAGCCTCAACGGTGTCAGTTGTATTGATTGGTGGTCGACATGTCATATATGGTAAAAATCAATTGTTTCAGTCCAGATTTGGTCATAATCAGTAAATGTTGGTAGTCCTTGGGGGTCCTATAATCATGAATAAGTGAAAGGTGGCATGTGGAGAGCATCGTGGATGAAGGCTGATCATCTTGAATTGGTCCCTTAGTGATGTTTGATTACGTTCCAGCGATGGTGGTGGTGTGTTGGAATTTTGTAGTTATTTTAATGGGGTGACTCTTTTTGGGGGTCATAGTGTTGTGAAGGATCTCCGATTTGGTGGTGTGGGATTTAGATGTGTGTGGATCTAGCTTCGGTGGATGGTTACAATGGTAAAATTGGCACGTGACGATGTTCTGTGCAGATGGGTGGATCTGGCTATGGCATGTTTGTCAGTGTGGTTCACAATCGTAGTAGTGTCAATTATGGTTTTTTCTATGGTTATTTTGGAGTTTTGTTTCACTTGTATTGGGTTTGTTGCAATGGGATCTTTAGACACTCAAATCTAAGGCTATATGCCTCTAGGCCTTTGGGAATGTAATGGGTTTTACATTATCCCAATTAAAAAGGGATTCATATTTTTTATTTCCTTTTTAAATAAAGGGGATCGTCCCTGATATGTTTTGATATCCAACTATAGAAATATATTTTAAGAATATCATTATGGAACCTCAAGACTATCATCATATCAGGGCACTTCTATGACCATATCAATGTGATAGATACCCTAGGACACTATAACAATCATTGAAATTTATAATAACAATAAATATGTGATAATATATTTTAATTAATATTCCCTTATTTGAATATACATTAAATTTAATGTATGAAGTAGTTGTCTCCAGTTCACTAACTCCAATTTTTTTCACCTATTGAGTGGTATATTCTTTCACTATATTCTCTAATTTTTTAGAACTATAAGGCTTGATATTTTAATTAAAGTGATTTTAATTTGAAAGAAAAATTCTGTTTATTTTATTTTGGAAACCACTATTAATTTTTTTTGAAATCCTATAAATTGAATGGTTTTTAAAAAACCCCTTATGTTTATGGTTTTAAAATTATATGTTTGGTTTAAAACATGAAAGACGATTGATGAAATGTTTTAAAAGAAAGATTGGATTTATGTAGAATGAATTGATATGAGAACATGGAATACTAGGTTGTGTGAGTTCATTTTCATTGGATGTGACCTTGAATAAGGGGAGTAGGTGTATACTAGAGGCACCTATAGATTGGTCACCTAGTGATGCCTTAATGGATTAGAGAGAAACCACTCCTGATTATAGAACTATCACCTATACTGAATGTGTGTGACAATAGATGGATGTGGTTTGGGCATTCCAAGTTTTATTGATTGATAAATTTCTCTAATTTTAATTTAAATTGTTTTTAATTGATAAACTACTATGATTTCCACATCTCTTGTTTAAAGAACATGTTTATAAAATTCTAGATAACATGTTCTTATACTAATATTATGAGTTGGGAAGTATCTTTTGGAAATCCTACTGGGTATTATTAATCACTCCATTATATATAGGTTGGTTCATATACATACATTATTCTTCTTGTAATAGGTAAAGAAAGGTCTCGTATTTCTCTAGTGGATAATCATGACGCTACTTCCTTAGGATGGAGTTTGATCTTGTATTCTCTTTTATGGAGTCATTGGATGGATTACATATTGATGTTGTTGTATTGGGATGTCTTTTGGTTTTCTTGAGTCATTTTTTATACCCTATCATTGATACTATGATGTTACTGTTTTATCATTTTTTTGAGTTATATTATTGCTACTAATTTATTATATATTCAGTTTGGTGTTTGTATTTTTTATTTCTGGGTTTTTAATGGTAAATCTTCCCATAAATTACAGATAGGATCTTAGTATTTATTTATAGCCATTGATGTTTTGGGGATGTAACCTAATATTAGTGACACCTCCAAACTAGCCTAAGACAATTTTTTGGGAGGGGATGTTATATATGGGGGATGCTATAAATGGTGTCAATCTTGGTTAGTCTGTTATATTGGGATGGTATTATGGTGATAAAAACTTTTAAAACATTAAATTTATAGTATAAAAAGATATAAATAACCCCATAGTGCTAAATTTCTATTTACCAGTTTATTCTGGGTACAAAAGTTCACTATGAAACATCTAGTTCTGATTTTATCTCATAATTGTGGGTTTAAATAATGAGTGTATCAAATAATGAATTAGAAGTGATAATTCCTACTAGGGTTTAATTATTCATAATGTTTTTTAGGATTTTGGGAAATTGGTTGCAATGATTGTTTATTTTGTTGATTTTTAATATTCTAGGCCTTTAGTTTCTAGAGATTGATGACTAGGTAGTTTTTTTCTCTATAATATAAAAATGACACCAGTTAGATAGTGTAGAAACCCACAATAAGAGGAAATAGAAAACATGGTTTCACCTAAAACATAGGTGAACCAATAGCTTGTTCAGATCATTTTCCATGATTTTCAATCTATTGATATGGGAAATCAAAATGATGAACCATTTCAATTGGATAATTCCATGTAATTTTAGAAACAAAATCATCCAAACATTCAAGGGGATTCAAAACCTAAAAATAAGAAGTTTGGTTTAATAGAATGAATTATATTTTTAATTTCATTGAAACAACAACTAATCTAAAGGTCATTTTGATAATGTTAATTTTTGGGGACCTTTCAGTTCAATAGTGTTATTTAGGTATGCAATATAAAGTTATTGAAGGACTTACATGAGAGGTATTTGAATAATTGTTCCATAAAAAACTATACATTCACAGTTTCAAAATTTTAATAATGACATATTTATTCAGCCTTAAAAAATATTATCTAAATTAGCTAGAGTATGAATCTATGTTTATAAAAATGATTCATTTTTCTCTAGAAGTAGCTACTAGTGAATCCTTGAAGGCAGACAGATTAGAGTCTAGACTATGAATAAAGATTTATTTTAAGATAATTGTACTCTATATTACAAATTATATACTGATGGTTAATAGAGTGAAAATGTTCAAAATGTATATAACTATAAATATTACTGGAGTAAATATGTTTTTCTCTATGGTAATTGGTTGTAAATATAATATTGGAAAAATGTGGAATATGGACACCAACTTCCAAGGAGAAATATAATCTTATAATAAAACCAATTAATTAGTTATCTTTCCTCCCTAACCCAAAGGGAATCATGGATGTTTCCAATGTAGTTTGTTTGAGAATATAAATTGAGATTGTATGGAACAACCCAAAGAATATCACAAACATAATCAGATGGTATATATCCAGTGTTATTTTTGTAGCACTCTAAATTCAATTACTAGAAATAAATCAGATTTTCTTCTACTTATTATGCTTCAACTAGATGATCACATCAAAATAGTTCTTAATAATAGATCTAAGAAACCCATGATGCTTCTACTAAGGACCCAATTCCTCAAATATTGAAACCATAGTAGGGAAATAAAGAACAAAGGGGAGTGAGGAATTAGTTGTATGGTGTTTAAAAAGCAATCATAAAGGATCAATTTGGTCCTTAGGTACCATTATTCATAACTTGAATCTTATAAAAGTTCTATTTGATACTAGTTCTTACCACTATTTTATTTATTTTTGTGTCATTGATCAAATGAGATTTTATATTGAGATGATTCCCCATGTGATGAGTATATAAACACCTCTTGTACAATGAGAGTGTTGTGGATTTAAATGTAAATCTTGTTTTATTAAAATCAATGGATTTGTGTTTGAATGGAAATTTTTTATTTTGTACAAGGATACCTTTGAATTGATCATGGAAATGGATTTATTTGTTGCTTTCAGGGTCCATATAAATTTTAATGCACAATGAGTAATGTTTATAGATCTTGATGGGAGCGTTCATTTTTTAGGGATATTGGGATGTAAATGCTGGAAAAGTTGGATCATTAGCACACAAATTTGGAATAATTTATTTTATATTTCTAAAAGTCACTTTAGAGACTAATGACATAATTGATACTAAAATTTTTCTCACTATAGAGGATCAATATCCTAATGTGTTCCCTGATGATTTTATATATTTTCTACTTAAAAAGGAGGAGTTATTTTCATTCGATCTTCTTCTGGGGACAAATCCTATTTCTTCCGGGTTCACATCTCATTCCAGCCCTGAAATACTGATCCGATATCAATTAATGTTCAAGACATGTCTATATCATGAGATATAATTATTTACCTAATGATTTGGAGGGAGATATATGTCCCACCCATCTCATAATTAAATCTTTTTTATGTGGGCCACAAAACACAAATCATTCATCATAGTATAACCCATTGAATATAAATTTCTTTCTTAAACATCATTCTAGCATAACATAATCCATATAAAAAATGGATTTAATAAATATAATTACATTATAAAAATAATTAAATCATAGTGATAATAGGTATATGAACATTACCATATTCAAATAATGTCATATTTGATGGACAATAATTTTGATAAAACACTTGAAGTTAATTCTTGAGGAAAACATTATTTATTCTTCAAAAATGATTTCTTTTTTCAAAATGAAACAAAATTTTAAAATAATATAGTTTCTTTGAAAATAAACCTGAAATAGTGTATAGGAAGATTTAAGTAAATAAGGCATTATGAAAAAATAAAAATCTTGTCATGCCATATAAGTTTAAAAAATCACTCTCTATTTACTTTTTCCATACAACTCAAAATGTACCTCATATCAAAAAAGATAAAAGATTCCTTTCTTACTATTTAATTAAAGTTCATGAATTGATAAAATTGACTCTAAAAAAATATAAGAATGGATACAATATTTTGGAATACATAATATGGAAACATGGATATGGTTGATAAATATACTCCACTAAACACTTATGTATAAAAAATCTCACATAATAACAAGATTGCGAAATTATCCCTTCCCTTAGGTTCGATTTCATTTACATGTATATGAAACACCTGTATAATTATTTAAATAACTTCATTGACTTAATTCATAATTATTTTAATTTTTATGATATCTTATATGATCATATTATTATCTATTTGTTAATAACATTTCATTATTACTCGTTATTCAGGAATTAACTGATTCTTATGAGCGAGAATATCATTTTCATAATTCTTGAATGGTATTGAAGTTGATGGTGTATAATAATTCAGAATCAATATAATATAATAATAATAATAATATGTACTTATTATTTCAATCATTATACCCATCCAAGTAATGTGGTGGTGAGAAACAGATTATACCATATCATGGAGATGGTAAGTCGTTCGTACTTACGCGTGGTGATTTTATTTTTCATAGGTTAGATAATAGGTGGAATATGGTTGTTTCCTAATCATAATAAAATCCAAGTATATTATTGATACTTTATTTATTACTTTATAATGATACAACTTAAGAAGAGGAAGTAGAAGAAGAAACATGTTTGAAATAATCGGTAGAGAAGATTACCTCTTCTTTGATGTTCTCCCTCTAAATCCCCTATTAAAGCTCTAGAGTTGGTATGAAGAACCAAACCTCTAGAATGAAACTAGGGATGTTAAGAAATTAAATTGGAAGGGGATGTTCGAGCTTGAAGGCTCAAAGATAAGTGAATAGATGAAGGATTAGGTTCCCTTTTATAACTGAGATGAGGGAAACTTTTAGGATCTCCACAAATATTAATTTTGAATAAAATCAAAACCCATCCAAAAATCTCCAAATTTTCCCAATTTATAATAATAGATAATAAAAGGTTTTAAAATCATCAAAAAATAAATTTTAGACAAGTTTTTCTATCAATTTAAACCATATCATTTGAATTTACAATTTCTAATTCTATTTACTTTTTAACTATTGTAACAAAAAATTCAATATTAAAAGGGTGAAATATTTACTTATTTGATGTAAACTAGACCAAAAATAAATAAATTAGAAAATTTTAGACCATATAATAATTATTATATATTTTTAAAAATGTTTTATGACTTTTAAATAATTTAATAAAATATTATTTTGATAAACAATCAATAGTTTCAATTTTGACATAATTCAATTCATTGATTTATAAAAATATTATGATGATAATTTAACTTCAGAAAATTATTTTATTATATTTATAATAGGTAAAATTCATTTATAAAATTATTTTTACATATTAATTATCCAAAATTATATTTATTTTTATATTTTTAATTATAATTTGATATTTACCTTAATAAAATAATTGATACAATAGTTTTGTGCAATGATTTAATATGATTATTTTTGAATTAAAATTAAAAATAAAATGCTAAAAAAAATTAAATCTTAAATATTTAATAATAATACTTATAATCTAAAATATCATATGTATAATCTATCATTAAAAATGTTATACTTATTAAAACATGAATGTGACATGTTTATCATCACTTTAAATAAAGTACTATTAGTGTCATAATAACTTCTATAAGCCTAAAAATGGTTAATAACTATAATATTGGAAGTGTATGGTAGAGATAAAATCTATAAATAATATTTGGAAAGTGTTTGTGTCTTTTAATGGTTATTAGAATAGTAATAATAATTATCTTATTGATTTATATTCAATTAAATAATTTCTTCATCATTAAAGTATAAGTCTTTAAGG
This sequence comes from Viscum album, assembly GCA_963277665.1. NCBI lineage: Eukaryota > Viridiplantae > Streptophyta > Magnoliopsida > Santalales > Viscaceae > Viscum > Viscum album. Next base: position 721,899,759 of record OY728122.1, on the reverse strand, counting down.
TAATTATTTATAACATAAAAATTACAAATAAATTATCATGATAAATAAAAAAAATTTAGCTTTAAAATTAGTATTTATAATTTAATTTATCTTATCTATAACATTATATTAAAAATGATATAGTAATTAAAATTTGAGTATGATATATTTAACTTTTCTTTAAATAAAATAAACTAAATGTGTTAATCTCATCCAAGTGGCTTCGAAAAGACACCATCTAGTACCAAAGATGATTTAGGTCAAAATAAACTCATCAAATTATATTAGTACAAGTATTAGGAAAATTTAATAATATTATGTTTACCCTTAATTACCCAATTTACCGTTTTACCGTAATAATAAAAATTACCGAAGTTAGTATTCATAAAGCCCAAAAATAAAATAAAGCGATTTAGATAATTTGGATTTACTGATTTAAAATATGGAATCCATTTTTTAGAATTTAAAATGAATAAAGTAATTAATTTTAAATTAATCCCATTTTCAAAATGAGAAAATTAGTTTTAAAAGTTAAAATAAAGCAAAAGATTAAAATGTTTTTACATTTAAATTCAAAGTAAAATAAATTCTAATCAAATATATTATATTGAATGATAAAAGAATATTCTATTTATACATTTAAAACATTAGATATTATAATTTAACCATATAAATTATTTTTATGAAAAAATTTGTTTTCAATTAAAATTTATTGTATTTTTACTATTCATTAAAACTTGAATGTTATCAGAAAAATAAAAAAAACTCACCCAAATTAAATTTTTATTTCCCTTGCTCAAAGAAAATATTTATCTTTTCATATACAAATTATTAATGTATTAAAATCATTATTTAAAAGGGTTTCATAATTAAATGGTGGGTGATTAGACAATAAAAACACATTTTATAATTACATTTTATTGGGATTAAAAGTTCATTTTTGATCATATAGGCCTGAGTTAGTACATTTTAATTTTAAACATCCACACTCATCAATTGTGCACTTCATGCCTAATGTACAACAATTTAGGCCCAATGACTCATCTAATTTTATTGAATGTAATTATTCATGTTTTAATATTATATTTTTGGAAATGTATCTTCACTTCAAATTTAAATGTTTCTCATTCAGGGAGCAAGGAAAGATTCATAAAGGATGATGAAGATATTTGGTGATGAAAGGAGACAATTCTGGTGAAGGCAGATTGGACACCAACCCACTATTGAGGATGTGGGTCCCACAATATTGGACCAATGAAGCCCAAATTTCTTATGATGATAGAAGACATACAGGGGAAGAAATAATTCTTCATGAAAAAGTGCTAATTCGGTCTCCATGATGATTATCAAGGCATCCCAAATGGAAGATCAGAATCTGGGCCAGAATCTGCGGCCCAGAATGTCAGCCCAATGAATATTCCATATCCCTCGAACCACAAAGTAAATTGGGCTGATATTTTACAGGATTTTAGAAGACATCTGGGGATTTATTTTTGTCTTCTATGTCATACTCCAAATATACCATCTAGAAGGAGGTTGAAGCGGATCTGTCAAGTGGATGCAAGTTGGATGCCATCTCGGGTCAAGGGTGGAGAAGTCTCCTCTCCACCTACTTTCCACCACCTATGCCTACCCTAATTGATTGGGATGACTTGGACTATTGGATATCTGCCTAAGGATCCAAATTTTCCTATTTAAGGAAGTGGTGGTGATGAGGAACTCATACCTTCTTTCATGTAATGTTATTATGCTCAATTTTCGTTGTAATGCTTTCATTTCCCCATGTAAGTTTCTTTTTGTATTTCTAAGCTCTTAATCCAATTCCTTATCTTCTCTTCTTACAATTTCTATACATAAATCTCTAAAATCACAAAATCACAGAGATAACTCTGTGTGTTAGTGATATAGTTTACACATAGGTGTGAATTCCATTCACACACATGGAGGAGTGCTCATTATTTCGGCGGTTTTAATCTATTCGATTCAATTCTTATAAGCCGTATTCTTCCCACCATTGATAGTATATCATCAATGGAGGGCTAACCCTTTAATGGGTTGATTTTAGGAAGATGAAAAGTCTGGATTGAATGTTATTTAATGCACGAATTTTTGTTAATTGGTTAAATAATTCAAGACTTCCATTCTTCAATTATTTTCGCTCCTCATCTTCACTGTGTTTGAAAAAGCTAATTCCAATTACTAAATTGACCATATACCTTGGAGAGATCATGAATCTGGTTCTCTATGTGTGTTGGTGACTAGTAATTGAGTTTAGTTAGTATCTAACTAGAAAATGATGAAGGTAGTGTTATTTTGAATAATGGTTTAATCAAGAATTAATAAAACCAAAATTTTGTCTAAAGAAATAAAATGCATTCAATCCACCAAAGCGTAACCCTAAGATCAACCCATTTCATTATAATAGAACTCAACTAAGCTTATTAGTCTTCTCCCAAAAAACTTAAAAACAAATCCTAGTTGTCCAATTCATAGCCAAAAATGCATCCCTTAGGTTTTGTATCTTAGGTATCTTCTTAGGTCTCTGTGGAATCGACAACCCAAGCTACACTACAAGGACCGTTCTACCCTTGTTCTCTTGGGTAAATTTGGGCGTGAAATTTTTTTTGGCACCGTTACCGGGGACCAAGTAAGTACCTTAGATAAAAAAAACCCTTCTTTCCTCACCTCCATTCTTCTACTCTCACCCAAGATCTCTTATCTTGTCCCTTTCTCGCTTTTTTTGGGCGCATGTCCGCTTACACCCGCGATTTCTCAAACAGACTAGTTAGGGTGGAAAGTCCTAGGATAGGGGAGTCAAGTGCACCTAGGGGATTGTTTAAATCAGATCCAAATATTCTTGAAACCCCAAAGTCAGAACATGAAACAAGTCCAATGGAGGGTCATCCACAAAAATCAAATTGTAAACCCTGGGGGGAATCAAATGGGAAACCAAAACCAAGAAGCTCCAAACATAGGGAATGTAGTTGATCAAACCATGAATGACTACCTCACTCCAGCTTGGACCAATGCCCCCTCATGCATTAAACACAATTCCATAGGAGACACCAACTACATATTCAAACCCCATGTCCTAAACCACCTTCCAACCTTTTATGGGATGGAGTCAGAAATGCCATACCTTCATGTCAAAGAGTTCAACGACATTATTGAAACCATGTGTCCCCCACATCAACTAGAATCCGCTAAGATGAGGCTCTTTCCTTTTTCATTAAATGATCGAGCTAAAATTTGGATAAACAACTTGAGACCTGTATTAATCCACTCTTGGGACCAACTGCAAAGAGAATTCTACAAAAAATACTTCCCTCATCACAAAACAATTTCACTTAAAAAGGGTATCCAATTTTTTTTTGAAAAAGAGGGAGATTAATTTTATGAAACATGGGAGAGGTTCAAAGACACCCTAAACATGGTTCCACACCATGGTTTTTCCATACCTGAACAAGTGAGAATTTTCTATGAAGGGTTGGGTCCGAGCAATAAACAATTCACTAACATGATGTGTAATGGAACTTTTAAAAACAAGGCCCCAAATGATGCTTATGAGTATCTGGAAAGTCTGGCTGAACAAAACCAAACTTGGGGAACATCACCTTATTCTGAAAAGCCACAAGGAACCACTGGAATTCATACACTTAGAGAAGAGGAAAGCCTTGGGGCTAAACTCGCAGCACTCTCTAGGAAGGTTGAAGAGATAGACCTTAGGAAAGTTTATGAAATCCAAAATGTAGACCTTGTTTGCACAATTTGTGACAAACATGACCATAAAACAGACAACTGCCCAACCATTCCATCCATCAAGGTTGTTCTTCTAGGAGGACCCCCAGCAGAAGTCAATGCCCTAAACTTTCAAAAGCCCCAATACCAAAAAACCTTCAATCCATGGTACAATGACCACCCAGGCTTCCGATGGAAGGATAACCAACAACATAGCCAACCACCAGGGCAAAATCCTTACCCTCAATAGAACTACGAAACCCATAATCAGTTTCAAACCCAACCTATCCAATACCAACAGCCACCAGTCCATTTTCAACAAACCATTCCACCTTCAAAATATCCCCCAGGGATAAACCAATCTTCTCAAGCACCAACCCAAACTGTTCCACAAAGCCTACTAGAAAAACTTTTCAAACAAATGGAAAGGATGAACTCGGAAGTCTCTTCCCTTAAACAAGAACTTCAAACAATCAAAACTGGGAAGGCACCCATGCCTACCCAAGCCCTTCCACAACAAACAACAAGGGGAGAGTCAAGTTGCACTCAATCAAATCATGAACAATTGAAAGTAGTGACAGTCTTAAAAAGTGGGAAATCAATTTAAAAACCTGAACAAAACATTTCAGAACTATTAAAAGATTCAACATCACTTCAAAATGATGAAGAACAACCCACAGATTCTGAAAAAACCATTGAGAATGAGAAGGAACCACAACCACACCAAACACTCAAACAACCTGCTCCCTTCCCTCAATGCATGAGGGGGAAATCCAAGCCTGAACTGAGTGAAACCTTGAGAGAAATCTTCTCTCAAGTCAAGATGAACATTCCAATCCTCAATGCAATACAAACCATACCATCCTACTCAAAGTAACTTAAGGACTTGTGCACTTTTAAAAGGAAATTTTTACTTAAAAACCAATTTCTTTTGGCTGCTAATATGAGTACCACCATTCAAGGGACCATTACCCCAAAGATGAAAGACCCGGGTTGCCCTTACATCAATGTTGAACTAGGAGAGAAAAAAGTTGTCAAGGCCTTGTGTGACCTAGGTTCCAGTGTAAACCTCATTCCTTATGCCATGTATTGTTAGTTAGGGCTCGAAGAACTCCAACCCACATTTGTCACTCTTCAACTCTCTGATCGCAGTGTTCGGGTTCCTAAGGGGATCTTAAAGGATGTTTTAGTGAAAGTTGAGAATTTCATTTACCCTGCTGACTTCATTGTCCTTGACAATCATCCAAGCTTAGGTCCTAGGGAGAAAACCCCAATCATTCTTGGTCGTCATTTCATTGCAACAATCAACTCTGTTATCCGAGTCCGAAATGGGAACATGACCATCACCTTTGGGAACATGAGTCTAGACTTGAACATCTATAATGCAAGCTCACAAATAGGAGATGATGAGGAAATTCATGAAGTAAACATGTTAGGAAGCATTGAAAATGAATCCATAGAACATCAAGAAATATTTGATGGATGTTTAAGTCAGGATGAGATTGATTTCCTTTGTTCACATGAAGGAAGTTTATCTCCTTGGCTCGAATCATTTTCAAATTGCTCCTATGATGATGTCTTAGGACCAACAATCAGTGAAACCTTTCAGGAAACTACATTCATGGAGACAACCCAAAATCCCTTCCCTAACCCAGGTCAATAAAATCTTGTGTCTGAAACTTCTACACATGGGGAATCAATTCAGTCTGAAAATCTAGGAAAAAAATTTGATCTTGATCCAATGCCCCAATATTCTGCTGAAATTCTGAACCAACCTGATCTTGAATTGAAGGAACTTCCTACTTCCCTCAAGTATGCCTTGATAGGGTAAAATCAAGCACATCCTATAGTCATATGTTCTTCTCTTGAAGCCAATCATGAGGGGATGCTTCTAGATGTCCTTAGGAAACACAAGAAAGCCATTGGTTGGACCCTGTCTGATATTCCTGAGATTAGCCCACTTATTGGAACTCATAGGATTACTCTTGAATCTGAATCCAAACCATGTCGTCAACCACAGAGGAGACTCAATCCAAATCTTATGGATGTGGTAAGGAAAGAACTTCTTAAGTTGTTGAAAGTTGGTATCATCTACCCCATAGCTGAGAGTGAGTGGGTACGCCCAATTCAAGTTGTCCCAAAGAAATCTGGAATCACTGTGATCACTAATAAGGATGGGGAAATTCTTCCAACTAGGGTGAGTAGTGGGTGGAGAGTCTGTATTGACTATAGGAAGCTCATCTCTTGTACCGAGAAGGACCATTTTCCCTTTCCCTTTATTGATCAAGTCCTCGAGTGAGTGGCGGGTCATCAATTCTATTGCTTCCTAGATGGGTACTCAGGGCACAATCAAATCGAGGTCTCCTTGGAGGATCAAGGGAAGATAACCTTCACCTGTCCATTCGGCACCTTTTCCTTCAAACGCATGCCATTTGGGTTATGCAATGCCCCTAGAACCTTCCAGCGGTGCATGATGGGAATCTTCTCAGATATGGTAGGGGATTTTCTAGAGGTCTTCATGGATGACTTCTCTGTCTTTGGGGATACATTTGAGGGATGTCTTAGGAATGTGGAGAGAGTTTTTTCAATATGTGAAGAAAATAATCTGGTCCTAAACTGGGAAAAATGCCATTTCATGGTAAAAGAGGGGTTAGTACTTGGCCATATAGTCTTGGGTAGGGGAATTGAAGTTGATAAACCAAAGGTTGACATCATTCGTCACCTTCCATCACCCAGAACTGTTAAGGAAGTGAGGTCCTTCTTAGGACATGCTGGTTTTTATAGAAGATTCATTAAGGACTTTAGTTCAATCTCTCGTCCTCTTTGTGCTCTCCTAGTAAAGGATGCTCCATTTGTTTGGACAGAAAGCTGTGAGGGTTCATTTTCAACCCTTAAATCCACTCTCACATCTCCTCCCATTATGAAATCTCCAAACTGGGACCTTCCTTTCGAACTCATGTGTGATGCCAGTGACATTTTTGTAGGAGCTGTGTTAGGACAATGGTGTGATAAAACTCCATATGTCATTTCTTATGCAAGAAAATCCTTAAATGATTCCCAAATCAATTACACCACCACTGAAAAGGAGTTACTTGCTGTTGTTTTTGCCTTGGAGAAATTCAGGTCCTACCTCTTAGGATCACCCATCATTGTCTTCACCGACCATTCAGCTCTAAAATATCTCTTCCAAAAACAAGATGCCAAGGCTAGATTGATTAGGTGGGTCCTTCTTCTTCAAGAGTTCGATTTAACCATTAAGGATAAAAAAGGTGTAGAGAATGTTGTAGTTGATCACCTCTCTAGGTTAGAATTCAAAGACAACTCACATCACCTTTCTGTGTCTGATTCATTTCCCGATGAGAACCTCTATTCTGTGAGTGATTGCCCTTGGTATGCTGACATAGACAACTTCTTTGTTTCAGGGGTCATTCCAAAATTCTTAGGGAACCAAGCTAGAAGAAAATTTCTTTCTGATGTCAAGCATTATGTGTTTGATGATCCATACCTCTATAAGTTCTGTCCTGACCAAGTCATTAGGAGGTGTGTGCCAGAATCCGAAAAAGAGTCCATCCTAATGTTCTGTCATAGTGAGGCTTGTGGAGGTCACTTTTCCTATAAGAAAACTTCTTCCAAGGTTCTTCAATGTGGTCTCTTTTGGCCCACCCTCTCGAGGGACTCCTACACCTTTTGTCAAAGTTGTCCTAGGTGTCAACAAGTAGGGTCCATCAAAAAAAGGAATCAAATTCCTCTCACTCCAATATTAGTGGTTGAAATCTTTGACTGTTGAGGAATTGATTTCATGGGTCCCTTCCCAAACTCTAGGGGATATCTTTACATTCTCTTGGGTTTCGATTATGTATCAAAATGGGTTGAGGCCATTCCTACAAAATCCAATGACCATCAAACTGTGATTAGATTCCTTAAAGAAAACATCTTCTCTAGATTTGGGATTCCTAGGGCTATCATTAGTGATCGTGGAACTCATTTCTGCAATTGCCCATTCTCATCGCTCATGGAGAAGTATGGAATTTCTCACAAAGTGTCCACCACTTACCACCCACAAACCAATGGTCAAGCTGAGTTAGCCAATAGAGAAATCAAACAAATTCTTGAGAAAACTGTTAATCCATCTAGGAAAGATTGGTCGAGAAAACTCTTAGATGCTCTTTGGGCATATCGAACAACATTTAAAACCATCCTAGGAATGTCCCCATATAGGTTGGTTTATGGTAAAGCATGCCATTTTCCAGTGGAGATTGAGCATAAGGCCTTTTGGGAAATCAAAAAAAATGAACTTTGACATTTCTTTGGCCGGAATAAAGAGGAAATTGGATCTAAACAAGCTTGAGGAACTTAGGATGGAGGCTTATGAAAATTAAAGGATAAATAAAGCTAGAGTTCAAGCCTACCAATCTAGGAATCTTAAAACTAAACACATTGAACCAGGGAAACCTATGATTTTGTATAGTTCTAAACTTCATTTTCACCCGAGAAAGTTGAGGTCTAGATGGTCCAGTCCACACATAGTGCATAAGGTGTACCCCCATGGGGCTATTGAAATTCAAGATCCCACCAATGGTCAAATATTTAAAGTTAATGGTCATAGAGTCAAACCATTCATAGAACCATTCCAAAAACATGAAGTTGATGAAGACATGAGTGAACCTTCCTTTGATGAAAAAACAATTAATCAATTAGGGGTTTAAGTCGAGCTAACGACGTTAAACAAAGCGTTGAATGGGAGGAAACCCATGATTTTTAAATTTACAATCACCTTATTGTTTTAATCAATTTTTTTAGCAAAACAATTTGATATAATTTTACCTCATATTGTTGACCTGTTCTTCTCTTATGAGTATGGATGGGTATGAAAGGGGAGTGCCGTATTCATCCGTGTCACGCGGTGTGATCCCTGAGTATTATCTTACCGAGAAATTAAAAAGAAGACAATGTATCAAAAATATAGGTGTTTGTAAGTTTTTATTTTATTTTATTTATTATTAAAGAAAAAAAAACAAAACAACAAAACAAAAAAAAATGTAAAAAAAGTGACACCCCGTAGGACGTGGGTCAAACCCCGTCACGACCGGCGAAGCCGCGGGACTCGAACCCGGGACCGAAGGGAGACAAGGGCGCATGCCTACCACTGAACTACGACGGTTGGTGATTCCTTATTCTATATTCTTTATATATATACTTATATTTTAAATTTATATATATATACATAATTTTTTTAAAAAAAATTATTACTTGTTATGAGTGTCGATCGTTGGAGTTTCAAAATTAACAAGTATGTTTTGTCTTTATTTTTATTTTATTTTTTTATTTTTATTTTATTGTTGTTTATTTTTAGGAAATGGAACCTCAAGGGGTTTCCTTTGTGTCTAACTATGTTGGTTTTTGAGATTCAGGGGCTGCCAAGTTTGATGGATTTTCAGGAAAATCATAAGAGTACAAGCGTACACTACCGTGAGGATTCTTCAAGTGACATGGAGACAAAGGGATTAAATGAGAGCATCACAAACATCAAAATCAAATATCAGGTGAAATTGTTCTATGATCCTATTCTCTGCCTCTACCCCTTCTAAATTATATTTTCTTTAAACACTGGGGACAGTGTTATATTATGTTGGGGGGAGGTGAAAATAAAAATCAATCACATAGAGCAATAAAATGTGCGTGTTAATTGAATGAAAAGTTTCCTTAACCTTGAACATGTTATTACACATTGAAAACCTTGAAAACGTAATATTAAATAATTTTTTATTCCTTGATTATGATTTTAATACATGTTTAAGTTCATGAGCATAAAATTTTGGAAAGTGTGGCTGTCTAATGTGATTTTTCACTGTTACATTTTCATCCAATTTTTATAAAAAAAATTCACAATGCACGTCCATTGGATTGTGGGGTATTAATTTGAATTCTTGGGGTCCCATAATAAATAACATAGTTTTGGTGATCATTTTAAATTTAATATGAGTATTTTAAAAAAAAAAATATATATATATAAGAGGTGTAAAAAAAACACAAAAAAAACAAACAAAAAAACAACAATAAATTTGTACATAGAGCAATGAAATGACTTAATGTGTGGATTTCGACACTTGGGGATCATGACTCCATAGTTTTCTAGCCCAGAGTTGGGAATTTTATCTCTATTTGTGGAAATTTGAATTTGTTTTTGAATGAGTTAACTCAAGATGATGCCCGAGTATGTGGGCTTCACTTAGTGCCCTAATTCCATTGAGCCTGGGAGTCATCGGCAAAGTCTCGCTACAAGGGTTGACTCATTTGAATGAAATTTCAATAACCATGGCAACATTGCAAAAGACAAAAGAAAAAAAATGAATACTCATATTAATATTAAAATGTGATTCCACCTAGCGCTTCCATCTTTTCCCCCTTGAATAAAAATGAACCCCCATGTCTATTGTGACACACAACACATCATCATGATTAATTGTAATTGGATGAAATGTGGCATTGAATTTGATCAGAAGAATGGGCTTGGGCTTGGGTTATGCTTTAAAACATACATTTTATTAAATGATTTTTATGGGATGCATAATTTTTGGTATGAGGTATTTTGGTGAGCATTTTTTATTAAAATGTTTTTGGAAAAGGAAATTTGATTTTCATAATATTTGAGTTATTTGCTCGGGACTAGAAAATCTCAAGTTAGGGGGTGTGATTAGACAATAAAAACACATTTTATAATTACATTTTATTGGCATTAAATGTTCATTTTTGATCATATAGGCCTGAGTTAGTACATTTTAATTTTAAACATCCACTCTCATCAATTGTGCACTTCATGCCTAATGTACAGCAATTTAGGCCCAATGACTCATCTGATTTTATTGAATGTAATTATTCATGTTTTAATATTATATTTTTGGAAATGTATCTTCACTTCAAATTTAAATGTTTCTCATTCAGGGAGCAAGGAAAGATTCATAAAGGATGATGAAGATATTTGGTGATGAAAGGAGACAATTCTGGTGAAGGCAGATTGGACACCAACCCACTGTTGAGGCTGTGGGTCCCACAATACTGGACCAATGAACCCCAAATTTCTTTTGATGATAGAAGACATACAGGGGAAGAAATAATTCTTCAGGCCAAAGTGCTAATTCGGTCTCCATGATGATGATCAAGGCATACCAAATGGAAGATCAGAATCTGGGCCAGAATCTGCAGCCCAGAATGTCAGCCCAATGAATCTTCCATATCTCTCGAACCACAAAGTAAATTGGGCTGATATTATACTGGCTGTTAGAAGAATTCTGGGGATTCATTTGTGTCATCTATGGACCACTCCAAATAGGCCATCTAGAAGGACTTTGTGTAACGCCCCGACCCTAGTTACCCAGAGTCGGTGCATTATTACATAACATTGGCATAATCACAAGAAAGATCAAATCTCGAAAGACCGATTGGTTTAGTAGCCTTGGAAACACTAGATATATTCATAAGTTTTACATTACATCATAAAATGAAGAACTACTACAACAACATAATGTCTCTATAATCCACACTCAGATCCCCACATAATATCCCTGCAGGTCATTCATAATTTACTTCTTCACTTCCTAGGAAAAATAAAACATAGAAAAGGGGTGAGCTCAAATTCCCAGTAAGGATAACAATATAGCGGAAACTTTCATAAATAAGAATAAACATTTAAGGCAATGTATAACTAAAAAAACAGCCTTTCAAACTTGAACTTTCAACATCGTATGACATAAATAAAATGAAATAATTCCATTTACTCATTCACATGGATATTCTACTAATCGAATAATCACATGCAAAATCACTATCCACTTTCATAATGTTGGAATGCATAATTCCAGACTATCATAACCACATAGCCAAGGCCTCGTGCCAAGACTACAAATAAGATTTTGTCAAGGCCTTGTGCCAAGATACTAGTTTGTCTCATGAGACCTACCGATTCATCAAGGAGCTATAGCGGGCTCCACCCGTCACATATTAAGTCCAATGCATTCCCATATGAAAAGGTTTAAACATAACATAAACATTCATATTAAAACTAGCATACGAAATTTCAATAATTTCACCATAAACTATGAATTGTATAAAAACAGCACATCCACAGTCAAACATTTCACAAAACCTTCAATACAATATATAAGTTTTGTATCATAATAAATCAATTTCAAATAAGCGTAAAATCCATCAAAGGATGTTGACATAGATGAAATCAAAATTCTTTTTAGAGAAATATCTCTTTCTATTTTTGAAATCATTTAAGAGCCATATAAAATAAAACATTTTCTTTGAAAATATTCTTATAAGCTTGTAAGGAAAGCTTTGAAGATTTTATAACGGCAGAAAATAACCGCACCCGCCGTATAAGTTAAAAAAAACATTCTTACCTTAATTCTGTCAAAAAGGTTAAAAAGGACCTTGTTTTGAAAACAACGGAATGATTCCTCTTATAAAAAGTAAAAGAAGGGTATAAATGACTTTAACCCATATTCTTGTAAATAATAAAAATGTTTTGAAATACATTTTTAAGAAAACATGGATGTGGATGATAAAGAGATCCCAGTAGATTATTACATATAAACAACCTCGGATAATGAAGAGATTGTGAAATAACCCTTAACTTGTACTTTTCCTTGGTTGGGGTAGGTTAAACTCCTGTATAATGGTGAAATAATTGTTATTAAATTATACAAGAATCATATACATTAATATGATATCATATATGATCTTTTAATACTGATTTGATAATAATATCTTAGTATTATCGTTGTTTCGGGTGTTAACTTACTTGTTTTCTTTTATATGTTTTGTTACGTAAGCCATGTTTGTAATGGATAGGTTGTATATTATTCATATACATAATTATATCAAGTCCTTAAACATCATTTTTAAATTATAAAATGATAATTATACTTGAATGGATACTATGGAGAATGAATCTCATCGCGTTTGTGGAGACGGTAGTCCGTACGTACGCACGAGCGACAATATCATTCTTTTTTTTGATATTAAAATAATATATAAATGGATGGTATATCATATATACAGAATCATTAACATGTTATATTTATTATTTACATGAGTTACACATCATTATTATACCCATCCAAATAATAATATATTGAATAATAATTACACCACGACGTGGAGACGGTTAGCCGTACATACGCACGTATGGTGACATGTTATTCAAAGGGTGGATAGAATACTGAATATGGTTGTACCATATTTATAATAACATCACAGTATATATATGATACTGGAGTTATTATTTTTGAATGGTAACAACAAAGGAAGAAGAAGTGGAAGAAGAAAGGAACTTGAAAAGGGTGGTGAAATCATTACCTCTTCTTCGGGTTCTTCATTTTGATTTGATCAAAAGGGCTCCTTAGGTTGGATTTCTGATCAAACTAAGGCCTCTAGGTTGTAGTGAGGGAAGTTGGGAGAGTATTTGGGTAGAGTTTGGCCGAACCAAAAGGCTTTGAAGGTGTGAAGAAATGAGAAGGAGGAGTGCCCTTTTATAAGAGGGGTGAGGGGAACCTTTGGAAAAGCTAGAAATATTAATTTATAATAAATTCATATTCGGTTTCTAATTGTTCCAAAGTTGATTATTTAAATTTTAAGGTGGGTATGGGTCGAAAAAAACTCAACCAATAGAATTTAGACAGGTTTGGGTACTTATATTAACCTTATCTTTAAGTATTAACTCTAAGTTAATTAGTTTCACTTTTACAATGTCTCTTTGTATTTTTATATAATATGATTAATAAACTTACTACATACATCCAAGATACCCCCAAGTGGTACATTAATGATGAACCTATCATGATATAAGTCCCTTGGCCGAACCTTAGATTTTTAGGAATTTAATATCAATTAATAATATAATATTTGTTTTAAGAACTCTTTTATGTCAATTTTGACACTATTCAATAGTTGATTTTTTTGAAACTCATAAAAGATTTATTACTTCGAACAAAGTCAATTAAATCAATCCTAATATATCATATTATCCTAGAAAATTAGTTTAATTCATTAAAAGTTTCATATTATATTTATTTGGGTATTTATAATATCAATTAGTTTAATTTTTCACTATTATAGTAATTACTACATCATCATTGTGTCGTAAATAAATTAAATCATTTAATGTCTAAAAATTATAAATAAAATATAATTATGTAGGAAATATTTTTATATTTATAATTAATATTTATAATCTAAAATCCAACATATATAACCCTATGTAATAATTGTTTTTCTAAAAGATATATGCTTGTGTCATTTTTGTATTCATTTTAACTTAATTAAAACAAATGTCCCTATCACCTACAAGTGGCACCATGGGGTCCCAAAATCGACCCAAAGATGCCTATGGTCGAACATGTATAAACCAATAAGGCTAGGACACGTTTTAGTGTAATTTAGTATTATTATAATATTATTTTTTTAACCCTTATATACCAAATTTACCCTTAACCATGGTAAATAAAATATTTACCACAGTTATTATTCAAAATGTCTAAAACTAAAAGTTAACTATTTACACAATTTGGACATCCTGATTACAAATATGGAATCCATTTTCCTAAATTCAAAACACAGAAGTGGCAGAAATTAATTTAAAATTAATTCCCACTGTCAAAACAAAAAGCGTGTTTTTAAGAGATAATAACTATCAAAAGATTGACACTTGTTTATGTTCGGTTTAATTATAAAATTGTGTCCAATGACCAACATTATATTAAATGGTAAAAATATATTCTAAATATACTTTAAAACCACTCATATTCATAATTTATCACTATTAATTATTTTGATTAAAAATGTTGTTTTTAATTAAAATTTAGTAATTTTCACTATTCATCAAAATATGAAAGTTATCCGAAAAGTACCAAAATTTCACGTTAGGCTAAATTCGATACTACTAATACAAAAATGAAGTCCATTTTGAAATATAAAATATATATAATTTCAAAAATTAGGTATTACTATTCATAACGGCTAGTTTGATTGGTTGTTAGAACTCGGTGTTGCGTACAACACATGCTATCGCATTATTCAAAGAGAAGCGTACCGTAGAAGCTTGGGGTGTTACACTTTGAAGCAGAATTGTCAAGTGGATGCAAGCTAGATGCCATCTCGGGTCAAGGGTGGAGAAGTCTCCTCTCCCCTTACTTTCCACCACCTATGCCTACCCTCATTGATTGGGATGAATTGGACTGTTGGAGCTCGGCCTAAGGATCCAAATTTTCCTATTTAAGGCAGTGGTGGTGAGGAGGAACTCATACCTTCTTTCATGTAATGTTATTATGCTCAATTTTCGTTGTAATGCTTTCATTTCCCCATGTTAGTTTCTTTTTGTATTTCTAAGCTCTTAATCCAATTCCTTCTCTTCTCTTATTCCAATTTCTATACTTAAATCTCTAAAATCAAAAAATCACAGTGATAACTCTGTGTGTTGGTGATATAGTTCACACATAGGTGTGAATTCCATTCACACACATGGAGGAGTGCTCGTTATTTCCGCGGTTTTAATCTCTTCGATTCAATTCTTGTAAGCCATATTCTGCCCACCATTGATAGTATATCATCAATGGAGGGCTAACGCTTTAATAGGTTGATCTTAGGAAGATGAAAAGGCAGGATTGAATGTTATTTAATGAACTAATTGTTGTTAATTGGTTAAATAATTCAAGACTTCCATTATTTAATTATTTTCGCTCCTCATCTTCACTGTGTTTGAAAAAGCTAATTCCAATTACTAAATTGACCATATACCTTGGAGAGATCATGAATATGGTTCTCTAAGTGTGTTGGTGACTAGTAATTGAGTTTAGTTAGTATCTAACTAGAAAATGATGAAGGTAGTGTTATTTTGAAGAATGGTTTCATCAAGAATTAATAAAACCAAAAATTTGTCTAAAGAAATAAAATGCATTCAATCCACCCCAGCGTAACCCTAAGATCAACCCATTTCATTATAATTGAACTCAACTAAGCTTATTAGTCTTTTCCCAAAACACTTAAAAACAAATCCAAGTTGGCCACTTCATATCCAAAAATCCATCCCTTAGGTTGTGTATCTTAGGTATCTTCTTAGGTCTCTGTGGAATCGACAACCCAAGCTACACTACAAGGACCGTTCTACCCTTCTTCTCTTGGGTAAATTTGGGCGTGAACCAGTGGGAAATTACCATTTTGAAAAAATATAGGTTTTTATACATCAAATAGGGATTATTCATACCCTATGACAAAAATATCTATTGGATGAGTATTAAAAATATTTTTTAATGTATATAAAATATATATTTCGTTAATTTCATTTACTAATAGCAATATATTCATACAAAAATAAAAATATTTAATAGATTAATATTTTTCATAAATAATTGGTAGCCAAGGAATTCAACATACATTTTCATAAGCTAGTTATATTTATTACCACTAACCTAACGTCTAGGTTATTTTATAATAATTTTGTATCATGGTTTGTTTAAACTCATGATTGCGTGCAATGAATGGTATTGAGGAATTAATATTATTTAAAGAAAATATTTCATAAAAACATCCGAGTGTTATATATGATATAATATATGATCTTATTATAATATATTATTTATGATTTGTTAATAATCATTCATTATTTTCACAATTTCAAAAGTTACTTTCCCAGTTTCTCAAGTTAGATTTGACTTTTTATTTATTGTCCATATTACATAGATAATGATTTCTTCATATATAAAATGTAAACCATGATTTAAATGTTATATATATATTCATTATATATGTATTTATATTAACACATAAAGTATAGATATTAGAACTGAAATGCACCATTCATGTAGATGGTAGGTCATACATACACTTGAATTCTAGTTTCATTTATTATTCATATTTAGAAGATTGAAAATTAAATGATATAAATGTATATTATAAATAAATTATCATAATTATGTCACATATGTAACATATTTTTATTAATATAATCCTAAATACATTCCATGTATAGCATTATTGAATATTATCTCTTTTAGGAGGGGGTAGTCCACACTTCCACAAACGAATTTATTGTATTCCTACAAAATGGAAAGCATTAATGTATTTGATATATGAAAATTAAATAAGTATTATGGAAACATAAATAGCACATATAACATATATAAATAGTATTTAATCATAATTTACAACCATGATAGGTGTTAAAGTAAAAATTAATAACATCGTCTCACGAGTAGGTAGTTTTCCGTACAAACAGTTAGTTCGATACCCATTTGATGGATGTGTGTATATGTGTAGGTATAAAACATAACATAACAAAATATAATTATATTTAATATACTTATTTAATTTTATAATCATGATATAAAATAAAATTAATGGGTTGGAATAGGAAATAAGGTAAAAATGCATGTTGATGGAAGTTGCGTCTTCTTTGGGTAAATCCTTTTAGTTTTCACCAAAGGGATTCTTGGTTTAATTTATAAAACATTTTAAGAGTATAAGGTGATATGAGGGTTTTTGGTACATTATTTTGGTTGTTTCTTGGATGATAAAATGGTATTGATAGGTGTGAATAAATGGGAGGGGTGAGTGCCTTTCATAGTGGAGGAGGAGTGACATCCGTGTAAATATTTGAAATGGGAATTCAAACCACAGTTTTTCCAAATAAAGATCTTCCAATAATAGTAAAAATATTATAAAAGGGGGTATATGGTAGAAATATGGACATTATATGGTTTTTGGAAAAGTTTCTTGGTCATTTTGGGCCTTACCATTACGTTTTAGTCTCTTGTTAAGCTCATTTTTCCCTTAATCGTTGTAAATAAATTTTGATGATTTCACAAATATTTTTAAAAAAAAAACTAATTTAAAAATATTATAAATTATAAATTATTCTTATTAAAATTAAGGAATCAATTTTTAAAAATTCCAATAACCTAATTGAAAGAAATTAATTTAAATTCAATCCCATATATGGGACGACAAAGCATGTTTTTAAAGTAAAAATTTTCAAATGTATTCTTTGTTTTTACATAACATTTCAAAATGGAATTGATCACAATAGACTAAATTGAATTTATTTATGCTAAATTGATATAATTTTAATTTAAAACTAATTTTAAATATAACATATCTTTATAAATAAATTAGACAAAGAATTATTTTTCCATTAAAATTCAATATTTTTCACTATTCATCAAAAAATGAGTCTTATTAGAAAAATACCAATAAAACACCCTAACCTAATTTTGACACCCCGAATTCAAAACTGAAGTTTTTTTAAAAAATAAAATTCATAAAACTTATAAATTTTCAATAATTTATATTTAAATTAGGTTCACATTTAAAAGGCGATAAAACACCTTTTATAAAAATATAGGTTTTTATGTATAAAATTGGGGTTGTTCTTATTTCATGCCTATAAAATATATTTTATGAATTTAAAAATATTTTATAGCATATATAACATGTAAATTAACTATATAAATTCTCAATTATTTGTATAATTTATTAACTATGAAAAACGTGACTAAATAGCATCTGGTTTAAACTGGGTGTTTCCTTCATTGTAATCCAACACAATATTATAGGTTTTGAAAGTTATAAAAAAACTAAATTTATTATAAAAGTAAAATAGGGTAAATTATTGGAGTTCTACAAATAAAATTATTTTATTCACATATGTAAATATATTATTTAAAACTAATAAATAAATATTTATTAAATATTAAATAAATAAAATAAATATTTTATTCACAAACCAAAGAATAAATATTTATTATGTTTGTTAACACAATCCAATAAATTATTTACCAAAAAATAAATAATTATTTATTACCTTGTGAATATAAGTGATCAATATAAATCAAATAAAATTATTCCTCGGTCTTGAGAAAAATATTTATTCTGATAATTAAATTCAAATATAATTTTATCAAGATCAACAGAAACACATAATGTGTGGCCCTATAGTATTAATTATTGTTTTAATGGGGTAAGATTTCATGTATTCCAATATTAATTTATAGAAATGGCTCATGTAACCTAAGAGAAATAACTTAATTTATCTCTGATTACAACCATATATGAATTCTCACTATGTAATATAATCCCTTTGTCGTAATATCAATCAGGCTACCCATATGTGTCATCGACCAATTTTATTGATATGTATTTCTTTAAATACTAGTAATAATGGTCGTTACAGCATGGCCATATAATTTATGAGATGGTTATATTTCAATTAAAGGTCTGAGATATTAACTTATATAAATATGGAAGGGAGAAATCCTCTCTTGACTTATACATTAATAACTTGTCATTCACGAATCACCCAAGATACCCTAAATTGTCATGAACATATTGCATCATGGTTTGTGCAAGAAAATATAATTTCATGAGTCCTGACACTCATTAATGATAATATTAACATCTAAATAACATTAATAATTCTTAGAAATATGAATATTAGATGAAACAAAAACATGTAGAAATCCTATTGTTGCGTCTATTCTCATGACCAGCTAACATGGATATTACTAAGTGTGAACTTCTTGAGATAAAGTCTCATTATCTTATGAGTACTCACACTGGATAGTCTGTATACATTATAACCCATCATAGTATGTTATCCAAATGTAGTGTTATGTTTTAAGAATATAATCATAGAAGTTGAAGGTCCCCATCATAACAAGGAAATAATATGACCTTATTAATGTTACATATAACCTATGACAATATCATGTAATTGTTATGTAGAAGAATAACCAATATTTGATAGGATGTTTAAATTCATATTCACTTCATTAAATATACATGTAATCTAAAGTACAATGTATTTTTCTCTAGGGAACCAACCACAAAAAACCCCCACTTTCAATAGAGAAACTACTGACTACTAGTTAATTATCACATATAAAAACATACTTCTAGTGAGTATGTCTAAAACTGCTTAGAATATCACATTTTCATGGATAGGTTTGGAAAATCCACTTTTCTTTGTGGTGAATATGTTTATTGCAGTATTAATATTTGAGAAAACCCATTTAATTATGATATAACTGAGTATCCACCTCTTGTTCCCATGTTAGAATATTGACATCCTAATTAAACCCTTTGTTAAATATTATCATAAAAAGATAAATCTATTTATTTTGGTATATCCCAAAATCAAAATAGGACTTTAATAAACCACTTATTAAGCTACATCAGAATCCAAAATGCATTCAGATATTGTGGATATGAATTCCAATGCATGTAAAAATTTTCCCTTGAATATTACTATATCCTTATTAGTGAAACTAGATCAAATTTAACTAAATAAAGATAAGTGTTCAATTCCCTTGACCAATAGTATTCTAACTTCTCTATACACCTAAGAATCATCCAATTTTACTTTTCAAAGTTCTCATAGATAGTTTTAACTTCAATTCTTTGAAACTATGTTTGTTTTTTTTGATATTCACTTAATATTATTTATAAATTATTAATATAAAACATCAGTATATATCATGTCACATGAGATGAATTCCTAGAACTTAAGGTTGGAAATTATTTTAATATATGTAATCTCTTACTATATCCATGCATGTTATAATAAAAGTATTATATTCCAAAAAAAATCCATTCATGAATTATTTCAACATATATATTTTTTCAACACTCATTTATTATATATATTATGACTAAATTGAGAAAACACATGGACCTCTCTTACAGATCTTGTTTCCTAGAGCCAGTTTGCTTCTTCAAGTCATATTTGGGGAAATTTTCATTACTTAGTCATAATAAACTAGTAGTACATGACATTTATTTTCAAATTATTATAAATATATCTTACTTGAAAACTTATTACACTCCCACTACCTAGATAGAGATACATGCCACTTATTCATTTCCAAATGAATATTCTATGACAACTATGCATGATTTATTTTTATATGAATTTATGTAATCTTTATATCTTATTGGAATTTATTGATCTCACGAATCCTTTTAGATATTCCTAGAATACATATACCATATTGTCACATTTTTTTGCATTATATAGACATATTCCATAAGGATTACTCTAAATGTGGTGGGATGGACAATCAATAGCCCAATATGATGATAATAGAGGCATGATTTGACATGTATAATTCAAAAAGGATTTTAGTAATGATGAGAGGTGAATAATTTTTTTCATAGACTAAATTTTTTATAATAAATCATTCTTTATTGGTACCATTTTATACCATCCATGTCCAATTTCTCTTGAATACTCATGAGTAGAGTCAAGTCTTAAAAATATTAAAAATATAGAGTTATGAATCTTGATTCAAGGATTCCCTTACTTGAATTTATATATACCTTTAAACCTTTTCATATTTTCATTTACATATTCTCTGTAGGATCCATTAATATGAAATAATAATACATGTATAACCCACCATGGTGAACATGAACTACATCTAAGGTTATGAATTCTTATGCAGCAGGTGTTAATGGAACTACTCCCCCCACCAAGCTTAGTGGAGTCCAGTATTCCTATGTCAACTCATGTGAATACAAATCCTTGAACCTAGAAGTTAAGTCTTCTACCACAATCTTTAAAGAGGTAGGATTCCATTAAGGAAATATAGTTGGTATTAAAAAGACATTAATATCCTTAATGGATTTATAACCATTAACTAAGATGCACCATAGTGTTTTGATGTTCATCTGTAGTTAAGGACGTCTTTTAACAAATGGTTTTCAAAAAAACACGTGGTAGTGATTTAATTGACTCTTATCATATCCCTTTTGTATATGGTATCCCTTAAAAAATAAAGTTGGAATATAGTTTTTTTACACTCTTATTTCAAAAATACTTATTGAAAAGCGATGACCTAATACATTCAATATATATAATACTTCTCATTGATATTAATTTTACCATAATCATAACATTTATGTATATAATAAAATGTGATTTAGGGATAACCTTTACTCTAAACATATTATCAATCATTACCTGGATAAGATATAATCTGACAAGCTAGATTGGAGATTACTTTTACAATGTTCACTCATTTACTTCAATAAGAATTTCTAAAAAATATAAAGAAGTATATGAAGTTACCTTTTGATTTAGAATATTTCACATGACTATCTTAAACTAACTCTAAATGTTTTAGTAAGTAAATTTATTTAAAAGGATTATTTATCTAAAATAATAAAAGTAGTTTGTTTCTATATAAATTATCTTAGCTCAATTGAGACAAAAAATAATTTAATGGAAATCAATAATTCCAATACTTTTAGATTTATTTGAATAATAATTATATTTATATAATTAGGTAAGAGTATGATATTTTATATTAATCATTCATTAAAATGGATATTTATTATTAGTTAGATACTGGATTTTAAGTTTAGTATTAAATTACGATAATTTTTTTTTCTAAAAATAAATAATGCCTCATAATGTCTAGCCAGACACTGAGATAATTGTTTTGGTAGTACTTTTTAAAAAATTGAATCATTCCATTTAGAAATTATAAATAGTGAGATCCCCTGGCTGATATTGGAATCACCCCTTCTCATATCCTTTTGAGTTGACTCTAAAGCATTTATATTCTCACATTTTCCTATTTTGAAATAAATTTATGTTGTAAGAATATATTATTTAATACAAAAATAGTTAAGATGAACTTGATGGATATACCAAAATTATATGAAACTTCTTGATTATTAAATTCATTGTAATTTATTTTCATATACCCATTCTTTCCACATTCAAAGTAGACAAACTCCTTTTTATTCTTCTACATTTGAATTATTTTTCTCTTTAAAGGAAGATATAAAGGATATTTTTGATTTAGAATATCCATGGAATATTATTCCTTGTATTTTTAAATTTTTAATACATGTGGTAGAGAAACAGTTTTCAATTGGTCTTAATCCTCTTGGTGAAGTATATGAAATTTTTCACCAAGGGGAAAATCCATTTTTTTATCCAGGATTAGAAACATAAGTATAGTATTTGTGGTTAGGATAATAAGATAAGATTAATTGATAATTTATTATCCATTTGGAACACCAATTTTGCTAACTGATCAATATACCCCCAATATTTGGATATCATGACCAGTAGCTAGATTTCATTCTTCTAATTTAAATAGATATATTGCATTGACAACCTTATTTATTTTAAGACTATTCTTATATATATAAAGAGATATAAGATGATATATTATGATGTAAACAACCATGTCTTTATTTTTTGTCATCAAATCTCAAGATATATTTGATAATATGATAAAACACACATAGGAAGAATCCTCTACAAATCACTTGTTGGAATCCTTTTCACCTTCGCTCACTGACTAGGGTAGAGGAAGAATATTTGGGGATTCTAATACATAATACAGTTTTTTTATAATAATACATCTCATAAACACTTTTTCCAAATTTGTAAATTTTTATGGGTAAGGATATAACCTAACTTAAAGAATGATTGCATTTATTTTTTGGTTTTCTTTCCAATTTTATAAAAAAATTAAAATATATTTTTATTACTTCACATGATTATAAATTATGTGATACATAATAATAATATTAATTTTATTAAGCCTGCTAATATTTTATCAAGTCCCAATATCCCTCACTACTGAACTTGGAATTCCTTGTTTCTAGGAAATCAAAGTAGAAAGTATATATATGACTCTTCACATAAACCCAATGAGGGTTGGTGAACCTACTAGAAGGTATTTAGGTAGGAATGTGTCTTCCAACTATGAGACTGTTACTCCTTGATCATTTGAGTGTGATACCCAATCTTGAAATCTTGATTAATATTTTCTCAACCCCGACCTCTAAGTTACATCATGTATAACGAGGTATACTTCTCTTAATATAAGATGATTAAGTCAACTCAAAAACTTTATAATAACTCCATGTGAAAAGTAAGCGTCCTAATGAGGGTTGGTAAAAAACACCACTCTAACGCTTTCATTTCTAATCAAGTAATGGAAAGAAAAATCTGAATTAATATTTATTTGAGGTATTTTAATTTATTAAACATAAATTTTATCTTGTTTTATACTTTATATAACTAGTTAATATGAAGTGGATTTTAGTTAATTAATTAAATATAATAGATAAAACATTTATGCATAGTCAATTTATTTCAATTCCATATTTTGACAATAATTAATTTATTTATGTGATAAAAGTCTTTCATCTATAAATAAATAATGAATAAGATATAAATAAATAAAGAAATAATAAATTAACCAATTATGAGCTTATCTAATGGATGGTTTATTGAGATGATAATAAATCAACCTTTTACTTATGAGAATAACTTATTTTTCTTGAATTGGAATGTTTTACAGTATTCCAACTATCTACCTATGTATCACCTATGTTTCCATGATAATGGTTCCTTATTGAACCACCTCCCTATGCCTTGGGATTCTCCAAAAATTATATGTATTTATTACTCACACACATGTAATAGGAACAAAAGGATTGGTTAAATGGTATTACATAAATAACCTTGGACAAGTTGGTCCTAGATAATAATGGTGGAAGGGATGAAAATCAACATGTTAATTTAATTTTGTAATTAATAATTGAAAACCCATAAAATAAGGAAAATTTAGTAAATTTCATCATATACATAGTTATTGGTTAATCTCATGAAAAATCAAACATGCAATGAATACAAAAAATTAACTTTCTGACATTTATTTCCTATTTGTTCTTTATTATTAATATAAACACACATGAAATAAGTAATTAATTAATTAATTAATTAATTCCCTTTCATTTTAATGAATATCATAAATTATTTGGAGATACAAATATTTATGTAATTCATAAAAAGTAAATGATAAAACAAATTATTATAAATTATTACAATAAATTAATTGTTCATTTAAAATTATTTAAAACTATTATTAAAATTTCAAACAAATAAAATTTCCAATAAATGAAATGATGTTTTAATGCTACAAATTTCAATTTAATGTAGTTTAATTATTTCCTTTATTGGTATACTACACGATATGCAATATCTATCTACACACCGTGTACCTTAGTTTTTATGTATTCAGGTTGCACGCATTGGTATTTGAAATGTTAAATAATTCAAACTACACAAAGTGTACATTCTGAATAATTCCCAATATCCACTTGTTGTGTTATGATCACATATTCCCAGCTTAGGCATGTATCTCAACTAGACTACATGACGTGTACAAGCCAGATACACGTTGTGTTTTTTTAAGCTCTGTGTCTTTTTTTTTCACCAAATGTCTTAATATGTATTTTGGATGTTTTAAATAATGAAGTATATGAATGTAAATCACATACACAACATTTATTTAAAAAATTATTAGGTTGTTAGTCTCACATGGTTTTACCATGAATAATGGACACACCGATTGCATGATATACACTACTAACCCATGTAAACTACATAGTGTGTACACAAACTACAAACTGTGGAATATGAAATCCCATGTGCTAGGATAACTGGGTCTACAAATGGTGTTAAATAAATTTATCATGTGTAATTACCTACTTTGTGTGTCATGTATCATGTGATACATCTAGGTTCAATAGACATGGGTACATGATGTATACTCCGACTATACTTAGTGTTTCACAATTTTACCAGCCAAAAAATTTGTCACTTCCTAATGGCATCTCTAGTTACTCGGCATTTATTCTTATACCCTTATCAAAATGAAACATTAAATGAACATGACTATTATTTTGATAACATGGTTATTCAAATCAGATTAAATAATGAAAAATATGAAATTTAACATTCAACCATGATTGTGTAAAGATAAAAAATATAATAAATAATTATAAATTCATAATATTTTCCCTTTGATACCACTTATTGGTTCTATGTATAGTAGAAGCGTTGGTTGGTGTGTGTTATATTAAAATTTATTTTAATATTTAGTTACCTGAAACCATGAGTGAGGGTCATTAATGTTAAATATATGATTAATTTAATTAGATATGAAGAAAATAAATACCTTATCTTAGAATCCATTCTTTGTTGATGTTGTTGATATTTTGAAAAACACATTTCGAAACTCCTTCTTTACAATTTGAAGATCCAAGGTTAGAATCCCTCTAGCGATGATCTACATTTTCTCTTTTGATCTCTAAGTAATTCGAATTGACTTTAATTTTCTACTAGGATGAATCAATTGTCTTGCATAATTTGTGTCAAATAGTCATCCTTAGATGTTGAAGGAATCTCATGTTTCTTATTCTTTAGAGGAAACGATAAAGATACAGAATTTTATAGAGAGGGTGAGAGGTCCGTTTTGTGAAATGATTCTCTATTCTCAAATTTTTTATTAACCCTACACAATATACATGACCATTTACTTATAGTATTTGGGTTTAGGTTTAAAATATTATTTAATTATGTACTAGTCATTAAATCATATAATGACCATTATAAAATACCACACAATAAAACAATTATAATAATAATATTATTTTACATTACACACTAACTTTCACTTTAATTAATATTACTTATCGGATTGAAAATAAATATTTATTACTTGATGGGATAGTAGTCCATTCAAAATCCTTAAAATTTATTGAATATCTGAATAAAACTATATCATTCAATTGAATATATATTTTATTCACAAACCAAAAAATAAATATTCTTTGTAAATAAAATAAATAAGATAAATAATTTATTCACAAACTAGTGAATATATAATTATTATATATATTCACATAATTAAATAAATTATTTATTAATAAATAAATAATTATTTATTGCCTTGTGAATATTAGTGATCAATAAACCATGAATAAATTAATTTTAATAATTAAATTCTAATATAATTTAATAATGATAAACCGAAACACTTATTATGTGACCCTCTTGGATTCTTTCTCATTGGTATTAGGAAGGTTTTCCTAATGTAAAAAATAACTATCAAGTAATGGTTCAAGGCACCTAAGAGAAAGAAATTAATGTCACAATGATGAAAAACACATATGAATGCTCACTTTGTAATATAATTCTTTTGTTTAAATATCTCACCATACATGCTTCACATCTATGTTATCAACCTATTTTCTTAGTACGTCTTTCTTTGACTATTTGAAATAAAAATCATTAAACCATGACCATGGAGCTTATGTGAAAATTATATTTGAATCAATGGACCAAGATATCAACTTATATAATTATGGAATGGAAAAATACTTCCTCAACTTATCCCTTAATGACATTTCAGTCACGACAAACCCAACACAACCAACCTCATCACGATCACATGTCAACATAGTTTTTGTTTGTAAATATAAGTACATAATTCATGACATTCATTGATGATAATAATAAAGTTTAAGGACCATTACACTCACTCAAAAATAAGAATACTTGATGGAACCAAAATATACATAATTATAACTAGTGGGAATGTTCTCATAACCTCATATCTTGAGATTACCACGTGTGAAATTCATGTTATGAAGTCTCATCCACTTATGGGAGCTCTATAATTCTTGTAGGGTTTCACCCCATGTCCCTTTTTAGCTTCTCCATTGGAGACTCCCGATGGTTCAACGATGATGGTCGACGTTGTTACGATAGTCAGCTTCAAGATCAGTTGTGTGATAGCCAGCTTTAACTTCAGGATCGTTGTTTCTATGGTCATCTTTGAGCTTGGTGTGATGGTCAGCTTCGAGCTCAGTGGTTTCATAGGCAGTAGTGGTCGACCTCAATGGTTTTGGTTGTCTCGATTGGTGGTCAGCATGCCATATATAATCCAAATATATTGTTTTCAACCATATTTGGTTAGAATTGGTCAACATTGATAGTCCTCAGGGGTCTTAGATTCAGGAAAAAGTGAATGGTAGGATTTTGAGAGAATCGTGGATGAAGGAAGATCAACGTGAATTGGTCCCTTAGTGATATTCGACTACGTTCCAACGATGGTGGTGTTGTGTTGGAATTTTGCAGGTATTTCAAGGGGGGTGGCTCTCCTCGGGGTTCACAGTGATGTGAAGGATCTTCTATGTGGTGGTGTGAGATTTTGATGTTTGTGGATCTAGCTTTACTGGATGGTTATAATGGTAACCTTGGCACATGATGATGTTCTATGTAGATGGGTGGATCTGTCAATGACATGTTTGTCGGCGTGGTTCTCAATCACAACAGTGTCAATTATGGTTTTTTTCTACGGTTATTGTGGAGGTTTGTTTCACTTGTATTGGGTTTGTTCCAATGGGATCTTTAGACACTCAAATCTAGGGCTATGTGACTTTGTGTGTTTGGGATTGCAATGGGTTTTCCATTATCCCAGTTTAAAAGGAATTCATATTTTTCATTTCCTTTTTTAATTAAGTGGATGGTCCCCACCATGTTTTTATATCCAAGTACAGAACTATATTTTAAGAATATAATTATAGAACCTCAAGACTATCATTGTAGTTGGGCACTTCTATGATCATATCAATGTGATAGATACCCCAAGAAACTATCAAAATCATTGTTATGTAGAAGAAAAATCAATATGTGATAATATATTTAAATTAATATTCACTTATTTCAATATACATGAAATTTAAAGTATGATGTAGTTGTCTCTTGGGAACAAAATCCAACAGTTGTCACCCGTTGAGTGGTATATGCTTTCACTATATTCTCTAGGTTTTTATAATTATAAGGATTGATATTTTAATTAAATTGATTTTAGTTTCAAAGAAAACTTGTGTTGATTTTATTTTGGAAACCCCAATTTAATTTTTTAAAAATCATGGAAATTGATTGGTTTTTATAAAACCTTTTAAGTTTTTGGTTTTAAAATAATTTGTTTGTTTTGACACAGGAAATAACACTGATGAAATGTTTTAAATGGAATATTGGATTTATATAGAATTAATAGATATGTGAACATGGAATACTAGGTTGTGTGAGATCATTTTCATTGGATGTGACATTGAATAAGGGGAGTGGTTCTATACTAGTGACACCTATGGATTGGTCACCTAGTGATGCCTTAGTGGATCAGAGAGTAACCTCTCCTGATTATAGAATTATCACCTATAATTAATGTGTGTGGGAGTATATGGATTCGATTTGGGTATTCCAAGTTTTATTGATTGATAAATTTCTTTGATTTTAATTTAAATTATTTTAAATTGATAAACTACTTTTATGTACACATCTCTTGTTTAAGGAGTATGTTTTTAAAATATGAGATAACATGTTCTTTTCCAAATTTTATGATTTAGGAAACATCTTGCAGAAATCTTATTAGGTATTATTACTCACTCCATTATATGTAGTTTGGTGCATATGCATACATTATTTATCTTGGAATAGGAAAAAGAAGGGTCTCATATTTCTCTAGTGGAGCATTATGATGATACTTCCTTAGGATGGAGTTGGATCTTGGAGTCTCTCTTATGGAGTCATTGGATGGATTCCATATTTATGTTATTGTATTTAGATGTATTTTGGTTTTCTTGAGTCATTTTGTTTTACTTTATCATCGATACTATGATGTTATTGTTTTATCATTTGTTTGAGTTATATTATTGATACTCATTCATTATATAGTTGGTTTGGGGTTTTTATTTTGTATTGGAAGGTTTCTATAATGGAAAATCATCCTATAAATTCTAGATAAGATATTAGTATTTATTTCCATCCATCAATGTCTTGGGTATGTCACCTAAGATTAGTGACACCTGCAACCTAAACTAAGCCAATGTTTTAGGAAGGAATGTTATAAATAGGGGATGTAATAAATGGTATCTGTCTTGGTATGTCTGTTATATTGGGATGATATTATGGTGATAAGTATTTTTAAAACATTAAATTTATATTATAAAAATATATAAATAACTCTGTAATGCTAAATTTCCATTTACTAAGTCATTCTGTGTACAAAAGGTCTCTATGAAACTTCTAGTTTTGATTTTATCTCATCATTGTGGGTTTAGCTAATGAGTGTATCACACAACTATACCTTCACAGTTTAAAAATTTCAATAATGACATATTTCTTCAGCCTTAAAATATATTATCTAAATTTGTTGGAGTCTGAATCTATGTTTATAAACATGATTTATTTTTCTCTAGAAGTTTCTACTAGTGAATCCTTGAAGGCACACATCTTTGAGTCTATACTATGAATGAAGATTTATTTTAAGACAGTTGTACTCTATATTAAAAATTATATAATGATGGGTAATAGAGTGAAAATTTTAAAAAGTGATATAAATAGAAATATTACTGGAGGAACTATTATTATATTTATGTTAATAGGTTGGAAATATAATATTGGGAACAGATGGAAGAGGGACACCAAATTTCATGGAGATATATAATCTTATAATAAAACTAATGAATTAGTTCACTTTCCTCCATAACCCAAAAGAAATCATGGATGTTTCTAATTTAGTTTGTTCTATAACAAACATTGAGACTGTATGGAACAAATAAAAGAGTATTACAAATATAATTAGATGGTATATATCTAGTGTTATTTTTGTAGCACTCCAAATTCAATTACTAGAAATTGATCAATTTTTTCGTAGAATTATTTGCTTTAACTAAATGATCACATCAGAATAGTTCCAAATATTAGTTCTGAGAAAACCAAGATGATTCCAGGAAGGCCCCAACTCCTTAGATAGTGCAACCATTGTATGAAAATAAATAAAAAGGGGAGTAAGGAAGCAGTTGTATGGTGTTTAGAAAATGGTCATAGAGGATAAATTCAGTCATTAGGTAGCATTATTCTTAACCCGACTCTTATGAAAGATCAATTTGATACTAGTTAATACCACTATTTTATTTCTTCTTGTGTCATTGATCAAATGGGATTTCATATCGAGATGATTCCACATGTGATGAATATCTAGACACCTCATACCCAGCAAGAGTGTAGTGGATTTAAATGTAAATCGTGTTTTATAAAAATCAATTGATTTGTGTTTGATTGGAAATTTTGTATTTTGTAAATGGATACCTTTGACTTGATCAAGGAAATGGTTTTATTTGTTTTATTTAGGGTCCATATCAATTTTAATGGACAATGACTAATGTTTATAGCTCTCGAGAGGAGGGTTCATTTTCTTAATGGATATTGGGATGTAAATGCAGGAAAAGTAAGATATTTAGCATGAAAAGTGGGAATAATTTATTTTCTATTTCTTGAAGTCACTTTGTAGACTAATGACATAATTGATACTAAAACATTCTAACCATAGGGGATCAAAATCCTGATGTGTTCCCTGATGATTTTACCTATTTTCTACTTAAAATTGAAGAAGAATTTTCATTTGATATTCTTCTAGGGAAAAATCCTATTTCACTCCTATTATATAGAATGAAAGCAGTGTATTTGAATGAGTTGAAGATAAGATTATAATAATTGGAAAGTGAAAGGTTCAAAATACCAAGGACATTGCCTTAATATACACCAATTATTTTTTTTCAATAAAGAAGCTGATTTTTTATGAATCTATATTGATTATCATAAGCTAAATAAGGTTATAATAAGGATTAGATATCAAATAACACAAATTTAGGAATATTTGGATCAATTGAATTGTTAAAAATGTTCCTAAAAAATTGATATATGCTTCAAGTATCACAAACTTCATGTAAGGAAGGTAGATATTATGAAAACATCTTTTAGGAGTCATTATGGTCATTATGAATATATAGTCATTCCCTTTGGTCATAAAAATGCACAATAGTTTTCATGGAATTAATTATTTTTTTATTTCAAAGGTACCTAGAAAATATCAATGTGTAATTTGTGGATAAAAGTATGGTGTACTATCAAACTCAAAAAGAACAAGAAGAACATTTAGATATTGTGTTGATCTTTTTTGAAGATAAATAATTATATGAAAAATGATCTAAACGTTTTTTCTTGATATAAGAAGTTAATTTCACATGCTATTTAATTTATGAGAATAGAGTATTTTTAGAATCTAAAAATATAGAAGTTTTTTTTCTCTTGTAAACTTCTAAATAATGAATTTGAGATAAATAGTTTTTAGGGATTAACAGGTCACTACCACATTTTGGTTGTGACTTCTACCAAATCACTTATCTTATGATTATTCTCACAAAAAAGGGAACTACATTCCATTAGAGTGAGGATTATTAAAAATCATTTTGGATCATAAATCAAGGATAATATTCTCACTGTTTTTTTCATGAAAATGGGAAGCGTCATGTCACGACCCGTCCTTGGGGCCTGTACCCCAAGCCCTCCTTTCATATGCCAGGGGCTGGAGACTAGCACCAAAGGCATAAATCCCGATAAAAAGGGACAACATTGCCTTTATAAAAGTAAACAGACACAACAGAGTATGCAACAGAAGAAAGAACTAAGTAAAACTGAGTACAAAAGTATGTGGTGAAAAGTAAATGGGCCAGTATACAAACCCAACTGTAAAGTACAGTACAACTGAAAACTAGTACAAATGTAGTAATGTAAAATAGCGACCACTGAGTCATCCTCTGGGAATCCCACCTGAATGGTGGGTACAGATGGCCTCCTCATCACCTCAGTTCCGGCCGTACGCTCTGTGTACATCTCGCCAAGTGGTCCACCTCTGGGTACCATCCAGCTCTACAAGCCTCCACCTCGCTCAATGCTATCCGTCATATGCATCCAACACAATGTAGTGCAGGCATAGCTCGTGAAGGGGTGAGTCTACGATACTCATTAAGGACCTCTAGACCCCTAAAGGTCTCCCAAAATCCACGATGGATAAACCACAAAAGGAAATATGCAATTATGAAGTATCAAACAACCCTACATAGGTATTTTCCCATACATATACCTAAGTTATCAATCACTGTTTGAATCCAACTCTTGAGCCCAAGCACAATCCTATCCACACAGGAAAGAAATTCAATCACATCGATGATAATGATTGAAAGTCAAGTCTCAAGTCACATAGGTATACACAACTTAAAGAGAGTAAGAGATGATTGGTTGTAGCCACTGAATCATCTTTCACTGTCGAACGACAGATACCCGCAGAAACCTAAAACAGTAGTATGTAGTTGCTATCGAACCCACGGAGGATTCAGTCTAGTCTCATTGTTGTCGAACCCACGGAGGATTCAGTCTAGTCTCGTTGCTGTGGAACCCATGGAGGATTCAGTCCAGTCTCGTTACTGTTGAACCCACGGAGGATTCAGTACAGTCTTGTTGTTGTCGAACCCACGAAGGATTTAGTCCGGTATTATTACTTTCAAACCCATGGTGGATTCAGTCCAGTCTCGTTGCTGTCGAACCCATGGAGGATTCTATTATAGTTTCCATCGTCATCGAACCCACGGAGGATTCCTGCACATTAGTCGTCGCAGTCGCAGCCAGCTCTACGGTTTCTGCACACAATAAGCTCTATTCCGGGAGGGTATGCTCCTCGAGCAAAGCGGTCGATATATCAACTATCATGAAGTCCAGATTTGATGTATCCGGAAGTTCTGTCTCATCAAAAGAAACCCAACACGAAAGATGGCGCGTCAATCGGACGCCCGGTCTGAGATTTATTAGCATTTTCATTTCACGGGCCCGGTTGAAATTATGCGCGTTCCAAACCTGTCCATTTTCCAAAGTCTTCCAAAACTCACTTAGATTATCGCAAAAGGACCGCCTCATCGTAAGGGTCCTAGTGCTATAGAAGGCGGGTTGATCGGAAGCATGGTCGTGACGTTATTCACAATTAAGTAAAACGGGCCCGGCTCGTCAAGCCCTGTGGGCTGGTGGGTCGGCCCATCCTGGCTGGGCGAGTCCGACCTGTCTAAGGTGTCGACCTGACCCAATGATGCACGAACCAACCTGGCAGGGCTCAGCCCGACCCGTGGAAGGCGGCCCGTCCCGCGTAAGGGCGCGGCGCGACGTGGCCCGCGGCTAGCGCAGCCCGACCCGGTTGGGCGTGGCTCAGCCAGCTGGCCGAGTTGGTGTGTGTGTGTGGGGGGGGGGGGGGGGGCGAATTCTCAAACCGGCAGTGCCTAGTGGCACCACCCTCCTGTCCGGCTGGCCGAAGCCAGCTGGTCTTCGCTGTGCGAGCGGCCCACGGTTGCGGGCCGTGATCCCTCCGTCGCGGGGCCTATGAGCGTCGCGGCTCCTTCCGCCCGGCCGGACGACGATCCGACCGATTCTTCCACCGGATCATCCCTCCATGTGAGGTCCGCAGTTCTCCACAGTGTGGCATCGTGGGGAATCATGGTTCCACCAGCCTGGTCGGTTCTTCATCGGCCGTGCGGCCCACGGTTGCGGGCTGCGGTTTGTCTGCACATAGCCGGCACAAGGTCGCCGCCTTTGCTCTCTGCCGCCTGTATTCGCCACTGCCTCCCTTTTCAAAATAAAAATCTAGAAACAACAGAGGGTTTTCGGGCCGTGATTGTTCAGCCCGCGCCCTCCGCGTTAGGCGGTAACAATCGTCCATAGGAAATCATTCGCATTCAACAAGAACGAAGGTATAATTTATTTGAATTAAATTATAAAAACACCCTACCTCGTATGTGACGTCACACGTCATCGAGCTGTGGAAGACGAGCGTCATGGAAGTAGGCGTCACGGAGAATGGTGTTGTCCCGTCAACGTTGGAGGAAGAGTCTTTGACGTAGGTGACGCTTCTCACGAGCGGTGTCTTCTCCCTTGACGTGGAGGAAGAAGAATTTAAGAGAAGTCACAGAGCGTTCTTCACCGAGAGAGGATGATGTTCTTCATGGAAGAATGAAGCTCCTCTAAATTACCAAATGTTCCCCACCAAAATATTTTCTTAGGAAAATATTATAATAAATCTTCCTCATTTTAATATTTTCCATGCAATTCAAATTGTTTCAAAATGATATGTGCCAATTAATTAATGAATTCATTAATCTAATTGTGTTTTAAAACTTAATGAGAGGGAGGTGGAGAGACTCCACCATAGTAAATGAGGGGGAGTTGTCAAATTAATAAGGGGGGGGGGGTGTTAATGGGGAGTTAGGGTAAGGTGAAGTGTTTGGATTAGTGTGGGCCCCACCACACTAATTCATCTCATGGGAGGTTATGTGGGTGTGGGTCCCACCTCTAACTCATCTTCGGAGGAAATAATAGCCACTAAATAAAAAAATTGTGTACCAAAAATTTTATTAATTTAGTATGAATTCCTCAAAATATGACTTTCCACCCGCATAAAACGCAACTACAGTAAAGGTCCCCTTAAGTGAATACTGGCGCTGCGAGTTCATCGGTACCCTCAGATTTCAATTTCGAGCACCAGTTCAAAAGATAGGAAAACCCGCACGTAAGTTTACTGAACGTACCTGAACAAAACTTCAGAAATTGATTCCGAGCACACCGGGCCTCAGAATCAGGCGCTCTTAGAAACTGCGTACTCATAAAATTCCAAAGAATTAAGAAAACATTTTCCGTAAATTTTCTATGTCTTTACATTACTCCCATATCAGGACTTTACATCCCCGTAAAGCTACAACACACACTAGGGAAACAAATGGGGGTACTGAGCTCGCATATGAGCCTCCCACTCCCAAGTGCCCTCCTGGAGGTTCTCGTGCTGCTAGCGAATGCACACCAGAGGAATCGACCGTCCACGTAGGACTCGCTCCTTTCGATCATCGATCTCCACCGGGACATCCGTGAATGTCGCCCCATCATCGATGTACAGCTCCATGAGGTCGATGATGTGGGTTGGGTCATTCACATATCTCCTCAACTGAGATACGTGGAAGACGTCATGCACCCGGTGCAACTGAAGTTGAAGGGCCAGGCGGTAAGCCACCATGCCTACTCTACTGAGGACCTGGAAAGGTCTGATGAATCGTGGAGATAACTTACCACCACAGTTATATCTCCATAGACCCCGTCGAGGTGAGACCCGTAAGAAGACGTGGTCGCCATCCTAAAACTCTAGCGGTCACTGTCTCCTATCAGCATTGGAATTCTATCTGTTCTGTGCTATCTTCATCCGCTCCTAGATGATCTGCACCTTCTCCGTCATTGTGTGAACCATCTCTGGTCCTACAAGTGCTGAATCCCCAGGGCCAGTCCAACACAGAGGTGTTCTACAAGGTAGGCCGTACAACGCCTCATATGGTGCCATCCCGATGGCGTAGTGGCAGCTGTTGTTGTACGCAAACTCCACCAAGGGTAAATGATCCTCCTAGTTGTGACCAAAGTCAAGGACACATTTACCGAGCATGTCCTCGAGAGTCTGAATGGTCCTCTCTATTTAGCCATCCGTTTGAGGATTTAAGGTGGTTCTCAAACGTAGCTATGTCCCAAAAGCCTCCTGTAACCCCTTCCATAGTCGGGAAGTGAAACAGGAATCATGATCAGAAATGATAGACTATGGCACACCATGAAGCTGTATGATCTTCTGAATGTAGAGGTATCCCAATATTTCTACTAAGACCTGCTCTTTGATCAGTAGGAAGTGGTCCGACTTGGTGATTCGGTCTACGATCACCCAGATAGAGTCGTGTCCTCTAGATGTACGTGGAAGCCCTGTCATGAAATCCATAGATATTCCATCCCACTTCCACTATAGGACCTCCAAGGGTTGTACTAAGCCTGCTGGTACCTGTTGCCCCGCCTTCACTTGTTGACAAGTGACGTATCGTGAAAAGTACTCTGCTATAACCTTCTTTATACCCAGCGACTAGTGATGTCGTATGAGGTCCTGATACCTCTTCACCACTCCTGGATGTACCGCTAGAAGGGAAATGTGAAACACCCTCATCACTTCCTCCTGTAGTGAAACCAGTACCATAGTACGTCCCCTGAAGAGGATGACATACTCCCCTCCTTAAGAAAATCCATCAGGCGCCTGCCCTGTGGATATCTGAGCACTTCTCGTCTCACAGTAAACCCCCCCACGCTGTGCCTCCCTGACTTGCTGAAGAAGTGGAGGAGTGACTGTGAGAGATTGAAGAAATTATGCTCCATCTATATCCAAAAAATATCTCTGAAACATGGCTATTTTATCTGTAGCCTCTCCTAGCAGCTGAATGACAATACTCATACTGAGTGCATCCACAACAACATTCCCCTTCCCAGGAGTATAGAATATCTCGAAGTCATAGTCCTGGAGGAACTCGATCCATCATCACTGTCTGAGGTTCAGGTCCTTCTACGAGAAGACACACATGAGACTTTTGAGATTAGAGTAAACCATAAACTGTTCGCTCAACGAACTATGGGTGTGACTAGCCATTTGTAAAGAACTCGACTAGACCCTTTTTTTATGTCCTACAAGAGATGCTAAGATTTCTCCTTTGATGAAAAGATAAATCTGGTCTCATCCTATGGATGAACCATGTTCTTTTCCTAATACAGTCAATCCTGACATGAACGGTACTATTTCATGCCATGGATGACGTTGTAAGGCCTCAGCGCTACTACCAAGAGATCAAACCATTACTCTCGCCTCCAAGGGTCGAGTCAAACTCTCAGCAGCAGTGTGTGGTCACTAGGCCTCCTCTAGTAGGAATCTTAAATGTGAGGGTCAGGTCAAAGGTTTTAACCAAAACCTCTCAATATCAACCATAAAAAAATTTAAGAAAGAAAACATCACCTGGAAAAGTGTCTTTTATTACAGCAGCTCAAATTACAAAGACACAAAGAAACTACAAACAACAACATCAATGAAGCTAGAAGCATCATGAACAAAATTATCTATGTCTGGAGCTAGTCTCGCTCTTTTCCACCTTCTCTTGGAGCACTATGGTCATAGGCCTCAGCTACTTGAAGCTAAGCTCTCCCCTGTTCACTCGTTCTTTACAGTCGAGGTGGACCACCTGGTGGTGGTGGTGCTAGGGCCTCAAAACGTCGTCCACCGCCTACTGCTCGACCAACTGCTCTATCACGTCTGCCTGCTCCATGAGGACCACCATGGTCGAACCTCTGCCTCTACCTGGGAGGTCCCTCTACTGCCTACGACTCATTACTAGGGTGGTTCGGGTAGTCTCGAGCCATGTGACCCTACCCACGACATGCATAGCACTGCTTGCTCCTCGTATGGCTGGCTCTGTTTCATGTGGCCCGCACAAACGAACCTGTATCCTGAAGTCGCCCACCTGATGGCCTGGTCCACTTGTACCTCTATTTTAACTGTCTATTTCCGGCTACAGAAGACTCCACTATGGTTGGAAAGCCATACAAAAAGAGAAGTATCTCTTGAGCTCACACAGAGAATAAAGTCGTTGGTACAAACTCTGCCCTGAAAAGACTCTCGATGTCTCCCTAGGTGAGATTTGACTCATCGTAAAACTGGTGCATCAGGCTCCACCACCTCTCAGCTGCTCCCTGAAATAGACTAACAGCCTGGTACACCATCAAGTTTACGGGTATCCCAAATGTGTGGAAAACTCGTGCTACAACCTCTAGCCAGAACCCGACTGTCTGAAAATATGTCTCGCCTCGAAACCTCAGAGGCCTCTGTCGCTGGAACTCATGAAACACACTCAAGCGGCGTACACTCTCTACTACTGGGGCTGGTGGTATCGGTGGTCCATCGGGTAGAGGTACCGCTAGTACCTCCACTGTGATGGGGCCCTACACTGAGGCCTCATCGCTCTGTGGGCTACCATATTATACGTAACTCGAAACCCTAGCTGGCTGCCTTTGTGAGGCCATTATGAAAAGAAATAGGTGCGCCATGGTCAAACAGTATACCTAGTGAGATCACACAAATTAATCACAAGGAAAACTTTAGAAACACACATGAAATCAGTGTTTTCATGCACTAAGTCTAAAATCAGAGGTAAGGGTCCGGTTGTATGGATACCTCCACCGTCGCAGCAACACTGGACTCCCTGGACTGAGAACCACACTCAATACTCATAACACTATTGCTTCACATAATTATTTTTTCAGAGTCATGAGTACTGCTGTAGAACCGAATCCTCTTATAACAATTTGTCACGACCTGTCCTCGGGGCCTGTGCCGTGACTACCCCAAGCTTGCCTTCCATAGGCCAGGGGTTGGCGACTAGAACCAAAGGTGTAAATCCCGATAAAAAGGGAAGGAATTGCCTTTATAAAAGTAAACAAACACAACAGAGTACGCAACAGAGGAAAGCACTAATTAAAACTGAGTAAAAAGTATGTGCTGAAAAGTAAATGGGCTAGTATACAAACCCAACTGTAATGTACAGTAAAACTGAAAACTAGTACAACTGTAGTAAAGTAAAATATCAACCACTAAGTCATCCGTCAGGAATCCCACCTGAAGGGTGGGTATATATAACCTCCTCAGCACCTCGTGTATGGCCGTCTGCTCCGTGTACGTCTCGCCATGTGGTCCACCTCTGGGTACCGTCCAGATCCACAAGCCTCCACCTCGATCAGTTCTATTCGTCGTCTACATCCAACACAATGTAGAGCAGGCATAGCCCATTCAAGGGTGAGTATATGATAATTAGTAGGGACCCTGAGACCCCTGAAGGTCTCCCAGAATCCTTGAAGGATAAACCACAAAAGGAATGATACAATCATGGAGTATCAAACAAACCTACTTAGGTATATGCCCATACATATACCTAAGCTATCAATCACAGTTCGACTCCAACTTTCGAGAACAAGCACAAACCAGTCCACACAGGAAATAAATTCAATCACATTGATGATAATGATTGAAAGTCAAGACTCATCTAACATAGGTATATAGAACTTAAAGTGAGTAAGAGATGATTGGTTATAGCCACTGAGTCATCTTTCACTGTCGAACAACAGATACCCGTAGAAACCTAAAACAGCAGTATGTCGTTGCTATCGAACACTTGGAGGATTCAGTCCAATCTCGTTGCTGTTGAACCCATGAAGGATTCAGTCCAGTATCATTGCTGTCAAAACCATAGAGGATTCATTCCAGTCTCGTTGCTCTTGAACCCACAAGGGATTCAGTCCTGTCTTGTTGCTGTCGAACCCACAGAAGATTCAATCCAGTATCGTTGTTGTTGAACCCACAGAGGATTCAGTCCAGTATCATTGCTGTCGAACCCACAAAGGATTCTGTCTAGTCTCATTGCTATCGAACCCATGGAGGATTCTAGTACAGTTGTTGTCGTCGTCGAACCCACAGAGGATTCCAATACAGTAGTCGTCAAAGTCGCATCCAACTCTAGGGTTTCTGAACACATCACCCTCGATTCTGGGAGGGTCCGCTCCTCGAACAAATGTGTCGATACAAAAAATATCACTAACTATAGAGTTTATGTATCCAAAAGTTCCGTCTCTTCAATAAAAACCCAACGTGACAGACGACGTGTCAATCAGACGCCTGGTCTGAGAGTTATTAGCATTTTCATTCCAGGGGCCCGGTTGGAATTACGCTAGTTCCAAAACCAGACATTTTCCAAAGCCATCCAAAACTCACTTAGAGTATCACAAAAGGAAAACCTCATAATAAGGTTCCCAATTCCATTGACGACATGTCGATTGGATGCACAGTCGTGAAGTTATTCACATTTAAGTGAAACGGGCCCGGCTCATCAAGCCCGGTGGGCTGGCGGGTCGACCTGTCCTGGTTCGGTGGGTCTGACCTGTCTAAGGGGTCAGCCCGACCTGATGATGTACGGCTCGACCCGGTAGGTCTCGGCCCGGCCCGTGGAAGGAGGGTTGGCCCGGTCCGTGGCAGGCGTGGCGCGACGCGGCCGGGTGCGGCTCGACCAGCTGGCCGAGCCGGTGCAGGGGGGGGGGGGGGGTGGCCCCCCGACTTCTCGAACCGGTGACACCAAGAGACGCCTCCCTCCTGTCCGACTGACCTAAGCCGGCCGGTCTTCGCGGTATGAGTGGCCCGCGGTTGCGGGACGCGATCCCTATGCCGCGGCGCCTATGAGCGTCGCGTCTCCTTTCGCATGGCCGGCCGACGAGCCAGCAGGTTCTACCACTGGAGCAGCCCACCCTGTGCGGGCAGCGATTCTCCGCAGCGCGGTGCCGCAGTTCCACCAGCTCGGCTAGCTACGGCTAGACGGTTCTTCCTCAGCCGTGCGGCCCACGGTTGTGGACCATGGTTCTTCCGCACGTGGCCGGCGGGCGGCTGCCGCCTTCGCTCGCCACCGCCTCCATTTGCAAAATAAAAATCTAGAAACAACGTAGGGTCGTATGGCCCTATTTTTTTGTCCAGATCCCTCCATGTTAGGCGGTAACAATCGGCCATAGACATTCATTTTCATTCAACAAGAATGAAGGTATAATTAATTTGAATTAAATTATACAAACACCCTACCTCATAAGTGACGTCGAACGCCGTCGAGTCGCGGAAGACAAGCGTCACAGAAGTTGGCGTCGCGGAGAACGGCATCATCCCATCAACATTGGAGGAAGAGTCTTTGACATAGACAATGCTTCTCGCGAGCGGTGCCTTCTCCCTTGACGTAGAGGGAGAAATTTTTTTGGAGAAATTTTTTTGGAGCGTTCTTCACTGAGAGAGGATGATGTTCTTCGTGGAAGAATGAAGCTCCTCTAATTCTCCAAAGGTTCCCCACCAAAATATTTTATAAGGAAAATATTATAAAAGCATCCTTATTTTAATATTTTCCATGAAATTTAAATTGTTTCAAAATGAGATGTTCCAATTAATTAATGAAGTCTTTAATCTAATTGTGTTGGAAAACATAATGAGAGGGTGGTGGAGAGACTCTGAAATAATAAATGAGGGGCAGTTGTCAAATTAATAAGGGGGTGTTAATGGGGAGTTAAGGGAAGGTGAAGTGTTTGGATTTGTGTGGGCCCCACCACACTAATTCCTCTCATGGGAGGTTATGTGGGTGTGGGCCCCACCTATAACTCCCTTTGGGAGAAATAACCACCACTAAATAATAAAATAGTGTTCAAACAATTTTATTAATTTAGTATGAATTCCTCAAAATATAACTTTCAACCCACATAAAACGCAACTGCAGTAAAGGTCCCCGTAAGCAAATACCGGCGCTGTGAGTTCATTAGTGCCCTCAGATTTCAATTCCGACCACCGGTTCAAAAGATAAGAAAACCCAAATGTGTGTTTACTGAATGTACCCGAACAAAACTTCAGAAATTGATTCTGAGTACACCGGGTCTCGGAATCAGGCTCCGTCAGAAACTACGTACTCATAAAATTCCAAAGAATTAAGGAAAACCTTTCCTTGAAATTTCTAGGTCTTTACAAGTTATATTGATTATTTTGATTCATATGGATATAGAATTAGATGTGTTATCATATAGGGGGATTATGTTATATCTTATGGATCATGAAAGATGAAAATTAATTAAAATAAGTATTTTAACCATGATTTGGAATATGGTATGGTAGTTAATGATTTGAAAACATGGCATAATTATCCCTTGGTTGAGAAATTCACAACATTTAAATACAATAATAATTTGAAACACATATTTTCTCAAAGTTATTTTTACCTGAGATATAGATGATATGTGGAATATTTTCATATGTTTGAATTTAACTAGCCTTATACACGAGTAAAATGTAATTTTAAAGAAGATTATTTATGTCAAAATTCATTCAATCAATTAGGAAAATAATCTCATAAATTCTTGATATTTAGAGTATGATTGTAGATATACACGTGGATCTCACTGAGAAAAATAATGCCCTACTTTTCTTTATAGTGACTCTTATTCCTAACATGGTTAAACAAGTCAATGATTTTCATATTTTGGATCTTTATTGATTTACCATTACATTAAAACTCAATGTTGGTGAATCCATTGTCGGATATAAAATATATAGAAACTCATTATTAATTTTCATTATTGAATGGTCATTGAACTATCATAACAGGATCATATACTTTCTACTTATAACCACTCAAAATGGTATTTTCATTCTCAAATTCGAAATAATTATAAGTAAAAAATAATTTCTAGTGGTATGAAATAAAAAATACATTGGAATATTATGTCTCAATATGACTAAATTGTTAGTTATTTAAGGATAAACACTAATGATAAACTAATATATTTCAATATTTACCTATAATCATATTGAAATTAGATAATACTACTGTGGATTTTATTACATGTATTCCAAGAATGGTTTAGAAAAATGATTTCATATGAGTGATTGTGGATGTACTCAAAAAATCATCTCAATTCATCTCTATTCATGAAACTAATATTGTGGAAGTCCAGAAAAACTCTATATTTAGGAAGTTTTAAAGTTGAATGGAATAAGAATTTCAATCATCTTCAACCAATATACTCATTTTACCTCCTGAATTTAGTGATTATTATAGTAATATTTTTATTCCCAACTGATCATTATCAGAGTTTATCATCCTCCAATGGGTGGAAAATTAGAATAGATGACCAAAATGTTAGAATACATGCTCAAAGATTGAATTATGGATTTTTGAGGATATTGAGAGGATCATATATAATTATTGGGTTTCTAGTATAATAAATATTATCATGCCTAGATATATATTTATCTTTTTATAGAATTGTATATATATCCTTATCAATCTTTACTTTATTGGGTAAAAATTGGAAAACATAGATTTTGGGACCTAGGCTTGTTTAGGAGATGGAAAAGTAAATTCAGATGATTATGAAAAGGATAGATATAGGTGAGATTCATCAAAAATATTATACATACCTTCATTATTACCCATTATCATTTTGTGTGGGAGATTGTATATTCTTAAAAATCTCTCAAGGACAAGGGAATCAATGTTTGGGTAAGAAAGGTAAATTTTATCATTTTACATCAACCCTTTTAAAATACTATAAAAGATTATTGATTTGGATAATCAGTTGGATTTACCACAAGGATTCAGATCTTTATACAATGTATTAAATGTGTCTCAATTGAAGAAGTACCAACCTGATCTTGACCATATAATTTGATGAGACCATATTGATCATGTTGTGCTTCCCACTATATTTAGTTTTCATGATTAAAATACTCTTTAAGGTGTTTAATATTTACACTTAATTTATGTGCATTTAGTTTTTGATGGAATCATCCTATGATCTCTTAATAACCATAAAATATCCTTAAATATGTATCAATGGATGTGTTAATTCCTTGTAAGGAGGATACCGAAACCTTAGAAGATCATTATTTGATGTGGAGGTTCTGCTTTTGGAAGATTTATGAAAATATGGCCAAAACAGCCAATGCTAGGGTGTGATGAAATCATGGTGGACATGTGAGATAGTATGACAAAATATCCTAATGGATGTGTCTATTTGAATGGT
Organism: Viscum album; assembly: GCA_963277665.1. NCBI lineage: Eukaryota > Viridiplantae > Streptophyta > Magnoliopsida > Santalales > Viscaceae > Viscum > Viscum album. The sequence goes on along the minus strand of OY728122.1, from coordinate 721,855,802 downwards.
TCTTCGTGTTTTTAAGGCCAAAATGAGTTGTGATTTTTTACCCCAGAATAGTAGAATCCATGTTCAAGGTTAGGATGAATTTAATATTAGTCAATGATGATTCAATTTTATATTCTTTGGATTTATTACTTTTAATATAATTACAAAATATTTTCAAAGGATTTGAAGTCTATAAATAGAGACATTGGATTGGGTTAGAAACCTATGATACTAAATAACAAAAAGAAAATCCATTCTCCATTTCCAAAGTACTTCCATTTCAAAATATCTCTCAATGTGATCACTTTTTATAAATCCTCTTTTATTCAATATAGAGTGTATACCTATTGTAATATATTCTCACTCTCATCTTATTTCTCATTCTATCCTAATTATTCTTCATATTCTCTTAAGAAAATAGATATTTTACTAGACTATGATTTCTGTTTAGAAATTCTATATCTCTTACATTTTCATATAATATTAGTGATCACTACCATTAAATTTAGGAACTAGGGTTTTCCTTATATAAGAGTTCAAAGGAATGTGATTGTTCTATTTTAGTTTTCTAACTAAATCATTTAATAATCTTGTGTTGATTGTATTTATATTTTCTTACTATAACCTAAAAAAGAATGATTATTTTGGTAGCTTATATACCATTAAATTCTATGGACTAATAAATTAAATACTCAATGAATTAAGGTGGTGTACATAAAATCTCTTTTAGAGATATTTTTTAACTTCCTTGAATTTTTTTGAGAGTTATTTAATTTATGAATTTTTATTTATTTATCACATTGATTCATTTAATTAATCAATTATTTAATCCATCAATCAGACTTAATAATTTTATATATGAATAACTCTTTCTTTTTTTCCTTACACATGTTTAAACATTTACTAAAATATTTTTATTTCTGTTCACGTTGATTCCTTTATTTATATCTTCATTAAATTTTAAGTATCTTTAATCATTATTAAAGAAGTTTTTAGCCTTTAAGACTATTTTTTTACATTTTTAGGGGAGATTAACCCATATATCATTTATCCTTCCATGAAATACATTTGGTATTAAAGGAGTCTTGAATAGATTTATTTTAAAATTATTTGAAAGATTATTTTTTTCAATTCATTAATAGATTTTTCAGGAAATCTTTTTTTTCTAAATGATTTTTTGAAATACCTGTGGTACTGATGAAGGACACTCTATGGTTTATGGTCCTTTTTTATGGTAATAATTCTTCTTATTAGAAAATAACCATGTCTAATTTCCTTTTATCTGTTGTTTATTCCATATGGAAAATAATTATGCATGGTTATATTCTTATAACTGGAAAAGAAGATAAATGGGACCTTAATGATATTTTTTTGAATTAGATAGTAATTTTATGAATTCATTTCATTTTTATTTATATATAAATGAATTTAAATTTATTTCTACATGCAATATTACTCATGAAATTTGGAAAATCTTAGAGGTAAGTCATTAGGTAACTAAAAAAGTCATAAATACCCATTTAGATATGTTTAAATAAGTCATTGAAAGTTTTTATATGTATCGTAGGGGGCCTATCAATAATTTTTTTTAACATACCAATATTTTTAATTAAAAGAATTTTCTTGGTGATTATTTTTCTATAAAAACATCAGTCAAGAAAATATTACGGGTTTTACTAAGAAATTGGGAAACAAAAGTGACCTTGATCGAAGATGATAAAGATATAAAGAATAAGGAGATTGTGAAGATCATTGGTTCTATCATGAAATATGAGAAAACTATGAAAAGGATAGTCAATAAGTAATCTTAGGAGGTTAAAAAATGAAAAGGAAATTTCATTCAAAGAAATCAACAATGACTGATATGAAAGTGAATCCAAGATTACTAAAATTGGTTAAAGGGAAAGCTTGTACATGAACAATTAAAGTTTTTCTCATTTCATTAAATAGTAAAATAATGAAATGGAAGCTACTTACTTCAGTTTAAAAATTAAGGGCTACATAAAGATTGATTATCACCAGAAAAAAATAATTATTAAGCTATTAATGCCTTAATATATTCAACTTCGATCGCTAGAAAGGACTAAATTTTAGATTATGAATCAATCGATGAAATTACTAAGTTCCTCTCAACCAATTTCATGGTATGTAATAAATTAAATTATATTTATTATAGTTACTATTAATATACTTCTTAAAAAAATTCTTTAAGATATGAATATATTCTTTATTCTAGAGTTTAAACTTAATATGTGTTTTGTGAACCTTTTTCAAAATTTATATATCTTAGAAATAATTATTTTCAAGTTATTTTTGAAAAATATCTACTTTTTAAAGAAAATTTTGATTTGGTTTTAAAACTAAAAGAACATTGAAATTTTGAGAATTTGGAACTTAAAACTAAAGATCCTAAAAATAATATTTATAATTTTACTCAAGTTGAGGATAACTGGAATAAAATTTTTGGATCTCAACATGTAATTAAAATTAATTCCAACATAGGTTTACTAAAACAAATTAGTCATTTAAAAAATTCTAAATGGCCTAATTTTGTGAAATAAATTTTTGAAAACTAAATTTTGTAATTATTTTAATAAATTTTTGTCATTATTTTTATTCATTAAAATTTAATAATTATAGACCTGGTATACCAAAGAGAATTCATCTTTCAACTCTTATTTTTATTATAAAAACTTGTTCCAAATAAGTTTAGATTCCAAAATATTAATTGGATAACTTGAGTGGAATCATGGCATTGATACCAAAATCATTATTCTCTTTATCGTTTTTGGAAAAAAAAATCTAGTGATAAAAACCAAGGAATCTACTTGGTATATGGTAATGGCCCCTCAAAGAATATGTTTGGTGATTATTCTAAATCCAATCATTATAAAAATTATAATAGAGGACATGTCACCTTTGGAGATAATCAAAAGGTAAAATTACTAGTATAGGTATGATTGGTTCCTACAACTTTAATTTAATAAAATAAATTATATTTATCAATTCACTCAATAAAAATTTACAATGCATTTGTTAAAAATGTGATATATGTTTAAAAATTACTTTTAAAATTTTTTTTAAAAAAATTTTAAATTTTAAAAGAAATATTTAATGAATTGAATCTTTATTTCAAAATGTATATATTTTAGATTTAAAATCAATTTTAATTAAAAATGTGAAGTGTTTAATCACACAAGATAATGAATCTTTGATTTGGAATCAACACCATGGTCATTATAATATTCACTCTTTTTTCAATATCAACTATAACCTATTATTATGGTATTTACTAAAATTTTATTTTAAAGACAACTTAGCATTGAACCTTGATTACTTAGAAAGAAACAAAAATATTATTTCAAATATAAAAAGGTTTTTTCCTATTATAAATCCTTATAACTAGTCTAAATTGACCATTTTGGACCAAATAATGTTTCAAGTATCAGAGGTTAATATAACACATTTTTAATTATAGATAACTATATTATATTTATATATGTTTTATTTTTATATCAGAGAAATAATTTTTGTAATGTGGTTATAACATTTTCATGGAAATTAAAAAAAATTAAAAGTCTATAAACAATTTCCCTTTATAAGTGACCATAGTAGAGAATTTGATAACAAATACTTTGATAAGTTTTTCACTTCTCATATTCATTATAGATTCTTATTCACTCCAAAAAACACCTAAAAATGGGTATGTTGAAATATGAAATATTACCCTAAAAGAAATGTCTAGGACTCTCTTGAATAAGTTCACACTTCCACAATTGTTCTATTTCAAGACAGTCAATACTGATTTCTTTATTCTTAATTTTGTTCTATTAAGACTCATATTAGGAAAGAACCATTATGAAAATTAGTAAGGAAAAAAATAATTATGTTTCATTCTTTGAAGTATTAAGTTATAAATCATTTATCTTTAATAATAAGGGAAACCTAGTAAATATTGACAATAAATTAGATAATGTAATAATTCTTGGGAACTTAAACTCAAGTAAAGCCATCATTGTCTTAAATAACAGGGCCAAGACCTTATAATAATAAATTCACATCAAATTTTATGACAATATTTCTAAATTGAATCCTTAAAGTTATGATAATGTTGACCAGACTAGTTTGACCTTACATAAGCCTCAATTTTCTAAAGTAATTGATGATTTTATAGACCCCCTACCACTCTTTTACCCAAGGAACGTGTTTAATATAATGACCATCCCCTTAATAATGTTATCAATGAATTATAATATAGAACTCATATTAAAATGTTGGTCTTAAATGAGGATGAACATAAATATATTTTTCTCATCTTGTACCTCATATCCTTGACGAAACTATTAATTATGATAATTAGATACTTTCCATGAAATAAGAGTTAAACCAGTTTCAAATGATAAATATTTTTATTCTCATGAAATGTTCTGATAATCATCCTATTTTTTCATAAATAGTGGGTCGTTACTGCGCACCTAGATTATTACTCTTGAGAAATTTTCTATGGTTTATTAACAAAATCATTGAAAAACTTAATCATGGAATATTTTATAAATTCTTATAATCATTACATTATTTATTTAGTTTCAATGGTTATTATCCCTTTATCTACCCTAATGAATTATTTGAGGGTATAAAATCTTGATAATTCTTAAATAAACCTATAAGAATCACTTTTATTCAAAATGGTTTATTTAAATATTTTTCATAAAATTATTTTTCAATGTTTTATTTCATAATTTAACATAATTTTTAATTAAAAAATGTTTCTTTTATTTCATCTTAATATTTATTAAAAATATATCTTTAATTCTTTTTATTTGTTTTCATTTTTTTCTAAAACAAGTTGTTGTATCTCTTTAATGATCATTAATGATGATAAACTTTGTTTTAAATTTAATTTATCTTATTTAAACTAACCCCATATTTTATTTTTTTTTATAACCTAAATTGGGGGAGAAATATTATGTTGGGGGTGAAATGTAATGTAAATGGAGATATGTTATGTTGAGGGGGAGATATTGGGCAGATGTTTTATGTTATGGTAGAGAAGTTTTTCCTATTCTTAAAATGGTAGAAATTTTAGTTAATTATAAATGTTTACTATATTTATTTCTAAATGATTATGGGGGTGAAATTTTATTACTATAATTATAGGTGATAAATCATTATCTTTATTTTCATTATTAAATTGATTTTTATTAAAGAATGGGTAGATTCTTCGTATTCTCACCTTCTATAGTTTCAATGATCACAAAAACTCTTAAAATATTTTATCATTTTCATTTATGTAATGTAAAATTAGATCTGATTAAATCATGTTATGTTATCTTAAAGATGTCAAAATATCCTTAATAATGTCTTAATGGTAGTATTGAAGCTTCGAAAGTATAATAGAATTACTTCATAGGTGAATTATTTGAATTAGAGTATCCTCTTATTGATGTTTCATGAAAAACTAAACAAAATAGACATATCCAGAGCATGGTGAACCTTGATATGGTGGAAAGGTGGGATTCTAGGCCAAAATGGATTACTTTATGTGGTCATGCCCATGGTTTTTCATGTTTTAAATGGAAAAAAGATTGTGATTTTTCATATGGAAATGGTTCTAGTCATGTCTATAGTTAGAATGCATTTAATATTGGTCGAAGTTTATTCAATTTCATCTTCAATGACATCATTAATCCTTGGTGAATTCCAAAATACTTCTAAAGTGTTTTAGGGACTTGGGTTTTCATTACATAACCATTTAAAGGTAAAGGAATATTGTCTTTTAGGTTTCTATATATAAATGTTAAAAATATACTGTCGATTTTATTTTCATTTACTTACTATAACCTAAAAAAGAAACAGATTTCCGGTATCTTGTATACTATTAAAGATAGGGGAATAATAAATTAAAACCTCACGCTATTGAGGTGGAAGAAATGGGGTTATTTTAGAGTTATCATGAAACTTTCTTACCAAAATTCATACCTTATTTACTTTTTTTATTTTTATTTATTTATCACTTTCATTTATTAAATTAATTAATTAATTAATCCATTAAACACACTTAATCATTTTATCGAAAATCACTCTTTCATTTATACTTATGATTTTATATCACATATTATTATATTGTTTCACTCTAAATTATAAATCCTTTTTATCTCTTTATATAGTTTTAATTATTTATAAAATTTCTAAATTAAGTTTTTATTTTCTAAAAATTTACATTTTCCTTTTATTTTTAAAGTGAAATTCACACCTTCTCTCTATTTTAACCTAATCTAACCCACAAATATTCCTCTTGATGCTAAATTTATACACATGTTTATAAATATATTTAATATACAATAGAAATTTTTATAGGGAAAGAGATTATGATTGGTATGTTTTTATGCTACAATAGTCAGATATACGGTGTAACCTGTGAATAAGAAAAATTTATACTAAAATAGTGGCCCAAAATTTCTGAAATCTTAGGAAATCTATATATTTTCAAGGATGGTAATCCTAATAGTTGGGATAAGTTAAATCCCAATGTTTGATGCAATTTTAACTTTTATTATATATTTAGAGGTTATATAATACTTGGGTTGAGTTACGGTAGTTCTTTGATAGTGTTGGAATGATTTGGAAGAGTTTTTTAAGGTAAATGATTGGAGAGAGTTAGGGGAAACCATACACCCTCTCTTAGAAACTATGAAATGGACTTTGGGAGTCATTGGGAAGGTGCATGGTCTAGGATAACCATATGAATAACTATACTAGTTGGGGGATTTAAGATAATATTAATGCACTATTAACTCACCTTTTATTAAACCATGTGGCTTAACCCTACAATATGCATGAAATGCTTAAAAATATAGTTAACCCAGATTTAACCCCTAAAACCCTATTTCCCCCCCGTATTACATGTTATCTAACTCTTATCCAATACTATGCATTATTGGTGGCTCTATTTGATCCAAAATCTTCTTTTTTATGGATCTATGTCTGTTGGATATCTAGAATCAACAACATATCTTCATTTTCTCTATTTCTTTTTATATCACCTTATCTCCTCTCACACTAAAATTTATATCTAAACTATTATGGATATATATATGATCTATGATGAGTTTTGAAAACATATTTATTGGATCTATTGAAGGAAATAAATTTTGAGCTCAGATCTAAAGGATTCATTGTGTTGTTCTTCAATTTTATATCTTGTAGAGAGGTAGGTGGCTTAACTCTATTATCTAATTATTATAGAAATAGAATGCTTGATATTTCAACTAATGTGATTTTAATTTCAAATAAAACTTGTGTTGAAATCTTGTGGGAAACCCCTTTTTAAAATATTAAATTGTCTGAAATTAAATATGTTTTTGAAAACCCCTTTGGTTTATGGTTTTGGTTTAACATAATAAATAAATTTTATGAAATGCTTTAAAATGATTATTTTATTTATGTAGAGTGAATTGATAATATAAATTGAAATAATTTGTTATAATGTTTAAATTTTAATTTTATGTGACCATGAATAAGGGGTGTGGTGCTATACTGGAGGCACTGAGAGATTGGTTACCTAGTAACGACTTTGAGAATTAGTGAGTAACCACTCATGAGTATGGAACTATCACCTAACACATAGGTTTTTGTATAAGGATATGGTTTGGGTATGTTAAGTGATATTTGTGGATAAACTACTATAATTTTAATTTAAATTGTTTTAAAATGATAAAATACTTTTGATGTGCACATCTCTTGTTTAAAGAATATGTTTTCAGAAACTGAGATAACATTTTCTTGTCTTAGTAGTGTGATTTTGGAATCCTCATGGGGAAATACTACTTGATATGATTATTCACCCCATTTATATTAATATTAGTTCATCTTTAGATGTTATTATCCATGAAATAGATAAAGTAAAGTCCTCATATTTCTCAAATGGATTCCCATGATTTTACTTCCTCATGATGGATTTGTAGTTTAGAATCTCTTATGGATTCAATAGAGTGATTCCACATTGGTGTTTCTGTGTTGGGACATATTTTTGTTTCCTTAACACATTTATTTATATACATTTTTCACTACTACTATAATATTATTTTCTATCAATTTTTATTCGTGTTTTACTATTGATACATATGTATCATATAGTTGGTTAGGTTGTTTGTATTTTAATCTGATAGGTTATTTTGTTTTAAAATGGAAAATCATTACCCAATGTCTAGATAATCCCATGGTATTTATTTCAAGATGTTGGTGTCTTGGGGATGTCACATCATATCTATGACACTTCCAACCTGGCCCAAGCCAATGGGTAGGGCTGGGATGTTATAGCAACATCTTCCACATGTGATATTTTTATACCCTCATAGTTAGTCACTAACCGAAGGCCTTTTGAAGGTGGGCCTCAAGGGAAATTTTATCTCTTCTTATAATATTGGACTAGGAGGGGAACCTTTAGAGTAAGGGGGTCATGATAGATTTGTATCAAATGTTTTGGTTGAGATATAGGCATGATCTTGGGGTTATAAAATTGTCAGGGCTCTATGGGTTGGTAGAGTGATGATATCAGTAGATCTTGGTGTGTGATATAAACTTGGGTGACTTGATAGGGCATATTATTTTATCCCCCCATGATCTAATGAAAGGAATCTAATCTTATTTAAGAACCATTTTAAGTGGTTCCACTTGCAAGGTGCAGACCTAGGTGAGGCACACTGATCATTCTTGTCTGTGTTTTTTATTAAATAAAGGAATTTGGGAAGCTAAAATGAAATAAATTTAATTAAATAAATATTTAAGTTTTAGTTGTGTTTCTCTAACTATGATCATGATATAATTTATAATGAACATTTATTGTTTTTCGAATTAATAATACAACCTAAATGTAAAATGTATAATAGTGATCAACTATTATGAATTTTTTGTTTAAAACCTTATTGGGACTTGAATCTGTCATTTTCTTAACCATTATAACATGATTATTTATAAATTGAAATTTATTTCCATTTTCAATGTGAATATCAAGTTAACTGATTTTCCTAATTGTTTGAATTGTTAGTGAATCATTCCTAAGGATATTTTTTGTGCATATCTTCTAAAATTTACGAACCATTATGATATATGTAACCTTGAGTAGATTTTATAATTCTAAATTGAAATGGATGTTTTGAAACAATTCATAGGATTTTTCTGGTTCCTATACATATTTACATTCCTAATTTTTTTATTAAAATATTATAATAATATATTAGAAACTTATTGAAAAACTTTGTTTTTGATATTTAAATTCTTAAATTATAAAACAATTACCATTACAATTAATGAAACTTCATTTAAAATTTAGAAACCTTGACATGAATAACTTGATCCTTCATTGTTTCCTAACTATAATTTTTTAGTATTAATTCATTTATATGTTGTAAAAATGTGTGGATAATTTATTTCAAAATCAAATATTTTTATGCCATTTATTTTTGAATTTTTTTAAATATGATAAAACTATTTAAGGGAAATTGTTATAAATTTGAATGTTTTTCTATTCAATAAATATATCACACTTTCCATGCATGATTAAGAGTATTTTTACAGTATTTTGTTTATATTTTAACTTGAACATTGAGATATGGATGAGATTCCATGTCTTATATTGATGATTACTATATGTGGCGTTCATGTGTTAGGAATTTATTGTAATAATAGATTTTTATTTTTTTAAATTATTAGAAAATGATATGCATGATTTGGGATGAACTATTAATATCTGATACTATTTACATGATCAAACTCATTCTATTCAAGACTGAAAAACATTACTGCTGAAATAACTATGACTCACAATAAAATCCATGAGTAATTTATTTTTTGGGAATTTATAAAGTTGACAACATTTCTACAAAATATTATGAAATTTTATTATGTCAATATTTACCATGTAACATTTTTAGTATATTATAAAATCATATTACTTTTATTAATGTGCATAATAAAATCTCATATAGTGATGAAATTATTTAACACAATTTTGTTCAATCGTATTATTCATGACACATGGTGATACAACATGTGCAGTTTTACTTTTTGATCTGAATTCATGTCTCATTTTAAATTTTGAAATCATATCACCCACATGATAAAACATTTAATAAATATTTAATTTGGGAATGGGTAACATTATTTAAGAGAATATATCATGCTTTGTTTTTTTTATTTAATTATGTTTCCTTAGAAATAAAATATTTATTTTAACTATGATAAGCATACATTTTTGAAACACAACATGTGCAATCTGTGTCCTCAACTTGGATTCATGCTAACTTTATTTAAATTAAATGCACAATGATTTCCATAAAAATGAATTAGAAATGATGAGTGTTATTTTATATTGAATTGTTTATTTATTTTTTCATTGATGTTTTTCTATACCATGATTAATTTTTTTTCTATAATATAAAACAATGTTTTAAAAACCATTTTTAAGTAATATTCTCCATAATTAATACACTTTCCTGAATCTTTATGCTTCATAACATGGGAATTTTTCAATCATTGATATGTTATTTATAATTATTGTGGGAATATGCGCCTTTATTTTATTATGAGTTTTTATATAGTTTTATTGATGGAATATAATGCCTTCCATAAAAATTTCACCAATTAAATTCATTAATAAAATTGTTGTTTGGTGAATAATGTAATTGATGAAGATGAATTATATTGGCACACCTAAATTATTGAAAAGAATAAATTGAATGTTATATCTTGTTAATTGGTATTATTGTGATTGATATTATATTTCTGGAATGTTTTATGGATCCAATAATATAACGATAGGAAAACTACTTCCCCATTAAGAAGTGTTATATTCATGATATTTTTAAAACCCTATCGGTGAGCTAGGGTTTCCCAAAATGGAAAATATCATGTTGTGTTGGGTGGGTTCCCATAATTTATGTTCTTGAGTAAGTGTTTGGTGATTTTCATTATAGTTTCTGGAATATGCTATATATAAGTTTAAATGGTGGTGGAAATGGTTATGTGGAAGAGAGGTATCTTATGTCTCATGTGAGAAGGTATAGTGTTTTTTATAGAGGATGGTGATGTGGTTGTGTGGAGTGTTTTACAGAAGAGTTGTCATGACATGATGTACTTATTATGATTCATTGATTTTCCTTGAATTAGGATTGTAGATATTTATTGATTTATTCTAACATTGTTCGTTCCTAGCCTAAATCAATGTCAACAAAACATAACGGAGTTTTTGGGCATGAAAAATAGGTTAAGGTTTCTTTTTGGTTTTATAAATCCCTATATGAATAATAAATTTCATAATCCATTAGGTTGGATTAGAAGGTAGATTTTAGGTGGTGGTGGATAAAGTGTGGTGATATGGGAGAGATGTATTCAGGGGAAATTTCTTGAATTATTCAAGAAAATATTCCTTTCCCAAGTATAGATGTGTGATCGTTTGAAGAAGGGTTATAGTGATAGTCCCTCTTGATTGGTTCTGAATGTGGAGATGAGTGATTTGGGTTGTGTTTATTAGGGTTCACAATGGATAAGAGTGAGGAGGTTACCTAAGGACTGGGTGTTTTATGGTGATCTAGGTTTGATTGACTTGAGGTATCATATAGAGACCCTCACGTTTCATACATTAACATCACATAACTTTTTTAGAATACTTAAAACATCATAAAAATATATTCCCAATGATCATACGAGTCTAGTTCCTTTGGAAACATAGAAATATAAAAATTGGTACATAAACGATCCACATAATCTCCTACTAGTTTCTTCTTCACTAGAACCATTATTAGACACATCAAACATAATAAATATCTGTATGGGGGAAGGAAACATAAAAATGTGTGAGATCAGATGCTCAATAAGGGTAAACTAGGGAGATATGTAAGAATAATCATGGGCACAAGGTTATGATAACGTGATCATGAAAATAGACAATCATACCTTTCATATCAAAGGTCTTAAACATGAATCATGGAATAAATCTTGGAAGTTAAAAAGACATGATTCATAAGAAAAAAACATAAGCCATGAAATCATAAAATAGTAAAAAAAACATGGAATATTGGTATACACATATGTTTGTATAATTATTTCCATAGCAGTCAAGACATTTCTGCTTATGGAGTCATAGTGGACAAAGTCAATTACTAAACATGGTTCAATCCCCATTCCATCCCTATATTACTAATCCAAGTTCAATCCTCAATCCATCTATGTAATACTGAACTGATTTTACTCCTTGTTCTAGACATGTCTATCTCATGAGATATAAATCTTTACCCAATTCATTAGAGGGAGATATAGGTCCCAACTATCTCATAATGAAATCATACATACATGTACCACAATATCATAAATAATAATATCATAATCCATGAAATTAAATGGGTATTATAAACATGTAATCATATCATAACCTATGTAAAAATTTTGGTTTCATAATCATTTAATCATAAACATAACCCATGAAAAGAAGTGGGTTTCAAAAGCATATAACTCGTGAATGGGAAATGGGTTTCATAAAAATTATGCTATGAAAACCTAATACATTATGATAAATAAAACTAATTAAAACATTGAATAATATCCCCATAATGTCATGAGTAACACAAACTAATGTATTTTTAAATGGGATGTAATTTTTAAAGATATTTTAAAAACATTTCTTGAGGAAAATATCCTTTCAGCATTAAAAAATTATTTTTAAAACATAAAACATTTTTTAAAACCATTCTCTTTTAAAATAGATTAAAAAATTTATTAATAAGGTTTTGAAAACTATAAAAAAAATTAAAATAATTCTTTCTATGAAAATTTACTTCATAGATCATTTTAAACAATTTTGAAAATATGATTTTTAAATAAAATATATTTCCGACTGAAGAGAGAATTATAGTCAAATTTTACTTAAAAACATTTTATTAATGATATTTATCACCAAAGAGTGGAAAAAATGCTACTAATACATGATTAGAACATGAATAAATATAGGGTAATTAATCCCATTAGTGTTCTTGAGATATGGATTATAAGATTTCAATAAAGGAAGCATAATCATAAACAATCTCGATAAATGATGAGATTGTTTCAATAAACTCTTACCACTTGGTGAAATGGGATCATAATATCCATGTAAGAAAATGAAATTAAATGAATATTAAAATATAATTAAATTATTTTTATTCAAGATATAACTTGTCAAATGGAAGTATATACACCATGAAAAATAATGTAGGTGCATAATAAAACATGTGTCTCAAAGAAGGCAAATTGAGACAAAACTATCTTATCGATTTGGTATATTTTGAAACATTAACGAAATGAAATAATTATCATATAATGGATATGTAAATAAAAATAAATTTATGTATAATAATAATTATTAAATACATCCATGGTAATTATATACACCACACAAAAGGAATGGGAGGTGAATAAAGCATGTATCTCAATGAAATAATAAGTGAGATGAAATACCCTTACCTTATGTCTTGACTATCTTCGTAATTTTAAATGATTCCTATATAATAAATTTAAGCTTTTTATTAATTGTTTAAATAATAATTTTCTTATATCTAATAAAAAATATGGTTTTATTATGTCATTATATTACCTGCTTGTTTACAATTCTCTGTTAAGGTTTCACTTTGGGTAATATTCACTTTATTCTTCGCATGTGTTTAATTTTGATATATCTTTGGTCCTTATAATTATATAAATATATAAAGAATTTAAAACATGATATAAATATAATTTATATTCCATAAATTTGTATTATAATAATCTATATAATATAGAAGTATGAAATAGAAGACACCGTTCATGGAGACGGTAATCCGTACATACGCATGCACGCTTTTTTCGTTTTTAATATCATAATGAAAGAGAGAAATAAAATAGAATATATGTATATATATATTTATTATAATTATAATAGTATTATTATTTTATATATATCATATAATTTTACTAAATGTATCCTTAATACATTCCATGTAGTTTGTGAACGAATCACATTGCTTTGAGGGGCGGTAGTCCACATTTCCTCAAATGAAATTATTGTATTTACACCAAATGAAAAGTATAGATATGTGTGTTATAAAAGGATAAAATAATATTAAATAAATAATAAATATAATATATAAAATATATAAACATAGTTTCCATCATAATTTCTATCATAATAGGTGGTAAATGAAAAATGAACAATCATCATTTTGTAATGCGATAGTTCAATGTACATAGAAATAGTATGTTCGTTACCCATTAGATGGAAGTTTCTATAAGTGTAGGTAGAAAAATTATCATAAAAAAATATTAGTATATTTTTTATACTTTTTTTATAAAATCATGGAATAATAAGTGTTTATGGGGTGGATAATTGATATAAAATAAAAGAACTTGATGAAGAATGTTACCTATTATACGAGTAACTCCTTTTGTTATACACCAAATGGATTATTTGGATTTATTTATTCCCAAGGAGAGGGTTATAGGATGAGGATAGGTATTTTTAGGATATATTTGGCAGATATTTTGTGACCCAATGTTTCATTAGATGTGTCCGGAAGTGGGAGGAGAGGAGGCCTTTTATAGTGGAGGAGGAGTGACACTCTTGTAAAATTTGGGAAAAGGAATTTCACCCTCGTTTTTCCCATGTAAAGTGTATAAAATAATGGAAATATTTATTAAAATATAGTATATTTTAGAAATATTTCCATCCAATCTCTCTTTTATAAGTTTATAGGTCTTTTGGACCATTAATATTAATGTTTAGTCCCTTATTAAGATTAATTTTACCCCAATCGTTGTAATTAAATTTAACTACATTCACAGATATTTTTGGTAAAAAACTAATTTCATCTTATTATAAATTATAAATTATGATTATTAAAAATATGGAATCCATTTTTTCAAATTAAGGACATATAATTTCCATAAAATGATTTAAATTTAATCCCGTAGTCAGGTCAACAATTCAGGTTTTTAAAGTAAAAATGTTCAAAATTTTCTATGTTTTTATGTCAAGTTTCAATGTGAAATTGGTTCCAATGAACTAAATTGGGTTAATTAATAAAAATATAATCTAATTAAAAATTGAAACTCAATTAATATATAATTTTAACATGTAAATAATTTAGACGAAAAGGTAGATTTGATTTAAAATCCGATATTTTCACTATTCATCAATAAATGAAGTTTCTCAGAAAAATAAAATAAATTCAAAATAATATAATTTCAACTTTATAAGTTCAAAAATGAAGTTTATTTTATCAAATTAAAATTTTAAATGTGCCTAAAGATAATTTTGTTATTTTTCATAGAAGGACATTAAAATCAGTTCATTTGATAACATAATATTTTTAAATATATAAGGACTTTACCAAAAATTATATATTTTATTATCAATAATTTTAATTTATATAAAAAAATTATAAAAAAATTATAAAATAAGTTATTACTATTAATATTACTATATTTAATTACTATTTTATAATTATCTCATTTAAATAATTATCACAACAAAATGATGTTTTGTAGAAACCCAGTGCAGTATGTAACATACACCAAGTCAGTGTTGTGTTTAACATATCCCAAGTATGTTCTGTGTGATAGGAATTTTTTACATAGTTCATTTCCATAAATAAATTAAAATTAATTTATTAAAGAAATAGAGTCTATAAAATCTCAATGTATTTCATTCTACCCCCTTAAAATGATTTTCTATCTCAAAATTCATTATTCAGTTCAAAAAATGAGGATACATATGCTTAATAATATCCTAAAGTTCCCACATAGCTTCTTCTAACTTTTGGATTATCCAAAAAACTTTTAGTAGGTGAGTGGTATTGTTTCGTAGAACCTTTTCTATATGATCCATAATTTCAACTGGTTGTTCCTCATAAGAAAGATCCTACTCCAGCGGTATGACCTTTCCATTCAGTACAAGTGAAGGGTAAGGTATGAACTTCCTCAATAGAGATACACATAAAGCATCATGGAATTGAGAGAGATTTAAAGGAAGTTCCAATCAATAGGCTACCATCTTGATATGATCTAGAATTTCAAAGGGACCGATATACCTTGGTCTTAGTTTCCATTTATTCTAAAATATCATAACATTATTTCTAAGAGAGATTCATAAAACCCTGTTTTCCCCAACTTCAAATTCTATATCATTTCATCAGTTATTATCATTACCTTTCTTCCCAATTTGAGTTTCATTGATATGTTGTTGAATAGTTTTGACCTTCTCAACCATTTTTTCAGTGATCTCAAGTCCTAATAGATTTCTTTATCCAACCTCATCCCAACACATTAGATCTATACATTTCTTCCTATATAGTGATTAATAAGGTGTTATCTTAATTCTTGAGTGAAATATATTATTCTAAGAAAACTCAATAAGTGGAATGTATTGATCCCAGTCACCTTTTAAATCCATAGAAAAAGATCCAAACATATCATATAGGGTTAGAATTGATATTTCAGACTGAACATCTATCTGAGTATGATAATAATTAATTAAACACAATTATGTATCAAGTTCATAATCAAGACATCTCTATAACATTAAGTTGAACCTCAATTACTAATCTGATACAATATAATGTGGTCCTCTATGTGACCTTCCCACTTCCTTAATGTATATCCTGGAATGATAATCTAGAGAGAAGTCTTCTATAATAGTTATGAAGTGTGATAAATTAGTAAAGAGATATACTACCACCCATATAGCATTAAAACCTTTATAGGTTTTAGGTAGTCCAAAAGAAAAACACTAGTGATGTTCTCCAATTTCCATTCTAGTATGGGTAATGCATGCAACAACCTCTTTGACTTTTTTATTTTAACCTTAACTTGTTTCCATACCAAAAACCAAGATACAAACTCCGAGATATCTTTCATCATTCCATCCCACAATAATTATTCTTTAAAGTCCATATACATCTTTATAAATCTAGAATGAATAGAGAATGAATAACTATGAGCTTTCTATAATAGATCCGTTTTCTAATATGGTATGGAAGGAAAAAATACACCATTCCTGAAACTTATCATTCCAACCTATTTGAGGTTAAATTAAGGAACATTTATAACATTATTTTGTAGCTCTACATCTTCTTTCTACACCTCGTTAATATTCACTTTGTTAGAGGGTCAAAAATTCATTTTAGAAAGATAATATTTTCGGCTTCCTTCTTGATTTCTAGATCCATCCTACAAAAATCTCGAAATATTAGATCTTTTTTTATCCTAATCATGGATAAGCTAGCATGATCCTACTAACTTAAAGCATCATACACATTGTTCTCTTTCGTAGTGTGGTAATGTATTGAGTTGTCATAATCATTCATCATCTATAAGAATCTTCTCTAGCTCATGTTCAACTCCTAACGTGGGATTACATATTTTAGAATTAATGATCGATATTTATATCATGCTTTTCTCCAAAAGGATAATGCCTCCATATCTTTAATAAAAAACTTACTGCTGCTAACTCCCAAAATGAGTATGGAAATTTTGTTCATGAATCATAAAAGGTCATGAAACATAAGATATAACCTTGTTATTTTTCATAAGAAAACATCATGATCCCTCATTGGATCTATCACTATAGAATAAAACCCTTCTCCACTATAGGGTAATGTAAAGACCTGAAAATTCCATAAATTTTTTTAAATTATTTTGGATCATTACGAGTCTGCAAAAATTGGAAGCACTTGATTCTGAGGCCCAGTGTGCCCGAAAAAAAATTTATAATTTTTTAAGGTACGTTCAGAAAATGTGTGGGTGACATTTTCTAACATTTAAACCAGTGATCAAATTAAAAATCTGAGGGCACCATTGAATCTGTAGTGGAGGGATTTTCTTAAGGGAATATTAACTTCAACCATGTAGGTTGGGTGAAATAGTTAGTTTTGTGACTTTTTAAATAATAATAAAATAACATAAAATTGTTATTTTATTTTCTACCAACGGTTGAGCGGTGGTGGGGGGACCGTTCAGTTGGAAATACATTTAATGGCTAGACCCTTTGTTTTTGTAACCACGCCGTTGAGAGATTAAGAGATTCATTTATTAATGAACCACATTAATCTGTCATTGTGTTAATCATCCATTCCCCTCTATTTAAATGAGGCTCATGTTGGGGTTATTGACACGACAGAGAGGAACCTCTGGAAAAGTACCATGACATCTTCCACCATCAAAGGATGGAAGCATGGATGGAAATGATTTGGGGTCAATGAACACAATTAGCTTCATCAAGCATGGATTATTCTTCCACAACCGCAAAGTGACCTACAATTCCATGTAAGGGGTTATTTATTTCTAAATTCACAAGAATTGATTCTTTTTGAATTCTTGAATCATGACGAATCACAGATGTGTTGAATGTTTTTTATAATTATTTTATATTTACTTTCACTTTATATAATGCTAAAGAGGAGGGTGACGGCCAAACTAACAAGGCACATACCCTCCTCCAGTTTTTTATTTCTCTCGTTCTTTAGGGAAAAATTTCCAATTTAGCGGAAACTTGAATCTGGGAGCCACACATTGACGGAAGCAACCTGAGATGCCTATAGGTGCATTCAGAAGAGAAAATGGACAACCAAAGCTCAGCCAGTGTCCCGTGGAAGATCCAAAAGCACAGAACTAGCGTGACGATCCCAACAACTGGTGTAGGTAGGGGACGGCAGCGGCCGACATCGGCCGACCGTGGTGTCAGTTGGCGGTGTGTCGTCACACACTATAGAGGGGATCCATGACATCAAGACACTATGGCTACAAGGGGCAGCTGGCCCTCGGCTGGCTACGTTGGTTGAAAGCAGCGCATCGTCGTACGCCGCCGGAGGAGGCCACAACATCGAAGCTGCGACAAAGGGAACTCACGCCCTGCAGTTCCCGATGACATGGAGGCGGCGCCATGTGGAATCTTCCTTTCAAAAAACAAACAACTTTTAAGCCATTAATGAATGGGGAGCAACCCCCATCCCCCCCACCGCACGGGTCACCCGGCTGGCAGACAGCTCCCAGCTGAGGCGGGCTGGGCTGGTCTGCTTCCCATAGTGCCAATCCCGTGGCCCAACGGGCTGGGACCACTATGACCCAGCCCACTCGGGTCAGCCCCACTGATTCGAGTCGGGCAAGGACAGACCCGGGTGGGTTCTTCCAAGGATGGGGCATGGGCTGGTCAATCTGACTGGGTCGGGCGGGACCAAACCCTTTTCGGCCCAAATATGCTTAGGATGTTGTATCTTATAAAAGAGACATATATTTGTTGAACCATCTACAACAACCGAATCCTTGGAATGGGACAGTCCTTTTGAGATACTCCACCTAAGTTTCGTAGAAAGGTGTAGTATGACCAGGTTGGATTAAAACTGATTCCAACCGGGCCCTCAGCACTAAAATGCCTATAATTCCCAAACATGGCATTTTATTGATGCACCGTCTATCACATTGGGACCCTTAAGACATAAAGTCCATTGGGTTACTCCTTTGGGGAACGTCGTGGATGTTGAGGAGTGGATGATATCTTGGGGATTGGATACTACGGAACTCAATCGCACTGGGTGTGGAGAATCCTACGGATGACTGTCAATTGAATAAAGACCTAGTGTGGATCACCATCTTAGTGACCCTGTGTGGATCAGCATCATAGTGACCCTGTGTGGATCAACATTATAGTGACCCTATTCGGATTGACATCATATCGACCCTTTGTGGATCAATATCGTAGAAACCATATGTGAAACAACATCTTATCAACCATGTGTGGATCCACATTCTAGAAACCCTATGGGGAACATCATCATATTAACCCTATGTGGGTTAACATTCTAGAGACCATGTGTGGATCGGTATCACAGTGACCCTGTATAGATCAGTATTGCGTGACCTAATGAGGACTAGCCTTAGAGCAGCTCATCATGGATCAGTGAAATACGACCCTGTGTGGATCTATAATGGAACAACCCCTTCATGGATCAGTTGCGGAAACATACTAATGGAATAAAATGATATATATTAATACTAATCATCTTTATTCCTAAACCATGAGTTGTGTAACTCATTTGATCTGAGTCTTTTTATTTTTTCTTTATGATTGGGATCATGCTTTGTGGTTTTACTTTGGGGAATTTTGAGAGAACTTCAGTGGTCTTGGGGTCCCTAGGGGGTATTGTTATACTCACACATACACAATCTTCCCCCGTACCTTTTTGAGTCTTGTGCAGATGACGAATAGATTGGGTAAGACATTAGGAGCCAGGACCAGGTGGTAAACAGAGGTGACTGGTTGAAGTAGAGAGCTATGGAGACGTACTATACCTACTGTTTAGGTAGGGTCCTTGGTGTAAAAACTCAAGAACTATTTTCTGTTTTCTGTTGTAGTTGTATCTTTTCAGTTGGGCTTGTATTTTGGCCCATTTACTTTCATTGCACACTTTTACTAATGTAGTTTTACTTTGTGGTTGAATCTTGTTGTGTTCTTGGCTGAGTGTTTGTATAGGTTTAAAGGAAATTCCATCCCGGTTTAGGGATAGACCTTTCCAGTAATATTCACCAACCCTTGGCCTAGGGAAGGCAGGATTGGGGTAGTCCAGACATGGGACCTAAAGGATGGGTCCTGACAATTTGGTATCAGAGGAGTCAATTCTACCAAAGAACTAGGACTCTGATAATTCCAATGGATAAATAGTGTTGAGTGTTTTGAGTGTGGTTTTTAGTTCGGGGAGTCCAGCGTTGGTGTAGTGGCCGACGTCTCCATACATTAGGACCCCAAATTCTAATTTCTGATTTTGTGCATGAAAACACTAATTACGTGTGTTTTGGAAATGTTTTAATTTTGATCTCTTTTGATTCATCTCACCAGGTATAACTTATTGACCATGGCACACTTATTTCGTTTTAGGATGCCTCCACGTAGACAGACATCCCGGAATCTAGAGAGAGTTCACAATGAGGGCCCATTTAGTGATGATGCTTTGGTGTAGGGCCCTATTATGGTGAGGGAAACTTCTGGTGGTGCACCAGATGTACCACCACCTTTTGGTCAGTAGTTTCCACCAACCCCATTGGCGAACAATACAGACTATCTTAGCGTGTTGCATGAGTTCCAGTTGTAGAGGCCACCGAGGTTTCAAGGCGAGATAGATCCACATGCAACTGAGGACTAGTTGAAGGCTGTAGCTTGAGTTTTTCTCTTGGTTGAGACACTATCAGAGCAGATGGTGATCCTAGCAGATAGCCTCTTCCCGGGCACAACAGGGAGATGGTGGATCCTGATGCTCCAATTTCATGACAAGGTGACCCTATCCTTGATAGACTTCTAGAGCCTCTTCAGGGACGAGTTCATTCCAGAAACACTATGCTCTGTGCGTATTCAGGAGCTCCTACACTAACAGTAGGGCATCCTGACAGTAGCCCAATACTCGGAGTGATTCACTGACCTCTCACGCTACTCCACCGACATGGTATGAGACCCTTTTTTCAGGGCCCAGACCTTTGAGAAGGGTCTCAGGTAGGAGATTAGAGTGTAGATGATATCTCTCAATATTCTGATGCAGGCTGGGGTGCTCAAGCGAGCGTTGTTGGTGGAGATCTTTTATATGAGAAGACACTAATGCTGAAATCCACCACCAGATGGTAGGTAGCTAATTCATCTCTAGCAGGTAGTAGGGAAATGACATAGAGGTCCCTTTGGGTCAGACCTTCTGGAGGATGACCCTAGGATGTAGGGTTGGAGGTGCGGAGCTCACGAGGTAGAGCAGTCCAGTAGAGGAGTAGACTGTGCTTCACATGTGGAAGGCATGGACACATGACTCGCGACTGCCCTACCCATCGTAACGACGATCAGAATATGGTCGAGAGATCACCAAGGTCGAGGCAGATATCTGATCAAGGAAGTCCTTAGGGTAGCAGATGTGGTAGAGGAGCATGTCGTACAGTAGGCGGTAGACGAAGATTTTAGGTTTTACCACTGACACCCCCATGTGGTACACCCCGACCTCGGGGAACAGGTTGAAAAGAACGAGCTTAGCTTTATCCAGTTTAGGCCTACGACCATGGTGCTCTAGAGATGATTTGAGGTATGATCTGTGTCTACTACACCCTAACTACAATACTTAAAGAAAAATGTTCCATTCACTCTTATATTTCCATGAATCTCGTTCAGACTCATATATTCATATAGATCCATTGGCTCAATCCTTACAATTATAGAATCCTACGGGATAGGATTCCACAATTACACACTGGTCCCAGTAGTGAGATCTTACTCTAGGAGGTGAGATCTTTGACTGGGATCTCCTAGAAACAACTTCGAGGCCTTACGATGTCATCTTGGGTATGGACTGGTTATCCATGGTCCATGTTCAGATTGACTGTTTTAGTCCCAAAGTGTGGTGTTTCAGTGAGAATGGGATCAGTTTTTACATCACTGGTGAGAAGGGAACCTTTGTAGCTTAGGATATAATTTTTTGTAGGAGGGTGAAGCTGACCACTCATCAGTTGGTTTGCCTTACCCTCGATGTAGTTGATGTGAGGAGTCCGAGTTATCCTGTGGTGGTGGAACAATATGCTGATGTTTTTCCGGATGATGTTCTGGGACTACCTCCTCTCAGATCAATAGAAATTTACATCGACCTATACCCCGGGATGACACAAATATCTACACCAGCATATCAGATGGATTCTATAGAGCTTCGTGAGTTGAAGGTACATTTGGACGAATTGCAGAAGAAGGGGTTCATAAGGCCCATTGTTTCTCCATGGGCATCCCCAATTTTTTTCCAAGAATGCAGATGGGATTCTGAGGCATTGTGAGGACTCTCGGTGCCTAAACCAGGTGACTATGAAGAACAAGTATCCACTATTGAGGATTGATGATCTCTTCGACCATCTAAAGGGAGTTTGATGTTTTTCGAAGATAGACCTCAGATCAGGCTATCATCAGCTGAGGGTAAGAGATGAGGACATACTGAAGACAACCTTTAGATGTTGGTATGATCATTATGAGTACATGGTAATTCCATTTGGTGTGACCAAAACTCCATCAGTGTTCATGGTGCTCATGAACAG
Source organism: Viscum album (assembly GCA_963277665.1). Taxonomy (NCBI): domain Eukaryota; kingdom Viridiplantae; phylum Streptophyta; class Magnoliopsida; order Santalales; family Viscaceae; genus Viscum; species Viscum album. The sequence continues at coordinate 721,832,723 of OY728122.1, read as the reverse complement.
GATCTTCTATCCTTACCTCAATCACTTCGTGGTAGACTTCATATATCACATATTAATATTCTTGGTGTCCGAGGAGGAGCATGCCATGCACTTTCAGATTGTTTTGGATGCACTTCGAGAGTACTAGATTTATGGAAATATCTCTATGTGCCAGTTCTGTATATGAGATATCCACTTTCTAGGGCAGGTTATCTCAGAGGTTTGAGTTTTAGTGGATTCGGTGAAGATAGAGGTAGTTGTTTCTTGGGTGCCACCCAGGAGTGTGACTGAGGTGAAGAGTTTCTAGGGATTGGATGTGTACTACCAGAGATTCGTAGTCGACTTTTCAAGAGTTGAAAAACCCTTGTCATATTTGAAAATGAAGGGACAACACTTCATGTGGATGGAGAGATGCCATCAGAGTTTTTAGGAGATGAGGAAGAGACTGAAGAGTGCCTCCATATTCAGGCTACCAGAAGAGGGTTTTGGGTATGTAGTCTACTACAACACATCAAGAACCATTCTGGGGTGTGTCTTGATTCCGGAGTGAGTGGTGATCGCCTACGTCTCTTAGAAGTTGAGATAACACATGAAGAACTACACTACCCAGGACCTGGAGTTTGCAGTAGTGGTATTAGCACTGAAGATGTGGCAGAACTACTTGATGGGCGAAAATTTCACAGTCTACTCTGATCACAAGAGTCTCAGGTATATATTATCATAAAATGACATGAACCAGAGATAGTGATGATGGCTAGAGTATCTCTAGGACTACAACTTTGAGATATTATACAATCCTGGGATGGGGAATTTAGTAGAATATGCACTAAGCAGGAGTTCTGGTCTATAGTCTCTAAGTTAGGCGACATAGATTCTAGACGAGTTGCAGTTATCCTTCGTGGATATTGATAGAAAAGAATAACTTCATTCAATGATAGTTACTCACCCAATTCTTTAGAAAGTCAAGGAGGTAAAAATTGAGGAAATTGGCTGCGAGGCCCAATGTGCTCAAATATCTTCCGGACATGCTCCTAATAGATTTCACGAAGGTGGGGAGCACATCATACTCTACAGAGGTCTCAAAATGGTGCTAGTGATGCTACAAGAGGAGGTGTTGTGGGAGTTCCATACATCACCTTTGGTGGTATATCCTAGAGTGGAGAATATGTACAAGGATCATCGACATTAGCACTGGTGGCCAGGGATGAATAAAGCGGTCACAGAGTTCGTATCGTGACGTTTCACTTGTCAGCAAGTGAAGGCCGAGCATCAGGTACCAACAGGCATAACATAGCCACTTGAGGTATCAGAGTGGATGTGGGATGGTATCTCCATGTACTTCATGGTAGGTCTACCACATATGTTCAGGGGCCACAATTCCATCTGGATTCTCATTGCCCGACTCCCCAAGTCGGCCCACTTCCAACCCATCCGAGAGCAGGGATCAATAGAGAGCTTGAGACTCATCTACGTACAAGAGATTATACGGCTTCACTGGGTTCCATTGGCAATAATCTCAGATTGAGATTCTTGTTTAACATCTCATTTGTGGAAGGGATTACAGGAGGCGTTCATGAATTAGGTACACTTGAGCACCTCATTCCATCCTCTGACAAATGGTCTGACAGAGCGAACCATATAGACACTCGAGGACATGCTTTGTACTTGTGTCCTTGATATTGGCTATAGTTGGGAGGACCACCTACCATAGGTGGAGTTCACTTAAAATAACTATTATCACTCCAACATCAGCATGGCTCCATTTGAGGCCCTATACGGGTGACCTTGCATATCACCTCTATGTTGGACCGACCCAGGAGAGTCAACACTTATGGGTCTAGAGTTGGTACAGGAAACCAGGGAGAAGGTAAAAATCATCCAAGAGAGGATGAATAGTACACAGAGCCAGAAAAAGTCTTATCCAGATAGGAGGTAGAGACCCTTTGAGTTTGAGGAGGGAGACCATGTCTTCCTATGGGTCTCACCCCAATAAAGATTATAGAGGTTTTTCTGGGGGAAAAGCTATCGCTAAGGTTCATCAGACCTTTCTAGAATGTCAAAATATTAGGATAGGTGGAGTACCATCTAGCTCTTCCCCCAATGATGCACTAGGTGCATAATGTGTTCCATGTGTTGCAGCTAAGGAGGTATGTGCATGATCCATCAGACATTATCAACTAGAGTGAGCTGGAAATCGACTATGGGGAGACGTTTGTAGAGTTCCCAATGGAGATAGAGGATCAAAAAGAGTGGGTACTTCGTGGGTGGTTGATTCCTATGATGCGAGTTCATTGGAAGCACATAAATCTCCAGGAGAGAACATGGGAGTGGGAGGCTTAGATATGTGCTCAGTACCTACATTTGTTCCCCTAGCTCTGTTGTAGATTTTAGGGGTGAAAATACCTAAGGTGGGGATAATGTAAAGACTTAGAAATTCCATATAATTTATTTAAATTATTTGGGATTATTATGAGTCTATGAAAATTGACGGTGCTTGATTTTGAGGCCCTGTATGCCTGAAATAGAATTTTTAATTTTTTAAGTAATGTTTAGTAAATGTACGGGCAACATTTTATATCTTTTCAACCAGTGCTTAGTTTAATAATGAAAGGGAACTGTTGAATCTATAACACTGATATTTTCTTAATGGATGCTTAACTTTGAACAAAGTAGGTCGGGTGAAAAAGATAGTTTTGTGACTTTTTAAAGAATAATTAAATGACATAAAATTGTTATTTTATTTTCTACCAACGGTTGAGATGTAGGGGTGATATCGTTGAGTTTTCAAGCCAATTAATGTCTTGACCCTTTGTTTTTAAACAAAACCATTGATAGATTAAGAGGTTCATTAATTAATGAACCTCATTAGTCTCTCGTGGTGTTATTCATCCATTACCCTCATTTTAAATGAGGATCAGGTTTGAGTTATTGACACGAATGTGAGGAACCTATGGTGAAGTACTACAATATATTCCACCATCAAAGGATGTATGCTTGGATGGAAAAGATCCATGATCAACGAATACTGGCACCTTTATCAAGTGTGGATTCTTCTTCCACAACCGCAACATCACCTCCAATTCCATGGTAGGGGTTATTTATTTCTACATTCATGAGAATTATTTCTTTGTCGTGTTCTTGAAGGATGAAATTTTTTGGAAGTATTGAATGGGGTTTATTATTATTTTACATGATATTTAATTACTCCCTCTTTATATAATGCTAATGTGGAGGGTGCATGCCAAACGAACAAGGCCCGAACCACCCACCACTTCATTATTTGTCTCGTTCTTTGGGGAAAATTTTCCAAGTTAGTGGAAACATGAATTTGGGAGCCACGATGTGACAAAAGCAACCAAGGTGGCCTGTAGGTGTGTTCAGAAGAGAAAATGGACCATCGGAGCTGACCTGGTGGCTAGCAAAAGATCCACCGGCATCGAAAGCCGATGAATAGGGCCGACATCGGCCGACTGTGGGGGAAGCAAGCAGCGCGCCATCACGCACCACAGAGGGGAGCCTCGGCGGCTCTAGGGGTAGCCACCTGCGTAATAGAAAATTGGTGCACTGTCTCACGCCACTGGAGGAGTCCGCGGTGAAGGGGACCCGTTCCCTATGGTTCCTTGTGACAAGGAGGCGATACCATGTGGCACCGCTATTTCAAAAATTGAACAGATTTTAATCCATTATATAAAAGTGAACGAACCACCCCTCCCCCCCCCCACATGGGCCGCCCGGTGGGCCGTACCCCGCCTAGGCGGGCATGGCCGGTCTGTAGCCCAGTGGGATTAGCCTGCCATCGAGCAGGCTAATCCCTCCATGGACCAACGCACTCAGGTCAGCCCTTCCAGTTCAGGCTTGGCTTGGTTAGACCGAAATTGGGTTGGGTTGACCCCGAACATGGTTGGGTTCGCCCAAGATGGTGCTGGTCAGGTAGGACCGGACCCAGACCCTTTTCAGCTCAGATACTTTTAAAAGGATGTATCATACAAACCAGATGCTCATTTGAAAAACGGTCTATAGTGCTGTAATTCTTGGAACAAGATGGTCCTTTTGTGATACTCCACCTGAGTTTTGGAGAAGTTGGAGTAAATCCTGGTTGGATTGAACCCAAATGAAAAAGCGCCCTCGGCACTAAAAATCCTATAACTCACAGGTCGTGTATTCGATAGACGCGTCATCTATCGAGTTGGGAAACTTATGACCTGGTGGTCATTTGGGTTACTCCATTGTGGAATGTCGTGATAGTTGAGGCATGAACGATATCTTAAGGAGCAGATACTATGGTACTCATTCGCTCTGGGTGTGGAGAATCCTGTGGCTAGATGCCAATTGAATAGCGACCTTGTTTGGATCAACATCATAGAGACCCTGTGTGGATTAACATCATAGAGACCCTATATTAATAAAAATTCTAGAGACCCTGTGTGGATCAGAATCATAGTGACCCTTTGTGGATCAGCATCCAAGCGACACTGTTTGGATTAAATCATATAGACCTTGTGTAGATTATCATTCTAGAGACCCTATGTGGATCGACATCCTAGCGAACCTATATAGATCAACAGTGAGAGACCTGACGAGGACTAGCCTTAGAGCATCCCATAATGGATCAACTACATACAACCCTATGTGGATCAAAAATGGAACAACCCTTTGATGGATTAGTTTCAGAAACATCCTAACTAAATAAAATTATATTGCTTAAGAATAATAATCCTTATTCCTGAACTCTGAGTTGTATACCTGGTTTGATTTGATTCTTTTTCTTTGTGATTTGTAATTGAGATCATGCTTTGTGGTTTTACTTTGTGGAATTATGAGAGACCTTCGACGGTCTCTGGGTCCTTACTGGGTATTGTTATACTCACCCTTGCATGGCCTTCACCCGCACATTATTGAGTCTTCTGTAGATGACGAGCAGTTTGGCTGAGACTTTAGGAGATAAGACTAGGTGGTACTTGGAGGTGACTGGTTGATGAGGAGAGTTGTGAAGACGATATGTACCTACCCTTTGTAAGTTCCAGGAGTAGCAGAAGCGCGTTGATGGGTTAGCCCAACTTTAATTTTAACGTTATACAACGTTCAATCCGAGATCCGTCATGATATAGAACGCTGAATCTTCAGAATAGAATGAAGAAAGAAAAAGAAAAGAAGAGTCCCAGAACCCTTGAGATACGATCATCATATGTTGATTATAATTAATTTAATTAAATCATAAGAATTACCTAGATGTAATTATTTCTTCGTTGGAGTCTCCGGTCATGATCCTGTGATCTGTTGTTGCGTTGTAGAATCCAAGTACAAGATTCCACTAGCGGTGATCCACACGTGCTCCATGTATCTCTAGACGTCGCCGAAGGGATCTCTAGGTGCTAGTGTGTAAGAGCCTTTGCTTACGATGTCCGCCTTCAACCGCCTTGATCCGGTGGAGGATCTCACTCTCGTAACTTGAAAGCATTCTTGGTGGAAAGGGAATTCTCTCTTGTATTGAGAGTATTTACAAATCCGTTTTCCACACCAAAATGGCTCTCCTCAATGAGAATAATGTAATTTGGGATTATAATACTTAGAATAATAAAATGAATTAATTTACCGAAAGAATTTAATAATTTCATTTAATTCTTAGTAATACCCCATGTCTTAATAATGACAGTTGACCGTCATTATTACTTGACATGCACCCAAAATATTAAATTTAATATAATTTAATTAAATAAACAATATTTTTCCCACAAATAAAAAAAACAAACTACACGGAATGTATATAAATATACACGGCGTGTACTTTTATTTTTCCGTTTTATTTATTTCCTCCACCACATTTATTAGACCTTGAGTAATGTCTATTTATTTCTTAAATAAATGTAACTACATTACTCGCTAATAAATATATATATTATTTCACCCACAATATATTCTCTCGAATAACTAGTGTTGAAATAAATGTGATCAGGCATCCTTAAATAATTATTAAACCACAGTTGGGAATAATATTTATTTAACTTGTTTAATTAATATTTAACTATGATACATGGACACACTTAGTGTGTGACCCTCTAGGCCACTTTCTCAGTGGAATTAGGTGGAGCCTGCCTAAAGTCCAAAGTTATCATCTAGCAGCATGCCAAGGAACCCATAGAGAAAGCAGTTAACACCACAATGACGTGTCACCTCCTACGAACGCTTACCGTGTAATATAATCCCTTTGTATTGATATGTCCAATCAAGCGGGTTGCATGCTAGTGCCATCAACCCATGTGCTCGATTATTATTTCTTTGACTTCTCGGAATTGAACTCTCCCATTCCTTACCATGGCCATGGATTTATTTAGGCTATATCAATTCCATCAAAGGGCCTGCGATATCTACTTCCCTTATGGAACATAAGGGACAAATCCTTTCTCGCATTATCTATTAATGCAGTATTACTCGTGACGCACCCAACGTATCCTACCTCGCTGCGAACAGTGTGTGGTCATAGTTTTCGTCAATACATCTAAGTGAGTGAGTTTCAATACCCATTAATAATAATCTTAAAGTCTAAGGACCAATACACATGTCCGTAGATAGGAACATCCAATGACACTTTGAAATGTGGATTTCCTACTGGCGGGTCTCGTTCTCATAATATCCTCATGGATATTACCAAGGGCGTACACCATGAGAAGGTGCCTCAATGTATTATGAGTCCTCACCTCTAATGACCTATATTATTTGTGTCCCTCAAATAATATCATCCGGCCATAGAACATATATTAAAGAATAGTGTTAGGGCACTTCCAGTTTCTCATCATAGTGGGGATCCGCTATGACCCATTAATGAAACAACTATCCTTAAGACATTATCACATGCATTGTCATGCAGAAGAACAATCAAGATGTGATAAGGCATTTATTAATGAATAATGAACAAAGTAGTTGGTTCTAGGCCACCAACTCCAATAGACTCCCACTTGGACTAGAGCCAACTGCTAACAAACTATAACCCACTAGCTTTCAAATGATATTCATTCTTCTGCTGAGATAGGCCTTTAGTCATGGGGTCCACCACATTCTCTTCCATGGACACTCTTCTCACTGCAACTTCACCCCTTTGATAGAAATCCCTCAAGAGGTGATACTTCCGGAGTATTTTCTTTGTCTGTTGATGTGACCTTGGTTATTTTGCAAGAGCCACTGCTGCAGTATTATCACAATACAATGTAATGGGATCTTTACTGCTAGGCACCAAATCAAGCTCCTGGACAATGTTCCGAATCCAGACAGCTTTTTTTGATGCATCAGAAGCCGCTATATATTCAGACTCCACTGTCAAATCGGCGACAACTGGTTGCTTTGAACTCATCCAGCCCACATCTCCTCCATTGAGACAGAAAACATATTTAGATTACGACTTCAAATCATTTTGATCTGTCTAAAAACCAGCACCAGCATACCCTCTGATGACAAGCTCCTCATCTCCTCCATACACCAGGAACATATCCTCAGTTCTTCTAAGATAAATAAGGATAGTCTTAACAGCAATCCAATGCTGTTCTCCTGGGTCTGCTTGATATCTTCCTACCATGCTCAGTGCATAGGCAACATCAAGCCTGGTACATAACATGGCATACATGATGGATCCTATAGCTGAAGCGTATGGGATCTTACTCATCCTCTCATTCTCCTGTTGTTTCTGGGGACACATTTTCTTAGAAATATGTAAGCCATGTGACACTGAATCCAATCCCCTCTTGGATTTTTCCATATTAAATCTCTTTAGTATCTAGTCAATGTATGTACCCTGACTTAGTCCAAGCAGCCTCTTGGATCTATCACGAATGATCTTGGTCCCTAGAATGTAGACTGATTCTTCTAATTCCTTCATGGACAAACACTTGTTCAACCAATCCTTAATTGACTGTAAGGCTGGTACGTCATTTCCAATAAGCAATATGTCATCAACATATACCACTAGGATGACGACCGCATTCCCATTAAACCGCTTATAAACACATGGCTCACATTCATTCTTAATGAATCCAAATTCCTTTATGGCTTCATCAAATCGAATTTTCCATGACCTGGATGCTTGCTTCAATCCATAAATGAATTTATGCAACTTGCAAACCTGTTTTGCTTCACCTGGTGTCACAAACCCATCTGGTTGTGTCATATAGACATCTTCTTGAAGGTTCCCATTAAGGAATTCTGTTTTGACATCCATCTACCAAATCTCGTAGTCATGGTAAGATGCTATGGCAAGTATGATTCTTATGGATTTAGACATGGCAACTAGCGAGAAGGTTTCATGATAGTCAATTCCTTGATGCTGTCAGAATCCTATAGCCACTAGCCTTCCTTTATAGGTGCTAACTTGACCTTCCATGTCCATCTTTCTTTTGAATAACCATTAGCATCCAATAGGCTTTACATCAACTTGCTCATCGACCAGAACCCAAACATGGTTATGATACATGGAATCCATCTCAGAATTCATAGCTTCTAGCCATCTTGCAGCTTCTAAGATTTCTACTGCTTCCTTGTAGGAGAAAGGTTCATCATTGTCCAATAATAATGATTCACCATTATCAGTGACTAGGAAACCAAATATCTCTGGTTCCCTTACCTCTCTTGAGCTCCTACACAGTACTTGTGTTTATGGAACCTATTCCATTGGGACCTATGGAACTTGTTCCTGTACAAATTCTTTTGTATCTTGAGCATCAAATTCGTCTATGTCAATCTTGCTCCCACTATCTTTCTTGAGTATGTGATCCCTCTCAAGAAAGACAGCTTTTCTGGAGACAGTCACTTTCTTGTCTTGAGGGTTATATAGGTAATATCCTTTATTTTTCTTGGGATATCCTATAAAGATACACTTTGTGCCCTGGGGTGCTAGTTTTTTTCCTGAGAAGGCCTTAACAAATGCCTCACATCCCCATACATGTGTGTGCGACAAAGTGGGTTTCCTTCCATTCCATAACTCGGATTGAATTCCATTTTCCACCTTATTTGGTTCTCGGTTTAATGTGTATGCTACAGTTTGTAATGCATATCACCAAAAGGATATTGGAAGATCCTCATGACTCATCATCGACCTCACCATGTACAACAAGGTGTAGTTCCTCCTTTCACTAACACCATTCCACTGTGGTGTATAAGGAGGAGTGAGCTGAGATAGAATCCCAGACTCCCGTAGAAGATCAATGAACTCTTGGTTCAGATATTCTCCACCTCGATCCGATCGAATCTTATTTATATTATTACCAAGCTGATTATCTACTTCATTCTTGAATTCCTTAAATTTCTCTAAGGCTTCTGACTTATACCTCATTAAGTATACATAGCCATATCTACTCAAATCATCAGTAAAAGAAATAAAGTATGAATATCCACCTCTAGATTCTACTAGAAATGGTCCACATACATCTATGTGTACCAATCCTAGAAGCTCTGTGGCCCTTTCACCTTGTCCACCAAAAGGCGGCTTGGTCATTTTTCCTTGCAAACAAGCATGAAATATATCAAGTGGTTTTATCTTAGTAGAGTCTAAATAGCAATCTTGGAAGAGCTTTGTCAAGCGCTTTCTGTTCACATGACCAAGGCAGTGATGCCATAACTGGGTGATGTATGAGTCCTGTGAGTTTGTTTCGTTATCGATTTCCAACACTTGGTTTTCTTAATTTAACACATACAAATCATTATTCAAATGTGCCATACCATAACATATGTTGTTCTTATAAAAGAGACAACCCTTATTTCCAAACATGGAAATAAATCCATCCATATCCAAACAAGATACAAAAATTATGTTCTTGGTAACACTAGGCCCAAAATAATAGTTTTGCAAAACCAAAATCATGCCAGTTGGAAATGAGAGGTGATAGTCGCCAATAGCCAATGCAACTAGCCTTGTGCCATTGATAGCTTGAAGATCCACCTCTCCTATGGAGATCTTTCTAAATCTACTTGGTTCCTGCATTTGAATACATATGTGATCCCCACAAGCTGTATCTAATACCCAATGTGTAGAAATAGAATGATTGCACTTGATAACGAAATCACCTTTAGCGTCCCCACGCTTCTGGGTGTAGTTCCTCTTCCAGTGGCCCTGCTTGACACATGCAAAACACACTGCCTCCCGTTTCTTGCCCTACCTCTGGATCTTCCCCTTCTTGGAGGGACGGTGCTCGGGGGCTTCAGAATGTTTATAAGTCTTTGGACCTTTTTCCTTGTCCTTAATTTTCTTGTTCACCATAAGGACCACAGGTTTGTCACACCCCATATCCTTATCTACCTGGCGAATCAAGGTTAGAAGCTCTGATAGACTCTTCTCATTGCCGCTCATATGATAGTTGAAAATTAAGCTATAGAAAGTCTTGGGCCATCATGATAGGATGCGATCTGTACGCAAATCATCCGGGAATTTAATCCCTAAGATATCCAGGCGTTCAATATAGCCAATAAGCATGACTACATGAGGCCCAGCTAGCACAGACTCTCCAAGATTCGTGGTAAACAAATCATTGGAGATCTCATACCTCTCCTGTCTCGCCTTCTCTTGGTAGAGGTCTTTAAGGTGAGACATCATGCAATACGCGTCCATGTTTTCATTTGCTTCAAGAGATCATTAGACATGGCTGATAACATGAAACACTGGACTTATGTGGAATCATCGATGTTTTTCATGTAGAGATATTATTCGTCATCACTAGCCTCTTTCCCAGGTGCAACTGGAATAGGCTCTTCCAGCACATAAAATTTCCTTTCATGGTGAAGGACGACGCGTAAACGCCTCTGCCACTTATGGAAATTGGTGCCAGTGAGAAGGTTTTCTTTTTCGAGTATGGTGTGCAATGATATGTTTGAAGTCATTTTCTTTCCATTTCTACAAATTAATATGAGAAAAGGTTTAGTACATTATTACAAAAATTGAGACAAATAAATAAATTAATACATATTAGTCTCCCACTATTTTATCGAAATCCAATGTCCCTCAACATTGACTTCGGAATATTCTGTTGTGTGAATATTCTAGTGGAAGGGATCCATATTTCCCTTTGAATTACCCAAACTAGGGTTGGTTAAGAAACTTGAAGGGTTTTAGGTAGGCATTCCAAATGCCAACTGCATTAACTCGCAGCTCCTTGATCCGCTGAGTGGACTCCCCAATCCTGAAATCCTTTTTGGATTTCCTCAACCTTTGCCTCTTGGTCACACAAAGTCCTACTGTGGCAGTCAAACCTTGTAGAGAACTAAGTCATGTCAACCCAAAACCATGAATTAGAATTCCCTGATAATTGAAAGCACCCCAACTAGGGTTGGTCAAGCACTTTGAACTATGGTTCGATTCTAACCATGATTATGGAGGGTTATGCCGACTTAATATTTATTTTGAGGGATTTTATCCTTATACATAAATTTCCATTTTATTATCTTTTATTACATGCTTGTTAATATTAAGTGAGATATACTTAATTGATTAACCATGTATAAGATAATATTTACGTATAAGCCGGTTTTATTTTAGTTCCATCTTGCATTCTCGTTTAATTTATTAATTGTGTGATCGTGACAACACACCCACAATAAATAAACCATGAAACTGACAGAAATAAAATAAATGGTATGATCATAAGCCTTTCTATTGGTTAGTTTATCTAGTGGTTGATAAACTAACCCAAGACCTAGGGGAGAAACACCTTGAACCTTTCGGGTTTGTGTTTACAACTTTCCACCTTTCCACCTTTGTATCTCCTTGGATTGGTTTCACCTTGGCTCCTGACTTGAGCCGCCTCCACTAGCTTGGGAGCTCCGTCCATTACATATGAATTTATCTCACATGCAGGTGAGGGGTAAAAGGGGTTTTTACATAAAATAATCCTTGGGCGCGCAGGCCCTACATATTAATGAGGAGATGGCTCGTAGGCCAAAAAATTTAATTTAAATAAATAAATTAAAAGAAACCATTCACATACAAAGGTCCCAGTCTAGCTCATGATCATCCATACATGCAACAATATTTACGCATAAATAAAACTAGAAATCAATTCTTTAATCATTTTTGTTTAAGATAAATCACGCTCGAATCAATTAATTATCTTTAATTAATCAATCCTTTTATCTTAAATCCTTTTTCTGAATTTCCTTGATATTCTCATCCATTATAATTTTAAACAAACAAATTCATTTAAAATTATCCTTATATGTAACTTTACCTTGGAAGCAACCCGGTGAATTCCCATTTATTACGCAGATGTTAAATTAAACACATATATATAAAACACCTATCACCTGTTGTGCCTCAGCTTTACGCCTGCACCATGGTACACGTCACAAGGGTTTGTATAATATAATAATAAATTTTAATAAATCTACGTAATTTGGGTGAGTACATGACATGTAGTTATGACTACACGACGTGTACTTTTCTTCACTGTACATCTGAAGTACACGCCTAGGGGACATGGCGTGTTAATGTACTTTAGAAATTTTTGGAGTACACAGCGTGTACAATGGGACACACGCCGTGTATTTTCCGCGTTACACGGTTTCCAGCCGAGCAGGTCATGTACGGAGTACACGGCCCAACCCTAACCCGAAGGGACTACACAACGCATTCATTGGACCACATGGCGTGTATTCCGGAAACCGTGTGCCACCTGTTTCTGGTCAACACATGGTGTCTTAAATTCTTAGAAAGAATCCAATACACAGCCTGATTTGGCGGATCAGTCAATGCATTGAACCTAGACTACACGATGTGTACTTCCAAATACACGCCATGCATTCTGGTGTTATATGGCTAGAAACTTTTGGCTCCTCTGGATGAGTTCCTATATTTTATTTTAATCAAATTTAAAAGAAAAATTCATTTCTGTGAGGTTAACGAGAAATGAGGGAGGAGGAACAGATCTCGATATTCAGATTTATAGAACGATTAAACTTGAATTTAAATAACTAAATTATTAAATGCGTAAATTAACAACGAAAAACTAAATAATTAAAATCAACGATATAACCCCTCTGATACCACTTGTAGGTTTCGGGCGCAGTAGAAGCGCGTTGATGGGTTAGCCCAACTTTAATTTTAACGTTAAACAACATTCAATATGAGATCAATCACGATATAAAATGCTGAATCTTTTTAATATAATGAAGAACGAAAAAGAAAATAGGAGTCGTGGAACCCTTAATATAGGATAATTATATGTTGATTATAATTAATTTAATTAATTTATAAGAATTACCTCGATGAAATTCATTCTTCATTGGAGTCTCCGGTCACGATCCTGTGATCCGTTGTTGCATTGTAGAATCCATGTACAAGATTCCTCTAGCGGTGATCCACACGTGCTCCACGTATCTCTGGACATCGCCGAATGGATCTCTAGGTGCTAGCACGGAAGAGCCTTTGCATGCGATGTCCGCCCTCAACCGCCTTGATCCGGTAGAGGATCTCGCTCTCGTAACTTGAAAGCATTATTGGTGGAACGAGAATTCTCTCTTGGCTTGAAAGTATTTCCAAATCCATTGTCCACACCAAAATGGATCTCCTCAATGAGAATAATGTAATTTGGGATTATAATACTTAGAATAATAAAATGAATTAATTTCGCAAAAGCATTTAATCATTTCATTTAATTCTTAGTAATACCCCATGTCTTAATAATGATAGTTGACCATCATTATTACTTGACATGCACCCAACATATTACATTTAATATCATTTAAATAAATAAACAATATTTTTCTCATGAATCACAAAAAAAACAAACTACACTACGTGTATATAAATATACACGGCGTATAATTTTATTTTTCCATTTTAATTATTTCTTCCACCACATTTATTAGACCTTGAGTAATGGCTATTTATTTCTTAAATAAATGTAACTGCATTACTCGATAATAAATATATATTATTTCACACACAATATATTCTCGAATAACTAGTGTCGAAATAAATGTGATCAGGCATCCTTAAATAATTATTAAACCACAGTCGGGAATAATATTTATTTAACTTGTTAAATTAATATTTAACTGAGATACATGGACACACTTAGTGTGTGACCCTCGAGGCCTCTTTCACAGTGGCATTAGGCGAAGCCTGCCTAAAGTCCAAGGTTAGCATCTAGAAACACTCCAAGGCACCCATAAAGAAAGAAGTTAACGCCACAAATACGTGTCACCTCCTACAAATGCTTACCATGCAATATAATCCCTTTGTCTCGATATCTCTAATCAAGCAGGTTGCATGCTAGTGCCATCAACCCATGTGCTCAATTATTCTTTCTTTGACTTCTCGGAATTGAACTCGCCCATACCTTACCCTGGCCATGGATTTATTTAGGCTATATCAATTCCATAAAAGGGCCTAAGATATCTACTTCCGTTATGGAATAGAAGGGAAAAATCCTTTCTCGCATTATCTATTAATGGAGTATTACTCGGGACGCACCCAACGTATCCTACCTCGCTACAAACAGTGTGTCATTATAGTTTTTTTCAATATATCTAAGTGCGCGAGTTTCAATACCCATTAATAATAATCATAAAGTATAAGGACCAATACACACGTCCATAGATAGGGACATCCAATGACACTTTGAAATGTGGATTTCCTACTGGCGGGTCTCGTTCTCATAATATCCTCAAGGATATTACCAAGGGAACACACCATGAGAAGGTGCCTCAAAGTTTTATGAGTCCTCACCTCTAATGACCTGTATTATTTTTGTCCCTCAAATAATATCAGCCGGCCATATAATATATATTCAAGAATGGTGCTATGGCACTTCCGGGTTCTCATCATAGCAGAGATCCGCTATGAACCATTAATGAAATAGCTGTCCTTAGGACATTATCCCATGCATTGTCACACAGAAGAACAATAAAGATGTGATAAGGCATTTATTAATGAATAAAGTACAAAGTAGTTCGTTCTAGGTGACCAACTCTAACACCCTTCAGGTAGGATCCTTGGTGGACGAACTCAAGAGATATTTGCAGTTTTCTATTGTAGTTGTATCTTTTTAGTTGGGCTTGTATTCCAGCCCCTTTACTTTTAGTACATGCTTTTACTATTGGAGTTTTACTTCATGGTTGCATCTTATTATGTTCTTTGTTGAGTGTTTGTATAGGTTTAAAGTAAATGCCTTCCCATTTTAGGGATACGCCTTTCGAGTGCTTGTCACCAACCCATGAACTATGGTAGGAGGGATTGGGGTTGTCAGAACATGGTCCCTGGGGGACGGGTCGTAGTAGGTAATGTAAGACCATGTGTACTTACTAACATTCTCTTCAATTCATTGAAATTTTACTCATATACTTCTATCCCGAGAAACTTTAAACCCTTCTAAGATAATTTGACTAGAGTATTAGATAGTCCTGAGAAATTATCCACAATTCGGTGATAATATCTATCTTAACCAAGAAAGATACAAATCGTTGTCACCGTGGATGGTCTTTCCCATCACTCAATGGCCTCCATCTATGAATGATCTACTACTATTACATCTCTTGAGATTATGTTACCCAAAAATAAAACCTTTTGAAGACAAAATTCACACTTTTTAACGTTCTCATATAGTTTCTCCATTCTTAGGGTATTTATTACAATTATCAAGTGATATTTATGGCATTACTTACTCTTTGAATAGATAAGAATATCATCAATAAATACTTCCACAAACTGATCAAGGTTATCTTTATGGAATCTATTCATTAAATCCATAATGATAGTGGAGGACTTAGTAAGACCAAAAGTAATCACTATAAATTCATAGTGTAAATACCTCGTATGGAATGCTGTATTTGGTATATCCTCCTTCTTGACCCTTAATTGATGATATCCAGAACAACATCCAATCTTGGAAAAATAATGAGCTTCATGAAATTGATCAAACAATTCAATAATATGGGGAAGAGGGTACATGTTATTTATTGATATCTTGTTCAACTACTGATAATCAATATAGAGTCTCATTGATCAATATTTATTTTTCATAAGAAAAATGGGTAAACGCCAAGGTGAAACACATGGATGAATGAATCCCATAACATGGTTTTATTGGATCTAATTCTTCAATTCTTTCAACTCACTTGGGGAAATTCTTTAAAGAGTCTTTAAAATTTGTGTGGAACTAAGTATGAGTTTTATTGAGAATTAAAATTAATATTTTGGTTTAAGTATAAGATACTATTCCAGAAAGACATCCAAAAATTATAGAACAATATGAATATAATAGTTGTTAATTTTCTCCCCAACCATTTTAGATAAACAACCCTTTTAAATGGGAATTAAGACCCATACATGAGATTTAATCACTATATGAAGTTCATGATTATCGTCACATTGATGGATGATCATAAGAGGGTTTGAAATATCAAACGTAACTTCCCATAATTGAAAATTGGTGTGGGATTTATGTATAGAATGAAAATACATGCTTAATATGACATCAAATTCAACTAAAGGAAGAATGAAAGATTTTTAGAAAGCACATTCCCACAAGCATCAAGCTAATAATAATCGTAGACTTGGGCTGAATGCATCATACAATTCGAGGTTTTAACTTATAATTCCACATCAAATTATTTTTTTGGAATCATAACACCCTTGAAAAATTAATTATATATGAAATAGTGGGTAGATCAATAATCAAATATGGAATTATCAGTTCTATAGTAGATGGTAATTGTACCTTTCATCACATCGTTATCACTACCCTCATAAGAAATAGTGATTTTATAAGATTTCATCTTCTCCCTCATCTTAATATTTTGATTTTGTTGATCATCATCACCATCCATTGGGTTTGGGAACTGGTTATGAAAATTCCCATTATTCTTACACTTGTATCACTAAAGCGGGGGAGGTGAATTCTTTGTATCTTTTTCTCCATTAGCATTTTGAGATAACTTCATCACATCTTTTTTATAATAAATTTCCTAGTGAAATTCCTTTCCACACTTAAAATATTTAATAAACCCATTAAGAAAAATTCAACCATGATTCTTCCCACATTTAGAGCATAATGTAAAATCATATTCTTTTCTCCATGGTTTTTAGAGTTTCCTTTAAAATCCATCTTCATTTTCTTTTCAAAACCATAAGGCTGATACATGAATTCAAACTCCATTAAAACATTGATTTCAAAACACATAATCTATTCGGAGTGACCAAATTATCTTATGGAAAACTCCCTTATGAGACATGTCTTTAAGTCAATATAGAACCTATTGAGTTTACTTTTAAGCTGGATGATCATTACAGAATCTTACCTCACAAGTCTTTTGAAATTAGCCACGTAGTTAGCTACAGATTCATCCTACCTTTTCATTAACTCAATGAACTATTTATCTATATTGGTTTTAAGAATTTGATGAAATTACATAGTGAAAAATAAGTTTTTTAACTCATCCAAATCCATGGATTCAATCTTAAATTACATATATATATTCGTGATTGGATTACACCAATGGTCTTCTTCTCCTTCTAACCAATAAAAATATAGAATGAATTTCTCATGCCCTGAAAACTGGTGAATGAAGAATATATTTTCAGTAGTACTAATCCATTTTTTAGAAACATGTGGATTAGAAGACCCATTGAAATAAGGTATAAATTCCCTCATGAAAGACTCAAAAGAATGTTGTTCTATTATTTCCTCATTTTCATGTCCAACAAGATTCAAAGCTTGAGAATGCTATGCAATCTTAGTAAATAGGTTTTTAATTCCATATCCCATAGAATTTATTTTACTAGTAGGAAAATCATTCAATTTTCCATCACACTCACCATTAATGTGGTTACTTCAGGTTCCATCCATTGTATAAAACCAAAAGCATAGAGTGAGAAATATTTACCATATTATGGAGCCACATAATCCTAAAAATTCATTTATAAGATGTCTAAATTATGAAAACTTCCTTAATATATGACTACTTAGGTTTATACTAGGTTATTCATAGACAAATTATATTTAAATACTTTATTATGGATCATGAAAAGTTTTTTAATTCCCAAAGAATATCCCATGAGTGTGTAAAAACAGATGTCCAACAATGCCTATTGTCATATACCAGATTACCCTAATTCTGGAACGGAACATATTGTTAGAGTTTCTATTCCTAATCTGTTCGATATCTTTATCCACTTATAGTATAAATACATGAATTTATTTCTATAAAACCACTTACTCCACCCTTTACCAAAATTATATTACATTTTCTTATACTTTTATTAATCCTTAGACTTATCCATAGACATGTCCTTTGGGTTCTCACTATTGTTTTATATCCTAGCTTTAAAAGGATAAGTAAATCATTTCCCTGATAACAACTATAGTGATCCTAACATTTTATACATTAACATTACATAACATTCTAGGAATACCTAAAACATTATACCAAAAGACGACCAAAGATAGTACTAGTTTAGTTCTTTTGGAACCATACAAACATAAACATTGGTACATAAATGAGCTACTGCCACTAGTTTCTTATTGACTAGAATGATTATTAGTCACATAAAACATAATATATATCTTCATAACATGGGGGAAGGAAACATAAAAGGGTGATATCAGATTCTCAGTAAGGGTAAACATCAGAGATACGTAAGCATAATCTTGAGCATAAGGGTATGAGAACATTATCATGAAAATAGAAGACCATACTCTGTATATCAAAGGTCCAAAAAATAAAACATGGAATATAGATTGGGAATTCATAATACATGAATCATAATGAAATAAAGAACATAATACATGAATTCATAATATAGGAATAAAAAATGGAATTGTGGCAGAAATGTAAAATATGTATTGATTTTTATAGTAGTCAAGGCATTACTTATGATTCCATATTTATGGAAAAAGTACTTTACTAAACAGGGTTCACTCTCTATTCTATAACTTTATTACTGAAATAAGTTCACTCGTCATTATATCCCAGTAATACTGAACCTAGTACACTCCTCTATATGACCATGTTTATCTAATGAGATATAAATCTTTACCTAATTCATTGGAGGGAGATATAGGTCCCAAAAATATCAAAATGAAATCATAAATACATATTCCACAATATCATAAATAATCATATCATAACCCATGAAGTGAAATAGTTATTATAAATATGTAATCATATCATAACCTTTTAAAAAATATAAGTCTCATTATTATTTAATCAAAAACATATCCCGTGAAAAGAAGTGGGTTTCAAAATCATATAACCCATGAAAGGGAATGGGTTTTTAAAAAATAATGACATCAAAAAATAATCCATTCAGAGAAAAAAGTTTAATGGAGAGAGTGAATAATTTCCCCAAAAACAGTTTAGTAACACCGAAGGATGTTATCTTATATAGGAAATTTTATTAAAAAATATTTAAATAAAATTATTGAGGAAAATATCCTTTCTATATTGATGAATTATTTTTTAAACATGAAAATTTTTTGACAAATTTTTTCATTGAAAATATCTTCCGAAAATTATATAGAAATTTTTGAAAACCATAAAAAATTTAAAATAGTTTTGTTCTTTAACACTATATTAAATTATCATTTGAAATCATTTTTGAAAACATGGTTTTTGAATAAAACATATTTCCAACTGAAGAGAGAAATATGGTTATATTTTTTTAGAAACATTTTATTAATTATATTATGTAAAAAATAGTGTAAAATGGTAATAATACATGGATATATCATTAATAAATAGAGGATATGGAATATAATTAGTGTTCTTGAGAGATGGAT
The DNA here is from genome assembly GCA_963277665.1 of Viscum album. NCBI lineage: Eukaryota > Viridiplantae > Streptophyta > Magnoliopsida > Santalales > Viscaceae > Viscum > Viscum album. The sequence goes on along the minus strand of OY728122.1, from coordinate 721,812,993 downwards.
CATATGATTTCAATAAAGGAATCATAATCATTAACAATCTCGATAAATGATGACATTGTTTCAAAAATCTCTTACCACATGGTAACATGTGATCATAATCTACATGTAAGAAAATGAGAATAAATGAAGATTAAATTATCAATAAATTAATTACATTCATGTTATAACATGTAAAATGGAAGTATATACACCTCAAAAAAGAATGTAGCTTCATAATAAAACATGCGTCTCAAAGAAGGAAAATTGAGAAAAAATTGTCTTACTGATTTGGTAGCTTTTGAAACATTAACCCCATGAAATAAAGATCATATAATGGACATGTTACCTATAAATTTAATTATAATAATAAATTAATACATCCATGGGATGTATACATACCACAAAAAAGTAATGGGTGGTGAAAAAGCATGTATCTCATGGAAATTAAAAGTGAGATAAAATCCCCTTACCATGTGTCTTGAATCTCTTCGTACTCATACTAGATTCCTATATAATAATTTTAATTTTATTATAAATATTTTAAAGAAGAATATTCTTATATATAATACCATATATTGTTTTATTATGACCTTATATTACTCACTTGTTTACAATCATATGTTAAGGGTTCACTTTGGGTAATATTCAATTTGTTCTTCACATATGACTTAATTTTGTTATATCTTTGGTCCTTATAATTATATCATGACTTACAGAATGTAAATACTGATATAAATATAATTTATATTCAGTATATGTGTATTATAATAATCTATATAATATAGAAGTACGAAATGGAATAGACTGTTCATGAAGACGAAACACCATACAAAAACAAGAACATTGTTTCTATTTTTTATTGTCATATTGAATGAAAGAAAGAAAATGAAATATATATATATATATATTATAATTATAGTGTCATTATTATTTCATATATATCATATACTTTCCCTAAACACCTCCTTAATACATTCCATGTAGTTTGTGAGCAAATCACATAACATTGAGGGGGCTGTAGTCCACACTTCCTAAAAAAATATTATCATATTTACACCAAATCAAAAGTATAATGATGTGTGTTTTAAAAGGATTAAATAATCTTAGAGACATAATAAATAATATAAATAACATTTATAAATAGATTTCCCCTAATAATGTTCAACATGATAGACGATAAAAAAAATGAACAATCATCGTTTCATGAGGTAGTTGTTCACCATACACATAAATTATATGTTCGTTACCCATAAGATCGAAGTGTGTGTAAGTGTACATCAAAAAATAGTATAAAAACATCATATTTTATTTAGTATATTGGTTTTATTATACAATAATTGAATAATAAGTTTTGATGGGGTTGAGAATTGAAATAAAATTAAAGAACTTGAGGGAGAATGGTACTTATTATTCGTGTAACTTCTTTTGGTTTGCACAAAAGGGATTCCTTGGATTTTATTCTTACAATGGAGAGGATTATATTATTAGGAGAGGGATGTTAAAGAGATTTTTTAGAAGATATTGGTTGATAAAAAGTGTATTGATATGTGTGATGAAGTGGGAGGATATGAGGCCTTTTTAATGTGGAGGAGGAGTTGTGCCCTTGTAAATTTTGGGAAATGGAATTCCACCCACGTTTTTACCATGTCCAGTGGATCCAATAATAAACCCAATTTGATCCAAGGGAGGATAGGTTTTAAATATTTCAAGATAATGTCTCTTATATAAGTGTATAGGTAATTTGGGCCTATCATGACCCGTCCCTTCAGGCCCGTGCCGTGACTACCCCAAGCCCGCCTCTTATAGGCTAGGGGTTGGTGAGGAGTGTCGAGTAGGGACATACTAAAAATGGAAGGAATTTTACTAAAAACATGTATACAAGCACAAAACACCAGGACGATGATGCTGGATATATAGTAAAAACACTAAGTAATGAAAAAACATACATACCACTACAACCCAAGAACAGAGTATGATAGTTAGAAAAGAAGTAAAGTACAACCGGGCTAAAATACATGCCAACAACAAAGAAAGATTCTGGAACAAAAGTACTGGAGATAATCCTTAGAAAACTCCACCTGATCCAAATGAAATGTATGACACATGACTGATATCTGTAAGCCACTAAGATACACCTTGATCTTTCTGATCACACTAGGCCCCCCATGGTCCTAGTCTACCTAGAATACAGTCACGAGTCGACCGTATGCACAAGACATGACACGTGTGGGAAACTCCCCTGTAGGGGTGAGTAAAGAAATACATAGTAGGGTACCCTAAAACACAAAGTAAAAGACCATAGAGAAAACACCACTAAGAAGAAATAGTCATCTAAAAAAAGGTATATGTCAACAACACATATAATAAGAACATACAAGTATACTCGTAATGGATTCCAAGACTCAAGGTCTCAACCACTGCCAACCATATGGTTTTTCTTGTAGCGTGCTCAATTTCGAGAGATATCACCCCTCAAGCTATTTGATAGTAATCATGTAGAACAAGTCTACCAAAAGTATCAGAGAGAACATATGGTCTCGATATGTCAGGATATAAGGCCCCAGCCTTAAACCTTACTTAAACTTGAGTTATTACAAGATTACTCATTGAGGATCTTTTCAGGTTTAGAGTTTTAGAGAATTAGATCATGAAACTTGCATTACATTCCACATTTAAACAAGGTGGTTACATAAAAGACAATATTCATTCTTCCCATCAATGGAAACCTATTTAAAAATAAAACACGGATTCTTTCTTGACATATCCTTGACACTATCGTCACATCATGTACCTTTCCCTTGACCTGTGAAAAGCATTTCAAAAAACTTGGGATGAGCATAAAAAGCTCAGTAAGGGTTATAAAAAATATGGAAAGGAAACATGAGTTCATATATACATAAGAATGAAATCATACTTTACCCATAAAACATAGGCATATCAAATCATGAATAAATCATAGAAATCATAAGACATAAAGGTAACTTGAGGCATTCATAACATTCTTACGTAGGGAGTAACCCTCTTGGTTACGTTTGGAATACCCATCACAGTATATTCCCTAAATCTCTTCGGAGAAACCTTAACGTTTCACTCCTTCGCGTTACCCAATGCATTGGAGAGCTATATCGGGCTCACCCGCCCTTAGTTTATCACGGAACCAACCGTTCTTCATAACAATGCCCAAGAACCATAACATAATCGTATCACATAAACATGAATAAAGTAAACATAACATTTCCACATTTCAATCACAATATAACATTTTAGGATATTGAAATAATGAATCCATTAAAAAAGAAACCATTTCCAAAACCATTTAAAACATTTAATAAAGAGATTTTTGATTCAAAGTGTCCCATACCACCTTGAAGCTTTTAACATTTTAAACCATTAATATCCATATAAATAAATCCTTAAAACCATTTTCAAAACATGGATATTAATAAGAACAAATAATTAAAACCTTTAAAACGATATTTTGGTTAAAGGGGTTTTACCAAAATTAGAGACACTTGAATACAATAATTGAGGAATAACATTTAGTCAGAACTTTATAATATCATGAGAATAAATGGATTCATGATATAATACTCCAAAGGATAGTATATACACCATATAAGAGTGAATTGGTGCATAACAACAATGAACTCTCAATAAAAATGTCAAATGTGGCGAAATCCCTTATAAAGAATGTATCCGTAAATTAAGGACAAATAAATCTCAAAAATATGTGTGACAAATATAAATACACCCAATATAAGTGGATATTAAGTTTAAAACAATAAAAGGTCATTCACACATATTCAATGGATGACATTTTCAATGACTACATGTTGAACCCAAAGAAATCGAAATTGGGTTAAAAAGTTCCCTTGACAGCCTAACGGCATCACATCAAAATGAGTTGATGAGAGATAAAAAGTGTATCTCATCACTTGGACATAAAATTTACATCAACAAGGATATATGAGAACATATCCCAAAATAACAATATGTAAATTAAAAGACCCAACAAAAGAAGTCTTTTAAAAAAGAGGAGGGTGAAAGGTTCCCTTACCGACTTGGGTATCTTTCAAAACATACACCCCATGAAAGAAGGACAATAGAAAATTGATGTAAACACTCATAAACGAAAGTATATTACACAAAGAGTAGAATAATGGGCAGTACATACACCACTCAATGGAATTTGTGGCAAATTTAGCATAAATCTCACGGGAATAAAAGTGAGATGAAAAATCCCTTACAAAAATTCGGCAGCCTAACGACGCCACTCAAAACATCCAAAATGGATTGATGAGAGAGAATAGGGTCTCTGATCACATGAACATAAAAGTTACAGTAATTGTAATATAAAATATCATCCCAATAACAAGAAAGATGAGCTTTAAAAGTAATGACATAAAGGAGTGTACTTAAAAAGAAAGAAAGGAGTAAGATCCCTTACCTCGGGTCCGACTTGACTCGATCGTTCTTTAATCTCCTGAATAATAAACTTGAGTTAATTTCTAATTCCTTAATAACCTTTTTCAAGTTCATTATTACTTTTATACCACTTATTACCATGTCATAAACATTATGTAATCATTTAAGTTAATAATATTTGTTTTGCCCATATTTGGTTCTTAAGTCGAAAGTGGACTTCTTACAATTACATGTTGTTCATGTGGCCAAATGTTTATTATATCCAGAATTGTATTCATTATGTAGATATCATATATGTCATATATATCCAGTACATGCATGCATTTATAACATTACATAATCATTTAGAGGTAAGAAATGAAATGCACCGTTCATGGAGACGGTAAGCCGTACGTACGCATGAACGCTACTTTCATTTCTATTTCGTATTTTATAGAATGGAATAATAAGGATATAAAGTTATATTATAATTACAGTATAATATCATATATAATATCATATTTCCATCCTTTATACATCCCACATATGGTGTTTAACGAATCAAATCACTTTGAGGGGGCAGTAGTCCGCACTTCCTTTAATGAAGATATCGCGTATACCCATAATGGAAGCCATAAAGGTAAGACAAAAATGAAAAATACAGAAGCATAAATAAAACATAAACATATTATATATCATATATAAAAATAGTGACATCATAATGGCCACCTTTGAAGGTGTTAAATGAGTATTGAACAATCATCGTTTCGGGAGGCAGAATTTCACCATCCACGAAAACCGTATGTTCTTTAACCATTTGATGTAGCTGTGTGAGAGTGTAGCTCGAATAAATCTTATAACAACATCCTAGTATATTGAAGATACTGGTGTTGTTACAAAAGAAGTAAATAAAAAGAGTTTAGGGGGTTGGAGAAGCAAAATAAAACAAATGAACATGAGAGAATGAATTACCTTTAAAAGTGTAACTCCTTTTGATTTGAGCCTAAAGGCTTCCTTTGAAAGGATTATGCCCAAAGGGAATCCTCTAGGATGAGTATAGGGATGTGGAGAGAGTAAATGGGCAGGGGTTGGCCAAGCCAAAGGCTTGAGGAGTGTGTTAAATGAGGTAGAGGTGGGGGCCTTTTATAAGAGGAGAGGAGGGGTACTTTTGGAAAGTAAAGAAATATTACTTTATTTGAAAATGTTTTTCGGTTTCAAAAGGTCCCACATTGATATAATTCGTGGATAAGGTGATAAGGCTTCGAAATCCACTCATCCAATAAGTTTTGGACATGTGTAGTTCATAGATTTTACATTATCTTTCCGTTTTATTTAAATCGTCAAATAATGATGTCATCGCTGCATCATTATTATGTCATAAATAATTTAATTTATTTAATGTCTAAAAATTATAAACAAAATACTATGATGTAGGAAATCTGTTTAGATTTCCAATGAATATTTATAATCAAAATTATGACTTGTATAACCCCACTTAAAAATTGTTTTAGTAAAACATATCATGTTTGTGTCAATTTTACTTTTACATTAAATAAAATGTTATTTATGTCATTTCCCAACCAAAGTGGATCCATGGGGTCCCCAAGTTGACCCATGGCTTGTATTGGTCGGCCATGATACAACCAATGAGGGTAAGACATGTGTCAATCTCATCTCATTTACCTTAAACTACACTAATTACCACTAATCGCGATTAAAAAACTTAATAAGTTACTATTCACCAAAAAATTATTTTAATCTCATTGAACCACATTTTACTTCTTAATGACAACCATGTATGTCGGATTTTTGAAAATCAAAACACAATGATGGTAAAATTTCATTTAAATGGAAAATCAGTTTTTATAAGTACCACTTAGTGGTTTCACTATTCATCAAAAATTGAAGTTTTTTCAGAAAAATCCCAAAAATTCACCCGAAGATATATTTGATATTCTGAATTCAAAAATGAAGTCAGTTTTACAAAATTCAAAACATATAAGTCACATTAATTAATTTAATAATTAATTCCCGCTGTCATGACAAATAGCGTGTTTTATGAAACAATAAGTATCAAAAGATTGACACTAGTTTAAGTCTGATTTCAAAGTGAAATTGATTCCAACGACCACTATTGGATTTAATGGTAAAAATATTTTCTAATTTCACTTTAAAACCAATTCAAAATATTATCTAATCATATAAATAAATTAGATTAAAAAGTGGTTTTGAATTAAAATACAACATTTTACACTATTCATTAAAAAAAATGAACTTTATCGGAAAGATACCAAAAATTTACACAAAGTAAATTTTGATGTCCCGATTCTTAATAAGAGTTTTATTTGGTCCAAAAGAATGTTTAAGAGTGAACAAAACTATATTTAATGACGGTTCTCCATCAAAAGGTGATAAGTGAACCTTTAGTGAAAACTAGGGCATATACGCCTAAAATTGAATTCTTTCCGTATTTTAAGCCTTTATCTTTTATTGTATAAATGTAAGAATATTTAAGAACATATATAATCATATTTTAGTTATTTCTATCCATTCCCGCCATTACAACAGCTACATGTTAACTACCATTTAAAATAATATTATTTTATTATTAGAGTGCAACGTAAGATTCCCAAGAAACTCGTTGTTGCGTGTTGGGTACGCCATCGAGCATAGCGTCCCCTTTAAAGTCATATTAATATTTTATTCACAAATATGGATAAATATGAAAATGTCATATTCCTTATTTACCTGGGGTTTTACACAGGAAGTTCCTTGAGACACCCGATCTCGCAAAAAACAACGAGTCATGATACCCTAACCAATCCTTGGTCACATTATTCTGCTCTAGGGTTGATTGTTCTAGGATAACACACTACTAGAGCTATGAAGTCATCAAGGAAATTTACAAGTGGCCCAAAAAATTTAGGCCCTACCCAAAGAGAAAACACTGGTAAAAAATCATGATATACAGTTAGGGTATTCTCCTAAGAGAATACAGTGAAATCAATCTATATTAACCCACAACGTAAGGTATTATTCTCAGTGAATACCACGAACCATACTGATGCATCTCGTAATGTATGGAATTCTACTCACAGAATACCACGAACCCTATCGATAAGGCCCAATAGATGGAGGATTAATTCCCTGTACAAGGAGGTCGCATCAATTGTAACACCCTAGGATTTCATAATATGTTATTTCTTTAAAGTAATTCAATCGCTTGTGCTACATGCAACACCAAGTTCGACTGCACCATGACTTAACAACTTAGCCATTCGAAAAGAAGTTATGAATAGTATTAACTGAATTTTGAATTTTATATACTCCATATAATTTAAACATCTATATTATGGGTTTATTAGAAATAATATAATACTAAATCTAATTTTTCATATAAAAGATGTTTTTTTCAAAAAAATGCAATTTTACTGACTTTTAATGGAGAACCCTTTTTAAATCCAATATTTGACACTTTTATATATTCAATTTGACAAAATAAACTTCTTTTTTAGAAGTGGGATATAAAAATTTATTTTGGATAAATTTTTGGTGTTTTTCTGATATCATTCATATTTTGATGAATAGTAAAAAGCACTAAATTTTAATTGAAAACAACTTTTTTTATCAAAATAATTTTTATTGTTAAATTATATATTTTAATGGGTTTAAAGTATAATTAGATAATATTTCTTTTCATTTAATCCAATGTTGGTCATTGGGTGTAATTTTACATTTAAATTATACATAAACACAAATCCATCTTTTGATAGTTTTTAATTCTAAAAATCCAACTTTCTGGTTTTGAAAGTGGAAATTAATTTTCAATTAATTAATAAAACTTCTATATTTTGAATTTGGTAAAATAGACATGATTTTATAATTTTTAATATCAAAATTATATGTGGGTGAATTTTTTGTATTTTTCTAAAAACATTAATTTTATGATAAATAGTGAAAAATACTTTACAGTACATAAAAACCGAATTTTTCATTTAAATAATTATTTCTAATTAAATATTTATATTAAAATAGATACATAATACATATATTAGTACAATTTAAGTCATTCAATTAGTTTTATAGTAAGATTTGATATATAAAAGTTTATTGATCCATTTTAACGACTTTTTACCCACCTTTTATGCACTTTACCCACCTTCTAGGCACATTGAATTTTTTTCATAAAATGTAATTTTACAGCTTCAATGAATTGAATTTCCCAAATCTGAGAGACATGGTTGACATCTGTATGTAAAATGTGGTTCAATAGGATGAATATAATTTTTGGTGAAGAGTAACATTTGAATTTAATTTAGCAGGGTTAAAAGTAAATAAGGCAATTAAAGGTAAAAATAAAATTAGAATTACCCCAACACAGGTAGTAATTCTGTTAGATAAGTTTATTTCGACCAAAACCATCTTTAGGAAAAAATAAGATCCTTTTTATCCATTTGGGTTTGATTAGGACATTTATTATATTTTATTTAAAGATGAGTTAAAAGTGTTAAATTCAATGTTTAATAACTCATCCATTTTTAATATAGTGTTAGAAATAAGATAATTTTGACAATAAATATTAATTATAAAGATAAAAATATTTCCTACAACATGGAATTTTATTTATTATTTTTATACATTATATAACTAAAATTATTTATGACACAATGATGATTCAGTAATTACCTTCTTAATGAAATATTAAAATAATTGGTATTATAAATATTAAAATAATTGTAAATTGAAACTTTTGAAGCCATACAATAATTTTATAGGTGCATAGGACATTTTACGGATGATTTAATGTATTATTTTTGAATTCATAAAGTTTTTATGACTTTAACAAAAATCAATTACTAAATAGTGTCAAAATTGACATAAATGACTTTCTAAAACAAATACTATATTATTAAATGATCTAATATTCCAAAAAATCCAAGGCTCTACCAAATGACTTATTTAAGTAAATATATGTTATTAATTAACCACTTGAGGTTCTATTGGCATTTTATAGTATGTTTTTAACCATGTATTATAATAATAAAAGAATACATGGTAAAAGTTAAACAATTTAACTAAGGTTTAAATATAAAATATTAGGTTAATATGGTGACCCAAACTTGTCTAAAACCTATTTTATGAGAATATTTAGACCCATACCCACATTATTCTAGAAATAAATATATTAGGATCCATTATAAACCGAAAATTATTTTATGATAAAATAATAATTCAAGCTTTTCCTAAAGTGACCCTCACCTCTCTTATAAAAGGTCACTTTCCCTTCTCTTAATTTCAGACCTCCAAAGCCATTTGAATCAGTAAAACCATGATGAAATATTATAAAAACTATACTAAATTCAACCTAGAGGCATTAATTTTATCATAAATCTATTCTATGGAGCCCTTGTGTTCAAATCAAATGGAAACACCCGAAGAAGAGGTAATTATTTCATCACCTCTTTCAGGGTTATTTTCTTCTTCCACTTTCTCTATCATTGCTGTTTACATAGAAAAATAATAAATCTAGTAACCTATATATACTATGATGTTTTTATAAATATGGTACAACCATATTCAATATTATACACTTCTTATGAATGAAAAAGTCACCATACGTGCGTATGTACGGCTTACCGTCTCCACATCATGGTGTAGTTTGTTATTCAACACCACATTATTTGGATGGGTATAATAATGAGTATAATTAATATAAATAGTGAATATTACATGGTAATGAGTCTTTATATGTAATATAATATCCAATTAAACACCATTTCACAGACAATATAATGATATTATCGCTTGTGTGTGCGTGTGGATTACCGTCTCCACGACGTGATGAGATTCATCTTCAACGATCACCCTTCAATAATTTTTATAAAAATTAATACATTGATTAATTATGAGGTATATGATATAATATAACTACTAGAATAAAATTTATTTATGTAGATAAATATATGTTGTTTACTTACTTCTATACTATATGATCGGAAAACAGAAACAACGTTCATGTGTACGTACGGACTACTGTCTCCATGAATGGAGTTTCCATTTAATATATCTATATATTATACATATTTATATTCTGAATATATATTACACATAAATAATATATTAAATTCTGGAATCAATTATATCATGATATAAGTTATATGATCAAGAATAACAAGTTAAAACATGCATGATAAAGAATAAAATTATTATCTGAAATGTTATTTTAACATAGAAATTATTATCAAATGGGTAGTATAAATCCATAAATGAATCAAGTATGATATCATAAATACGAATATAGTTATGTTATCATTTAATAACATACTATGGTCATTATGTCGGAGGTTAAATATACCCTCAACCACAGGAAAGTACAAGGTGAGGGTTAATTCTTCAATATCATTATTATATGAGATTGTTTATGTGTAAGTATTTACGAGGACATTTTTATCATACATGTACATGTTCTATAAAAAGGTTTTCAAAATAAATATTTTATGTTTTTTTGTAAGGGACTCTTTATCAATATCTTCATTTTAAATGGTTTAATTATTTATTTCTCTAAATCTTTTTAATTAAGGACCATGTTTTAAAAATGATTTTATGGATTTATTTTTATGGACATGATTGTTTTAAAATATTAATTCCTTTCAAAATTTTAAAAGTTGTATGGGACACATTTATTCAATTTTTTAAATGACTTCCTTTATAAATTCATGACTTTTAAATGATTTCATAAAAATGGATATTTCTCTCAAAGATTTTTACTGATCATTTTCAACTATGTTAACATACTTTACTGGATATTATTGTTGATTGAGTTTGATTTACTATAATAAAATTTTCCATATTGTATTGAATGATTTATAATATGTTTGACTCTGGACATATTATTTTTATACCATTCCTGTTTTATTGTTAAATTATTAACATTTGATATTCTAGTTTTAATACAAATGTTTATGTTATGTTTCTATATTATCATATGACGAATGCATTGGACTTAGTAAGTGACTGGTGGAGCCCGCTATAGCTCCTCAATGAATCAAAAGGTCTCATGAGACAAATTAGTGTCTTGAAACAAGGCCTTTACAAAATTTTTATTTTTAGTCTTGACACGAGGACTTGACTGTGTGGTTATGATGGCCGACATTATGTATTCCATCATTATGAAATAAGATTTTGATATTACATGTGATTATTCAACTAGTAGAATATATATGTGAATATGTAAATGGAATTATTTGGTTTATTTTTTACATAATATATTGAAGTTTATGTTTAAAAGTATTGTGTTTTAGTCTTATACGTTGTCTAAAATGTTTATGTTTATTTATGATAGTTTCTGCTATACTGTTATCCTTAGTGGGAATCTGAGCTCACCCCTTTCTTACGTTTTATTTTTCCCAGGATGTGAAGAAGTGTATTATGACTGATATGAAAGGTTAAGATAGGGTTATAAGGGAGTTATCAAAGGAATATTTATGTTGTGTTTTATTTTAGAAATTGTAATGTAACGTTTATATATGTAATCTATTTTCCAAGACTGTTAAACTGATTTGTCTTTCGAGACATGATTCCCTGTAATCATTCTAATGTATTAAAATAGTGCATCGACTCTGGATAAGTGGAGTATGAGCATTATTGTTGGTATTAGAGGATGTTTAGCAAAAACCATGGAAATAGATTTAGATAAACTCCGATTTTGAATCATTACCCTAAGATAGACTTTGAGTATTAATATAGAAAAACTTCCCAGAATTTTGGTAATGTATATATTTTATGAATTTTCCAAGCAATACATCCCTGTCTAGATACGAGTAGGTTGAGGTGGAACTATCAAATATGTATCTAGGGGTAAAACGTGAAAATACCACTTTAAGATAGACTTGAATGGGAAGTAGTGCACAACAATGGGACTTTCTGCACTCTTGGTTATGACACTCTTGGGGGATATGCTTAGGATAATTCTCATTTTTTTTACAAACCATTATGAAGGATTTTTAAGTAAAAATGTCAGCCAAGAAACTAGTTTTATGATTATAAGACTAGATGTGTTAAAATATTCATTTAATAGTGAGTATTTTTCTAGTTTTTGGATTATACATTATGATATGATTTATTCTAGAATCTGTCATCATTTAGAAATAGAGTCTAGTAGAAGGAATGACAAGTCCAACAATACACATGATCCAAAAAGTAAGAAGGATCATCTCTTTCGTGGTCCCAGGCCAACATTTCGAAAGGAAATAGCCTCCCATGTATTATCATCAAGTGAAGAAATAGTAGCATGTGTTAATAAGATAAGTAAATAATTCTTTGAGTCGCATGGATTTGAAGGTATGCTGGAGAAGAAGATGATGGTAGAGAGAAAGATGGATAAAGGGAAGAAGGGAAAGAAGGATTTTCCCATATGTGATAACTGTGGAAATAATCAACATAGGAAGTGATTGAAAGTAATGAAAGTTTTTATAAGTGTGGAGAAAAAGGACACTAATATTGTGATGGAAAGGGTAAGAAAAAGGTTTCAAATGTACAATGCTTCATCTTCAATGAGTTGGGACACTATGTGAATCAATGTCTCAATCATTAGAGTATACCCTAAATGATGATATTGGATAATAATAATGTTATGATACTACCGAAAATTAAGATGAATGATTATTGTTCATAAGTTTTCATTAAAGATTTGTGTCATTTGAGTACATGTTATAAGAATTATTAAGTATATAAGGATTGTACTGTAGTACGTTTTCATTAAGGATTTGAGATTTTATAGTACCAAGTAAAGTGACATAGTTTCAAATTAATTTTTTTGAAAAATATATGGTTGGTGGAAATATAACCCATAATATGTTTCTGAAACTGACATAATTATTTTATAATTAGATATAATTGAGTTGGATAAAGTATATTGGATATTATTGACTACCTTGTAACTAATTAATTGTTTGTTTATTCAATAATTGTTGGAGTTTACAACATTTTAGGATTTAAATAGTATCTTCGATATTATATAAGGAATAAGGAAGCATGAATATATTCAATAAGGTTGAATTTTAATTCATTGTGTTACCATGTTTTAAGAGAATACATGATAAAGGTACTCATATGTTATTACGTGGCAAAAGAGATCTTCATTATTTTTACCTTCCTAAAAACTTTTGGACTCTGAATTTTGACAAAATTATTTTGGATAAGCCTAAAGGATGGAATTAATTAAGTAAGACATTGGATACTATTGTTTAAGGTTAAAACATTTCTTAATATTATTTTATGATTTTAATTAAATGTACAACCCAGAGGTCGGGTGACAACCTGTCGTCTTTGACAATGCTGCAAGACTTGAACTGACAACCAAAGGGCGACATGGGTGCATCACCTACCATTGGACTATATGATGTCCTGGTCTTTATAATGTAGTTTTTTAAATGTTTTGATAGATTAAATATAAATTCATTTTTTTGAACCCTATACGATTATGGTAAATAGAATATTTTTGAGATCTAAGATGAGATTTTTTTAGAAATTAGTTAAAAGATGGGACTCTGTTTGTCAAGTATTCTTTTTTTGTTATTCTATGAAGAAATTAATTATTAGACTTTAGGGAAAGGATATTAAAACAAAAAATTTGTTATCCTAAAGTCATAAGTTTTTTTGAACTGATGATATTTAAATCATCATAAATTTATGGAATTGAGGCCCTCAAAATTCTATTTATTATTCACTTGTTTTTTATTGATGACCTCAATCACTCCCTATAAATATTTACATTCTTCCTCCAATTATGTGTCTCTAATTTCCACCAATTATCTCCTATTCGAAATCATAATTTTGTGGTGAATTTGTCTATTTCCCTTTCCCTCTTATTAAGAGAAAAAATTTAGTAATTTTATTTTTGATGTGGGTTTTCCACAAAGGAATTTTCTATTTTCAACCTTTTATTTTCAAAGAAAAAGTTTAAATTGTGAGGGAAAAATTTATTGAAGTAGGGGAGAATGTAACACCCTAGGATTTGATAATATTTTATATCTTTAAAGTAATTCAATAGCTTGCGCTACACACAACCCTTAGTTTGATCGCACCAGGACTTACCAAACTAGATGTTCAAAAAGTGGTTATGAATAATATTAACTAAAATTTTGAATTTTATATACATTATATAATCCTAACATCCATATTATGTGTTTCTTAGACATAATATAAGAACAAATCCAATTTATTAGATAAAATAAGTGTTTAAAAAAATCAATTTTATCGCCTTTTAATGGCGGAACCTTTTTAAATCAAATATTTGACACTTATATATTCAATTTCCCAAAATAAACTTCTTCTTTAGAAGTGGGACTTAAAATTTTATTTTGGATTATTTTTTGGTGTTTTTCTGATAAATTTCATATTTTGATGAATACTGAAAGATACTAAATTTTAATTGAAAAAAACTTTTTAATAAAAATAATTTTTATTGTTAAATAAAAAATTTGAATGGTTTAGACATAAACAGATATCAATCTTTTGATAGTTTTTACTTCTCAAAAACCTAATTTATAGTTTTGAAAATGGGAATTAATTTCAAATTCATTAATGCAACTTATATGTTCCTAATTTGGTAAAATAGACATAATTTCTGAATTTGTAATATCGAAATTATCTTAGGTTGAATTTTTGATATTTTTATGAAAACTTCGAATTTTTGATGATTTGTGAAAAATATTACGTAGTACATAAAAACCAACTTTTTCATTTAAATAATTATTTTTAATAAAAAATTTATCTTAAAATAGATACAAAATACATATATTAGTATAATTTAATTCATTGGAGACATTTTATAATAAGATTGGATATATTAAATTTTATTGAAACATTTTAAAGTCTTTTTACCCACTGTCTAGGAACATTTACCCACCTTCTCGGCACATTTGAAAATTTGCATAAAACATTATTTTAGAACTTTTTTTATTTGAATTTCAAAAATCAATGAGATACGGTTGATATCCGTAAGTAAAATGTGGTTTAATAGAATGAAAATAATTTTTTTGTGAGTAGTAACTTTTGAATTTTATTTACCATGGTTAAAAGTAAATAAGGCAATTAATTGTAAAAAAAATATTAAAATTACCCCAACAAATGTCCTAATTATATTGGATAATTGTATTTAGACCAAACCCAAACTTAGGACAAAAATAAGATCCTTTTGATTCATTTGGGTTGGATTAGGATATTTATTATATTTTATTTAAAGAAGAGTTAAAAGAGTAAAATTCAATGTTTAATAACTAAACCATTTTTAATATAGGGTTACACATAAGATAAATTTTACTATAAATATTCATAAGAAATAATAAAATATTTCCTACATCACATTATTTTTTTTATAATTTTTAGACATTAAATAATTAAATTTATTTATGACACATTGATGATGCAGTAATTACCTTCTTAATGAAATATTAAAATAATTGATATTATAAATATTTAAATAAGTGTAAATTTAATATTTTTAATCTATACACTAATTTTATAGGTGATTATGTAATTTTAAGGATTAATCGATGTATTTTTTTCTAAGTCATCAAGTTTTTATGAGTTTTAAAAAAATCAGTTACTAAATTGTGTCAAAATTGACATAAATGAGTTTTTTTAAAAAAATACTATATAATTAAATAATATAATATTCTTTAAAATATATGGTTTGGCTAAAGGAATTATATAACGATATATATATGTTATTAATAAACCCCATTATATTCTCTTGGAATTTTATTGTATGTTTTTTAACGATGTATTATAATTATACAAGAAGACATGGTTAAAGATAAACTATTTAACTAAGGGATAAATCTAAAAGATAAGGTTAATATGGTGAAATAAACTTGTATAGAACTATTTGTTGAGAATATTTAGACTCGTCCCCACCATATCCTCAAAATAAATCTATTTGTATCCATTAAAACTAAAAATGATCTTATAATAAAATAATATTTCAATCTTTTCTTAAAGTGACCCTCACCTCTCTTATAAAAGGGTACTTCCCCTTATATTAATTTCACACCCCCAAATCCATTTGTCTCGGCCAACCCGAGCTCCAATATTCTCCCAAATATCCTAAATTTAACCCAGAGGCCTTACATTGATCATAAATCTTACCCCAGGATCCCTTGTGTTCAAATCAAAAGGAAATACCCGAAGAAGAGGTAATTATTTCATCACCTCTTTCAAGGTTCTTTCCTTCTTCCACTTCCTCTTTCTTTGTTGTTTCCATAAAAAAATAATAAATCAAATAAAATATTTAAATTTTTATGTTTTTATAAATATTGTACAACCATATTCATTATTCTATCCGTCCTATGAATGAAAAAGTCACCATATGTGGGTACTTACAGCTTACCGTCTCCACGTCGTGGTGTAGTTTGTTATTCAACACTACATTATTTTTATGGGTATAATAATGAGTATAATTAATTTAAATAATTAATATAACATGGGTATGATCTTTTATATTTAATATACCATCCAATTAAACACTATTTCATCATCAATATAATTATATTATCGCTCATGTGTACGTATGGCTTACTATCTCCACGATGCTATGAGATTCATCTTCTACGATCACCCTTCATGATTTTTATAAAAATAAATACATATATTAATTATGAGGTATATGAAATAATATTTCTACAAGAATAATATATATTTATTTAGATAAATATATGCTGTTTACTTACTTCTATACTATACGACAAGAAAATGGAAAGAACGTTCATGCGCACGTACGGACTACCATCTCCATGAACTGTGTTTCCATTTCTTATATCTATCTATCATACATATTTATATTATGAATATATATGATACATAAATAATTTATTATATTCGGAAAATAATTAAATCATGATATTATTTATATGATCAAGAATAACATGTTAAAACACGTGTGATAAAGAAAGCAATTATTACTCGAAATGTTATTTTAACATAGAAATTATTATTAAATGGGTAGTATAAATCCATAAATGAATAAAGTATGATTCCATAAATATTAATATGGTTCTTTTAAAATTTAATAACTTATTTTGGTCATAATAAAATAGGTTAAATGTACCCTCGAGCAAAGGAAATTACAAGGTAATTATTAATTCCTCAATCTCATTATTATCCGAGATTGTTTATGTGTAAGTATTTACAAGGAAATTTTTTCTATCCATGTCCATGTTTCATAAATATGATTTTGAAAATTAATATTTTAAGGTTTTTTGGAAGGGAATATTTGTCAAGATATTCATTTTAAATGTCTTAATGATTTATTTTTCTAAATATTTTTAATTAATGTCCATGTTTTAAAAATGTTTTTAAGGATTTATTTATATAGACATGATTTTTTAAAAATATTAATTCCTTAAAAAATATTCAAAGTGGTATAAGACACTTTGATTCAAAAATATATTTTAAATTAATTTATTTATAAATGTGTGACTTTTAAATGATTTAAAAAAGGGATATTTCTCTCAAAGAGTTTTACGGATCATTTCCATATACGTCAACATCCTTTAATGGATATTATTCTTGATTGAGTTTGATTTATTATAATACAATATACCATATTGTATTTAATGTGTTTTGATTTGTTTGACTGCATATGTGATATTTTTTATAACCTTAATGGTTTATGGTTAAAGTATTTACATTTTGTATTCTAGTTTTAATATGAATGTTTATGTTATGTTTTAACATTTGCATATGAGGAATACATTGGTCTTAGTAAGTGAAGGGTGGAGCCCACTATAGCTACTTGATGCATTGGTGTGTCTCGTGAGACAAATTAGTGTCTTGTCACAAGCCTTGATTTTTTTTATTTTTAGTCTTGTCACGAGGCCTTGACTATGTGGATATGAAGTCCAGCATTATGCATTCCATCAGTATGAAATTAGCTATTGATATTACATGTGGTTATTCAACTAGTAGAATAACCATGTGAATAAGTAAATGGAATTATTTGATTTATCTTGGCCATATTATGCTAATATTTATGTTTAAAATGATTGTGTTTTAGTATTATACATTTCCTTAAATGTTTATGATTATTTATGATAGTTTCCGGTATATTGTTATCCTTATTGAGAATATGATCTCACCCATTTCTTATGTTTTATTTTTCCCAGGATGTGAAGAAGTGTATTGTGATTGATATGAAGGGTTATGCTTGGGGAATAATGGTGTTTTCAAAGGATTATTTATGTTGTGTTTAATTTTAGAAATTGTAATGTAATGTTCATATATGTAATCTATTTTCCTAGACTGCTAAACTGATCGGCCCTTTAGGACTTGATTCCTTGTAATCATGCCAATGTATTAAAATAATGCACTGACTCTAGGTTACTGGGGTCGAGGAGTTTTAAAAATACCCAAGAAACTCCATCACGATTGATAGAGAATCACTCAAGTCCCAAGGAGGATGCCAAACCTCTATATGACACTCTATCCTCTTAAGGGGATTGCTTCCCAGTGATGTGTACACAATTACATACTTAACCATCAAGGAAAGAACCAAGAGGAAGATTCACACATATGTTTTTCCACACTAAATACCATCAAATCCATCTCAAATAGACCACCTCTTCATGAGGTTTTCAATGCTGTAAACAGATTGTCAAATGGACCTATGGTTTAAAATTTAGGATTCTTTCAGTAAAAAGGGACCGGTTATATCTTGGTCTAGTCCAACCCAGTTTGACCAACCAGAAAATACCTAACCCGAGGCCTTTCAACCAGACCCACTGGGCATGAACCAACCCTAAGGGTCAACTTGACCCAATCGAGTGGGCCAGTACATCCGCCCAGGACACGGCGTGTGTCGTGTCCCTGCCTGGTCAACGCGACTGATCTATGTGACTAGCTCACACTCGTTACAATGCTGCATGTCCTCATTATGATGCGGCTTCAGCTAGTAATTTACCACATGTCAATGGCTCCGGCATGCCTCCCACGGTCATACCATCACTGGAGATTGAGTCTGTGACTTCCGACACTTGCACCTGGCCACCGACGAGGCCCGCTGCCACATCTTGATTGTTGCCGCTACCGCGGTTCTCACCTGCTACTGCAGTCCGGCCTAGGCTGTGGGTCACCGACGATTTTTCTTCCAAGACTGGATGGATCATTGTTTCATGAAGAATGAGAAGCATGTTTTGGGGGGAAAGGAGGAATAACACCAAAATTCACAAAGTGAATGGATTTGGGCCTTATTCGTATTGGCCTTGATCCGTCCCTGTTCAAATTTATTATAGAGGGACAAAAGCTAAATCAATTATAACATAGATTCAATTTCTGATTAACATCTAGAAACAAAAAAATCTATATGAAAAATATATGCATGACCTTTGAATCAATTCGTTTGTCTATTGATTCATGTTCATCGTATGAATTCAGGAATGAGGATGAAAATAAAATCAAAACACATTCCCTCCTTAGATTAGGTTTGATTGTTGATGAAGAGTGATTGAATCATCATTATTTGTCGATCCTAGATCCTCAATTCTCTGTTCTTTTTCATCCTCCATTCACCAATGAGAGGATTTAGACAAGGCACTTCTTGAGGGATCCAAGGTAAATTCTCTAGGATTCTTCACCCATTCATGCGTCCCTACCAACCGTTAGAAAATGAAAACATGTTTCAACTTTTAAATGAGTTTTATAATTAAACACATTTTAGTGTTACTTTTTCAATGTTGTATCATTTTCATGTTTTTTTCATTCATGAAAGAGAATGGGATGACCCATCGTTGCGTCACAACATCGCCACGCTACGAAACATTAACAATATATAAAATAAACTTCTTTATGTTTATTTTATTCTTCTTTAAAATGGTAAAAAATTAACATTCAAAGATGACCTACACTAGTAGATTTTAGGTCCTACCTAAGTAAAATGACTAATTATGAACTCAATGGTGGTCTCATATTTTCTATCCAAGTCACCATTCATGTGTTATTAATATTTTAAAATAAAATTATTTTATTTATGGTTACGCCCTATTCAGGTTTTCTCACTAGAGACCCACACCGAATAAAGTTAAGTCATGCCTAGGGTAAACCCACCATCTTGAACACAACAATACCATCATATTTCTGATTCAAGACCAATTTAATATTTATTCTACTTTTTTTGAAAAACCACTCACGCGCCCTATTAAAAACTTATTATTTTTTGTTGAACCATTCCAGGCACATCAGGACTCCGAATTGAACGCCGTCTTAGTTCTTGGTCTAAGAATTTTCCCAGTTAATTTTTAAAAATAAAATTAGAAAAATCCAATACATTACATTTTAGTCCCCTATTAAGCTTTATTTTATCTTAATCATTATAATTAATTTTAATTACATTCACTGATATTTTTTTTCAAAAAAATGTTCACCTTATTAAAAATTATAAATTACACTGATTCAAAAAATGGAGTCAATTTCATTCAAATTAAAAACACATAAGTGACATAAATTAATTTAAATTTAGTTTTTCAGTTGGGTCGACAATGCTGGTTTTAAAAGTGAAAATGTTCAAAAATTTTCTATGTTTTTATATCCAATTTTAATGTGAAATTGGTTACTATGACATAAATTGGTTTAATTTAAAACAATATAATATAATTAAACATTAAATCCAAATTTAAATATGATTTGACCTTAAAAATAATATATATTAAAAGGTTGTTCTTAATTAAAATTCGTTATTTTTTCCTATTACTCAAAAAATGAAGATTCTCATAAAAATACATTAATTAACCCTAAGATAATTTTGTCATTGAAAATTAAAAAATTAAGTTTATTTTATCAATTTAAAATTAAAAATAAATCTAAAATTAATTTTAATATTTTTTATAGATGGACATTGAAAGCAGTTAATTTGAGAAAATGGTATTTTTTAACATTTAAGGACTTTAACTAAAATAACATCTTCCATTATAAATATGTTTTATTTATATAAAAACATTATGAAAAATATTTTGAAATTATTTATTACTATTCATATTACATAGTTTAATGGCTATGTTATAATTATCTCATTTAAATAATTATATATGTAAAGTGATTTTTCATAGAGACTCAGTGTTGCATGTAATGTATGATAAGTCGGTATTGCGCATAACACATTCCAAGTTGGTGACATGTGAATGGAATGATTGAATTAGTGCATTGAATGAATGAAATAAAAATTAACTTATTCATGAAAAAAAGGTACATAGAAACTTAGGGTGTTGCATGTCATGTCTATGAAATGATGTTATATATTTGGTGTAATAATATGGGGCACTTTCAGAATTATTATCCCAAGATTCCCCATGTTTACTCATATTTAGTGGAGAGTTGGTATAGGGGGAATATCTTGGTTTTGTTTTACCCATTCCATTAAAATCCTGTAATGTATTTTGATTTTTTTGAAACTATGTGGAATTATTTAGAAAGTCAATGTATAAAAATTTTCTTGAAAATTTCAATAAAACCCCATTTTTAATATTATGAAACATTTTAATAAATATGGTGAATTTTTTTACCAATGTGTGGACATCTTGAAACCTTGTTAAGGTGGATGGCGTATTTTTGAAAAGTTTATCATGAGTGAAGTGGATTGTGACAATTTGGATCTATCTAATGGTGGTTCTCTATTTGAGAGGTATCTCCATTAGACATGAGGGTTTGGGAGAAGTTTTATTAAAGGATAAAGGTTCATATATTTTTGGATTTTTTGGTAGTAGGTTGGTTATGCTTGAGGGAAGTTGGTTCATGAGAGATTTATCCCTTTGGTTAGAATATTGTAGATGCATGGTGTTTTATATGAGAGTACCTAGAAATGTGATACATAGATTCATTCTTAGTATTGGGTGTTTTTCTAGATTTATCTTTTTTTTATTTCCCTTAATTTATTTAATTATTGTATGTTTCTGGTTTATAAGGTTTTATCTCCCACATGTTATTAGCGTTCTTGGTCTGTGGTAGTGTTTTAGTTGTAATGAGATCCCTAAAAGGTATCTCATAGTGGGGGTGGGGGTGGGGGTAGGGGGTTTAGACCCCTTTATTTTTTCCTCCAGCTAGGATTTATTTTCTCAAGGACGAGAATCATTTAATATGTATCTATTTTAATTATTCAAACATTACAACCCATAACATTTTCGAATTTTGGGTGATGGAAGTACTCGAGGGATGTTCTGAGGGAGTTGAGGAGTATATTTTTTTATTTGTATATAAAATATCATATTGGGAGATATTTCTATCCATAAGGTGTATCATTTTAGTATGGAGAAATTAATTGGGGCCTGGATCCCTGTAGAGCATATAGGTTGAGTTAAATGAGCTTTCTTATTTCATCCCAACTGTTGTGTGGATGTATATTGAGGTTTAGAGGCCCCATGCATTGTATTTTTCCTTCCCATGTTGTTTTTAGTGTAGTTATGGTGTGGTGAAGAGGCTGTGGTGTGGATTCTTGGAGAGGTGAGTCGGTGTTTATTTTGATTTTGGGGTAGTTTCACCATAGAGATTAGTTATGGCATGTATTTATTATAATAAAGTGAATTTTGGGGTGTGGTGGTCTCCCTTATGTAGTGGTCCTTATCCTAGGTTTTATTATCAGTAGGGTGGAACACATTGTATTTATTTAATATAAATTTGACCAACACCATTATAGTGTGATAACTTATTTTATTTTTCTATTCCTTTATGGTGTTATAACCCTTTTGTAGTAGTGAAGGGTGTTGCGACATGATCTTCTAATTTCAATTTTTACTATAATGTACATAAACCTTTTGAACTCCATCACTCTCAAATACTTTCCCTAGATTATTAGGATAATCCTTAAGGATATCGTGAGGGATTTAACAATATTCTTATGTTCTTTAATATAGGTGTTTCCTTGTGTTGGAGTTCTTTGAAGTTGTATTTCTCTTTCTTCATCCTTACACAATGATTAAGAAATCTTTTTTAGGTATGGGATCCTTGTTCTTTCCCTTTTTATGTGAATATATAGGGATTTCATTCCTTTTTCATCATTCAAGTATATAATAAAGGCCATAAAAATAAGATAATTAATCAAATTAACTAAACTTTATTGTAAATGGATTATTGAAATGTTTTAACTACTTTTTATAATATTGATAATGTTACTATTATTTCTTAATAATCTTAGAGAAAATCACAACTGTTTGGAGCCTTGTTTTTTCTATGGCTATTTTATTGGTGAGACCATTTTTTATTGATTTTTGCATTCCACCTAAAAATTAAAAATATTAAAAAAAATTATATGGTGAATAAATTGTTTTCCCATAGAAATCAAGAATAGTGTGATAATACACATGATAAATAATGACATTTTATGATTATATCCCCTTGATAAATTTAAATTTGTGGTTTTGGGGGTGATATTATTGGACTAAGGTGATGTATTGGAATACATTATGTTATAGATATGGTTGATTTATGATGGATGATCTATTATGTGTTATGTTTGTGTTAGTTTCACTGTTTTCCATGGAATGAATGGAATTTTTTAAACTAAAATGGCATGGGTTGGTAAATAAAATATATTAGTAAATGGGAGTTAATGGAAGCCCATATATTTCTATAAATTGATGATCACGTAATTTAGAGTGGAAATTTCATGATTTTAACTGGTTGTTGTGTGTTGTGATGTATTTAGTCGTGTAAATAGTTGTAGAAAATGTTTTGAGGTTTAATGGTAGTGATGTGGAGTATGATGGTGAAGTTTATGTTAAACCAAATGTAGGGTGTTATATTCAATATATATATCTAGTATGTTTATGTTATTTTATATACCCCCACCTAAGTTGGATAACCTTTCCAATGTATAAATTTTGTGGGTTCTCTGCGTTTTTCTCAATATCAAGGATGATGGTGAATCAGATGGCTGGAATCCCCTTCGTCCCTGATCTTCCTTATGCAGTAGTGATGATGATGTGTTGATTTTAGAGATTACCCTATGTTAATGGGTTAATGTTTGTGATTACCTATTAATTATGGGTTGGTGTTGGATATTGGATAATGATGCTGGGTTAGTGTTGGAGATCACCCAATGTCATGGATGTGATATGTGGAGGGGGTCATGCATGGTAGGAGGAGAGAATAGGGATGATTTATTTCACATTCATGATACCCTAATACCTTGTTTATGTGGATGTGGTTGTGGCATGGAATGATACTAGCATTAGATGTTGGGCCCTATGGGAGTTTGGGGTTGGATGGGATACATCCCACCCCTATCAAATATGAGTGGATATGCAATCTGATATTAATATAAGGGATGGGATCACATGATGTTTTATGTTTGGTATTGAGAGTATAAAATCAATGGGGAAGTGGATATGGGATCCTTTACTTATATTATTTTGATGATATCTTATTATACTTCGATGCATTATTTTGAGAGTGGGCCTTGGTGAAGTTGGGATAGACATATGACATATCATGGTGCTTGTTGGTGGTTCTGTTTATTCACTAGTGTATTGGTATTCTATTTTAATATGCACAAGAAACCTTGGGCACAATCTTATTGATTATAAATGTTATGATCAGACTATAAATGTTTTTAGGATTCTAAGAGGAATTCAGGGACTAAGCTAGATATTACAAGATTGTACATTGGAGACGTCGTTGTGTCACTACCACATGACTTTCCATTTTAGTTTTTTAATTGGTTTTTTTATTTATTGATATTGTTCGTACATTTTGGGATGGATTGTTTTCCTTTAATTTATTTTTAATGGATTTGTTTGGTGATTGATATCATATCTCTTGATCCAAGGTTTATTATTAATGTAAATTCCTTCCATATGTGATAATTTTATACCCTTGCTACTAACCATTAACCTGGGGCCTATAGGAGGTGAGAATTGGTGGTCATTATCTCTCTTCATCCACTAAAATCCTTGGAGGGTTACCTTTAGAGGGAGGGGTCAGGACATTCTCAATTTGTGTTACAGGTCAAAATGATATAAAGATAATTTTACTAAGTTTTCAGGTCAATACAAGGTTCTTTACTCAGTTTTGACCCATTAATGAGTGATATTTCATTTCAGAAAAATACAAAGGTGAAATGGTACTATGGATTGTGATGAACAAATATGAGCATCAAATTGATGTGATGTAAATTATAAAAAAAATCAAAGATGTCTCAAGGATAATTCTACTACGTTTATATCATTATAATAATTGATTTTGTTTGTTTTTAACCCATTTAGGATATTTTTTACTTTAATAACAATGTAGTGGTGAAACGGAACATTCAATCATTCTAATAAATTAGGGTATCATATTTTCACATGGTAGATTCCAATATATCAAAAATGAAAAAAATCATTATCCTAATTTTTCAATGAAATATTACTTTTTTTCTTGTCCATGACCCCTACAAAAGTTATTTAACTTTTATTAATATATTTTGACAATATAAAATCATATTTTCCACTATATATGGAAATCTAGGAATCAAGTTGATGTGAAGTTGATTACTATGAATAAAAAATTATTTGTGTATAGTTTTACTATTTTTTCTCATCAATATGGACACGTTTTCTTTGATTTTACCTCTATATGGGTGATGAATGTTTTTAATAAAAATAGAAAGGTGAAATACTACTTTGGATTATATAAAGCAATATGAGCATTAGAATGAATCATAGTTAATTATTTTAGATCAAAAGTTATTTATGGATCACCCTGGTATATTTTCAAGGTAATACATACTAGTTTTGTTGATTTTGAACCCTTTTTGGTGACTTCATACTTTAATAACAACATGAAGGTAAAAAAATAATTTTTATCTTATTTAGTTTTTTAGGTATTGGACTAGCATGTATTTTATTCCTACAGATCTGAAATGACATTAATGTCATCATCCTAATTGTTAACAAAAATTTGAACATGATTACTTAGTTTTACCACTAAAATAGCGATTTTTCATTTATTAATAAATGTTAACAATTTAAAATATTATTTTACATTATACCAAGTATTTAGGGAATCAGATTGATTTATATTTAATTTCTTCAAATTACAAATGATTTGAGGATAGTTGTCCCTTGTTTCAACAAAAATCTAAACTCACCTATTTGGTTTTAACCACTTGATGGGTGATATGTCATTTTAATAAAATTAAAAATATGAAATAGTAATTTGGATCATACATAACCATATTAGCATTATATAAATTCTCAACTGATTCTTATAGATCAAATATGATTTGAGGATCATTATCCTATGTTGTAATGGCACAATAAAAAGTCATTATATCTATTTTGTCCCTTTTTAGATGATTTTTTATTTTAATAACAATTCAAAGGTTAAATTAAAATTTTCACCATACTGACCAACTAATCACGATCACTATGAAATATAATAATAATTAAAATCATAGTATGAAATCCACTCTTCATGTTTTTTGAAAATAGCCAGATATTGTAAGTTCCTATCCCTATTTGGAGTCATCTCGGGTTAGTTGTGTAGGTAATTTTGAGGATATTATATACCATTTCTTTAGAGTTGTGGACTGGGATGTATTCGGGTGTTTTTTAAGAAAACTTTATGGATTGAGAGGTCCGCATAGTTGGCATAAAATTTGCCTTAATCATGAACCCCTGTATAGCTAACCATTCGAAATTAGACCCAATGGTATGCACGGTGGGTGCATGATTTACCCTAATTGTGTTCCCCTACCCAGGTCATGCAGGTTTTAATTATATGAAAATTTGGTTAAGAAAATCCGAACCCCCGAAACCCATTTATTTTGACCTAGGATCGGGATTGAAAAATTCTAGGCGATATCAAAGCCTTCTGGTGGGATTCCAAGGAGACTCAAACACTTTTCTTTGAGATCTAAAATGCAGATTGAAGATCTGCTCTCTTTCAGGTATGTGGATTTCCTTCCCTTGCTTCTCCCATTCTTTCCCCTATCTTTATCTGATCTTTTCATGGAAGATATCTTTTGTTCTATATATCCAAAACCTTGTGTTGAGATCTAGATCTATGATGGTGGATCTAGATCTAGATTTAAATTATCATATTGCTTTCGATTTTAATATCGGGTTTAGGTATTTAGATCTAGATATTTATTGATATCGTTGTGCCACTCGGATTTTGGGGATTTCTATTTGGATAAAATATGTCAACAAACTAAGGTAGGTGGTCATAATCGAACTCCCATAGTCATGGATTTTATTTGTGTATGTTTTATTATTGATTTTCTAGTATCCCTTGATAATTGATTTCATAAATTAGAGTAATTAGGATTGTTAATTTTACTTGTTGATGATTTGGAGATATAGATGATTAAATGGTGATTTAATCATGGAATAAAGGGGACTCGCCAATCTATATTTGATTTGGATATTTTTTTTATGATTTGGGATATTATAATTTACAAATTGGATTAGTTGTGTTATGATAATTAATTTGGGGGAATTAATTTTAATGTGATGTTTAGATATGTAATATAATTAATGGTTAATTAACTATATGCCATGAATTTGAATAAAGATAATTAATTTTGAGAATTAATTATGATTAGTTGAGATTTTATTTGGATAATTAATTGGGAAGAATTAATTGTGGAAGAAGATTTTTATTGATAAATTAATTAATTCTTGAATTAATTAATGGGTTATGTGATTAGTTAATTGTAGGTTTAACTAATGGGATTTGATATGTTTATGTAATATTTGGATTAGTAGAGGAATGATGTGGTTAATTCTTCTAAAATAATGAATTATTTAAATGATTGAGAATGTGGGTACTAGACATGGTGTTCTAGACTGATTAAATGTTTGGACATGGACATAGAATTCCAACCAAATAGTTATCCATGTTTGTGATGTGGGGTGTTAGACATGGTGATCTACACCAAAGAATATTTGGTGTGTTAGATATGGAAATCTACACCGAATGATATTTGGGGTGCTTGACAGGGCTTTCAAAAGCAAATTAATGGAAATAATGAATTAAGATTTAAATGTTAGACTTGAATTGAAACCAGGTCTAATGTAATGAATAAATAATAAATCACAATGTGATAACTGTTTAATTATGCCTTGTATTATTGCTTCATAGAATTGAATACAATGCCTTTTTACTAGATTTGTTTTAGATGTTGTTGGTGGTGGCCTACTGAGTCATACTCACAAGCTATTTGGGTTTCCTGATCGACACCTGAGTAGACTTTGTTGTTGTACAACATGATAAGGGAAAGGCCCTGGGATAAGTTGTTGTTTGGGACTGGAGCATGGGTGAGGGAACCTGATACGGGTTGGGACCCACTTTGTAGTTGTTATGTCTCAACATTTAGTTTCATTTTAGACACTTGAAACTTACATTTTCATGGCATGTTTTTCCTTTCAGTTGAGAATTTTATTTCATGTTTTGACTATCAAGGGATATAGTACTATTTTGGATTTTTATATGCTTCCGCAGTTTTTTATTATTGTTTACTTCTGTTGATGTCTTATTTTGATAAAATAGGGTATAGTCTCTCATAACTGACTTACTAGAACCTCACTACTATTCATAACCGTCAAGCGTATAGGGAGGCATGCTTGCATGTATGTGACCAACCAGCTCGGGGCCCCGTTTAGTGTCTCTCAGTTCAGTATGTCACAAAGTGGTATCAGATGGGTTTTCTTTTCATTATTCTTCTTTTTCATTACTGTTTGGGAAAGGTAAAAAGAAGACTAGGAAGAGTTGGGGCTTGGTAATGAGCTTATGAATTGTAATTTCAAACCCATGTATGGGGGGAAATCGAGTAATTAGGGTGGTATTATTGGGATTGATGTTGGTTGCTACAGTTGGATATTATTTCACCTTGGTTGATACACTTGTAGTGTGATGTGATATTTGTTTTGACAATTGTTGATTTTTTATTTATGGCCTAAAGAGGCATGGGAGTGGAGATTAAATGCATCATTCTAGGAACTTAGCATTGTTGTGGCATGTATCATTCTAGGAACTCATAGGGAAATGGGTTACGGGTAAGTTGTTAAACTTGAATTTTTTTTCCTTGCAGGGAGATTGAAAAAAATGATGAAAAATAAGAATAAATGGGTGTTTAAAGAGAAACATGAATAATTAGATGGATTTTATTGATTAATTGATGAATTAATTAATTTTAAATGATGTAATTAATTAATTTTGGGAATTAATTAATGATAATGCGCATACCCTTGTTAACCAAGAAATAGGAGTTGGACGGTTGAGGGTAGTGATAAGGCCTCGGTGTTGACCGTGTGGTGAGAAATGTGGAAGTAAATGATGAAACATTTTGTGTTTCATTATCTGATTACATAAATTTTATAAGGTTGTGTTATGAGACCTAATACATGTGTTTGGATTTATATATTTATTCCCCCATGACACTTGTTGAAAGGGAGACTGATGGGTATGTCTTAGATTGAACTTCCAGATAGGGATCATGAGGCACCATGAGCACCGGGTGAGGAGGATAAAGAGTAGTTCAGAGAGAACTTTTCTTGTTTCATGTAATTCGTGGAGAGAGACCCAGGGTGGGTTTTGAAAATCATGTCTCAGTTGACAAGGTTGTTTAAGCGGCAACACCCTCCAACAATCACGATAGAGGGTGGACTTGAGGGATATGAATTATGGATTGAATCCATATAGATAATACTTGACCATTTGGAGAATCTGGCTAAGAGGAGGGTCAATTTAGCTACTTATATGCTGTGGGGATTAATGAAGCACTGGTGGGACATTTAGGTATGATCTGGACAAACAAATGACATGATATGGAAGGAATTTCTAGAGAATTTCTTGGATCACTTTTATCCAGAGACACTGAGAGAATACAAGGCTTTAGATTTCATGCATCTAACCTAGGGAAGAATGTCCACAATGTATTATGCTGATCGTTTCAATGATTTACAAAAATTTTCTCCATTGTTGGCAGCATGTGAGGCTTCTTAAGAAAAATGTTTTTAGGATGGAGTTAAGTGTGGTATTAGGTCCTAGGTTAATATCTCTAAGTTGAAAAATTTCTCAAAAGTGGTGAATCAGACTCTCATTTCGGAGGGGAATCTGATGGAGGCTTCCAGTACTAGACAGGTTGCAATCACTAGATGACCAGGGAGCATACCTTCTGAGATTAGTAAGTGCCATTACAAGAACCTTACTCTGGACACTGGAAACCAAGGTGGATAGTCAGGAGGAACTATTGTACAAGATCTTAATCAAGTGATTTTCCTCCAATGCGGTAGGCCGGGACACTATCATACAAATTGTTCTTGACCACTAGTTGAGTACCGATTTTGTGGCAAGATGGGACACTTATAGAAGTTCTGTATGAAGTAGTGATAGCTAGTACTGAGTGAGAAACTACTCAGAGTCAGAGTGTTGGAAGGGGGTATTCTACACCAATTAGGTCTAGCAGCTAGAGGTTTACTAGTAGATGCGGTAGAGGTAGTGGATGTGGTGCATTAGGGTATGATTTCCTATATCATCAAAGTGGTGCTACTCAAGGGAGTCAGACGACACCATAGGGAATAGGGGTAGGACATTTATATGCAGTAGAACAAAAACTTGTTGAGATCAAGGCCAATCCATCAACACTGAGAGGTACTATTCTATTTGCTTCTACTTTAGCTATTTCCTTGTTTGATAATGGTTCCTCTCATCTCTTTATATCTGCAAATAATATTAATGGATTGAGCTTGGAGGTGGACTCCATATGCAGAGTGATGAATATAGATACACCATTGGGAATACGATCTTGAGATATCTATTTATGTAAGGGATATTTTCCAGATATCAGAGGGTATAGTTTTATTTGGGATATCTTTGTAATTGATATAGCAGGATTAGACCTGATAATGAGTATGGACTATTTATTCACATATCAATCCCATGTCGACTGATACCGCAGGAGAGTGACCTTTGTGTCTTTTAAGGGTTACTAGTATGTTCATTGTGGATAATGGGATATCCATGAAAGCCAAGCGGGGCCTATTAATTAAAAATAGGGGGATCTCACCACCCATGTTGCTAGTATTTTGATGGATCATGGGGGTGGTAAGCAAGACATATTTCCACCATTTGTGTAATAGTTCAAAGATGTCTTTCTTGAAGACTTCTTAGCGTTGACACCTAAGAGAGATGCAGAATTCACTATCGAGTCCATGTTGAGGGTGGATCCAGTATCTATTCCACCTTACATAATGGAACCTACTGAACTTGAAGAGCTCAAAATGTAATTGGAGGTTTTGGAGGATAAAGGGTTTATCCATCCAAGTACATTTATTGGGGGATCACCTGTATTTTTTTCAAATAAGTATGATTGGAGTTTATTCTTGTGTGTTTATTACTAGAAGTTGAATAAAATGACTATAAAGAACTGATATCCTCTTCAACATTTCGATGACCTATTCGACCTGCTGAATGGGCCATGCCTATTCTCAAAGATCGATCTAATATATTGGTATCATCAGGTGAGATTTCAGACTTCTGATATACTAAGAACTTATTTCAGAAGCAGGTATAGACTTTATGAGTTTTTAGTAATTCCATTTGGGTTGATAAACACTCATGTAGTGTTTATGAACTTGATGAACAAAATCTTTCATCTGTATTTTCATTATTTTGTGGACGAAATCATGGTGTACTCTAAGACTCGTGATGATAATTCCCCACATCTTGACATCATACTGGGTACACTGACAGAGCATTATCTACACGCCAAGCTAGTGATGTGTCAATTTTGGATTGATACGGTATACATTTTGGGGCACATCATCTCGGAAGAAGGTGTGGTAGTGGACCCCGAGATAGTTTTGGGAGTGTTTTCTAAGGATTATCCCATGAATGTTTTTTATATCCAAAGATTTTTGGGATTATCTGGATATTACCTGAGGTTTATTCAGGACTTTCCCGAATTTTCCGCACCACGTTCTGGTTTAAAAAAGAAAGGGATAAAGTTTGATGGGAAAGAAGCACATGATAATGATTTCTAGGAGTTGAATAAGTACTTGACATCAGCTCCAATTTTTATCTTACATGTGTTAGGTGAGGAGTTTAGGGTGTATTGGGATGGTTCTGGGATTGGAATCAGAGTTGTGTTGATGCTAGGGGATCGAGTCATTTCTTATGGGTCTGAGTAGTTGAGGGTACATGAACAGAATTACCCTACACATAACCTCGAGTTGTAAGTGGTAGTTTATGCTCTTAAGTGTTGGTGAAAATATATTTTGGGTGAAAAGATTACAGTTTTTAGAGATCAAAAAATATTGAAGTCTATCTTTTCAAAGAGTGACTTGAATCATTGGCAGCGAAGATGGGTAGAGTATATGTAGTCCTTTTATTTTGATCTAGCATATACTCCTAGAAAAGGGAATAGCGTGGATGATGCCTTGAGAAGGAAACTCAGACTCAATTTGTTCGTAAATCTAGTGAAGAGTGTAAGATGAGTAATTTGATGGCCAAAATGCATGTAGTGGTTTAAGAAAGTCTGGAGAGGATGACTCTAGTTTTAGTAGAAGTGGAGTCTACATTTATGAGATGGATCAGGGATAGGTAGTAAGATGATCCAGATTTTTTTAGCCTTAAGGTAAAGTCTTGATGGTGGGGAGACACCTTGAGATTTTTTGATAGATGAGGATGAGATCATCCATATGAAAAATCAGGTTGTTGTGCCTACGAGTATGCAAGACGAACGCGTGATAGAATTTCATGCCTCAAAGTGGGAGGTACATCCTAGGGTGAAAAAATGTACAGTGGCCTGCGACGATAGTTTTGGTGGCCAGGAATGAAAAAGGAGATAGAAGGGTTCGCAACAAGATATTTCACCTATCAGTAGGTGAGGTTCGAGCATCAACAACCTTGAGGACTTTTGTTGCCGTTGACTATTATGGAATGGAAGTAGGATGAATTAACTCTAGATTTTGTGGTGGGTATTCCAAAGAATCTTATGAATAATGATATATTTGGGTCATTATGGATCAAATTACAAAGGTATAACATTTCTTGCCTATCAGGGAAACCTTCATAGTAGAACAGTTGGGAGAACTGTATGCACGAGAGATAGTTCATTTTCATGGGATTCCATGGAATATAGTTTCATATCAAGATGTGTGCTTTACTTCATGTTTTTGTGAG
Organism: Viscum album; assembly: GCA_963277665.1. Classification (NCBI taxonomy): domain Eukaryota; kingdom Viridiplantae; phylum Streptophyta; class Magnoliopsida; order Santalales; family Viscaceae; genus Viscum; species Viscum album. Next base: position 721,779,459 of record OY728122.1, on the reverse strand, counting down.
GGATTATGGAATACACTAGGAACATAGGTTTTTTATGTATCGATTGACACCCACATATAGATGGGAAGGCAGAGTGTACCATACATGTGTTAGAGGATATGCTACAGGCATGTGTACATGACTTTGGTGGTTCTTAGGAGAAGCACCTGGCTTTATCGTAGTTTTCCAATAACAACAGTTATCAGGAAGATATAGAGACAGAACCACATAAGGAACTTCATGGTAGACCTTGTTGATCACCACTGTTCTGGATAGAGGTAGGTGAGTCAGAGTTGATGGGGATGAGTCTCGTGCAGGAGGTGCCGGAGTTGGTAGAGTTGATTCAATAACATATCGCTACTACTAAGAGTAGGAAGAAGTGGTATAATGATATACAGAGATGACCCCTAGAGTTTACTGATGCTGATCATGTTTTCCTTTAGGTGTCACCTAGGTTGGTTCACCACGGGATACAGAGGCAGGGAAATTTGGTTTCAAGGTTTGTAGGACTTTTTGAGGTAGTGGAGAGAATCGAGATGGTGGAATACCGATTAGAACTTCTATAGAAATCTAGTGCTATGAATGATGTGTTCCATGTTTGAAAACTACAGAAGTATCTCCCAGAACCATCTCATGTGATCGATGTGTATGAGGTTGACCTTGAGATCGATGTGTCCTTTGAGTTGTATCCGATATGTGTGCTGGATCATTGTGAGAAAGTGTTGCAGGGAAAGACCATGTCGATAGTTCATCTATTATGGAAACATGGAAGTGTTAATAATGAAACTAGGTAAGATTAAGTAGATATAAGGAATCAATGACCAATTATTTTTGACTCAGAATCTTAGTGAAGTTTGGGAGTGCAGCTCAAGGATGAGATGTTATAAGGTGCGGATATTGTAGGATCCCATCCTTTTCTAGAGTCATCTCCAACGCATTGTGCAGGCACTTTTGAGGTATATAAGTACCATTGATTTGGATTTGTGGCTTGGGTTTCATCTAGGTGAGTTTTAAAGAAAAAATAATGGATATAGAGGTCTTCATGGTTAGCGCACAGTTTAACCTAACTGTGTGCCCCTGCCAAGCTAACCATGTCAACAAGGACAGAGAGGTCCGCACAGTTGGCGCATGGTTTACCCTAACCATTCTCCCCTTCCCAAGAAACCATGCATGCTAGTTTTAATTTTACTAAAATTAGTTTTAAAATAAACTCAACACCTAAAACCCCTATATTTCGACCAAGGCTTGAGCACGACAAATTATAGGCAATCCCATAGGATTTTTGAGGGATTCTAGGGTGATTCAAACAAAGTTATTTGAGATTTAAAGCCCATATTTATGATCCGCTCTCTTTCCAGTAAGTGGATTTGATCCCATTTCTTTAACCATTATTTCTTCTATATTTCTTTGATATTTTCATGGAATATATCATTTTTCCATAGATATACACCATTGAGTTGTGATCATGATCATGGATTGTGGATCTAGATCAAGAATTGAAAGATCTTGATGCTTTTGATATAAATTTTTGGTTTAGGGATTTAGATTTGGATATTTATTGATGTCATCGTGCTGCTTGGGTTTTAGGGATATCCATGGGGATAACATCCATCCACAAATTGAGTGCGGTGGTCTAAATCAATCTCCCATAGTCATCTATTTGATATGAGTATGTGAGATTATTGATTTTCTAGCTTCCCATGATTTTTTTTCTTTAATTTGAGAAATTAGGAATGTTAATTTGACATATTTATGGTTTGGAGATATAGATGATTAATTTAAAATTTAATCATGTAATATAGGGGGATGACCAATTAGATATCTGATTTGGAGATTTTTTTATGATTTGGAATATTTTAATTGAGATATTGAATTGGTTATGTTAAGATAATTAATTTGGGGAAATTAATTGTGAGATGATGTTTGGATATATAAGATAATTAATGGCGAATTAATTAGGGTCCATGATTTTGATTACTGATAATTAATTGTGAGAATTAATTATTATAATTTTATATATGATTTGGATAATTAATTGTGATGAATTACTTATAGAATATGATTAGCGTGGATTTATTAATTTATTGATGAATTAATTAATGGGATATGTTCTTAGTTAATTTTTGGGTTAACTAATGGTATTAGATATAATTAATTAATTATCTGATTAATAAAGGAATGACTTGGTTAATTCATGTGAAATAATGAATGATTTAAATGATTGAGAATGCGGGAACTAGACATGGTGTTCTAGACCAATTTAGAAGATGGGACTTGGAAACGACCTTCCTCCCCAATAGTTATCCAAGATTATGATGTGGGGTGTTATACATGAAGGTCGAAAACAAATGAGATTTGGGATGTTAGACATAAAGATTTACACCGAATGAGATTTGGGGTTCTCAACATGGCATTCAACACTGTTAGGTCCACAAGGCTGAATACCCTGAGGGGGGGGGGTGAATCAGGGTATGACTAATTTAAAATTAAATCCTGTTCTGATCTTGTATTTCTATTAATAAAAACAATCTTATCTCTCTTTCCCATTGAAAAATATAAACAGAAAGTAAATCATGAACAAGACACATCAAATTTTACTTGGATCACCCTCACTGGGCTACGTCCAAAGAGCATGCACTGGAAATGTGCTGATGTACCAAATCCACTATAAGAACACTACTGTTTACAAGGTTCATGATAGATCACTTCTATTACCTAGATCACCACCTTTACAATTTTTATTGTCAAATCACTGCTTTCCCAAGGGTCACTCCATATTTCTCTCTCTCTAACTCACTGCCAGTGGATAGGATCACCTTCTTCTTCCTTTTCTCACTGCTCTGGAACCGATCCACTCACCGTTTATAGACCTGTAGGTCTCTTCATTATCACTAATGAATACATCATCTGTTGTATGTAGATTCTTTGTTGAATTACAACTTCCACCCGTAGATGAATCTCACTTTATAACAAAAGTATAGGGTAATATTCTAGCTTTCACACAACCCTGAATCACTGTTGTGATTCAACCATACCTAGAACCCTTATCCAAGCCGGTGCGCAAGTCTCGACATGCAAGTTATAACTAGCGTGCAAGTCCACCTCAACCACTTGCGTGACACAAGATTCTACAACTAAAAACTTCCGAGACTCATACCCTTTTACGCCCAAACCAATATTGGTGCACAACCAACAACTATCGCACTTCTTCAAAACCTGGTGCACAAGTGTCACCAAACCACTTATCGAAAACACCTTCTTCAACTCAAAACTTGGTCAACTCCCTTCCTTTCTCGCCCAAACCACTCTGGATGCACAACAAACAACTGGCGCGCAACTTCTACTTACGCGACCACACCACCACTTGCGCGCCCACCACACCTGCACGACGGGAGATCTGAAATTCTCTTAGTGTTAAACTCAAACTGAATGAGGAGAGGTAGAACTATATTTATAGGCTTTTGGAAACCCTACGAGACAGTGCACAAGTCTCATCTTGGTGTGAAAGTTTCAGCATTGAAGTCACTTCCGCGACCAACCATTAACATGGGCGCCCCTTTTCCCTTTTCCATATTTTGATGTTCTGATATTGAAAAACATATGGCATGCATGTTTCCTCTGCTTAACCTTGTATCTGCTCTTTTTTACCATCTCCAGATTGATCATTACTTTTTTGAAGTTCTTGAATCAAACCTGGATTGTTAACCACATCCCTTGAACTCGACATGCCGCCATGAAATCCCCTTTGTCAACAAATTTGTATGTCATGGTTTTCTTTGTCAACAAACACAACACAGAGTCCCACTCTGTCAACAAACGCTATCACCTCAAAAATGATTCAATGATTCCTTGAGGGATTTTTTTCCCAACAAACACCAAATGAACATGAATAATGAATTATGATTTAAATGTGAGACATGAATTGAAACTAACTATATTTTGATGATTAATGAAGAAATGAAAATGTGATGAATATTTAATTATGCGTCGTATTTATTACTTCATAGAGTTTCATACACTGACTTTTGAATGGAGCTTTTTTAGACACCGTTGGTGTTGGCCCACTGAGTCATACTTACACCATATTTGGCCACCTGATCAGCACCCGAGTAGACATTTTTGTTGCGGGACAAGATAAGGGAAAGGCCCTAGGATATGATACTTTTTGGGAATGGATCATGGGTGAGGGAACCTGATGTGGTTTGATGCCCTCTTTGTATTCATTGTGTATTTTCTTTTAGTTGCATTATTTACAATTGAATTGTCATACTATGTTTTTATCACTTCAGTTGAGTATTGTATTTCCTGTTTTGACTATCATAGGACATAGTATGTTTTGGTTATTTATAATATTCTTCACTTGTTTACTAAGGTTTTCATCTATGGGTGTCTTATTATAATAAAGGAGGGTATCTTCTACCAAGGAATGAATTACTAGACCCTCGCTTCTAGTCGACACCCTCTAGAGTAGAAGGAGGAACGCTTGAGGGCATGTGACTAATCGGCTCGAGGCCCCATTAATTGGCACCCAGGACGGGACATCACATATATTTTGTACTATGCCCACTTATTTCTAAGAAAATATACTTCTTCTTTTGAATCTTTAGATTTTCAAAAAAATTATTAGTGTAAGAGAAATATAAACAAACAAATGATTAATAAATATTTTAAATAAAATTTTAATTAACTTTAGAAATTCCACATTGTGAATGATATTTTATTAATGTAATATAGCATCTCTCATTAATTAAAAAACCTAATATTGAAACTAGTTGTCATTTTTTTCATACACTATAAAAAAATTATGAAAAATAAATAATTTTTATTTGTTTTTATAGTGAAATACTATTATATATATATATCATAATCTGTATCCATGTGTAGAAATTATACGACTCTTATGCTTAGTCATAATCCTTATACCATGGCTTTTTGACATTTAAATATCACCCTATAATAACTGAATTTCCATTATAAGATAATATAAGACATATAATTTAATTTTTATATATAAAATAATTAAAATAGTGTATTAAAAATTCACAATGAGCATTATGTGTGGTTGATTTTTAGGAAGTCCATGATCCAAAAAATAAATCATCAACATGTCTAAATTGACTGCAATGTGCGTCCAATACTCTAAAAAAATGAATAAGTAATGAAAAAATGAAAAAATTATATTATTAGATTGTATTGTTTTACCACTGAATTGTTGGAATCAAGAAGATACTATCCTCTTTTATTTTATATTCAAACATTGCATCTAGTTTATCTTTTGATTTTATAATTTAATATATATCAATTTTAGTTTTTTTTCATTGAAATGATAAATTGATTTATGAGTCAAAATAATCATTTTTAGGGTTTTACCATTATATATTAGTGATATATATTCAAATAAAAAATATGAATACTTATTAATTTTAATTAATATAATAGATCAATTATTGGAAAAAAATATTATAAAAAGTTACCTCATGTATACATTCATAATTGAGATTCCCAACCATTAATTTTTGAGAATTTCATTTATAATATGAATAAAAATCATACATACAATGACCTATCCAAACATATGTTATTAAAATTCAATTTAGGTTATTGTTTTAAATTTAAATATTACATCTCTAGTAAATTTTAAGGTTAATAAATCAGGTGGTGCAATTAGAGGGGGGTAAAGGTACACTCGGAAGGTCCTTTCAATCTCTTATTTAATCCACTTGAATATTTTGATTTGAACTTCCATTTATAATTCTCTTTATTGTTCTTTAATATCATAAATTATTCTAGCACTTTTTAATCTATTTTTAAATGTTTTACAACTGAGAAAATAGTAACAAAAATACAAAATTATGTTCTTATATATTTATAAGATTAAACGACCTTGCAATAACAATTCCAATTACCAGTTTGGTAGCGGTAGCATCAAGATAATCATAGGGAATAGGAATATGGATGTTTGAACCATGCGATACATGAATCCTGACTATCACATGATCTATATGAAGTTTTTTATTTTGTATTATATCTATTTCGTTATTATACAATGTACCACTCACAATAAGGTGATGTGTGGGTGATTATAGATATATATTAGAGTCACTTTCACTCAGTAGAATTTTAGTAAAATAAAATTATCATTATTTATTTGATTTACATTTAAAAAAACATTTTATAAAGAAATTTATTACCTAGAGTATGGTAAGATGTTTAGGGGAATGTGTAGCCTCATATCCAGTGGGGTAAGTGTCTTGATGTAGTGGTTGTTTTTATATTGTTCATTATATTTGAACAGTTTTTATATAATGGTCTCTTAAATGCCTGATAATAATTTATTTTTGAGATTATATTTGTGCCTCAAATTCATTCATATTCTCATTTATATCTCCCTATGGATTTTATTTCTCAAAATATTCTCAAGTTGAAACTCCAAAAATTGAAAATATAATGATACCTTATTTTTCGTCCAACTTCAAAGATATTTTAAGAAGTCATTCTTCTAGTACAGGTGATGATGATTATTCTAAAAAAATATAAAAATAAAATATAAAAATAAGTATATAATTTTTATATAATGATTTTATAAAGAATAGAAAATTATTAGTATGTCATACTTATAAATGATTCTCATACCCATTGTGTGTTTTAATATAATATTTTCCACCATTATTTACACAATATTCCTTCCATAACACATGATGTGGGATAGAAGTGGTTTTGAATTTTGATTCATCAACCTACATACAAACAGAGGAACATAGTTATTATTTTTTATTCATTCCACATAAAAGTATTACTATAAATTTTAAATACATACCATTTTTAAGTAAATCATACCCCATTCATATTTTATAGTAGGGGTATATTGATTTATATGCCTACTATTTATTTTCAGTACTCCATTTTTGTTTCATAAATTGGAAATTTGGAATAAAAGTGAATAATACAAATAAATACAAATAAAATATTTCTAATTATAATTCACTTGAAATTATTCATCTTTATCTAGACCAATTAAAATATTCCGTGTTTCTTATTTTGTTATTGTTTACATACATAGCTATTGGATGGGGATTTACTTTCACCAAAATATCCTTGATATTTAACTCCATTAGAAGTGTCTGAAATTCTCCATGATCCTTTCTAGTGATCATTAATATTTTTTTTATAGAAATCATCTAGAATAAATCTAATTTATTTGGGATAATTAAATGTAAATAAAAGTTTCAATATATGAATTTTCATTAAAATGGAGAATGTATATCATAATGATACCCTATTATGTTCTCAATTTATCATCTTTAATGAATATAGAGCTTCATGCCACATATTTATATCAAACACTCCATGCATTCAAGTTTTAAACCCAATGTAACTTAATAAAATTGAATTTTTGGGGTTAATAGGTTGGATGTGTTGATTCTATGAAACCACAAATTTTATACAACCGATTATTTCCTTGATAATTTTTTCTTAACATTTTAGTGATACACTACTCTTTTTTTTCATGTACACATTGCTGAACTCCTAAAAATTCTTCTATTTTAACATTAGCAGTGTCTTGTTCTTCCAGATTGGTAGGATCAATGTTTGGAGAGACCGGTTTCTACATGATTAGATAAAAAATTAATATGTATTGTAAAAATGTAGTGGTGAACATATAATATTATTGGAAAAATCATAGTATATTGAAAATAAATCAATCAATACATGAAACTATAGTTGTATCATTTGAAGGTTGAAGGGATTTGGATCTTGTATCATATATCCAAATCCCCTCATTATGGTCCCCTATGATGAATATGGAATTGTTAATTTTGACACCACTGTAAAATGATTGTAATGTACCGATGAAATGGACATTTTAAAATGAATTCCCATATGACCCTGTAGTTTTTTTAGTTTTTAATAGAACAAATAACCAATTTATATTTACAATATTTGAGATATAAAATACTTGCAATTCCTATGATTCCATTATAAATGGATTATCCTTGTACCCTTTAATACTAAAATTCACCTTTATTTATCTAAATTCTTCAAATTTAATGGGATTCAACAGTAAACCCATTTTCAATAAAAAATAAAAACATGAAATGTTATATAATCCAACCCAAATATTTTTTTATGATACCAAAGTATGACATATTCATGTAAATTATATTTTTGTCCTTGTTAATGGGTACATGCATCACTTCTTCTACAACTGAAACTCCACTATTTTACATCATGCTGTATTATTCATTTTCCTTTTTATATAAGATATAAAAGTTTATTAAATAACAATTGTAATATAATAATTGTAAATTTAGACCTCTGTCTATCTATAAAAGTAATTTTGAAATTGAATTTGTATTTTCATATAACTCCGTACAAAATTAATCTTAAATCGATCCTATAAATTATTAATTATGTGTATTTTAGATACATATTTCAAAACATGAAGTATTCAAATTCCTAATAATTACATGACGGGATTCAATAAATGTATAAACCTATATGATTTTATATAAAATTTAAATATTATATTTCCCCTCTCAAATATTGTAATTTTAACAATAACTCTTCTGAAAATTCCTTCTCCCATAACATGTCCCTTGTGATGAGATTTTTTGAGAACAATGCTATCAACATTTGATAGGTATTTAGTACATAATTCAATAACTTCTTTAATTGTATACCACTTTGCAATAAAACCTTATGGGAAATTTATATTTTTGATGTACCTTGTTAAAATATTCATATATTATTCAATGAGGTACATGAATCAATAACACATTGGACCACACAATTGTATTTCTATAAAAAAAGAGAACTATAATGTGAACTATAAAGTGAAACATCATATCAATGGTTGATGGAATGAATTACATATAAAATTCACATAATATTACAATAATATCTTTTTTCCATTGTTGGAAAATTTTCTAGGTATATAACTTTAAAACATATAGATTTGAAAAAGAAACAATCATTGGTTAATGTGTTTCAATTTTTTTATATAGAATGAAATATAAAGCCTCATGCATTAAATATTACCTAAAATCATAAGTCAAAGGATTTTAGGTCCTTTAAATAAAAATAAATAATTGACATGAATTCTTTTTATTTGATGAATAACACTTTGGAACCTTTAAATCATTTCAAAATCTATAAATCTAAAATCTAACTTGGAAAGAGTATAAGCTACCAGAGGAATAAAAGTACACCTTTCACCCTTCACTGGAACCAAATCTTCCCTTATCCACATGTGAATCATATCCAACCAAGAATTAATTACATCCTCTGTTATTTGGGTGTAAATAGTAATGTTATAATAGAAATATCACATCTATTTTTTTCTAAATGCATGAAATAAAAAAAATAATTACATACAAACAATACCTGTATAGTAATTAAAAAAAATCTCTTTTTCTAAAAACTTTTATATGTTTTTTCAAAGAAGTTTTATTAAAAATATTGAAACATATTTTTACTTTATTGAACTATTAATTTACCATTAAAGGATATGATGTTGTACTTTTTTTGTTTTCCCATTGAATGATGCCTTATAGTATTGGTATTTATAAGACTAGGTTAAAAAGTTGTGATGCATTAAAATCACAGTTATTAATGAATATTTTAACCCAATAGATTGTGTACCTTCTTCACAGATATGAAAACAAAAAATTCCTTTAATTCTATATCATAAATAATTTCCGTAAGATGAAATGTCAATTATCATCCTGTATAATATTTATCTCTACATAAACTCTTCAATTCTACAATCATCATACAATTTAACACTCATATCCCTCATTAATTTTAAATATTCAATCAATAAATCCAAATGAATTACAATATCATTCTTATGTTGTTTTCATCCATATATATATATATAGACATCATAATGTATTTTTTCTTCATGAATAACCATGGTGATAAGTAATAATTTACCAACATAACCATCCATGTAATTTGAGTACTACTCTGTACATTAAAATGATTTTCTCCCTCTGTAGATAGCACAAGAAGGAGATTTCTCAGTTTATTTCCAAATTTTGGATAATAATGATCAAAATTATTCCATTGAGGAGAGTCTATTGGGTGATATAGTATCCCATATTAAATTATTGTATCTACATTCCAAATAAATTTTCTAGAAGTATTCTCATTTTCATACAACCGACTAAACCACGATATTATTTAAAAGTACCATACAACATTAACAATTTTTTTATCTTTCAGTTACCAACGATGCCACACTTATGAATTTTTTAAGTGAATCATAGTCCATGAAAACCAAAATTAAATATTTTTGGAAATGCATGTATTCTTTTTAAAATCATTACTATTGAAAATAGAATTTATTTAGAAATATATATCCAAGTAGGTAGCACTTATTATTCGGGTAACATATCATCCAAGAGAACAAATAGTTTTGTAAAGATGGTTTCTCTTAATCTGCTATTGGATTTCAAATTATATAGCTTTATTTTGGGTGAAAATTTTGTATATTTATAAAAACTAACATAAAATGGCCTAGTTTCACAACTATTTAACATCTCAAAAAACATTTGACAATCCTGAAGGTCAAATTCATTTTCCATTATCATTTCATTGATATGATATCCATCATAATTTACTGTATTAATCATATCATATGACCAATAAAATGTAGTGTCATCCCAGAGAGTATCTACATTCATTTATTCATCAAGTTTAGTATAACATGTATATCTTCAATCTATTCCATGAAAAATAAAATGTTCTTCCAACTCTTCATAAATAATTTTTATTGAATAACAACAGTGTAAAAATTAAACAAGGACTTGAGAAGGGTTATATTCATGCTTGATTGAAAACATGAATAATTATTCAACCTCATCCTCATACTCATTTTTCATATGTTTATTATCCATCTATTTTCAATTCATATCTATCATATTTTGTTTAACAATATTCATATTTTAAAAAAAAATACAATATGTATGCACAGAGTATCATTTTTTGTATTGATAAATTATATAATAAATAAATTTTAAAAAATATAATTATACATTATAATACATAAAAATATAAATTATATAAAATAACAGATATAAAACCAATGCATTATAATAAAATAAAAAAATATATATATAGAAAATCCTATGTTTAGAAAAAAAAAATAAGTCTCTCTTTGTGTGAACTGTTTTCCATGTCTGAACTATGTAACCTCATACACAACATGTTGATATAATGTAATGGTTTTTAATAGAAATTTAGGGATATAAATAAAATATAAACTAATAAAAGAATATAAATATAAAAATGTATAAATTTATCTATATATATACATATACATACATAGATATATAAATACTCAAACAAACATGAAGAAAAAGATATATAATTTTATAATTATGATATAAAAACAAAGAACACACACAAATAGACACATCTCTCTCTAAGAAAACATTTATCTCATGTAATGTTTCAATAAAACACCATTAATCATACACTTTTTTCATTATTATTTCAATATAGTCACTAGTTTTACCAAAACCCAAATAGAAAGAATAATCTAGAATATGTTAACATTTATATGGCCTAGACTTATTTAAAAAAGTACGAACATTGATTTATTATCTAAAAATTTCCTTAGTTATTAATTTCCCACCTAATTGACCAATTAATTATTTTTTATGTGGATAGGAAATGTGATTTATGTGAGAAAAACCATTTATATTCCACTAAAAACATTTAAATTTTCAATTAATATCAAATTATTGTTATTTTAATTATTTGGTACATAATTTATATAGATAGTCTATAATTATATAAACAAAGTGAAACTACATCCCCAAAATTTGAAAATCAAAAAAATTGGGGAACCAAAATTGAATCCACACAAAAGGGTCAATTTGTCCAAAAAATAGGGAATATCAAAGAAAAAATAGGGTACTAACCAACATATAGGGGAAAAACAGTTACATGTAAAGATAATGTAAAAAAAATATTAAAAAACACATGAAATTTTGATTAATAATCCTTTAGAAAATATGTTCAGAATATCATAATTTTTGTTTTGACATTTGATATTGCAAAAAAAATATTTCAGACGATGTAGATGAATAAAGGAAGATAAACTTAAAAAAATCATGAAAAACAGATGAAATATTGAATAAGAATCCATAAAAACAAGTTTTTAATTTGATACGTTTGGTTTTGGGGTTCGATTTATCCAAATAAAAAATAACTTTCGCTGCTAAAGAGGTTCAATTTCATAAGAGCTTAAATATGGAGAAAGAAGATAAGTGATCTGGTAGGGTTCATTTTGAAGAAGGAAATAGTTTTTATCAATACTTACTTATAAATCATTGATAAAATCACATTTTTTCATCACTAAAAAATAAATTACTCATAAATAAGTCTTTTTAGTGGCTTTTTAGCGTTGATAATCAATTACCTTTTCTAGTGATTAAAAAAATTAAAAAAATATGTTTTAATGAGAACTTATTATTTTGTGATAATATAATATAATTTTTCTAGTGCATAATCTAACTGTGAAAAAACATAAAAATAAAAATAAAAATAAATAAATATATAATATTAATTAGATAAATATAAATATAAATATTATTTTTTCCCTCCAAATCCATTCTTTTCATTTTAAAAAATAAACAAATTTTTGGAAGAGTGGGAACCATACAAACACCTCATACTATATTCAAACACATACCTCTAGAAACAACGTTACATAACATACATGATTATTAAATGGCACATTCAAATTTGAAAAATCATATTCAAAAATTGAGAACTCAAAACATGGGAAAAACAAGCCGCCCAAGAAACCTAAAACAAGAGAATCCACATCACCATCGCCGCCACTATCATCGCTATGACCTTATCAATTTGTCCCAATAAACTCCTTCACATCGAATCATCACCATAAAATCGTCATCAACAGCTCACCACCATCGACCACTACTCCATCACCGCCAGCACTGAACCCCATAATCACCACCAAGTGAACACTATTGAGGATCTGCAGACTAGAACGAGCACATATGAGTCATCACCATCAACCTCCCAGAGTTGTCTTCTCGAACTCACATCCCAAGGAACCGAGAAACCCACCACCTAAACCCACCTCGGAGAGGGTGGTGAGGTCCTCAAGAAAGAGCAGAGAATCGAGTGAATAATGATAGGTCAGAATGCTAGTGAGACCCACCAGAATCTGTCATCATTAAGGTGTCATCCATCAGACATATCACAACTGGTTCCTACCACTAGAAACGAAACCATATGCACCATTAACACAATAATCACAAAATCCATCACTAAACACCCTAAGAGAAATAGAATACACCGCCATGGAAGAAGAAAACATAAGAGGGAAAATGGAGTCGGATATGAAACCCAAAATAAAGTAGGAGAAAGGAGAAACCGTAGATGATTATGAAAAGGAAAATGGAGATAAATCCGGAACAAAACCATAACCAAGAAAAAAGAAGGACCACCCGGAGGATGAAACCCTAAAAGAAGAGATTGGAGACTCTGGGAAGACCCACAACCATCGAACTGCTTAGCCCAAAACCTCTGTGAATCCGTTACTCTAGATCTGACCTAGAGAGGAGCAGTGGAACACGAGGACAGAGCGTAGATGTGGCGGCTGGGGATAAAAGAGAAATGCCTTCACCATAGAAAAAGAGAGGATCAGAACCATAGAGGCAAACCAGGTTTAGACCAGTTGTGAATGAGAACTAGAGGAAGAACCCAAGGAGAAGCAATGCTGATAAAGTAGGAGAAGGTTGGGGGAGGCAGAAAGGGGAGAGGAAACCCTAAAAAGAAAAGGATTTCAAGAGGAAACCCTAGAGACCTCGAATGATTTAAATTAATAAAAATTAAAAGACACATTTAAATAAATTATTAATATAAATTATAATCATAATAATAATAATAATAAATAGAAAATAACAATTTTAAATAATATTAATCATATTAATTACAAACCTATATAAGAAATATTAAAACCAAATAAATAAAAATGTATAAATAAATATCTAAAAATGAATAATATCCAAAAATAACCAAAATAAGTAAATATTAAAAATGAATAAATCATATTAATTGAATGAATAATAAAAATAATTAAATTAAAAAATTATTCAAAAAATCAATTTATAACATTAATTACATTAATTACAAACACATAATAAATTCTTAAAATAGAACAAATAAATTAAATAAATATTATAAAAAACAAAAGTATTAAAAACGAATTACATTAACTATTAAAATTTTAAAAAATACTAAAAAAATAAATTTAAATAAATGAATTATATAAATATCAAACATATTAATCATATTAAAACCTAATAAATAAAATTGAATAAATTTTAATTATATAAATTAGAAACATATTGAAAATATTAAAACTCAGAAAATAAATAAATATAAATAAATATTAATAAATGAATAAATTTTAAAAGTTTTAAAAATTAAAAAATAATATTAAATAAATTAATATTAAAAATGAATAATAAAACTGATTAAATTACATAAAATATTTTTAACAAATTGAATTCAAAATATTAATTACATGAATTACAAACACATAAAGAATGAATAAAAATGAATGAATAAATAATTTTAATTATATAAATAAAAAATTTATTTATATTGAATAATATTTCATTTATTTTTAACAATAATGGGTTTAACCCCATGAATTTTTTGGTATGTTATCTATTTATATTATAAAAAAATTAAAAATAAATTTAAAAACTAATTATATATCTCAATCATATTAAAAATAGTTAAAAAATTAATAAATAAAAATGAATAAATTTCTATCCTATAAATTTTAAAAAAACATGAATATATTAAAATCTAATAAAAAATATGAATAAATACATGTTATTAATTGAATAAATTCCAACAAACATTAAAAATTAATAAATATTTAAAATGATTAAATAAAAAATATTAAAAATTAATAAATGAAAATGAAAAAATGAAAAAATATTAATAATGAATAAATAAAAACATTATAATAAATTTACTAAAAATATATTTATATTTTGATAAATGTATTTATAAATAAAATGAGATTTTAAAAAATGTTTTATTAAATGAATAAAAGAATGTATTAATTATAATAAAATTTTACTTTGTGTATATAATTTTATAAAGTTCTTATAAATACATTATTACTAGAAATGTATAAATATTAATATCATGTGTATATTTGTTGAATGATATACCAATAATTTTAAAACTATATAAATAAATATAAGAATTTTATTAATTGAATTTATATATTATTAAAATATATATGTAGATATATATTATCATTATTAATTATTAATATATTCATTTTATTTATTATAAAAAAAATATAATTAATTATTAACATTTAAATTTTTTATTTATCATTAAAAATATTAATATTTAATTAAGTGTGAAAATATTGAAAAAGAAGATTTAAAACACATAGTACTATTTAATTTGATTGTTTGTGGAAGATATATCAGGTGTTTATTATCCCCATGTGTGATGGGATGGGTTATATTTCACTGGAAAAACCTGTTAAAGATATGTTCAAGGACACCATTCATTATATTCTTCAAATTGTACATTAATTCAATGTATCTATGTGGTTAACTACTACATTTACAAAATTTATTGTATATATAATGGTAAATAATTTTAAATTAATATATACACATATATATTTTATTTATATAAATATATACCCATTATTATATAAATCAAATTTAAAATACATAAATATGTACAGATAAATTAAATTACTGATAATTCCTTTAATAGATTCTCTCTTATTATTGAAAAAACTCATCATTTATCTGTGATTTTTTTAGAACTAATAAAATTTAGCCTTTATTATATTTTCTAATTTGCATTGATAAATATAAAATTTTATAAGTGATTTTACCTAGCACTTATAAAATCTAATACTCAATAAAGAAATATCTATTATAGTGTAATTTCTCAATATTGATATTTTTTTATTTACTCCTCAATAACATGTAAAAAAATCAAGTGTTATTTAAAACTGTTAATTTTTATTTCTCAAACATTATTAGTTTGAAACAAATAATATTTTTAATAAAAAAACTAATAATTAATTGACTTGTATAATTTAAATATCATTTGATTTATTTTTCAAGGTGAGAAAGTAAATTATCATTTGGACTTTAAATACATGATCAATATTTTTATAAATCAATATATTAAATAATATCAAGATATGAATACGAGTTTTCAAATTTGGATTCTAGAAAAATATTTATTATTTATTTTGAGATATTATTTTAGCAATTAATATATTATAATAGAAATATTATCATACATAAAATTATTAATATAATCTAAAACCATAAATTATGTTCTACCAAAACACTTTATTTGAAAGTGAAAATATTTAATTAAAAATTAAGACAAAATTGTTAAAAAAAATAAAATATATTTTTTATAGAGACTTATATGAGTGTAGTTTATTGTCTATGAACTCTAATTCAAATTGTATCCACTTCGGGGATAATTTTAAATCGAATAGATGATATTTATGGTTTTTATTATAAAAACATATTTTGAAGTTAAAAAAGTTATTTGAAAATTTCAATACAGAAACATTATCCTTTTTCAGTTAAATAAAAAAATTACTATATTCCTCAAAAAATTTGTTTTCTTATTAATATTTATTTTAGTTGAAATTATATTTTATATTATCATTTAGATGATTGAAATATTAATATTTCATATTTTTGATAATTTTTTTAATATAATAATTATTATATACTTACATATTAAAATTGTTATGTTATGGTTTGTTATTTTGTCAAGGAAAATAAGTGATCTGTATTTATATCATTGAAATAGTTATAAGGCATAGTCCATAATTTTTTAAAAGATAAATTTTAAATTATATAGGGTTTATAAATCACTATTTTATGATATTATAAGATTGTATATAAAGGGGTTGCAGTCATGAGTCAGAACATAGTTATCACTTTTTCTACCCCATATTATAATCAAACGTGAGATAGATAATGGTTCTATACATCGAAAACCTATTCCCTTGGATAATTTTATTCTCAATTAATTTAGGTACATTCATATTTTATTTTGTTTAATCCATCTATAATACTCTAACAATTAATATTGATTTACGATATAAAAAATTACCATAAATTTATATAAGATCTGATCATGTCTAAATAATTAGATATTATTTGGATTAAAATTATTATGTATTTATTTAAAATTTCAATGACTATGATAAAATAAAAATGATTGTAAATTTTGGATCCCTATTTAAAATATTGCATGATTTCAATTTATGTTCAAAATTTTATTTACAATTTATATGAAGTGTGATTTCCCAAATCATTTTAATAATATACAATTATAAATTAATTATTTATGGATAAAAAATAATTTTTTGATTTTGGAATTATATAAGAAATAATTTTAACATTATATTTAGTTTTTTTCTTATTTAATAATGCAAAATCTGTATATATTGATGATTGGTTTAGGATATCCCCACATGAATCTTATGGTGTATCAATATGTTTAAAAATTTATTATATATGAAATTTTAGTTTCAAATATTTAAATGAATTTTTTTGAAGTTTTGTGATTAGATTTTTGTATTTATCATTTGGAATAATGTTACCAAATATCTTCAATTTAAATTGATTAATGGAATTTTGTCCAAAAGTTTTCTACTTTATCTATATTAATCTATTTGGAATATTAGGGGTGTGAATTTAATATTTATATGAATAGTGGTCAACCTAAAATATGGTTTCCATTTTGAAAAATAATAAAGGCATTTATAGTGATAATTATGTGAAAAATTTAATATTCCATTTTAATGATAAATTAGTCAAAAAAGGTTTATTATTTGATTCGATCAATTGTAAAGAATTAAATTTATTTATCAAGATTACAGCTTATAATTAATATTTTTTTCTGAAGAAAGAAAATTAACATTTTGTTACATATCATATTTTATGGATTACCACTATTTAAAATTAACACTGAAAAAATTTAAATTTAAGTATTATAGGAATTGATTATAGTTTTATTTTTCCAGGTTTAAATTTTATTAAAAACATATATTCACACATTAAATTCATCATAATTCTTAACGATAAAGATTTTAGGAGATAGAAAGATAACATCATTATAGTTCTTGGTTGTATCGATCATGACCTTGCACTAAGGATATACCATAGCATTTATTCTATGGATAAAAGTTAAATTACGGATAAAATGGGATTAGAGATGTGGGGATGTTCTAATATCATTAGTGTCATGATCATCAAGTGTAAAATTATAGAAACATTTAGGGGAGTTATGCATTATATTGGAGATTATATAGTGTTTATTAATACTCTATAAAAACATTTTACTAAAAATGAAAATGTTAAAATGCATAATCTTTGGGATGAATTTATTTAAATGATGTATAAAAAATATAAACATAAGGGATTATATCATGTGGATTTTTTATATTTCATAAAAAATTAATGCACTAATGTTTGAGTTGATTGTGTACTTGCTTAAGTATTTGTTTCTGATTTCTCTTCCTCTATAATATAATCAACTTCAGGTGACATACATAACCCAAAATGTGAAGTGGTAAATTTATGAGTTAATTTATTCTTGTGTACAATAAGAATAATTAATGAATTAAAATAAAACTAAAAGTTCCCATTATTCAATCTCCTTTAAAGATAAAAAGTGAAAATTAAGAACAAAATATTTGAAAAAATGAAGAAATTAAAGGATTTAAGAGTTTTTGTAAAATTTGTAATAAAATAAGACACTTGAAGAAATTTTATGATAAGTATACCAATAGACATATAAAAAGGTAAAATTATAATTTTCCACTTTTATAAAGTTAATTTTAATTCCATGTCTAATGAAACTTGTTGGGGTGATTCTTATGCTAATACTCACCTAAATGTGTCTATTAATGGTTTTTAGATAAGCTAAAAGTCATAAATTACTGAAATATTCATCATTTCAGAAATATAATATAAGTTAAAATTTATAATCTATAGAATTCTATATTATTATTAAACATTGTTTTTCATTTTATTTTAAAATTAAATTTAATAATACTTTTTTAAATATTAAATTTGTTTTCTATTTCTACTTTAGAAAAAATTACACTTATTCATTTTTAAAAAGAAAATTTATTCCTTTTAAAGTTAGAAATATTAATTTTATTAGATATTTATTCATAAATGTAAATATATATTCGTTTGAAACCCATTATTAATATTAGAAAACCTTTCATGCTATTTAATGTAGCATAAAATGAAAATTAAATAATTAATATCATGTTTCATTATGGATCAAGAGTTTGGGTTATATCTCTGACCATGGAATTAAATATATTTGGTATGAAGACATACTTTATTGACTCATTTTTTTCTTTGAAGTTTTTGTTTTGTTTACTCAAATAAAATCAATAAACATAAAGTCATTTAGTTCCAAAAGATACTATGTCATCTAATAACTAAAACAAACTGATATTTATTGTCTATTCCATATTGATTATTAGAATGTTCAATGGTATTTTATTCTATTTTTAGAAGAATATTCAAAATTTTGATACCTATATTTAATTAATGTAAATTTTCAATCCATGTATGTTTCGATGGTTTTAAAAATGTAGTTGAGAATCAACATGGGAAAAAAATTTACACCATTAAATTATATCATGGTTGTGGATACTATGGTAGATATGATAGATAAGGTGAACAATGCCATGATTTTTTTTCTAAATTCTCATATAAATGTGCTATTTTTAGAAAAAAAATAATTTTAGAAAAACATATCATGAATTAAATTATAGAGTGGTGAAAGAAAGCACTTAGTATTTGATAAGAAGTATGATTAGTCATTATACCTTATTAGAATCAATCCAGGTTGATTAAATAGGGATTATAACATATATCATTGATATAGTTCTAACTAAGGGAGATAACCATGCCCCTTATGAACATGGGATAATAAATAATCCTAGAATTAGGAAAATACACATATATGGTCTTCATACTGAGGAAAATCCATTTAGACCAAATGAAAATAAATCAGACTCTAAAACTATTACTTTATTCTTTGGATATCATGAAAGTTTAAGGGGTTATAAATTTTTGATACCGTATATCAAACATCTTTTGGGACGGTAAATTATTGGTTGTTGGAAGGTGTTGAATTTAAAGGGGAAGATATTATGGAAAATTAATTTTAAATAGGAATGAATTTCTCTTCCTCTAGTTTTAATTGATAATGATATTTTTTTTCGAGTCATTGATTCATAAGAAAATAAGGGAAATCATGATATTTATGATGAATTATGTATTTAAAATCCCAGTTTTTCTCCTAAGGTAAAAAATAAATTACCTCAAGAGAAAATACTACTATAGAGATGAAGTATATACTAAAAAAGTGTGATTTTAAATTATCACATCATTTGTATCCAAGAAAAAATGTTTGACATAAGTATATTTTATGATAATCCAATAAAGTTTCATTAATTAAATAAATTTTATAATTTAGATATGTTTATTGGTTACAAGAATGATGAGATAAATACAATGAAAAATTATAATGCGTGAGATCTCATCAAATTTCATAAAAGTCTGAGACCTATTGATTTCAAATGTAAATTTAAGATCAAAAGTGGTTCACATTGAAATGTTAAGAGATATAAGGCTTATCATGTAACCAAGTGATTTAGTCTATAATATAACCTTTATAATAGAGATACATTCAATTTGGTTTCATTGAAAGACACTTTTGGAATCATTTGGAACTTAAGGCACATTTTAAAATTGAGTTATAGTAGATGGGTGTTAAGGAAGCATTTTTGAGTCGTTAAATTGATGAAATTGTATATATTGTTCAATATTTTGTTTTTTGGGTGATCCAAAGAGAATGGTTTAAAATTGAAGAAATCTATGTATGGGATTAAATAAACATCTCATCATTGGTATATATGTTTCATCAAGTTATCATTTTGTTTGGTATTGAAATGAATGTGGTTAATGTATCTGTATACCATATGTTAAGTGGGAGTAGAATAATTTTATGTATATTTTTATTTAAATGATATAGTGATTTCTAGTAAAGATATATTATTATTTCATGAAACTATGAGATTTCTGACAAATAATCATCAGATCAATGATCTTGGGGATGAACATTTCATGTTAGGTAATTAGATATAATTATGTCACTATTTTTGTGTACTCAATTTATAACAAAAGGGATACATTAATATAGTGTTGAGAATATGGAATCTCGCATCTACAACTAAAATATGTTTAATGGAACAAAAAAGCATAAATAATTCTCGAAATGAATCCCCAAGATATAAATATTCCGAATCATGGAATTGAAAGATACATCCCAAATAACCACAATGTGATTCACTTTTTCAAAATAATTCACTACAACTCACAACCATTAAAAAAATTTGAAATTAAATCATAGAGGAAAAATAACCCTTTTGTTTTAAGTGGTTAAAAATGAAAGTAATTTTCTATGGGAGAAACATTGAAGCATTTTGTTTCTCAGAAAGAAAATATTACAACCCACATCATTTTCTATCTATATAGACCACTTAAGTGATTAATTGAAAGATAATCATACAACTAAAAAAATAGTTACCATCCCTATTTATAGATTCTCCCTCTTGTTCAATCAGTAACACTATCATTTACAAAACATTGACATATGGATGTTCATTATTGCAATTATAAATATCTGGATATAACATCAAAATTCACCACTAAATGAGTGTATAATTCAATGATCCTATACTTCAAAGTTTCCAACCATCTCAATAGAAGTATGACTATAACAAAGACATATTCATCCTAATTAATTGAAAATAATCATCTAAACACATCATAATGAAATCCTTTTGGAAAACGAAAAACCCATTCATACAATATAAAATCGACTACCACTAACTTTATCTGAATCAAAGATCATCCATATCAATCCTTATGGTAGAATAGTTTTCATTTAATTCAATTTGGATTCATAAATACTTAAAAATACATCACTTAAATAATGCATCAATGAGCCCACAACATTCTAAAACATCACAAAATAAATTCCTGCTATTGTTGTATACATTTTTTCTCCATTTCCTTTGCACCCAACTGGAACTAATGTATAATATTGAATTAGTCTCTCTCAAACTCAATTATTCATGAACATGTATGCCCAATTTGTTTTCCATATATCTTAAATAACTCAAGTTAATTATTTTGTAAAAATATCTTGGTTTAATAGATCTTAAGGTTTATATATTTGATCCTAGTATGAAACAGCGGATTCATATCCAAATGGATTGATCACTAGATTTCAAAGTTGATAAAACCATTCCTATGATTACTTACGATCCCCTCAATAAGACACATCAACCATATAATATCCTTTCTTTATTATTTGAATACCACATATTTTACTTCCATTGTGGAAACATAAACCACCGATTGATGTCTTGACATCCAATATACCATAGTTCAACTAAAAGTACAAAACATATACAATAACACTATTATAAGAGAATCACCACTAATTTCACCATCAATATAACTGAGTAATGGATAATCTTTTCTAAAACTAATGGGAATTTTGATTTTTCTTTTAAGATACCAAATAATCCACTTTACAAATTCCCAATGGTGTTTCCCTATATTAGTCATAATCTGGATGACCATGCCCACCACATGAGTAATGTTAGTCAGAGTACACACTATGGAATAACTGAGAATTCCAACCTATGTTGTGTACAATATTATTTCCATGTGATTAAACTTTTGTTATATTTTGGGTTATTTCTCAATTGAAAATTTAATGTGTCTAGAAATAGATGATTACAAAACTCACCATCCACTCATTTAGAAACCTTCAATAAATATTTTAATGAAATCATTTTATGAAAAAACCTTTTTGTTGTCCTTATATCATTTTAAATCCTCATACCCTAGTAATAATTATGATTCATGGAGATAAATTTTTAAAACATTTTGGAAATACTTTCTTCAACTTTTAAATCCATTTAATTGATAGACCAACCAAAAGTATATCATGCATATACAAAATCAAAATGATGAAGTCCATTACATTATATTACTTTTGATAACAATAGTTATCTGAATTTATTTTATCAAAATAATTCTACTCTAGGAATTAATCAAACTTATGATTTGAATATCTTGGTGTTTTCTTCAAACCATAGAGTCTCCTCTTGAGTTTTCACATCAAGTCATAATTTCACTAATCAATGAAACCATGAGGTTTTTTCATTAATATATTTTTATAAAAATCACTACAAAGTAGTATTCTATTGATATACATTTATTCTAGATAAAATCATTTATTTTTAACTAAACTTATCATTATTTGGATATTTGTATGTTTTAAAACATAGGAGAGAATTTTTTGGAAAACAATTCCACATTTCATCTAAAACCCTTTGACCACCAATCGAGATTTATATCTTTATTCTTCCATTATATTTAAAACCCAGATATCATAAATTTTTTTATTTTCAAGTATAAACTCCTCTAATTCCTAGTTTTTATTCATATATAGTAAATTCAAATCCTCCTTTTAACTTATTATAGTCCCCTTGGCTAGAAACCTCTTCTTGGGCATCTAGTTCTCCTACAACTATTTGAAACAATAAATCTAAATCATCTTTATACCTATATAATGGATGTATCAAACTATTTTACCTTTTTAATTATAAAATTTCTAATAAATTGTGTAATGGGAATTCTAAAATTTCAAATTCTATAGCTCTTATTTGAGTTTTACTAGTTCTTTATTTTTTGTTATATCTTTTTCTAGTTTTGATTATTAATTTTTGGTTCTCTTATCTTAGTATTCTTCTATAATTTGTGTCGTTAAAATAAAAAATAATATTATATGAGTTTTATATAATGATTATTCGTTTAGAACATTCACTCACATATAATTGAAAAGAAGTTGAATCTTTTCCATTGACTTCCTTTCTCTTCATGTTCTAGTCTTTCAACACAAATTACTCATTAATAGAAATGGATGATAATATTATTAAATATTGTATATGTATTTACCATCAACATTTACATTGTTTAATCAACTAAAATCCTTGTTATTAGTCAATGTTTGTGATTTACATTTCCATAATGCTTCCGGAAATTCGTACTCGGAAGGTGCTAAAGGTATTAAATTGATTAAGTATGTACTTTGACCAACTTATTCCTCCCAAAATTCTTCAGGTATTCCATAATGTAATAAAATAATTATTGTTATTTCCATCAAATTAGTATTTATCATTTCGGCCATGTTATTTTTCTCTTGTGTTCAAGGACTAGTTTTCTCATGATTGATCCCTATATGTTTTCAATAGTTTGGAAAACATATTCTTGTTAATTCACTACCATTTTCTAACCTTATTCATTTTAGTGTGTAGACTGTTTTTCTCTCCTCTATATATTTCCAATTTATGAAAACTATAAACATATCATATTTTTGTTTTAGAAATTACATACATATCTTTATTGAAGATTCATCGATAAATGAAAAAAATTATTATGACCCTCATAAACATTTCATTAGAAAAATCCCCCAGACATAAGTATTCATAATATAAGATTCCATTATTTCATTATTATTTTACCAATTTTTAACAAAACCTTCCATTACCTAAAGATTATGAAAATATCACGATATACAATCTATAAATGGTTTATATTCAGTACTCATTTTTCCTCAATAATCATCTTACATTTCTCAAATAGATTTTAAAGTTGACTATAGAAAAATTGTATACATATTGAAGTTAATATTTCAGCCTATGAATGTACCACTACTCTGTTAGTTAAATAAAGTGACCCATCCATTACACATTTAGCTATTATAAGAGTTCCTAAAGTCATTTAAAAAACCATTCTACAGAACTTATTTAATAACCATCTTCATCTAGCTATCAAACTAATATCAGGTTCTTTAGAAAACCTAGAATACAAATAACTCACTTTAAAATTAGTAAAATTCCATTAATTATCTAAAATATCATATTTAATTTCCCAAAAATATCAATAGATTCACCCTTTCTAGTATGAATACTCCCAAAGATTCTAGATACAGAACTTTTCAGGCATCCCTTTTCACCAGTGGAGTGGAAAGATGCTTCATAATCTTTTATGTAAGATTAAAATGGAGTAGTAACACTTGAAATTACTTTATAACTACCTATGAAAGCTGAAATTTCATAACATAAATATCAAGATATGGTAATTATATAGTTTACCTTTCAAACTTGTAAATAATTATAGAGGGGTCCTTATTGCTGTAGTTCTAACAAGTAGGCTCAGTTCTAATAGATTTACCAACATTTCTCTAGACTTCTTACCATATTTCTTATATCTTCATTAATGAGGTAAGAATCCCCTTCCATATACATTAAATCAATAACTAGATTAATATAATTCCTCCCTCCTTTAGATATTTTCATTTATAATCATGTTATGAACATCCCCAAGGATCAAGAAATATTTTCCACTAAAGCTACTCACAAATGTCATCATATCTTCCAGGATTCTCATAAAGATGATAAAAAAATAGAATTGACCTTATATATTAATGTTACCTTTATATATTCCAACTGACATCAAATAAAACAAAATTCATTAACATGATCAGTTGTAGAACTTCCTTCTGATAGCATCATATAAAACTACCTCCCCATCCAACACACATTATTAAGTACAATAGGTTTCTCATTCAAATCTTTAAATGATATTAATAAATTTTATGTGGTATTCTTTTCATGAATGTATAAATAAACATTACAAGATAATTAAATATATACTAAACCAATTAATTTCCTATAAAAAATTTCCCACTCACCTTTATCAATGGATTCCGGTATGAATACCTTCAATTAAACTTCAAATATTTTTGGATTAGATAATCCTTTATCTGTATCCTCTAGAAAATAAAATACATCACATAAATTTATTTATAAATAATTTTTGTTCATCCGAAAATATCCTTCAAAAAATAATTACTATAGAGACCCATAATTTTCAAACATATATATTGCACATTATTATATGATTATACATTAAATAACATAATGATCTATAAATTGATCTTATAGGTCTAGTATCTTTTGAAACATGTATGATTAGAAAAAATGTTTATAAGTAAACTATATAATCTTCTACTAAGTTCCTTACAACCATCACCATTTTTAGACATGTCATACACAATAATTATCCTCATAACCAGGGGGGAAATGATACATTATAAAGGGTTAGATTATATTCTTAAAGAAGTTAAATATGGAAGATATCAACATAAAATGAGAATAATGGGATGAGAAAATGAGGGTATTTTTTTAAAATAATACCTTGATTGTCATAGATCATAAACATGAGTCATGGAATAAATCTTGGCTATTCATAAGACATGAATCGTAGAGGAATCAATGAAAAAAAATCCATGATAGAAAAACATTATAATACAACATAGATTTGTGGAATAAATATAAGAAATGTTATCCGAACTAGGTTAAATACCTTGAGGTGGGGGGGATGGGGGTGAATTAGGGTATAAAAGATTATGAAAAATCTCCATCAGATCTTTTTTTTAAAATGACAAAAAACACTCTTCTCTCCCTTTCTTATAGCACTATATGAATAGAAATTAAATCACTGTTGAGACACAATAAATTTTCCTAGTTCATCCTCACTAGGCTACATATAAGGAGCATACAATGGCAGTGTGATGATGTAACAAGTACACTAAAGGTTCAATACCAAAAAAACCATATTTGGTCTATATATCTTCTATTCCTAGGCTCAATTTCATTACAAAGATTGTGGATATATCACTGCTTCCCAAGGTTCACTCCCTAATTCTCTTATAATGGCTGACTACTAGTGGAAACGACCATCTTCATCCTCTTCCTTTTTTCACTTATCTGGAAATGATTCACACTCAGTTTATTAACATGTAGTTCACTTCATTATAAATAATTAATACATCTTATTTGTAGATATATGCTCTATTGAAGTCATACATTTACCAAATTCATGAGTATAACATGAACACAAATTTAGAGGTAAATCTCTTTTCAATACTTTCCAAAATATCACGAACATTACTAATCTCACCTCTTTTATAAATATCAACAAAACATCTTGAATGAAACCCTTTTTTAAAATCTCACTTAGCCTTCTCAAAGCACACGACTTCTGTGAAGTGCACTTAGCCTTTGCAAAGCTCAACACATTCAGTCAGCTTGTTATAGCCTTATCAATGTTTATTAATTTTTTTATTCTTACAATTATAATATAGGTTTAATAGCCTTTTTTTGACTTCCTTCCTTTGTTAATATTTTCTCAAGAACACCCTTTGAAAATTACCTTCATTAATCTGGATACTTTGAATCTTAAATAAGTCTCAAATCTTTTATGAAGGGGGTATAGGCCTATTTAAAACCAGTTTCTCTGATTCGAGAAGCTTTCATCCACATAATCACCATTTTAAGAATATATCTAATTTAGTTTTAAATGATCCCTATCTTCGTGAAGCACCATGGGAATTTCTTGTTCATGGGGCTCCACATAGCCATGGATATTATAATCAAATTTTCACAAATTTTTTATGGTCATTCGCGATAACCCATTCCTTCACAAAATAGCCATCATGAAACCCATTATTCATGAAACAAAATACTTTTCTATATTTTTACTAGGACTTCATGGAATTCATTCCTTTTTCTTGGGTCTTTGTCAATATACTATGTAAATAATCTCTCAAGTTATACATAACTAATCAAAGAAACCTACTTTGTTAATAAACATAATCGAACCAAAAATACTATAATGTTTCCTTGAGGGATTTATTCCCAACGGGAATAGAAAATATTATGTCAAGGAAACCCACCATAAAATTCATAACATGTTAGGATTGGGATAACATCCAGTGTACCTCTTCAGGATTGGGATAACCGCTCGTGTACCCTCTTTTGGGATTGTGGTAACCTCTCTTGTAACTGCTATTAGGATTACGACAACTTCTCATATACCATTTTGTTCATATAACATTAATCATTAAACAATTCATTGTATGCATATATAATTCATATACCACCATTCTCATAGTGAAAATCATAACATACAAGATACAAAATCATTTATTTTATCATAACCTTTGAAAAGAAAATGAGTTTCATAAGAATTTCATCATAGAATAACCAGTGAGAATAAAAAAATGTTTCATAAAAACATGTCATCATAATCATAAATAGTCTAGAGAAATGATAAGTATGATATTAGTAGATCATATCCCAAGTAAATCATATCCAATATCTGAAGTTGTTTTTATTAATTAATAGATAGACTATAAAAATATCATTAAATAATTCTTGAGGAAAATATCCTTTCTATTTTGAAATTATTTATTTAAAATATAAATTTATCAAATATTAAAGAAACCAATTCAAATTAAAATAACCTTGGGAAATTTTGGAGGACTATTTAAATCATTGAGCATTCATTATGGTGGAAATTACCTACATGTTGTATAAGTTAAAAGAGAACATTACTTCCATTTTTTTAAAAAGAAAAAAGTAACTCATTCGAAAAATAAAAAAAAATTCATTCAAAACCATTTTTTAAAATTAAAATCTTGGGTAAAAATTACATTAAAAAAATTGGAGAATATTATGAAAATTCTTGAAAACAATTTTAGAAAACATGGACGTGGAAGAGAGAGGGCTGTCGATAGAATAGATAAATAAATTCATTTTTCCATTAAATATTATTTAGTATTATTCATTTTTAAAATTGAATAAAATTAAGGAATAAAATTTTATTTTAAGAGAAAAACAAAGGATAAGAATGGTCAGGAGTTTATTAAGCGATATATAATATGATTTCATCATTGGAAACTTAATCATAAACAATCCTGATAACCAATGTGATTCTAACATAAAACCCTAACCACTTGGGTATCTTTTGAATTGTAAGACCCATGATAGAAATAACCTAGTATGGATATGTATATCACATAATTTTATGAAAATAATTATAAAATACATTAATGTTTAGTATATACACCACATAACCATCAATGTATATAGAAAGTGTCTCATAAAAATAAAAGTGAAAATAAAATCCTTTACAATGATCGTAACATTGAATTGAGAATTAATCTATTTAAGTGATAATTTGAAAAAAAGTTAAATGCAGAAAAAAAATTATATATTCAACAAAAATCAAACAATTTCCATTTCACATATAATCTTGACATAATATAATTAATGATGAAATGATATAACACAATGAATGCAAATTGAGTTATGAAACACTTACCACTTCGTAACATTCAAGTAAAATACCATTAGATGAAGGAAAATTAATTGAAACCTAAAATATTATTAAGTATGAATGATTCATTATATAACATGTAAAATGATCGTTCTTAATAAAAATATGTATTTTTCACTATTCCTCGAAAAATTAATTTTTTTAGAAAATTATAAAAAATTATATATAAGATAATTTTGACACATTGAGTCAGAAAATAAATTTAATTTTTAAAAAATAATTTTCTCAAATTTTAAAAATTTAATTTTAAGATAATTTTAAAAATGACACTAATCCACTTTTTTAGAAAAATAAAAATTTTAAGCATAAAACTGGATTTATTCTTATCTGATACTTGTTAAAAATATTAAATAGATAAAAAAATTTATTGAATTTATAATATATAAATCCAAAAACAAAATTTAACCAATAGTGTCTAATTTAATTTATTAATATAAAAACACTTTGGGCACATAAAAATAATTTTTCAAAAAAACATTTTTTTTCTATCAAATGATTTTTAGTTTAATTTATAATCAATTTATAACAAGTCAATTTATTTTATTCATATATAAACCATATAGTTTTAAAATTTTATTTAGTCTTATTAATTCCCATTCATTTAATGACGTGGTTATAATGATATACTATATTTCTGTGGAATCCTACCTTTTTATTACATAACTTTTCATTACATTTTACAAACAGTGGATCTTTAAAGTCTAGTGTCTTGGAAATCAGGAATATAAAACATGAAAACAACATAAAACATTATTCATATCTACTTGTAAAGATTCATCATAAGTTCATCCTAAGTACAAATGATTCATCTCATAACCTGGAGACATACATCAAAGGAAAGGGTGAGAAGAAACCCTAGTAATGAAATCAAGGGAATCCGTTTACTTTTGATATCAATATATAATTGATAAAAACCACAAGACCTGATCAATGGGAAAAGAGGAATATCATAATAAAAATAAAATGAATCAAAACTTGAATATGTTTCTACAACATTTCATTTATGTTGAGATGGTATGTGAGTATGATATACTCTATAATACCAAATGTAGGATCGAAATAATATAGATACTGAATAAAGTATCAAATGATGCTCAATATACAAGAGGGGGGGTGAATTTTAAACATTAAAAAACCATTGTAACTTTTAAAGATGGTTATGTTTAACAAGGTTAAACAAGGTAATTCACAAAACCACTAATTCTACACACTTGCTTGATTCAGAAAATACGATTCTGAGAAAGTCAATCGGTAAAGATGGTTTCAGAAAATGAAACTTAATGAAAGTATACAAAGATAAAAATTATACCTTAAAGCGTATAGAATCTTACTAAATCATAGTATACAGGTATAGGGAAGTATAGGATAGTTATACTTTCCTTAAAAAACAAAAATGGAGTGGAAAACTTGTAGTAAGACAAGAAACAAGTAATAAATCTTTTAACACAAAAGGAAGGGTATCCAACAACCTTGGTTAAAGGTCCCTTGATTTATACTTTCAAGAAAGTCTATCTTACCCACACCAGGGTAAGCCCACGATACAAAGATCGGAGTATGTCTTGCTATCCCCACAAGCCCTCAACTTCTATGTAGTTGGAACCTCTGTCTTCCTATCCCCTGAAGCCCTCGAATATACGCAACAACATTTGAAGTTGCGCAAAGAAAATATGAACAAGAAGTTTAGTATGAAAAAATTAGTGAGATTCTCTCTCAAGAAATTACTCCAGCAAGATGTAATCTCTAAAGTCTTAGAACAGTGATGATCTCTTTCAAATGAGCTCCTATTTATAGGCACAACAACAATGATCATATTTTCCATGAATTCCAGAGGGGCCTGTACACGGGTCACTCAAACAACGGTTAGTAACTGAATGCATGACATCATTTTATAACAAAAACAAGTGAAAGAAAAAATATGGTTACATAACCAAAATCAATTATTCAGAGTGTAAGTAAATAAAAGTTCAGAGTCTAATCAAAAATAAATTCGAAGTCTATAATACAAGGATATTAGGATTCTGTTTTCTAAGGAATTTGGAACCTGAACTCTATATAATTCTAGAGTATGAATTTCAAGGAAATTCGGAATCTGGATTCACAAGAATTCGAAACCCGAACTTATGAAGTTCAGAGTTAGAGTTCATGAGAATTCGGAGTCAGAACATACAAAGTTCAGAGTCTGAGTTCATGAGAATTTATAGTCATAACTCTGAAAGTTCAGAGTCTTAATTCATTAGAATTCGGAGTCAGAACTTACAAAGTTCAGAGTCAGAGTTCAGAAAGTTTGGAGTCTCAATTTGATGTTTGAAAATAGAATGATCTTTATCTAAGTATTATATGATTCCAATATTTTAGTTATGAAACCTAATTTTACACTTAGACAAGATAATAAACAATGAAAAACATGGTAAGGATAAATTTCCTTGGTGAAGGAAAATTTTCCTTAGAGAAGTAAAACACAGGGTAGAATGAGATTTTCATTAAGCTAAGGTGTTTGTGATTTTGAAAACAAGAAGGAAAGATAAAGTAATAAGGATAAATTATTGACTTAACAATCACCCCCAAACATGAAGGAATGGAAATGTCATAAGGAAAACCTTATTGACTCATCAATCTCCCCCTTTTTGGAAAGCACAAACATCCTTATGAAAAAGAATAAAATGACTTAATCAAAAAATTTCTAGAATTTGAAAATAAAAATAATCTCCATTTACACATGAACAATGATGAATATAAATAACTCCTCCTTATGCTTTGGAACTCTAAGGATCGTATTATAGATTTCTGGAATGAGATTTTCCATTATCTTGAGTATATAAATCTTCGTAATGAAAACTCCCCCTTAGATAAACTCCCCCTTACATAGGGATATTTATTCTTTACATATTATTCTTTTTCCTTTACCCCCATTTGTGATTTTCAAAAAGAGATTGAGAGAATGGAAAAGAAATTATAGTACGTGAAATATTAGTACAATGTATCCAAAAAAAACAAGCAACCAAAATTTCATTAAGATATAAAGAATTTGTACAAGGAAAGAATATAATAAAATATCAAATTAGATCTATTTTCCTTCCTTCTCCTTGGGTATCAATTTCATCACAATGGTTTTTATATTTTTGAGTTCTTTATGGTCTTCCTCTACTTGATTTAGGATCTGACCCTGATCTTCTGATTTCTTCTCTAATGTTTTGATCTTTTCTTCCTGAGCCTTCAGAGCCTCCTCCAGCGCCTTCAACAACTCATCTTGCTTCACTAGCTTCTCTTCAATCTAGATCTGAAGATCCCTTACTATTTTCCAACTTTGGGAAACAGAATAAAGCTTCCCATTCAGATCCTTTACCTCTTGAATCCGAGTATTTTTCTCATGAGTTATATTTTCCTCAAATCTAGTCTTGAGATCCTTGATTTTACTATCTTCATTATCAAAAGCTTCCTTAATTTAATGTTGAAACTCATCAACCTCTCTCAAGTCTTCAACTAATTTATTTGACCAGCTAATCACTTTCTTACATGATTTTTTGTGGGAATTGATGATGATGAAGAATTTCTTGAAATCAGCCTCAATTTGGACACACTTATCCATCACCATGGATACTGAATCCGATTTTTGATTCATGCTATGTTGGAGCATCTAACTTCTCGAGTCAATGCTTTGAATGATTGGAATGGTGTCCACAAGATTTTTCAGTGATTGGATGACAAAATCATGTCCCAGGGAAGATGATTCTGGATCTGAGACTTTTCTTGGTGAAGTCTCTTTCTCTAGCTGGACAAGCTTCCTCTTCGAAGATCCCCTAGCTTCTTTTTTACTTAAAACAACTTTAATAGGTGTGTCCACAATCACCTGTTTCCCTTTATTAGTTCTCAAAACAACTTCCTTATCCAGAGACTTTTTTTATCTTTCAGAAAGCTTAACAACTCTATCATCATCAATATTCTCCTTCTTAGCTCCTGCCTCTGTATCTTCAAGGTGAATGAAATGTTGATTATAACTCTCTTCCTCAAAGATCTTATTAAATTCATCTTCAGCATTTTCATCAAACCCAGGAGTAGAAAGCTTCTAATATTCATCTTGAGAAGTCTGGATTGACAATTTATGAGTTGTGCTTTCCTTCTAATGAAAGTCTTCAACTTTCTGTATAATTCCTCTATGTCAGAAATGCTTCCTTCATCTTTCACTTCTTCCACAACTTCCTTTTCTTCAACAACCATTTCTTTTACTTTTTCCATAGAGAGAAATTTCATCCCTGGTGTCTCAGGTAAGGGTTCTACCAAGAAGGATTTCAGTATGGGAATATTCTCAGATGCTATTTTAGTATCCCTTAGAAGGGATTACACAATCTCAGCTTCTGACATCTTCTTCTTTTTCTTATTTTCCTTAGCTTTCTTCTCAATCTCATCAGCTGCCTTTTCATTTGTAGCCTTGGCCTCAACAAGATCCAAGACAAACTGTGGCTCTTCTTCTTTCCTATTCTTTTTTATCTTCCCTCCACTTTGCAAAAACCTCATCTGGATATGATTTCCGATTCTTGGGCTTTGGAGGTTCGAATTGGGTTCCGTTAGCCACTGGGGTTTTTTCTTCTTCTACTACTTCTTTTAACTTCCTCTTTTTCCTCCTTTTTTGATGTTTCAGCCACTTCTTGCTTCATCGGAACGGATTCAGTTTCCTCCTCTTGCAATTAATAGAATTCTACAGAATCATTAGAGAAACCAACATTAATTATCATCAATGTATCATCACATACCAACATGTCTTTGCAATTCCTCAACTTGGAACTGCAAGGAATATTAAAAGAATCAAGGCACCAAACAATCAACTTGGAAAGAATAACCGGATACATTGTAATCTGAGCTTTCAAATTTCCATTCTTGATATTCTCTATCGTAATGAGTATATGATTCATCAAGTCGATGTTCCACAGATTCAACAAAAAATCTAGGATATACATGTCACTCTTCTTCAAGGGTTCATAATCACCTTTTCTCAGAAAGATACAAACCTGAACCCAAAATTCAAGGATCCGCTTTTTTGATGAAAAATGAGCAATCTTCAGAGTCTTGACATCTGAAAGTCCAAGACACTCCATTGATTTCACATTGACAAAACCTCCTTGTATATTCGACAATTTATGGGAACAAAACTTAGCTTCCCCTTCATAAGTCAACCCCACCAAGCTAGCGGCCTTGGTTTATAAAAGGGAATACGTTCTTCTATAACTTTTGAATGAAAATTTACTTCCCTATTATTCCTTGAAAAATAATACATATTCTTAAAATTCCACAAGAATATCTGGATATACTACATCTTGAGCTCCTGGATATGAAGTGCAAATGCTTTCCCATCCATTCAACCAGATTTTCTTGGATATAATGGAATTGTACTTGGAAAAGAAATTCGGATGCACCAAACTCTCTATGTAAATATTCCATTCCTAAATGGACATCATTGTTGACATTTCATGAGAAGGAACTTCACCAGACATTCGGATTTGAACAAGATTTTAGAGGTTCGAACTGGGCTTTTGAAAGGGAGGCAGAGCTTCAGCATGCAAAGGATTGAAATCTGATGTGGGACAACCCTTCAGGGGTCCTTTATATAGGCGTTGATGTAACTGTTGAAATTCCAAAGACAGTCCAATGGTTGAGAAAACTTCTGATTATATCTAACGGTTGAAATGATAGCTGGAAGGAAAATTTGGAAGGATCTGATCTTTTGAGGTTTTTAAAGGAAAACATTCGGATTTAAAAAAACTAGAATTTGAAAAAATTTAAAATACAAAAAATACCAGCAATTAAATAATGATTATGAAATCATAAGAATGAGATCATACCTTTCGGATTACCAGGAAGATTATTCATATTGAAAAAAAATTCTTCTTGAAGAAATTTTTATTATGAAAAAAATGAAAACGAAAAAACATCATTACGAAAATCTTCATTACAAAAATTTCATGTATGAAAAATTTCATTAAAAAAATTTCAATACGGGAAAAAAATAAGAACATAATTTTCATTATGAAAATTTGAAAAAATTCATTACAAAAAACGTGAAAGACTTCATTATGAAAAAGTTGAAAAAATTCATTATGAAAAACATGAAAAACATCACTTGAGAAACTTCATTACGAAAAACATGAAAAGCTTCCTTATTAAATACTTTAAAAACTAACAAGAAAATGTACTCCACCTATGAAAAGGAGTTTATTACTGTAAGAAGATTGATTTCAATAGGATGTTAACAAATATGATTACCTTACATTTATCATTCCTAGCTTCTTTTTAATATATTAAAATATTTCGAAGGGTAAAGATTTTGTGAAAATATCAGCAAGTTGATCTTGTGTTCCGGTAAATTGAAGAATGATATCTTTTTTTTAGTGTGTGATCCCTAAGAAAGTGATGCCTAATATCTATGTTTTTTGAACGAGAGTGATGTAAATGGTTTTTTCATAGGGAAATGGCACTAGTATTATCACACAAAATTTGTGTTTTGGTAAAAATCATACCATAATCTATGAGTGTGTGTTGCATCCACAATAGTTGAGCACAACAACATCCAACTACTATATATTCCTCTTCAGTAGTGGAATGTGCTTCTAAGGGTTGCTTCTTGAATAACCAAGAAACTAATGAATCTCCTAAGAAATGAAAAGTTCTAAATGTACTCTTTCTATCCATTATACATCCACTAAATTCAGCATCTGAAATAATTTTCAAAACAAATTCATTTCTAGAAGTATAGAAGAGTCCTAAATCCATGGTTCCCTTTAACTAGAAAAAAATTCTTTTCACTACCTTTAAATGAGATTCCTTGGGATTGGATTGATATCTTACAAATAAGCACACTGAAAACATTAAGTCTGGATGACTAGATTTCAAGTAAAGTAAACTTTCTATCATACCTATAATAGATGTTTGATCTAATGGTTTCCCAGATTCATCAAGATCAAGTGTGTTTGAGTTTACAATTGGAGTACTAATACTCTTAGTGTTGTCATATCCATACTTTTTAAGAATATCTTTGATATACTTTTGTTGGGATATATAGATTCCTTCTGGATTTTGAGAAATTTAGAAACCAAGGAAAAATGTTAACTCACCCATCATACTCATTTCAAACTTATATTTCATTAGATATGCAAAGGAATCAGTTAAAGATTGCTGAGTTGATCCAAATATAATGTCATCAATATAAATTTGAACAATCAAAATGTTTTTCTTATCTTTCTTTATAAAAAGGATTGGATCTGCATTTCCATTAACAAAATTATTTTGAAGAAAAAATCATGTAAGTCTATTATACTAGGCTCGAGGGGCTTGATTAAGTCCATAGAAGTCTTTGGTATGTTTACAAACATGTTCAGGATGATTTGTATCTTCAAAAACAGGAGGTTGTTCAACAAAAACTTCCTCTTGAACATAATCGTTAAGGAAAGCACATTTCACATCCATTTGAAAAAGTTTGAAGTTGAAGAATGCTGCAAAGGCAAGTAGGATACGCATAGATTCAAGTCTAGCTACTGGATCATAGGTTTCTTCATAGTATATTCCCTGTTGTTGATTATAGCCTTTAGAAACTAATCTATCTTTATTTATTACTATGATTCCATTTTCATCACACTTATTTCTAAAGACCCATTTTACACCAATAACAGATGTTTCCTTAGGTCTTTCATCCAAGGTCTAGAAATTATTCCTTTCGAATTCATTTAGTTCATCCTGCATATCTTTTATCCAATCATCATCACCTAAAGCTTCATCAGTGATTTTTGGTTCTAATTTTGAAAGGAATGTTAGATGTTATACTTAATTATTTAAGGAAGTTATATTCCGTATAGGTTGATTCACATCACCAATGATACAATCACTGGGATGAATCTTAAGAAACAACTGATTTGGGTTTTGTAAAACCTGTTCATCAACATATGGTAGAAAATATTCTGGGGTAAATGCTTCAGAAGTATATTCTTGGACATTTTTCTTATCAGATGGATCTTCTAATAGATTTTGATAATTAGTTTTTGAAAACACATCCGAAGATGTAGGTTGGGGTTGTTTAAAAACAAAAGGAACAG
This sequence comes from Viscum album, assembly GCA_963277665.1. Classification (NCBI taxonomy): domain Eukaryota; kingdom Viridiplantae; phylum Streptophyta; class Magnoliopsida; order Santalales; family Viscaceae; genus Viscum; species Viscum album. The sequence goes on along the minus strand of OY728122.1, from coordinate 721,741,979 downwards.
TTTCATCAAATTTAACATGTACTGTTTATTCAACAGTACAAGTGTTTTTATTAAAAAATCTATAAGCCTTAAAAGTTGTGGAGTATCCTAAGAATATTCCTTCATCCGATTTTGGTGCGAATGTGTGTAGATTAAATTTAGTATTCAGAATGAATACTTTGCAAGCAAAAACCTTGGAGTGGGAAATTCTAGGTTTTCTACCATTCCATTACTCAAAAGGAGTTTTACTAAGAAAAGGCCTAATCAAAACATGATTTAAAGTATAACAAGCAATACTAACAGCTTTAGCCCAAAATTTTTGGCTATATAATATTCAGTCAACATGGTTCTTGTTATCACATGAAGAATTCTGTTTCTTCTTTCAACAACACCATTATATTGAGGAGTACTTGGTGCTGAGAAATTGTGAGTAATTCATTTTCTAATACAAAAATTTTCAAAATCCTAATTTTGAAATTCAACACCATGATCACTATGAATAGTTCTCAATGGAAGGTTTTTCTCATTTTTAACATGGGATTTAAAACTTTTAAAATATGAGAAGGCTTCTTACTTATTTGCAAGAAAACAAACCCACGTTAATCTAGTGTAATAATCAACTAAAAAAATACATAATACTTGCCTCTAATGATTCTAGTTTGTGTAGGAACAAAGAGATCCATATACACTAACTTTAATGCATCAGTAGTTGAGACTTCACTGATTGATTTTAGAATTTATTTATATTACTTTCCATATTGAAAAGGGTCACAATCATATGAAGAAAGAAAATCTATGCTCTGGTAGATCCTTAACTATTCTTTTCTTAGAAAGTTTCCATAGGTTCTTAAGGTTATAATGACCTAGACTTCTATTCCACGAATAAGAATGATCATTCATTTCCCTAAGGCAAGGTAGATCTTTTCTCCTAATGTCATCTATGTTTAGTTTGTATTCATTCTCTTTCCTATGGACAGAAAAAATAAACTCTTCCTTGGAATTGTGTACTAAAAACTTTTCATTCCTAAAATTCATAAGGTAACCTTCATCACATAATTGGAATTTGCTAATGAGGTTTTGTTTAGGACCCTTAACAAATAAAACATTTGGAATCCATGTTTTTCCAAGAAGAATGATGTTACCTATACCAATAATTTCTAATTGAGCATTATCTCCGAAAGTTACTTTTCCTCCTTTCATCTTGATAATATTTTCAAAATAGTATTGGTTACTAGTCATATTACAACAACATCAACTATTTATGTACCAAGTATTGCTGTTGGTACTCTCTCTATTTTTCTAAAAACAAAAGAGTTAGACTTTCAGAATCCAAACATTCTTAGATCCAGGAATTTCAGAAAGAAAAATTTTAGGTACCCACATTTTCTTAGAAAAATAGGCTTTATGAAATCCTAAAGATTGAGTTTTGTTTAAGTAACAATTCATTGGCCAGTTTCCACCACACTGGCACTTAGTGCAGAATGGAGCACTTTGAGGAATAAAATAATTGTTGCTAAAAATCGGTTTAGAAATAGTATAAACAAAACCATAACTATTCTTTAGAGGTCGGATTTGAGAAATTTTATTCTTCTCAGAATTTACTTCCTCGAGATTTTTTGAAATACTTTCAAAATAAACAAATTTTCTTATAATGATCTTTACAAAGATCTGATATTTTCTTAGTAAGAATGTTATTCCTAGAATTTTCCTTATCAAGCTTTTTCATGAGTTTTTAATTCTCAATTTCAAGGAGTTTGGATAACCTAGAAACTTCTTCATAGGAAGCTAAAGTATTATCTTCATTAGGAGAAGATTCTTCATCCAAAGATTCATAATATTTATAATTACTATAATTTTCATTTAAATAAACATTGGTCATTGATTCAACATTGTCTACCTTATCCATAATGTGATGATTTTCAATAGTTAATATGGCTATTAGAACAAGATTCTTCTATCCAAATGATTCATAATCTGAAGATTCATCTGAAGAGTCACCACCACTGGCACTCCAGATGTCATTAGCTTTTAAGACTTTAATAGCTTTAGCTTTATAGTACTTCTTTCTGTTTCTCTCATATTGCTTTTCATTTCTTTCCTTACTTTTAAGCATAGGAAAATCCGGCCTTATATGTACAACTCTCTTTCATTCACAACATGTGACTTATGAATCTTTCTGGTCTTTCCTTTCCTTCTTTTTATATCTGGATTGAAAGTTATTTTGTCCAACAATCTTGTTCATCCTTCAAGAAATATTTACTAACTCATTTTTTGAAGACTCACTTCCACTAGATTCAGATTGGATAATAACCTTCATAGATTCGGATCTAGTAACTCTCTCAGGAGTCTTGGATTTCATATGATTTGAAGTAGTTGTAAAAGAAACTCCTCCATTCCCATTATTCTTTTCAACATTATTAGCATCTCTCTTCATTCTAGTCTCATGCTGAAGAAGAGTTCCAAATAGATAATCTAAGGAAATCTGGGTGTCTTTCTTGTTCTCATGAATTTCTATCCTCTTTGACTACCACTCATTTGGAATGATGTCTAGGATCTTATCAACAAGAGCCTCATCATCTAAATATTTTTCTCCCATAGACTGTAAACTATTCACGATAGTCATAAACCTTTGCTAAACTTTTCTTATATGTTCTTCATAAAGAAAGTTAAATCCATGGTATTCAGATCTCAACATATCTCTTCTTGTCTCAATAACTTCATAAGTACCAAAATGTGTAACTTCAAGTTTCTTCCAGATATTGTTTTCAACTTCACAAGAAGATATTTAACTATAGATGTTCCTAGTCATAGAACAAAGAAAGGTATTTCATACGTTATAATTCAGTTGATATTCACAATTTTCTTGATTGGTGAACGTACTAACTTCCTTTTTAGGGATTTTATATCCTCCAGTAAGCATAACAAAATTATCAACTCCAGTATTGATAATAAATGTCTTCATGTGATCTCTCCAGTACTAATAATAATTTCAATCAAAAATAGGTGGTCTTGTTGGATTAATGTTGTCAATAGAACAAACATTGATTCCTTCCATGTTAAAGAAAATAATTCCCCAATTTTTTTTAATAGAAAATGTTTGTAAACAAAGAAAATATTCCCCGACAAGGAAAATAAAACCAGAGTGTTTCTAAGAAAAATATGAATCCGAACTTAATGAGTTCGAAAATATGATTCCAAAAATAAAATAGAAGAAGAAGAGTTGTCTTCTGAATCTTATCGTGAGATTAATTAAGATTGAACCAATGCTCTGATACCAATTGTTAAGATGGTATGTGAGTACGATATACTATATAATACCAAATGTAGGATTGGAATAATATAGATACTGAATAAAGTATCTAATGATGGTCAATATACAAGAGGGGGGAGGGGTGAATTTTAAAATTTTAAAAAAACTTTGGAATTTTTAAAGATGGTTATGTTTAAAAAGGATATACAAGGTAATTCAGAAAACCTCTAATTCTACACATTACTTGATTCAGAAAAAACGATTTCGTTAAAGTGAATCACGAAAGATGGTTTTGGAAAATGAAACATAATGAATGTTTACAAAGATAAATATTCTACCTTAAAGCATATAAAATATTACTAAATCAGAGTATACAGGTATAAGTAAGTATAAGATACTTATACTTTCCTCAACAATAAAAATGCATCGGAAAACTTGTAACTAGACAAGTAACAATTAGTAAATCATTTAACCCAAAGAAAAGGTTATCCAACAACATTGGATAATGGCCCCTTGATTTATAATTTCAATAAATTCTGTCTTACCCATACCAGGGTAAGCCCTCGATACGAAGATCGGAGTCTGTCTTGCTATCCCAGCAGGCCCTCAACTTCAAGGTAGTCGGCACCTCTGTCTTACTATCCCCAGAAGCCCTAAAATGTACTCAGCAACATTAAGAGTCTCATAAATAAAATCTGAACAAGAAGTTCAGTACGTACAATGCAGTGAGAGTGTCTCTCTAGAAATCACTTCAACAACATGTAATCTATAAAGTATTAGAACAGTGTTGAGCTGTTTCAAATGAGCTCATATTTATAGGAACAACACCAACTATAAAATTTTCCTTGAATTTCTAAGGGACTTGTACACATGTCACTCAAACAATGGTTAGTTAGTTACTGAATGCATGCCATCGTGTTATAAAAAAAACAAGGGTTAGAAAGAATATGGTTACATAACCAAAATCAATTATTCACAGTGTAAGAAAATAAAAAGATCAGAGTCTAATCAAAAATACATTTAGATTCTATAATACAAGGATATTAAAATTCTGTTTTCTAAGGAATTTGGAACCTGAACTCTATAGAATTCCAGAGTCTGAATTTCAAGGAAACATGGAATCTGGATTCATAAGAATTCAAAACCAGAACTTATGATGTTCGGAGTCAGAGTTCATGAGAATTCAGAGTCCGAACTCTCAATGTTTGGAGTCTGAATTCATTAGAATTTGGAGTTAGAACATAAAAAGTTCGAAGTCAGAGTTCATGATAATTTGTTGTCAAAACTCTCAAAGTTCAGAGTCTGAATTCATTAGAATTTAGAGTCAGAACTTACAAAGTTCAGAGTCAGAGTTCAGAAAGTTCGACGTTTGAATTCAATGTCTGAAAACAGAATTCTCCTTGTCTAAGTATAATATAATTATGAGGTTTTAGTTATGAAACTGAATTTTATACTTAGAAAAGAAAATGAACAATGAAAAATGTGGTAAGGATAAATTTCCTTGGGGAAAGAAAAATTTCCATAGTGAAGTAAAACATATGGTAGAATGAGATTTTCCATAAGATAAGGTGTTTGTGATTTTCAAACCAATATGGAAAGATAAAGTCAAAAATATATCTTATTGACTTAAAAATATCCCCCAAACATGAAGGAATGTAAAAATCATAATGAAAAAATTATCGACTAAAAAATTTATACATTCATTAATGTATCACCAAGGATCATTCCTAAGGTGTCATAAAAACATTACCAAGGTTATTCCCCAAGGTATCATGAAACATGGAATTTCTAGGGATTAATTATTTACCCAATGAATTGGAGAAAAATCAGGGAACCCCCTTAATATGTATTTATTTTCATGTGATCCACATAGATAATAATAAAACATTTCCTATATAAACCAAATAGAATTAAAGAAATGGGTTTCATGACAAAAATCGTGACTTTAAAAATTACATAAAAATAAGATCATTAGGTCAATTATAATCCATGGAAAGGGAGTAAGGGTTATATGTATGTAAATTACAGAATAAAATATATCAATTTTATGTATTTTTGAATAACCTTGGAAATGAAAATATATTTGGGTATCCACATAAATAATAAAAGATAATTTCTGCAGAAAAAGAGAGAGATTTTGAGGTGAAAATTCAACAACATAACAGCTACATAATATCATTTTAGAAAACATTAAAAAGTGAGGGGAGAAGGTTAAAAAACTCATAAATAATTCATAATACAATATGGGTACATATAAGATCATGTTATGGATATTTGAATGACATACCACATGAAAGGAAACATGAAAGAAAAGAGAAGATACTATTTATTTTACAAAACTTCCAGCAGCCTAACGACATCGCTTAAAATTTTGAAAATAAACTGATGAGAGCGGAAATGGTATATCTTCATCTGGAAATGAAATGGATAGTAATTAGAATATATAAGAACATACCTCTTCATAAGAATATGGAAACTAGAATACATAACATAAAGGAAATCATGACTAAAAAAAGGATGGTGAAAGGTTCCCTTATCTTGAAGAGTATCTTCGAAAGCTTTAATGTTGGGACCTTGGGGGGATTTAGGGCTCCTTGGGAGGACTCCTTGGGAGGTAGAAATAGCAGATATTCATTGAGGACGATTTTTTAATGAAATTAATGAGGTAATGGATTGGTATTTATAGGAAAAGTGAGGGAATATTTAATTAATTTCCAAGGGACGCCTCATAGGTGGTATTGCAAAACAATTGGCTTGCCCATGGTATTTCACACATAAGAAAACTCATAACATATCTTTATATTTTCACTCCTTCGTGTTACCCAATGCATTGGAGAGCTATATCGGGCTCACTCGCCCTTAGTTTATCACGGAACCACCCGTTTTCATAACAATGCCCAAGAACCATAACATAAACGTATCACATAAAACATGCATAAAGGAAACATAACATTTCTACATGTCAATCACAATATAACATTTTAGTATATTGAAATAATGAATCCATTCAAAAAGAAACCGTTTCCAAAACCATTTAAAACATTTAATAAGGAGATTTTTGAATCAAAGTGTCACATACCACCTTGAAGATTTTAACATTTTAAATCATTAATATCCATATAAATAAATCCTTAAAACCATTTTGAAAACATGGATGTTAATAAGAACAAATCATTAAAACATTTAAAGCGATATTTTGGTTAAAGGGTTTTTACCAAAATTAGAGACACTTGAATACAATAATTGAGGAATAACATTTAATCAGAACTTTATAATATCATGAGAATAAATGGATTTATGATATAATATTCCAAAGGACAGTATATACACCATATAAGAGTTAATTGGTGCATAACAACAATGAAGTCTCAATAGAGATGCAAAATGTGATGAAATCCCTTATAAAGAAGGTAACCTTAAATTAAGGATAAATCAATCTCAAAATTATGTGTCAAAAATATAAATACACCCAATATAATTGGATATTAAGTGTAAAACAATAAGACTTCATTCACACATATTCAAAGGATGACATATTCAATAACAACATGTTGAACCCAAAGAAATCGAAATTGGGTTAAAAAGTTCCCTTGGTAAAATTCGACAGCCTAACGGCGTCACATCAAAAATTCAGAAAATGAGTTGATGAGAGATAAAAAGGGAATCTCATAACTTGGACATAAAATTTACATCAATCAGGATATAGAAGAACATATCCCAACATAATAGTATCTGAATTAAAAGACATAACAAACAAAGTATTTTAAAAAAAAGGAGGGTGAAAGGTTCCCTTACCGACTTGGGTAACTATCGAAAAGTACACCCCATTGAAGAAGTGTAATAAAATGAATATTTAAATACCCATAAATGGAATTATATTACAAAAGGAGTGTAATAATGGGAATTATATAAACCACTCAAAGAAAATTGTGGCAAATGTAGCATAAATCTCACGGGAATAAAAGTGAGATGAAAAATCTCTTAGGAAAACTCGATAGCCTAACAGCGCCACTTAAAACTTCCAAAATGGATTGATGAGAGAGAATAGGGTCTCTAATCATATGAAAATAAAAATTACAGTAAGAGTAATATAAAAGAACATCCCAATAACAAGAAAGATGAGCTTAGAAGGAATGACATAAAAGAGTGTACTTAAAAAGAAAGAGAGGAGTATGATCCCTTACCTCGTATCCGACTTGACCCGACCGTTCTTTAATCTCCTGAATAATAAACTTGAGTTAATCTATACTTTATTTAGAACCTTTTTCAAGTTCATTATTCCTTTTATACCATGTTATTAACATCATGTAATCATTTAAGTTAATAATGTTCATTTTGTCGGTATTTGGTTCTTAAATCAAAAATAGACTTCTTACACTTACATGTTGTTAATTTGGTCAAAGGTTCGTTATATCCAGAATGATATTAATGATTTCGATAACATATATATCATATATATTCATCATATACATGTATTTATAATATTACATCACATTAAGAGGTAAGAAATGAAATGCACCGTTCATGGAGACGGTAAGCCGTACGTACGCATGAACGCTACTTCCATTTCTATTTCGTATTTTCTAGAATGGAATCATAATGATATAAGAGTATTTTATAATTCCATTATAATATCATATATAATATCATTAATTTATCCTTTACACATCCCACATATGGTATTAATGAATCAAATCACTTTTAGGGGGCGGTAGTCCGCACTTCCTAAAATGAAGATATCATGTTTACCAATAATGGAAACAATAATGGTATGCCATAAATGAAAAATACAGAAGCTTAAGGAAATAATAAACATATTATATATCATATATAAAAATAGTGACATCATAATGGCCACCTTTGAAGGTGTTAAATGAGTATTGAACAATCATCGTTTTGGGAGGCAGAATTTCGCCATCCACGGAAACCGTATGTTCTTTAACCATTTGATGTAGTTGTGTGAGAGTTTAGATCGAATAAATCTTATAACAACATCCTAGTATATTTAATATACTTGTGTTGTTACAAAAGAAGTAAATAAAAAGAGTTTAGGGGGTTGGAAAAGCAAAATAAAACAAATGAACATGAGAGAATGAATTACCTTTAAATGTGTAACTCCTTTTGATTTGAGCCTAAAGGCTTCCTTTGATGGGATTCTGCCCAAAGGGAATACTATAGGATGAGGAGAGGGATGTGGAGAGATTAAATTGGCAAGGTATGGCTGAGCCAAAGGCTTGAGGAGTGTGTGAAATGAGGTAGAGGTGGGGGCCTTTTATACGAGGAGAGGAGGGGCACTTTTGGAAATCATGAAACTATTATTTTATTTTCAAAAGTGTTTCTAATTTATAAGGTCCCACATTGATATATTTCAAAGATAAGATGATAAGGCTTCGAAATATTCCCATCCAATAGTTTTTGGACAAGTGTAGGTCTTATATTTTATATTATCTTTTCATTTTATTTAAACTGTTCATTAATGAGGTCATCGTTGCATCATCATGATGTCATAATTAAATTAATTTATTTAATGTATAAAAATTATAACAAAAATATCCTGATGTAGGAAATATTTTTATTCTTCCAAAGAGTATTTATAGACCAAAATATTATTAGTATAACCCCTTCTAATTTTTTTTAGTAAAACAATTTATGTTAGTGTCATTTTCACCTTTATTAAAAAAAAGGCATTAAAGTCATTATCTCACCCAAGAGGCTCCATAGGGTCCCCTAAATCGACCCATGGGTTATCTTGGTCGGCCATGACTCATCCAATAGGGGCAGGACAAGTTTCATGGTGTTTTCAAATTTTTATAATTTCATTTTTACCTTAAATTACACTAAGTACCTCTAATCGCGATTAATGAAAAAAAGTTACTATTCACCAAAAAATTATTTTCATCCCATTGAACCAAATTTTACATACTAATGACAACCATGTATGTCGGATTTTCAAAATTCAAAACACATTAGTGGTAAACTTTCATTTAACTGAAAAATCAGTTTGCTTGATTACCACTTAGTGGTTTCACTATTCATCAAAAATTGGAGTTTTTCAGAAAATTACCAAAAATTCACCCTAAGCTATATTTGATATTCCGAATTCAAAAATGAAGTCCGTTTTACAAAATTCAAAACATATAAGTCACATTAATTAATTTAATAATTAATTCCTGCTATCATGACAAATAGCGTGTTTTTATAAAACAATAAGTATCAAAAGATTGACACTAGTTTAAGTCCGATTTCAAAGTGAAATTAATTACAACAACCACTATTAGATTTAATGGTAAAAATATTTTCTAATTTCACTTTAGAAACAATTCAAATGATTATCTAATCATATAAATAAATTAGATTAAAAAGAGGTTTTGAATTAAAATAAATCATTTTACACTATTCATTAAAAAATGAACTTTATCGGAAAGATACCAAAAATTTACACAAAGTAAATTTTGATGTCCCAATTCTTAAGAATAGTTATATTTGGTCCAATAGAATTTATAAGATTGATCAAAACTATATTTAATGACGATTCGCCGTCAAAAGGTGATAAGTGAACCCTTAGTGAAAATTAGGGTACAAATGCCTAAAATTGAATTGTTTCCGTATTTTAAGCCTTTATCTTTTATTGGATAAATGTAAAAACATTTAAAAACATATATAATCATATTTTAGTTATTTCTATCCATTAACGCCAATACAACGACTACATGTTAACTACCATTTAAAATAATACTATTTTATTATTAGAGTGCAACGTAAGATTCCCAAGAAACTCGTTGTTGCGTGTTGGGTACGCCATCGAGCATAGCGTCCCCTTTAAAGTCATATTAATATTTTATTCACAAATATGGATAAATAAGAAAATGTCATATTCTTTATTTACCTGGGGTGTTACATCCTGCCCCCCTTTTGGGAATTATGTCCTCGCAATTTTAAAATTGAGCTTGGAAACATCCTTGAAAGTCCCACATCGGAACAAGAGTCAGTAAAACAGCCACTTTAAAATAAAGAAAGATAAGTACAAAGGTCACCCGAGCTAACCCATACTAGGATTCCATGTATGAAAAAATGGACATGGAGGAGAAAACATAGGGTCATGTTCTGATGGAGAGTGATAGAAAACATGTTTAGGAGAAAGTTAACCACAAGAAAATCACAAACTTGTGATGGGTTAAACGGTATTCGATTCCCCAGTAGGAAAAGTTAATAGACAACATTTTTGTTTTAAGTTACTTTTTATTGAGTAATTCATTCATAGGGAAACATAATCACTTATCATGCTGACTTTCAATTTTTACACAAACTCATATTTTCTCCAAAAGACGAGTATTTAGGAAGACTTGTTCACATTAAGAGTAAAATAATCAACTTCTAGAGAATCACCTAATAAAAAAATAACTATATACTTCCCATGTCTTTAGACTTTAACAAAAACCAAAAAGGTTATTACAGGATTAGATAATCCAGAAAAGGATAACCCTTTATAAAAAGAAAATCTATTCTTAATCTCCAAAATTTGTCCAACAAAACCCAAAGTTCAACGAGGACCATTCTATAATCAATTTGTCCATAAAATTCTTTAAAGTAAGACAAACTAAGATTGAAACCCAAATATTTGAAGGATTTAGTCACATAGTCTTCCAAGTTAAATCGTAACATTTATCTCCAAACAACATCAGTTGCTCCTAAAGTCTCGTATTGAAAAGTAATTAACCTAATCACATATCCTCCATGATAGGTTAATCATTTTCATAAATAACCCAAAATTAACTTACTCTTAATTGGTAAAATCATATAACTAGAAAGAATCAGTCAAACTAACCAGGGACTTCACGTAGTCTAGTGGTAGGCGATAAATACCAGTCGCATTTTGGTTGTGGGTTCGATTCCCGCAGCTTTGTCCGACGCGACGGGTAGTCACACGATCTGCGTGTTGTCCTTTTTCAAAAACTATATAATTCTTAAAACATTACCCAAAATGAGATAAAATCTTCAAAGATGATCATAACATATTTTAACCTCAAGTTTATCTCTTGCCTTTCATTTTCCATCATAACATATAATAACCCATAATTACCTCAAAAGTAAGGATCATATAAACCCAAATGGTTCTTTATAACTATGTCCACAAAAGAAAAGATAACTATTACTTGAATAAAATTTTCCTATATTAAACATCAGGGTTAACATAATATAAAAAGTCTTCTAATGTAACCCCATCATCAAAAGAGACTTAATACTCTTAAGAATTTCACCATAACTCTTGAAGCCCTTATATGTTGACATCTTACTCATTCAACATTCTTCATTATCCATTAACCATTCCTTTCCAACTTATTCCGAAATACCTCTTTCCTACAAACAAAATCAAGAATCATATCATAAGATTCTAAAATAGGAAAACAATAGTCATGAAATAATACATACCTTTGATTGGTCATTGTCAGTTTCTTCATCCTCAATCGGAATGGAATTAGGTATTGGTAAACGAACATTTGTATGCTCTTGGTGATCCCATTCACGAAACTTCTTCATAGGAAATGTGTTTGAATAATGACCATGCACACCACATTTAAAACATTCAATTGATCCCTCAGAAAGAACTTCATTCCCTTTCCTCGAGTCAACTGGATGCTTCCTTTTTCCATTGCAAGTTATTGCTTTATGACCTTCATTTCCACATCTACAGCATATTCCTATTCCTTTGAAACATTTTCCTAGGTGTTTCTTTCAACATCTTTGACACATAGGTTTTTGAAAACATTTACCTTTATGATTATTACCTGTACTTCCATAGGGATTTGTTTCTCGCATATATGATGCCTTAGAGAAATCGCCAAGGTTAAGGTGGTCAATCATGACTCCAGATAGTTGGTTGAGGATAATCACAAGAGTTCTCATTGCAGCTTCTATATCATTCAGTTGCTTTCTCAAAAAACTGTCACAGTTTCCTTCACATCCACTGTTACTTTGGTGTCTGCTAGATCCAGCCATTTACTAAAACCAAAAAGGTCAGTGTGAGTATATCAAAAAAACCATCATGTACTAATGAGGAAGGTAAACACTAAGATATACCTACTCATTCACTTTATCTTAAACTAGGACGCATTCTGAAATCATAACCATTATGGTAATGTCACTTATGCTTAAAGAATACCCTAACCTATAAAGTTATCTAAACCGACCTATGATTCCAACTATAAGGGCCCAGCCTTAAACCTTACTTAATCTTGAGTTATTACAAGATTACACATTGAGGATCTTTTCAGGTTTAGAGTTTTAGAGAATTAGATCATGAAACTTGCATTACATTCCACATTTAAACAAAGTGGTTACATAAAAGACAGTATTCATTCTTCCCATCAATGGAAACATATTTAAAATAAAACATGGATTCTTTCTTGACACATCCTTGAAACTATCATCACATCATGTACCCTTCCCTTGTCCTGTGAAAAGAATTTCAAAAACTTGGGATGAGCATAAAAAGCTCAGTAAGGGATATAGAAATATGGAAAGGAAACATGAGTACATGTATACATAAGAATGAAATCATACTTTACCCATAAAAAATAGGCATATCAAATCATGAATAAATCCTAGGAATCATAAGACATAAAAGGTAAAATGAGGCATTCATAACATTCTTACGTAGGGAGTAACCCTCTTGGTTACGTTTTGGAATACCCATCATAGTATATTCCCTAAATCTCATCGAAGAAACCTCAATGTTTCACTCCTTCGCGTTACCCAATGCATTGGAGAGCTATATCGGGCTCACCCGCCCTTAGTTTATCACGGAACCACCCGTTTTCATAACAATGCACAAGAACCGTAACATAAACGTATCACATAAAACATGCATAAAGGAAACATAACATTTCCACATGTCAATCACAATATAACATTTTAGTATATTGAAATAATGAATCCGTTCAAAAATAAACCATTTCCAAAACCATTTAAAACATTTAATAAGAAGATTTTTGAATCAAAGTGTCCCATACCACCTTGAAGCTTTTAACATTTTAAACCATTAATTTCCATATAAATAAATCCTTAAAAACATTTTGAAAACATGGATATTAATAAGAACAAATCATTAAAACATTTAAAGCGATATTTTGGTTAAAGGGTTTTTACCAAAATTAGAGACACTTGAATACAATAATTGAGGAATAACATTTAATCAGAACTTTATAATATCATGAGAATAAATGGATTCATGATATAATATTCCAAAGGACAGTATATACACCATATAAGAGTGAATTGGTGCATAAAAACAACGAAGTCTCAATAGAGATGTAAAATGTGATGAAATCCCTTATAAAGAAGGTATCCTTAAAATAAAGATAAATCAATCTCAAAATTATGTGGGACAAATATAAATACACCCAATATAATTGGATATTAAGGGTAAAACAATAAAATTTCATTCACACATATTCAAAGGATTACATATTCAATAACAACATTTTGAACCCAAAGAAATCGAAATTGGGTTAAAAAGTTCCCTCGGTAAAATTCGACAGCCTAACGGCATCACATAAAAAATTCAGAAAATGAGTTGATGAGAGATAAAAAGGGAATATCATAACTTGGACATAAAATTTACATCAATCAGGATATAGAAGAACATATCCCAACCTAATAGTATGTGAATTAAAAGACATAACAAACGAAGTCTTTTAAAAAGAAGGAGGGTGAAAGGTTCCCTTACCGACTTGGGTAACATTCGAAAAGTAAACCCCATTGAAGAAGTTTCATACAATGAATATGTAAATACCCATAAATGGAATTATATTACAAAAGGAGTGTAATAATGGGCAGTACATAAACCACTCAAAGGAAATTGTGGCAAATGTAGCATAAATCTCACGGGAATAAAAGTGAGATGAAAAATCTCTTACGAAAACACGGCAGCGTAACGACGCCACTTAAAACATCCAAAATGGATTCATGAGAGAGAATAGGGTCTCTCATCATATGAACATAAAAATTACAGTAAGATTAATATAAAATAACATCCCAATAACAAGAAAGATGAGCTTAGAAGGAATGACATAAAAGAGTGTACTTAAAAAGAAAGAGAGGAGTAGGATCCCTTACCTCGTATCCGACTTGACCCGACCGTTCTTTAATCTCCTGAATAATAAACTTGAGTTAATCTATACTTGATTAAGAACCTTTTTAAAGTTAATTATTCATATTATACCATGTTATGAACATCATGTAATCATTTAAGTTAATAATGTTCATTTTGTCGGTATTTGGTTCTTGAATCAAAAATAGACCTCTTACACTTACATGTTGTTAATTTGGTCAAAGGTTCGTTATATCCAGAATGATATTAATGATTTGGATAACTTATATATCATATATATTCATCATATACATGTATTTATAATATTACATCACATTTAGAGGTAAGAAATGAAATGCACCGTTCATGGAGACGGTAAGCCGTACGTACGCATGAACGCTACTTCCATTTCTATTTCGTATTATCTGGAATGGAATCATAATGATATAAGATTATATTATAATTCCAGTATAATAACATATATAATATCATTAGCTTTATCCTTTACACATCCCACATATGGTATTAACGAATCAAATCACTTTCAGGGGGCGGTAGTCCGCACTTCCTAAAATGAAGATATCATGTTTACCCATAATGGAAACAATAATGGTATGCCATAAATGAAAAATAAAGAAGATTAAGGAAATAATAAACATATTATATATCATATATAAAAATAGTGACATCATAATGGACACCTTTGAAGGTGTTAAATGAGTATTGAACAATCATCGTTTCGGGAGGCAGAATTTCGCCATCCACGGAAACCGTATGTTCTTTAACCATTTGATGTAGTTGTGTGAGAGTGTAGCTCGAATAGATCTTAAAAGAACATCATAGTATATTGAAGATACTAGTGTTGTTACAAAATAAGTAAATAAAAATAGTTTAGGGGGTTGGAGAAGCAAAATAAAACAAATGAACATGAGAGAATGAATTACCTTTAAAAGTGTAACTCCTTTTGATTTGTGCCTAAAGGCTTCCTTTGAAAAAATTCTGCCCAAAGGGAATCCTATAGGATGAGGAGAGGGATGTGTAGAGTGTAAATGGGCAGGGGATGGCCGAGCCAAATATAATGACCCATAATTTACATACATTGTTAATACTTCAAAATTGAAGCACACTTATTACAACAAACGACAAAACCACAAAGGACCGTATAGGTATAGTGTCTTTAGAAACTGGGAAACATAAACAACTGGTTCATAAATCTTCTACAGTGTCTCCCATTTATTTCATCATATCTAGGGTCCCTTTTAGCATATTCTACTTAATATCCATCATCCTGACCTGGGGAAAAGAAAACATACAAAAAAGGGTGAGCTCAAATGCTCAGCAAGGGCAAATAAAGGAAATAAAAATCATATCATATCTTCTTGAAAATCATAACCTGCAAAAGAGATCATAATATCTTAACATGGAATAAATCATAGAAGTGAAAATGAGATCCCCATAATCATAACATAAAACTTGAAACTTTGTGGCATGCACACATAATCATGGAAAATCATTTCTTGTTAGTCATGACTCATTGCCAAGACTATCTTAGCGGACAAAGTCCATTTCTGAACCAAGTTCACTCCTCGTTTCAGTCCTGTATCACTGAACCGAAATAACCTTCCGTTCAAGCCATGTCTATCTCATGAGATATAAATCTTTACCCAATGCATTGGAGGGAGATATAGGTCCCACCCATCTTATAATGAATCCTTTCTTATGTGTGCCACATAATCATAAATCATACATCATCGCATAACACATATAACAAAAATGGGATTCTGGAAACATCATGACATCATAAAACAAATCATATAAGGTAAATGACTTCATAAAAATAATTCTCTCAAAACATAATCAAATCAATGTAATAATAGGGATAAAAACAAAACCCTATATTATCTTAGATGTAAAATAATTTTGATAAAACATTTGAACTCCATTCTTGAGGAAAATATCCTTTCTACTTCAAAAACACTTTTATTTTCTTAACATGTCATACAATTATAAACTAAAAGAAGTTGATTAAAAATAAAATTGAAAACTTATAGAGGAAGATTCTTGGAAATAATTTTTTTAAAATTGATTTCTTGCCATATAAGTTAAAAAAACATTTTTCTCGTACTTTTGTCAGAAAAGTCAAAAAGTACCTCATACGAAAAACGACAAAATATTCCTTTCATATCTTTTACTAAAAACTAAACAAAGGGTAAAATAGGTTTTAAACAATTGTATGTGGATGTAAATATTATTACATATTGAGGAAACATGGATTTGGATGATAAAATACACCCCAGTAAATTATGAAGTATAAACAATCTCGAATAAAAATGAGATTGTGATATTTCCCTTACCTTAGGTCCGATTTGCTTTGTACGTGTCTAAAGCTCCTATATAATGGTTTAAATAATTTCCTTGACTTATTCTAGAATCATACATATTCATATGATATCATATATGGTCATATTCTTAGCTTCTTATTAGTAATATTTCATTGTTACTTGTTACTCGGGTCTTTATTGCCTTTTGTTCTTATGTGTGTTTTGCCGAATAAATTCTTATTCTTATTTTAAGGTTATAGATACCTTATATCAGAATGGTATTAGTGTAACATATATCATATTTATTCATTAAATTCATTTATATAATTACTATGTAATGATGATCATGTAGAACGAGTCGCATCACATCGTGGAGACGGTATTCCGTACGTACGCACGAGCGATGATATTGTTCCCATGATCTTGGAATTGTATTTAAGTGTATTTATACTATTTAAGTATCAATATAACTTTATAATAATCATATATAGTTACTCATTACACCATTATACCCATCCTTGTAAGGTGATGGTGGAAAATAGATTACCCCACGGCGTGGAGATGGTATTCCGTACGTACGCACGCGCGATGATTTCATTTTTCCGTAGGATGGATAGAAGGTGAATTAGGGTTGTTTCATATTTATAATAACATATCAGTATGTAAGTAATACTGATGTTATTACTTTATCATGAAACAACTAAAAAGAAGAAGTTGAAGAAGAAATAAATTGAAAAGATCGGTAATGGATATTACCTCTTCTTTGAAACGCCTCTTTGAATCCTCCACTTAGGGAACTAAGATTGGTCTTTAAAGAAGACCAGGACCTCTATTATTATTCTAGGGAAGTGGAGAAGGGATTTTGGCAGGGGTTTTCCGAGCTTGAGTGCTCAAATTGGTGTGAGTAGGAGGGGGAGGAGGTTCCCTTTTATAAGGGAGGAGAGGGGCACCTTAGGAATATCTCAAAATATTATTTTATATTAAAGTCAAAATCGGTTTATAATGGTTCCAAAGGGTATTATTTAGAAGGTAAAGTGGGGATGGGTCGAAATCCTATCAACCAATAGGATTTAGACATGTTTAGGTTATTATTTTAACCTTATCAATTAGATTTAACTCTAAGTTAAATAATTTAACTTTTACCGTGACTTTTTGTTTTCTTTCCTTATATGGTTAATACACTTACTATAACATGCCAAACGAACCCCAAGTTGTTTATTATTAATATATATATCCTTATCTAAGTAATTTGGCCGAACCTTATATTTTTAGGAATAAAATAACAATTAATAATATAATATTTTATTTAAAAAATATTTTGTGTCGATTTTGACACTATTTGATATATGATTTTTGTGAAAGTCATAACAGAATTATATGTTCGAACCAAGTTGATTAAATCAACAATAATATATCATAGTAACCTTGATAATTTGTTTAATTCATCAAAAGCCTCAAATTACATTTATTTGAGCATTTATAACATCAATTATGTTAACATTTCCTTAAAAGGGTAATTACTGCATCATCGTTGTGTCATAAATAAATTAATTTATTTAAAGTCTAAAATTATAAATAAAATATAATTATGTATTAAATCTTTTTATCTTTCTAATGAATATTTATAGTCGAATTTATCTTATGTATAACCCCATATTAAAAATGTTTTAGTTATTAAACTTTGATTTTTAACTATTTTAACTATTCATTAAATAAAATAATATTAAATGTCATAATCTAATCCAAGTGGACCTAAATGGTCATATTATATTCATAAGGTTGTTTTTGGTCGAATTACACTTATCCAATAGAATTAGGACATGTGTTAGGGTAATAGTAATATCATATTTACCCTTAGTTACCCTATTTACTATTAACCGCGGTAAAAAAAGTAAAAAGTTTCTATTGACCAAAAAATTATTTTTATCTCATTGAAGCAAATTTTACTTACTGATATCAACTGTGTCTGTTGGATTTTCGAAATTCCATTCACAGAAGCGGAAAAATTAAGTTTTATGCAAAATTCAGTTTTTAACCTACCACTTAGCGGTTTCACTATTCATCAAAAATTGAAAGTTTTCAGAAAAATACCAAAATTTCACCCTAGGCTAATTTTGGTATTCCGAATCCAAAAATGAATTCAATTTTGAAAAACAAAATTTATAAAATTTCAAAAAGTGGTTATTACTATTCATGACGGCTATTTTAAATAATATTATTATAGCATATCGTCGTTTAGTGGAACTCGGTATTGCGTACAACGCAAGCTATCGAGGAAGCTCGCGATTGCATGTAAAGTAAGTCAAGATAGTGTGTAGTGAAAGATTCCTTTGATGATATATATATAACATAAAAACAAAATATTACTCATAAAAATCTCGGGTGTTACATTCTACCCCCCTTAAAAAGAATTTCGCTCTCAAAATTCGTCACTTTGTAACAAACAGATGAGGATACATCTACCTCATCATATCCTCAAGCTCCCATGTAGCTTCTTCAAGTTGGTGGTTCCTCCATAAAACTTTCACCAATCGAGTGGTGTTGTTTCGTAGGACTTTTTCGCTATGATCCAGAATCTCTATCGGTTGTTCTTCATAAGAAAGATCTTTCTCCAGCGGTACAACTTCTGAGCTGAGTACATGTGAAGGATCAGGTATGTACTTTATCAGGAGAGATACATGGAACACATCGTGAACTTGAGAGATATTCGGTGGAAGCGCCAATCGGTAATCTACCTTTACAACACGATCCAGTATTTCGAAAGGACCGATATATCTAGGGCTCAACTTCCCCTTCTTTCCAAATCTCATAACCCTCTTCCAGGGAGATATTCGTAAGAACACTTTATCACCCACTTCAAACTCTAGGTCTTTTCTTCGGTTGTCGGCATTACTTTTCTGTCGACTCGGAGCTGCTCTTATGTGTTGTTGAATAGATATGACCTTTTATGCCATTTCATCAACGAGATCAGGTCCTAATAGCTTTCTTTCCCCAACTTCATCCCAGCAAGTTGGAGTCCTGCATTTCTTTCCATAGAGAGCTTCATAAGGAGCCATATGAATACTGGAGTGAAAGCTATTATTATAAGAAAATTCCACCAAAGGTAGGTGTTGATCCCAACCTCCTTTGAAATCCATAGAGAAAGCTCTCAACATATCTTCTAGGGTTTGAATTGTTCCCTCAGACTGACCGTCTGTCTGAGGATGATAAGCAGTGCTGAAACTCAACTCTGTATCCAGAGTATGCTGAAGAATTCGACAGAACCTCGAGGTAAATCTCGGATCCCGATCAGATATAATAGAAAGTGGTACTCCATGCAATCTTACCACTTCCTTTACATATATCCAGGCAAGCTGATCTAGAGAGAAATCCTCTCTAATAGCAATGAAGTGGGCAGACATTGTAAGATGATCAACTATGACCCAGATAGCATTATTGCCTTTGGATGTTTTAGGAAGTCCTGTGACAAAGTCCATAGTCATGTTTTCCCATTTCCATTCGGGTATGGGTAATGGTTGTAACATCCCCTTAGACTTCTATCTCCCAGCTTTAACTTGTTGACAAACCAAGCATCGAGAGACATATTCAGCAAAATCTCTTTTCATGCCATCCCACCAGAAGTACTCTTTTAGGTCCCTATACATCTTCGTGCTTCTAGGATGAATAGAGAATGAAGAACTATGAGCCTCATCCAGCAACTCCTTCTTTAATTCGGGGATGGGAGGAACACAAACCCGATTTCTGAACTTTATTATCCCATCACAATCAAGGTTGAATTCAGGAACATTTCTCACCTTCTTTTGTAACTCGACATCTTCTTTCTGTACCTCTTTAATCTTCATATGTATAGATGGTTGAACATTCATTTGAGAAAGATAATATTTTTCCCCTTCCATTATAATTCCAAGATCCATCCTTTGTAAATCCATAAATATTGGATCTTTTGTGATCCTCATCATGGATAAACTAGCATGGTCTTGTCGACTTAATGCATCTTCCACCTTGTTTGCTTTCCCAGGGTGGTAATGGATTGAGCAGTCATAATCCTTAATCAGCTCCATCCATCTTCTTTGACGCATATTCATCTCCTTTTGTGTGAAAATATACTTTAAACTTTTATGATCAGTATAAATATCACACCTTTCACCATAAAGGTAATGCCTCCAAATCTTTAATGCAAAGATTACCGCAGCTAACTCCCAATCATGTGTTGGGTAATTTTGCTCATGGATTTTCAACTATCGTGAGGCATAAGCTACACCATATCATTTTTCATAAGAACACAGCCCAATCCCTTCTTGGATGCATCACTGTAGATCACAAACCTTTCTCCACTACAAGGCAGTGTGAGCACAGGTGCACTGGATAACCTTCTTTTCAACTCCTTGAAATTCTCTTCACATTCCTCCGTCCAAACAAACATAACTCCTTTCTGAGTCAACTTGGTGAGTGGGTTAGATAATCATGAAAAATCATTTACAAAACGTCGATAATATCCAGACAAACCAAGAGAACTTCAGATCTCAGTTACTATTGTTGGTCTCGACCATCTTTTGATAACCTCTGTTTTTGCTGGATCCACAGATATCCCCTCTTTTGAGATTATGTGACCCAAAAATGAAACTTTTTAAAGCCAAAATTCACACTTGGTAAATTTGGAATAAAGCTTCTCCTTTCTCAGGGTCTTCAATATAATTCTCAAGTGATCTTCATGCTCTTCATTGCTCTTTGAATAGACTAGAATATCGTTTATAAAGACTACCAAAAATTGATCAAGATAGTCTCTAAATACTCTATTCATTAGATCCATGAAGATAGCAGGGGAATTAATATGACCAAATGGCATCACTATAAATTCATAGTGTCCATACCTTGTACGGAAAGCCCTCTTTGGTATATCCTCCCTTTTGACCCTTAATTGATGATACCCTGAACGAAGATCAATCTTGGAAAAGTATTGTGCTCCACGTAGTTGGTCAAATAAGTCATCAATGCGTGGGAGAGGATATTTGTTCTTGATAGTGATCTTGTTAAGTTCTCGATAATAAATTCAGAGTCTCATTGATCCATCTTTATTCGTAACAAATAGAACAGGTGCTCCCCAAGGTGACGCACTAGGGCGTATGAATCCCATATCAATATTCTCTTGGATTTTCTTCTTCAATTCCTGCAACTCAATTGGGGCCATTCTATAAGGTGTCTTTGAAATAGGCAAAGCACCCGGTACGAGTTCTATTGAAAACTCAACTTCACGATTTGGTGGAAGACCCGGTAATTCCTCCGGAAAGACATCATCAAACTCCCGTACGATGGGCATATTCTTAATCACGAGTTTCTCACCAACCATTTGAGATAAATAACCTTCATTTAGTGGAGTCAATACCCATAAAATGGAAGAAATTTCCACTGGAAGGTTATGTTCATCCTTGCATTGATAGACGATCATAGATTGATCTGGAATATGAAATGTGACTTCCCTTCTTTGGAAATTGATATGAGCTCCGTATAAAGAAAGAAAATCCATGCCAAGAATCACATCGAATTCCACTAAAGGAAGGATCACAAGATTTGCAGGAAGAACTTTCCCACAAACTTCAATTGGAGAAGAATTATAAACTTTTGATGTGATTGATGTGCCATTAGGTGTTGTCATAGCTAACTCAACATATAATTGTTGAGGTAATACGGTGATACCCTTAGAAAATTCTTCAGAAATAAAAGAGTGGGTGGATCCAGAATCAAATAAAACATTTGCTACTTTAGAGTGGATGGTAAGTGTACCTTTCACCACTTCGTTATCGTACTCCACATCGCTGATAGAAATTGCATGTGACTTTCCTTTGTCTTTAGCCTTAAGAGTTTGTTGACGTCGACCATCATCATCAACCCTTGTATTTGGGAATTGATTGGCATAATGCCCCATCTCCTTGAACTTGAAACATTGAAGTGTAGTAGGTTCATTCTGTGTATCCCATCCTTTGTTTGCATCATTAGATATCTTCTTCCCATTATCACAGCATTCAAATGCCTGATGACCTTCCTTTCCACATTTGAAACATTTACTTGTCCCTTTAAGACAACTCCCTCCATGTTTCTTTCCCCACTTTAAGCATAAGGGAAAGCTCATCTTCTTTTCAGTGCGCTCTTTAGATTTTCCTTTGAATTCCATTTTCCTCTTCCTATCAAACCCATATGACTGATGGGTTACTCCAATCTCTATCTCGACTTTGAGAGCACATCAAATGATTTCCTCGTAGCTATTGAAGTCCCTTATGGCTAACGCCCTTCGAAGACTTGGATTTAAGCCACTAAAGAATCGATCGATCTTACTCTCAGGTTAGATAATAATACCAGAAGCGTACCTTGCAAGTCTTGTAAAATTTTCTTCATAGGTACCAATAGATTCATCATCCCTTTGCTTCAGTTCAAGAAACTCTTTCTCCATCTTTGTTCGGAGAATACGAGGGAAGTACTTATTGAAAAATAAGTTCTTGAACTCGTCCCATTCCATGGACTCAATTTCATACCTTTGCCTCGTATTCTTAAAAAGATTCCACCATTGATCAACATCTCCTTCCAAATGATACACTGCTAGGATGACTTTATCATGTTCAGAACATTGAAGAATTGAAAATATCTTTTCAGTAGTACTAATCCATTGTTCGGTAACTAATGGATCAGTAGACCCGCTGAAAGAAGGTGGACGCTGCCTCATGAAGGATTTAACAGAATGTTGCTCCTTCCTTCGCTCGTTTGGAAGTCCTGCATGATTCATAGCTTGAGAATGTTGTGTGAGCATGGATACAAGATTTTTCATTCCAGCTCCCATATCATTTGGTTGCTCAGGGGGACAATCCTTGCATTGCCCATCGCATTCTGCATTAACACGGTTCCTTCGGGTTCCAGCCATTGACTAAAACCAAGAAGAATAGTGTGAGAAACACTAATTATAATAGTAAAACCACATAATTCAAGAATAAAATTTTCATGCTTAAGGTCTTATCCTAGGTTATTCATGGGCATTTCTGAAACACTAAGATTATGTTCTATGATTAGACTTATCCTTAGTGTTCTTACTAAGGCTTTCACATCCTAGTTTCCAAAGTTTGACTATACCTTTCCTCTGATACCAACTATAACGATCCATACTTTACATACATTGTTAATACATCAAAATTGAAGCACACATATTACAACATACGACAAAACCACAAAGGACCGTATAGGTATAGTGTCTTTAGAAACTGGGAAACATAAACAACTGGTTCATAAATCTTCTTCAGTGTCTCCCATTTATTTAATCATATCTAGGGTCCCTTGTAGCATATTCTACTTAATATCCATCTTCCTAACCTGGGGAAAAGAAAACATACAAAAAAGGGTGAGTTGAAATGCTCAGCAAGGGCAAATGAAGGAAATAAAAATCATATCATATCTTCTTGAAAATCATAACCTGCAAAAGAGATCATAATATCTTAACATGGAATAAGTCATAGAAGTGAAAATGAGATCCCCATAATCATAACATAAAACTTGAAACTTTGTGGCATGCACACATAATCCTGGAAAATCATTTCTTGTTAGTCATGACTCATTGCCAAGACTATCTTAGCGGACAAAGTCCATTTCTGAACCGAGTTCACTCCTCGTTTCAGTCCTGTATCACTGAACCGAAATAACCTTCCATTACAGCCATGTCTATCTCATGAGATATAAATCATTACCCAATGAATTGGAGGGAGATATAGGTCCCACCCATCTTATAATGAATCCTTTCTTATTTGTGCCACATAATCATAAATCATATATCATCGCATAACACATATAACAAAAATGGGATTCTTGAAACATCATGACATCATAAAACAAATCATATAAGGTAAATGACTTCATAAAAATAATTCCCTCAAAACATAATTTAATCAATGTAATAATAGGGATAAAAACAGAACCCTATATTATCTTATATGGAAAATAATTTTGATAAAACATTTGAACTCCATTCTTGAGGAAAATATCCTTTCTACTTCAAAAACACTTTTCTTTTCATAACATGTCATACAATTATAAACTAAAAGAAGTTGATTAAAAATAATCATGAAAACATATAAATGACGATTCTTGGAAATAATGTTTGAAAAATCCATTTCTTGTCGTATAAGTTAAAAAAACATTCTTCTCGTACTTTTGTCGGAAAAGTCAAAAAGTACCTCATACGAAAAATGACAAAAGATTCCTTTCATATATTTTACTAAAAACTCACCAAAGGGTAAAATAGATTTTAAACAATTGTATGTGGATAGAAATATTATTACATATTGAGGAAACATGGATTTGGATGATAAAATACATCCCAGTAAATTATGAAGTATAAACAATATCGAATAAAAATGAGATTGTGATATTTCCCTTACCTTTGGTCCGATTTTCTTTGTACATTTCCGAAGCTCCTGTATAATGGTTTAAATAATGTTATTGACTTATTCCAGAATCATACATATTGATATGATATCATATATGGTCATATTCTTAGCTTCTTATTAGTAATATTTCATTGTTACTTGTTACTCGGGTCTTTATTGCCTTTTGTTCTTATGCGTGTTTTGCCGAATAAATTCTTATTCTTCTTTTAAGGTTATAGATACCTTATATCAGAATGGTATTAGTGTAACACATATCATATTCATTCATTAAATTAATTTATATAATTACTCTGTAATGATGATCATGTAGAACGAGTCACATCACATCGTGGAGACGGTATTCCGTACGTACACACGAGCGATGATATTGTTCCCATGATCGTGGAATTGTATTTAAGTGTATTTATACTATTTCAGTATCAATATCACTTTATAATAATCATATATAGTTACTCATTACACCATTATACCCATCCTTGTAAGGTGATGGTGGAAAATAGATTACACCACGGCGTGGAGACGGTATTCCGTACGTACGCACGCGCGGTGATTTCATTTTTCCGTAGGATGGATAGAAGGTGAATTAGCGTTGTTTCATATTTATAATAACATATCAGTATGTAAGTAATACTGATGTTATTACTTTATCATGAAACAACTAAAGAAGAAGAAGTTGAAGAAGAATGAAATTGAAAAGATCGGTAATGGATATTACCTCTTCTTTGAAACGCCTCTTTGAATCCTCCACTTAGGGAACTAAGATTAGTCATTGAAGAAAACCAGGACCTCTAGTATTATTCTAGGGAAGTGGAGAAGGGATTTTGGCAGGGGTTGGCTGAGCTTGAGTGCTCAAATTGGTGTGAGGAGGAGGGGGATGAGGTGCCCTTTTATAAGGGAGGAGAGGGACACCTTAGGAATATATCAAAATATTATTTTATATTAAAGTCAAAATCGGTTTATAATGGTTCCAAAGGGTCTTATTTCGAAGGTAAAGTGGGGATGGGTCGAAATACTATCAACCAATAGGATTTAGTCAAGTTTAGGTTATTATTTTAACCTTATAAATTAGATTTAACTCTATGTTAAATAATTTAACTTTTACCGTGACTTTTTGTTTTCTTACACTATATGGTTAATACACTTACTATAACATGCCAAACGAACCCCAAGTTGTTTATTATTAATATATATATCCTTATATAAGTCATTTGGCAGGACCTTAGATTTTTAGGAATAAAATAACAATTAATAATATAATATTTAATTTAAAAACTATTTTGTGTCAATTTTGACACTATTTGATATATGATTTTTGTGAAAGTCATAACAGAATTATATGTCAGAACCAAGTTGATTAAATCAACACTAATATATCATAGTAACCTAGAATATTAGTGGAATTCATAAAAAGTCTCAAATTACATTTATTTGAGCATTTATAACATCAATTGTCTTAACCATTCCTTAAAAGGGTAATTACTGCATCATCGTTGTGTCATAAATAAATTAATTTATTTAAAGACTAAAAATTATAAATAAAATATCATTATGTATTAAATCTTTTTATATTTCTAATGAATATTTATAGTCGAATTTATCTTATGTATAACCCCATATTAAAAATGTTTTAGTTATTAAACTTTGATTTTAACTATTTTAACTATTCATTAAATAAAATAATATTAAATGTCATAATCTAATCCAAGTGGACCTAAATGGTCATATTATATTCATAAGGTTGTTTTTGGTCGAATTACACTTATCCAATAGAATTAGGACATGTGTTAGGGTAATAGTAATATCATATTTACCCTTAGTTACCCTATTTACTATTAACCGCAGTAAAAAAAGTAAAAAGTTACTATTCACCAAAAAATTATTTTTATCTCATTGAACCACATTTTACTTACTGATATAAACCGTGTCTGTCGGATTTTCGAAATTCCGTTCACAGAAGCGGTAAAATTAAGTTTTATGCAAAATTTAGTTTTTAACCTACCACTTAGTGGTTTCACTATTCATCAAAAATTGAAAGTTTTCAGAAAAATACCAAAATTTCACCCTAGGCTAATTTCGGTATTCCGAATCCAAAAATGAAGTCCATTTTGAAAAATAAAATTTATAAAATTTCAAAAAGTGGTTATTACTATTCATAACGGCTATTTTAAATAATATTTTAATAGCATATCGTCGTTTAGTGAAACTCGGTATTGCGTACAACGCAAGCTATCGAGGAAGGTCGCGATTGCGTGTAAAGTAAGTCAAGCTAGTGTGTAGTGAAAGATTCCTTTGATGATATATATATAACATAAAAACAAAATATTACTCATAAAAATCTCGGGTGTCACACCAAAGGCTTGAGGAGTGTGTGAAATGAGGTAGAGGTGGGGGCCTTTTATAAGAGGAGAGGAGGGGCACTTTTGGAAATCATGAAACTATTATTTTATTTTCAAAAGTGTTTCGAATTTATAAGGTCCCACATTGATATATTTAGAAGATAATATGATAAGGCTTCTAAATATTCCCATCCAATAGTTTTTGGACCAGTGTAGGTCTTAGATTTTATATTATCTTTTCATTTTATTTAAATTGTTCATTAATGAGGTTATCGTTGCATCATCATGATGTCATAACTAAATTAATTTATTTAATGTCTAGAAATTATAACAAAAATATCTTGATTTAGGAAATCTTTTTATCTTTCCAAATATTATTTATAGAAAAAAATATTATTAGTATAACCCCTTCTAAAAATTGTTTTAGTAAAACAATTTATGTTAGTGTCATTTTCATATTTATTAAAAAAAAGGCATTAAAGTCATTATCTCACCCAAGAGGCTCCATAGGGTCCCCTAAATCGACCCAAGGGCTGTCTGGGTCGTCCATTACTCATCCAATAGGAGTAGGACAAGTGTCATGGTGTTTTCACATTTTTATAATATCATTTTTACCTTAAAATACACTAATTACCTCTAATCGCAATTAATGAAAAAAAGTTACTATTCACCAAAAAATTATTTTCATCCCGTTGAACCAAATTTTACATAATAATGACAACCATGTATGTCGGATTTTCAAAATTCAATACACATTAGTGGTAAACTTTCATTTAACTGAAAAATCAGTTTTCTTTATTACCACTTAGTGGTTTCACTGTTCATCAAAAATTGGAGTTTTTCAGAAAATTACCAAAAATTCACCCTAAGCTATATTTGATATTCCAAATTCAAAAATGAAGTCCGTTTTATAAAATTCAAAACATATAAGTCACATTAATTAATTTAATAATTAATTTCCACTGTCATGACAAATAGCATGTTTTTATAAAACAATAAGTATCAAAAGATTGACACTAGTTTAAGTCTGATTTCAAAGTGAAATTAACTCCAACGACCACTATTGGATTTAATGGTAAAAATATTTTATAATTTCACTTTAAAACCAATTCAAATGATAATCTAATCATATAAATAAATTAGATTAAAAAGAGGTTTTGAATTAAAATACAACATTTTACACTATTCATTAAAAAATGAACTTTATCGGAAAGATACCAAAAATTTACACAAAGTAAATTTTGATGTCCCAATTCTTAAGAATAGTTATATTTGGTCCAATAGAGTTTATATGATTGATTAAAACTATATTTAATGACGGTTCTCCGTCAAAAGGTGATAAGTGAACCCTTAGTGAAAATTAGGGTATAAATGCCTAAAATTGAATTCTTTCCGTATTTTAAGCCTTTATCTTTTATTGGATAAATGTAAAAACATTTAAAGACATATACAATCATATTTTAGTTATTTCTATCCATTCCCGCCAATACAATGGCTACATGTTAACTACCATTTAAAATAATATTATTTTATTATTAGAGTGCAACGTAAGATTCCCAAGAAACTCGTTGTTGCGTGTTGGGTACGCCATCGAGCATAGGGTCCCCTTTAAAGTCATATTAATATTTTATTCACAATTATGGATAAATAAGAAAATGTTATATTCTTTATTTACCTGGGGTGTTACATTTATTTTCATATTTTTTAGCATAATAATAATTACCATGGTCTTGAATATAAAAATATTTATATTATGTGTTGTCATTCTTTTAAGTCCAATAAATGATCTGTATTTTTCCTTAAAAATATATTATCAATGGTCTATAAATGTATAAAAAACAATAAAAATTTAAAAAAGGTTTATGGGGACTTAATTCAACTAATTAAATAAAGTTAAATAAAGGGTTTATGTTCTTGATTCATATATTAGTCACCAAATTCCATGAACTATATTTAAATAAAATATTTGTGTAAAGACATTTCCAAACTAAGAAACCCTACACCCTAGAAATTTTTTATTCTTTATGGATTCATGTATTCTTTAATTTAATTTTATATTAATCCATATGTGGAAGTATAATGATTTACAAGTTGTTCTAGGACATTAAAATTGATTTTAGAAGTAAAAATTACCAACCAATATTCCATAAGTGAATTACTTTTTAATGAAATATTTTGGATATTTACCATTAATGTGATATGTTGTATGAATTATGACAAATTAATTTAAATATTTACATAATAAAATTATTAAAAAATAAATTTTAATATATATATAATTATTTGTACATTATTACTATAAGAAATAAATTTGTATACCATGTGACACTATTTAATAACTTTTTCATCGAAATTAATATTAAAAATAAAATGATTAACAAACTAGAAATTTATTAAAACATCACAATATAATAGATAATATCTATGATAATAATTTATGTTTTATTAATATGATAAAAAAACTTAGGGCTCATAAAAAAAATTATAGATGTTAAAATTAATTATATAATCATCATGATTCAAAGCCTAATAAAAAATGTTTCAATACATTACTCATTAAATTTTATTAGCTATTGATAATGATAAAAAATGAGTTTTAATACATTAAATTTATATGATTGATGAAATTTACTATCACACAAAAAAATTTCAATTTCAATATATATATATTTTTGGCTGTCATCAGTCATCACTAAATATCATATAATGATTAACTTTTAATTAGTTGTAGAAAATTATTATGTTGAATACCCATTATATATTCTAAAGGAAATGAGTTACTCTATATATAGTTGAGTGTTTAATAAGAGAGAAAATATTCAAAACTATAAATGGGTTTGTCATAAATGATGAATTTTTATGAGAATTGTGACATCTATAAATATAAAAAATATTCAAAAAAAATATATAGAAAATTTTAAGAAATATCTTACTATTTATTATAATTGATACCACTTTAATTAAAATATATTTCGAAACTAAAATTTTAAATCATATAATAAATCACTTATAAAAAATATTTAGTATTGTAACACATCTATATTGTTCTGTGTGAGGCACACACTTTTCATTTTTTATAATACCTCTATTTTACGTTATATTTTTGGAATGGTAGGCACACTCTTCCATTTCTAAAAGTGTTTCATAGTTTCCCCATTTTTAAAATTTAAATGTGGGATACATAATTTTTTTATTGAAAAATAAATAAATTAAAATAAAGAAAATTAAATGAATATGAAAATAATAATTATAATTAGCTTATATATATATATATGTAACATAATATATTTAAAATAATCATATCATAATATTGATTATATTTATATTAATAAAAATATACAATGAATAAAAAAATAATAGAATAAAATAAAATAACGAAACCGATTATATTTTCAAAATTAACTAATCTAATTGATCTACCCTTGACTCTTTTTAGAACCACATTTTTTGGGAAGTGTGTTAGTTTTTCCTTTTTTAATGAATATAATAAATAATATTGATGTTTTTAATAAGACTCATCTTTTAATGATGTTTTATTTTGATAAAGTGATGGATATACGGTTTCATAAATTAATGTGTGTTGTACCATAAGAATATAAATGGAATTTTACCTTAGAGTAGGGGTGAGAAAATACTGCAAAAATCAAACCAAACAACAACCCAAAACAAAACAAATTGAAATGGTGGGGTTTCATGGGGTACAATTTGTGGTGTACATTGAATATCTCCTTATGATTTTATTTTTATATTAGGTGGAAAACTAAACCAAATATACAAACAACATATTTTGAAAATATTTATTCTTTTCCAATGGCCTAATTGATGCATCCATTTCCTAACCCTAACCTTATTTCAGATTTTATTTTTAAACACCAATAATAAAAAAAAATATAATGTTGATTTTAGTACAAGGATGGTACCATGTCACTGTGTTTATGTTTTTGTATAATTTTAGTTCAAATTATTATCTAATAATTAAAAATACCATGAATCCATATATATATTGTTAGAGAAAAATTGTATGAATCCACAATCCAGGCTATAGTAAATAATAAATTAATGGTTTATAAGTTTTATATTCCAAAATAAACCACTAATAAATAGTTTATTTTTCATATATATATATATATAATTATTTGAAAAATAAGGTTTTTGTTTTGTTTTTACTCAAAATAGAACCAAACCAATCCACACCCACCCTTACCTTGGGGTTTAAGTTTCATGGGAATTCTAGTTTCAAGGAGAAATAGAAAGAGGCTTTACCAGGGAAAGGAAATAACCTTTATTTCTCAAGATACCATCCATGATGACCATTAATTTTGGGTTTTTTAGGCCATAAGAGAATTCATGGTCAGTTTCACCACCATAAGAGTAATTCAGGATGATTTTCCAATCATGATTACTTCATGATGTTACTCCATTTATCACTTATATCTCCTCTAAAATATCATATTCTTCTACCTACACCATATTGGATGCTTTTATGGGTATTAAAAGTTAATTTTGTACTCTCTCATCTCTTATTAAATGGATCATGAAAGAAAATAAAAGGATTTATGTTATATCTCATTTAATATTTATATGTCCTTTATCTCTCTTATTTTACCCATTCTATCTCTTGGATTTAAAAGTGGAGATATTTAATATTAGGACATATTGGATTGAACCAGCCATCACATACATATATATTTCATCATTTTTAATAAATATTCATTTCATATAAAAATTAATCCCACACCCCAACCTACTGGTTTAGTGTCTTTGAATATCATAAACATAATATGATTATTTTACAAACATTTTTTAAAGTCTCGAATAAATAATTTTCTCACATGATAACATTATTGAAATATCATACAAAAATATATTCATCATTACCCAAGGAAAGAAAATATAATAAAGGTGTATATAATATTCTTATTAAGGGGTGAACATAATAGATATAAATCAACAATCATTAGTGAGAATAATATGAGTATCGGAGTTTGAAAACATAAACATAACTAAGAGAAATATTACCTAATAAAATATAGATAATAGATAAAAAATAATTACATATGGATTTTGACATAACATGTGAAATGAGTTGTATGAATAGGTAATCATTAGATAATTATCATAAGTCATTACATAAGAATGTGTAATGGCATATAAATGTGGAATAAGAATTTGGAACTTACATAATCATAGAAAATAATTTCTTATTATAAGGATCACTACCAATACCATCATCACATAGTAGAGGGAATCCTATAGCTGATTGGATTTACTCTGAATTTTTATAAATATAACCATATAGTCTTATAGTGTATTAGGTTCACTCTCCATTCCCATAAACATGTTTGATTGGGTTCACCCCTTAAGCAATTACATATTATATCGTGATATATAAATCTTTATCAAAATCATTTTAGGGATATATAATTCCAGGACCAACCATCACATAAGTAAAACCCCAACTTAGAAGTAGGGATAATGAAATCCACAAAATCTTATAAAAAATTAAACATAGAGGATAAAAAGTGTTGATCGAAAGAAGTGATAATGTTGATTTCAATTAAAATCATCTTTTCGAAGTTAATTAATAAATGATGGGATGGGAAAATATAAGAAGAAATTTAAGTAAAAAAATAGAACCAGGGGAGAATAAAATCGATAGGGATTTATTGGGGAATAAAATTTTGTTTTCCTAAATTGAAATTTATCCCAAAACAATCTTGATTTCATAGTGTTACTGGAAGAGAAATACATACCTCAAATTTCCACTTAGTTGGATGTGATCTGACCCCATGTATAATAAATTTTGGTTTATTATCCATTTTTATTATAATATAATTTATATTAATTTAACTTATTATCATTGTTTTATAATTATTTATTATCCATATATTAATTTTTAATTGTTAAAATTAATATTCATGTGTTAATTATTCAGTTTTTCAATACATTATTCAATTTGACGGTTCTGATAATTACTCCTTGATCATGGGATTATCACCTCAAGAAAGATAATTAGTATATATTATATATTTTATATAGTTTTAGTGTTCCCGGTCCATTTCATAAAACTTATAGTGATGGTTCATAAGGAATTATTAAGAATATTAATTTCACTGAGTATTAGATTAACAATAGAATAACTTTTTTTGCATATAATATGGAATATCACCATTTATAGAAGCATAAATAATTTTATTTTAATATTTATTACATAATATTACTAGTATTTTAGGTTTTTTTTCATTCACGAAAAAAATTATAACATCATTCATGTAGGTTATAAATCTGACCCAAATAAGAACACATTATAATGATTAAATTAGTAAGAATATTTTATTGTATAATAATATTATCACTTTTATAGAATAGTGATGATTGAAAAAAATATTTTATTAAAATTATTAATAATATCTATTATTATGTGGATGCCGAAAATAAAGAATAATCTAATAATGAAAGGATAACCCTTACATTGATGACTTGAATCTTATCTTCGAGAGCCTCTTGAAATTATTACATTTAAGATTCCTTATTGTGAATAGATGTTCCCAAACATGGGAGAATATTTTTATGGAGATTCATTGGTTAGGGATTCAATAGGAAACTAAAGGAAATGTGTGGGTTTATGTTTGTATAAAATGGGTAGTTTTATAGGGGAGTTTGAGTGGTATTTTCATAAATACATATTCCTTAATGTACAAGGAATGTCTTTTTTACATGGGTTGCTACTCCAAAGTGGATAAATAACAGGAAAAAATATAATTTAAGGTTTATATTTCTTATAAACAATAATTTATAAATAATATTTTATGATATTTTAGGTCTATACCGCTTAATAAATTTTTTTTCCTTATTTTACCCTTTATGGTGCTGATTGAGTTGTACCTCAGAAAGTTATTTGTATACATAAAAATGAAATAAAAATTATTCTATAATTTAATGATAATAATCCTTTAAAATGGATAACCATCCTTTAAAATTGATGTTAATATAATATTTTATATATTTTAACATTAAATTTAATGATAATCATCCTTTAAAATTAATTAATTGAATTTATGAAAAAACAAAAACAATCAGAAAAACGATTCTATGAAAAAATACACCTTTTAACATTAAATGAATTTATTCATAACCTATGAAAATTATTTATCTAATAAAAATTAAATTTTATCAATAAATTTGTATTAGAACATTCTTTTTAATTTTACAAACCCATTAAATAAAATTAAAATAATAACATATAATGAATAAAAAATATATATTTGTATAGTAAATAATTTTATTTTTTTATTACCTTTTAATTTTATTATAGAATGTTTTATTATATTGAATTATATTTTTAAATATGTTATTAAAAATTTAAAAAAGTTAATGTAGCTACTGGATAACGGTATATCCGACAACCATTAACAAAATGACCATATATCCAATAGCCTTATGTCCAATGGCCATATAACCAAAAACCAAATATCTATATATATATATATATAATAATCATATTACATTCATATATATAGCCCTATATACATGTATTAAATCCTTCATGATATCCTCATGTTTATTTTTCAAGATATTTATTATATTTTGAATGTGTTTTATTCTTCATATAGTTCACATCAGTTTATGATCTTTGTGGAAGATTATGATGATTATAATTTCAACTATGTATTTATTTTATTCACTTTTAGTTTAATTACTTTAATAATTTTAATAATTATATTTCATTTTGTAATCTTGTTATATATTTTCATTTGTATCATAATATTATACCATAATTAAGTAATGATTTTTTAATTTTAACTGGTGCTTTTCTGATCAAAAGTTATCAATCACACATGACTTATTTAAAGGAAAATACTACTAGAATTATGGGGTGTTACATTATACTAACATAAAAGAATTATAACCTTGAAATTTTATTATTATGATGAAAAAATGAGGGTACTTTTTCTTCATTACATTTTTTCCAAATTTCTTCTGCAAACTCATGATTTCTCAAGCTATATTTAATGAGGTGAGTAGTCTTATTTTGCAGTACCTTATATCAATGATCTAATATTTCTACCAAGTGTTCTAAAAAAAGTGATAATGTTTAAATTATACAACCATTGAGTTCAATTTTTAGGAAATGCACTAATTGGAACCACTCTATGTCCTATAATGAAGAAAAGTGTGAACCCCCAAATCCAACCTCTAATATGACCTAGGCTAGGGACCTTCACTAAAGGTATAAAATGTGAATATGGGAGGTATTACTGTCATGAAATCCCATGAATAGTAAAATAACCTCAAATAAATCCTAACAATTTCTCTTCTATAAGATAAATTCCCACAACCCAAATGATACTTATTTTTTAATTATACAAAATTTAGAAATTAAATTCAAGAAGAGCCCCAAATCATCTTCCAAGCTACCCAAACAACAACTCAAATTTCTACTTGTCTATCCTGCAACACATTCCAAACTGTAGTATGGGAGAAATTAGGAGTTCCTTGTACGATAATTCAACTAAATAAATCAACATCCATGTGTAATAAATATTCTATATTATGAATGATTAATATCAACTAAAAGAACAAAATCACTATTATAAGAAGACTTAAACATATAATATACAATCAATTAAACCCATATTCTATATCACTATCACCATTTACACAATTTTCTATAATAAACGCATCCAATTTATAACATAGGAACCAAATTGATTACATATTCAATAATCAAGAGTGATAACTGATCCGATAACCATCATCAATCACCACATATCCACCCTTTAATTCAGTACATTGGTTTGGTAATGTAAAAACTAAGGGAATCAACCGCATGCCCTCCAATTTCTGTATATATGCCACACTATAAACACATATTCACATCCTCCACATCATGAAAATATTTACATCATAATCACTACATACCACTGTACCAATAAAAAATAATCACAATATGGTATCTTGAACATGAATGACATCAACCTCATTCCCTCCTACCATGAACCAACCAACCATATAACACTATTCACTAGTATATAACTGAGTCTGTTAGAATATTTAATGCTTAAAAAATAATAAAATCATATCCATTACATTCAGACATACATAAATAAATCACAAGCCTTACATTTAAACCAACTAAAAGCCATTATTTTCCATAATGATCCACCACATCACTGCCCTTTTCCACATCATTCCCCCCTAACCACTACCATATATTCATCAAAATAACATCCAAACTACACATTAATGAAACACTTATCATAATAAAACATCATAATTAATATAATTACCCTACCTCATAGGAAAGGAAACTACATAAACAATAACTTCTCATCACCACATAATTTTCCAAAACCCACTATCTACCATTTAACAGACTCAATAGTTTCATTATTCCATCCATTCATCCATTCTAATCCATTAATAATTACATTACCTATATTAAGATACACGTTTATCTTTGGTCACATTAATTATAGACACAATTATACATCTTTATCATTAACAATTCATAAAAAATAAAGAGAAACAAAACAAAACATAATAATTAATGCCCTTTCCCCCTTCATTGCATCATTCATGATGTATTAAATTTATCATGTTTTTTCATTTAATCTGTATTCCACTTCACAATTAACTCCCTCATTACCATTTCTATTTCATAAACTAATTTATCAATAATTAATGGAAAAAATCAAATATCATCAAAAAACCGCTTCCATATTCAGAAAAAATTGTATTAATTAAAACTTCAAGCATCAATTGATTAAAGTAATATAAATCTTATATTCTAATATCTATAATTTCCTTTTTCTATATAAATTATTATCCAATTATGAAGGTTATAAGTTTATATAATGATAATAATAATAATAATAATACCACATCAAAAATAATCAATCTCTAATAATTAGAAGCTTGAAAATATCGTAGAAACTATAAATCACTTATAACTCCCCTTCTCATCCAATTACTTATTTTATAGTTTAACATATTCATTAAATTTTATTCTATCTTTAGAAGTTTTTACAATATGATTTCCTTACCCCCATAAACCAAAATTCCTAAAAGTCTACATGATAAAAATAGAAGAAGAGTTTGGGAAAATTCTGGGTAGGAAATCACCGCAAGTTGATCATACACACCACTCTAGATGATATAATATGAGTTAAAAACCCCATACAATAACTGATGGTACACAACTATTTCAAAATCAATGATAATAAGAAAAATATTCCAATATGAATAAACCATGTGAAATGAACATCAATCAACCTATAACACAATTATCCCTCATCAAAACCATTGTAAATCCACTATATAACCCCTCTATAATGAAATAATAATGAGATAATTAATAAGATCAAGGAATAAGAACACATCAGATCATGGAGAATCAATTATAATAAATATAAGGGATAATTATATCTAATGGGTACTCAAAGAAATCTAAAATCACACTTATGATTGCCAAAGGTCCGAGAAAAATTAAAAAAATAATATAAGATAAAGGGGTTTCACAATTTATATCTCGTTAGAAAAATAGTGTTTCATGACCTAATATGTCACGACCACACCATGACTAGGTCTAACCACACTATTCAGGAAAATCATACCCTAAATCTCTTATATCTCTCAATGAAAATGTATTGCTCAAAATTTATAATCTAATACAGTCATGTAAGAGTTTCACCAAGACCCCAAGTGTCATTCGGTGAAGTCACTCAAGGAAGAACAAATAAAATCTAACCTCTATACATTCACACTTTGATGACCAAGACTAAAATGTGATCAAATAATTATAAAAGGAAAAATTCAAGATGATAAATGAACTATGTGTAAGAACACAAACATTCATATTATAATTCCCTGTTCCAAATTCATAATTCCAATACCTTATGTCGGGACACCCCTATCATACCATAACCAAACACTTAACACCAATACTATGTTTGGTGTACCATGAATTAGGGCCTTGAAATATACTCTTTTTCATGACACCTAATGCAATAGATCTCAAAACCCTTTGTCAAAAAAACTTCATAACATGACCTCTATGGCCACACCATGACAAATTTATCCTAGTTAAAATATCATGTCAAACAAAAATTGTTCTCCTTTAAACTCCTCCCAACACCTGCAAAACCCAAATCAAAAAAATGAATAGATCAAAATGGTTTGAGAGATTACATTATTTAACTAATAAATTATTATATTCCTTGAGAATAAAAACCAAAAAAATGAACAATAAATAACCCAAACACTCCCCTAGGAGACACCTCTTAAACAGAAGAATTTCACTACCAGCAACCTTAACAAAGGATGAACCATATTTCAACTAAAAATAAGAATGCTTATAAAACCTTATAACTATTGGAGATACCACAAAAAATTTAATACCACTAGTGACAAGATATATCACCAACCATACCTAGTCATAATCATCTTCCCATTATCTACTTCCTTAACTACAAAAAATTATCCAAAATAGTTACCCATTTAAAATAATCTCTTCCATGTTTTAAAATTTATTAAAATTAAAATATTTTCAATGATTTCCATTAAAACACTAGTAATTTAACTTGTAATCCACAAACAACAAAAAATTTATAATAGATTTAAAATACTCCTCATGCTTTCAGTGGAATGTGTAGATTCACCCAAACAGTCCGATAGAAAAATATCTACTAAAGAAAATGAATTTTTTTGAATTTTCACGAATTTGTACTGATGGATTCCGAATATATTATATTATAATCAAAATTATCTCACCAGACACTAAAATTATCAAGCTACTCAACTCCGTGTTGTTATATCATGGTAGATCACTAAATGATCAAATCATGATCATATTTCACGAACCCAAAGTCCTTTAACTATATGAATTTATCTAAATCTTCCAAACAACTTAATAGGGGTCCTTATCAGAACCCTCTATCATAGATAAACCTTTATCCATGTTCTGTACTCAATCTCTCACTTCTTCCCAATACATCAATAATGTTTCAAAATATACCACTTAGTCTCCAACCTCATGGAAGACTTCAAATACTAAATAAATCATCTATATATGGTAAATAACCATGTAATCTGACTAATAAAATCGAAAAAAGGGTTCTCAATTATGTGAAAATACTCATCCCTTTAATTAATATTTTAAATTTCATTCAGATAACCACCCATCTCCACCCATGAAAATAAATCCTTCTTGAATGATTCATGGACTTCCTCAAAAGAAATATCATACAGGTCACTAGACTTTATATCCCACCATCATTGATCTATGATCCAAAAATAAGTCAACCACCAATGAAACCAAAAATTAAAATGATGTTTTTAAAAATAAAAATTTAACCCTAACTTCTTCCAACCAATTCTCATCGTTGGGTATGAAACATATGATGAAGAACATCGGTACCTCATACCCCTCAAATTTTATCACATATTTATCTAGATATTATTATTTCAATGTTCCATGTCTAATGTATTGAAGACATTTAAATAGTATATCATCCAATCAAACAATAATAACGTTAGTATAAACTTCACAAAGGACATCAACATCATAAATAATAAACATATTTCATAGAAAACATAGAAACCCATCCACTACACATCCCATCTAGATTTCCCACACAATAATCCACAAGGTAACTTCACTAGTCCCCATCAAGAACATCATCACACAATATCTACCAAAAAACCAATTCACCTTGTTCCAACCAAGGAAACAAACTGTAGTCGTGAAAAATAATTACCACTCAAATCACCCCACAATGTCCACTAGATCATCTCCCATACAAATAAAGAACCATGCCACAATTTCAAAAAAAAAATACATATCTCATCCACTACAACAAAAAAATGAAATTTATAGTTACACCACAGTTTCCCATCTAGCACAACTAGCAATAAAGTATCCACCAAATCAATAATAAAAACTGTTAATAACCACCAAAGAATCCTACAATATACTCACTACCAAACAAATCCAATTGCCTAAATTGGCCACAAAAACTCCCATCCATTCCCATAAAAACCACAGAAAAGATAATATAATAAATCAAAAAAACCATAATAACAGAACCCATCAATAAATCAACCTTTTAATTAATAATTTTTTTTAATAATTATGTTTTTACAAAAAAACATAATCATCAAATTTCATATTTTAAAAACAAAAAATTCATTAACAGAATTAAATAATTATCCATTTTTTGAATTTTATTCAATCAACTCAATAATAATAACAACACCAAATTACATAAATAGGAAGGATCATTGAAAATAATGACATCTTGCTAATCATAAACAGATTGAATGGAAATTCCAAGAAAAAAAGTTTTATAATGAGAAAATTTTAAATGTTATATAAGCATTAGAATGTTATATTATGGTTCATAAAACTTATTTCCTTGAGGGGATGACTAATAATTTTTTAAATATTCTACCACCATGGTAACATGCTTTTATATTAGATATAGGTTCATGTGATCTTACATTTTTTTAGTTAAAATATTATCATCACACTATGTACTTGGGAATATATATAATAGTGTTTCCATAATAATCAATAAAAAATTCATAAACTATACACATGATTCCCACACTAAATAATCAACATCATATAGTTAAAAATTATTATAAATATTTGATAACTACCCACAGAAGGGAAATAATGTTTTTATTCATAATAAATAAAATTTAAGAATTAAAAACATTATCCATGCTTAATAAATAAGGGGCATGTTTATTCATGTAAAAGTTTTCAAATTTTATTAGTTTATGTATAAGAAATACATATAAATTCATATAATTAATCAAATAAAATACTAATATACATCTTTGTAGTAAGTTCCTAATAGTTTTATATAATACATTAGGATATTAATATGACACATAGCAAAAAAACTTATAAAAAATCAATGTACTCCTAATCATGTCTCCAAGACAATTCATTTATTACTTAAAACATGGAATTTACTAAAGGTAACATGTAGTGTCCCTAACCAAATAAACACTCTATCAATGCTCTGAGATAGGTCGTCACATCACCTCAATACACCTCCCTAAACACCAGAGGCTACCATCTAGCAGCGTGAGTCTATAAGGATACATTGGGAAGAATATACCCACTCATCAGTGTAATACCATAGCATAAAAAATATTTGCAGAGAGAATTACCAATCAGAACTATAAATGGACAACATATGAAAAGTTATGGAGATAAACCAAGTAGAACATTCTGTAGAAATATAAAGGATACAAAAAAATTCAGGCTGTCATACAAATAAAATACAAAACAAAAAATACCCAAAGTTCCCAAACACAGACGTGAGACCAAACCTAGTCCTAACCTAACATACTCCAACACATCATCCCGCAAACCATCCAAACATAATATCTATGTATTAAACCTATAATAGAAAGCTAGTATCATCTACTCAGGTACCCAATTGACATGGAAGCCCAAACAAGGTGTGATTGCAACACAGTTGGCCACCACCGTCGGTGTCTAAACCAATAACCTCTCTGCACAACAGTGTATAAAGATGATCAATGTGAAATAAATAAACAAGTAAATAAAATAAATATGTCACACATTTTAGAAATTTATGAATAGAAAAGTTATCCTTTAACTTTTATAGGGTCAACTAACCAACCAGACTAGCTTGGGTAACACCGGGAGCCAAAGCCACAACATAGGGGTTTACGTACTTTTAATCACAACATGGAATTTAATATACAAATAAATTAATCAACTAACATATGATCCTTATGCCATTTGTTAATCCTTGAACATAAATTTGGGAATCACATATAATCATTCTAACATCCCTAAACTAATAAAATAATTGGTGGGCCTAGATCATCATTTTGATCCTACCTAAATATGTACCCTCAATCCATGCATCAGGCTAATAGAGCCTCATTCCAACAACCCAACTCCAATAGCACATAAGTGGGTTCTAGAGCATCAATATATCTACCACAAACATGGATCCTCAATCTATGTGTTAGGTGAAGAGAGCCTTAGTCCAATAACCTTACTCAACAACCTTCCACTAAGGCACATGCATATACTTCTTTCACCACTTGACATATTTACCATTACAAACCATATATCACTAAGTAAATATACCTTTCTAAAAAATAATCCCTTCTTTCCATATTAAAAACTACTACACAATTATGATATGTCACATTTCATAAACCATGTTACCATACCAACATAGTCGTCATAGGTTCTACCACAGAAACACCTATATCATTTCAATTATTTTGGTCCCAACAAACCATTATAACCAAATAATGGAATAAAAATAGTTAAAAATACAAATTTGAAAACATATTTAATCAACACATTAAAAAAATGAGTCTTTCTATTTAATAACTCAAACATTCCTTGAGACTTTTTTTTTGATTTTCAACTAGAAAAGGGTCCTTAAAATCATTTTCACAGATATGGAACCATGCCATCATTTCAAATAATACTTTGAAATTTATTAATAAAATAATTTTATAAATCCCGTTGGGTTAAATTAATCCTTTTAAATCATTTTTCAACATTAAATATCAAATTCATCATTTTAAACCATAACTATATCAAAATCCAAACACATCTTTTAAACCATGTCAAAATATTCTTAGGCATTTCAAAAAATTAAACATATAATAGATTCAACTATACCTTTTTTCAATCCCACATACCAAAATACCACTCATAGAACATTCAATATCATAATTACCCTATCTTAGTGTTTAATAACTCAATTCACCATTTTCAAGGGTTTAGAACACAGTAAGGGTAACCCTGTTTATTTTACATCATCAACGAACCCAATGAGGACTGTGAAAGGTCTAACACCTCAATCTATGTACCAAATTACTTTCCATAAAAAAATTATACATATTAGGGAAGTGAATTATCAAAAATACATTCACATGTAAAACATTAAGACTATGGGAAAAATATTTAAGACCACCTACCTCATGCTTATAGAAAAATGATCCTCCAAAAGAAACCCTCGATTCCAACAAAGTTTGCCTCAAGAACAATGAAAAAGAAAATCCAAAAAAATAAGGGTTTAGACATTTGGAAGGATATTAAACCACCCACAAATACTATTTAAAAAAATTAATGTAAATTGAGTTTAAGACATACATAGGGAATTTATTTTCAATTAATGGTACTCCTAACACCTAATAATCAAAGGAGAATCACCCATGAAGGAAGAGGGAGCTCCTGGTTTATCACCATAGGTATAAGGGTATGAATGGATGTAAATATTTTGGATAAACATTTATATATGAGAAGTAAAAATGGGAAATTACCTCTTTTTAAAGACCACATGGTTGGCCAAACCGTGCACTAACCACGTGGCTCCCTCTGTCCAAGAGGGACAAAGCTTCATAGTTTACGAGGATCACCTTAATTATTTGTAAAACCATGATTTTCCCATGAACTATCTTCTATCCAAGAGTTGGTCTAGACACATGGTTCCCCTGGCCAGACACACTGTTAGTACTAACTATGCGCCAACTTTGCACTGCGCACTGTTGGGATTCTTTCCATCTCATTTCATGTCCTGAACCCCCTGGGACACCAATGTAACTTCCCATACACTCAATAACCACATAATTAGAAAACAAAGAAATTTTTACCAAATTTTAAACTAGGATGTACCTATAATCAAGGTAAGGATCTTAAAACCTCCCCACCTTATAATGGATTGTCCTCAAGAAGTACTTTCCAACGTCACAAATCCTCCAAGACCAAAGGTTGGGCCATGGGACCCCTATCTGCTTTCATCCTCCAAGTTTCCTTCTCAAAATAGCCATTCAATATCCAAACGTAGACAAAGTAAATGTTCATAGACCAAATAAGTTTCCCACTTTTATATACAACCATGAGCCTAATCCTCCTCAAAGGATGCATCAATATCTAGATTTTCATTAATAATAGAAAAAACAAAAGAAAATTTGGTAACATCACTACATTACCACAAA
The DNA here is from genome assembly GCA_963277665.1 of Viscum album. Taxonomy (NCBI): domain Eukaryota; kingdom Viridiplantae; phylum Streptophyta; class Magnoliopsida; order Santalales; family Viscaceae; genus Viscum; species Viscum album. Next base: position 721,697,571 of record OY728122.1, on the reverse strand, counting down.
ATGGGATCTTGACAGAGCACTACACTACACTAGGAGAGCCAATCAAAATACCTTCAGTCCAATAATATCCAAAATTCATGGCCCAAATCACTTGGCGCTATCTTGCTTGGTTTCCAAAATTCTAAATGTGATCAAAGCTTAGCATCAGTAAAGTAACACTAGGTTTCCAACCACATTCTCGACATACATCATTCCATATCTCAGTCCCAATGAACCCACTCCTTATATGAACTTCCAAAGCACAACCCAAGAATAACATTCATCTCAAGGTACTCAACTTATTAAATTTTTATCAAACACTCATTAAAAAAACTGAAACACCATGATGGCACTCACCTGAGAACATCCAATGGGTACCACATCTCACATCATCAATAGACCACATTGTCAATATAGTTCCGCCACTATATGTTTTATCTTACCACCATCATCTCTTAGTGTTTGGAACCTATAACATTAAAAAGGCCAACATAACTACAACTCAACATTTATAACATACCCAATATGTTTCCCAACTCACTGTGTCAAAGAATCCATGATAACTCCACACAATACTTGCATCCACCCTTGCCATTGAAACCAGTTGGAACAGAAATTAACACTCTTCCCCTTTGAAAAATAAGAAAAACTTGACCTCTCTAAAGTTGTTCATCATTTCTGGGAAGCAATTTACACTAGAACAATAAACCATATCTATCCAATACATACTATGAATTTTCACTTAAGGTATACAATCATCATCTGGAACACCTTTCAAATTCATTCCATGAAATCTGATGAAAATATATTGTTAGGGTATAAAATACTCTCCAAAACATCATCATGCTCTGTTTAACCCATCAATATTCAGATACCAAACACCTCCACTATCTATTAATCAACTAAACACCACTTGGAACTTCCTCAAAATCTATTTCCATTCTCAAAACAAACAAATCTTCCTTATTTTCACACCACTACATCACATGAACCAAAATGTTTTCACACTTAAATACATTATTAGGTCACCCAAACAAACCTATAAAAGTCTATGTATGACTTATGTTGAGGTTTTAACACAAAAAATCCCTTTCCATCATCTTTTGTTATGGATTATCTCACCCATAATTAACTCTGACAGAGGCATCATAGATTTCTCTCAAAACCACCCTGAGATCGAATCCAATTATTGGATGGATCAAATACCACATCCAAGGCCTTCCTCGAATTTCTCAAGGAACCCAAATGTGTCCCTTATAGGTTTCTCTTTGTCTCATTGATTCCACTACATATGATCCGTAGTTTTTTCCACACATCCATGAATAAAATAACACTACCCACCTTAGGTGTGTCATTATCACCACTTTCCATATGAAATTTCGACCACCACATGACAAAATTTGATCACAAGTTGAACCCCAAAACTGGGAAATGGCCATATAGATTCTACTATAGAAATATAAAAATCCTCACCCACTACTCATACCTAGATCCCAAGAACGACACCCATGGTGTGTGTCAACATCTGATCCATCATGAGAACCTCAACCACAATGGTATATAGTGTACATACCACCATCCAACTCCACATATACTACTCTGTAAGAATAACCTCCAAGAGGACCCACATCTAATCCAAACATATTTATGTAGCTAGGTGTAAATCCAAATATCTCTTACCATACCCAAGATGATGTCAATATATTGGGTATGATCATCACTAGCTAAAAGTATTCTAACAAGTAATTGATGAACACCGCCACAAACTATACATCACCACAATCACCTCCCACAATAAAGAAAAATTAACATGTTAAAGCTCTCAGGTTTCCCTACCCGCCAAAATCTCATAAACAATCAATCACCACCACTCGAATGGAATTTACAACCAAAACCAAACACCACCTCATGAACCTATGCTATGCGGTCATGACCCAAAATTCCCTGTGGATCCATTTTCATCAACCCCCTCAAGTTATTCCAAAGCAGATCGAGTGATTTACACAGAAACACAATGACCACCACCCTGATCCACAACCCAACTATCTCAAGCATAACCTGCAATTCCCATTATGATCAAATAGAAAAATGATAGGTTCTTATCACGAGACACTTGTTCACCCATCCCCAATGGTATTGTTCCCTCCCAGCATATGCCCATATCTGGACCGCATCAAATCCCTTGGGTTCTAAATGTTTTTAGCGACAATACACTGAAATCGACTCTAGATCACAAGTTCTGTACATCACTGGAGCTATACCCAAACACCTACTCATACAACTGACTATGAAACCTGATCCACCAAACCCACTGGCCTCAATAAATTATCAACCTCTCACTCAACAACAAAATCATTACTATAAACAAGACAAAACACATGAACACACTCACCGTAGTTTTCACCTCCATAACAAATGTTACCATCCATTCTTTGGTATCTCTTTCTTTTTATGCCCCAAATCAACCTTTATTTCCACATCAAAGACCATAAAAACATCATGGTCATGTCTCCCAATGATTATAACCTTCACAAACAAATTTACAACCAATTTTATGCACTCAAGTGCTTCTTTGATGTGAGACCAAGGCATAACTAAGAAATCATAAAAAAATATTTAAGGCACCCAAAATATATCTATTCCACCAGTCACGAACCAGGCCAGGTCGCCATTTAACTAGGTGCCCATCCCTGTCCATGACATGGCTCGAAGGGTTTTCCCGATCCCCACAGGCTGGAACATGTGACCGAGTATCATAAGTAATAAAAGGGAATGGATTTCTTGAAATAAAAGATAAAAATAAAATTCACAATATATAAAACCGAAACTGGAAATAGACAACCAAACAGGAATTTAAACAATAAATAGGTTTAATGTCTACAATTAAACTAAAAAACCCATGGTGAAGAATAACAAGGATAGAGAACTAAACTCCAATACCATCTTCCAAGTGATAGGAGAAGATGCATTTCCACCTACCAACACGAACCTGCACACGAAGACCAATAACATCCAGAACCACCAACACTAAGCATGATGTCACCCCATGTAATACAAAAGAAACAAGGTCTACATACACCCATAGGTGTACGTAGGGTGTGACCCAAGACCCAGTAGGACGTCACCCAATTAAAAGGTTCCACACATAATTATTAAATGACCAATACATTTTCAATATTAACTAACAAAAAGAAATAAATGCTTGAATAGTTTAAAAGAAAAGGAATTAAGGCAAATAGTTTCAAGTGGAACAAATTAAATTAAAACACACACAACCTTACTTTTTAAAATAATCAATATGTCACATCGACAAGTGTAAAGTAAACAATGAGAACTAATATGGGAGAGGCCGCATGGGTATCATCTAGCTTGGGTCACTAGATCTTCGTGTCTTGGTGAAACGTGGCTTTGAAGGCCATGAACCTCAGAAAACGTGGCTTAGAAGGCCATGAACCTCAGAAAATGTGTCTTAGAAGGCCTGACCCTCAGAAAAGAATATGTTTAGTTAGTATTGCAATCGTTAGTCCTGCCAGTGAAACCGAGATGAGTCACCTCCGGAACACTAACCCACTAGTCTAGTCCACCCTCTTAGCTACCTAGGCTTCCATCTTTGTGCTCAAGTGGTTCAGAGTTCTTGTTATTTGTTGTATTCATATAATCAAACCAAACAAGACACTACACATGACAAAACCACTATTTTCACAAACAAAAGCCATTAGAAATAATATGCACCCTAAAATATTACAAACCTCAATTTTTGTTTCTCACACAACCAATTAAAACCAATGCGTGGTCAAATAAAGGACTTTCATGGTCAAACAAACCATTTAATGAATTTATTAAACAATTTCAACAAACATCGCACGTCTGTAAACACAAAAAAAAATCCACCCGAATACATATTTAAGATAGAACGCATACAGACGCTACACCAAAACACCAGTTGCACCCGCCCACAAATTCTATTAAAATAATAATAATAATAATAACAATAAAAATAACAATAATAAAAATAATAATAATCATATGAACGCCAAGAATCTTTAAAAAACTCAATTAAAACAATTTTCCATCCTTAATAACTATTTAGTAAAATGTTTAAGATTTTCATAAAGAAAATTTGAAAAGAAAAACAATGATTTTCACATAAAAACAACCCGGCCCTCTCTTTAGAGTCAAATATACACTAACTCCATATTAAAATATAATCTGCATCCATTTCAAGATTTAATAAGCCAGGGGAACAATTTATAAAACAGTAATAACCAGATTGACATGATTTTTCACAAAAAATCACACTCATATCATATAAACACATTACTAATAAATGACAGAATATGAGATCTCAATAAGAAAAACAATTTCACACAAAGCAAAGCAATTAAATAATACACTAAGCTAATTAATCCTGCAAATTAATTCATCAAAGAATAATTATAAGCGGAACCACCTACGTTTGACGCCGAGACCTCCAAACATGGGTGTGAAACTCCATTCACAACCAATTTTCATCACAACCGACTAAATTTATACCCTAAAAACAGAATCAGACCAAATATAACATCAAAACCAGACAAAAAACCACATAAAATCTTACCAAACCCCATTAAATTGAAATTAAGAAACTATAACAACAATGGGGGTTTACCCAAGGTGTTGGCTTCCAGAATGAGTAGTGAGGGAATCCACCTGTGAGGAGAGGCCAAGAGGATGTGTGGGTGGCCGGACAGGAGGGGAACGGGAGGTCGGGACAGTGGTTTCCAGAAGGAACTGAAGCAGGGGTGTGAGACATGATCGGTTCCAAGGGGGAAGATGGTTCTATGGCAGGGTAGTGTCTAGGGTAGATGAAGTGGGCAGGTCTAAACAGAGGGAGGCGGTGCATCGATCGGGTAAAGAAGGGGAGATTAGGTGGTGAGGTGTAGTGTGTAGGGGGGTGCAATGCGATATTGAGTAAGAAGCAAGGGGGTGTAATGCAATTCCAAGCTGGCTAGGGCAGGGGGTGTGTGCTGTGATAGGAAGAAAGGAATGTGAGGCACAACTTACAGGGGGAAAATGTAGGGGAGTCACGACAGGTTGTGGGTTCGCCGACAAGGGCTCCACCAGGAGGGAAGAGAGGGAGGGTCAGTGAGGGACGCAGGCGACAGCCTTAACATGCAGGAGGGAGAACCCATAGGTGTGGCGCAAGGAGACCGAAAACCCTAAGAAAAGAGAAAAAAAGTAAAGAAAAACAAATATAATAGATAATAATAAATAAATAATTTAATAATAATAATAATAATAAACTAGAGTATGAGTAATGATGTTAATATTAATAAAAATAATAAAACCAAATTGATAGTAATGAAATCGAATAAAATGATTTATCAATTAAGATAATAATAATAATAACATCCTCAAATAATATCATTATTATTACCATTAAGACAATTCATTAAGTTAATTAAAATTATCTTATTTTATTTTTATTTTCAGTTTATTATTCACTTAATTTGATTTGTTTATTATTAATTCATTTCATTTAATTAATTGAGCATTGGAAGGTCACCCGGTGGACTAGGCAAGGCAGTATGGTTTCAAAATCACGCCTTACCCGAGTCGCGCGGTCTCAAATTTGCATTGTATTCTCATATTAATATTCGTCGCATATTTTTCCATCAGTCTTGAACATTGGGCAGGTCTTACGGTGAACCGGACGAGGTAGCGCGTGGTGACCCAGGAAAAAACTGCGGTTTCGACCGCGCCCTTCCCATGCGCTGAACATTGTCTACGTAAAAACACACATTTTTTAAAATAAGAACTCAAAGATTTTAGTCAGGCTTAATCCCAGACTACCCGATGCAAATAAAATTAATAAAATAATTAACTCAAATATGGTGGGTGTGACAATTCTCCCCACCATAAAGCTTTCCGTACATAGAAAGTCACAACTAAGGTTGAGACTCAAAGCAGAAAACAATACCCTCCTTACGGTCCAAAGAGGATACCCACAATCAATAAGCGATAAGAAGCAAAATCATCGAGCATAGAGAAATTTAATCAATGAAAACTTCAAGAAACACTTAAAAAGACCTTATGATATGTGTCACCTGCCCTAAAGAGATCGAATGCCTCCAGTTAATTGTTTTAGAAAATGGACTTTTGAACACTCTGAAACCTTCCTCACAAACTGAAACACCTCAAGTACCATAGAACGAAAACTCCTCCATTTGTTTGGAAAGAACATACACGATCAAATAATATCCCAAGAACACCTTTATCACCTAATACCAAGTAACATCATGGAACAGGACCAAAAAGGCCAACATGGGGAAAGCCTGAAAGCACTCCCCACCATTTGAAATATATTGAAACCCAAGGCGATATTGGAAATCGACACGGTGAGGCCCAGAAAAACTACCCACTATTATGAAAAAGGACAACACGTCTAATTCCACAGATAATTGTGCGAGACCCATCATGGGTATCCCCACCATTGGAACTAAAAAAATATAGAAAACTTTAAAAACATCCCGACGGTGACCAAACACCCCACCACAAAGGGCGGGGAGGGTGGGGCCCAACTACTAGGGTGTCAAAAACACGACCCAAGACAAGCCATCTTCTTCACATCCCTGGATGAGTACTATTCAAATTTGAGACTGATTTATCCAACATACCACTTTACGGAGCACTAAAAGCAATTACATTCGGTGGGACGTAATCACTGGGACTTGAAGGTAATAAGACGAACACACCTCCACATAGTCACGAAAACCATACACATCCAGACGGTTTGTTTAGAACAAAACACCCTCAAAAAACAATTTAAATTTCCTTTACAGGTGATAGAAATATTGTCGGGGTCCCATACACTCTCAGGGTTCTTGACCACGTGCCAACTTCACTATGGGGACTATGACTGGAGCCCTGATGCTTGAAGCATCTTCAATATCACAGTCAGGAATTGGAGACTCTAGAACGGAGCTCCTCCTTTTGGGGTCACACCAAACCATACCACAACCGAGACAACACCAGCAAACACTACACACAATAGTATCCAACTATTATCTCACGGCACATCCACCAAAAAGGGGTTCATAGGATGCACATGCATCAACTTTCACCTTAACCAAGAACCTTAAGAAGGAAAGACGCATGACAAACACTCCAATTTGAACAGAAAATAATTAGAACTCCCCGAGAGGACACACTCCTATGAAAACAAGGATTCTTGAAGGATCCTTCGAAATCCATCTTTTCTCTTCAAGAGAACTCATGATGTATATGTCACAAAACATGACCCTCGGCCGATGGAAGAATTAAAAGCCTGTAAAAACATCGGTCAACACTGATAATTCTGAACCACCTTCATCCTTCCCCGCTATAATTCCTTTCCCTATTTCTAAGGGGACCTTCAGACACAACAGTGTGAAACCTCATACCCGATGACTCAGAAAACTCAAAGATATCAAAACTCCCTTCAACTCCCCTCACATTTTCCATACCACTGCGAGAGGATCCTCTTAGTTGTAAAAAAAGAGTGGGTTCAATTCTAGAATTCATGAAGAGAGTCCCCTGATCAACTGGATGGTCCTCCAATGGTGAGTTTCCCATGGCCACACTTCAATGGCATGTTAACACATTATGGGGGTGTACACTAGTCATGAAAGAAGACCATGGACCCAACAAAATTGGTCCAATGGTCAAGACATACCACAATAGACACTAAAAATGCAAGGGAACCGCTACAAGGGCATCCCGGTGTACTTTTCAAAAGAATTCCCCAACTTCATGCTTGCATACCAACTTACCAACAAGAATTCAAAATCAAGACACAAATCATCTAAAAAGGATTCTCGGCTCAAAACACCTCACATCCATCATTTCAAAAACACAAGGACACACCACAAAATCATAGGTTATTGAAACACTGAATGCTCATTTAACAAAACATTTTTTTAAATAATCAATGCTAGTGGGTTGCACAAACACCAATGGTGTCCCATGGGCCTTGCACATGCATGTTCCTATGCCACACTAGCACCCACCTCATATCCATCCAAAAATTCATCTGCTCGTACCAATGACCATTTATATTTCCATATACGCTCATGCATGTGTTTTCCCTTGAGACCATCATGAATCGAAATTGGACCCTTTTCATTTTTCAAAACCAAACATTAAACCCACACTTTCCAAACCCTATACGTCATTTTATTTTTAAAGAACGTCATTTAGAAATATTTTTTTTCAAGACCAAAACATTTTTACTTAAAACCATATTTCCATAAATCCAGAACAAAGAGACGAGGAACGATGCAAGAGGAGACTAGTGTCAGGGGGCGACTGGAACATATGGTTGGCATCCATACGCCAATCACGCCACCACCACAGAGAGTATTCTAGGACAACATCCCCGACTCCACATGTCTTTCCAGACCCTATGAGCTCACTCAGACCACTGAACCTACTGCATTTTCATTTCCCCAAAACAAGATTAACCACACAAACCAATGGTTTAGACAAACCTAAAAATTCATTGGTAACTCGAGTCACATCCTGAGGTGTGCTGGCTAGGCACCTTGCTCATAGACCGGACGTCAAGTCCCAACAACCTTAACTCCAACCTGTCATGGATCTATCCCAAAAGAACACGACCCAAGAGGACAAACCACTCTGATACCATTTGTTACAAACCAGGCCAAGTTTCCATCTGACCCGGTGCCATACCCAGTCCACGACATGGCCCGAAGGGCCTTCCCGATCCCCATGGGCTAGCACAAGTGCCCGGGTATCATAAGTCACAAAAGGGAATAGTTTACCCAAAATAAAAAATAAAAATACAACTCACTATACAAACAACTGAAACTAGAAATAGACAACCAAACATGACTTTAAACAATAAATAGATTTAATGTCTACAATTCGACTGAACACCCAAGGTGAACAATAACAAGGATAGGGAACTAAAATCTAATACCAACCTCCAAGAGATACGAGAAGCCGCATCCCCAGCTACCAACACCAACCTACACGTGAAGACCAATAGCATCTAGAACCACCAACACTAAGCACGATGTAACAACATGAAATACATGAGAAAAAAGGTCTACATACACCCACAGGTGTTTGTAGAGTGTGATCCAAGATCCCAATAGGGAGTCACCCAATAAAATGGTTTCACACATAATTATTAAATAAAAAATACATTTGACATATTAATTAAAGAAAAGAAAAAAATGCTTGAATAGTTTAAAAGAAAATGGAATTAAAGAAAATAATTTCAAATGGAACAAGTTAAACTAAATCACACACACCCTTACTTTTTAAAATAACCAATATGTCCCACCGATGAGCGCAATGTAACCAATGAGCCCTAATATAGGAGTGGATACGTGGGTATTAGCTAGCTTGGGTCCCTAGATCTTCGTGTCTCGGTGAAACATGGATTAGAAGGCCATGACCCTCAAAAAACGTGGCTTAGAAGGCCACGACCCTAAAAAAACTTGGCTTTGTAGGCCACGACCCTCAGAAAATCATATGTTTAGTTAATGTTGCAATCATCATTCCTGCCAGTGAAATCGGGTCTAGTCACCTCCAGAACACTAGCCCACTAGTCTATCCACCCTCATAGCTACCAGAGCTTCCTACTTTGTCCTCAAGTGGTTCAGAGTTCATGTCATATTTTGTATTCATATACTCAAACAAAACAAGACACTACACACGCCAAAACCACTATTTTCACACAAAAAATCCATTAGAAATAATACGCACACTAAAATATTTAAAAAGTAAATTTTCATTTCTTACACAAAAAATTAAAACAAATGTGTGGTCAAAGAATGAACATTAATGGTCAAAAAACCATATTAAGAATTTAGTAAACAATTTCAACTTACGTCGCATGTCTTTATACACCAAAAAATCCACCCAAATACTCATTTAAGACAGAACGTATACATACAATACACCAAAACACCAATTGAAACTGCCCAAAAATTCTCTAATAATAATAATAATAATAATAATAATAATAACAACAATAATAATAATAATAATAATAATCATCATCATCATATGCACGCCAAGAATCTTTACACAACTCAATTAAAACAATTTTCCATCCTTAATAACTATTGAATAAAACATTAAAGATTTTAATAAACAAATTTTGAAAAGAGGAACATTGATTTGCATAGAAAAACAACCCGACCCTCTTTTTAGAATCAAATATACACTAAAGCCATACTAAAAGATAATCTGCATCCTTTGCATGATTTAAAAAGCAAGGTGAACAATTTATAAAACAGAAATAACCAGTTCGACATGACTTTTCACATAAAATCACACTCATATTGCATAAACACATTACTAATAAATCATAGCATATGAGATCTCAATAAGAAAAACAAATTTTCACAAAGAAAAATAATTAAATAATACACTGATCTAATTAAACATGCAAATTAATTCATCAAAGAATCATTATAAGTGGAACCACCTACCTTTGACGCCGAGAACTCCAAACATCGGTGCGAAACACCAATCGCAACCAATTCGCATCACAACCAACTAAATTTATACCCTAAAACAGAATCAGACCAAACATAACAACAAAACCAGACCAAAAACCACATAAACTCTTACCGAACCCAATTAAATTGAAAGAAAGCAACTAAAAAAGCAAAGGGGGTTTACCCAAGGTGTTGGATGTCGGAAGGAGTTGTGGGGGAAGCCACATGTGAGGAGAGGCCAAGGGGGTGTGTGGGTGGCCAGACGTGAGGGGTAGGGGCAGTCGGGATGGTGGTCACCTGATGGAGCCAGTGTAGTGGTGTGACACATGTCTGGTTCCGGGGGGGAAGATGGTGGTACGACAGGGTGGTATCCAGTGAAGAGGATGGGGGCAGGTCTGAACAGAGGGAGGCGGGGCATCAGCCGGGTGAAGAGGTGGGGATTCAGTGGCAAGGTGCAGCGTGCAGTTCGGGTGTGGCGTGATACTAATCATGAGGCAAGGGGGTGCGACACAATTCTGAGCTGGTCGGGGTAGGGGGTGTGTGCTGTGATGGGAAGAAGGGATGTTGAGGTGCGACCTGTAAGGAGAAAATGCATGGGTGTCACAACGAGCTGAGGGTGTGCCGGCAGGGGCTCCCCAGGGAGGGAAGAGAGTGAGGGTCGGTGAGGGAGGTGGGCGACGTCCTCAGTGCATAAGAGGGAGATCCCGCAGGTGCGATGCAATGAGACCAAAAACCCTTAGAAAAGAGAAAAAAAGAAAAAAATGTAATTAAAAACAAATAAAAACAAATAAAAAAATAATTATAATAACGATGACAATAATAATAATAATAATAATAAACAAAAATATGAATAATGATGTTAATATTAATAAAAATAATAAAACCAAATTGATATTAATAAAATATAATAAAATATTATATCAATTAAGATAATAATAATAATAATATCCTAAAATAATATCATTATTATTACCATTAAGACAATTCATTAAGTTAATTAAAATTTTTAATTTTATTTTTATTTTCAGTTTATTATTCACTTAATTTGATTTCTTTATTATTAATTCATTTCATTTAATTAATTGAGCTTCGGCAGGTCACCCGGTGAACCAGGTGAGGCCGTGCAATTTCAAAATCGCACCTCACCCAAGTCCCACGGTCTCAAATTTTTATTGTATTCTCATATTATTATTAGTCGCATATTTTTCCATCTGTATTGAACATTGAGATGGTTCTGCGGTGAACCAGTTGAGGTCGTGCGTGGTGACCCAGGCGAAGTCATGCGTTTTTAACCACACCCTTCCCGTGTGCTGATCATTGTTAAGGTAAAAAAACATGTTTTTTAAAATAAGAACTCAAAGCTTTATGTTGGGCTTAAACCCAGACTACCCGACATAAAGAAAATTAATAAAATAATTAACTCAAAGACGGTAGGTGTCATAAAAACAACCACATGGGCATCGTATTCCTAGACACCAATTTCAGTAGGATAAAATTTCTTGAGGTTACCCTAGATTTTCACCAGACTGTTGGCTCATAACCACAATTTGAGTCACTTCTCAAAAACCATTGATATTTTCACTTACCTCTCTAGGGTAAACCTACAGTAGAAACCACTCTATGTTTCCTCTTGTCATCATCTAAATCGTCCACATCTTCCTCATGCACATAATGACACTCAAAACCTAGAGAACGCCTCTCATGGGTCACCCTTGAAGATCAAATGCCACCAACCTCTTAAAATGGAGTGATTCTTAACAAAGGCCATTGGATCTCACTCTCATCAATACACATCAAACCTAAAAAAACCACTACCCATGAGTGTAAATCCAACAATAATTCCTAAAAAGCTTCCTCTAACACACCATGAAACCATTTACTATAGGTCCCTCACCAAAGGTTCTCACACACATACATCGACACTAGATAGAAAATAACCACTATGGGGTCCAAAATAGAACTCATAAGGTGTCAATACACAAGAGTCACCACATCCACAATAACAGATGTCATTTCACAACTTCAAGGTCACAACCCAACCAAATACACAATAAGAAACATTCAATTAACCATCACATTCAAACACATCAAGGTATCACGTCCTGTAACCCAAGGTCTCAAAACTAAGGCACTATCACTTCCCAAACCACACATACCAAGGGTAAACTATAAACATAACCGATACCCCCACCAGTGTCCCTAAAAGTTCCATAATTTACCTATTTCCCTTCTTAATTAAACTTTTACATTTAAAACACAAGGTTCACATTAAAAAACATTCCATTTAGAAACCAAAGCATTTACCCATTCAAAATCCTTTTTAATAACCAAATATTTCCAAAATAAAAGTTTTATTGAAATTATTATTTAATTTTTTTTATTAATGAACATTTCCAGAAGAGGTCAACAAGATTAAACCACGAGAAGAAAGAACACTACTATCATGTGAGTTAAAAAGAGCTATCAATCATTGGAAGCATACAGACGAACTATTAATCCTATATTCCTAGAATGATACATAAATTAACTCACCCTATCTTACCATATTAATCATAGATAAAAAACCTCATAAATAAATAAAATTACATCCATTAGAACCCCTCAAGGTTGAAGTACCAAGAAATTATAAAATATGAAAACATAACATTAATTCCCATCACAAGTAACTTGAATTTTCACTGATACATGGGGCTATAGGGACCTTGGAATGATAACATTACCAAGGCCTGAAAAGATCCATGTCTCATGATTACCATACCCCAAATAGTAAAAAAGACACTCCTATGATACTACTTTGTAACATCCTCGATCTGGTAGCCACTAAACTGATTCCCCATGATAGGTCATCACATAACCTCAAGTGAACCTCCCTATATGATAGAGGCTATCAACTAGAAGTCTGAGTCTATAGAGTTACTTTGGGGGGGGATATACCTGGTTACTAGAGTAATACTATTGCATAAATAATATAAGTAGTTATAAGAACCATTAAAAACCTTAAATGGACCACATAAAGAAAAATCAATAGATTAACCAAGTAGTACATTCTATATAAATATGATGGATACACTATAAGTAAAGAATATATACAAATAAAATACAAAACCAAAACTGACAAAATATATCAAACATGGACATAAAACCCAACCTGTTCACATACTCCAACACATCATCTCATGCATTGACAAAAAAATATTTATCTATATTAAACTTGTAACCGAAAAAATTTAGCATCAACTTGGGTTCCCATGTTACATGGGGTCCTAAGAAGGGTTTTAGTACAACTCAGTAGGCCAAAAATGGTGTATAAAGTAATAAATAGTTTGTAAAATAGAGTATGTAGATTATTGAAATGAAATAAAAAAATAAGGAAAATAATAAATATGTCTAACATTTTATCAATTATTAAATAACCATGTACTCTTATAAGTTATCTAGGGTCAACCAACCAACTAGACTAGCTCTAGTAAAGCTAAAACACAATGACACAATATATGGGCTTAAAAAATTTTAATCACAATGAGGCATTCACTAAAATAATTAACTAATAAACTTTCCTCGGTGCCCTAATCTGGTAGTATAACCATGACTGTATGTTTGGGAATAATAGATCCTCACTCAAAAATTCTAAAACCAGGAAATAAATAGGTGTTCCTAGAGTGTTATTTTGGTCCAACAAAAAATAAGAAGCCTTAGTACATGAGTTATGAGAAGATATCCTTAGTCTAACAACCCAAATCCTACAACACATCAGTGAGTGTTAGAAGATAATTATATCCACCCCAGACATGGAGCATCGGTCCATAAGTTAGGCACATATAGACTTAGTCTAACAACCTAACTCAACAAACATCTACCAATCCACGTGCACATGCTTCTTTAACCATTTTAAATATTTACCATTACAAAAAATGTCTCACTAATAACATATAATTTTATAACAAACACCCCCTTATTCCATATTAACAATTATACAATAATTAACATCAATCCTATTTCATAAATCATATTAACATTCCAACATAATTGACATGGGTTTCATCCCAATAGCACCTATATCATTTGAATTACTATGGCCCAACATACCTTTAACACTAAATCATTTCATAATCCGTAATTCAAAATACAGATTTAATATAATCTTTAAGCCACCCATTTGAAACATGGGTCTTTCCCTTTGAAAAATTAGGCATTCCTTGAGAATTTCATTTCCATTTATAACCAAAAATGTTTTTTTAAATCATTTTCACAAAAATAGAACCATACCATCATTTAAAATCATCATTTGAATGATGTTAATAAAACCAATTTATAAATTCCCTTGAGTCCAACAACTCGTTTTAAAACATATCCCACTTTCAAACATTATATAAATCATCTAAAACCACAACTAGATCAAAATAAAAACACAACTTTTAAACCATTTCAAAAACCACATTGGAATTTCATAAAATCCAACATATTAGTAACTCAATTATCCATTTTTCCATGACCACATACCAAAATACTACTCATAGCCCATTCACTTTCATAATTACCCTACCCCAATGTTTACCACCTCATTTAACCATTTTCATTGTTTTGGAACACAAAAATGGTAGCCTTAGGTTGGGCTTCACATCATAAAAACCCAATTGGGTCTATAAAAGGTCTCATACCTCAATATTATGCCCAAATTACTTTCTATAACAAAAGATATAAAACTTAGTAGGATAGTGAATTATTAAAACTACATAATCACGTAAAATATCTATACTATGGGAAAAATATTTAAGTCTACCTCCCTCTTTTTCATAGACAATCACTAATCCGAAGAAAAACTTAGTTTAAATTTAATCATCCTTAATATCTAAGATGAAGAAAACATAAGAAAAACAAGGGTTTATATATTTTGAAGGAGTGGAAACCACACACCAATATTCTTTTAGAAAATGGATGTAAATATAGTGAAAAACTTACCCGGGTATTCTATATCAACTAAACGGAACTCCAAACAACTGAGAATCAAAGGATAATCACCCATGGAGGAGGGGAGGATACTGGTACATAACCCAAGATGTAGGGGGTTAAATGGGTGAAACATTAGGGGATAAAATTTAATCCTGAGGGTGAAAATGGGAAATTTCCTATTTTTAAGGAAAACATGGTTTGGATGCATGGTTGGCCAAACCATGAACCAAACATGATGTTTCCTCTATTGAAGAAGGACCAAGAAACATGGTTTCCTGGGATCACTTGCATGGTTTGGTAAACAATAGGATTCCCATGTGATAGCCTCTATCTAAGAGCGGGTCTGGATACACTATTTCCCTATCCAGGCGCATGATAAGTTCAAACAGTGTCCCAACTATGAACTGAAAAATATTTGGCCTCTTTCCTTCATCATTCATCTCTTGAACACCCAATACACCCCCTAAAACTTCCCATATTTTCAAGAACCACTTCATTATTCATAATAAAGTAAGTTTAAAAAAATTAAAAAATGGATGTTTCTCCACACAAGATAGGGATCTTACATAACTATTTTATAAGTGTTCTTTAAAAATCATCAATTATATATAATAAGAACACTCTAAACATAATTTAGAAAAATTATTGAACATCATGGAATCATATCAACATGTTATGTATTTTAAAATTCAAAAGGTAAATAAATCTACGAGGAAACATGTAATAGTAAGCATGGGGAAACACATCCCTGTTTCAATAAAGTTATATAGAAATAGTATTTTCATGTTATTTAACATTTTAATCCTTTAATTATGGTCATTAAATCAATTTAAGAAGAAAATTAAAATTTACCATAAACCATAGAAAAAAATACATATAAGGTTAAAAATGAAAACTACAATGTAATTGATTAAAAAAGGCATGCACCTCCCTTGGATTCCTACCCAGAAATAGTTACACATTCACCTAAACATTTTTATAGGTTATCAAAGTCCATTCATCAGATCAAAAGGGGACTCATGTATTTTTATCCTAGTTGGTCTCCTTGGTTTACAAAACATGTTAGGCTTGAGTATCACCACTACCCTGTATATACCATGTAACAATCACTTATTTCTATCTACAATATTATAATTAAATATAAACCAAAATATATTATACCAATTTTGCATGACTCAATATCCCTGGAACCCCTATTGGACCTACCAATGATGATAGATTGACCTTAAAAAATTTCCCCCAATAAAAAATTGGCTAACAACTTATACAAAGGGCATAAAATTTTAATATGGGAGGCATTACCCTCCTGAAAACCTATGGAGAATAAAATAGCCACTAATCAATGCTAAGAATTTATATTCCAAATGATATATTCCTTTGACAAAAATGATACTTACAGTTCAATTGCACTACATCAAAAAATTAAAAGTATGAGGATCCCTAAAATTCTATCCAAGATACCTAAATAGTATCTTCCATCACAATCAGTCTCTCCTATATATACTTAGAAAAATATGGTGGGATGATCACTTGGGAGTACATAGTATGATTATCTAATTAAAGAAATAAACATCCATGTGAAACTAATATTTTATAGTAACCAAGAGTGATTCCATCTAAACACAAAAAAATCATGAATATAAGAAGAAATAAACATATGAATTGCAATTATAGAACTCCATATTCCATATCTTAATTAAATTTTATTTCATTTCATACAATAATAAAATCCAATTTCCAATATAATAACTAAACAAAATCCATCACCAGTAAACAACAATGTTTAATAATCCCATAACCATAATCAATCACTATGTATCCTCCTTTCCAATACACACATCGAAAATGTAATGTGAACACGAAGGGAATGAATCTCATCCCCCTCCATTTATGTCCCCCACCACAAATTCATTTTCAAATTCTTTACATCACATATATATCCACATCATCATAATCACATACTACACCATCACACATCCATCACCATAGGGTATCATGAATATGAAGGATATCAACCTCATTCCCTCCTACCATGAACGACCCTCACCATGTATCATCATTCATCTCCTTGTAATTAAGTATATCCATATATTTAATACATATAACTTCAATATAATACAAAATTAAATATAATTAAAAATTTAATAAATCAAAATCCTTAATTTTAAACCATCTAAGATCTATTTCTAATTATAAATCTTCACTACATAATCCCCCATTTTCAATGTTATTTTCCCATAACCACTTCCAAAGAATTGTCGAAACAACATTGGAACCACATATTATAGACAAATTTCACACAAAAGGAATCATTATCAATAGAATATCCAAGACTCATGAAAAAATAAACCACATAATAAATGGCTTCACATTCCCACATAATTTTCTAATCAGATTTTTTATCATTTACCAGAATCATTAGATTCATTATGCCATTCATTCACCCATGTCAAGCTATTCATCACTCTATACCCCATTTTAAACTGTTAATTTATATTTGGTCACATTAATTTCAAAGAAATTCATATTTATTAACTATTATTAATTAATCAATATTTATGATATGTTTCAAAAAAATAACCAATGCCCACTTTCCCTTCATTATTTCTTTCAATGTGTACTTATTTTATCATGTTTTCATCATTTAATCATGATTAAACACCCACTTAAATCCTCCATAAACATTCCAATTTTGTAAAATATTTTATGCATATCAAATAAAAAATATCATATGGAATCACAAAACCCACTTCCCTAGTGATCAAAATAGTCATTAATTGGAAATTCAAGAATCAACAGATAAAAGTAATACAAATATCATATTTCAGTTTTATGAATTTCCTATTTTGTTACAATAGCTTTAATTATTATCCAATTATGAATGTGAAAAGGTTATAAAATGTAATAAAATATAGGAAAATAATATCATTAAGAATTAATGAATTAGAATTATTACATATAAAATAACATGGAAAACATAGAGCATATGAAAATATATGGTCCTTCAAATATCCTCTTATCCTACTTATCCTATTAATTTTTTTATTTAATGCTTTAAATTTATTTCCTATATGTTAATCCCTGCCCCCATAACACAAAATTATTTAAATACCACATAAAAAACATAGAATAAGAGTATGAGAAAATTATTGGTAGTAAATCACAACATGTTTATCAATCACACAATTCTTGAATATTGAATATGGGTTTAGAAATTCCATACATAAACCAATGCTTCATGACTACTGCATAATCATGGAGAATTTGGGGAGGATGGAAACAAGAAAAAATAACATGATAAGAACCTCAATAAACCAAAACCACAATGAATCCCATAAAAACCAATGCCAACTCACTACACATACTCTCTGTAATTAATGAATAGGGACAACATGAATAAGAACAATGAATAAACTCATCTTAGATCAAAAAGAGTAAATTATAATAAATAAGAAAGTAAATTCCACACAAATGTTACTCAAAGGCCTCAAAAATAACTCTTATAATCACCCAAGGATTTAGATAATATAAATTACAAATATGTGAAATTTATGTGACGAATAATTTATATTTGGATAGAAAAATAGGGCACCACTACCTAAAAATTCAAGGTCATTAGATAACCAGAAAATAAAATTTCATTAAAAAATCATATCTTTAATTTGTTATATATCATGAAGTTACATACTTTGTCAAACTATCCAATCTTGTATAGTAAAGGAAGAGTCTCACTACAACCACAAGAAATTCAATGTGACGCTACTCTAAGAATAATCACTGAATACTACCTACATACCATTCTGTAGTGAAAACAAAGACCACACCTTTACTAATGATTTGGGAATGGAAAATACTATGAGGATAAACTCAACCATCATAAGACTCCTAACCTACATAAAATATTTCCCTTTTCCAAATTATTCCTTTTAAAATCCCATTCCATGTGTAACACCCAAAAATTTTAAAAGATGAATATATTTAAATAACTTTATGTGGCTAATATATTTCTCCATACACAACACAAAACTAAAACAAAACCTCGATATATTTAGTTAAAAATATAAATATTAATTATGACCATTAAATCTTATTTTTCCACTATATTTTTGGATTTTGTTTAAATAATAAAATATAAAATTTGAGGATTCAGATTTTAATATTAGAACATAAATTTTGGATTAATCATAACAGTATTATACTAATATGATTTTTTGGAATTTTTCTAAAAATAATGATTTTAAGTGGAATAGTGAAAAATATCATTTCTATAAACAACATGGATTTTATATAATTATTATTATAAATATAAGAATTTGAAGGTCATTAAAAAAAATTTATAAGAACAAATATATCTTTTATATTTGAATATATATTTTAAAAAAATATATTTTTTAATTTACAAACCCATATTTGTTATTTTGGAACATTAGTAAAAAAATTTAAAAAATTATTTTTAATACATAATATATTTTTACTTTTAAATTAATTTTTATCACTTTTATATATTGAATAAAATGAAATGCATTTAAATTATAGAATAACTGGTTACATATTATATAATATTTAAAATTTTATTTTTATATATAAATATTCAATTTCCATATGTAAAAACTAGTTATTCAAATAAAAAAAATAATAAAATTAAAAAATATACCCATAAAGGACTTGAAAAATGATTAAAAAATGTATATAATTTAGTGGATGATGCATGGAGGTACCTTATATCTTAATAACTATGTTATTTATCGATTTATTAGCCACATTACTGGTTTAACATGTTCTCCCTTTATGTTAATTTGAAATATTTACAAAAATGTCATTCCTAACTATTATAAAAGGGGCCTCTACCCACCCCATAAAGGAAATCATAAAATTATATTTCCTCCTCAAAAAATTATATATTTTCGTAAAATATAAATATATTTCACTCTTTTTATCTTATGTTCACAAGATATTATCCCATTCAATCTTTTTTTGATGTCTCTTCCAAGGAAATCTCAATTTTATCAATGTGAATAATCATTTTTTACTTAACTTATTTCTTTTTGATGTTTATTTTGAATCTATAATTCTAAAAAAACATTGTAATAAAACAATTATAGTTTATATATTTATCTTTAGTATGGAATGGTAATAATCATTAATAACCTAATAACTTTTCTATCATGAAAAAAACAACTTTCATGCATTGTACATACTACAACCTCCACAGTTTAGTATGCCTCGTTTTACATTACATCCTTAAATTGATGGTATACAAAGGGAATTTCATAAAAACTTATTTTATTTAAATAATTTTTATTAATCTTAAATTCTAAATCATAATACCAATTTATCACATTCTATGGAAAATAAAATCATCTACCATGCATACCTATCGACTTCCCCCTCTGAAGAACGATTGATTTTAGTTTTTCATTTCACAACCACGTTACATGGATGACAATGAGGATGAAATTAAAGTATTAATATGATATTTATGATATTCTTATGTTTCTATTATGGAATTTTTTTTTATCCTTTTAATTATGTGATCCACAAAGAAGTATAGTAAAATCAATTTTTTGAAATGAGCAAATTAAAAGGGAAATGATATCTTCTTTCTATGAAATGGATTTATTTAAATTGTAATGTCTTTATGATTCACTTTAATTTTTTAACATCATACTAATAACAACAATATAATTCCATTATTCATTTTTTATAATTATATTACAACTAAAATACCTCATAATCATTCATTAATCCTTACAGATTCAATTTTGGGTCGGTTTAACCACCACTTGGATAACATTGTGAATTTAAATCATGAATGCATATGAGAAAATAAGGAAAATTATTATATTATATAAATATTTAAATATTATTTTGTTGTTCTATTAAGGTTATAAAAACATTCAACTCATCATTTTAGAAAACACCACTCATTTGTTAAGAATCATCAATACCTTACCCTCGCCAATTTTATCTTCATTTTTTGTAACCAAAACTACTATGGAATGAAAATATAACATTTATAAATTTAATGGAACATATATTAATGTAACTTTAATTTTATTTTAATGATTGAAGTATTAATAAGAATTAATACCAACATTATTTTTATGAAACTAGTTCAATGTGATAAAGATTACATACACCTAGTGTTGAGAATAGGTAAAAACTAAATTATATTTATATAAATATAATTATTTTAAATTAGTAGTATAAATTTTTATGGTTATGAATATGTTTTTAGTTATGTATATACATAACTTAATTTAGTTATTCTGAAAACTTGGTGTAAGTGTAGAATGAAGCCGGCCTGAGGTAATGGTTTTCATCTCAAATTCCATTCTTTGTGACATATTTGGTTTTATGAAACTAATTTCATTTATGTATTTTATAAAGTTAATACATATGATATCATATCATTGATTATATTTAATAATGGTATTTTATGTCCAATTCCAATCCCTCTCATTCATGTGGTTTTGATTAAATTTTTAATCTATCTTTTAGGGTTCCATTGGTCTAAATTATTATTCTTTGTGACTTGCTACATGTTATCCACCATGGTTACTTTTTATGATGTTTTATTGATTTTATATCCCAAGAATTTTATAAACATTACTTCCTTGTAATTAATTTTTTAAACTATTATAAGTAATGTTATTTTCTTCAAATTTATTTTGACTCAAGTGTTACCCTAGTTTTAAGAGTTTTTGGTAGATCAATTTTTTATCATTGATTTATGATCGTTCACCTGAACATATTTTATAGAAGTTGGGTACATTATTACCATTGATTTTATTATCTGGTGTTATCTCCTTGTACACATTTTTACCAGATAACCCTTTATAAAATTTCTTATCTTTCATTTAGTTTGTTTCCTATAAGGGATATTGATAACTCAAATCTATTTTCATTGAGTAATAATGTTTCATCTTTAACTTTGATTTTCCATGCTTGGGTTCTTGTAATGACCTTAAAATTTATAATTTAAATTCACATTTTGAATGAAAAATTCCTTATTATGTAATTTATTTATATAATATACATGCACTAATTTTATATTTTGGAAGATTATAAAATATTGTCTGTTAGATTTAAAAGGCCATTAATCATCTTAACCATTCATAATATAGTAATTTTATAGTAACCATTATGATTAGAATATATTAAGGTTTATAATAAAGTCCAATTTACATAGAAGAAATAAGTGATGTCCATTAACCAAAGAATCATATCCTATGAAGCACAATTATTGGAGCTTCTTTGGAGAGTTGACATCACTCTGATTTTCCCTTGACCAAGACTCATCTAAAATTCAACAACTAAAAGGAATGAATCCATTTATGGTATAATTTAAAGCTTATCATGATCATGGACCAAACCATGTTCACCCAACCACCCAAATATTGTGCCACCATCTCACACCTTACCCTAAGAGAATTTGATTTTGTATTAAGGGGTTATGTATCTAGACCTAAGTAATAAGATTTTTTTATTTGTTTTAGTAAAATAATGATTATGTTTATCCATTTTCATTATTACTTAATATATACAAATATATATTAGTTTAAGAAAAATATATTTTGATACAAAGAAACCAAAATTGTTTTTTTGGAAAATATATGGCTTTATAACTCATTTTTATAAAATCAATTATTTTTAAATAAATATTAATTTCTTATAATTATTTATTAAATAATATTTATAATATAATTTAATTAAGTCTAATGTAATATTTATAAGGGTCATAAAATTTTTGTTTTCATAATACAAGTATTTTATAGTTTATAAGTATCTTATATTTAAAAAGAAAATTATAATATTTATTGAATTATTTTAATAAAATAAATATTATTATTTTAAATGATAATATTGAGATTATCAAATGCTGAATTTTTAATAGTTTTTAGAGATTGTTGAATTTTTGGCTAAAAATTAAATATGTTATAAATATACATATTGTAATATGACATCATAATTTCCCAAAAATGATGCAATAAATTTTATAAATGGTATCCATGAACAAATAAAAATTTAAAATTTAAAAAAAATTATGTATTTTGATTAATTTTATAAAGCTTTAATGAATCCTACAAAATATATATTATATTTTACCTTTTTGAAATCAATTCTTTATGAACATGGATCACTTCCATATCAAAAATGGTTTTATTTTAATATATTTAGTTCATGGATTATAAAATATTTAAAATAATAAATATTTGGCCCAAACCTTGGGTAAAAACAATGGGAAGGTTTGTGATTTTGATTTTTTTATCATATGGAGTCCAAAACCTATGTTTATAAATTTATAACGAATTCTCCACTCTTTTATAAAAATACCCACACAACCAGCCACTAAAATATACTAAAAACCCATTTAGTATGAATTTAATCTCCATATTCATATCTAAATACCTCCAATGGTGTTCCTAATATCTTAAGAAGCTCCTCCTAGGCATTTAGCAGTGCCCCTCAAGGTAAGAGATCTCTCTCACTCCTCTTTTCCATTTACGAACCTTTTTAATTTTTTCGTTTTTAATATCAATTGATTATTTTTTTCATGTATTTATAAATATCCATTTTCTTTATAATTTATGTTCTAATAATTACAGATCATTTATCCCCTATCATTATATCCTTTACAAAATTCTTTACTATGATAGAGTAATGAATTATTTTCCTCCACTTTTTTCAAGTTATTTCTTTGTATTATGACATTTTATTCCTAAATTTACATGATGAACTATGTTTTTACACATACCTTTACTATTATTATGATAAAAAACCAATGATATACCACATTTATCTCTCATTAAATGCCTCTGTGGACATTTATGTACATCCTTTATACTGTTGAAATTATCTAATGACTTTCAATGCCAAAAATTTTTGTTGCTTATTCCCATCCCCATTTCCACTCAAGGGTATTCACATATATGCAAATACACACAATTAATTGTGTAGATCCAATTGTGTAACCCAAACTCCATAATTACTAGATTAAAAGTGATGAAATGAATTATTATATTGTATTATCTATATGGAATACAAATGAATATATATGAATTGAATGTGATGGGTGGTCTCAAAATTATATATCCCACCAATGAATTTGGTAATGTTTTTATCTCATGATATACCACATATATTGCATGGGATTTATCCTAAACATAATATGTTTTGATTACTCAACATTTATCCTTGACTTATGCTTATGAAGTCTTGTTTTACGTTGTTTCCACATTCCTACATTGCCTTTATGATGTCATCTTATATCATGATATGATGTTCATGTTTGTGATTACCACCCATTTTATGTCACCTTGATATACCTCTTGAATCACATTTATTACATCCATCATTTTATGTTCGAATTATTCCCTTATTGGGATTTATATCTCAAAAATTTCTTATGTATGTCCCTAGGTTTTCTTGTGTAGTATTAGAAGACCGATAGAATATAAGGGTATGTTTTGGAGTTCATAAATAATGTTTTCATAATCATGATTTATGTTTTGTAATATGTATCTTATTACCCAAAAACACTAGGCCTCATGATCTTTTGGGATTCTATTATGTGTATCTTTATGTAATAAATCATGAAATAAAGTTTATTAGAAATATTGGATTTCATTGTTGGTATTAGAGTAAGGTCAAGTTGTTTTTAGGGATTAAGAACTACAAAAAAAGGATTATACCAACAGAAATTTATTGAGAGATAATATATCTATTAGTAAAAAATTATCATTTCCAATAGAGTTTATGTTTTATTAGTGTTAATTTTTAATACTAATACTTATTTTTACTAACATATATATCTGTTGATTTTGATTGTTCAGTGCCAACAATTATTTTACCATCAGTTAAATAAATCTCTTTATAATGACAATAGAAACATTTTTTTATGAAAATGTTAATTTGATAGTAATGATAATTATTACCAAAAAATATATTTCCATAAATATTTTTTTTATAATTAATGATTTAATAAGAAAACAAATTTATCAGTAAAAAACTAAGAGAACAATTTTTTTTTTATATTTCTATTTTTAAAACCAAAGTCAAGTTCCATTTTTAAGGTATTATTAAAAATATCTCATTAAAAAAAACTAATATTCAATTTTATGTAAATATAAATAGTCTTTGTATTTGTTAATGTTCTTTATTTGATAATCATTTAAATAATTTTTATAAAATTAAATTTGAATCATTATGGTATTTGATATATTTACATATAAGTTTGATATTCTCTACATACATGGTAATTTAATATTTATATTTAACCTTAATAAACATAATAAAATTTATTCAAAAATAAATTCAAAACAATAATAATTTAAATTTATTAAATAAAAAACATAAAAATAAATTGACTAATATTTTTTTAATAATAATTTATATTCATGTATTGAAATTTTATTTTATATTAGAAGTAAACTAATAGTTTTTATAAAATTTTATACCATTAATATATATATTTATCATATATTTAATTTAAAAAATTGAATGAAATTTGATATTTTATTGATATTATTTTAATTTTTAAAACATTAAACAAACCCCAATCCTAATTCACCCACTCTAATGTGTGATCCACACCACCCTTGCCTCCTTCAATGACCGGCTGCATCCCTACCCTCTACTAATGATGACACCGCCTCTACCATGTGGACCCCTACTCCCTCTGTGACCACTGCTCACCTCAGAGACCTTTTCCACATTCTCCACCACTCTCCATCTACGCCACCCACTCCTTTAAGACCCCTAAAACCTCCTCCATGATCCTCAGCCTACACCACCATCCTCCTCCACCGCAACCCTCCACACCCGTCGAACTCTTTCAATGACCTTCGTACCATCCCCACCAGATAACCTCTACCCCCGACCTTCCTCGCCTGACCCCCTCCATCCTTGGCCTTCCCCGCTCGACTCCCACCATCATAGACCATCCCCACCCGGCCTTCCCCACACGTGGTTTTCCCAAATCCTCATTTGGTTTAATCACCACCCCTCTTTCATCATTGACATGACTATAAATTTTAATCTTCACCATTATTTCATGTGATTATTTACTTGTTCTCATTGATATTCATTTTATTCATTATGTTTTCAATTGTATAAATTTTATAATAATAACCATGAAACCAAGTGAAAGAAATTTTGTCAAATTATATTACTTATGTATGGTATGTGGTGTTGTAATCAAAGTTAAATGTATTCAATAATAAACCCTATGCTATGTTGAGGGTTTCAACTCAAAAAATATTTCCATAAACCATCATGTATTTCACTGGTTTTATCTATTTATTCCCTGACTATGAAAAATATTTATTTTAAATGATTAAATTATTTACAAATATGATTTTCAATTCCCTTAAATGTATGTGTTGTATGTATTTTTGAACTATATACTATGTTTTTATCATACACCATTTATTAGTTTTGCCTACTTATTTTAGGAAATTTTATTGCAACTGGTTGGATTATTATGTATCTACAACATATTTTAGTTTAAATAGAGTGATAAGGCCTTAAAACATCATCAAAAATATTATTACCTATTGTAGGTCATTTATCAGCCTTCTGCTAATCAATATGCTCCTTCTGGGAGAGGTTTGAGTAATCAGATTTGAATTTCATCTCCTCCTATCACAACACATGGTCTATTGATTAGTTCAAGTTGACAAGCCCCTCACATAAACTCAATGGGATAAAACAACACTCCAATATGATCTCCTTTCTATAAACCATTATCCTTTAACAACTCTTAGTTAGAACATGTGTCTATAGAATCCAATGGGTTTCCCATAAATTATAACAACATTGTGGAAAGGCATTCAAAAACCTCCAAAATTGGAAATTCCACTGGATATTGTTTTTGAGCTAGAAAAAGTATCCACGGTTCATTAATATGTTTTTTTCTAGATTTTTTCTCATTTTATTTTTCCTTGAATTTCACTAACAAAAATTCCTTATCATTTTTTTCATGGGGGGACCAACTTCAGAGAGTCCAATGAATACTAAAAAGGAATGTTGAATATTTCAAGATACTATGATCTAGTTAGGATTCCATTGATTCATAAAAAATACTATAGGGATTTTATAGAACGGATTATACATTTCTATATAAATCCTTTGAAATAAACCTTAGTATGAAATATTGATGATTTGAATTTATAGTAGTTAATCAGAAAAGATTATTTGGTATATCATAATACATTCAAGGCTGTCTTCATCCTTCAATAACATCTGGATGTAATCATATGGAACAACTGATTGCTCTTTAGTCTATATAGAATTCATATAACTAAATAGATGAAAATCCTTCTTCCTCTTACTACTATTTGTTTAAAATTTTCTTTATGGTCAGTACGGTGTATATCAACCTTTTTTATTATGCAGTTAATTTTTTTTCAGCATGTTCCCTGACATGGTTTACATTGGCAGTGGGGAAAATTTTCATATAAACTTTTTTAAAACATGAATGTGATAACTTTTTTATGGTTTACATGAGTACGTGAGATAAGGTTTACCCCAATTATAGTGTAAACCAGGTCAAAAGTGATATGTTATGTCTATGGTTTACACTAGTTATAGGAAATCTAGTGTAAACCATTACAGTGACAACTTAGTGTTTAAAAACATTATTTCATTTTCTATATTCATAAATGATTTTGTAATTTTCTTCTACATATTCCCAGACATGGTTTAAACTATGTAAATTTTCATAGTAACTTTTTAATTATTCATTATAGCATGATCCTTGACCATGATATGAATACTATGTAAATGGTCAGTGAAACGCATATCACCCTTCCTCCTCTCTCAATTATTCTTCAGACCTTGAATTATCGGTCTAAAATTTATATCATGTAAAATTAAAACTAAAGTTGGATGGTGTTTTTTAAGTGTTTAAAATGTTTCCTACATCAAGTTGAAGAATATTATTGGTATATGATTCATTTTGAATCTTTGGTTTTAGTAAGTCTTGTAGTTAGTGTTGTATTTCTTTCTGTATAGTATCTTAGTTTTCCTAGAATGTATTAAATCTTGGTTATATATTCCATGTGTGGTTGGAATGGTTATATTAATTTCCATAAGTGGAGTCTAAAGTTTGATGTGAAGTATGAATGCAAGAGTTTGGTTCACTGCTGTTGTATTTGCGTTTTTCATGTAAGAGCAGCAAGGTGTGCCTTAGTGTGGCTATAACCGTTTTTTATGGGGGTGTTCTTTTTGAAGCATAGCGGGTGTCTAGGATCATTTTGAAATATTATGGATAGATTCTTTATTATCAAAGTTGTTACATAAAGGTGAAAAATATTAAAATTTAATTACCGTTCTTATGGAATTGATAGCAAGTTTCTTATCCTTATGAAGTCTCTAATATTATTCTATTATGATGCCAAATTTGGATTTTTTCTTCATGATGATTGTTATTTAGATTTTGAATACATGAGATGGTAGGGGATTAAAAAGGGAGAGTAATATGATTTTCCTCAGGGCTGTGGGTGTTTGACCATCAATGTAACATGGAATCCTGAGGTGGATATAGCATTTATATATGCTTTGGGTCTCCAGGTGAAGGGAGTGTTTTCCCAGGTGAAGTCAACATGGTTTGTAGGATTCACCTTTATTTTATCTTGTTTCGTTGATTGAATAATATTTAATATGTTAGACTGTAAGTACCATTTTATCATCTTGGATATTTGAAGTCTTAGTTTTGATCTATCAAAGGAGGTGCAAGGTGAGTTTTCTAGAATATTGAATGTATTTTTGTAATAGTTTCTCTTGTGGTTTTTGTAATTTATTGATCATATAAATCAATGTAGGTATATGGTGAAGGAGTGTTCCATAGTCTTGTGATGATAAGGATGGAAGGAAGATACTAGAGGTCTAGCATATTGTTCTATGTAGGGGTTTTTAGTGATTTTATCAGAGTGTTATGGTGTCCCATAATTTGAAGGGTTCAGGATCTAGTTCACTGCACTATGATTAGTTAGCATTGTATTATTTATGTGTAGCCTATTTTTTATCTTTCATCTAGTTTCTAAATTTTTTTTCCTTATCAAAAATTGAAATTGTAAATATTTTTTCTATCTTGGAATAGTCATTTTAACTTTGTATTGAAACACTTATAAAAATATAAGTCTCTTTTTCACAAAATCACTTACAATTTAAATTAAATGAAATTGGACATTGATTGAATGTAGATATCCCATTGGTATATTGATTTATACAGTTAGAATGTATGGAGGTAACATTTTTGGGAGTGTGAGAGAAATAGATATCCTATGTGAATCACAACAGCGATAACCGATGTGGGATTATAATGGATGGATGATAGAGGACTGTAATATTCATCTTGGGTTTCTATTTTTTAAAAGTATGAGTTTCTATTTTGAATTTACATCTCGAAGTACTACTTGAGTTTCTATTGTTTTTGTGTTTTTTATTATAAGTTGGTCAAGTACTGCATTTCTGCAATATTATTATTGAAGTAAGTTGATGTGGGAAGAAAATGGATGGATTCTAGAGGAGTATGACAAGTAGTTTGGGCCTTCCATCATGGTGGTGGATCAGGATATGCCTGAGACTACACCAAAAACTCTTCTATTAAGATAATAATTATTTTACCTAGAGTTGATCGTTGGAGTTGTTTGTGACTAGATGTCATGCATGGGCCACTTGAATAGTTAGGGTACTAGAGTTGGAGTTGACTAGATGACACAGTTGTGTCGTTGGCATGGATGGGTCATCTGTAGGGGGGGGGGTGGATCCTGTTGGTGGATCTAGCATGGGGGGATTGGGGGATCCATCATTTTGTATAATATATTTTATTATTAATATAATAATTTTTTATATTTTTAAACATGTGTCAAAATATTGTTCAGTTTAACAATTAAAAACTATATATTATATATGATAAAATAATTAATATAATAAAACATTTTTCTAGGAATAAAAATTTATAATTTTTATTCAAATGAAATTTATAAAAAAAATATATTAAATGTTCAAAATTTTATTAACAAAAGATTAATTTTTCAACATAACATATTTCTAAAAAATTTAACCAACATATATATCATCTATTCATATAATTATAATTTCTATAGAACTATTTTATCTGTCAAAAAAACATTTAGTGAAAACGTTTTTACCAATAGTTTAGTGACATAGACATGTATGTTGGTAAAAAATTTTACCAACAAAAAATGCACTTTTACCAATAGATATGTTCCCATTGGAAAAAGAAAAATACTTAGTAGTGAGGATTAGAAAAATATAGTGAAACCCTTAGGGATAATAGAATGTATAAGAAACCATCCCTAAATTATGGTAATGTATATAGTATATGGTTTCCAAGAAAAAAAATCGTTATTTGGATACTATAAGTTCATGTGGCTCTAGAATAATTGTACTAAGGTGTAATAATGCCAAAAAAGGACACATTGAGTATTAACTCAATCATCACCTGGTGCATGAGGAAGATTCCTTTTTTGCAAAATTGGTTTAACACTCCACGGGGATATTATTTGATAAATTCATAATATCCTTATGAACCATCATGAAGGGAAAATTCCCAAAAATGATATGTTAGGATATAGACCACAAAAAAATTATATAGAAATATAAAAATTCATATGTTGTGGAATGTATTTCATTTATGATTTATCTATTAAATGTTTATAGTTTCTCTTTTATATGTTTAATAGTTGAAAAAATATCATCCCTAAGTCTATTTTAATCATGTAATTGATTAGAACTAGAATCGAATAGTGAAAAATGTTCTTATCTTCTATTGATTAATATCAAATTTCCTATGTTAATATGGTTCTATGCATCATTCGATATCAAAAAAATTTAGTCTAAATTTTAAAAAACCCCCCAAAAATAAGTAAGTTAAGCTATCATTGAAAATTATAAATGGGAAAATTATTACATCCAAATTATATAGATTATCCCTTATTTATATTTACAGGATATATATCGCAAAAAACCTTATAATAATCTGTTTTTCATAATTCAATGAAATTCTATGTATGGATTTACTTTCCCTGTATAGTTGCAATATAAATTTCGTGGAGAATGAAATTACCATATATATCATAAATCACCCTCCAATTATATAGAAGTGCAAGGAGAAGAGTGAATCTCATTTGGAATCATCATTTCAATAATGGATATTATTACCTTATGGGGAAGAATATATAGCTGAAATTATTGAGACTATGGAAATATCATCCTTGAGGACAAGCCCAATATAAAGGAAGATACATAACAGTTTCCTAAAGGATTTGATGTACTTCCTCTAATCCCAAAGGATATTTTCTCAATAAAACTTACACTTGGTGATATTCTAATATCCAATACTCCATACATAATAGACACTATTGAACTTGAAAATATTATGTAGAAACTATAAGATAATCTAGATAAATTGTTTATACACCAACATGATACACAATGGGGTGAATCAATCCTTATCATTAAGAAGATAGATGAGTCAATGCACCTATTCATTGATTACCATGAGATTTAAAATAACATGATAAATAAAAAATATCCTCTTCCTAGGATTCCTAAATTTTTTAATCAGCTATGTAAAGCATTTTTCTTATTTAAGGTGGATATTTAGCTGGGAAATTATCTAGTAATGGTGAATATGGAAGATATCACCTAGACAAATTTTTATACAATGTAAAGGAACTATGAGTTCATAGTGATTCCATTTTGACTCACTAATGCATTAGCTATATTCATGGAATAAATAAATAGAGACTTTAGGGGTTAAATAAAATAACTATGGTAGTCTTTATCGATGTTATTATTATCTTCTCCAATATCAAGGTACAACATGAGATGAAATTGAATTCTATACTGAAGACCATGGGAAAGGAAAACTTATATGTGAAGTACTTTAAATGACAATTTTTAATGGGGAAAGTAATATTCCTAGGGAATGTTATCACCAGAAAAGAAATAACTATGGATACTTTGAAGATAGTAGTGATTTATGGATGACCCAGACCAAAGTATTTGATGAATATCCATAGTTTCCTTGGATTAGTTGGATACTATCATTTATTTATAATAAAGATGTCATGATTTCCATGACTACTAACTAAGATAACTTATATGAGAGTGATGTTTTTCTAGATTATTAAATTCAAGGAGACATTTAAAGAGTTAAATAAGAGGATAATCATTCACCCATTCTCAAATTACCCCATGTGGAGAAGGATTTGTGATAAATAATGATGATTCCAAAAAAGGTTTGGGTTGTATACTCATGCAAGGTGAAAAAGAGATAGTATATTCCTCACATCAACTAGATATACATGAGAATAACTACCCAACACATGATCTTGAATTATCAATACTCATATTTTAAATAAATATTTGGTGTAATTATCTTTATAGGGAGAACATTGACATATAAGTGGATCATAAAGGCCTCAATTATATATTCCCCAAAATTAATATTAATATAAACTAATGAAGACGGTTAGAGATGATCAAGGATTATAATTTTTCAATCCATTACCATCAATGGTTAGTGAAAAAGTATAAGATACACTGTATAGAAAATATCATGTAACCCTATCTATAATGAGAATTTAAAGGGATTCAATATTCATGGACATGAAAAAGATGTACATGTGAATAATAAAAGGATATCCATCCAAAAATCTTGAAATAACCAATCAACCATTAATTCTTGAGAGGATCAAGGAGGCCTAAAAAGACAATAAGGAGGTATAGAGAAAGTTAGTGAATATTATAGAGTTTAACAGTGTTAAAAATGGAGTGATAATGTTTTGAACCTGAAGATGTGTCTAATTGAAACGAGACATGAAGAGGAACCTTCTAGATATTGTACATAGATCATCATTCACTATTCATCTATAATTCTCAATATTTAAATATATTTTATGAAAAACTTATGGTATGATAACATGAAGAGAGAGATTGTATAATTTTTATCTTGATTATTGTTATGAGAGTAAGTTACGGTTGAAAATTTTTATTCTAACGGTATGATGAAACCATTACTCATACCAATATGGAAATGGGAAAACATGACCATGTATTTCATCATAAGACTCCCCATGACATATATTGGAAATAAATCCATCGCGGTGGTTTTCAATCATGTTATAATGTTATTACATTTAATTTCTATTAAGGAATATTTATCCCTTGAAAAAATATCCATGATATATATAAGGGATGTGGTAGGGATACATGGAGTGTCACTGTCCATTGTACCTGATCAAGATCCAAGTATTACCTTGAGGTTTTTCAGAAGAATTTAGCTTGTTTTGGATACCGATATGAGTTTTAGTATTTCTTATCACCATCGGTCGGATGGTTATTTCGAGAGAACTATTAAGACTCTAGAAGAATTATTGAGACCATGGTTAATATTCATCCAAGGATGTTGGGATTTGCACATTCCCCTAGTAGAGTTCCCATATAAAAATAGTTTACAATCTATCATTCAAATTGAACCTTGTAATGATTTTTATAAAAATAGGTTTTAGACTCCAATATGATGGTATGAAGTTGGAGAGTGGAATATTATGGGACCTAATCTTATTTAGTCGATGAAAAATAACGTTCAAACTATAAGGACCCAGCCGTAAAACATTACATAATCATGAATTAAATGAATAATTCACATTACGGATCTTTTCAGGATTATAGTTTTTGAGAATTAGGCCATAACTATTACATTTCATTTCAAAAAAAATACAAAGTAGACACTCCTACCCAGTTTCCATTTTTTTCCAAAAACAAGAACTCTTGAAAAAAATATTCATGTCTAGTTACATGTTTAAGACAACATAACTTTTCCTTGATCCCATCCTTAACCCTATTCCACATTATTTTATGTGGAAAAAATTTCAAAAAACTTGGGATGAGCATAACAATCTCAGTAAGGGATACACAAAGAAGGAAAAAATGTAAGTTTTTCAAAACAACAAGTAAACCATGAATACTTATCATATGTAATATATTTCACCTTTTTGAAGTATTAAATACTATTCAATGAATAAAAGATCATTTTGACCCTTTTTTAACCAAAATAAAACACATATAAAGAACACATAATATACAAAGGTAACATGGGACATAACCATAATTAAATTGAATAGCTATACAATCGACTTCCACACATATCACTAAATGGAATACCCATACGGCCGACTTCCATACCTAATACATTGAAGGTTATAACATAACCACCCATCCTTGTTTATCACAACACCACCTGTCATTTGGTTTATCACATAACCACCCATCAAATGTCCTAGTACCATTATAAAATCATATCACATAAGGCAAATATAATGGCAAGAAAACATTTACACATTTCAATCACAATATATAACTTAAATATATTGACATAAAAAACAATTATCAATACCATTTTCAATACCAAAATACCTAAAAGAGTGTATGGTATTTATTTTACTTGAAAAAAAAACATTATGGCTTGTTAAGGAAGACAAAGAACAAATAATACTCACGGCGGAAGAAAGGTCATTGTCACCACTTACGTTAAAATAAATGTTCCTTTTTTTGTTTAGTAAAACGCATCATAGAAAAATATTCCCTTTGAAAATTCAAGGGTGTTTATATAGCGTATAAAATAACGTCATGTATTAAAACAAAATATGCCTCAATGAGAGGAGATTGAGACGAAGACCCTTACCTTGTGTCCGACTTGACCTGTTCATTCTTTAATATCCTGAATAAAAAACTAAAGTTAATTTCTACTTTCTTAAGAACATTTTTCAAGTTTATAATTCCTTTTATATCACATATTACCATTTTATAAACATTATGTAATCATTCAAGTTAATAATGTTCATTTTTTCGATATTTGGTACTTGAGTAAAAAATAAACACCTTATATTTACAAGTTGTCCATGCGGTCAATAGTCCATTATATCAAGAATGATATTTATTATTTAGATATCATATATATCATATATATCCAGTATATATATATATATATATATATATAACATGACATATCATTGGGAGGTAATAAATGAAATGCATCATTCATGGAGATGGTAAGCCGTACATACGCATGAACGCTACTTTCATTTCTATTTCTTATTTTAATGGAATTAAAATATAATGATACATAGGTATATTATAATTCCAGTATAATAGAATATATAATATCATTAAATCCTTCCTTTATACGTCCCTGATATGTAATTAATGAGACATATCACTGTGAGGGGGCGGTAGTCCGCACTTCCTCAAATGAAATTATCACATTTACCCAATATGGAAACCATAAAGGTATTATATAAATGGAAAATATTGAAGCATAAAGAAAACATAAACATAATATTTTTCAGATATAAATACAGTGCCATATTAGTTGCCACCATGAGAGGCGATAGGAGATAATCGAACAATCATCATTTCGTGAGGCGTTAGTTTGTCATCCTCAGAAACAGTATGTTCTTCACCCATTAGATGGAGGTGTATGTAAGTTTTGTTAAAATCCTTATCATAACAACGTCCTAGTAGATTGAGGATACTGGTGTTGTTATAAAAGAAATTAATAATATAACAAACCATACTTTACATACATTGTTATTACATCAGAGTTGAAGCATACTTATTACAACATATAACAAAACCATGAAAGGACCGTATTGGTATAGTGTCTTTAGAAATTGGGAAACATAAACAATTGGTTCGTAAAATCAACTACATTGTCTCCCGTTTATTTCATTATATCTAGATTCCATTTTTGGCATATCTTACTTAATATCCTTCATCCTGACCTGGGGAAGAGAAAACATACAAAAGGGTGAGCTCAAATGCTCAGTAAGGGTAAGAAAATAAATACCTGTCATATCATATTCATAAGAACATAACATTTTGAAAATATTAACCTGCAAAATAGGTCATAATATCATGTCATGGGATAAATCATAGTAATGAAATGTAATCCAAAATAATCATAACTTAAAACATGAAACTTTATGGCATACACACATAATCATATAAAATCATTTCATATTATTCAAGGATCATTTCCAAGACCATCATAGAGGACAAATTCCATTCCTGAACCGAGTTCACTCCTCGTTCCATCCCTGTATCACTGAACCAGTTTAACTTACCGTTCCAGCCATGTATATCTCATGAGATATAAATCTTTACCCAATGCATTGGAGGGAGATATAGGTCCCACCCATCTCATAATGAAAATATTCTTATGTGTGCCACAAAATCATAAATCATACATCATAACATAACCCATGTAATAAAAATGGGATTCTTAAACATCATGCCATCATAACATAACCCATATAAGATAGAAGGACATCATAAAATTAATTCCTTCATAAAACAATCAAATCAATTTAAAAACAGGGGTAGAAATAGAACCCTATTTTATCATAGATGGAAAATAATTTTGATAAAACACTTGAACTCCATTCTTGAGAAAAATATCCTTTCTACTTCAAAAACATTTTTCCTTTCTTAACATGTCATACAATTTTCAACTAAAAGAAGTTGATTGAAAATAAACTTGAAAACTTGTAAAAAAAGATTCTTGGAAATTTTTTTCTAAAAATACATTCATTCCGTATATGTTAAAAAAATTCTTCTTGTACATTGGCTAGAAAATTCAAATAGTGCCTCGTACGAAAAACGACAAAAGATTCCTTTCATATATTTTACTAAAAACTCACTAAAGGGTAAAATTGGATTTAAACAATTTTAGGAGGATGGAAATAATATTATGTATTGAGGAAACATGGATTTGGATGATAAAATACACCATAGTAAATACCCAAGTACAAACAATCTCGGATAAAAATGAGACTGTGAGATTTTCCCTTACCTTAGTTCTGATATGCTTCGTATGAATCTAAACCTCCTCTTCTTCGAAGTGCCTCCTTTAAACTTTCTCTTAGGGAACTAGAGTTGGTCTTTTGAGAAGAACAGTACATATAGTAGGTTTCTAAGGAAGTGTGGAAGTGAAATGGGAAGGGTTTAGCCGAGCTTGAAGGCTCAAAGTGGTGTGAGGAGGAGAGGGAGGAGGTGCCCTTTGATAAGGGAGGAGAGGGGAACCTTTGGAAAGTGTGAAAATATTATTTTATTATAAACTTATCTTCGGTTTAAAAAGGTCCAAAAATAATTAAAGATGAATATAAGATGACTTATGATCGAAATAAAATCATCCAATCTGAATTGGACATGTTTTGGAAAATATTTTAATCATTATAATCTTATTTATTTAAATCATTTATTAATGAGGTAAATACTGCAACATTAATTTATCATAAATAATTTAATTTATTTGATTTCTAAAAATAATAAAAAAAATACCAAAATGTAGGAATTATTTTTATCTTTCTAATGAATATTTATAGTCGAAAATATAATTTATATATCCCCTTATAAAAATTAATTACTAAAAGATTCTTTGTTAATTCCAATTTTGTCTTTACATTAAATTAATTAATCTAATGTGTCGTTATCTTTCATAAGTGGATCCATGGGGTCCCAAAATCGACCCAAGTATGACCATGGTCGGCCATTACTCATCCAATAAGGTTTGGACAAGTGTTAAGGTAATTTTGAATTATTATAATTTTTTTTAACCTTGAATTACCATATTTACTTCTAACCGTGGTAAATAAAAGTAAAAAAGTAACTATTCACCAAAAATTATTTTTATCTTATTTAACCACATTTTAATACTTGATATTAACAGTATGTCTTGGATTTTCGAAATTCAACTCATAGAAGCAGTAAAATTATGTTTTATGATCAATTGAAAAAGCTCCTAGGAGGTGGGTAAAAGACGGTGAAAAGTTCAGTACAATTTTTTATAAATCTAAAATTATTATAAAATGATTCCAATGAATTTCATTGAACATATATAAGTATTAAGTATATATTTTTACCTAAAATAAATTTAAATTAAATAAATAAATTTTTAAATAAAAACGCAGTTTTAACCAAAAACTCAGTGTTTTCACTATTCATAAAAATTGAAGTTTTTCAGAAAAATACCAAAAATTCAGCCTAAGATATATTTGATATTATGAATTCAAAAATTATGTATATTTTTCCAAATTAAAAAAATATAAGTGGCATTAATTAATTTTAAATGTAATTCCCGTTATCAAAACACATAGCGTGTTTTTAAGAAACAATAACTATCAAAAGATCATAACTTGTTTATGTCCAATTTCAATGTGAAATTAATTCCAATGACCAAAATTGGATTAAATGGTAAAGATATATTCTAATTACACTTTAAAACAAATTAATAAGATAATCTAGCCATATAAATTATTGCGATGAAAAATGTTGTTTTTAATTAAAATATACCGTGTTTTTACTATTCATCAAAATATGAAAGTTACCAGAATAATATGAAAAATTTATCCAAAGTAAATGTTTATATCCTGATTCTAAATAAGAATTTTATTTTTTCAAATTGAACTTATAAACATGTTAGAAACTAGATGTAAAATGTGTGCGCCATCAAAAGGCGGTAAAACTGCATTTTTTGAAAAATACTTCTTTTATCCGAAAAACCGATTTTGTTTTCATACCCCATTCTAGAAAATGTGTAAGATGATTTATAATGTTATGAAATTTAAAATTCAGTTAATACTATTCATAACGGAAAGTTCATAATATTTTAATAATATATCATTGTTTAGTGAAACTCGGTATTGCGTACTACACACGCTATCGAGGAAGGTCGCGATTGCGTGTAGCGCAAGCCAAGCAAGTGTTGTGTGAAGTGAATGATTCTTTTGCATATAACATAATACCTAAAAAAATATACTTCTCATAAAATATCAGGGTGTTATATTCTACCCCCCTTAAAATGAATTTCGCCCTCGAAATTTGTCACTTCGTAACAAACAGATGAGGATACCTCTCCTTCATCATATCCTCAAGCTTCCATGTAGCTTCTTCTAATTGGTGGTTCCTCCATAAAACATTCACCAAGCGAGTCTTATTGTTCCATAGAACTTCTTCCCTATGATCTAGAATCCCTATCTTCTATTCTTCATAAGAAATATCTTGCTCTAGCGGTATAACTTCTGAGCTTAGTACATGTGAAGGATTGGGTATGTACTTTCTCAGGAGAGATACATGGAACAAATCATGAACTTGAGATAGATTCGGTTGAAGCGCCAATCAATAAGCTTCATTACAAACATGATCCAGTATTTCGAAAGGACAGATATACCAAGGGCACAGCTTTCCCTTCTTTCCAAATCTCATTACTCTCTTCCAAGGAGATATTCGTAAGAACACTTTATCACCCACTTCAAACTCTAGGTCTTTTCTTCGGTTGTCGGCATAACATTATTGTCGACCCTGAGCTGCTCTTATGTGTTTTTGAATAGGTCATAATTTTTCTTCCATCTCATCAACAAGATCAGGTCCTAATAGCTTTCTTTCCCCAACTTCATCCCAACAAGTTGGAGTTCTTCTTTTCATTATAAAGAGAGATTCATAAGGAGCCATATGAATACTGGAGTGAAAGATATTATTATAAGAAAATTCCACCAAAGATAGGTGTTGATCCCAACCACCTTTGAAATCCCTAGAGCAAGCTATTAACATACCTTTTAGAGTTTGAATTTTCCTCTCAGACTGGATATCTTTTTGAGGATGATAAGAAGTGCTGAAACTCAACTCTGTATCTAGAGTATGCTAAAGACTTCGCCAAAACATTGAGGTAAACCTCGGATCCCGATCATATATAATGGAAAGTAGTACTCCATGCAATCTTACCACTTCCTTTACATATATCCTGGAAAGCTGATCCAGAGAGAAATCTTCCCTAATAGCAATAAAGTGTGCCGACTTCGTAAGACGATCAACTATAACCCAAATAGAATTATTGCTTTTGGATGTTTTAGGAAGTCCAGTGACAAAGTCCATAG
The DNA here is from genome assembly GCA_963277665.1 of Viscum album. Lineage (NCBI taxonomy): Eukaryota > Viridiplantae > Streptophyta > Magnoliopsida > Santalales > Viscaceae > Viscum > Viscum album. Next base: position 721,657,181 of record OY728122.1, on the reverse strand, counting down.
TGATGTTTTCCCATTTCCATTCTGGTATGGGTAATGTTTGTAACATACCTTTAGACTTCTGTCTCTGAGCTTTAACTTACTAAAAAACCAAGCATCGAGAGACATATTCAGCCACATCTCTTTTCAGGCCATCCCACCAGAAGTACTCTTTCATGTACCTATACATATCCTTGCTTCCAGGATAAATAGAGAATGGAGAACTATGAGATTCATCTAGAAACTCCTTCTTTAATTCGTGTATTGGAGGAACACAAACCCGATTCATGATTTTTATTATCTCATCACAATCAAGGTTGAAGTCTAGAACATTTCTCACCTTCTTTTGTAACTCTACATCTTCTTTTTGTGCCTCTTTAATATTCACATGTATACATGGTTGAACATTCATTTGAGAAAGATAATATTTTTCCACTTCCATTATAATTTCATGATCCATCCTTTGTGAATCCATAAATATCATATCTTTTGTGATCCTCGTCATGGATAAGCTAGCATGGTCTTGTCGACTTAATGCGTCCACCCCCTTGTTTGCTTTCCCAGGGTGGTAATGAATTGGGCAGTTGTAATCCTTAATCATCTCTAACCATCTTTTTTGGCGCATATTCAGCTCCTTTTGTGTGAAAATATACTTTAAACATTTGTGATCACTATAAATATCAGACCTCTCACCATAAATATAATGCCTCCAAGTCATTAATGCAATGATTAATGCAGTTAACTCCAAATCACGAGTTGGGTAATTTTGCTCATGAATTTTCAACTGTCGGGAGGCAGAAGCTATCACCATATCGTTTTTCATGAGAACACACCCAAATACCTTCTTGGATGCATCACTGTAGATGACAAACCTTTCTCCACTTAAAGGAAGTGTGAGCACAGGTGCACTGGATTACATTCTTTTCAATTCTTTGAAATTTTCATCACACTCTTCCGTCCACACGAACTTATCTCCTTTTCGATTCAACCTGGTGAGTGGATTAGATAATCGTGAAAAATCATTAACAAAACGTCGATAATATCCAGCCAAACCAAGAAAAATTCGGATCTCAGTTATTGTTGTTGGTCTCAACCATCTTTTGATAACCTTTGTTTTTGCTGGATCCATAGATATCCCCTATTTTGAGATTATGTGACCCAAAAATGCAACTTTTTGAATCCAAAATTCACACTTGGTAAATTTGGCATAATGGTTCTCCTTTCTCAGGGTCTTCAATACAATTCTCAAGTGATCTTCATGTTCTTCCTTGCTCTTTGAATATATAATAATATCATCTATAAAGACTACCAAAAACTGTTCAAGATTGTCTCTAATTACTCTATTCATCAGATCCATGAAGATACCGGGGGCATTAGTAAGATCAAATGGCATCACTATAAATTCATAGTTTCCATACCTTGTACGGAAAGCTGTCTTTGGTATATCCTCCCCTTTGACCCTTAATTTATGATACCCTGAATGAAGATCAATATTGGAAAAGTATTGAGCTCCGTGTAATTGGTCAAATAAGTCATCAATGCGCGGGAGAGGATATTTGTTCTTGATCGTGATCTTGTTAAGTTCTCGATAATCAATGCAGAGTCTCATTGATCCATATTTCTTCATAACAAACAGAATTAGTGCTCCCCAAGGTGAAACACTAGGGCATATGAATCCTTTATCATGATTCTCTTGGAGTTGCTTCTTTAATTCTTGCAACTCAGTTGGGGCCATTTTATAAGGTTTCTTTGAAATAGGCAAAGCACCCGGTACGAGTTCTATTGAAAACTGAACATCACGATTTGGTGGAAGACCCAGAAATTCCTCCGGAAAGGCATCATCAAACTCCCATATGATGGGCATATTCTTAATCGTGATTTTATCGCCAACCATTTGAGATAAATAACCTTAAATTATTGGAATCAAGACCCATAATATGGATGAAATTTCCTCTGGAAGGTTATATTCATCCTTGCATCGACAGACGATCATAGATTGATCTGGAATATTAAATGTGATTTCCCTACATTTAAAATTGATATGAGCTCCATATAAAGAACCCCAATCCATGACAAGAATCACATCAAATTCCACTATAGGAAGGATCACAAGATTTGTAGGAATCACTTTCCCACAAAATTCAATCGGAGAAGAATTATAAACTTTTGATGCAACCGTTGTACCATTAGGAGTTGTCACAACTAACTCAACATCTAATTGTTGAGGTAATACGGTGATACCCTAAGAAAATTCTTCAAAAATAAAAGAGTGGGTGGATCTAGAATCAAATAAAACATTTTCTACTTTAGAGTGGATGGTATGTGTACCTTTCACCACATCGTTATCGTACTCCACATCGTTGATAGTAATTGAATGTGACTTTCCATTGTCTTTGGCCTTAAGTGTTTGTTAACGTTGATCATCATCAATAACCCTTGGATTTGGGAATTGATTGGCATAATGACACATCTCTTTGCATTTGAAACATTGAAGTGTAAGAGGTGAATTCTGTGTATCCCTTTCTTTGTTCGCATCATTAGAAATCTTCTTCCCATTATTTCGACATTCATCTGCCCGATGACCTTCTTTTCCACACTTAAAACATTTTCTTGTCCCTTTAAGACAATTACCTCCATGTTTCTTTCAACAAATTGAGCATAAAGAAAAACTCATCTTCTTTTCAGTGTGGTATTTAGATTTTCCTTTGAATTCCATTCTCCTCTTCTAATCAAACCCATATGACTGATGGGTTACTCCAATATCCATCTCAACTTTGAGAGCACATCGAACAATTTCCTCATAGCTATTGAAGTACCTTATGGCTAACGCCCTTCTAAGACTTGGTTTTAAGCCACCAAAGAATCGATCGATTTTACTCTCAGGTTGGATAATAATTCAGGAAGCGTACCTTGCAAGTCTTGTAAAATTAGCTTCCTTGGTACCAACCGATTCATCATCCTTTTGATTCAGTTCAAGAAACTCCTTCTCCATCTTTATTTGGAGAATACGAGGGAAGTACTTATTGAAAAATAAGTTCTTGAACTCATCCCATTGCATGGACTCCATTTCATCGCTTTTCCTGATATTCTTTATAAGATTCCACGATTGAACAGCATCACCTTCCAAACGATACACTGCTATGATGACTTTGTCATGTTTAGAACATTGTAGAACTGAAAATATCTTTTCAGTGGTACTAATCCATTCTTCAGCTACTAATGGATCAGAAGACCCGCTAAATGAAGGTGGACGCTGCCTCAGGAAGGATTCAATAGAATGTTGCTCATTCCTTTGCTCGTTTAGAAGTCCTTAATGGTTCATAGATTGACAATGTTGTGTGAGCATGGATATAAGATTTTGCATTCCAGCTCCCATAAAAGTTGGTTTCTCAGGGGGACAATCATTGCATTGCCCAACACATTCAGCATTAACACAGTTCCTTCATGTTCCAGCCATTGACTAAAACCAAGAAGCATAGTGTGAGTAACACAAATCATAATAGGAGACCCACATAATCAAGAATAAAATTTCACAATTAAGGTCTTATCATAGGTTGTTCATGGCCATTTCTAATACAGTAAGATTGTGTTCTATGCTTAGACTTATCCTTAGGGTTCTTACTAAGGCTTTCACATGCTAGTTTCCAAAGGTAGACTATACCTTTCCTCTGATTCAAACTATAACAACCCATACTTTACATATATTGTTATTACTTCAGAGTTGAAGCATAATTAGTACAACACATAAGAAAACCATGAAAAGACCGAATATGTATAGTGTCTTTAGAAACTGGGAAACATAAACAACTGGTTCATAAAATCAACTACATTGTCTCCTGTTTATTTCATCATATCTAGAGTCCCTTTTTGGCATATCTTAATTAATATCCTTATTCCTGGCCTGGGGAAAAGAAAATATACAAAAGGGTGAGCTCAGATGATCAGTAATGGTAAAAAAAAGAAATATCAGTCATATCATATTCATAATAAAATAACATTTTGAAAATATTAACCTACAAAAGAGGTCATAATATCATGTCATGGGATAAAACATAGTAATGAAAAGTACCCCCAAATAATCATAACTTAAAACATGAAACATTGTGGCATACACACATAATCATAGAAAATAATTTCATATTAGTCAAGGATCATTTTCAAGACCATCATAGAGGACAAAGTCAATCACTGAACCGAGTTCACTCCTCGTTCAAATCCTGTATCACTGAACCGGTTTAACTTTCCGTTCCAGCCATGACTATCTCATGAGATATAAATCATTACCCAATGAATTGGAGGGAGCTTTAGGTCCCACCCATCTCATAATTAAACCATTCTTATGTGTGCCACAAAATCATAAATCATACATCATAGCATAACCCATGTAATAAAAATGGGATTCTTAAACATCATGCCATCATAACATAAACCATATAAGATAAAAGGACATCATAAAACTAATTCCATCATAAAACAATCAAATCAATGTAAAAATAGGGATAGAAACAGAACCCTATTCTATCTTAGATGGAAAGTAATTTTGATAAAACACTTGAACTCCATTCTTGAGAAAAATGTCCTTTCTACATCAAAAACAATTTTCCTTTCTTAACATGTCATACAATTTTAAACTAAAATAAGTTGATTAAAAATAAACATGAAAACTTGTAAAGTAAGCTTCTTGTAAATAATGTTCTAAAAATCCATTCATACAGTATATGTTAAAAAAACATTCTTCTCGTACATTGGCTAGAAAAATCAAAAAGTACCGAGTAACGAAAAACGACAAAAGATTCCTTTCATATCTTTTACTAAAAACTCACCGAATGGTAAAATTGGATTTAAACAATTGTAAGAGGCTGGAAATAATATTACATATTGAGGAAAAATGGATGTGGATGATAAAATATACCCCATTAAATACCTTAGTACAAAAAATATCAGATAAAAATGAGATTGTGATATTTTCCCTTACCTTAGGTCCGATATGCTTCGTATGAATCCGAACCTCCTCTTCTTCGAAGTGCATCCTTTAAAATTTCTCTTAAGGTAGTAGAGTTGGTCTTTTGAGAAGACTAGTACCTCTAGTAGGTTTCTATGAAAGTGGAAAAGCGAAATGGGTAGGGGTTGGCCGAGCATGAAGGCTCAAAGTGGTTTGAGGAGGAGAGGGAGGAGGTGCCCTTTTATAAGGGAGGAGAGGGGCACCTTTGGAAAGTGTGAAAATATTATTTTATTATAAACATATATTCGGTTTCAAAAGGTAAATAAATCATTAAATATGAAGATAAGATGACTCATGGTCGAAATAAAATCATCCAATCAGAATTGGACATGTTTTTGGAAAATATTTTAATCATTATAATCTTATTTATTTAAATCATTTATTAATGAGGTAAATACTGCATCATTATTGTGTCAATAATAATTTAATTTATTTGATGTCTAAAAATTATAAAAAAAATACCAACATGTATGAAATAGTTTTATATTTCCAATGAATTTTTATAGTCGAAACGATAATTTATATATCCCCATATAGAAATTAATTACTAAATGATTTTTTTGTTAATGCCAATTTTTTCTTTACATTAAATTAATTAATCTAATATGTCATTTCCTTTCATAAGTAGCTCCATGGGATCCAAAAATCGACCCAAGGATGCCCATGGTCGGACAATACTCATCCAATAAGGATTGGAAAAGTGTTAAGGTAATTTTGATTTATTATAATTTTCTTTTAACCTTGAATTACCCTATTTACTTTTAACCGTGATAAATAAAAGTAAAAAGTTACTATTCACCAAAAATTATTTTTATCTAATTGAACCAAATTTTACTCCTCAATATTAACAGTGTCTCTCGGATTTTCGAAATTCAACTCACAAAAGCGGTAAAATTTTGTTTTATGAACAATTACAAATGCTCCTAGGAGGTGGGTAAAAGACGGTGAAAAGTTCAATACAATTTTTTATAAATCTAAAATTATTATAAAATGATTCCAATGAATTTCATTGAACTTATATAAGTATTATGTATCTGTTTTGACCAAAAATAAATTTAAATCAAATAAATTATTATTTAAATAAAAAGCCAGTTTTAACAAAAAACTCAGTGTTTTCAGTATTCATTAAAAATTAAAGTTTTTCAGAAAAATACCAAAAATTAAGCCTAAGCTATATTTGATATTCCAAATTCAAAAATGATTTCTATTTTTCCAAATTCAAAACATATAAGTGTCTAATTAATTTTAAATGTAATTCCCGTTATCAAAACAAATAGCGTGTTTTTAAGAAATAATAACTATCAAAAGATCATCACTTGTTTATGTCCAATTTCAAAGTGAAATTAATTCCAATGAACAACATTGGATTAAATGGTAAAAATATATTCTAATTAAAAATTAAAACCAATTAAAAAGATAATATATCCATATAAATTATTGCGATGAAAAAAGTTGTTTTTAATTAAAATATAGCATGTTTTTACTATTCATCAAAATATGAAAGTTACTAGAATAATATGAAAAATTTATCCTAAGTAAATTTTTATATCATGATTCCAAAGATTAATTTTATTTTGTCAAATTAAACTAATAAACATGTCAAAAACTAGATTTAAAATGTGTGCGCCATCAAAAGGTGGTAAAATTTCATTTTTGGAAAAATAATTCTTTTATCCGAAAAACTGATTTCATTTTCATACCTCATTATATAAAATCTGTAATATGATTTATAATGTTATAAAATTTAAATTTAGTTAATAATATTCATAACGGCTAGTTCATAATATTATAATAATATATCGTTGTTTAGTGAAACTCAGTATTGCGTACTACACACGCTATCGAGGAAGGTCACGATTACGTGTAACACAAGCCAAGCTAGTGTTGTGTGCAGTGAATGATTCCTTTTCGTATAACATAATACATAAAAAAATATATTTCTCATAAAATATCAGGGTGTTACAAATAAAAAGAGTTTAGTGGCTGGAGAAGTAAAATAAAATAAAATAAGATAAGAGGAATCGTTACCTTTAATTTGGGTAACTTCCTTTGGTTTGAACATAAAGGACTACTTTAAGTGTCTTATGATGAAGGTGAGGCTTCTTCGAGGAGTATAGGGATGTAGGGAGATTAATTGGGCAGAGTTTGCGTAAGCCATGGGGCTTGAGAGGAGTGTGGAATTGGTTAGAAATGGTCTCCTTTTATAAGGGTGAGGAGGAGCTCTTTAGGAAATTGTGAAAATATTATTTTATTATATAATTATATTCGGTTTATAAAAGTCCAAAAATAATTAGAGTGGAAGATTATATGACTCATGGTCGAAATAAAATAATCCAATAATAATTGGATATGTTTTGAATGTTATTTTAATATTTAAAATCTTATTTATTTAAATGATTTATTAATGAGGTAAATACTACATCATTATTGTGTCATATATAATTTAATTTTTTTATGTATAAAAATTATAAAAAAAACTTCCATGATGTAGGAAATAGTTTTATATTTCCAATTAATATTTATAGTCAAAAGGATAACTTATATAACCACATGTAAAAATTAATTTACTAAATGATATTTGTTAATGTCATTTTTCCTTACTTTATGTTAATTAATCTATGGTGTCATTATCACTCCCACTTGGATACATGGGGTCCAAAAATATAATAAAATATAACCATGGTCTTAAATGACTCATCCAATAAGGATAGGAAAAGATTTAAGGTAATTTGATATTTCTATAATATTCTTTTTACCTTGAATTACCCTATTTACTTTTAACAGCATTAAATTAAAGTCAAAAGTAACTATTCCCGAAAAATTATTTTCATCTTATTGGGCCAATTTTTACTTAATAATAACAACCATGTTTTTAGGATTTTGGAAATTAAATTCATTGAAGTAGTAAATTTTCATTGAAATGAAAAAGTCAGTTTTTTAACTACTACTAAGTGGTTTCACTATTCATCAAAAATTGAAGTTTTTCAAAAAATATACCAAAAATTCAGCATAAGATATATTTGATATTCCAAATTCAAAAATGATGTCTATTTTACCGTATTATAAACATATATATTGCATTAATTAATTTAAAATTAATTCCTGTTGTTAAAACAATTAGCATGTTTTTAAGAAACAATAACTATCAAAAGATTGACACTAGTTTATGTCCAAATTTAAAGTGAAATTAATTCAAATGAACAACATTGAATTAAATTGTAAAAATATATTATAATTAAACTTTAAAAAATGAAAAAGATAATCTATCCATATAAATAAATTAGGTTAAAACACAATTTTGAATTAAAATACAATATTTTTCACTATTCAAAAAAAATGAACTTTATCGGAAAAATACCAAAAAATTAACCAAAGTAATTTTTTTTTGTCCCAAATCTAAAGAAGAATTTTTTTTTGGTAAAATTGAACATATAAAAATGATCAAAACTAGATTTAAAAATGGTTCTCCATCAAAAGGAAGTAAATCGACCTTTTGCTGAATATTAGAGTATTTATGCTTAAAATTAGATTCATTAATATTTTATGCCCAAATATTATTGAATAATGTAAAACAATTTAACAAACATTTATAATCATATTGTAGTTAGTTCTATTCATTCCCTCCAATACAATGAAAAGGTGTCAACTAACATTTAAAATAATAATATTATATTATTAGTGTGCAACATAAGATTTCAAAGGAACTCGTTGTTGCATGTCGGGTATGCTATCGAACATAGAAAACCTTTTAAAGTAAAATTAATATTTAATACAAAAATATTATTAAGTATGAAAATTTATTATTCTTCATTTACTTGGGATGTTACACAAACAATTCAATGTAATATGGAAACCACAAATAGTAGATAAAACAAATATGTAGACAGTTTTTGATGAGTCCTAGAGTTTCAGGTCCAAGATAATGTTATCCTTTATATATCACTATGGAATATAGTCATGAGGTCTAGGAATAAGGGAAAGAATATTACATGAATAATCGACTCCTTTGAGATCCTTGATCGCATTAGATCTTTGGCCAATCGACTTGCACTCCCACCTAACTAATCCCAAGTACATGATGTGTTCCATGTATCATTCATAACAAAGTACATAATAGATCCATAAAATTTATTTAATATAGAGATGGTTCCAATAGAGAATAATATTTTATATGAGGATCACTCTATGATAATCGTATATCATTAATAAAAATATCTATGAAGTAGTATAACTCACCTAATAAAAGTGATATAGTGGAACTATAATTTTGATGAGGTGAAATGTGAACCAGTAGAGGAAATGAAACAGAAGTACCCTCATATATTTTATTTTATGAAATAAAATTTCAAAGATGAAATTTCTAAATGGGCGGAGAATATAAATTCCCGATCCTTAATAAATTAAATTACATTTTAATTAATAAATTCCTTATTATGGAATGTAGTTAAAGAAAAAAATACTAATTTGGTTATTTTAAACCACTATAATATATACCCATTCATATTTAAAATAATATTAATCATATTAACCATTAATAATATAGTCATTGTATTGTAACCATTAAGATTAATATATATTAACGGTTTCAATAAAGTCTAATTGGAAAAAATGGAAGATGAAATGACCTAGATCTGTAGGATAGTACCCTATAAATCCTAATTGTTAGAGATTTCAAGGGAGTTGGAATCATTGTGATTTTTCATTGGTCAAGATAAAGATTAAATTCAACAAATAAAACATGAAATAAACCATTTTTTGTATAATTTTAAGCTTATTGAGATAATAACCAAAAAGATGTTCACAAAACCAACCTAAGAAAGTGTCACAACTACACACCTTAACAATAGGGAATGGATTAGTGTAATAATGGGTTATATATTTAGACACTAGTAGTATGATAATGTTTATTACTTTTTATTATTACTTTATATATACAAATACATATGATTTGATGAAAATTAGATTATGTTATGAAGAAACCAAAATTGTATTTTTGGAAAATATATAGATTTAAAAAACTTTTTGATAAATTATTTTTTTGAAATAAATATTAATTTCATAAAATAATATTACTAAATAAGATTTATAATATATTTAATGAATCCCAATGTAATCATATTATGTGCCAGAAAATTGTTTTTATCGTAGAAACAAGTGTTTTCCAGTAAATAAGGATTTTTATTTAAAAGTTTACACTATCAAATTTATATAATTATTTAAAAAAATTATTATAGAAATCATGAAATCAAAATCATCTAATGGTTAATTATTTATAATTTTCTGAGTTAATCGATTTTTTGGGAGAAAAATAAATAAAGTTTAAATATACAGTCTATATTATGAAATCATAATGGACCTAAAGTTATATAATAAATGATATAAAAACAATACATGAAAAATTAAATATTTCCCCTTTAAGATAATTTTTTTTAATTTAATTGAATAATTTTTAAAACATTTAATGAATCCTCCAAAACATATATAATATTTTAAGGTTTTGAAATGAATTATTTATGAGCATACCTAATTTAGAAATCACCAACGGTATTATTTTAATAGGTTCAGTTATTATACTTATTAAATATTTAAAACCAATTGAAGTTGGTATAAACAATGGTAAGAAAACATGGTAAGTATTTTGGTTATTATTACTTTATCATATAGAGTCTAAAAACTAATCTAAAAAATTAATAAAGAATTCCACTCTCTTTTTCTATAAATACCCACCCAAACTCCCATTACTATTAAATAAAAACCCATTCATAATTTCATTACACTCCTTATCCCTCTATAAATACCTAAAATTTGTCCTTTAACAATTAAGAAGCTCATCTAAAAATTTTATAAGCACCCTCACATGGTAAGTGATCACTCTCTTTTTTTTCCAGGCAAGAATGTTCTTTGTATTTTTCAATTTCAATATCAATTTATTATTTTATCATGTATTTATAAATATCCATTTATTTTAATATTAATTTATAAGAGTATATATCATTGATCCATTCTCTTTATAACCTTTAACTAATCCATTAATATGTCAAATTAATGTATTTTCTTCCTTATCATCTCTATTCAAATACTTTCTATACATTGTAGATTTTGATTTTAAATTGTTCTTATTGACATATTTTTTTGAAAAATATATATACTATAATTATTATTCCCATCTAATTATTTACTACATTTAAATATTATTAAACCCTTCCATGAACCACTATGTACACCTGTTATGCTGCCAAAATTATCCCATGATTTTCCATTAGCCAATTTTATGTTGTGTATACCCATACCCAATTAAAATCAAGTGTATTCACATAGATTTAAATATTATTTATTTATTGGGTACTCCTATTTATGTTACCAACGTTCTCTAATAATTGTATTGAAGGTGATGAAAGATGTCCTTATTTTGTATAATATATGTGGCACATAAATTCTTGTAAATTATAAGAATGTGATAGTTGGTTCCATAATTATATAGACCTCCAATGAACTGGATAATGTTTTTCTCTCATGAGATACATTTTATGGTCCATAGGGGGTTATATTAAACATAAAATGTTATGATAAAATGATAGTTTTCATTCACTTATGCTTCTAATTCCATGTTTTATCTTGTTTCCATATTCTTATATTACTTTTTTGTTATTATCTAATTTCATACATTAATATTATTGTTTTTGATTCTATCCCCTTCTGTCTCACATAAATATTCATTTCGAATCATATGTATTACTTTCATCATGTTATCATTTAATTATTCCCTTATTAAAATTTATAAGTAACCCATTTCTTATGTACATACCTCAGTTATTTCGTGCAGTATTAGAAGGTCAATGGAATATTAGAGCATGTTTTTGAGTTATTAAATAATGTTATTATGCCCCTGTTTCAATTTTTTTCTAATGAATCTAATTTCCAAATATACTCATGGCCACATGATATTTTTGGATTCTACTATTTGTATATCTATAAAATAATTCATGAAATAAAGTGTATTAGAAATATTAATTTTCATAGTTCTACCACCCTAACATTTTATTATGTGTCATTTTATAATGTCATTTTGGAAAATGTAGCTTTAATAAAAAGTAATGTTTTGTTACTCTTATTTTAATGTGATTTTTAAGAAATGGTATTTTGAAATCAATAAAAGGGGGTTTCCTTTCACATTCATAAGTTTTTTCTTACTCTCCTCATTTATGCTAGATATAATTTGTGTATTTTCAATGATATATTATTGGATAGTATTTTTAAAAGTAGTGTCTTTAAATTTATTTTACTTCACATTTTAAAATGTTACCTTAAAAAGAAACATGTAAATTTTATTTTACATCAATGTTAAAAGTTATTTTAAGTAACTACTTCCATTTACCGCATAAGTTTCAAGAGTATTTACCCTAATGGGGTTTATGATTCATGATTTATACTATAATATATATATATATATATACATCTACACATATATATATATATATTATCATATTGGGTACATAACTCACGGTATGAAACAATTTGATTTATGCAACTTATTTTTTGTTATTGTTCATAACATTCTTTCTACAAGGGTGTTTTTAATTTATGTAAACCCCCTCCCATGTTTCCATTATTACACTAGGGATATGTTATTTTGAAACCATTGAATTAATTATCTATATGGATTATGATCATTTATTTAAAATTGTATTCATTACCCTATATGGTGTGATCATCCCATTTTATAAATTCATATTGGATGATGTTCACATGAAAATATCATTAATTTATTAAAATGGGAAAAAATATTATCATCCCATGTGTTTTTATGACAATATAGATGATTATTGGAAATTTGACTATGTTTTGGTTGACCATCCAACGTCTTTCACTAGATGGGTTATGATTATATTGTCCATTTTATTTTCATAGAAAAAATATAGATATTCATGATGTTTATTGAATACTAATTCATGCTTATTATGTATTAACATTATGTATCTTTCATTATATGGATACTAATATTTTTATTCAGTAAGGAGTTATGTAGGGAAAGGTAGGTAATGTATTGATGACTCTTATGGTAAATTCATTGGACATAATCTGTTAATGGGTGGGGACCTAAATTATATAGTCCCTTGATGCACCAATATGTCTCATGATATAGAACATATTGGATTTTTGTACATACCACTTCCCATAACAAGATATTTTTTTTGGTAAAAGTACATAAAAATATGTTTTTATGTACACAATTATGCGTTCCACAAGTGTGAGATAAATATTATTTAAATCCTTATCTTCATTTATTATCATTAAAATTGTACTATCTTTTTTTAGATTATATAATTATTATGATTACTTATTACTATAATAATATTTTTTCATGATTACCATAGTTGTATATTTTCCATTTCTGAGGATTTTAGATCACCCCTTTCTTATGTTTCCATTCCATAGGTTTCAAAATAAAGTAGTACATGTGAAATTTTTATAAGGACAAGATGTGTGGATTAATTTTTTTGAGATATTGAAGACTCATCATGAATTAAGTAGTTATATATACAATGGGAAAAATTTCGGTTCATAAAAAGAGAATTTGTACTGTTACTTATGTTTTTTCTTAATTATTTAATGTTATAATCCTAAAAATGTATTCAGAATGTGTGAAATGAAATATTTGATAAAATTTAGGAAACTATTGGATACTTATGTCCATGAATCTATAGTTGTTATCAAATATGGTATATAAAGTATGTGTTTTTTTGGAACTAGGCTCGAGAGTTTAGGTTCAGGGAATCACACCATGAGACCCCAAATCACACCATGCCCAAATGCTCTAGGCTAACACTAGATTTTTCATCCCACACATCAGTGTTGAAACTTCGCCTCTACAACACAACAATTCAAGAAATAGTTTTCAACACCACTGTATCCAACCCTTCATGCTATGAACTATATGAATATAGTATGACCTACTACTCATAGTTTAAATATTATCTCAAATAGGACCTTCCATCCCCTTTATTCTTCCAAACCCCTAAAACACTCAGATATCAAAAAGTAACAATTAATAATGATCTAGAGTTATATTAGTACATGTGATATATCAGGTATATACTTCAAAAAAAGTGATACATAGAAAAAATATTATTGTTGGGGGAAGTTCAGGGGAAGGGATAAGAAATCATATACCCTCCCAACATGATCATATATTTTAAATGTGGAAATATATCTGGATATCAGCTTTCTATCATCTTAATAATCATATCCCTCTCCCATGGTGATATTCAAAGCAATACATTGTTCCCAACTTCAAACTTTAAATATCATTTATTATTATCAATAATGCTCTTATATCAACATTGGGAAGATTTATTTATTCAACAAATGGTTTGAATCTTCTATAACATTTCTGGAGAAATTTATTGAACAATCAATTACACTCTCTAACTTTATCACAACAAGTTGGATTTATACACCTATTCCTATAAAAATAACCTTTTGGTGACATTTTAATGAAATAATAAAAAATATTATTATAATATAACTTTACCACAGAGAAGGTGTTAATATTATCCTACATTTAAATCAATTTAATAAGTTAAAGATACACCTTCTAGGGTTTGAATAGTTCATTTATATAAAAAATTAGTTTTAGGATGATAAAATATTCCAAAACTCCACTATTTATTTAATTATTTTTGAATAAATATATATAAAATCTAGTTAAACCTCAAATCATGACATGATATAATTAAAAGTGGTATGCCATGCACCCTGTAAACTTTCATTATGTATATCCTGTAAAGTTTATCAAGCGATAAATATTCTCAAATATCATTGAAATGTGTCAAATTCATAAGGTGATCAATTATAAACCTAATGGATTTTTTCCTTTTGGATGTATTGAGATGTCCTATGATGAAATACATTGCGATGTTCTACCATTTCCATTAAACTATGGATAATGTTTTCATCATCACTTTATACTTTTGATGTTTAGAATTTACTTTCATGCAAAATAAGCATCAAAATATATACTCTATAATTCCACATTTCATGTTTTCCTAGTAGAAATGACTTCTAAGCTCTATATACATATTTATTTATCCAATATGGATATATAGTGATGAGATATGATCATTATCCAATTAATATTTTAGTTATTTTATTTAGGGGAAACATATTCATTTTCCAAATATTATAATTCCATCATTTACAAGTTTTAATTTAGGAAAATTCATTCCTCATTTTTTTCTCATTATCCTCCTTCTATGCCTCTTTTATATTTACATGGATGGTTTATTAAGTATTATATTTTGAAATATAGGATTTATCCCTTTAAAATATCATTTCATGTTCTATCCATTTCAAATCCTCGAGTGTTGTGTCTCTTTAGATCTTAATAGTAATTGAGGTGGTATAATATTTCCTACATAAGGAATCAAAAACATTTTTTCCATCCCATGGTGGTAATATATTGAGAATTCAAAGTACTTGATCAACTCCAACCACCTCTTTTGGAACATGTTCAAATCCATTTTCAAGAATATATACTTTCTGATCTTGTGACCCATAGAGATAAATTCATCTATATCTATTATAAAAAGAATACCTCTTCCAGAACTTTGTAATCGTTTGGGTAATTTTTCCCAAGGAACATTAATTAATCTGAGTTATAATCTAACACTATGTCAGTTTCCATGAGGAAACATTCAAATACACCCTTTGACTCATAAATATATATTAGAAAACCATCCCCACTGCAAGGTAGTATGATTATCAGTGTAGTGGCCAACCCTATATTATTTTCCTTGAAATCATATTCACATTCATCTATACATAGGATCTTATCTCACTTAAAATTTAACCGTGTTAATGGATTTATTTATCCTGAGTATTTTCTATAAGATAATTGATAAAACTAATCTAATACAATAAAAATATGAATTTATGTTATAGTGGTTTGTTTGAGAAATTCTTCAGGCACCTCCATCATTAGAGGATCAATAAATATACCCTCACTTATGATTACATAAATTAAAAAAGTGATAATATTGGTATAATTCACACATTCTATATTTTGAATTCTTTTTCCCTTTATCAAGGTGTTCAACACATTACTCAAATAGTCTCAATGCTCTTCATTTATCATAGAGTATATAGGAATATCATCTGTAAAGAGTAATTCAAATTGATAAAGGTAATATCCAAAACCCTATTAATTGGATTAATAAATATAACTAATATATTATTAATTCTGAATGTAATGACTATGAATTTATATTATTAATACATTATAAAAAAAATTTCTTAGTTATACGCTCAAATTTCATGTGTAATAGATCATATATATATTGAAGTTTAATCTTTTAGTATTATAGAGATCCTCCAATTTGGTTGAAAAAGTCATAAAAATTGTATATTAGATACTCATTATTGATCAAGACTTGGTTATGTTTGTAATAATCAATGTTGAGGCACATTTAACCATATTTATTCATGAAAAAGAGGATTAGTGAACCCCACGGTAATTCACTTGGGAGTATGAAACCCTAGTAAAAATTATTATAGTGTTTCTTCATCAATTCCTAAAACTCAATCTGAGCTATTCATTTATGATACTTTAATATAGTCATAACTTCATGTAGGAGTTATAAAAACACTCAACCTAAAAATCTAGGAAAGACAAAGAAAATATTCTAAAAAAACAATAATGTATTAAATTAAAAATGAAATATCCTCAATATTAAGTTTCTTTGATAGAATTTGAGAAAAATAACACTCTTGAATGTGGTATTAAGTCACATATAAGTGTCAAAATTCCCATATATAGTTCATCATTGTTATTTCACTAATATATGATCATATATTTACTTGAGTTGTGAAATTTGATATCCATATACTAAAAATTAGAGTGAAATCTATGTAAATATATCCAATCCATTCCCAAAATCACATCAAATTCCACTAATGGGAAAATGATAATAATTTATCGAACCCCATTCACACAATTTTATATTTGATATGAGTTTTTGAGTTTGGTATTAAACATCATACCATAAGAGTTTTTTAGGAACAATTAAATATTTATCCATTGAGGTGGTGATTTGATGCTCTTGGGAAGTATTATAGATATAAAAGACTAAGTAGAACTAAATTCTAATTATAAGTTGGTAGTTTTTGAGAATATGATTAGTTTACCTTTCACCACATCATTTTCACAACTAACTTTAGCATTTTTTATTATATATAATTTCTATTTATCCATTGAATATTAAGGTTTCTAACAATGATTTTTTATTAACCCTTGGATTGGTTCATCAGTTATTGTAATGTTTATACTTTATATATATGAAGACTTAAAGTGTGGGTGGTGCCTTAGGTTGGGAGTTTTTTTAATCCATTCCATTTGTTGACCTTTTTTGGAAAATCAAATTTTATATGTCCTTTTATAGAATACATGAAACTATTACTTATACCTTTAAGGAAATCCCACCCCCAAGATTCTTCCCACATTTTCAGTATGTAAGAAGATGAATCTTATTTACTTCATGGGTTTTATCATTTGATTTTTCCCAAACAGATATTTTCAATTCTACTTTCCAAATCCATCATAAGAATAAGAGTTCTCAATATCCACTTCTATATTGTGAGAACATTAAACAATTTCCTCATAACTACTAAATTACTATATAGTTAACGCTTCTTGGAGACATGGTTTTATGCCACTAAAGAAATAATCCATTTTTATTTAAGAGGTAATAATAATAGAAAGGTTTTACCTTTTAAGTCTCATGATGTTTAATTCATAGGTAATAATGGATTTATAAGAAATTTTTCATCTTAATGAATTCCCACTCAATTATACTGTGAAAATACTAGGGAAAATATTTATTGAATAATATCTTCTTAAACTCATCCCATTCTATTGTGCCAATTTATTTCTCTTGACATATATTTATGATAAGGGTGAACCATTGAAGTACGTAACCTTACAAATGATAAATTTATAACAAAATATTTTCATGCTATAAAAAATAGAAAATGAAAAAAATATTTTTTGTTATGTTTATTCACCACTCAATAATTAATGGATTAGAATACCCATTGATGGTGGGTAAAGGTTTCCACAAAAAGGAATTAATAGATATTTGGTCCTTTATTAGAATATTTAAAAGATCAACATGTTTTGTATTATTATCTATATCTTGAGAAATTTTGGTGAGCATAACCATGATATGTTTTACTTCAAGCCCCATCCTATTTGGTTACTCAATGGGATAATCATTACTTTTTCCATTCCACTCATTTTTACTCAATTCCTCCTATTAAATTCCATTGATTTAAATTCAAAAAGGATAGTCTGAGTATCAGATAACAATAAACACCATACTAAATCCTATAATT
Organism: Viscum album; assembly: GCA_963277665.1. Lineage (NCBI taxonomy): Eukaryota > Viridiplantae > Streptophyta > Magnoliopsida > Santalales > Viscaceae > Viscum > Viscum album. Next base: position 721,638,814 of record OY728122.1, on the reverse strand, counting down.
AGGATATGAATCCAAATCTGTCCTAGATTATGACACATTCATTTTAACCTATGAGATATTAGGTTCATCCTACATCAGTTTTGGTTCTGTAAAGGCTATTTTAAGTTATATCTTCTTATTCATCATAAAATTATACCCAAAAAAATCTATAACACACTCTAATACAAACTTAAGTGACGTAAAAATCCCATAGATTCATATTAAATCATTATATATAAATATTAGTATCATTTCATAATAAATCACATCAATGAAACTATAGGTTTAGCATTTTTTATATTAGACACACAAAAAATGTATTTTACCAAAATTATTTAACATCTCCCACAAATACTATTATCACATAGTATAAATATAGAAACATCATACACAATACACTTATTTATTATCTTAGAATTGAAAATAAAATAAATAGCGATCTTAGAAGGTCAGTAATTGGTGAATGCAAGAGATATCAATCAAAGAACATAACTGATAATAAGATGAATATTTGGGAATGATAACATGAAGATGAACATAAATAAATCATACCTAATAAAACATTGATAATAAATCATGAACCATGACATAAGTAATTTTACAAAACCTGTGAAAAGATGTATTATAATGTGGAATCATGTAGTAATCTTCATAATCCATAACAGATTAATGTGGAATAAGATATATATATACGGAATAAGAATGTGGAACACATATAAGAATAGAAAAAAATTCTAATGAGAAGGATCATTGTCAGAAAAATAATAAAATTGTGTAAAAATTCCTATAGAGGATTAGGTTCACTCTATATTCCCAAAAATATAGTGCATAGAGTTTCAGTTTAGTCAATGGATCCTAATTCTCTCATTGTCTCTCCCTCATAGTCAGGGGTGTCTTTATAGTATATTATATCATCCTCCCTTACTAAATCTTCCATTTACATACTAGTTTTCCTCCCTTTTACATTCTTATACTCCTATTTTATTTCTTACATTATCCCTTTCTCTCATGTTTATTTTATCACCAGTGTCTTAGTTCATTTGGTTTTCAGGTCTCCCCATTAATTTTTTATTACTGCTTTGTGGCATGGTTAGTTCTCTCATAGGCCTCGTATAAAATCTAATACTATTTCTACTATGAGAACCATAACACCAGATCCCATTTTGGTCTATAATGATAATTTTTTAGTGGTTTTAGATTACATGGGTAGCTATGCTTAGTAGTTTCCTTCATTCTATCTTAGATGCTTTAGCCTATTGATATTTCATTCCTCTTATGTTTTGTTTTTTATAAATTTTTTGATATTTTTATTTGTGGTTATAGGAGAAGAAACATTTCTCCTAAACTCTACTATGATTTCTTAACCAACTATTATTGGCTATATACCTTTTCTCATATGTTGGTTTTTTGGTTATTTGGTTCATGTTGGTTGGGTTGTTTGGTGTAAAATCTTATGTAGTGTTTATCATTCACACTCTACTTTGATATATCCTTTCTCACCTTTTTGGTATCCAAATGTTTATAGTTTTTCAGTATTATATTTCCTTTATTTGTACAACATTGTCTTTTATTTTATGTGTAAATGATATGTTTTTAGGGAAGTTGTGAGTACGGGTAAACTAAAGGGTTTTCATGGTGGATGGATATTTCATTACACAGTGATGGCCCTTGATAAGGTTATATTTTTTTTATGGTGGTGATGGGGATTAAGTGAATTAAATGATCCAATGTTTAAAATTTGGTTAATGGGTGGTTATCTATTGGATTGTTTGGGGCTCATAATTTCTTCTGTTATTTTTTATGTTTGATTATGGTGTGGGTTGTTGTTCCTTTGGGTGGTTTATCCTTAATTATAGGTGATTATAAATAAAATTAGTTTTTATATTGGGTACATTTTGTCTTAGTTAGTGTAATTTATATAAAATTATGGTGATATATGATATTGTTTGGTTATAGTGTTGAAGACAAAGATAATGATGATGATGTGGTATATTTTGAATTGATGTTGTTTGTGACTCTGGGTTTCTTTAGATACAGAGTTATCATCAAAGAGAAATTCTAAGGTGTTGTTCTAATGATGAATAAGGGGTTCACTACATGATGAGGATCTTGAATTATTAAGCATGATTTAATGAGTAGACACTGATCTGTCCATGAATCTATAACTTTTTCATAATCAGGATTGTGTTAGGTGTTGGGATGGCCCATACCATTTCTATTTATTTTTTTATGATAGTGGGATTATTGGATTATAAAGGTTGGTAACTGGGATTGGAGCATGATTTTTATGTGTTTCACTTTTAACGTTAAAATTGTATATTAAAAACACAAAAAATGGACTTAGAATAGAGATATTGGGTTCAATTTTCATTCCAATAGTCTTAATAGAAAGAGTAGTAGAGTGGATTAGGTTCACTCCATATTCCCATAAACATATATGATTGGGTTCACATCCTAGATTACCATATATCATCTCATGATATATAAATCTTTACCTAATGAACTATTGGGATATATAATTATATTCTCACCTATCATATAATTTAAAACTATATATATTTTTGCTGCATGAACATGAAAACCAATATAATTAAATCATTGATCAATTAATTTATGATAAATAAATGGGTTTCTTAAAATTTTCAACATAATAGTATCATAATACACCCAGATAAATAAAGTAGATGGTATTATTAGATCATATCCCCATTTAAATACAATAATCATTAATTGATATTTACATTGATGAAAAACACATCATAAGAGAATTATAAAATTGATTTGAAAAATAAAAAAGAAATATATGTTCCTTTTTATAATTTTGATTAAAATAATATTTTTCATTAAATAATAGTTTTGGCAAAATAATGTGAAAATAAATAAAAATTAATTTTGAGAACTACGAAAACATGGAATGAAAGAATGATATGGATACCTAAAAAAATTGTGGGAGAAGGAAATTGAATTAGATTTAGACAAGGCCTTAATAATATCTTCATAATTGTGTGTACTCTTAGATTGATCTCTAGCTACATTGGTCACTTATACAATCATGAGCCATCATGTTCCATCATGCATCACCATTAATCTATAGGTACTATCTTTATACAAGGCACACTATCTATTGGTCTTCCAATACAAACTTTTAACTATACATCATTTTCATTTATACAACATGTGAGGGAATAGAGCCCATGTAGGGTGAGTATAAACATAATAAGTAGGATTCCTAAAAACAAGAAATTCATGTCATGAATTAAGTAATCTCTAACTTTACTATAGAGAGGTAACTAATATGAAGAAAAGAAAACACAATCTAAATATTGTCTAAAACTATAGTTATTAAGAATACATAAAATTCTAAATCATTTTAGAACTATCCCATAGTGTCTTGAATATCACAAGAAACTAGGGATTCTTGAAGTATTGAAATTTAAAAAAAAAATATTTAACTAGACAGACAAATTTATGATGAATTTTGAAGGAATCATAGGGTTATTAAGGAGTAAATTTTTGTAATTACAATATACTCATCCTTCCCTCTAAAACTGCCACAAAAACGACATAGGGGAATCTATTACATGATGATGAATTCTTATCAGTTGATGGAGTATCTCACCTTACTGTTTACCATTATTAAATCAATATTTGAGAAACCCACAAGTAAACCACACAATCTTAATGATGCTTCTTGACCAAGGAGGTATATACCCCTACAAACATAGTTAACAAAGATTGGTTTGAAGGGGAGACCCTAGTACATATGAGAGTACATCTTTTAACAACACCACAGTAATAGAAATCAATATGAAAACCCATAAATCTAATCCACTGAAACCATCCAAACCACACCACTAAATTTTAACAATAGTGAAGGATCCCACACCCATGGTAGTTTGGGTTGGATGTAGACTCTAGTAGAGGGTCCTACACCCCATTAGAGATCTTTATATTGGGAGAATACATACTTCATAGATAGGGAATCCCATGCAATGAGCATTTTTGTTTGAATAACAATAATTTATAATCCAAAATTATAGTATATCACACCCCATGTGTGTATGGGGATTACCAACCTTATTTGATGATAGTGTGGAAAAATTCATTATAACATAACCACACCACTAGGGAGGGTTTCCACCCTAGATGACTCTTTGATCGTCACACCTGAACCCAATCACTATCCATATAGAGATAAATTATAATTATAAATATTTCTCCTTTAAATTTTCCTCATATATCTATACAAAATATAACATTGTGATATTAATTGATTAATACTCAGGATTTGATATTTATTTAACTAACACAGGAACCTGATGAGAGAATTATGAAAAAAATTTGTGTTAGTGAAAGTACATTGTGTAGAAGCCTCCAGGATCACCCCATGGAGCACTAGGAGAGGCCCTAGACACTTATATTTGGGTGTATTATTGTAATATTCCCATTTGTTTTGTGTTGTATCCTACCTTCCCCCAGGTGGTGGGTTGGGAGGACCAGACCTGGTCCAACTACCCACTGGGATACATGGTCAGGCTGACTGATACAAAAGAATCTAGATCATATGATCCTAGGACCCATACTAGTCTTGTCCAATATAAGGCCAACATATGGCGGGATTTACTTCATTAACGAAGATAATAATCCATCTCCACCATACAATGATTTTTCCCTCTTGTTGACACTTCCCTTTTTCCATGCAGACTTTTTCATGTCTAATCCCCTATATATTTCCATTGTTTCACATCCTCTATCTAGTGACACCATCCCATGTGCCTTGAACCACAATCCTAATATACAATAGGTTTATTTTAAAGATACCCATGTTGTGTTATTGTATATATTTCATTAAATCTAATAAAAAGAAGAAAAAGAAAAATAATAACCACCTTAAACTATTCAAAAATACATCACATACCATCAAGTGGCCCAATTTTCCATAGTTCAATGCAGAAAGTACAAACCATTCATATGTTCCTACTTTATTGGATCCATACCCTTGTATAACACCTTCTTAAGACACAAAAACCCACATCCTCTCATGAAAACATACTCCTACACCACATATCATGAGTTTCCTTATAATGGGTACAACCAATGATATTCACAATATATACCACATTGAGGGTCGTTATATGATAGGGAAGTCTCCACATAGCTTATATATATTGATATTTGAAATGAGTACAAAGGGAAAACCACATTACACCTAGGGGAGTACATGATTTTCTCCCCACCCTTAAGAAAACACTTCAAGCTCACAACATAGGAATATCTAATCACAACAAATCACTTCATCAAAATTACCTTTAGGTTCCTCACCCACTCCAAGGGAGAGTATGGGGCTACCATGTTTGATCGAAGGTGATAAAAATATCCCTCTCCATACATGAAACAAAATTGACAAATATAATTACTCATGTTCCTCGTCTATCATGTAGAATAATAATCCTTTACTATCTGTATCAACCATCATTACCCTAATACACCACAAAGATCTCATTAACATCCACAGACTCGACTTCAAGGATTAAAATTCAACTCCATGCATCTAGAACTCATGGCATGAGAGGTTTCTATATAGATGACACCCTTGTGGTATGTCTTGTACAAATACTTATATCACCTAATGGGATACACATGAACCAATATTTGGGGGAGTTTACTCCACGTTCCCCATAACCACCACATGGGTTCTAATTATTAGAGTCATTAACACCAAAATTATATCTTTGAAATTCATGTTAATGTATTCATATGTGTCCCACTGAGTGACAACCATGGGTCACCCTTTATAAGAATTCATGATTTTTCTTCACATTCATTGGAAGTGAGTTTATAATTTTAGAACATATTGCATAAATCCATACAAACCATATGATGATTAGATGAAATTATATTTATGAAGGGTTGAATCCACTTACTGCACCCACTGGGAGTGAATTATCACCATAAAAACTCAATGACTACTTCTGAAAAAGTAATTTTCCATAATTTATTATCTGATCATGATTAAGATTCAAAAAGTGGATAATATATTAGTATCTAACCCCATCCATAATTATGATAATCTCACTTCATTAGTAGGGGTGAGTGATAGACAGTCTCTATCAATGGAAATTCTATATTTGAAAAGGTTCTAGATATTGTTCACCGAAAATCTATAACTCTTAATCCCTTTATGTCGAGAGAATAATTCTAGCTTATGTTATCCAGTATAAGAGTACCAAGAAGGAGGATACAAATCAATCTCTTTAATATATCCATCAGCAATTATCCTTATCTATCCATCATTTTCATCTCCCCATAGCTCTAACTATCATCACCTTATTATTTAGAAGAACTAAACCAATGTGGTTTTTGAGGGAGTGGATTGATGCACCATCCTTCACTATCTTGTATATAACTACTCGATCCTTCAAAAAACGACTCCTTGGTTTCTTATAGGGCCCACAAATATGTGGTGCCTAATTTTAATGCCACCCCTAATGTTGAGGTAAATTTAAAGAACCACTCTAGTGTTCTTCTACTGAAATAATAATATACTCCCACAATTGAGGAAAAATTATGCCAATAATACTTAGCTATTTATGATCACTCGGATATCACTGATATATGTGTTATTATTTAGAAACATAACCACATCCCACTAAATCTTCTTCCAAATTATCCACATGAACTAAAAAGTTTAATATATTCCATTTTAAAATAAATATAGGGAATTATTCAATTGTTTAGGGGGCCAAATAATGTGATTTGATATGGTTACACTTCCATATAGAGGGCCGAACATCCTAGGATAAATCTATATCTGTTATGAGTGCACAATATTTAGAAATGGTAGACAAATACAGTCAAATTTTTGAGGAAAAATCATCCACTATTGGTTTAACTCAATTTATATGGAGTGAAATGTAATAGTATATGTATTGTATTTAAAAAATATAAGTCCTATGGGAACATGATTCTTAGAATCCTACCAATCCAATGTTACCTAACTATAGGGATCTCCTCATAAACTCATGAAATATTTTTCATGATAATTCATACACCATATCTAATCTATAGGTAGTATTTTCTAACTTAGTGAGAAATAACATATGATTTATAATAAAAGTATTCACTAAGAAAAAATTGGAGATAAACTACCTTTGATCCTTAGGGAGGAATGTTTCTCAACCATGTTTTAAAAGACACTACAACATCACCCACTAACCAATGGAGAGAGGACCAACTATAGGTATGGGAATCATCAACAACATACCCATGTACATAATATGGATATTAGTTTGAAACAATTTTCATGTGATATAATAAACCCACAAGTATTAGAACATATATAGATGAAATGAAAAATGAAAGGTATAGTAACATTATAATTGATTATTGCATGATGTGTGCAACAACATACATTTACAACATAATTATTCTTTAGTGATCTTAGTCAACTAACAGGTTATTAGAGTCCTGGTATAAGGATACATCTACTGCCACACCAATGCATGTATCCCTGGCATTATATTCTAACTCAAGAGACACTTAACATCATTTCTCAAAATCTCCAAACCAATAATCACATAACTAAAAACTAAAAACTCCATGCCTAGGAAAACTCGACACTAATAACACTTAGTCATGAGTTAACCCACTAGGGTCCTACCCAATACAATGGTTAGATTAGTGTTCCACCCCAATCTTACCTCAGATAGGTTAATGTCTGGTGATAATAACATATTTGGCATATCAAACAATATGAGAGGGATTAGTTTATAATATCCCATAATATTCATAAATATTCAATTCATAAAATAACCAACATAATTGTAAGTAAATAATAACCAAAAAATAGAACTGTATAAAACACATCCATGAGAAATCAAATACAAGTACACACCACATAAGAAAAACAATAAAAGAACTATATATCAAACATGCCTCTGGATATGGCCATAATAAATCCTATAAATCTCTTCCTAATTACATATACTCTTAGGTATATCTCTAGTTTAATTGGCCATAACCACCATTAAAAGCATCCATTCTCCATCATCCATCACTAAGAATTAGATTTTAATAAGAAAAACCCTCTCAAAACCCACAAATACCATCTATTATCCCTACATTAACTGTAGAGTCACACCACATAAGGGAATATAGATTGCTTATGGGTGAGTAAAAACATACTCATTAGGATTCTCCAAAACCATAATTGAAATAAAATACACAATTTGTGTCATACATTGGTATAAATATAAAACCAAGAGATAGGAAAGGAATGAAAATTAAAATCTACTCTATAACTAGAATTCAAAAGAACACATAGAAGTCCCAATCATCAAATATCAATTTAATAAAGGTTGGAATATCATAGGAAACTATTGATACTCATGGCACTAAAATGTATAATTTTTTTATGTTGATAGCCCATATATATTCTACATCTTTAAAAAAACCCGTGGTGTTCTTGGAGTCACAAGTCTCAAAGAATCCAATATGCTTTTCCTTCCCTACAAAACCACTTCTAGTATCCATAACGGAGAAATAAATCCTCATAGAAGAATGTACGTAGGTAATGAGAGTATCAAATATTTCCATTTACTATTCTAGAATCCTCATTGAATAAAATCATATGGGAACCACACCGTACCCAAATATGGTTATCAATCAACGGGGTATTGACCCTTACTATCATAATAAACCAAGAAAGATATAAGGGGGATACCCTAGAAAATATGATGTTCCCACATTGAACAACATAAAATTTGAAAAAAAATATATGATTACCAAAAATATAATATTCACTAGCAACTAAACATTATCTCCAAAATGTATATGTAGTGGGGGATCCCATACCACATTTCAGTTAGGGGGATATCAAATATAATATAGGATCCCATTCCCAATATGATATCTTTTGATAGGAGGAGTACTGACTCAATAAATAAGGGATCTTTCAACTTATGTTTTTTTGGGGGTGGGGGATCAATCCTATCTGATCCATAGGTTGAGGATCCTACACAATAAGTGTTTCATGTTATATATACCACATAATTATGATCTTAATGTAAAATTACTAAGGATATGAAACTTATTTTCTAAAAAATATAAACATGAGGATAGAACTATGGAAGATATTCCCATTTGATAAAATAGAATAATGTGAAAGCATCATAAAATGCTACATAGATTGAAGGGGGAGGCCCTAGGTGCCTTTATATGGGAATATGGTTCCCCATATATGTGAGTTCTTGATTACCATGCACCCTATGATTTACCCCACTATACCTCTTGGGGTTGGTAGGGTGAACCCAATCCAACACAATTGCCTACCTAGCCACATGGCTAGGCTGATACAAAATGATCTGCAATTGATTGGGCACCAAGATGCGTGATCATGAATAATACGGAAATTCCACCCAAACAAATCTTTGGATCAGACCAGCCTAGGGCCATCAAATTGATCACATTCCCATATCATGGTAGTTTATCGGTTTCTGCTACCCTATGATGATTGCGATGTTTTTTTGAATCTACCTCATCTGTGTTGAATTAAATTTTGGCTAGAATTCTCTACACCACCTTAGTCAAATATTCACTAGATAGTACTATTATACCATGCACCTTAGATCAACACCATAGATACCGTGCACCAAGTTCTCCTATCCTACCCCTACCTCCTCTATCAATGTCCTTTGCACATAGCACCAGTAACCATAAAATACCTTCTCATATCACTATAACCCCCTTTACCAACCACTCTTACATTATAATCTCATGCCAGGTCATATAACACAATGGGTTCGATGTTGATCCATGGTATATCATTCACATGAGAAAGAGAATGATAGAGGGAGAGAGAAGTAATAGTGGTGAGAGTAATTGTAAAGTCATAGATTTTTATGAAGCCTCCATCCCTTTTTCATTCATGGATATTGGGGCGACTGGGGGTGTTTCTCTAGTTGTATTGAGTTTCATATGGTTTAATATTTATAATTCTATTTTAAAATTAATTTACAATTTATATAAGTGTATCATATATAAAATAAAGTATTTTTGAAATTAAAATAAAGATTTTTTGAAAATACAGAAATCATTTGAAAGATTTTAAAATGATTGTAATATTTTATAAGTGATTAGGGAAGTTTAAAATAATAATATATTCAATATGTAATTACTAATAATGTTAATTTTTTTTTAAAATTTTATATAAATTAAACCCTCATGCAGACCCCCCTACCATGTTTCATTGCAAACATATCTAGTGTAATAGTAGAGTTAGACTTCTAAAAGATACATAATGGTTACTTAATATGCAGTGTTGGGATTTTAATTTTTTTCACATCGTCATTGTCAGGGTGGCTTTGTTTTGGACATCAGTGGGTTCCTCTCGTTATTGAATTACTTACTCATTTTGGCCTCCGGTGTGGGTGCATACTCAGTTCATATCTAATTGGATTCATGCCAGGAGTGGTGATTTAGGTCTTGATCAGTGTGGTACCCCTCTTCAAGGATGATCATGTGATGTGTTTTTTGGGACTTCTAGCCATGGGTGGTGTTGTCCTGGATCATTGCTTCTTAGAGTGTCTACCTCTTCAAGTTTCTCGTCTGCAGAGGAAGTTTTGATGAGAGTATCATGGGTTAATTGCAGTGAGGCTATCATCTTGTGGAGGTTCTGATGTCTTGGATGCAGTATTTTGCATTGATTATTTAGTGTTTGATTTTCTTTATGTCCTGGTGAATGTCTTTCATGATGGTTTTGTGAAAGGTGATGTTGTGACCAATCGCCCGCACTCTAGGGCCTATGCAACTGAACATTCTTCAAGGAGCTACTTCAAATGAGGTTCTCAACAGGGAGTTTTCAATTTATTGTTGGTATTCAGATTTGGATTTTTTAGAGGGTACGACATTTTTCATCGGTACTAGGCCCTCTCAATTTTATGGGAAAAATTTTCAGCAGTGATGGGAAGGTTGAATCTAGACTTAACGTTTTTGTTGCTCGGGGGGAGTCTTCCTTTAAAGCCTTGTTCTGGTGCATGATGGATTTTGGATTAATAGGGAATAGATTATTTTCTTATGTCTTTGACTTAAATTTGGCTTCCCTATACCCATTAAATGAAGGTTTCTGATATAATAAAAAATGTAATTTAAGTCAGTCAATAGGTTGGAAATTTGAAATCATTCCCTCTTGGATCATAGTTTTCAACTCTCCTATTATCGTCATGTTATTTGTGTTGTTCTTTCTTACGTAGGTTAACTATAGATATTACCTGGGTTATGGGTTGATAGTCGAGCAAAATATAATGGAGGAGTTGTCTTGGTCAGGTTCCAATGCATTTTACTTCAATGGTAGTTAAAACATGACTTTCTATTTTTAAAAGCATAATGATGAAATTTTTAATCAAGGTGTTGGATTCAAGAATCTCTATTTTATTTTTGAAAATACTGAGACTATCATGATTTTGGTTCTTATGGTAATTGGCTTTAATTGACATATGAAAATAAATAATTATGAAGATTGAAAGTATAACGGGACGTTTTTCTTATGTAATTTTACTTTCTTCCATATCGTTTTAGGTGTTATTGTGGAATCTATATAGCTAGTAAAATAATTATTAATAAATAACATATAACATGTAAGTTATAGAAAATATATGAGAATGAACTGATATGTGAATGTGAATATCTGTTATAAATAAATCATCCTAAAATTCAATAATTATTGTATCTTTACTGTGAATTTGATATGAATTATTTATGAGAAATGTATTTATACTAAAATAAATTCTAGTTTTGTGATAAAATATCCTTCAATAATACAATATTAATCAATTCTAGTAAATATAAATGGGTTGGTTGATTCAATTAGGAATTGATATGATGCTTGTGCTTGTCTATATATTATATTTGTCTTGAAAGTTTGTGCTACTGATTTATTTGTGTTTGAGGTTCCAATATGTTATATTAGTAGTAATTCACGATGTAATGGGATATAATAGAATTGATAAACTTATAACTTGTTTTTGGAAGGTTTAAAATGCCATGATTTATTAATTTTTTCTTGAATGTGACATATCTGGAACAAATTGATGTAGGATCTAATTAAACTATACATGACTGAAATGAATAAATAATGTAAAGAATAAATTTGGTTGATGCATGATTATGGATTTCCAATAACATGTAAAATAAATTTTATAATAAATCTAATATTAATTTGTGATCTTAAATTTATAAATTTATAAGTGAATGAAAAAAATTGGAACTTTTATTGGTTTCTATGGTTTTCTATGTACACTTATTGATTGGTTTCTATCCTAGAGCTAGCTTGGGTGTTTGATTGGTAATAGAGATGATGTAGTGTAGTAAATGAGTTGTTTTAGGGTTGTTAGTGTAGACCCAAAAATTAGTTTTTCTTTGTTACTATATATCTACGTATTTTATTTTTATTTCTATATACACCCCTCTTAAATTGACTATTATATACTAGTTCAGAATTTTTGGGTTCTAGGTGTTTTCCCTAGTATCCAGTATCTTTAGAGTGGAAATATAACCTCCAATATACTTTAATCTTTCTTTGAAGGTATTATATGGAATAGATGGGTATGCCAGTTGATTATGGCATAGTTGGGTATGAGGCCTAGTTATCATGATTGAGTTGGGGGTGATTCCTTATTGTATACAACATAGTTAGGTTGTAGAATTTTTTTATATGGATTGTAATAGTTAGGGGAGATTTATTTTTGAATATAGAATTGTTTGTGGAAGTAATTTGTAGGGATGATATTTTTTTGGGGGCCTATTATGATAAAAATAGAGAATGTAGATGATTCCCTTCATATTTCCAATACCCTAATGCTCTAGTGGGAGGATTGAAAGAACATGAATTTTGACGTTGGGGTGTGAGAGCTAAAAACTAGTGAGTAAGTGGTTTCAAGGAACCTATGATTATTTTCTTTTTCTGTAATATGGTTACATTATGTGTGTAACTTCGGGAGTGAGCCTTGGGGAGATTCTGAATGGTGGTTGACATTTTAGGTGCTTTTTGGTTTTGGTACTTATTTATTAGAGCATTAGTATAATCTTCTCACATTTTCATGATAGGTCCTATGAAGTATCCCACTGAGTATACATGTTAAAATAACCCTTATATATTTAAACTATTTTTAGGTTATCATGAGATATTTCATGACTATGTTGGACCATACCCACTTTGAGTGGTTATTTGTTATTGGTTCTACTGAATAGGAGTATTTTGGTTCCATATTTTAGAGACATTTACGTATTTCCTTTCATGAATTATATATTTTACTTATGGAATTATGGTTTACTTTTATATGATATGGTGTTTATTTTTGTTTTTATATTATCTCTTATTCTTAAAATATATTATAAGTGTAATTCCTCTCATTGTGTGTTTTATAACCTTGGTTCTAGTCTCTACCATGAGGCCTATTATAGGTGAGATTTTTAGGTCATTCCTTCTCTTAATTTCAATTATTAGAGGGGTATTAGGCGAGGGGGATGTGATATAGTGGTATCCGAGCTTATGGCTGAGTGATACAATGGATATTAGAGTTCTACGATCAATGGATTACATGTTTTTGTAGAGAATAAATGCCAATTGATCCTGATGCATGACATAGGCCAACAATAATGGATTCGAGAAGATATTTTATCCCCTCCCCTCCATGATTCGACATAAGGACTATACATCAACGGAATGACCATGTGAAGTGGTACAACTTGTAGTGTAGAAAACTAGAAATGGTTTGTTAATCATGATTGTTTATGCATTGTTTGAATGCAGTGACTTTTTAGATTAAAATAACCTAATCAATTGAATTTGAATTAATCCCATTCAACTAACCATAGAAATTTGTCTTTCTTCTAGTAATAACTATGGTCTCATGAATATTAAGGGAGGGAGAATTCTCCCATATAACACATTATTTTCTTGACATATTTTAAAGCTATGAAGTTGAGTTAGGTCCCTAAAATAATAATATTACCCTATAGTATATGGGTTCCACTGATCTATATGAATGTGGAATCTCATTTTATTTTAGATAATGTGCTTGTATTATTTAAGGAATATAATGTGGTGATGAATTAAAACTCTGATAAGTAATGACATTCACCAAAAATAAATTGAAAATATAAACATGAAATATTTTTTAGTTATTATTTGACTATCTTCTTGGTAATTAATTATTTTCCAAAAATCCAAGTGGGCCATTAAACTTAATAGAGTAAAATTGGATAAACCCAATGTTTTATTAAGATTTTTATATTTTAATTTAGATTATTTATTTTATAAGATAGTCATGTGTTTATTAAATATGAAAATGGGAAAGATAGATTCCAATTATTTTATTGAAAATTTATGATAAAATCATGATTAATGCTTTGATATAGTAGTGGATAATTTGTTAATACCTTAATTTTCATGAAAATTCAATATTCTAAAAATATTTAGTAACAAGTTATTGATTTTAATTAATCCATGATGTGCACTATTTTTTAAAATGTATATGTCTTCAATTAAATAATGGTTATAATAATTTTAAGAGTGACCATGTATCTGGTTTAAAGTGTTTTATAAAAGTTTTTGTTAGCCTCATGATTTAATGGAATCTTTATGAGTATATATCAAATTTTTTTGAAGAATTATTTAAGAGATTGCCAAACAAATTGTTTTGTTCACTTATAATGTTTTTAATCCATCTGTTCAAAGGAATAATTTACATGTTTCAAAAAATAGTAATTTTTTATGAAATTTTCAAAAATGTTTTAGGTGACTAAAAATTATATATGGTTCTTAAAATATTTTCATAGTTTCATTTGTATTTTTTGTGAATATGTTTAGAGTGTTTACTTGTTCTAAATTTTGTTTATATGATGCAATATTCTTTATTATGATACCTTCATTTTAAAATGATTCAAAGTTATTAATGCCTGTTTCATTAAAAGTTATGAAATGATGAGATGAATTTTTTTATTAATAATATTCTATATTTGTTTTAAAGTTTGAAAATTTAAGGCATGTTAGTTAAAAAAACATGTATGAGTGTCTTAGAAATTGATCAAAATTGAAAAACAATTATTGGAAAGAAGAAAATCCCAAATAACAGGATCTCAGGAAACTCTAATTCAGGAAAGGATAAGATAATCCCCACCAATATTTTATATAGATTTAGGGGGAATGGAAATATTGTTAGACTAAATGATAAATTATTCACCTATGTAGGATTTCACAACAAGGTTTTCTGCAACCCTTTTACCTTCTCTATCTGTGTTTAAAATGTCTATATATATATTCATGAGCATTATAAAACTCCAAAATTGATGGATGGTTCACAATGGGGTGATAAGATACCCCAGGATGGAATCCAAAATAGCATCTGAGTCTATTTCCATTGTTTTCAAGCTTATATTATGAGAATTTTTCTTCTCAGTCACATTGAGAATCAAACATTCCTTATATATGAGGGAAATACTGTGTCCATAATAGGCATTAAATAAAAAAACCACTAAAACCCTTGTGTCATTGAGTATACCATTTTCTACCATTAGTCATTGGTTACACAATCCATAAATATTGAGCCTCTAATCAATACTATGTGGATTTCAATAAACCCACAGACCCTGATTAGTAGTGTTTACACCTGTAGTGCATTGAAGATTTTGTGGGATCAAATTACTTATAGAAGGTAGTTTGGACCACTGTTTGGTCATCCCTCTGAGATAAATATGAGGACCGCAACACTTAAATTTAGGTAATCCGAAAATAAATATTTCCTTTACTTATCAATATATGAATCACATCCAAGGTGATACTAAACCTAGATAATAAAAACAAAACACACGACCCTTTCTTCAAGGGAGGAAATATCCCCCCCTTAGAACAATATAAAGATAAATTTATATATAGAATCCCTATGTTCCACATTTCCAAGGCACTGTCCAATGAGATTATTAATAATGGAAGCCCATTACCCTTGAAATAATAGGTTTAGTAATGATTCTTCCTTCAGACACACACAATAGTATCATCTGGAGTCTAGTTGATTTCCATTACCTTAAACATCACCATCGGTTGGAATGACATGTTTCATAATATTCTAGAGGGGGAAGTTTATTTCACTATAATGTATTTTCACCATATAATCCTTCAATAATTTTCCGCCTCCCTCCCCATATGAATACCGTTATGATAGACATACACAGAGAAGGCATTTTAAGTAGTCCTAGAAAAAATAAAAAATTATTCATTTCTCGTCAACATTATATTATCAAATAAAGTAATTTTTTTAGGATTCATAATTGAATGGATGGATTTTTGGTGCTTTCTTGAATGATGGAACACATTTTCATGGACTAGGTATCCTAGGAAAAAAATTATACCCCCGACTAGTTATGCTTGAGATGTTGATATCATTAAGACCAATGATCTATCATGTGAGTTCTTGTATCTTAGTTTAGTGTCTTTTAATGTGTAGTAAAGGTTAGATAAGTGTTCTATATAATTACGTATTTCCTTCCCATACTTCACAAGGATTATACTTTCCCATAGGGATTATACTTTCATGACTTCTTATGCCATTTTTTCATATGATCCACGCCATATGCCATCTAATCCATCCTAAAAAAGAGGCTCCATTGTTTCTGGAATAATTGTGGGAATCCAAAATAAAACTATTAATCTTTTTTACAATTTCTTGAATGAAAACCTTCATAACTTTTTGTGATTATAGGACATGCTTGGGTACATAGGAGGTAAGAAAGTTTACTAATATGATTCTACCCACAAAGGGTAGAAACAGTCTATTCTTGTAGTTAATACATGATTCTATGTGTTTATATATTCCATTAAATAATGAACAAAAATTACACGAAATTATAATATATCTCCCATGTACTCTATGTGGATGTTCTTTCTTTAAATTATCATATTCTCTTATATGGTATTTGAAAACCTTTGGATGTATATATTTGAAATAAAAATGTATCTTTTATTTTGGTTGATATGATTCCCACTCCATGTGTGGTATTTATATAGAATTTTATTGAAGCCTAAAATAAATCTATTCCACATGTTTTTGTATAAAAACATATCTTCCATGAATAATAAATGGTATATTCTATCAAAACAAGATCTATAATGGTAAGGTAGAATTAAATCATCTATGATACCATACCCAAGGTTTCAACTAATTTCATCCTAGGATAACATAAACAAGATGGGTGAGATTATATTCCCTTATATCATTCCACACACATTCTTGAAGATTCCATATCTTCTCTCTATGAAATTGATGAATACCCATGGTAAGCTATAACATCTATAAAATAGGTTTGAGACCCACCCTAAGAAGCCTTAGTGCACTATGATCATTAGGATAAAATTAAATTAAACCTTTTCATACACCATTTCCATGTCCATATTAATCCTTATATTATATATTATTATTTTCTAGATATTATCAAAAATAATCTCTTAGGCCGGCCCTAAAGAAATCTGTATAGATCTACCTTAGATGAATACATAATACTCCTCTGAAATCTAGTTAGGTGGAAGTTATGAAAATCATTTATTTAGAATAAAACCTATAACATTTTAATGGAAAATACATTTTCATATTGACATGTATTGACTAAGTGAGTTGGGATCCTTTAATATTGGACTGAAGATAATTGTGTACTCAAAAGAATCTATAGGAAGGGCTCCCCTTGGAAAATTTCTTGACTCAACTCCACCAGTTAGAGATTGATAATTTCTAAGGATATAATGTACCGAGACACCAGAAATCAATAAGGTCATAGGGAATTATCTAGGTTAAGACAATAAACAATCTCTTTAATTTACTTCTAACCTAGAATAGATTTCATTATTTCATTTGTACCATCCTCCACTATGTGAGGGATACTATTGAATAAAGGATCATCTTGATTCCTTTTATGGTACTTCTCTTACAAGTCCCAATTCCCTCTGGTTAATGGGCCATTAGTATTTGAAACAAATATACTACCCACCACCTCTAATTCATTAGTGTACTAGATTTCTTTTTTATATGATATTAAATCAAACAACCAAATTATTATATTTAATTCACTCTTGAAAATAATATGTGTTTTCTCCCACCTATGCGATAAGGCTCTAGATATCTCTCTATAATTCATCTCCACTTTAAGATGTTATTCTAAAAGTTAGTTTTGATTACATAAGTGGTTTAAAAAGCTTCATATTCCTATAATTTATTAATACCAAGATCTATTTTCTTGATCAAAATTTCCTTGTTAATTAGTAAGATATTCCTATGGGGTATAATAATATTAAAACTCTATAAATATTCCTCTTGATATATAATTATATTTTATATAATTAACCACATATGAACATGCATGGGTTGGTATTGGTACATGTTCACCTCATGAATAAATATCAGCTACTAAGTACACTATTTTGAGAATAAAAAATTCATGTTGGTATCGTGGGAAATTTTAAAGATAATTATATGTTTTGAGTGGTCTATTTTCACACAAACTAGGTGTGATACATTTTTTGTTGAATGAATGATTTTTTACATGATATTAATAAATCGGTGACCCAAGAGGCTCCATATAAGCTGTTTACCTATTTTATTATTGAAACATGTGTATTTGTCTCATATGTATCCCATATCAATTTTTTTATTTTGAGCATTGATAATAATAATGTATTTCATAAACTTCATTGGGTATACTCCACGTCAATTTTTCTCTTATTTCTCAATAATGATGCTTAGGTATCCTCCAATGAAAATGAAATAATCTACTATACTGAAAGAATCTAAGGATTTAAATTGTAATTACCTCTATGAATCAACACATTTAAAGTACACTGCTAAGATAAATAAATTATCTATTGTGTTGCAAAATTTTATGGAAATCTGTTGAGCAGATACCTCCACCTTCTCCAATGTTAGGATCATCTTCTGGAATATCTATATGTACTTATTGGTAGGATATTTAGGAAAACATTACCTAATTCCCATCATTATAGAAAATTCTTTGATAAGTTTTGTATTTTTTTCAACTCTAATGTAGAAATGACAGATACCTAATTATTATTTATTTTATTTGATATGGAGCTACTTCTTACTCAGTCTCCCCAGACCTAATAATTTTATAACATAAAGTAAATCATTGTGATATGAGTCTCCAAAACCGAAATCCTAGATCCACAGAATCTTTAGTTTAACTATGTGTTAATATGTTTTTAGTAATGAATAATTAGATCATGATTTCCTTGATTTTTTTCTAAAACCATTTCTTTATTAAAAATTAATTTAATGTTGATTTATGATTTTGAAATAAATGTTCACATGAAAATATTTATATTTTTAAATTATTTAATATGAAATATTATTTCATGTTCTTAGTTAAATTGATTAGAGTTAATGATAATAAGTAATGATGAATCATTTAATTAAAGATAATGATAAGAGTTGTGAATTTATGTTCATTAGCTTGTGTGTCTTAAAGAAGAGTTGTAATGGATGCCTTGAGAATATTATATCTAAAATTGAATTAGTGGTGCATGATTTAAATGGGAAATGATGTACTAAATATTATTAATTAATAATATAAACTAAACTAATATAAAAACATGCTAGTTTGTCAGACATGTTTTTAATTCTGTGTTAAAAAAGAAAAGTTCTGAATGTTATGAATTAAATTTGATACATGATTTATTATTACATGTACTAATTATGTATAAATAACGAGGATGGATTATATATAAATTAGGTGATAATTATGATCATGATAATATATTAATAAACATTGTAATTTGGAGAAAATATTAGAATGTGTTAATTATAATCATGTGATAATTATATAATCACCAGATATGAAATATACTCAGAGGACCACCAATGATATGTTGTTATAATGCCATGTATTAGTTTTTGACACCATATTTTGCATTACATTTTTTCTAATAAATTTAATTCCTTTTTTTGATTAAATTCATATCATTTTGATCTTCTTATATGTTATAATGTTTTTCTTAAAGTATCCATTTTTTGAGATTCTAAAGTCCTTCATAAAGAAATTTCCCATAATATATATTCCATTCTATTAGATTGAAAATAATTGTTTCCGATCTACACTTAGGGATGCCTTTATTTTATGCAATTATTCCTGCCACGTATTACATTCCACTCATGTTGTGTTATAAATATGTGCAAGGGTATGGTATAGATTTTTTATTATAGGAAATAAGTCAAAACTTAAAGAATATTTATGTGATTTTTTAGGTATCTATCATAAATTTTGTAAGAATTTTTTTTCTAATTAGTACATATATAAATATATAGAAAAAGTATATCACCCTTAATGTTACATGAAATAATGTTTAATTTCTAGTCGGATGTTTAATGAAATATTAAAATTGAGAAAGAATGGAATTGAAGTACGATTGTAAGGCATGTATAAATATTCATTTTAATTTGAAAACATGACTACTGTTAATATTAAAATATAATATATGATGGTTTATCAAAAATTAGATAATTGATATTAATAATGGGGAATTAAATACTACATGGTTATTGATTTCCTTAATGTATTAATAAGTTTTTTTTGTTAAAAATATTTTTATAGAACCATAAATACTCATAATAAAGGATATATAATATAATGTGTTTCCCTAACATAATTCATCAGTGTAAGTTTGATGTCAACTATTTAAAATTTTCATAGAATGATTGTTTCAAAAAGGTTTTCCTTTATATATTTTTTATATTACTTCTATTTTTGGATTTATCAAATCATCCAATATAAATTTCTAATTTATTAATGGTAAAAATATTATGGTTTTTTGGTAAAAATGAAATTTTAAATTTTATTTTTCTATCCTCAATTAATTCATGGGAAAGGAATGATAAAATAGTAATTTTTTGATATTCATTTTTAGTTGGGATTGATATGGTCATATGTTTATCCCTTGTTATGCTTGTGTAGATTTAAAATGGAATTTTTTATAGATAAGTAAACTCTTTGAGTCACTGATCTTGCATTATACCTTGAGTTTTGATAGTAGTTTATTCCTATATGAGTGGTATCTCTCAAGGGAGTGTTAGTTGGGTTTTTCATTTATTTTCATTCATGTTTTATTTTAATTCTCAAGGATGGTATTTTTTTAGATGAATCTAATGTATGCATCTGGATTTTTCTAGATCTTTTCCCCCTTTTTATTTCTTAGATGATGTGGTGTCTAGGGGTTCTTAAATAGTTATTTATAGTTTAAATATATTTTTTCATCTTAAGTATTATTTTAATATGGTATTAATTTTTTTAAAAGAGGACCTTATTATTTTCTAAAAGTAATTTTGTGATACAAAAAGTATTTTTTTATTAAATATGGAATTGATCTAAAGGATTTTAAATAGGTTATAATATTTTCAAAGTTATCAAAAAATTTAGAAATTATAAAAAATTCCTTACCTAAATACCCATACCTTTTTTAATTAAAATTTTACAATTTTAAAAAAAAATACCAATACATAGGCCCCCCTCCACATGTGTAAGGTCATTTCAGACATACCTCGCAAAAAGATGAGGTGAAATAGCTAAAAGTTTCTTAATGGTACCACTATACATGGTGTAAATGTATATCCTATAATACTATTATTAGGGTAGTCTCTTAGTTTTGTAAAGGTAAGCTCTCTTATAAATTTCATCTCTCCCAGTCATTCTTGAATAAAAGTAAATCTATTTT
Source organism: Viscum album (assembly GCA_963277665.1). Taxonomy (NCBI): domain Eukaryota; kingdom Viridiplantae; phylum Streptophyta; class Magnoliopsida; order Santalales; family Viscaceae; genus Viscum; species Viscum album. The sequence goes on along the minus strand of OY728122.1, from coordinate 721,617,072 downwards.
TACTTTTCTATATAAAGTTAGATTTTGACTTAATCCTCACATCAAGGTAGAGGGATCTCTTGTCAGGGTAAGGAGTGTATTTCTAAGGCAACAGAAGGGTAGTACCCAATCTACGTAAGTGTAGTATTCCTATGTCATGGTGAGACGAATTCTTGGGTAAGGATGACCAACTACATAAGGTTAAAAAAATTACCTTAATATAACTAAAATATATCATACATAGGTAACTATAATGTGTACATAAAATTCCATAAAATTCTGAATTTCTCCTAGATTAATTTTTCAATGTAATTTAATAAATGTAAATATATACCTAAAATAAATTATATAATACCAGATATTAATTGTTTGAATATGGTAATAAATTTTATAAATTTATGAAGAAATATATGAGGATGAAGGGATATAAAATTGCTAGTTTTTTTATTACACCATAGGAAGTGGTAAAGGTGGTATGAAGATGAATGAGAGCTCAATGTTTGACCTACAGAAAATTGAAGGAATGGATATCATTATGATATAGTGTTAGAAATGGTGGCATTTAAGGTATTTTATGGGGTGACCTATGTGAAACAAAGATCATTGGATATCTAAGTAGTGGTCTTCAGTATTGAAAATGTAAACATAAAAGTAAATTCTCCTACCATATCCTATGGTGTGGTGGTGGTTAAAATAATTCAACATGGGTAGTAAATTATGGATTAATTGATGATTTGAATAAAAAAGGTTCACACATTGACTGAGGGTAAATATTATATGTAGGGTGATCATTACACTATAGTGGGGGGGCTTTGGGATTCCTCAATAAATAGAGTGTTAAACTCTCTTAAGTTTGTTTTTTATTTAATTTTCTTGAACCCTATAATACTCTTAGGCATATCACCATTCTCTATCCTCCCTAATGGAGATTAAAAAAATGTGTTTGTGTTTTTTAATCATGCCCTATTAGATTAAGGCTTTCTCCTCTCCTCTTCTCCTTTAATTTTCCTTGTTCTAATTTCATCCTAAGTTTCACCACTGAGAGCTCCTATGTTTTGTGTTGAGAGTTATGAAACATATAGTGGTGGATTACTGTGGTCTGGTTCTTAATATATTTCCTTTAATGGTGGTTTATCCATGATCATATGTTCCTAACCTGTGAACATTGATGTTTTGGATCACATTTAGGGATTCAATACTCTATATTTTTTTGTTAAATTTTATGGGATTGTCTTACATTTGTTTCATTGGGTAATTCATATGAATTAACCTAATATTATTCATAATTAAGACTATATAATATAAAAAGGGATGTGATGTATATGTAATTTTCCTATATTATTTGTGGGATCATGTTTTATTTATTTTGATAAGTACTTAATTAAAAATAATGAAAAACCATGTAAGATCATGTAAGTGATAAAAAAATATTCCAGAGTGAAGTTTGATGTGAAATAAATATATATGATAATTATACCCCCTTGAATTAAAGAATTAATGTGTGTTTTTATTGGTGTTAATGATAGTTATTATGTGAATTTAATAACAAATAAAATCCATTATTGTTTTTGTTTTGAAGTCACACCTCAAAATTGTATTGAAATCAAAGACGGTAAGAAAAAAAGGGTTTGATTAACTTGACAATAATTGAAATGATTATTGATATAGACCACATATTATATATTACTAGGGTGCTATTATTATTATTTTCTATGTGGTTGTGGATATAATATGTTGGGGTAGTACTAATTCTGGAAAATATTTTATGGAATAGAATTTTTATATCTTGAACTAAGTATCAGTTATAATAAAATAAAATGAGTTATTAATTACATTTGGAAAGTGGAATGGAGAAAACCAATATATTAAGGTTTAAATTAAAATATAGATGCTTGAAGTTAATGGTTAATGGAAGTAGTAAATGTGGCTAATTGATGGGAATGTTTCATCAGAAAAAATGGAAAATAAATTTCATATAAATATAATATTATTAAGTGAAAAAAATTAAATTTCTAAGTGAATGAATAAAAGTAGAACTCTTATTGATTTTTATGGTTTTTATATGGTTTTTTACTTGTTTCTTTAAAATAGGTAACTTGGTATCTCTATTGGTATTAGTGAAGATTTATTGGTGTTCATGAGTTTTCATAGGGCTTCTAGTGTACACCCATAGGTTGGGTATTGTGTGTAATAATATATCATTGTATTTTCTTTTCATTTCTATACACACCCCATGTTAGTTTAGTATTATATAATATCTCCCAATGTTTTGGTTCTATATGTTTTACATAATATCGATGTTGGATAGGGTGGACAGATAACTTCCCCCTCTCCACTAATCTTCCTTCAATGTTAGGAAATGAAACAGATAAGGTAGATATCATATGTTAATAATAAAATCAGTGTCATATCAAGGTGTTTGTTATGTAGTTGGGGTCAATTCATTTTTATATATGATATAGTCGGTGGAAGTACCTAATGGTGATGTTATTTAGTGAGTGTCATGCATGGTTATAGGAGGTCACAAGGTAGATTCCATTCATGTTCATGATACCCTACTTCTATAGTGGAAGGGATGGAAGCATATGATGTTTTATGTTGGCGTGTGAGGGAAGAAAATTGGTGTGTAAGTGGTTTTAGGGTTCCTATAATTTTTTTATTTTGATATTATATTCTCACATAGTGTGTTCTTCTTGGTGAGTAAGCCTTGGTGAATAAAAGAATTGTTAGTTTTAATTTTAGGCGAATCATGATTATAATAATTATTCACTGAAATGATAATATTCTCTTCTCATATATTCATGAGAGGTTAAGTGATGATATTACTATGTATATGTGTTATAATCACCCCTATATATATATATACTTTTTTTAGGTTATTATGATGGAATTGGTTACTGAGTAGGACCATAACATCTTGGAGTGGTTGGTTGTTACTGGTGCTACTGTATATTATTCGTTGGGCGCTTTATTTTGGGGACAATTATATATCTCATTTCATGAATTCTAGGTTTTACATGTGAGATTTTGGTTGATTTTTATGTGATACAGTGTCAATGGTTTTTCTATACTATTGGTTTTCCTTAATTTATATTATGAAGGTAATACCTCCCATTGTCTATTTTATAACCCAGGTGTCAGTAACCGCCCTATGGAGAATTGGACGTGGGATTTGGGGTTTACTCTTTTTTATTTTCATCCAAACATGCATACAACTGTAGCATAGGTGGTACTAATAATAAAAGAGAGGAAGAATGTATATTTCCATTCATTGATCTATTAAATAATTCTTACAATCCCAAAAGAAGTTAAGTAAACATAATGACCCAACTCTAGAAACATCCTAGAGATGATGTTTAGTTATTTAAGAATGAGTAATATAATAAAAAATAGATAAACCACAATTTTTTTTAATTTATCATAGATTTTAATCACAACACCGACTTTACTTGTGTTACATGCAACATTGAGTTTCTAAAAAAAAACAACAATTTAGTATTATAATTATTTTAATGATATAGTTATAACATGGCCATTAAAAATAGTAATATGAATAGTAATATTTTTTTAAATATTTTCCCAAAAATAAAACATATTTATAATGAAATGTCTAATTTTTTGTAATGTCTTTATATGTTATGAAATACTATTTTCTTAAAGGGGCGGTTTTTTATGTCCTTCTGTGAATAATAATATAAATAATTTGACACTTTTAGAAATTGATTTTGATAAAATAAACCTCAATTTTCAATTATTTTTGTCAAAATTAACTTAGGATAAATTTTTAGTATTTTTCTGAGAAGTTTTATTTTTTGATGAATAATGAAAAATAATGCATTATTGTTATAAACATCCTATTTTTTAAAATAATTACTAAACATTATATTGATTATTAAAGTCACAATATATCAATTATACATATATTAATAAAAAAAAGTTCATTGGAGTAATTTTTTATTGAAATTGGATATAAATAACTTATTGAACTTTTGAACGTTCTTTTTACACACATTCTCATCGCGTCTCTGGGATTAGCATTAAGCTTAATTTTTCCTCTTCTAGGAATTAAATTTCAAAAAATGGACCATAATTTTTATAATAACTATGATATTTACTGTCTAATAGGAGAAATTTAATATTTTTTATATTATGAAAAGTAACTTTAGTACATTTTTATTTACCACAGTTAAGGGTAAATTGAATAATTAAAGGTAAAAATTATATTATAATATTATAAACTTACCCTAACACTTGTCATAATTTCGTTTAAAAAATGGGTTTAGAATAAAATAAACCTTATTTCCAAATTTTAACATTTTTAATCCCTGTGGGTATGAATATGACAATATTATATTTTATTTAAAGATAAGTAAAAAAGGTAATACTCATATTTTTAATAAATATTATATTTTTAATATAGGGTTATACATAATATAAATTTAGCTATAAATACTAATTTTAAATATAGAATATTTATCTACATCCTGAAATATTTTTATAATTTTTAGTGATAAAATATTTTACTTAAATAGTGACACAATGATGATGTAGTAATTGATTAATTAATAAAAGGATCTAATAAATGATATTATAAATTATAAAATAAATATAATTTCAATTAAATAACATTCTCTAAGAATTCTATAGGTTACTATGACATGTTAAATGTATATTAAATTATTTTTTTTGAAAAATATCTTACCATATATATTTTATTTAAAGACAAAGTTATGAATAGTGTTAAAATTGATAAAATGATATTTCATAAAAATAATATTTTATTAAATTAATTAAAACACATAAAAATATTTAAAAATACAAATAGATTATTATTAGGTCTATAATTTCATAATGGATCCATTTATGGACTATTTAACCCATATAATTAATAATTTATAACCTCTTAATATTTATAATGTTGTTACAAAAATTAAAATTACAATAGATTAATTTTGGGTAAATCAAAATGATAAGGTTTGAAATAATACCAAAAATTTATCAGAAATTATTAAATGAATAGGATTATACCATTATCACCATAATATCTAGTTACTGTTTTTTAATAGACAATATTACTTGAAAATAACTTATATATTTTTAAATTAAAGGATAGTTATTAAATATCACTCTCTTGTATTTAATATCTTTTATATGTCCAGAAAGGGACAAAATAAAGCAATGAGTGAATATAAATGTCTTTTTTTCTCATAATGAAATTAATTTCATTATATAATTTTATTTTTATTTTTTATAATTTAAATAATTACATTACATGCTTCTTTATTTTTAGAACAATATTTATTTAATTAATAGAAAAATAAATAATTGATTTTAATAATATTTATTTTCTTATATTTTGGATGAATTAAAATTTATAATGAATTTTATAGATATATAAGATATATAAGATATGTTTTAAACCATTATATTTTCATTCCCACTTTTTCTTGATGCATTAAAATCCAAATTAAATGAATAGTATTAAATTTGGAAATAATGATATTTTATTGAATTAATATATTAGTAAATTATTTAAAAATAAAAAAATAATAAATAATCACAAAGGTGATATTACATGGTCACAAAGTTTACATACCATTAATTTATATCTCATTTGGATGTTTTGTCTCTTGAATAGCCTTATTATATTTTAATATTCTGAGGATTTCAAAAAGTACCCCTCACCTCAATTATAAAATGTCACCACCTCCCCTAATTCCCCACACCTCAAAAGCCCTTAGCCTCACCCAACATCTACCTGATTCATCTCCAAAATTTCTTCCATTAATCCTAAAATCATTACTTTGGTCACAAATCTTACCAAAGTAGTCCATTTATGAAAATAAAAAAGAGATACCAAAAGAAGAGGTAACGTTCATCAACAAATGTTTTTTTTTATTTCTTCAATGAACTCAATATATTATTTTTTATTAGTATTTATATAATAAAATTAGTATCAAATAAATATAATGGGATGTTTTTATATTAATTCTTATATGTACACTCACACACTATTACATCCAATGGGTAACAGATTTATCATTATTGTGTATGGTGAACTACTGCATCACGAAACGATGATGTTTGTTTTTACTTCACAACCTATCATGGTTGGGAATTAGTATTTACACTCCATTTTTTATGATTTATATGATATTGATGATATAATTATACTTCAATAATGATAATATCATTTCTACCTTTTTATCATTTAATATTTTTTGAAAATGATAACATCTTTTGTGTATACGTATGGATTACCATCTCTACGATGTGATGTGATTTATTATTCATATACATTTAATGTATGGAAATAAAGATTAATTTTTTGTGAATATATATGTTTCAAATGACATAAAAATTATTTTTAATGATAATAATATCATATTTTTCCCTTTCTATTAATCCAAATATAAAATGGAAACAACGTTCATGAGTACGTACGAACAGCTGTTTCCATGAACGACGTATTCCATTTAATATATGTATATTTTATAATAAAATTATAAATGTTTATATACTGAATATATATTATATATAAGTCATGTTTTTTATTCTATAAATAAGTAAATCTTAATTTAAGTAAGAGGATCAAGAATTAAAAGTGAAAACACATATGATAAACAAAGTGGTTATTACCCAAAAATATTACATTAATATGAGAATTGTTAATAAAAAGGTAACATAAGGTTATAAGGGAGTCATATATGGAATATATGGATGACTATTATTCTATTATATATATATAATAAACATTTATTTATTGTATAGTAGGTTTTATCGCGTGAGAAGGAAGTCAATTCTTAAGGTAAGGGAATTTCATCTCACCATTGTTTTTGTGAGATACAAGTCGTATTCACCACTCATATTTTAATGCAGTGTATATAAAGACCTATTAAATGATATATCATTATTTTTTTATATAAATATATTAAAATATTTAATTTATGTTATTATTTTATGGGGTTCATGATTATAAATTTAATATAGTAGTAATGGATTTATGTCTCACTTTTATTTTTGTGGGACACATGTCTTATACACTACTTGATTCTTACAAATAGTGTATATAGATAGAATGAATGTATTTTATGAGTCTTAGGATGAATATTATGGGTATTTACATATTCATTTTATGATATCTATTTCATGTTGATTATAGGTCAAAACTTTGCAAATCGGTAAGGTAATTTTGTCTTAATTTTACTTATTTGAGAAACATGTTACATTATACACTTATATTATCTTAAGAGGTGTATATAGTTCCCTTTGAATTTTTGTATAATGAATCTATTCATTTTCCTGATATTTTAGGCTTCATGTAAGACTTTTCTATCTTCGTTTATTAATCATTTTTCCTTAAAAATAATGTTTTCCAAAAATGTTATAAAATCGTTTTATATAATCATTTAATAATTTTCAAGAAAAATAGTTTCAAAGATGTTTAAAAGACAAATTTATATGTTTTAAAGGTTTTTCAAAATGAAAAGGGTTTCATAAATTTATTATTATTTTAAAATATTTTCTCAAATAATAAATGTTATTTTCCTTGAGTTTTTTAGAAAGATCTTTCAATATTGTTTTCTATATAAGATGACACAATTTGTCATAGTTTATGTTTTATGGGGGATATGATCCAAGAATAGCATTTATTTTATTTCTTTAAAGTTTTATGTTTATGATGTAATGATATTTATAAAACCTGTCTCTTTTTAATTGGTTATTTTATAATTGAATAATATTTATGAAACCCATTTCATTTCATGGGTTTTGATATGATGGATGATTTATGTTCTTATGGAAACCATATGTATGGTTTTCATTAGGTGGTGAGTGGGACCTATATCTCTCTCAAACTCATTGGGTAATGATTTATATCTCATGAGATAATGATGAGAATTAAGTCGATGGACATTATCCAGTATGGGATGATGGGGAAACCCGATCCACTATGGGAAGATGGGGAAACATGATCCATAATAGGAAGATAGAGAAACCTGATCCATAATGGGAAGATGGGGATACCAGATCCACTATAGGAAGAGGTGGAAACATAATCCTTTATGAGGAGAGGACTGAAACTGGGGATTGCAGCGTCTCCCTCCTAACAGGTTTAGTCCCCATGAAGTTCCCTGATAAGTACTAGCAATGAATATTGACTTATAGGCAATGATATTACATGCTTATGTGTCTGCCACAAATTTCATGTCTTGTTTGTATGTTATGGTGTCATGGATTATGTTCTTTATTTCCTTATGATATATTTTGTATGACCTAACAATCTTTATTCCATGATTTATATTTACGATATTTGATATGCAAGGTATGATATTTTATTTTTATGATCATGTTCTCATTCCATTATGCTTATGGATATTTTTATATATCTCACTTATTTACCCTTGTTGATCCTCTGATATCACTCTTTCTTATGTTTCTTTTCCTTAGGATATAAAGAAAGTTATTAAGCACGATATTTAAAAAATATGAATAAATAGAAGGAAGAAGAATTAGATGAGTTATAAACCTATTGTTTATGTTTATTTGTTTCTAAAGGAACTGAACTAATATGTTCCTCTGGAGTGTGCTTTTATATTGTACAAAATATTCCGAAAAAGTGATGTAATTTATATGTATGTAAAATATTGGTTCATTATACTTGGTATCAGAGAGATGATTTTTTGAACTGTTTTAATCAAAGATGAGAAAAATTTAGTGGGATCCCAAGGGATATTTCTAAGGATATTTCTAGTGGTGTCTTTAAAGAAAATTATAAGGATAAGTTAATGTTTATGAAAATATCCAACAATTTTGGTAAAGGATATAGTGAGTTTTTTCCTAGAATTAAATCTTTTTCTAGACACTAAAAGTGGATTTGGATCTAGTTAAAATATACTTAGGGGTAAAAACTCTGACAAGGTGCATTGAGTATGACTCAAGAATAAACTAGTATATGACGATGAGACTTATTCCACACAATGTTTGACACTGCCATGGTTTATTCTTTCAAAACTCTCAAACACATTAATTTTTTTTATGATTATGTGGTTCCTCATTAGGATAATCATTTCTTACTCAAATCATACTAGTTTTAGTCAATGGTTGGAACAAAAAGTAACAGGATTGAAGTTGAATGTGATGGAAACATTTCTGATGAGAAGTCAAATTAGATGATCACTAGAGTTATGGATTTTGTAATTAGGCTGAATTAGTTTTCAGGGGACATGATTAATAATGTGTACCTTAACTAACTCTCAGACTCACCAAAGAAGATAATAATGAATTTCACTGAGTGTTTGGGTAATGGATACCATGGATGAAAGAATATTCATCCTCCTTTCTATCTAGAATGTGGAAATAATCACTTATGTAAATGTCTTCTGGGAACATGAACATGTTTTGACTGTGAAAAAAAGACACAAATAAAGTCACTATAGAGGGTAAATGAAAAGTCCAGCTGACATAATGGATGGTAATATTGGACTCCCTATGGTACAATAAATTGATTAATGCTTAAAATTTGGAATGAATTGTCAATATTCAAATCGATGTCCTATGTGGAAAAATCTTGAAGATAATTAGCAAGATGGTATAAGTGATGATTATATAACTTCTTATGATGAGACTACAGGTGAAATGTGAAAGCAAATAGGCATTGAGTAATAGGATGCTGTAACCTTGTTAATGGATTAAAAAAGAAGTGAAATAATCAAAGTGTTGATGTATTATGATTCAATAATTATTGAATATGAATTTTGAAATATATAAGGGTTATTCAATTTTGATTTTCACTAAGGATTTTTGGTAATTTGGATATTAACATTTTTTAATTGCATATATGATAATTATTTTCATATGTTGATATGTGATAATTAAGATCAACATTAGTTTGTTTTAGGGATGAATTATCATTTGATTTGATAAATTTAGTAACCATTATTCGAATGTTTTGGATTTTAATCTTATATAAATTTCATAAGGGTAACCATTTATGAGATTGTTTTTGTTAAAATTCAAATGAATTTTTAGAGATTAATGCATTATCTCACAATATGAGGATTTATCTTCTCACCTTTTTGTTGTGATAATGGCAGATAGAATGACCTATCATTCCATTTATGGATCTCAAGATCTGGTAATTCTGTAGAAATGATAAATTCACCTTTTGTGAAAATTGATAAAGTCACAACAAAGGGTGTGATTGAAATGAATAAATTAATTATATCTTCTCATGAAAATTATTCAACCACAAGGAAAGGCTCCCAAAAAAATTGATATCCTAGTACCTTATTTTTCGATGAATAAAAATGTACCATTATATCATCATAAATTTATGTTGTTATAATTTTTATCTTTATCCTAACCATGTTATCTATCACTCTCTATTAGAACATGCTTGTTATATTTTTCTTCCATGTCCATTTTTTCACTTCCCACCTATGTTCTTCTATGTGGAAACCTAATTATGAGTTACTTTGGGTAACCGTTATATTTCTGTTTTTACTTTTTAAAATAATGTTTCAGTATTCATTTTTATGATGTGGGTTTCTATGAAAGGGACATTCAAGTATTAAAAATATGATAACTCAGACAAATTTTGAGGGAAAATTCATTTTGTGGTGGTTAGAATGTAACACACCATGAATTGGTAAATGTATTTATTTTTTGAATTAATTTAATCTTTCTGATATTTTTTACTTTATGCACCACTGAATAATTTTTTTTCTGATTATATAAAAATACTATTTTTATATGACATTATATAAAACACCAATTTAAGCCTCCACAACACACCACACAGACTGGGCTTGTATTTCACACAACAAAAAGTTCCTATGAAACAAAACCATTCTATTATAATTATTTAAATGAGATAGTTATAACCTAGCCATTAAACATAATAATATGAATAGTAATAAATAATTTTTAAAAATTTTCGCAAAAATAAAAAAATATTTATATATATTTAGAAATACTATTTTGTTAAATAAACTCCTTTTTATGTCATTTTGTGAACAATAATAAAATTAATTTCAGAAAACCTTAGAAATTTAATGTGATAAAATAAAAAGAATTTTTTTAATTTTAAATTTCAAAATTAACTTAGGTTTAATTTTTAGTATTTTTCTAAGAAGATTCATTTTTTTGATGAAAAGTGAAAAAATACTACATTGTCGTTAAAAACCACCTTTTTTTGTTAAAATAATTATTAGACTTTAAATTGATTTTTAAAATCACAACAGATCAATTATACATATATTAATACAATTTTGGTCATTGTAATCATTTTTTATTGAAATTATATATAAAAAATTATTGAACATTTTAATGTTCTTTTTACATGCCTTCTTTCCACATAATCAGATTACAGTTAAACTTAATTTTGCTACTTATGTGAATTGGATATTGAAAAACGGATATAAATTGTTGTAATAAGTATGATATTTAGAGTCTAATAGGATAAAATTAATATTTTTGATATTAAAAATAACAACTTTAGTAAATTTTTACTTACCACAATTAAGGGTAAATTGAATAACTAAATGTAAAAAAATATTGTAATATTATAAAATTACGCAAATACTTGTCCTAATTTCATTGTATAAGTTTTTTTTGACTAAAATAAACCATAGGCTGAAATTATAACCTTTTTAATCTACTTAGGTAAGAATATGACATTTATTATATTTTATTTAATGATTTGTTAAAATTTTCATAATCATATTTTAATTAACTATAAAATTTATAATATATGATAATACAGAAGATAAATTTGAAAAAAAGTAAAAATTTTAAATATAAAATTTTTATCTTCATCATGGTAATTTATTAATAATCTTTAGTGATAAAATAATTGACTTAAATGGTGACATAATGATGACGAAATATTTGTTTGATTTATAAATGGATTAAATAAATGATATTAAAATATTAAAATAAATATTATTTGAATTAATTAAGGTGATTCAAAAGTTTTAATGGTGAATATTAAATGTTAATAGAGTATTAAATGGTTTGATTATAAATTATATTACTTTTGGGTTTTTTTAAAGATAATATTATGAAGAACATCAAAATTGACAATAATTGTCTTTTATAAAAATCATATTCTTTAAAAATTAATTAAAAATACGAAAAAATATTTAAAAAAATTAAAAAATATTGTGATATGGTATAAAATATCATAAATAGTCTATCTATGGACAATTTACCTCATATAAGTAATAATTTATAACCTCTTATAATTTCAAATATTGTTACAACATATAAAATTACAATAAATTAATTAAGGGTATATCCAAATGATAATGTTTAAAATAAAACAAAAAAATATACAAAAAACATTTTTTGAAGAGGATTATAACCTCATCACCCTAATAGAGAGTTGTAGTTGTTTAATGGATGCTAGTCCCTGAAAGTAACTTATATAGTATATAAATTCAAGGATATTTACAAAATATCACTCTCCTGTTTTTAATATCTATTAAGTGTCCACATATAGACAAAATGGAGATATGGGAGAATATAAATGTCTATTTTTTCATAATTAAATTCATTTTATTATATAATTTATTTTTTATTTTTTATAAATTATTCAATTACCTTATATGCTTCTTCAATGTTAGAAAAAAGATTATTTAATTAACTAAAAAATAAATAACTGATTTTAATAATATTAATTTTGATATATTTTGGATGGATTAAAATATATAACAATCATTATAGAGCTATAATATATATTATAGATGTTTGAAATTGTTATATTACAATTACAACAAATTCATGATGTATTTAATGAAAAATTAAATGAATAGAATCAAATTTAAAAATAATGATATTTAATTGAATTAATATATTATTAAATTAATTAAAAATACCAAAAATATAAATAATCACAAAGGGGATTGTATATTGTGGAAAATTTCATATCCCATTCATTTATATCTTATTTGGAAGTTTTTCTCTAGAATAGCCTTACTATATTTTAATATTTTGAGGATTTCCAAAAGTGCCACTAACCTCAATTAATAATGGGCACCTCCTCCCTCACTTCCTCACATCTAAAAATCCATTTGTCTAAACCTCATAATACCCAAGACACCATTAAACATCATAATAATAATCTTATAATCAGTACTTTTGTCTAAAATCCAACCAATGTATTCCATTCATGCAAATCAAAATGAGATACCCAAATATGAGGTAACGTTCATCAATGAACATTTTTATTTTATATCTTCCTTAAAGACCTTAAATTATTTTTATTTCAGGTTTATATAATAACTTACATATCCAAAATATAAAAGGTTGTTGTTTTATTAATGGTTTGACCTAAAATCACACTCACTTCCCTCTAATGGGAAACTAACATGCCGTTCCTATGTACGACGAACTACCGCCTCACGAAATGATGTTGTTCATTTTTCATTTACCACCACTCATTTTTGGGAACTATGATTTAAACTCTATTTTTATATGATATATATGATATATATGATATAATTATACTTATTTAATTATAATATACTATCTACCTTTTTACCATCTAATATTTTGGGAAAATGATAACATCGCTCATGTGTACATATGACTTACCATATCCACAATATGATGAAATTCGTTATTCATCTATATTTAATAGATGGTAATAATTATGTGTTATATATATATATTGTATATTAAATAAAAATGACTATGTAATGATAATATATATTATATTCTTCTTTCTCTTAATCCAAAATGAAAATAGAAACAATGTTTATGTGTATGTACAACCTACCATCTCCATGAATGGTGTATATCATTTCATATATAAATAATTTATAATATTATTATAAATGTTTATATAGAGAATATATAAGATATATATGTCATTTTTTTATTTTTTGAAACAAGTAAATCATGACTTAATTAAGTGGATGGGGAATGAAAATTCAAAACACAGACGATAAACAAAGCAATTATTACCCAAAAAAACATTACATTAACATGGGAATTGTAAATAAAAGGGTAATAGAAGTTCATAAGAAAATAATATATTGTATATATATATTTATATTATTATGTGGAATATATATAACAAACCTGTCTTTATTAAACAGTAGTTTTTAACATGTGTGAAGGAAATCAAGACTTAAGGTAAGTGAATTTCATCTCACATTTTATTTATATGATATAAATTCCATATTAACAACTAACTTCTTTTTTGTGGTGTATGTACTAACCTATGAAATTTTATAACATTAATTACATTTATTTAATTATATTCAAAAATTTAATTGATGTTATTATTTTATGGGGTTCACGACTCAAATGTTACTCAAGTGGTAAGGGATTTACGTATGACTTTTATTTGTTTGGGACACATGTCTTATATACTACTGGATTCTTCCATGGGGTTTATATACTACTAATGAATGTCTTTTATAATTCGTATACGAAATATCATGGGTATTTACATATCCATATGATAATCAACCTTTCATGTAGTTTACAGATCAAAAGATACCAAATCAATAAGATAATTTTGTCCCAATTTTCTTTATTTATGGCACATGATACGTTATGAACCTATATTTGTTTTGTAGGTGTATATACAAACAATTGAAATATTGTATCATGAATATATTTATTTTTTAAAATATTTTAATCTTAATGTAATTTTTTGCCTTTTCGATCGAAAATATTTGTTCCTCCAATATAATGTTTTTTAAAAAAATTATAAATGTTTTTTAAATGATATTTTAAGAATTTTCAAGAAAATGAATTTCAAATATGATTAAAATATTCCCTTTTAAATTTTCAAGGTTATTTTCAATGAAAATTTTTAACATTTTTTATAATTTTAAAATCATTTTGAAAAGAATAAAGGATATTTTCCACAAGAAATTTTTTAAGAATATCTTTCAAAATTATTATCCATATAATATGGAAAACATTGACATAGTTTATGATTTATTGGGGATATAATCCAAGATTACCATTCATATTCTTTCTTGAAAGGTTTATTTTTATGATGGATTTATATTTATGAAACCTATTTCTTTTCCATGGGCTATGTTATGATTGAATGATGTGTATGAAACCCATTTCATTCTATGAGTTCTGATATGATGAATGATTTATGTCATTGTGGAACATATATGTATGGTTTTCATTAGATGAAGGGTGTGACCTATATATACCATCAATGAAATGGGTAATGATTTATATCTCATGATGTAATTATGGGAATCAAATTGACAATATTGATCCATTATTTGAATATAGGGAATCCCAATCCACTATAAGAAGATGGGGAAACCTAATACACTAAGGGAAGATGGGGAAATCCAATCCACTATTGGATTAGTGGGAAACCTGATACTTTATAAGGAAAGGACTACGACTAGGGATGGTGGTGTATCCCACCCAATAGGTGTACTCCTCATGAAGTTCTCTGATAAGTGCTAGCTTTGTGTCGTGACTTATAGGTAATGATATTACAGGCTTATGTGTGAGCCAAAATATTTATGTCTTATTCATAAGTTATGATTTCATGGATTGTGTTTTTTATTTACAAATGATTTATGTATTATAAACATTCAATATTCATTACATGATTTCTATTTATGATATTTGATATGTAGGGTATGATATTCCATTTTCATGATCAGCTTCTCATATCATTATGGTCATGGTTATGTTTAGATGTCTCCATTGTTTGCTCTTAAGGAACATCTGAGATCACCCTTTCTTATGTTTCTTTTCCCCAGGATAAAAAGAAAGATATTAATTCTAATTTTTCAATTGTTTTATAGTTATGAAGTAATATGGGGGAGATGAAGTATATGCGTTATGATCCAACTGTTTATGTTTCCAGGTTTCCAAAGGCACTAAACTAATACGGTATTTGGGCATGTGTTTGTGTAATGTATGAAATGTTCCAAAAAATTTATGTATTGTATATGTACATAAATCCCATGTCATTATAAATAGATAAACCAAAAATCAAAATCCATACCTCAATGGAGATTTTTTGTTGATTTGATCCCTTATCATAGCCATTCAAGATCCAAACTCTTTATACCCCCTTAAACAGGAATATTATTGATGACAAATCCGTAAACCTAGGGAGGTGGTATAAAGGGGATTAAAAAGGGAGATATAGAAGGATTTTAGACATATATAATTAATTTATAAATTAATCTGTCACGCATGATGATTATAACTAAGTTAATATACTAATAAATACAAAAGTAGAACTCCTTGGATAAAACCCCCATTCATAATGCAACCATGATATTGCTGTTTCTATCAAATGCATAGAGGAAAAACATAATTTTTGAGAATATGTGAATTTGGGATTAAAATAATTTCATTATACTTAATATATTTTAATCATTGTTCCATCATACCTTCAATTCTATATTATCTCATAATAGTGGTAAACACTATATCCTAAAATCAATTGGACAATAAAATAATTTTTCTGGGTAAATTTTATAGTGTCAATCTTTCATTACCACAAGGAATTACCAGGGATCTAAAATTGAATATTGAGTTGAGGATAAAAAAGAAAAAACTAGGGTCACTTCATCAAGCACCTCAAACATAATGGATTCCGGACACTATGTCTTTATTGAGTTGTGTAACCTCAAGCACAAAAATTAACTACACACAACCACCACCATAACCATTGATCACGTCAGGACCATTGTTAATTGTCACTATACTATTGACAAATGTGTAGTACTATCAAGGAATCTAGGGACGTCACCTTCCTAGAATCTCTAACAAAAAAATCCTCTAAGAACTATTTCTTAAGGGCCCTCGAACACCCTATGAGTGGAAAGCTGAATCAGGGTATAAGTGTTTTATTTTAAAGTGATTGACCTTGTTCCCACATTGGTAGGAACTTTTTAAATCTCTATGTCAGTAATGTTAATTAATTTAAACATTCACGGATATAAGTAAGACACAAAAATTTTACTTGGTTCACCACTAAGGGATAATACAAAGATTATTTACTGATAGGTTTTCATTCATACCAAAATCCACTAATATTCACTAGTTATGGACTCAAAACGATTAACATAGTTACTCTATGATTGGTGCACTTCCTTTACAAGGTTTTAGGGATAAACCATTTCATCCCTTAGATCACTTCCATTGACTCCCCCTTTATGACTATTTTGGAAAGAATCTTAACATATTTTATTAGCTTCATGGTCACTTTAATGGGTTGGAATTAAATCAGGAATCATCAACTACAGATAGACACTCTGTTGAAGTCCTATTTTTACCCATATATCTCATCCACTTTTCCTCACACAATTAATTTTCTAACCATTCCGAAATGAACTAAACTACTCTACATGACACATCCGTGTACTGCCTCTGCAAACCATGATCACATAATATATTTGTAAATCATGTTCTCATTCTTAATCTTCTCTACAGACCAACTCCTCCTCCTTGTACTTTCTTCTGAAAAAAAATATTTCACAAACTGTCTTCTGTGAAGCATCTTTATTGAACCATATTCCACATACCATCTTTTTTTAATCTTCCTCTATGAATTGTCTTCATTAAACCATCTTCCAAAAACCATCTTCCATGAACTATTCTGTACTACACTGAATTCCTTCCAGATTTCTAATCAAAAACTCTTTTTTGGGGATTTCTTCTCACAAACCACTCTAGACTTCATGGAATTAATCCTAGATTATTAATATCAATGTCTCCCCTTAAAGAAGGGATTAGTTCTATTTATATATGAAAATAGATCTACATAATATGCTAAACCAATATTTACCTAATCTTTGATACGACACGTCCTTCATCGCATATAGTGCATCTTCTGTGAACCATTCTACTTTATGCAATCAATGTACCACCAATATTCCTTCACGAAAGAAAAACTCTTTCTCAAACCAATATATGAATCATTTCTACCAATTAAAATCCACCCCACATACCTCCATCCTTCCAAAAATCATTTTCCTCTCAAGAACCACAAGACTCTCAAAGATCCATTTTTCATTCCAAAATGTTTCTTGTACACTTCCCATGTACTATACTTCTTGGTTAGCGTATCATCCTTCGCATTCTGTGACCCATTCTTCATGGTCCATTACTATTCACTCCTACACAAAAATCCTTCCTTTTCCAAAAAAACTTCATATTTTTAGGCCAAAGAAATTTGGAAAAAACTCAGAAACTACGTCCCCTTATACACCGACTTAGGCATGTACTGTAAGATCGCATTACTTGTAAAGCCCTTAATCAACCCATTTTATATTGACAACAAACACAATACATAATCTATTTCTAGAAAATAATAGACTTGGTTCCAACCCTTTATGGTTGATGGTACACATCCATTTTACCATGGAATATAAAATCTCCACCAAAGAACTTGGTATCCACCAGTAGTTTACACCATGATATCACCATGAATATCAAATAGAAAGAAAATAATTAGTATAAATTGTTTTAAAAAATACATTTAGATATATTAGAGAGATAATTAAAAGGGATCCACATAGATAGAAGATGGTAATATGAAACAAATAAACCACATTGCAACGAAAATTTGATTCAGAAAGATGGAAAACCATTATTAAGGACAATCATAAACAGAAAACCAGAAATATATATGATATAAATAATAGATAAACCACTAATTAAATAGAATTAAAAAAACTAAAACACCACATGTGATCCTCATTTTAGCTTCTACTACCTCAGACAGCCTCTGGGAATCAAATTCAAGGCCATCACCCCTCTACTTGAGAAGAATAAAGTTATTGAAATATATTCCTATGATGTAGTGGATGATCATTGATTTCATTATTGTCTTGAAAATATAAAACAAACACTAAGATAAATCTATGAAGGAATTATCTATGATAACACTAATGTAGGAATCACACTCAATGTTGGGATCCCTGAAATAACACACATTATAAAGGGAACAACAATGAGGATTCAAGATATAAAAACCATAAAATAAATAAGGACATAGGAAATGACATTTAGGGAGACTGAGATAGAGATTCCAAGTAAATTAAAGGCTAGAGGATCTGATATCAAGAGTGGTCCAAAAAATTTATATAAGGAAATGAAATATATAAAGGAAAAATGAAAATCAAATCATAACAACAATGATAAGGGAAAACATAGGTTAAAGGGGTATGGGTCATTACTGAAGGAGGTCAAAACCCAATATTCCTTATATAATCCACCACACAATGAGAAAACCTAGTACTAATAGAAACCATTAAAATTTTCATGGTTTCTATCCCCGTATTTGAAATATATTATCATATTACATCACATATAGTAAATAAATATAAATTATATTTCAAATGAAAGGTGCCATTTTTTTAGGATCCCAATTTTCTAATAACACTTCAAGTTTATAATATTATTTAATAAATTATGTGTTTTCATCATCATTTCTAAGGATAGGTTGATAACCTACTTAAAAATTCTATAGAGATATATCATCCAAACCAGTATTGAGTATATATAGAGGTACCATTTTAAAAGAAAAAAAATTGGGATTTGACATTTCATTTAAATAAAACACTTCTTTAAAATGATATATTAGCGTAAAAGGTTATTAGTTTTGAAGATAATAACCCATGTAAACCATCATAAATCTATAATTATAAAATATGAATTACGTATTGAATTAATTTATGAAACCACATTTACATAATCATAACAACTCAACCCTAATAATAATAAGAAAAAATAATAATTTTTGTTCACCAGTCCCTCATATGATAAATTACTAGTATGTGTGTTCATTCAACATGATCTTACATTATAATAGGATTCATCACATAATGTAAAACTATAATTTTGAGTTTTCATAAATTTTAAATGATTTATAATAATTTGAATGTACCGATTAATAAAAAAAATATTTACAATTACATAACACATTATTAATATTAAATGAAATTTATTTAATATATGGATTTATCATTATAGTTGAAAAAAATAATAATTTAATAAATATATTTTTATATTTACTGAAAAAAAATATACAATAAAATAAAAAAGGTAACAAGTTTAATGAATAACACAATATTTTTACCAACCTATAAATTCCTAACATTGAAATTTTTATCTTTTTTTAAGATGTAACGAATGATGAATTATATGTATAATATCCTTTTTATACCTATTAAATTTACTTATTTACATTAATAAATGATTTATAAAATTTAATTAATATATAATAACTTATCATTGATGTTAATTACTTAATTTAATCATACACAACATTATAATTAAAGAGTATAGTGTGATATCATATCTTTATCTATTCAATGATCAAAATAGTAAATGTATATAATTATATAACCTCTCTTGTTTGTGTATTGTAAGGGATCTTTTTCTCAATTGGATCATATTTATCATATTTATTTCCCATTGGTATTTATAATTCATATCAATATTATTTGATCACATAGAATAAATATCCTCTCACTATTTAAACATATATTATTTAATAATAAATATAATAGAAAAATTATTATTTATTATAATAGATAACATGAAATATATAATTAATTTAGTAGGATAAATCTAATGAAAATAAAAAATTATTTCAGTTGTAACATTTCTTGGAATCTTGACAATAATATGAAACACACATGTGAAGATAATCGTCAAAATATTTTATCAAATTCACAATTAATAATTGGTAAATCGTTTTTATTTTGTTTCACATGGATCTTAGTCAATATTTTTCTAAAATACATTTATATAATTCATGTATACCTTCATATAAGTTTTATACATAAATAACATAAACCACCAAATTTGGTTCACTTATTCCATGATTATAAATATAAAATTATGTAATAATATGTAATAATCAAATTATTTCAAGAATTTTAGATTCTCTTATATAGTATTCACTCATTTTTGATGTATTAAATGAATAATAATAGTGTACATTAAAACCCTATAACAAAAGGATACATTATTTTCACTGTGAAGATTTCATCATAAAAAAAGCAAGAGGAACTAACCTCTTAATTTTACAAATTATCATTTAATGATGCTCTTTATTAATATCCCAATCCATAATGTCTCGACATGTGATTAAGTCATCCTTTTTTCTGTTAATATTTAAAATAAATTCAAGTGAAAGGTCAAAAATATTTTTCTTAATATGTATCACTTATAAATAATGTCACAATACATTTGGAAACCAATAATAAAAATCAATGAATTTTCTATTTATTATATAATTTAATATAATATATTCATAAGAATTATTTATCTTTTTTGAAATTTTTCAACCTGTTAGAAAAAAATAAACCCATAAAAATCATCCAATCATTCATTTATCATCTTATATTGGTCTGACTTATATATCTAAAAATCATTTTCTTAATATCATTTATCATTTATTGAAAGATGTCTCATTGATAGGAAATGTCGATATACCATGAAATTAAAAACTATAAATGTTTCATTCTCCTTGATCACATATCTTTTAAACATAGTGGACAACATAGTTTCTCATTATTGAACCAAACAAATATTATTCCATATGCAATAAAATAATATATTTTTACATAAAAGTAGTACACATACGAAATGATTATTTATTATAAATAGCATATGTAGGCACACCCACATTCCACATTTAATTCTAATATATTATAATTATAAAAAATATAATATATTGTTACTATGAACTTTCAATATAGTAATTCATATTCTAATACAAGTAAATCACTTTTTTTATGAACATTAAAGGGAGAATGTTATATATATGAATAAAGTGGGCCCAACTATTATATGTGGTATGAGTCTGTTCAAATAGATTGAA
Organism: Viscum album; assembly: GCA_963277665.1. Lineage (NCBI taxonomy): Eukaryota > Viridiplantae > Streptophyta > Magnoliopsida > Santalales > Viscaceae > Viscum > Viscum album. The sequence continues at coordinate 721,595,249 of OY728122.1, read as the reverse complement.
CTCATAAAATTTTAACCCCAATAATATATTATGTATCCTAGATGAAAAATATAGATGTTTCAAAATAAACTACTTCCATACTAATCCAACTTTTTGGTAAACCAATTCATTATTTTTTCCATTTCTTTTCCCATGTAAACTCATATATACTTCCATTGTTTCTAATATAAACATATATTAACGTATCTAGATTAGGGGAAAGTTATACACACCTTTCTATAGTACATGATATTGAGTAAATTCATTATCTTAATTCCATATACATGTACCAAATTAGTTATAATGATGTAGTAATGAATTTTTATTCCAATATAGAACCCAATCATTAAAAAAATAAACAATTTTATAGGAAGAAAATAAAAACTGATCAACTATATTTGAAAAATAATTATCATTTATAGGAATTTTTTCACCTTTATGAAGTAATTTTTTTAAAAAATTATGCACATAGTCAATCCCACTATTACTAAATCTATAAATTATTTTCCCAATAAATAATACACAAAAATTATAGTTTCATTATCTTATCATAACCTAGATGCACCAGTGTTTTAACATTCTTCAATTCCATATTAAATCTCTCAAATCCATCATTGTTTATATTAGAAAAAAACATTACATTGAATTTAAACTAATTAATTTTAGTCTTTATCTTGGTAAAATGTCCAGTACATCTATAAAAATATATCAGACATCATATCTATCAAACAACCACTATCTTTTCCCTCCATGTCATTTGGGTGTGGAATTTTTATATATTATAGTTTCATACCTCATAATTATTTTCATAAATAACTATAGATATAAGATAAATAAATTATTCATTTATTCATCATGGTTTACTGTTTAAATTAGTGAATAATCATCAAATACGATATTCTTATTAAAAAGTGTTAAAACTGAAATAAAAAATTATTTTGATTTGTTTTTTGAAAATCAATTAATACACAGTGAAGAATATATATCTAAATATAATAAATTATAAAAAACATACAATACTACATAAAATATAGTAATAATTAAATCATTTCAAATTTCTAAAAAATGTAATCATAAAAATAAAAACATAAAAATTGCAAAAACAAATACCATTATAGTAATGAAATTTTATTATTTTTTAGCCTTAAAAACATTGGATAAATGATCGAAATGAAAATTTAAAAAATGATTCACTTCTAAAATTATAATCTAGTGATTTTTTTAAATTCCTAGATAATACATTAAATCAAATAATTTTTTATCATTTTTATAATAAAAAATGTTTATGGTTATAATAATAAAAATAATATTTATAAATAAAAATATTAAAAACAACAATTATATCATAATTATATAACTAAATATTTAATATCATCTTTTATTTTTTTAATCATGCCCATGGAGTTTTAAAAAAATTACAATGTCATAACATAAAATTAATAAAAATGAATAATTTTTTAATAAGTCACAATTACAATAACATTATAATACCAAATATATTATTATTTTTCAAAAAATGAACAAACAGAAAGTATGATTAGTGAGTAATCACATCTGATTTTATAAATTATTACAAGACTCATTACTTATGATATAAGAAAAATAACAATATAATTATATTATAAATAATTATAATTAAATTATGATAGGAATTAACTATAAATGGGAAAATTCAACAAATTTTGAACACAAATTTATAATTTTCATCACATTATATTTTCACAATTATTAAAAATCATCATAATAAATTTAAAATAATAATTCACCTTCACATATTTATATTCACTAATCAAAAATCATTCACATCATTATACCCAATCACATATAAATAAACTAATTATTTTTTCAAAATCATATGAGTCTAATCAAATGAAAAGATAATTATGTTAGTATTCAACACATTACCGATCAAAAACACTTTCCTTATTAAATCACTAACTATATATTTAATATTATCTAATTTAAATGAAAAAAAATTACTTGTCAAAGTCATTAAGTATAAGAGAACATCCCAACACCTTCATCATAAAGGATAAAGTTAGGGTGGTCATTTATAGAGAATTCAGTAGTTATAATCCATAAAAATTGATAAAAATATATCTAGTTATTACTATGAAGTGAAAAATAGGGGTGAAATGATGTGATGGAAGATGATTAAACAAGGAATAATGTTGATCTAATGAGGTGACAAAGTAGGGTAAATTATATACTATTTTCTAATGAAGGAGTGAAAAAAATTATATTTGAATAATGGTAGAAACTAGAATGAAATTAATCCTAGAAGGAAAGAAAAATATAATTCCATTAACCATTATAACCATAGTCAAATAATAATTATTTTATCATTCATATTTTTATGATTCGTTAGTATCATCGAAATAGACAATATTACCCCCATGATACCTAGTGAGAAAATTTCCATATTTTTCTATCCTTAGAGATAAATGATTCACAGAAATAGTTATTTAGAACAATTAAAATACGTTATTATCACACATAGAGAATATAGGGTGTATTCGTGGTACAGGAATGGTAGAGTCTCTAGCATGGTGGTGTTTGGAATTTTTTTTCCTCAAAGTGAAATTCTAAGTCACACTTAGTAATGAGGGTCATTATAGAATGGGAGTAGAAGGTGAGTGATGGATTGGTGAGTTGAATATTTTGGATATCTAAAAAATTATCTTTCAGACACTTATTGAAAAAAATTAAACGGTTTTTATGTTTGTGTAACTCAACATATAGGGCTATAATTTATAATAAATCCATGGAGCTCATGATATTGAATTACATCCCTTAAGAGGAATAGGTGGGATTATTTTATGTGGGCCCATTATATTTGGTGGGGTTAAATATTTCACTGTTATTAATCTCCTTACATTATTTCAAATAATTTTTATTAATATTCACTATATAAACATATTAGTTTAAATTTTTTTCATTATATTACATTTTATGGTCGTAAAGCCAATAAGGGGTTCCCAATTCACTTATATTTAATAAAACTAGATTCCTTGGGATATGGGAACATGTTACACCCTAATTCCTCATCCCACATGAGATTTTGGAAAAAATATTTTTATTATAAAATCTAGCCATTATCTCCATAACCCCATGGAATCCAGATGCTTATAACCCCAAACCACGAACCATTCCTCTATGCATATGTTCTAACTACCTCCATATATACTAGTCTAATTTCATTCCACTATACACCCTTTATCATAGTAAACATTGTGTTTCTAGATACCTTCCTTCCCTGTATGATTTTCCTCCACCTCCCCCTTTACCCATTCCATTTCCGAGGCTAGCTCACATATACCTTCTCCAAACATTCTTGTGTTGTACAATTGTGACCATTATGTCACCATATTTATTGTTGGAGTTGTATCCTTACATCCAACTACTTTATAAATTTAATTACTTGTATATTTAGATTATTTTATATTAATAAATATCTTATCACATGATGACTATCATTTTGTGTAGCATTAATGTGACAATATCCTTAAGAGTATTCATCACATAAAATTGTCTTAGGAGTTACCCAATATGATGATATCCTTGAAGTGATATGATGATATTCATAAAAATATTTTTTTACCTTCACATGACATTTATCGGAGGGGATATAGATGATATAATATACTAGGTTTAAGGGGTTCATAAAACATTGATACGTCTTCTCAGAAAGTTCACACATGATAATTTTCAAGAGCGGAGGTTGTTATAACATACCAATCCATAGGAATTTCGTATGTTGTATGTTTCATTGGATATTTCTATCTATTGACATATGTATTGGTCCTTATACTTGAAATTATTATTAATTAATATCATTGGTAACATACATAGATGTATGAATGAAAACCATTACAAAATTTTCTCGTGATGATGTAGGATATTTTGGGTTCAACATGAGTTATATGACATTAATGAATAAGTTAAGATTTTTTTTTACATTTTGACATAATTTAAGTATATATTTTCATGCCCTTTAATTATAAGGTACCAATCTAATTATGTCTATGACCATGGTGGTTTTATTTATGGGTTCATTATTGGATAGTTAGAGAGAAATATTCAAGAATATTGGTTGATGACACAAGTATTAAACTTTCATGATGAGATATTAAGATAGAGGGATTAAATTTCCTAGTGAGTGTCCATATGAGTTCATTTGTATTTCAAAAGTATTAATATTATCTATGGGTTCCATGAAAAATTTCTAGATACTAATATTGGAATTTAGTCTAATTTTCCTAACGTGACTGAGAAGGTTGAATAGAGTGTTACTCATAAACTATACCTATAACCTCAGTTAAAATATAGTTTAATTTAATATTAGAATAAATATTATTATCATGTTTAGAGAAATAAACATTATTCATGTTTTTTTGATCACATATATTATTTCATTTGGTATCCAAGAGAATTTATATTTGATTTAAATATTTAACAAATATTTGTCATCCATTTCAGTGAATATGAAGTATATTTTTTTATTCAATAAACAATGTGGTGATATTTATTTATAAAAAAATTAGTATTCATGGTATGATAAAAACTGAGGAGGATTGATGGAATATTTAAAGGGTCTGGTGAGAATTATATATTTAGTATCATTTAAATAAATATTAATTTAGTTATTTAAGAAATGATAATAAAATTATCCATGATTTTTGTGTATTTGAAGGATAAAATAATAATAATAATACTATTTTATGTGATGTTTTCTAAGGAATAAAATATTTTTTTAAGGCCTATGTGTAATAATTTGTTCTATAACCTATCTATACTAACCCAATTATATCATTTATTAGGTTATATGTCGAAGATGTTGTTGTGGAAAACAAATCATGTCTAGAGATTTCTCTTAAACCAAGAGAGAACTTTATTCAGAATATTCTCTAGAATATAAAGCATTGATCGTCCTCCTCCCTCTCAAGCCCCAAGATAACTATAAGAATCATTAGTTTTCATAAGTAACTCTTGTTGTAATGAATATGAATAAATTAATGGTGATAGGATTTAATCATTAGCACGAAAGGATATATTCATGACATTTTGAGGTTTTTGGAACATGTGTGGATATATCTAAAGGGATTATATACATGAAACCTTAATATTAATGATGATACGAAGAAATTGGTGAGTTTAATCAATAATGAAGGAATAATTTCAAGAAAATTGAATTCTTATATATATATATATATATTAATTATAAATTTTATTACAAACAACATGAATCAAGGATTTTTCTATTTCTATTCATTTAGCTTTATGGACAAATCTAGGGAAACAGATGAAAAACTATTTTTGGGCATGGGCCAAACAACTTATGTTGCACCCCAAGAACTTAAAAAGGAATCAAAATGATCACATATTAATTAACAATTATTTATTAATCATTTTTTTTACTCATTTAATTTCAATTTTTTATTTATTGTTTAATTCATTATTAAATCTAAAATTATTTATAATATGTTTGTTCACATACTATGACTGTAATGTCCTAGAATCAGATGACACTTAATAGGATCCTCAACCCTGGTAGTCCACATGGCCTTAGGGTAATTTCCTCGAATTCTAGAGGATTACGAATAACAGTGAGGACCTATGGTCTGTCTATGTGGATTCTATGCCTTTAATGCCATATAGTAGAAAACAGAAAAATAATAATAGAGATAAATAGAATATGTAATATAAGTGAACAGAAGGCAGAAGAAAAATAGTGAAAATAGTAAAAATAATGGAAATAACTAGAATAACATTCAAAAACAAATGATGTTATGTCATGTCACTAGAATATTGGAATACACAGATAAAATATAGTAGGCATAAATTGTTCCACCAAAGTATAACAGAAGTCAAAAGACTATCCCAAGCATCCTGAGCTTTGTATCAGTCATCTGCTATCAAAATCCATCCTAAACAGCAAGAAATAAAGTTTTTGAAGTTGTATTCTTCCCTTTTCAACACTTTCATTCATGTAATCTACTTCGGGTACCAAATGATGCTCAGAGAGGGTGTGAAATAAATCTCAATGGGCCCCCACCAATAGTTATTATAACATCCTACATGTTTAATGGAATATAACATAGTGAAATCTTGCATATATATAATATAAAGTAGTATAATGTAAATAAATACCCAAGTACATGTAACAAGGAAACCTGTAATGATGTTTAACAATGATGTTCCACAGTAATAACCAAGTTAATATAGACCATAGGGGTTACTAACTTAGTAATAAGTATAACTTGTCTAAGGGTAATAGTGTAATACGAGGAGTGTCCCAAACCAACCCGAGTCAACCCTGAACCGGTCACCCGATCCAGCCTGCGTCATGGCCCGAGGGGAATTCCCGATCCCCACGGGCTGGCATCCAGTGCCGGGCATCAAAATTAAATAGGTGGGAATGATTTGGCCTGAAAGAAAATAAACTAAGCAGCGTAAAATAAAGCGAAAGAAAGAAAATAAATAAAGAACAACCAACAACGCTAATAACCTGACCATGGACAAAACTCCACGTGACCCCGTGGGACACTCTCCAATACCACAACCAATGTCACTCAAGGAGAACAACTAAATCTGGAACCTACAGCAGAACTAAAACAAGAAAACACTATAGGCGTGAGTATTAAAACTCAGTAGGCCTTCTCGATATCTATTCCCAATACACTACCATTAAATAAAGAATTTATCAATTCCAGTTTTGAACTAAATTATATAATATATTGGTTTCCACAATCACTTTCATTTCTAAAACAAGCAACGATCCATTTCCCTTTTTAATATAAGAACAAGTATAGTGTTTTCAAGAAACAGGTGAATTGAATTTTAAAATATTTTTGCAAACAATTTAGAAATCCAAATTTTAGTTTTTAGTAAAAAGGAAAAACCACACAACATTCCACACACACTAAGGGAAATGGAAAAAGTGTCTCACAAGGGCCATCTACCAAACTAGACCTCTCAATCATCTTCCACATTCAAATAAACACTAAAAGAAACATGGGTCGAACCTAGGAGCTTGTGAACAATCCATAATGTACAATACATGTGACTCATCCTGAAGGCATTCCCTAACTCGAAGATGTCATAAGGCCCAAATACTCGGCATATACCTACATGGCCTAACCAAGGGGCCCAATCCCCATAGCAGCAATAACTCAGTATTCCCTTACTATGGGGCCACTAGCCAGTGCGTAATCAAAACTAGTGTATCAATATTTCTCAGAAGATTCACTCACAATGCGCGGTTCCCATGTCAACACATACAAAAATAGAGGGGTGAGTCAACAATGCCAATCAAGTAACCAGTAATAATGCACAAACATCATGCTCAACAACTCACACAATCATCGTATAGAACATGATCACCCCTGAGTCACATAAAAGAAATTATTTCCAAAATAATTCATTTTATTAAAGTGTCAAACTGGATTTAAATATCCTTTGAGAAACACCCATCTTTCAAAAGAAACCAACACTTTCACATCACAAGTAAAACCATTTTTCAAATATACACAGAAACTCTACATTTATCAGGTGCCAAACGGACCTTAACCAACTTTGTAAAAAAACACCATTTCTCAAGAAAAACTAGAATGTTTTATCACGTGTCGAAAGAAAACGTTTGACATCAAACTAAAACCACACGCGAGAGTACATGAAATATGTTCAAAGGCCAAAGGGGAATTTTTTTACTATTGTGCATCAACTCATCAAGAATGTAATTCATGTTCCATGCATTAAAGAAAAACAGTTTCTTATAAATCAATATTTAATCCTAAAATAATTATCTAACAATATTTGTCATTTATCAAAAATCAATGAAATAACAAGAAATTAATAAATTCTAAATTTAGAGGTGAGTGTAATGGGGAACCTACCTCAAAACGCAGCTCAGACATGACCACGCGACGTGCCTCACACCAGCGCAAAAGTGCGCGCAACCTACTGATTGTGGTATCACATATATTTCTCACAAACCCACAGAAACAATCCCAAAACAACTAAAAATGTAGAATCATGGACTCAAAATAATCCAAACGAGTAAACAACGCAAAAACCCTCCTCGGCATCAGTGCTGGAGAATCTAAATGACCCAAAACAACTAAACAATGATAAAAATAAATAAATAAAATAACTGAAACAATTAAACAGCGTAACCCTCACCTCGGTGCGGAGGAGCGCTCAAATGGATGAGTTAAGTGGAAGGGGTAATGGCCAGCAAAGACGCCGGTAAGGGGTGCAAGTAGGTCAGGATGACGCCGGCAAGGTGCGGGCTGGCAGGAATGACACTGGCAGGCCGTGTGATGGTCGGAACGACACCGACATGGTGCGTACTCACCAGGATGATGCCGACAGGGCACGGGGAATGCCCGAACAACACTGGCAAGGGCGGCGCCGGATGGCGGATGAAGGCTTTTGGAGGGCAGGCGGGGCACGCAGTGGCACGACAGCAGGCAGGGCGCGTGGAGGCGCGGTGTCAGGCGGGGGTGCGCGGAGGTGCGTGGTCAGGAGTAGGGGGAGTCAGGACGTGGAGGCCAGCGTTGCTGGCGGGAGGACGCGCGGCGGTTGGGTGGGCTATCAGAGGTGGCCAGCGCTGGCGACGGTTCGTACAGGGAGGTGGTGGATGCACGATGGGACCGGGGCGTGTGGGGAAGCCGGGCGACGTGTAGGGTTTGGGTGAGGGGTGGGGGTGGCGCGGCTGGGTGTCGCGAGGAAGAAGAAGGGGGGGGGGGGTGAAACGCCCCCCAAGGGCTTCTAATAATATTTTTAACATTAATAAATAATAATAATAATAATAATAATAAAATATATTTATAATGAATAATAGTATATAATAATAATAATAACAATAACAATAACAAAATTAATAAAAAAAAGTAAAACTTTTAATCACTAGGGAACTGCACGGTAACTAGGACCGTCCGCACGGCTACCGTTGACCGTGCGGTGCCCATGCACCAGTCTGAAACCCACCAAAAACAGTAAACATCAAAAAGCATGACCAACGCTAAACCTGCTCAGTTGCGGGGCAAGCCAAAACCAAGAAATTATAAAATAAAATAATTTAGAATGGTCAGGGTGTGACGATTCTCCCCCCCACAGACACTTTCTGCCCCCATAAAGTCACTATGCCAAAGGACTATCCAAACTCGAGTCCATGCCTGAACAAAACCGTGAGACATAACAAGAACCACGGGGTGTCTATTCACTCCACAAGTCACACACGACCAACCTAGAAGAAACCACAACTCAAGGTAATGGGAGAACACGAGAGGGTTCTCCCCACCGCAAGGATTTAACTAGTACCATAATTTAAACTCAAATACATCGCCCAATGAAGCGGGACAACATGGAAACTCCCAACCAATACAAACCAATTTCATATCACGAGCAAGGGAACACCTCCATTGAAATTTGGAACTCTTGACCCAGGACAAAAGCTTCCAACACTAAAGAAACTCACAAGGACATAACCCAGACTGCAAGTCGGAAACACTACTTCTTAGTTCCACAGGACACAAACATCTCCAAACGATCACAACTAAACCAAGATCAACCCATACTTGGGTCAAATAGACTTCAAGAGAAATGCACGATTTTGAAGACCCTATTCATACAAACAAGACCGTTTAGATTGAAATAGAACAAACTCATCGCATTATTCCACTAAAACAGTGACCTTACAATGACAACACAACTTTAGTAGTAGAGGAATAGGGACAAGAGGATTTTTAAAATGATTCAATCCCAACATGGAACACACAACCCAGGCTGAGGCTTCACACCCCCGACAACTTTTGACTGTGCGCAACCTTCACCCCAAGACCTTTGGCTGGGGCTCTGATGGCTAAAGCATTTCCTGCCTCACAGTCAGGTACTAATAGCCCCGATAAAAAATCCTTCCTCATAAAATGCTTCCCACAAAACGTCCCACCTCAATAACCAGAACGACCAAAATGATGGCAAGACTCTGAAGGGATGTGACACGACAACTTGAAATGACCGAATCGGCCATATTGATGGTACATCAGAAAGCGTTCCGAAGAATTGAATGTTAGAAACAAAAAATATTACTTCTTATAGACAGGTTCCTCTCATCCACCCTACTCGACATATGGGGAACCCTCACAAACAACGAGAGGCAACGAATTTTCCAAGCACTTGCGCTTCAGATGCCAACTCCTTGAAGCGACCGAAGTAGGCATTCACATCGTCAGATATGATCAATTGGATGAATATAGACTTCAACACATACCATGTCAACCCAACTCTAACCATGATGATACATCAAACCTTCACTAGTCAAAAACTGGACCCTCAACAAACCCGAGACAATGCAAGCTCACAAACCCCATAAGTTACCCACAACCTGAGGACACTCTCTAACTCCCCAAACCACACAACTAGCTCTAGCAGACCTCAAACACCTCTATAAAGAAGCAATATTTGATAGAATCCAGAATTGGGCATGACTCATTAACAACTTTTGGCGACTTTTCTGGGCGGCACATTTTCAACATAAAAACATAGAGAGAGAAATAAACAACCAAACTAATAATAACCAAAAGGAAAATCATGTGACAAACTACTAGATCACCCGCCAAAAACCACAAACATGATTCAAAAATCCACTTTTCGAAAATAGAAACTTCATTTCAATTTCAAAACCACCTTATTCAAAGACTACTTCCCAGACGCAAAACACACTTTTCACAAAACAAAACCCATATTCTAAAACAAAAAACAATTTCCAGAACCATTTTCTTTCTTTCTTTTAAATTCACAATTTTCATAAAAAAATTCAAAACTACCTTATCCCAAGACCATTTTACAAATGCAAAATCCATTTTTTTCACTAGTCAAAAATCCATTTGTCAGAGGAAAACCAATTTCCAATACATTTATATTTCAAAAACTCACCCATGGAATCCTATGAATCATCACATGTGTGTCCATCCATTTCCATCCACATCATCCATGAACAAGTTCCCCACACACTTTCTATACATATCCACACACATGTGATTCCCCATAATGAATACCAGGGTCACACCAAGCCACTCCTTTACAGGTTCCAAATAATCACAAGCCTTTAAACCAAAAAAACATTCATTTTGAATTCCCACTTTACCCATTTAAAACCATTTTAGAGAAACACTTTTATTTAAAAATACATTCTCATTTCCAAAAGAAAACTTACACCAACCAGAGCCAAACAAAACAAAATCCACAACGAATCACCGGAATGAAGAACCAGTAGTTGCACTTAACTTGGTGACATGGTAGTGAGCCACGCCTAGGTAAGCAACAAAAAATATGAGGAACTTAAACTGTGAAATCGGACTCCACATGTGTCACTACTCCATGTGAGGTCACGACGTGACACTGGCTCGCCTCCATTGTCATTCCTCAATCCCAAACAAAAGCAGAAGAATCAAATCCCGGACTACCCTAGTAACTCGAGAATCAGTGCGAGCAAGAGTTCGCGAAACTCTTCACACACTTACCTCCCGAATCTAGAAAATCCTAATCTCCATCTACCAAACACCCCAAATAACAAAGGGCCTCCTCTGATACAAATTTTTCATGAACCAACCCGAGTCAACCCTAAAACGGTCACCCGAGCTGGCCCGCGACATGGACCGAGGTGCGTTCCCAATCTCCACGGGCTGGCAACCAGTGTCGGGCATCAAAATTAAACAGGTTGGAATGATTTGGCCCAAAAAAATTAAACTAAGCAGCAAAAATTAAAAATAAAAAAAGAAAATAAATAAATAACAAACAACAACGCTACTAACCGGACCATGACCAAAAATTTACGTGACCCCATGGGTCACTCTCCAATACCACAACCAACATCACTCAAGGAGAACAACTAAAGTTGGAACCTGCAATAGAACTAAAAACAATAAAACACTATAGGCGTGAGTATTAAAACTCAGTAGGCCAACCTGATATCAATTCCCAATACACTACCATTAAATACAGAATTTATCAATTCCAGGTTTGAACTAAATTATATAAAATATTGGTTTCCACACACACTTTAATTTATAAAACAAGTAACAATCCATTTCCCTTTATAATATAAGAAAAAGATTAGATTTTGAAATAAATAGTTGCATGGAAGTTTATAATATTATTGCAAACAATTTTGAAATCCAAATTTTAGTTGTTAGTAAAAAAGGGAAAACCACATAATAAGAAACACACACTAAGGGCAATGGAAAAAGTGGCACACAGGGGGCAACTACCAAACTAGACCTCTCAATCGTCTGCCACATTCAAATAAACACTAAAAGAAACATGGGTCGAACCTAGGAGCTCATGAACAATCCAGAATGTACTATACATGTTACTCATCCTGAAGGCATTCCCTAACTCGATGATGTCATAACGCCCTAATGCTCAGAATATCCCTACATGGACTAACCGAGGGGCCCAGTCCCCATAGTAGCAATAAGTCAGTATTCCCATACTATGGGGACACTAGCCAATGTGTCATCTAAACTAGTGCAGCAATCGTTCTCAAAAGATTCACTCACTATGACAGGTTCTCATGTCATCACATACAATAAAAGAGGGGTGAATCAATAATTCCAATCAAGTAACTAGTCACAATGCACAAACATCATTCTCAACAACTCACACAATCACCGTATACAACTGGATCACCCCTGAGTCACATCAAAGAATGTTTTTCCAAAATAATTCATTTTATTAAAGTGTCAAACTGTCTTTAAACATCCTTTGAAAATCACCCATCTTTCAAAAGAAACCAACACTTTCACCTCACAAGTATAACCATTTTTCAAATATACCCACACACTCTACTTTTATCATGTGCCAAACGGGCCTTAACTGACATTGAAGAAAAACACCATTTCTCAAGAGAAACCAGAATGTTTGATCACATGTCGAAATAAAATGTTTGACATCAAACTAAAACCACATGTGAGAGTACATGAAATATGTTCAAAGGCCAAAGGGGCATTCTTTTACTATTGTGAGTTAACACATAAAGAAAGTAATTCAAGTGCCATCCATTAAAAAAACCAGTTTCATTAACATCCATATTTAATCCTAAAATAATTATCTATAAATATTTATCATTTATAAAAAATTAATGAAATAACAAGAAATTAATAGATTCTAAATTTAGAGGCGAGTGTAATAGGGAACCTACATCGAAACGCAGCTCGGACATGACAACGCGATGTGCCTCACACCCGCACACAAGTGCACGCAAACTGCTAAATGTGGTATCATGGATTTTTTTCCAACCTACTGAAACAATCGAAAAACTACTATAAACGTAGAATCATGGACTCAAAATAATCCAAACGAGTAAACGGTGAAAAAACCCACCTCGACATCGGTGCAGGCAAATCGAAACGACCTAAAACAAATAAATAATGATAAAAATAAATAAATAAAATAACCAAAGCAATTAAAAAGCATAACCCTCACCTCAGTGCGGAGGAGCGCTCAACCAGACGAGTTACGCGGAAGGGGGAATAGTCAATGAAGATGCCGGTGAGGGGTGCAAAAAGTTCGGGATGACGCCGGCAAGGTGTGGGCTGGCCAGAACCACATCCGAAGGTCGTGCTATGACTAGAACGGCACAAACATGGTGCACGTTCACTAGGGAGACATCGATAGGGCATGGGGAAATCCGGAATAGTTCCGGATGGGGGCCAGATAGCGGCCGGAGGCTGCTGGAGGTTGGGCGGGGTGCGCAGAGGCATGACGGTAGGCGGGGCGCAGGGTCAGGCGGGGCGCACGGAGGTGTAGGGTCAGGAGCAGGGACACCGGCATGGCTGGCGTGCGGGAGAAGGTGGGACACGGAGGACTGTACGACTGGCGTGAGGATGCGTGACGGCCGGGTGCGCTGGTGGAGGTGGTCGGTTGGGCGGCAGTTCGCACGGGGAGGCGGCGGCAGCGCAACGTGACCGGGGCGCGCGGGGTGGCCGGGTGACGGTTTGGGTTTGGGTGAGGGGTGCGGGTGGTGCAGCTGGGTGCCACGAGGGAGAAGAAGGGGGGGCGGCAGTACCCCTCTAGGGCTTCTAATGAATTCTATTTTTTTACGATTAATAATAAATAATAATAATATTATTATTAAAATATATTTATAATGAATAATAATAATAAATAATAATAATACAAAAAATAATAACAAAATTAATAAAAAAAAGTAAAAAATTAATCACCAGGAAACTGCACGGTAACTGAGACTGTCCACACGGCTACAACTGACCGTGCGATGCCCACACACTAGTCTGAAACCCACCAAAAACATTAAACGTTAAAATTTTTGACCAATGCTAAACCCGCTCCCTTTCGGGGCTAACCAAAACAAATAAACTATTAAATAAAATAATTTAAAAGGTTCGGGGTGTGACAAGGAGCATAGTCCAAGGCATTTGATAATGAGATGCCTACTGAGTCCAAGGAGTTCGACCAAGATAAAATGGGGCTAAGCAGTGACTGGGTTTAATTTTCTTTAACCATGGAACATACTTGTCAATTCTAGATCCGAGGAATATATCCAATTCATCCTATAGTACTATTTGTGGAATCCTATTGTGTCATACTGGATATCCAAAGTTACACAAAGATTGGGCTCTAGGTGGGTCTCAACCTAAGAATGTTGTATCCTTTAATTTGGAATGGTGTCCTCAAGTGCTTAAGGAATTCCTTTAGAAATCAAAGGTGAGATCAAGTCAGACCACTACTATTTTTGATAATGAAGTCATATATAATTCATAAGGTTCAATCCATTACCTTACATTAGAGTGATAAGTCTAATTGAGCATGCAACCAATTAATCAATTCATAAATAATCAAAGAGTCTATTTGGTTCATGATTTTCCTTTCATTAGTGTGACACAACCAAGTATCATGAAACCCTTATTAATTACATTCAAGGAAGATTAAATAATTAATATTCACTCTCCCCCTCACACACGGTTGGGGTGGCCGGGAGGGTGGGGTTTTGGGGTGTCTGTTGTAGGGTAGAGTCCCCAGACCGTTTATTTGTAGCTTTTGTTGTAGTGTGTGTGAGCCGTCTTTGATGGTTGTAACATAAGGATTAATAATTAATGTTCATTTTAATACCTTCTATCAACATGGTAAGGGGTGACATAGGCATATAAATTATTATTATATTATATTTAAAAAGTCCATGTCATGTACTTATTATACTTTCTAATTTCCATTTCACATTTAATTATCAAATGAAGTAGTTACCTTAGATAGGTCATGTCATGAGCATACATGGTACCTTCCATTATGAAACTCACAATATAAATAAAAAAATATAATATAGAAATATTATCATTATAAATTTCATGCCCAGGGACACCCGAACATTTGCTCAAACATGTCCAAATAATAAAATGATAATTATAGGAAAACATCCTATATAGGATGGACTAAGTTGTGGTGATAACCACAAAAAATTAATCACATATTTGGAAATATCATAACCATAAAGTTCTAATTATTATAATAATGGAATATAAATTCCACAAATGTAACCTGATGCAATTGGTAGAGCCCACACAACAATTCCAAAATCAACGAACATGAAGGATGAGTTATAAACCCCCCACCTTAGGGTTGTATGACTCTCCTCCTCTGATATCGTCCTATGATTCATCCTATAATAGATTATATATAAGGAAAAGGGGAAAATAATCACACCTCGATAATTAGGTCAAGAGAAAGAGACGAGAAGAACGGATAAAAATGACTTGAGTACTTATAGTTGTGCATCCAACATGATAAACAGAATGTCGATCTAATCCTAGACAAAGGGGACCATTCAATCCCTACCTTAGACCTTCAAAGAAGAACAAAATTTTTAAAAAGAGGCGAATATCATAGGAATTCATATTATGATAAAGTAGAAGGATTAAATATATTATTGTGGGAAAAATAGTAAAATTACCCAAAATTTAGCTTGTGCATGGTTTGTCCACCTGGTTTGACAAACCATCTGCAAACCCTGCATGGGTAATTTGGAAAAAGGGGAACTCAAATAGTTAGGCCACATATTTAGGGAAAATTTTTGGTAAATTTATGTCCAAAAACATACCACCCAAACAAATTTCTCTAATGGAGCACCATTCCTGTACGATTTACTATAAACTATACTCCATGATTGTTTTCCCAAAAGCTAGGTTTCGGGCTCCAAAAAATCCTCAGACACCCCCAAGACCATCACTAACTCATTAGGAATCCAAATTAGGTCGAAAATAAATAA
The DNA here is from genome assembly GCA_963277665.1 of Viscum album. Classification (NCBI taxonomy): domain Eukaryota; kingdom Viridiplantae; phylum Streptophyta; class Magnoliopsida; order Santalales; family Viscaceae; genus Viscum; species Viscum album. The sequence goes on along the minus strand of OY728122.1, from coordinate 721,578,985 downwards.
TTATAATAACATTTGAAGGATCCATACATGAGTGAATACTTGGTTCTTACAATATTCCCCCTAAAAATGACTTGTCACTAAGTTCTCCTTCCAAGGATGGCGAAACACTATCTAAGGACAACTCTGGCCAGTGGGCACATGTGTTGGATTCCCTCTCCCAAGTCTCATCCTCCACATGGCCATGATGCCATAGCACCCATACCATATAGACATATCGACCTTAGAGAGACTTCATGCTCTGGTCAATTATGTGTACTGGATACTCCAAAATGGTAGAATCATCATCTAACTCAACATCCTTGGGATCAGAGGTATGAGTTGGTTCTTCATGATACTATAGAAATTTTGAGACAAGGAAGAAATCATGAAGGGAATGGTACCACTGAGGTAGTAGAAAATGATAGTCTATCAGACCAACACTCTCTAGGATCTCAAATGGACCTAAATAATGAGGTTATATGTACCCTTGATTTTGTAACTATCTATTCCCTAACCTGGGCGATACCCAAAGGAAAACATGATCCAGGACCATAGAATCTAGAGGTCATCTATGATGACCAACATAAGATTTCTATTAAGAATGAGTGGTATTCATACTCTTTATCAACAACTAAACCTACTCTAAATTCTCCTGAATGAGATGAGGAACTATTAGTGCGGCCTCACCAACCTCTATCCAACACAGAGGTGAACGACACGACCTACCATATAAGTCCTCAATTGGTTCCATCTAAATTTTCTCCCAAAATCTAAAATTATAGTTGCACTCAATGAGAGGGATATGACTCTTCTATAAATTGATGAAAACAAGGACACATGCTTGAAGCATATCCTCTAGAACCTATATTGTTCATTCTAATTCTCCATCGGTCTGAGGGAGAAATGTTGTGCTTAGAAGCACATATTTTCCCATAGTCTTCTGAAATCCATGTTAGAGCTGCGATATGAAACTAGAATCTCTATCTAAAATTATAGTGTGAGGGACCCCATGTAGTCATAAGATTTCAGAGACATACAGTCTTCCCGAATCATCAACAGATAAATTCTTTTGAATAGGAATGAAGTGGGGTACATTCTTTAGTTTGTCAATGGAAACCCGTAAAACATCACTACATCTAGGTGACCTAGGTAAAAAGACTACAATATACATAGAAAAATCTTCCCATTTCCATTCAGTGATTGGAAGTGGCTATAACAGGCCTCCAGGTCTATGGTGCTCTGCCATCAACTGTTGACAGGTGGAACAACTAGTGATAAAGCATGCTATCTAATGCTTCATCCTAGGACACAAATACTAGTGTCTCATGTATCAATACATCTTAGAGATTCTTGGATGAACATCACACTGAGAATTTTGGGACTCTTTCATCAACTCCTCACTCATATTTGTAGGAACCCATAGACATCCATGAATACTTTGGATGTATTCTCTGTCTGCAGACCAGTTTGAGGGTTGGTTATCTCATGATATACTCTCCTAGAGAATTAGTACTTTGGGATATGAAAACTGTATACCCTTCAAATTATCAAGGAGATAAGTGTTAACTATCAATGATGAGTGGTAAGATTGCCCATGACTATCATGAAACTCCATATGTAGTTCAAAAAAGAGGGCCATTAATTTCGATTAATCACTAGCTTCTCATATGACATGTGTTTGAGTTTTATGACTCAATGCATCTGAAACCACATTTCTCTTCCTAGGTGTATATGCAAGATCAAAATCAAATTATTTTAGATAATTTACCCATATCAGCTATTTGAGGGTCTTTTCACACTGAGTAAAGATATATTTTAGGCTGTTGTGGTCTATGTACACTAAAAAGCACTCACCCAAAATAAAGTGTCTCTAACAATGTTTGGCATGAAAAACTGCTACTATCTCAAGGTTTTTCATTGTTTAAGGTCTCTTATGAGGCCCCAGCAATCGAGATCCATATGCAATGACTTTTTACTCTTACATAAGCACTGATCCCAAGCTGATTCTTGAAGCATCAAAAAAGACAATGTAACCTCTACTTGGATCTGGGAGAATTAGAATAGGTGTTGATACATGACTCCCTTTTATCTCATTAAAGGCTTTCTCACATGCTTTTGACCACAAGAACATAACACCATTCATGTTAAGTCCAATAAATGGTGAATCAATACATGATAAGCCTTTTAAAAAATACCTTTAATATTTATCCATCTTTATGAAACTCCATATATCAAACAGATTATTATGATTCTTTGACGAAACTATAACACTAGCCTTTTCTAGGTCAACAGATATGCCTGATTATGAGATAATATGACCCAATAAGTGGATTTCTTTTATCTAGAAGTGTAAATAATTATGCTTGGCATAATTATGATGCTCTTTAAGAGTACATATAATGATATCAAGGTTATTTTCATTGTCTCTATGAGTGTGATAATTGACCAAGATGTAATCCTTAAGGACCATAATAAAATAATCCAGATAGGGATCGAAAACCTTATTCATTAAAGCCATGAAAATTGCCGGCACATTTGTAATACAAAATATAATAACAAGGTACTCATACAGACCATACCTATAATGGAATGTTGTACGAGGTATGTATGATGTCCTGACTAGAACTTGATGATAACTTGATGTTATGTCAATCCTAGAAAATACCCAATCTGGTCAGAGCTGGTCAAAGAGATAATCTATTCAAGGTAATGGATACAAATTTTTGATCGTAAAATGGTTCATATTTCTATAATCCTCACATTGACGTAAGGTTCCATACTCCTTGGTGAAAAGCTCAGGTGATCCCCATGAGGATATACTTGTCCATATAAAACCTTTGACCACTAACTCTTTTAACTCCCACTTAAGCTCAAGAATCTCTATAGGTTCCATATTGTATGGAGGAATAGACATTGTAGACACTCCAAGAACAAGCTCAATTGTAAACTCTATATCTCTCTTAGGAGTAAATCCTGAAAAATTGTTAGGAAATACATCCCTAAAATGATACACTACTTGATGAAAATCATATTGACATAAAACCTGATCCTCCATGAAGAGTTTTGCAATCTGGGATGTCTATCCACCTATCCCTTGATGCAATAGTCATACTCTACCAGGCTAGACATTTTAATCACACTTATGTAGATAACTGCTACCCAATGGTGATTTAAATGATACCCTACGACGACAATAGTCAAAAATAGCATGATACTGAACCACCCAATCCATCCTAAGAATTGAATCAAAGCCTATAATCTCGATAACAAAGAGGTTCTATAAGAAGGGGTAACTTTCTACCATAAAGGGACGATCCCTACACTGGTGTATGCCCTCTGTTCGTACCCCTAATGGTCTATCTAGTGTCATTACACCATATTAATACTATATCTAGAGTCCAATACTTTTTTAGACAGATACATAGATAAGAGAGTTTGAAGAACCTATATCAAATAAAGAAATTATTATAGTATATGACACAAGAATTGTACCTCATACTGTATATGGTCCCATAGTCAGATCCTTGGGTATCAGCTATAGGGAATGTAATTGGTTTGAAAACAGGACATGTGAAAAAGATTGACTACCATTACAAAAATTAATCTGTCGGTGCTTCTAGTGATCAGGTGTCTGACTACTGTCTCCATGAACTCCTCCTTGACTAGTCCTTCTTATGCTATTACATCTCCATTCCAATCATGGAGAAAAAGAACCTTCTCTAAAAGGTGGAGCGGGTTTAGATCCTTTTCCACTAGAAGTTGGTGGAATGTTCCTGTAAAAACGATGAAGATGCCCCATACTTCCACAACCCCAACACTCCCTTGGGTCTCTATCACATTGGATCTTCATACTACCCCATCGTCCACACTGATTCCACACCATGGAGTTATCAAAATTGTTACTCTGGCTATCACTACCCAGATGAGACACCTAAAGAAAATGCATCCTTTCACTAGAGGAACTATTTCCTTATCGTGGCACTGGACATCTTTGCCTGATACTATTTCCATCCCTCAGGTTATTCTTAGTGATAATACACATATTTACAATTTCAAAAAAAAATTGGCACACTAAATACATTAAAATGTGTACGGATACTGTATAGAATCTAATACTCAAAGCATTTATCATGCAAAATCTCATCACCATCTAGAAGTGATGAAAAGTGTTGAAAATCTAGGAGACATACTAAATACTCCATAAATGACATAGAAACCTACTTGAGATTCTTGAAATCATTAGATCTGTCAGCTCATAGTGTTTGAATAAAGAACTAATCATAAACAACAGTCTTGAAATCAACCCATACCATGCATTGATTGTGATCAGACTGGGTAACCACTTGCTACTAATGCTTGGATGAATCCCAAATTATATATGTATAAATATTAGACCTCTTCTATGGAGGTATTTACAAATGTTCAAATATAGAAAGGATGAATCTATCCAAGACTTAGTAGTCTACAGACTACAATCTCCTAAAAAGGCAGGAGGATGTCGCTGCTGGAACTCACATGTCAAATCATCCATTGTAGGTGAAAGTCGTGGATCACCATGCATGGACTACATCAAACCAATGAAATTATCACAAACATGGGAGTCAGTGCCCAATTTAGGTACAAAATGTGGTACCTTAAGTGTCACTCTTAAGGGTATGACTGGGGGCTCCGGTCCCATCGTATCTGGAGCATGGTCATTTCCACCTTTATAGCATACAATATGAGGGCATTATTGCAGAATTGGTCTAACAATTCCATGAAAATGCAATAGAATGAGATTAAGAATAATGATATCATAAAAAGTGGATGTTGAATGTTTCAAAACTCACTTCCCAAGTCATAGTTTCCCAACTACCTACTTAAACGCCCATGTATCAGTATTTTCTCAGTATAAGATTCATTTTATTTTACATTAGGTTTCTAGGTTTACTGCTTTAACTTTCATACACATGAAAAGGTAGGATAAGGGTGTTCAACCAAATTCATTTTAAATGTCATGTTTCACTTTATAATGAATATCCATTCCTTGTGAATCATTATGCATTCACCATATCACTAAAAATGACACCCATTTACTTATATCGTAATGGATGGACTCAGAAAATTAATCATTAAAACCCATGATGCCCCATACACCTCTTGAATTGAGACAAGAAATCACTTAATCACAATGAAAAGTAATAAATGTACAACCAAACTATCACAACATCACTCAATGATCATAGATATACCAAGAAATGAAAAGTAGTGAAATGTAAATATATGGCATGGAAATATGCATGACATGTGAATTCTCCGTGCCTATAATGATGCATGTAACAATGATCATCGACCTCATATCATTGGGACAAGGATGAATTGAAATCCTCACTCAGAATAATAATCAAAAACAGCACACAACATGTGTGTCACCCAATTGTGAAATAATGTTAACTATAATAGGAAAAATATAGAAACAATTATATTTTGGGTAACTAGTATTTTACCCCAAACCTGGGTTCGCGATGTCCAATCCTGAATTATAAACAAGTCCCAAGTGTTCCTAATCTTCTGAATATATTATCCAAATACTAAATCAAAAAAGGAAACCTCTTCTGATACAACTTTTTGATAACCCAGAACTGAATTCCACATAATATGTTCCCCAATCCCCGTGGGCCACATGGACTCAAGCGCATCTCTCCAAACACTGGAGGCTACCGACTAGCAGTGAGAGAATAGGGTGTGTATATGGGTAGACAATGCCCTAATTACCAAAGTGTAGAAAAATGGATAAATAATAATAGAGATAAATAACAAAAGTAATATATGTAAATAGATGGCATAGTGATAATAGGGAAAATATTAACAATAACTAAAATAATAGGAAGAACATTCAACAAATGATGATGATATGTCATGTAACTAGAAAACTAGAAAACATGGATACAAGACTACTTGTATAACATGTTAATACAAAGTATACTAGAAATCAAAACACTATCCCAAGAATCTTGATCTCCACATCAATCATATGTGATCAAGATCCATCCTAAACAACAAGCAATAAAGTGTTTGAATTCATATGATTCCCTTTGTCAACACTAGAATTCATGTAATCTACTTTAGGTTCCAAACGGTACTCAGAGAGGGTGTGAGATAAATCATAGTGGGACACCACCAACGATGTCTATAACATCTGTCTTATGTAATAGAATATATCATTGTGTAATCATGAATATATATAATGTAAATTAGTACAATGTAATTAAATACCCAAGCACCTACTTCATCTCTTAGTTAGTTTCTGAACATGTAACCAAATCATTATTTTTTACCAGTGACTAAATAAATCAAATGTTAATAATTGTAAAGATTACCAGATATAACAAGGAAACCTATAATTTTGATTAATAATGAATTTCCAAGGTAATAACCAAGGAAATGTATACCTAAAGGGTCACCAAATTAGTAATAATTGTATCCTGTATAAGGGTAAGAGTGTGTTACAAAAATCATAGTCCATGAAATTACACAATGAGATGTCGACCAAGTCTAAGGAGTTCATCCAATGTAAAATGGGGCTAAGTAATGATTGGGCCTGATGGGATTTAACCATGAAACCAACATGTCAATGCTAGATCCAGGGAGTGTACCCAAGTAATCTTGTTGTACTATATCATAGATCTTACGGTGTCATACCAGGCATCCAAAGTAATAAAAAGGATCTTGTCCTAGGTGGGTCTCAATCAAAGAATGTTGTATCCCAAAATTCAGGATGGGGTCCTTAAATGCTCAAGGAATTCCCTTGGAAATCCATGGGTATCACGAGTGAGGCACTCCTATTTTTTGATAATGATTGAATATATAATTCATATGGTTCAAACCATTACCTTACAATAGTGTGATAAGGCTAATTGAGCATGAAACCATTTAATCATGTTGTAAATAATAAATTAGTCCATTTGGTTCATGCCTCGCCTTTAATTAGTGTGATAAGGACATGTATTATGAAACTTTTATTTAATCCATTCAAGGAATATTCAAAATTTAATGTTCACTCTACTACCTTCCATCAATAGGGTAAGGGGTGCAACAAACATGCAACCTATTATTCAATTATTTTTATTAAGGCCAAGTCATTTACATAGTATACTTGCCAATTTCAATTTCACATTTAATTATCAAATGAATAACTTACCTTAGACGAGTCAAGTGGTAAGCATAGATGGAAAATGTCATTATGAAATTCACAATAATAATAAATCCATTTAATATAGAAATATTACCCTTAGAAAGGGCATGTCAAGGCACACCCGAATGATTTCTCAAGCACGTTGAAACACTAAAATGATAATTATGGAAAAACATCCCACATGGGATGGATGAAGATGTGAGTGTAAACAATAAAGACTAATCACATATTTTAAAATAGAATAACCAAACATTTCTAATGATTATAGGCATGTCATATAAATTCCATAAACAACAACTAATGAAATCGATGGTCCCCACACAACAATTACAAAATCAACAAACATGAGGGATGAGTTATAGACCACCCACCATAGGGTCACACGACTCTCCTCCTATGATATTGGTAACTTATTCATCTTAGAATGGAGTATATCTATGAAAAAGGGGAAAATTATGACAACTTGATAACTAGGTTGAGATCATGAGAGGAGAATAATGACTAAAAGGTACTTGAGTACTTACCATTTCACATCCAACATGATGAATGGATGCTCAATTGGATCTCATCGAAGGATATCTTTTAATACCTACTATAGGTCTTCAAGTACATATGAAATGATAGAAAATGATCCCAAAATAATTCATATTAAAAGGAATTAGGTAGATTAATTGGATCATTAATTCAAAATAGTAAAATTAACCAAAAATTAGATTGTGCATGGATTGCCCGCATGGTTTGAAAAAACATGTGCAAACCATGCAGAGGTACCTAGGAAAAAGGGGCATTAGCACGGTTAAGATGCATGGATGGGGAAATCGTGCACCAACTGTATAGAAAGGCCTTGTCAAAAAAATTTCCACCTGCATGATTTTCTCTGACCTCATGGCCTTCCTGCATAGTATACTATAAATAGTACACCAGACCTGTTTTCCCAAAAGATGGGTTTCGGGCTCTGAACCATCCCTAAACACCCTCGATACCATCACTAACTAATTTGGAATCCAAATTGGGTCCAAAATAATGAATTATCAAAAAATTTAATGAATCTATAACTAAGTGAAAAATAGGTTCTTACAATGACGAAGAACATTCCATGAATAGATAGAGAACAAGAAGAGATTCCATCTAGATGTGTCAAATATTTTGGCTAGATAAAATAGATACATGGCATGTTATAGAAACCTACATGCCTTATATACATGTTCATTACACCAGGATGCATTTCACAATTCCCAATACATCATGTGGGAAAAACGTACGTGACATACATAGAGGGTATGAATTAAACATCCATATGTAAAATGAATTAAAATGTTACATAATTTTAAGACAATGTAGACCCTTGTAACACCACATGATATTTAACCATAGGAATCACAAAAATCATGTCATTATAGTGGGAAACATGTGTTAGATTCATGTCACACATTGACTGATAGCTAAGTAACAAGATCTTATTGTGACTATGTGGATTAATTTTCAAATATACTCCATGTAACACCTAACTTTCTATACATAATATAGTAAAAGTCCATAGGAATGTTATTTAGATGATTTGAGAATCGATTTCATGATGTGTGGTGATTTTTACATGTTGTGTAACTCATACCCATTCATGAAAAGTAAAATGGGTGCCAGATTTTACACCTTGTGAATTAATTGCACAAAAAAATTATTTGGTGAATTAATCATAGAATTAAATTCTTAAATTAATTAATCGTCATGTTATTTTTAAACAAAAAAATGTATAATTATCAAATATTTTTTTTTAGTTGATACACATTTCCATTGATACACACCCTGTATATTTAATGCATGCTTTAAAGACTAAATGACTTCTAATATCACACCAATTCAATGTCTCTAAATGTTGTGTAACTATACACTACATGAAAATGACCATATGAGGCATTTCATAAATTATTGGGGTAAAAATTCTATTTCCTTTAGTATGCACTATGAAATAATTTAATTTTAAATTAAATTATTTAATTAATTATATTTTAAGTATTATAAGATGGTAATTTTGATAGAAATTTTTTTATAAATGAATTAATTAATTACCAATATAATAAATTTATTAATGTAGGTGATTTACAAAGTAAAAAATGAATAAAAATAAATTAAATCCCATTTATTATATGTGGACTCGTTTCATTCAGTGTTGATCATGATATTGATGTAAAAATGTATGTATTGGGTTTCTATTTAAAATAATATTTATTAATTAGGTTTTAAATGTGGGTAATATATTTTTATATTAAATATGGTCTCATGTGAGTCATCCATCCCACTTTTAGTATATAGGACCCATGTGTTTAAGGATTATTTTATAAAACCCTATACATGGGCTCCCATCACTTTTGGGTGAGTAAATATATGTAAAGGATGGAACTCCAAGGAGAGGAGGTGGTTTAGAACTTGAGATGAGGTAAAACCAATAAACGATATATATTGAAACCAAAAATTAATTTTTTTCATCCTGAATCAAGCTCGATTCTAATATTTATTCCCCTAGGGTCAAGTGATATTATATTGCCTACTCAATAAACCAACATATAAAAAATATCAAAATCATCCCACATATTTTTTTTATTTCATTTTAGTGCTTTATTAATTACTTATTCTTATTTTATAGTTAAATGCGATACTATTTAATAAATAAATTGAAAATAATGCAAGATAGAATAAAATAATATGATCATATGAGAACTAATTTTATAAAAATAAGATAAATAAATTATCTAAAATACATATAAAATTAATAATCATGTAAAAGATAAAATAATAAATAATAATGTATAAGATAAAAAACTATCTGTGTATATATTAGTTTAGTAAATCCTTCCACTACCCATGTTAGGAATGAATCCATTCATTTAAGTCCTTGTCTTTCCTAAGATAGGGTTATTTCAATTATCGTGTAGGTATAACTAATGTTTTGGGTGGACTGAAAAGAGTTATAATCAAGGGATGAATACCCAAGAAGAACTTTTTGAAACATAGAGGATAGTTTTTGTGGAAAAACAAGTCAAATATTTTAGAATTTGGGATACCAATCAATGTATCAATTAACTATGAGTTAATGTAGTTAACAAGAATTGCCCACCAAAATACTTTTGAAAAATTTTGTTGCACAAATTTGAATTATGAGAAGAAAAATTGGATAATTTCCACTATAATACTGACACAAAAATATATTTCATGTTCAATGGAGAGAGATATCGGGACATGATAAGTAGTGGGAGACTAAAAAGATAATAAAACTATTATTTCACTCTTTCTTTAAATCACGAAAAATTATTAAAACAAGTATATATTTTTGTTGTAGAAATTAGAATTTAATGTGACCTTAACATTATCACTATGATCAATATTTGAGAAAAATAATCTCCTCACTAGAAATTACATTCAAAAGGTATAAAGGAGATTAAAATTATACTATATAAAGAGATAGAAAGTATTATGTATTAAGGACCCCTGTTCATAATGATCCCTCTAAGGAGGTGGGTCTTGAAGAGCTCATTTCCTACTTGAGATATTTGGATGATGCACTAGATTTATAGTGTTTGATATTTTCATCAATTTTTACTGAGCTCCCGAAGATACAAGAAAACATTAATGTATATATGAAATTGTCTCACTTCTATGATATTCATCAGGATAAGGCTAGATAGACGTGGTATGATATCTCCAAGAAACTCTTTACATGTAACATTGGATAATGTGCAACTGTTAGGCCTAATATAGTAAAGATTCATGGATATATTGAGTGACTATAGATTCTAGGGTTTGAGATATCTATTGATTTTTTCATGGATCCCATATTATTTTCACACCATAAATGTTATCTAGTTAGTTTTTTCATTTTTAATATGAAAAACATTGAGAAGTCGCTCACATAACTCCTTAATAGAATTCATCAAGTAGATAAAGACATGAGTAAGGAAAAACTTTTAGTCCTTATGGTGAACAATATAAAGGGAAAAGAATAGGGACCCAACAATAACACCAAGTAAAATTATTTTATACACTAAATTAATAATAGAATAAAGATACATAGGTAGTATAAGAAATAAGATGTATAATGTTTTTAATATTTAAATAAAGGATACTAGAAAAAGAAGTACACATTAGTAAAGAAGCATGTGGAAGATTCAGGTGAGTTTTTTTATCAACTAAAGAATTTCAATTAAAACTATTTGTGTACTAAATATAGAATATAGTTTCCAAATTTGTATAAAAATATAAAAACCATGTAAATTTATAGAGGTTGAAAGTGGAGAGGTGGATCTTTGAGATTTTAATGAAGTATTACTACCTTCTCTGAATATATGATACTACCACTTTATTTTTCAAACTGGATTGATTCCAGTTTTGAAGAATGTGAATTACATTGATAGTGTTACAAAAAACATAATATATGGGTCTTCTTAATACATGATTGGATTTTTATTAATGGTTAGGAATTGATTTTGTTACTATTATAAAGATATCATTTTTTGAGTATATAATACCTTAATAACGATATTTATATACTAGAGTATGAAAACCTAGTGTTGGAAATCAATAATTCATCATGTTAGACTCATATCACACCATGTTATGGAATCGCTAAATTTTTCTTGTATATGATAAGCTCTTGAAAAAGCTCTATCAAGATGGTTATTTGTATTTTATTGAACTAAAACCACTGGACAGAAATCTGCCGGTTCCCAAGGAAAGACTTCCAAACAATTATTTAGAGGAAGAAAGGTAGAATGGGACACATAACTTCTTAAATTAGTTTTAAAAAATGTTTATGGACCATTTCCATTTTAATATAGAGGCTGATACTCATACTTCATAACTTCAACTGATTACTTGAGTAGATATGGATATATTTACATAATGATGTATAAGTCTGAATCCACTAAGAAATTTAAGAAGATAGTGAATGAAGTTGAGAATAATTTTAGTAAGAAGATAAAGAAAATTTGATAAGGTCAATGTCGATTGTATCTTATGTAATATTTAATTGAATATTTGATGAATTTTTTTATTATATATCAACTCACCTCTTCTGTATACACTATAGTTGAATGGTGACAATGAATGGAGGAACTGCACCTTGTGGCACATGGGGAGGTTGATAATGATCCCCAGATACCTTCTATTATACGTTTGATATTATTCCTTACAAAATATGTTGTAAAAACTAAAACTTACACAATATAAGGTAGAAAATTGGATTCTATTCTAGTTATGGAGGGGAAGGAAACACATTTTATCACAAACTCATGTATGTGGTTGTAGAGTGTTTGGTAAGGATATATATTTCAACAAACTATTACCTCAAGGAATAGAGTGTATTTTAGAGGTTATCACCAAGAAAAAATGGGCAATTATCTATAAAATAAATCTTTAATATATGTTATAGGGGAAATACACGACATATTCTTTGAGAGTTATCACATATTTAAAAGAGAGAGTGCGAGAATGATGGACTTCTATTAAGTAGATGATAAAGATACACAAGAGTTCTAACCTGAAAAAGATCCACTAGGTCTAATGAAATATGTATTTGTAAAGGCACAAGTGATATGTAGGATTGATATAGAGGTTAGAGAATAATAGAGATATATTTTTCTTGTCATTATGGATTGGGAATCCTTATTTGTTGATAATGATGATCCATTATCTTACAAGTAAGTTATAATCATGATAGAGTATTCCTAATGGGAAGAAGCCCAAAATTTTGTGATGGATTTCATGTACTAAAATCATGTTGACTTTTTGGTAGACTATATAGTTGATGTGAATCTCATTGGTTGAAAATGAGTTTTCAAGAACATCCGAGACAGTGAAGGTAAATTTATTACCTATAAAAATAAATAGTGTTTCAAGGGTTTAAGAAACGTCAAAGAATTTCCAATGAAGAAACCTTTTTACTAGTTTATATACAAAACTCTATAAAAATTATTATTTCCATAACAACATACCATGATTTTCTGATGTAGAAAATTCAAATCAAATTATCATTAATTAATGATATCCATATATAAATGTATGCATGACACAACCTGAATGATATAATGCTCCACTGGTTCAAATAAGGTATGAATGTAAGATAGATCCATTTATGGATTGAATATTGAATCATGATCATGGAAAAATAACTTTGATGAATGAATATGTGAATTTTTTTCATAAATAATGAATGTGACCCCTATGCCCACAATTGGTTTAGTGGCAGTGAAGTTTCTTTCCTATAAGTACTTATCGATGATATATTACAAATTGGAAATGAGATGCCAGTTTTATAGTATGTTAATACATGATTTATAAAAATATTCTACATAAAGGATATAGGTGATGTAAAATATTTTATAGGGATTAAGATCTTTTATGATATATCTAATAGGCTACTTGGACCGAGTCAGGGAACATATGTTTTGAACTTATAAGAGAGATTAAGTATGGACTAATCTAAGAAGAGATTGTTTCCAATGTCACATAAAAAACATATCTATATGAAAATTTATCATTATAAATAATATAAGAGATAAAGTATGCTTGAGATTCATTATAAATCAATGATTGTACCATTCATGTATGATAAGGTATGTATAAGAATTTATGTTTCCTATTCCAGGATTATTGTAGGTTGATATCAAGTAGATCTAAGAGATCACTAATGGATGTTAGTCAGTAATATCCTAATGTATCTAAGCCAAAATATGGATATGGTCTTGGTTAATGTATGATATGAAGAGATAGAAATGTAGGAATATAAAAATTCTTGATTCTAGATAGATCAGGGTGATCTAAAAAACAAATCTAAGATATGTATTCACCCTCAATAGAGGATTTGTGAGCGTTAAGAGATCAAAATATCCATTAGTCCTCTATTCTACAGTATTGTCTGAGTATATTGTGGCTTATTATGTAGATAAATAATTCATTTAGATATGAAAATTAATCTAGGATATTGATTTTTTCCCTTACTATAAAGATTTTATCTCATTTTATCTTGATAAAAATGTTGTTGTGGCATGTTCCATGTAACCAAGGTCACATCAATAGATAATGAATATACATCATTAGTATCTCCAATTGATGTATTTTGCATAAAGGGTGGGGTATAATTAAAAATATTTTCCATGTAATATAATGTGTTTGTCTAATTGATTAAATATTTATCTAAAAAAATTATTAATATCCTCATAGAGCTAGTATACTGAAATTTAATAGTAGTTTTTTTTAGTCAAAGTGGGAGTCTACTGAAGTTGGTTCCCTAGAACTGACTACATCATACTTTCAATTACCAATATATTCAGAGTCTTAAATATTGTTAAATATCATATAATATTTTTAGTATTATTTTATGTAAAATTAATGTGATAACATCCTAATATTATTTGTATCCTTTAAATGTCTTAATAGTTCATCAGTATGATGTGAACCTCAAAATATTATAGTGATATCGTAGAATATATGTTCTATTTTGGATGAATTATATCTTATGGGGAATAGATGATGCATTCTATCTGGTTTTTTTGTTCTTATGAGACATTACTACTTGTCCTTATGATGTTCTCACTTGGTAATCTCCAGGAGAGTAGGTTATGGAAACAAGCCCACCCGTAGGAATTCGATATGTTATATTTGTCATTTGATATTACCATTTGTGGACATGTTTATATTTCCATATACTTGATATTATTGTTAATGGATGTCATAAGTCCCTAACTTATTTGTATTAATGAAAACTGTAACAACATATCCTCGCAGAGAAGTAGGATATTTATGGTGAATATTAATGATGCATACTCATTGGACATGTCAAGAAAAGATTTACTATTTTAGAGTTAAAGGAAATAGATTTCTAAGGACATTTTATTAGAATAAAACAATTTGATTATTTCTATGTCCTATCACGACCCGTCCTCAGGGCCAGTGCCATGACTACCCCATTCCCGCCTTCCATAGGCCAGGGGCTGGTGACTAGCACCAAAGGCATAAATCCCAATAACTGGGAAGGCATTTTTTTATAAAAGTAAATAAAACACCACATAGTACAAGTAGAAGTAAAACACTAAGTACAAAAGAAAGTGCTGAAAAGTAAAAAGGGCCAGAATACAAACCCAACTGAAAAGTAGAGCTACAACTGAAAGTAAATACAACAAAAAAGACAAACAGCTGGAAGAATAGAAGCAGCTCCTGGGTCGTCCACCTTGGATCCTACCTGAATGGTAGGTACAGATAGCGCAGCTCCTGGATCGTCCGCCACTGATCCTACCTGAAGGGTAGGTAAAGATAGCCTCCACAACGCTCTCACCTGTAAACATCCTCCTAGTAACGTCACATCATTATGTCCACCTCCGGATACCGACTCGTCAGAGATCCACCTCCAGGTACCGTCCAGTCCTCAAACACTCGGCCTCTATCAGCACTGCCCATCGTTTGCAACCAACACAATGAGGTGCGGGTATAGCCCATGTAAGGTTGAGTATAATGATACTCAGTAGGGACCCTGAGACCCTCAAGGACTCACTAAATCCAACAAGGATTACCAAAAATAAATATCTCAACAGATAACCTCTACTTAGGTATATTACCATACATATACCTATGTTATCAAGTAACCCTTCTCAATCATGAGGAAACACTAAGATTATGAAATCAACGGATAACCACTACCCAGGTATATACCCATACATATACCTAAGTTATCAAGTGACCCATCTCAATCATGAGGTAAACACAAAGATCATAGACTCACCTCAAACCAGGATTTTATTTATGATGTTGAAACCACGACTACTGGAGAACTCCTCCTCTGTCGAGTACAGTGGGTCTGCCACTACAACCAAGCACGTCCCACTAACCAGGACTGCTGAAGTACTCCACCTGTCGTGTACTATGGGCCTGCCGCTGCAACCAAGCGCATCCCACCATGGGTCTGCCGCTACAACCAAGCGCACCCCCACATATCCTACAGAGGTACTCCTTCTGTCGAGTACCATGAGTCTGCCGCTACCCCCAAGCACACCTCCACCGTGGGTCTACTACTACAACCAAGCGCACCCCACTGGGCTATCTGAATCACTCCGAGATGATCGATCAACAGTCATCAAGTCTCAACCCGCTATAAGGTCTCTGGACTCTGCCAACTTGTCACCGAGAGGGTCCACTCCACAAACTACTGTTAGATACTCCAAGTATCACAAAGTCCCACGAATAAGTATCTCAAAGGACCGCCTCATCATAGGGGTCTCAACGCAACAGACGACGCGACAATCGGACGCCAGGTCTGTGAGTTATTAGCCTTTAGTCCCGAGGGCCCGGTTGGTTTCGTGTACAAACCAACCCGGCCATATCTCAACCATACCCCGAAATCTTATAGGGTATACTCATAGATACCGTTTCTCAACATGATCACCGACGCCGCTGACGGTTCGTCAAACGGACGTCCAGTCTGAAAGTTATCAGCTTTTCTATTCAAGGGGCCCGATTGGATTTCGGGTTCAATCCAACCCAGCCACTATCCAACTTCATCCAAACCTCGGGCGCTGTATGTCAAAAGTTCCATCTCAAAAAGTGGAATCCAACAAAGTTGACGGCACGTCAATCGGAAGCCCAAAACTCAAGTTATAAGCGTTTCTGCTCCGAGGGCCCAGTTGGTTTCGTGAACGAACCAACCCGGCTGAACCCAAAGTTCTCCGAAACATTGAGTGCAATATACCAAAAAGACTGTCTCGATCCAAGGATCGCATTGCAGCTGACGGTGCGTCGATCGGAGCTCCGTAGCCCATGTTAAGTAAAAAAGACCAGAAGAGGTCCAAAAATGGGGGTTTCAGGCCCGGACAGACCCGGCCCAAGACCCCCTGGGTCAGCCCGAACAGGGTCTGGGTCCGGCCAGCTTGGGTGCAGCCTGGCCCGACTGGCGCGGCCCGGACCGACGCGCTGATAGTCTGTTGGCCAGCTTGGTGTAACCGAGCTGGGCGGTCAGGGGGGGAGGGGGGGCGGCTGCCCCCCTGTTCAATTAAACGCAGCCCCCCACGTGGGGGTAGCTTCTGTTCAGCCAGCCAGCGGGGTACGAACCCCCAGCTTCGCCCCTGACCGGCTGGCCCGCTCTGGCCGGCCGGCTGCTGCCGCCACGGGACCGGCTTGTCCGGTCCCCCTGCTCCGACGCCGACGGCCAGAAACCGACCGCCGCTCGCTGCTTCACCGTGGCCGAAGGCCGCGACCTTAGTCCGTCCGGCGCAGCACGATGGTGCCGCGCCCCTTCGCCGCAACCCCACTCCGGCCGCACTGCCTTTGTGGTTCTCCGACGCGGCGCGACGGCACCGCGCCCCCCACTGATGCGGTTCCCTCATTTTCCCGTGCGGTGCGACGACACCGTGCCATCCCCATTTCAAACCACAACAGGAATAACAACAAAGATAAGGGAGAAGCGTCGGCCATGTTTGCGCTGTCCGGCTCCCTCCCGTTAATCGATAGCATGCGGTCCAATTTGAAAACAGATTACGGTGACGAAAGTATTCATGAATGAAACAATAAATCCCCTACCTCGATGGAGTCGTCGATCGAGGTTTGTCGCGGAAAAAGACGTCACAGAAGTCGGTGTCGCGGAACGAGGTTCCGTAAGCATCGTCGGTGTTCGCTCAAAGAGGAATGTGGCCTCTCGCTTCCTTCGACGTGGAGTGAAGATGCAAGATGAGACGGTGTTCTTCGTCAAAGCTTTGGTGTTCTTTGCGTTCTTCAACAAGGAGATGAAGCGTTCTTCTTCGGAGGAAGAATTTCTTCAAAACTCAAGAGCTCTCTTCCCTTTCACTTAAAACACAAAATCCATCAAAAATAAAATAAGACTCCACCTTATTTTATTTAGCCAAGCCATGCATTCAAATTTACAAAATTCAAATCCAATTCACTTAATTAATTAAACCATGAGTTGTTTAATTAATTAAGAGGTAGGTTGGCAAATTAATTAAGGAAGTGGAATAGTTACTCAATTAAAGGGTGTTAACAAGTTTAAAGGGGGAGTTTATGAGAGTTATGGAAATGTGAACGGTTGGGGCTCGTGTGGGCCCCACATCACATTTATCCTCAAATGTATCCTCAAATGGCTAGTTAGGTGCCACCCCAACTTCCCTATGTAGGATAAAACCACCCTAGACTTAAATGTAAAATTGTTTTACAATTTTATTCATTCCTCATTTAAGTCACAAATTTAACTTCTCCACCCGCAAAAAACACAACACCAGGAAAGGTGTTCCTAAGAAATTAACGGCACTACGGTTTCATCTGTGCCCTTGGATTTCAATTACGAGCACTGGTTCAAAAGTTAGGAAAACCCACTCATTCGTTCATTGAACGTACCCGAGCCAAACTTCGGAAATTGATTCCGGGCACACTGGGCCTCGGAATCAGGTGCCGTCAGAAACTGTGTTTTTGTAAAATCCATAAAAAATTAAAAAAAATATTTCCCTTTATTTTTACAAGTCTTTACATTTCCATGGTGATTTTACCGATTAGTTTATTTCTATAATGTAAAGTAAATATATTCTAACATATAGTTTAATAACAGATCCATGCATCCTACTTGATGAGATATCGAGAATAATGAATTATATTACATGGTTATCATCTATAGGTGGTTGTTGTTTCTGATAAATTAACATTTTTAGTGGATATGTTAATGCTTTACTTGATAATGATCCTGGAATTTAGGATACTCACCCTATTTATACTTGTAAAATGGACTATAGGGACACACACATAGTGTTTATAGAAAAATATTCAAATTATCTAGGAATTTAAAATTAGAATAAATAGTTTTCTCATGTTCTAATGAATAATAATTATTCATATTATGATGATCTCATATATTGAGTCACTAGTTATTTGAGATAATTTATATGTGACTTGAATATTTAAAGAATATTTATTTTCAAGTTTTGTGAATAAAAATTAGTAAATTTATTGAATGAATAGTGCAGTGATACTTATTTATTTAAATAAATAGTCATTATTCAAGGTTCGATAAAAACCATGGTATATTCATGGACCAAGTAATGGATCCAATGAGATTGATATATATAATATCATTTAAATAAAATATAATTAATTTATTTATTAAATAATATTAAAATTTTCTATGTGTTTTGAACATGTTAATGAAAATAATTATTATAATAATAATTTATATGGGGTTTGAAAAGGATTATGATATTAGCTATGAGAATATGTTCATTAAATAGTTATAAAAAAAATCTATGTTAATGTATTTATATCATTTATAGGGTTTTATTTTAGAGACATTTTTGTGTAGAAAAAATCATCTCTAGATAATTCTATCAACCGTTAAATAAAAAGTATAAATCTTCTTACTCCCCTGTCAATCCCTAAGAGAACTAAAATAATCCTTCGTGTTTATAAGGAATTACTGTTGTGATCAATGTGATCAATACATATTGATTGATAATAAATAATATAATGAAAGGATCCATCAGTGGAATTCTAAGGTTTATAGAAGAAATGTAGACACCATTAAAGGGATTATATAGTTCAATCCTTCAACACAACGATGGTATGAAAAAATAGGTCTAAAATTTGATAATAAAGAAATAATTGTAATGAAATGTAAAAATAACTTATGTAATTTAATTATAAACTATATTTGAAAGATCCTACCTCAATTATTTCGAGGTTTATATTCATACAGTTCTATGGATAAATCTAAGGAAACCTATGAAAAACCATTATTGGGCATGGGTGTGACCACTTTCTATGTGCCTCAGGACCTCTAGTCAATTATCGTTGTCTTTTAACTATAAAAACCAAACACCACTACCCAATTTATGGTAGTGATTTTATTATAATGGTATATAATACATAGATCAATATAGATAGGATCTATCAGTTTAGTAATCTTATGAAATTGTATATATAGATGGATATTACATCACATTTAAAACGTATGATGCCCCAATTGAATACGTGAAAATTTAATATTTCTCCTTGATAATCCATGTGATACATATAATACTCCTCATGGTTTCCTTGATAATTTTGAAAAAAAAGTGGAGAGATCATATGCTTGGTAAGGGGTAGTATACAATGGAATCAATCATACATAAGAATAGAATTAGTAACATAAAAAGAATAAATAAGTTCCAAAACAAATAATATATCGATGGATTACATAATAATAAATAAATTCATAGATAATAATAAATGACTTCATAGTAATGGAATGAATAACTATATATATTATAGATGTACCTTAATGGTATCATTCCAATATATAATATAGAAATGGGTAAGGATTATACCAAATACCATACTAGTTTTTCTCATGATACCATCCAATGCATTGAGGCCTATAAAAATCTAGGCCCACATGTCACACAACACATCCAATGCAACCATCATATTAAAATAATGGATAAAAAATAATTATCATAATGTTTCATAAGGAAAATCAAACAGAATAGTGACTAAGTAATCAATAGTTTTCAATATAATAATATGAAGATGAAAAATATCAATATTTCCCTATTCAGTGGAATGATAAGTAAATCTATGTGAATATCCAAAAATCAACTTAGAGACAAAAGAATATTCACATTGTAATTGAAATTAACCTTCTTAATTGAATCATAATATGTTAGTAGTGAATATTATATTAATAGTGTGGGGTTATAAATAGAAAATAATCCTTCATTATGGTTTTAAAGGATCTTATCAATCATTTAATGTATATACCCTATGAGTGGAAAACCAAGCGTGCAATTAGGACTTTAATTTATGCACAGAGTGATGTTTACCTTAATACCTTAACAAACTTTTTAAGGTTTCTACCCTTTTTTTCATCTTATTTATATCTTTCATTATATGTGTTGTATCTATATGTGGGTGTCATTACTAGGAATCCACACACTCATTTACCTTACTAATATTTTTGGTAATTTTATGGATATGGAAATATTTGAGAATTATAACGACATGTGAAGGTAGTATAATGAGAGGTAATGATAATTTATCAACTATAATATAATGATTAATTTATAATAATTTATAATAATAAAAACTCCCATTGAAAATAAAATGAAATGGATGGATTTCGAAAAAGGGTAGAGAAGATGTTATGGATCCTTAGCTTATAAATTAGCTTCATGAAGCTTGATAGAAACATCTTATAACAATAGAAACTCTTTATTGAAAATATATAGAGGTAAAATGATATATAATTATTATTCAAAGGCTTTGATGTGGAGTGAAATTGGAGAATGGGTGGGTATTTATATAAAATGAGTGGGTTTTCATTTTTAATTTCAAAGCATTATCCATGGATACCATATTATAAATAAATATGAAACCATTAGCCTTTCCATGGTTTTAAACTATACTATTTGACATATAGGGACTGGTTTTTGGAATATAATTATATAATAATTGAACCCCCTTTAAAATATATTATTATGGATGATTACAAAATCCTTATTTAAAAAGAACTGATTTTGAAATATTGAAATATAATTTATGGTTTATAAGATTATTTATATGTTTATAAAATTAATTGTTTCACATTAAAAAACATTATTTTTGTTAATTAACCATTTTTACATCAATAAAACCGTTATATTTCATATTATGTATTTTTAAATTATTTTCATTTAATAATATTTATCATATATTCATACTGTATTTTAATTTTTATCCCAAAATTCGATAGTCTCATTTTTTTTTGAAAAATACATCATTATATAATTTTGGTAATGATTTCAAATATGTGTTAATTTTTATTAAAATAATTATATATCTAAGTGAAATTAAATAGCTCCTAAAATTTGAAATCAATTTTTAGTAAATTTGATTTTATTCAATGAAATATGTTTGTAATTATGTCACTATTTATTGATTAATATAAAATTTTAATAATTATTAATAAAATTATTTAAGTAATATTATTCAAAACACGAGTAAATAAAATTTATGCTACAATAGTTAAATCTCCCATCTTAAATTATCATATGTTAAATAAAATCATCCTCCAAATTTGTGGGGTATATAAATATAGGAAAAAATAAAGCCAATTCTTTCTCATTACTTCCTTAGGCTTCCATGTTACTTCTTTCAACTTGTTATTCCTCCAAAAAACATTCACCTATCGAGTTTTCCCATTTTTTATCACTTTATCTCTAGTGTTAAGAATCTAGAAAGTATCCTAATTATATGAAATGTTAGACTTTATCTCTATTTCCTCGTCAGAAATTATATTTCAATGATTCGGAATGTAATTTATTTACATTGTGACATGATAGAATCAACTAAATTTAGATAGTTCAAGTGGAATATAAAATTGAGAAATTACCGCTATAATTTTATAAAAAATAAAAAGTTCTATTTTTTCATATAAATTGATTCCCTTTCATAAAAATCCTTATAACTCACTACCATGGTGAAACTTTTATGAATAAATTCCCCCATTTGTAATTCCACGTAATTAATCTCATTATTTGTATATATTTTGTATCTACTCTATATAGTTATCATATTATTCTAGATTTAATGAACATTATTAGTTTTATATTCAATGAGTTTTGGACCAACAAGCCTGCTTTCCCCAATATCGTCCCAACAGGTTGGATTGTGACATTTTTACCGTATAAGGCACCATACAATGCCTTTTGTATACTAAAATGGAAGATATTTTTTTTTTAATTTAACCCGAGGTAGATACTGGTCCCATATTACTTGGAAGTAAAACTATATTGAACTTGACATGTCCTCAAATTGTTGAATGGTCCTCTAAGACTACACATCAGTTTTAGCATGGTAGGTGTTGCTAAAATCTACCTTGATGTTCAAAGTCAATTGAAGACTCCTCTAAAATTTTGATGTGAATCAAGGGTAATTATAGGATACAATTTATAAAAGTTATCTATTAGGTCTCACAACATCATTGATATAAATTCATGTAATGTGTTAAAGTGGTAGATTCTCCCTTATTTCTAGAAAATTGTCATACATGGTAAGTCAATCCAAAATGACCAATATAAAATCATTCTTATTTTATATCTTAGACATTCCAGAAAAAAAAATTCTTTGTCATATTATCCAACTTTTTCATTATTATCTAGATAGGGATCATGATACCTTTTAGAATTCATCCCTCATTCTTTATTTATTGGTATACCAAGAATCCTGAAACATAGTATGAAATATCATTATTCTTGTTTTCCCACATGAAATGGTCTTTTAGATCTCTATAAATCATGGTACTACTAGGTTTTATTGAGATTTTTGAGTTATGTGATTCATCCACCAAGTACCTCTTCATATTAAACACTGATGGAAGAAATAATCTCATTATTAACAACAATGAAATGTCTTAATAGATGATGTTTGTAAATATCCCATCTTTAATGGCTTTAATCTTTAGTTGTAAACCCTTTGCATCTTATTGAGACCACTTTGTCTTCTGTAGTAAATATTGTTTGGTGATTACTTGAAAATATGACAATGTTTCCCCTTACATAATAATGTCCAAATCTAAATTTTAAAAAACCATGAATATTGGATCTTTTCCCATACTAATAATAGACAAGACTCCATAATCATTTATACTCAACACATCCCCAATCATTTTTTCATTCTGTGGGTGTTAGTTTACTATACAGTTATAGTACATTGGTAGTTCCATCCATCTCCTTTGTATCATGATGAGTTATTTATTGATGAAAATATACGTTTAAATTATTTGATTTTTATATATATCACATATCTCTATATAAATATAGTTCCTGTATATTTTCAACATAAATATTATTGCTTCAAAATCTGGATCATTAGATAGATATTTTTTCTCATGGGTGTTCATTTTTCATGATACATATAATCTACTCTATTATTCTGCTTTAGCACTAACCCAAGTCCTTTATTTGATACATAAATATATAAAAAAATACATCCATTCTATATATTAAGGTTAATATACATGAAATGATAAATATTTTATATTACACCATGTGAATTTGACCCCTTTACATGTCTACATGGTTAATAGATTAGCTAATCAAGAGAAAATATAACAAATTACGGATTGTATTCAAATAATCCAAGTAAAATACATATATCAGTTATAGTAATTATTTTTGGATATTGTTTAAAAACATTCGTATTTATGGGGTCAACTAAAATTCTATCATTGGAGGGAATATGGCTAAGAAAAGAGTCTTTCTAAATCCAAATTCAACGTAGATTGAATTTACCATACATCTCCTTATACCTTATAGCCTCAAGGAAAATATATAAATAGTCATCATGATATTATTATAATGTATATTATATCAATATATCATCAATAAATACTATAAAATATTATCAATATAATCTAGGAATACTCTATTTATTCATTCTATAAACATAGATGGTGCATTTTTAACTTAAAAGGAATTATTGTGAACCTATAATTCACATGACTTATGTGAAAAGTTTTATTTAGTATACAATATTTCTTAATTTTTAATTGATGATAAATAAAACAGGGATATATCTTTGAGAAGTATCAATCTCATTAAATTCTATCAAATATTTCATCAATGAAATGTAAGGGATACTTGTTCTAAAAAGTAATTATAGTGATTTCTCTATAATATTTGTAAAACATTATAAACCCATCAATATTTTTCAAAAATAAGGCATGTTCTTCCCATGGTGAAACACTATGGAATACAAATTTCTTATCACATATCTCTTATATTTTCATATTTAATTCAACCAGTTCCACCACATCTATTCTATAGGGAGGCTTATATTTGGGTTTTTCATTAGATTTATGTTAAATAAGGAACTCAATTTAATTTTCTAGTGGTAATCCAAATATTTTTAGGAAAAATATCTTTATAATACCTCAAAATAGATACATACTATATTCTATGGATATCCTTATCATTTATTGGTTCATCTTCTCTTAGAGTTTCATTAATATGAGGAACTAGAGGTGATTCTAAGAATGTATTAGGTAATGAAGATTGTCCTTAAAATTAATCGATTTATTAAAACCCCATAGAATGTAATCACACTTTTTAGAATAATGTTTTTCATTATAATTTGAAATCCAATCCATAATAAATAATATATCATAGTCAACTATTGGTATAAAAACCTATTTTTCAACGAAATAACATCTATAAATTTTAATAAATATAGATAAATAAACATTAATCCCTATAAGATTTATATAAGTAGTTTTAGCTAGAAACTCATTCCCTAATGAATTTGGTAAGGATTCAATGTTAATAAAGTATTGGAAATATATTAATTAATTTATAGATCTAACATCAAATACTACATTATAAAACATTGATTTTATGATCAAACTACCTTCTATAACATCAATTGGGACCTCAACTCCAAATGTTTTAATTTTATTATCCTAACATTTCTCCCCTTCCCCCTTCAAGGATATATTCCCTTAATGATTAGATAATTTAATTGAATATAAAACTATCTCCTAATAATTTAATCATTAGAAATTTGTGGCTTATTTATTTCAATTTAACATATATGCTTGGTGGAACTTATCACCAAATAAATAAAAAACATCAAATCCTTTTGACGATGGCCTCGGCATCCCCACTTCCTATCGTCGGGAGGGGGGATGGCCTCACCCAATCATCTTTGAAGCCCCATTTCTTCTTTCCTTTCTCCAACATTGATGCTCGCCCCAAATTTCCGACCATTTCACTATGCTCGAAGGTTCATGAGCTTTTTGATGGCATGCCTGAACTTCCGTTATCACTTTTGGAGTTTGTGAAAGCATAAATCCTCTTAGATATAACCCTAGTGGCTCATTTCACACATCTACGTCCTTAAGTAGATGAATTTGACTACTTTTTCTTCAAATCAGGGGGTTACAAGGGCACGTGATTGTTTGTCTTCTCGACAAACGCCACCTGATGGTTTATTTCGCCTCGGAGGAAGATATGGTTCATGATTTTTCAAGTGTTCCACATAAGTTAATTGGTCTCAGATTATTCATATTTCACTTTTCTTAGGTTTTTTATATTAATAAAGAATCCTCTTCAGTCAAAATCATGGTTTCTTTCCCTAAACACCATTTTCCATTCCAAAACCCTGTAATCCACCAGAAGCTAGGGAACATGGTTGGTCATTTTCTGTGCTCCGACAACCGAACTCATTCTGTCAGCCATTCAATTAACCCATAGATATGTGTGTAGGTTGATGTCTTCGATCCACCGGTGGAGTGGGTATGGGTTTCAGTTGGTGAAGAATTTAGGTGCAAGCAATCAGTCTTCTTTGAATCCTGGGTGGAGTATTGTAAGATGTGTAGGTAGATGGGGCATCTAGATTCCAATTTCTGGAGAGGATCTATGTGTGGGGTTGTTTATCAGAATATGGGAAGAGTAGGGGAAATATATCTAGTGGGAGGTAATACCAGAGTGGAAGTGGGAGTCCTTAAACCAATCCAAAGGTTGTGGATATTTTTTCCCACCTAAAGAGTGATTTAGGTGATCACAAGCATACTAATCATGCTCTATTGGATTCAGAGAAGGCTGATGAGGCTGGGGTTGATGATTCCCTAGACATTAGGTTTATTTCACCTCATCTATAGGTAGTCCCTGATCAAGTGGGGATGTTGATTCACGCTCAAATTTACCCTAGAGAATAAGGTATAACGATCATTGTCATTTAGCTTTGGTTGTCAAATCCTCTGAGACATAAGAAGTAACATAGAGACACGTGCATTTTGTGGACTATTTTTGGCTATTAAGTGGACAACTTGGGTTTATTTAAAATGGTTTTAAATGAACTCAATGAGACTTAAGTGAATTAAATTTAAAATAATGAGTTTATCCTAGGTTATCACTTGGGGTGGATTGGATGTATTCCCTTTTCAATTATTTCAATTTCTTGTATTGGAGATGAGTTCATTTAATAAGATCAAACAACTTCATCACTTACTGATTTTATACCAACTCACCATAATACTAATCACCTATACACTTTTACGAGAAAATTTATGAGAACTCTAAGGTAATAGTGTGTATTAGCACTTGAAGTATGTGGCCTTAAAATTCAACAAGGACAAAGAATTTTTAAAATAATCATATAAGAATCTCAATTAAAATAAGTGATTATACATTAATGGGGTAATAAATAACATCCAATAAAGCCCCTTTAAACCCCCTTGGATAAACCCATAAGTGGTTTATCCTTCTATTGATTCTATTATTTCAATGAAAGTGGGAAGTAGACTCATGAGGGAGGAAATGGAGAAGTAAACAAAACAATGAAATAACGATCACTCCACCGTTGTGTGATAATTTCACAAGGTTTGGTGTGAATAAATTCACACCATGAACCAATGGTATCAAAGTGATATTACAAGCAATAGAAGATTATGAGAAGAATAATTTTAATTAAGAAACTAAATTTAATTGAATAACATACATGTTAAAGACAGACATGAGACAACAAAATCGCAACATAACACTATAATGAAAGGAAGCTCCAGAGATCATTAAATCCTCCAAAAACATTAACTTAAATAGTAATTTTGGGAGACTTGGTTAGAGACTCAAATATTTAAGGTCATAATACTTGATTATGGTAGGATTGGGGTGGTGGAAAGCTTGTGGAACTTGGACTTTTCTACTCTTGACACAAGGTGTCAGCCAGCTTGAAACCACCAAAAAGACGCATCAAAATGACCTTCTAGATGGCCAAATTGGAGTGGACCATATAATAATAAAATGTATCCCCAGATGTCTCCTAACATCCTATAAATGTTGGGCCCATTTGGAGTTTTTAATCGTGAGTTATGGATGATTTAGGGGGATACTATTCTGGGCCACAGATTCTGGCCTTGATTTTGATATTCTATTTGGACCACCTTAATTTCCATCATGGAGGCCAAATTAGCACTGTCTCCTAAGGAATTATTTGTTCCTATGTAATTATTCTATCACTACATGAAATTTGGGCTTCATTATGCCTGTATTGTGGGCCCATCATTCTCATCAGTGGTCTGGTGTCCAATCTACCTTCTCAAGAATTGCTTGCATGAAATCACATTTTGATGGTC
The DNA here is from genome assembly GCA_963277665.1 of Viscum album. Taxonomy (NCBI): domain Eukaryota; kingdom Viridiplantae; phylum Streptophyta; class Magnoliopsida; order Santalales; family Viscaceae; genus Viscum; species Viscum album. The sequence goes on along the minus strand of OY728122.1, from coordinate 721,550,729 downwards.
TTCCAATGTGAATATTCCAAAACTCCATAAGAATAAATTGTTTCAAATATAATTAGAAACCAGAACATTAAATATTAAAATAAAATCAAGATCATTGGGTACTTTAAATGATGTTCAAGAATATACTACATAATAGTGCATTTTATGAAGGAATTACAAATTATAATGTGAAATGATGTTCAAAGTGTAAAATGCACAACAATGGTGTTTATTAATAATAAAGCACATGAATATTATATATATTTACAATGAATATTAGCCTCATTTAGTGGCTAATAACACCCCCAAACATGAGTTTTTCTAGTCCTGAGAAAAATATATCTCAACAATATGAAATTTGAATTCCCTTTTCGAAAAACATTTTAAAAAAAATGATCACCAAAAACCATTATACCAAACAATGATGAAACCCATCAAAATATTTTAATACATGATATTTTCATAAGAATATCACAATCCCAAGATCATTGATTTGTTCAAATTCCTTTCCATATTTCATCCAATATCAATTAAGTATGAGGATGTGTGGTGTATCACAATAGACATGGGTGTTCATCTTTATTCAAGAGTAAAATAACAAAAGCACTAGGTGGAATCACATTTAAATATTAATATGAGCATTAATTGTTTTGCAAAATTTCCATTTTAATTGATATTGAACTCAAAAGAGTCAACCCATGTAGTGAGACTTTGCTGATGACTCCCAGGCTCAAAGACCATAGGGCACCACGTGAATCCCACATACTCAGGCATTATCTTGAGTTAACTAAATTAAAAGAAAAGTCAATTTACCAAAAATAGATATAAAATTACTAACTCTGGGCTGGAAAACTATGGATTCATGATCCCTAAGTCCCGAAAGCGATGCATTAGGTCTTTTCATTGCTCTATGAAAAAATTTATTGTTTTCTTATTTTTTTGATTTCTTTTTTTGAATACTCATATTAAACTAAAATGATTACCAAACATATGAAATTTATTTGGGGGACCCCATGAACTCAAACTAATAACCCACTATCCAAAGGACATGCATTGTGATCTCTTTTTTATTTGGATGAAAATATAATCAATGAAATATCAAATTAGTTATCCAGACTTTCCAAATATATGATCATGAAATTATACATGGATGAAAATCAAAATCAGGGAATGCTAAATTATTTGCTATTCAGTTTCAATGTTTTCAATGTGTATTATCATGTTCAATGTAAAAGGAAATTTTTCTTTACATTTACACACATTTTTTTTTGAAATCATTTTTTTTTACACAAAAGATATTTTATTATTTCATCTCCCCCCAAAATAAAATAACATTGTCCCCAGTGATTGAAGAAAATAAAATTTAGAAAGAGTAGATGAAAATTAGAGATGTTAAAAAGGGAAATTTATATATGAGGATCATGGAATGAAGTCACTTTGGGGTTGAATTTGAATTTCTTGTTGCTCTAATTTAGTCCTTTGATATCCATGTCACTTGCAGAGTTCCCTAGTGGAAAAAGGAAAAAACAAACAACATATATATATATAATTAAAATATAAGTATATTTATAAATTATAGAATAAGGAAGCACAATAAGCCATAGGTCAGTGGTAAGTGTGCACCCCTGTCTTTCTTCTGCCCCAAGTTCGAGTCCCTATGGCTTCACTGGTTGTGATGGGGTTTTCTCCATGACCTATGATGTGGCCTTTTAATTTTATTGTTATTATTATATTTTTTTTATTTTAACTGACAAACACATAAAAATAAAATGAACTGAGGATACATTGTCTTCTTTTTAAATTTCTGGGTAAGGTATTACTCAAGGATCACACCACGTGACACGGATGAATATAGCGCTCCTCTTTTATACCCATCCATACACATAATAAAAGAAAAGGTCAATTGTCTATTTTTTTTATTTTTAAATATCAAAATGATTCATTAAACCTATTTAAAATATAATGTTGATTAAAACAAAAAAATGATTAGAAATATGAAAACCATGGGTTTCCTCCCATACAACGCTTTTTTTGACGTCATTAGCCGACATGGATACTCAATCTATCAGTTTTTTCATGGTTCATATGTTGGTTCAGTTAACTCAATCTCTATTTCTTGTTTATTGAATGATTTGAGGAATGGTTTTAACCTTTTACCTTTGACCATGAAAATGTAACCACTTGTGGGATATTGAACCTCTATTGCACCATGGGGGTACACATGATGCATTATGAAAGGACCTGACCATCTAGACCTTAACTTTCCCGGTTGTAAATGAAGTTTTGAACTATTCAAGAGCATGGATTTTCCTAGTTCGAAATTCTTTAATTTGAGATTACTAGATTGGTAGGCTTTAAATCTAGCTTTATTGATCCTTGAATTTTCATAAGCCTCCTTCCATAGTTCCTCAAGTACATTGAGATCTAATTTCCTTTTTGTTATGGCCAACGAGAGGTCATAATTTATTTTCTTAATTTCCCAAAAAGCCTTATGCTCAATTTCAACACGTAAATGGAATGATTTTATATAAACCAAACTATATGGTGAGATTACTAGGATAGTTTTGTATGATGTATGATATGCCCAAAGAGAATCTAAGAGTTTCTCAGACCAATATTTCCTAGAAGGACAGACAATTTTTTCAAGAATAATCTTAATCTCCCTATTTGCTAACTCAGCTTGAAAATTGGTTTGAGAATGGTACATAGTGGAAAATTTATGATAAATCCCATACATAGACATGAGTAAAGTGAATGGACGGTTGCATAAATGGGTTTTCTGATCACTGATTATAGCCCTAGGGATTCTAAATCGGGAAAATATATTCTCTTTCAGAAATTGGATCACAACATGATGGTTATTAGACTTGGTGGGAATGGACCCAACCCATTTTGAGAGATAATCAACAGATAAGAGGATGTAGAGGTATCCCCTAGAGTTTGGGAAGGGACCCTTGAAATCGATTCCCAAAAATTCAAAGATTTCAACCACTAAGATGGGAGTGAGTGGCATTGGATTCCTTTTTGTGATGGACCATACTTGTTGACACCTAGGACAACTTTGAAAAAATATGTAGGAGTCCATTGAGAGGGTGGTCTCGAAGAGACCACACTAAAGAATCATAGTTGTTGTTTTTTAGAGAAAAACTGACCTCCACATGCCTCACTATGACAGAATTCTAGGATGGACTCTTGTTTAAATTCTGGGACACACCTCCTAATGATTTGGTTAGGGTAGAACTTATAGAGGTATGGATCATAAAACACATAGTTCCTAACATCAGAAATTAATTTCCTTCGAGCTTTAGTGCCTATGAATTTTGGAATTACTCTTCTAACTAAGAAGTTGGATATATTGGCATACATAGGGAAGTCACTTTCAGAGTATAGATGTTCATTAGGGAATGAATCAGACACAGAAAGGTGATTTGAGTTATCTTTGAATTCCATCCTAGAGAGGTGATCAGCTAAAACATTTTCAATTCCCTTTTTGTCTTTTATTGTGAGGTCAAATTCTTGTAAGAGAAGGACCCACCTAATTAGTCAAGCCTTAGCATCTTGTTTTTGGAAGAGGTATTTTAGTATAGAATGGTCAATGAACACAGTGATGGGGGATCCTAAGAGGTGTGACCTAAACTTCTCTAATTCAAACACAATAGCATGTAACTCCTTTTAAGTGGCGGTGTAGTTAATTTGGGAATCATTTAAGGATTTTCATTCATAAGCAATGACATAAGGAGTTTTTTCGATATGTTGTCCAAACATAGATCCTATAGAAAAGTCACTGGAATCACACATAAGTTCGAAGGGAAGGTTCTAATTTGGAGATTTCATAATGGTAGGAGAGGTGAGAGAGGATTTGAGGGTCAAGAATGAACCCTCATATATTTCTGTCAAACAATTGGAGCATCCATTACTAGGAGAGCACAAAGGGTATGGGAGATTGAACTAAAGTCCTTGATGAATCATCTATAGAAACTACCATGTCCTAAGAAAGACCTCACTTCCTTAAAAGTTCTGGGTGATGGAAGGTGATGAATGATGTCGACCTTTGCTTTATCAACTTCTATCACCCTACCCGAGACTATATGGCCAAGGACAAGTCCCTCTCTAACCATGAAATGGCATATTTTCCAGTTTAGAACCATATTCTTTTCTTCACATCTTGACAAGACTCTCTCTACATTCCTCAGATATCCCTCAAATGTATCTCCAAACACAGAGAAGTCATCCATTAAGACCTCAAGAAAATTCCCTACCATGTTTGAGAAGATTCCCATCATGCACTGCTCGAAGGTTACAAGGGCATTGCATAACCCAAAGGGCATGATTTTGAAGGAAAAGGTGCTGAATGGATAGGTTAATGTAGTCTTCCCTTGATCCTCTAGGGATACCTCAATATGATTGTACCCCAAGTACCCATCTAAGAATTAGTAGAAGGCATGAATTACCACTCTCTCAAGGACTTGGTCAATGAATGGTAAAGGGAAATGGTCCTTCTTGGTAAATGAGTTTAGCTTCCTATGGTCAATGCAGACTCCCCGGTCACTAGTCACCCTAATTGGAAGAATATCTCCTTCTTTATTGGTTATCATTGTGATTCCTCCCTTCTTGGGAACCACTTGGATTGGGCTCACCCACTCACTCTCAGAAATGGGATAGATGATACCAGATTTTAAAAATTTCATATGTTGCTTCCTTACTACCTCCATGATATTAGGATTTAGTCTCCATTGAGGTTGATGACATGGATTTGAATCAGATTCTCGAACAATCCTTTATGTACCGATAGGTGGGATAATCCCAGGAAAATTAGACAGGGTCCAAACAATGGGTTTCCTAAGTTACCTATGGACATTTACAAGCATCCTCTCATGATTGGCTTCATGAAAAGAATAAATGACAATAGGATGTGTTTGATTTTCCCCAAGGAAGGCATACATGAGTGCAACGAGAAGTTCCTTTAATTAAAGATCAAGTACATTCAGAATTTCAGCAGAATATTGGGACATTGGATCAAGATCAATTTTGTTTGTTAGAGTTTTATATATGATTTTTTCCCAACATGTAGAAGTTTCAGACACTAGAAGAGCTTGATCAGATTTAGGGAAGGAAGTCAGAGTTGTCTCCATGAAAGTGGTTTCCTGAATGGTTTCACTGATTGTTGGACCTCAGACATAATCATAAGAGTAATTTGGAAATGATTCAAGCCTAGGGGATAAACTTCCTTTATGTGAACAAAAAAAATAAATCTCATCCTAACTTAAACATTCAGAAAATATTCCTTGATGTTCTATGGATTCATTATCAATGCTTCCTATCATGTTTACTTTATGAATTTCCTCATCATCCCCTATTTGTGAGCTTGCATTATAGATGTTCAAGTCTAGACTCATGTTTCCAAAGGTGAGGTTCATGTTCATGTTTTGAACTCGAATAATAGAGTTGATTTGTAAAGACTAGGAAATTTCATAGAAATTTATTTCTTAAATACTTTGGAATTTTAAGAGTCTGCAGTTTCTGACAACACATGATTTCGAGGCCCGGTGTGCCTTGAATATTTTTTCGATGTTTTTTCGGGTACATTTAGTGAACGTATGAGCGGGTTTTTCTATCTTTTGAACCGGTGCTCAGAATTGAAATCTGAGGACACAGATGAACTCACAATGCCATTATTCATTTAAGGGGACCTTTACCATAGTTGTGTTTTATGTGGGTTGAGAGTTAAATTTTGGGGATTTAGAATAAAATAAATAAAATTGTGGAACTCAATTTTATTTTTATATAGTAGTAATATCCTACAAGGGGAAGTTACTGGTGGGTCTCACACCCATATAACCTCTCATGAGAGGAAATTTGTGAGGTGGGGCCCACATGATCCCCTAACTTATCTCCTCCCCTCAACTCCCCATTAACACCTCTTTAATTAATTTGACAACTCCCCCTTAATGAATGTGATCTCTTCAACTCCCTATATACCTTTAATATTCGCTATCTATTTTAATTGATGAATTTAACACCAATTAATTAATTAAATTTTTTGAATTTTTGAATTACATGTGTTAATAAAATAGTAGCCTTAGCTATTATTTTAGTTTGGCACTCATTGGGTTTGGAGGATTTTTGGGAGAGCTCAAGAAAAGAATAGTGTTCTTCTTCTGATGAAGAACATTGTTCTTCAACGACGAACAACTCTGACAAAGAAAATTGTTCTTCAACGATAAACAACTCCGATGGAGAATGAGAGGGGCACGATCACCTACCTCCGCTACATCAACTAGGGAAAGGAAGGAGGTGATTCCACAAGGAACACTACCTAGCTCCTTCTTCCTCCAACGTTCGCGGAATGACATCGTCATCCACGACACCCGACCACCGTGATGCTCATGTTTCATGGATCGTCGATGAAAAAACCTTAATCAAGGTAGGGGTTTTCATCAATTTTATTTGAATAAGATTGTTCTTCATTCTTCGTTGAAACCATATTTTGTATTTAGCCAATTACTATTGCCTAACGCAGAGGGCTCGGGCCGAAAGAAAATGACTCGATGACCATATGATGGTTCTTGGATATTTTGGTGGCAGCATCGAAAGGCGGTGGCGACGGACGGAAGCAGCAGCCGTGCACCGGCTGCGGGCGGAAGAACCGCGACCCGCAATGGCAGGTCGCTCGACCAAAAGAGCACCGGCCAGCCGTAGCCAGCCGGGCTGGAGGAACCAGGAACCCCACCTTGCGGCGCTGCAAAGAACCATAGCCCATGCTCCGCGGGCCACTTCGGCGGTGAACTGGCCAACTCGTTAGCCGGCTGGGATAAAGAGGCCGCGACACCCGTAGGTGCCACGATGGAAGACAACGACCCAACCGTGATGGAAGATCACACCGAGAAGACCGACCGGCTTCGGCCGTCTAGACAGAAGGGTGGCGGCGCTCGGTACCACTAGTTCGGGAAGTTGGGGGGCCGCGCCCCCTGCATTGCTCAACCACCCGGGCTGAGCCGCTCAGCCAGCCAGGCCGAGTCGCGACAAGCCAGGTCGCGCCGCACCATGCCAATACGGGCCATTCTGCACTAGGATGGGCCACGTCATGGCGTACCGGGCCATGCTGCACCAGGCCGATCCACACCCCTCAGGTCAGACGGCGCCCCATCGGACCAGACTGCACACTTCGTTGGGCCGGTCCGACACCAGCCGGGTCTGACCTGCCAAAACCGGGTCGACCTGACCCGATAGCCCACTGGGCTTAACGGGTCGGGACCGTTACGCTTAAATGTGAATAACTTCACGAACATGCGTCTGATCGACAAGCCATCTACGACACTGGGATCATCGTGACGAGGAGGTACTTTTGGGATATTCTAATTGAGTTTTGGATGACTTTGTAAAATGGTTGGGTTTGGAATGAGCGTAATTCCAACCGGGCCCCTCGAACGGAAAAGCCAATATCTCTCAGACCGGGCGTCCGATTGACGCGCCGTCTGTCGCATTGGGTTCCTCTTGATGAGAAGGAACTTCTAGATACATCATCTTTAGACTTAGTGGTAATTTGATGTATCGACCCCTTGGCTCGAGGAGAAGACCCTCCTGTAATATAGTGTGCTTTGTGCGGGAACCCTAGAGCTGACTGAAACTATGATGACTTCCGTACTGGAATACTTCGTGGGTTCGACAACGACGACTACCGTACTAGAATCCTCCGTGGGTTTGATGATGAAAACAACTGTACTGGAATCCTCCGTTGGATCGACAGCAACAAAACTGGATTGAATCCTCCGTGCATTCGACAGCAACGAGACTGGACTGAATCCTCTGTGGGTTCGAGAGCAACGCGACTGGACTGAATCCCTTGTGGGTTTGACAGCAACGAGACTGGACTGAAACCTCTGTGGGGTCACCAGTAACGATATTGGACTGAATCCACCGTTATTTCGATAGAAATGATACTAGAATGAATCCTCTGTGGGTTCGACAGCAACGAGACTGGTCTGAATCCTCCATTGGTTCGTTAGAAATGAGATTGGACTGAATCCTCTGTGGGTTCAACAACAATGATACTTGACTGAATCCTTCATGGATTCGACACCAAAGAGACTAGACTGAATCCTCCATGGGTTCGTCAACAACGACATACTACAGTTTTAGGTTTCTGCGGGTATCTGTCGTTCGATGGTGAAATATGATTCAGTGACTACATCTGATTATCTCTATCGCTATACAAAATATATATACCTGTGTGAGCTGAGTCTTGAATTTCAATCATTATCATTGATGTGATTGACTTAATTTCCTATATAGATTGGGTTGTGCTTGGGATCGAGAGTTGGAGCTGAACTGTGATTGATAACTTAGGTATATGTATGGGAATATACCTAAGTTGTGTTGGTTGATATTTCGTGATTGTATATTTCTTCTGTGGTTTTTTCTTCATGGATTTTGGGAGACCGTTGGGGGTATCAGGGTCTCTAATAAGTATCTTATACTCACCCCTTCATGGGCTATGTCTGCACTACGTTGAGTTGGATGTAGACGGTGGACAACACTGATCGAGGTGGAGGCTTGTAGAGATGGATGGTACATGGAGGTGGACAACTTGGCGAGATGTACACGGAGCGGACGGCTGGACCCGAGGTGATGGGGAGGCCATCTGTACCACCCTTCAGGTGGGATTCCCGGAGGACATCTTAGTGGTTGTTGTTTTACTTTATTGCAGTTGTTCTACCTTTTCTGTTATACTGAACTTTATAGTTGGGTTTTTATACTGGCACGTTACATTTCAGCACATACTTTTGTACTCATTTTTACTTAGTTCTTTCTTCTATTGCGTACTCTGTTGTGTTTTTTTACATTTATAAAGGTAATTCCTTCCCTTTTTATTAGGATTTACACATTTGGTGCAAGTCGGCAGCCCCTCGCCTATGGAAGATAGGTTTGGGGTAGTCACAACACGGGCCCCGGGGACGGGTCGTGAAAAATTGGTATAAGAGGAGTCAGTTCTATCACAGAACTCAAGACTCTGATTATTATTTTTTGTGAAGAAACAATGTGAAGAGTAATGGGTGTGGTTTTCAGTCCATGGAGTCCAGTGTTGGTGCGGCGGCCGACGTATCAATACACGAGGACCCTGAACTTTGATTTCCAACTCAGTGCACAAAAACTCTGATTTCATGTGAGTTTAAAATGTTTTATTTGTGATTACTTTGAGTCAGCTCACCAGGTATACTGTTTTGACCGTGGCGCACCTGTTTATTTTTAGTATTTCCCCACTAAGGTAGCCAGCTAGGTTTCCGAGTTACGTATGAGATGGTAGCCCACCAAGCGATGAGGCCTCAGTGTAGGGCCCCATCATAGCGGAGGTGCCATCGACACCTCTACCCGCTGGACCACTGATACCACCAGCCCGAACAGTAGATAGTGAACACCGCTTGAGTGTGTTGCATGATTTCTAGTGACAATGGCCTCCGAGGTTTCGAGGCGAGACAGATTTTCAAATAGGTGGGTGCTAGCTGGAGGTTGTAGCACGAGTTTTCCACACAGTTTGGACACCCGCTGACTTGATGGTGTACCTTGATGTTAGTCTCTTTCAGGGATCAGCGGAGAGGTGGCAGAGCCTGGTGCTCTAGTTTTACGATGGGGCGACTCTCACTAGGGGAGACGTTGAGAGTCTTTTAAGGGCAGAGTTTGTACCAGCGACTCTACGCTCTGTGCGAGCTCAGTAGCTTCTGCTCTTTCTACAGGGCTTTCAAACCGTAGCGGAGTCTTCTACAGCCAGAAGTAGATAGTTGACGCAGAGGTCCAAGCGGACAAGTCTATCAGCTAGGAAAACTCAGGATATAGGTTCAGTTGTGCAGGACACACGAAATAGAGCCAGCCATTCGAGGAGCATGCAGTGCTATGCATGCGGCGAGCAGCGTCACATGTGTCACGAACCAAATCTGGTCGCCGCCAAAATCGACACCAAACCAAGCCCGTGACAAGGCCCGAAGGGCGTTCCCGATCCCCACGGGCTAGCACAAGTGCCCGGGTATCATATAATGATAATTGGGAACGATTTACCCGATTCTATAAACATTAAACAACAAAAAAACTCAATAAAACAAATCTGGATTTTTCAACTAAAACCATCTTTTACAAAATTTCAGAACTGAATTACATAAGTTAAAACTACATTTAAAGACCATTACAAAGGTAAAAAAACAAATAAGGACAGCCCAAGAACCCTTTTGTCAAGGGGCACCACCCAAATGCTATCTCCACAAGACTTCACTACCAAGGACCTGCTAGAAACCCGAACCACTGGAACAAAAAAAACTGTACCCAACCTGCGACAACAAAAATAACCAAGTCTACTTACACCCAAGGGTGTAAGTAGGGTGTGAGCCAAAGCCCAATAGGATACCACCACTAATAGATTCCATGTGATAAACATTTAATGGCGAAAAGCATGCATGTTTTCAAAGACATGAGATGCTAGTTAAAATTTCTAAAAGATGCAACATTAAATAAAAATAGTTTTTAGGTGGGATAATTTAAAGAATAAAAACATTTAAAATAAATACCATAGCTACTGAATTTTCCAGCCTCTCATACCGTATACCGACGGTAATAACAAAGTATCCAGTGAGCACAAGCAATGGGAAATAACCCATAGGCACTAGCTAGCTGTGGGTCCCAGGTACCTCGTATCTCGGTGAAGGTAACCATCACAAATATCCATTCTCATGCACGAGCCACTAGTAGGGAACATACCCATAACCTAGTGGTCCCCAATAATCATCATCATAGTTTAGTTAGAGTTGTAAGCGTCAATCTTGCTAAGTGAAACTGAGGCCAAACCTCACAGATTCACTAGCATACTAGTACACGTCCACCCACCTAGATACCCGGGTTTTCCCTTTGTGCTCAAACAAGTTCAGCAATCCAAGAAGTATAGTTTTCACATGAAAATATCACTTCCACATCACAAATTAACCAAACAGCCCCATGTACATCACACAAGTCAAAAATTCCACTTTTCATTCAAATGAATTTTGAAATCAAATTCACTCCAAATTGCCTACAACACTTTTCAAATTTCATTAACACTTCCACAAATCAATTAAACAATTTTATAAAACCATTACAAGATATTCAACTCACATAACAGCCCACACACATGTCACACAATACCATTCTCACCTTCACAATTCATTTTATAAATAAAATCACATGAAATATCCCACACCCGTGTTTCGCACACAAAACACAATTTAGTAAAACATTTCGACAATTTATAAAAAAAATTATAAAAATGTTCAACATCTCAAATCACCACTTTACCATTCAAAAACCCACATTAGTTGAACACACTCACCCAAACAGTACATATACACCCTTTCCCAACTTTGTGTAACCAAATAAAACATTGGAAATTTTTATAAAACAAACCCAAGAGGTATAACCATTGTTTGCACACTAAACCCATTTCAAAACACTCATTTAAAAGAAAAATCATACCAATACCAATCCAAAACAGAATTGTTCAGCCCTAAAACAATTATTAAACCACCCCCAAATGTTATAAAAATACATAAAATAATACCACAAAGATACACATGAAAAACACACGTTTTCATAAATCACTTTCAAGAAGTACAACATGTTTTTAATCCTTAAACTCATTAAAAAAAACCTTCATTCAAGGCCAACATGACAATAAGGAATTAACAAACCAGAATTGGAATCCCCTTTCAAGACTAATAAATCACTTTCATATGTTATAAACTAAACCCAAACATTACCCCAAGAGTCACACATGAAAAGTACCTAATTTCAAGCTATAATGCAACTAAAAATTAAATGTTCAACCAAATCCATCAAAACTGTTTTCACAACACATAAAACAGATTATAAACATGCTAAATTAATAATCCATGCAAGCTAACTCATCATAAATTGGCTACACATGGAATCACCTACCTTTTGATTCGAAATCCTCAAAACTTGGTGCGAAACCTTAAGCGCACCACCGCCTCACCACAAGGAATATAAATCCATACCTAGACCACCAAAAATTGACCCAAAAGATACCAAATCAGACCTTAAGATCGAACCCTAACTTCTGGACATTTTAGAATATAATGAAAGAGGGAGGAAACCCTAAGGAGAATGAAAAATTGAAGAGAGAAACACTTACTCAAAACAATCATGAATAAAACGACCCAAAATCCACCAGATTCTGAATATGAAAACATCCAACCATTAAAGGTATGTTCGAACAAGGATTATGAGACAATGTAGGAATTTGAATGGGGAAAAAAGAGTGATAATTGAAGGATTTATGAAGGAAACAAATTACCTTTATTAATCTGCCCGAAATGTGAGTGCTTCAGAAGTTTCGACCTAAATCGCGATGCAAAGGAGCTTCAAAGAGGGTGGGAAGATATGGGACGCGCGGCTGGGTTGAAGGGGAGTGTTTGGGGCTTGGAATCACCGAAAAAGCCTTAATATTGTATAAGTTATTAATTAAACTAAATTTATTTTTAAAACAGGAATTGGGCTTTCGGGCAGGCCCAATCCCTTAAATAAAAACCCATATACAACTTGTTTATGGTTTTCTAAAGGCTCCAAACTACAATGGTGGTGTTTTTATATCAGGGTAGACTATTTAGGAACTTGAATGGGTGAAAAATATTAAAAATTGAAAAAGTTATAAAAGAAACAAAATTTATTTTTAAATCTGGAATTGGGCTCACGGTTTGGCCCAATTCATGAAAACTCACCCATTCCACCATAAAAGCTTGACAAACCCCAAAAACAAATCATAAATGAAAAATAAATGAAATTTAACTTTAAAATAAGTCATGTATGTGACAACATGGCTCGAGAATGCCTGACCCATCCTGCAGATGAGCTGCAGGAAGAAGAGGGACCTTCCTGGAAGAGGCAGAGGATTGACCGTGGACGTCCGCCGAGAGTAGGCGGATGTGTTAGAGGAGCTGGTCGAGCAGGAAGTGGACAGGAGCGGGACTAGCTTTAGACATGGAGTCCTTTGTTTATTATTCCTCTAGCTTTGTTGATGTCATTGTTTATGGATTATTTGCATCTTTGTACATTGAGCTGTAGTAATAAAAGACACTTATCCTTGTGACATTTTCTTCCTTGTCCTTTTTATGTGGTTGATTTTGAGAGGTTCAGCATAAAACCTTTGACTTGACCCTCCCGTTCGAGATTCCTACTGGAGGGGACCAATGACCATAGACTGATGCCAATAGTGTGACTCAACCCTAGAGGTGAGAGTAACGGTTGGATCTCTTGGTAGTAGCGTTGAGGCCTTACGACGTCGTCCATGGAATGATATAATACCGTTCATGTCAGAATTGACTATATTAGACAAAGAATGTGGTTCATCTAGGGGATGAGACCAGATTTCTCTTTTTGGAAGAAGAGAAATCTTAACAGATCTTGTAGGAGGTAAGCGAAAAAGGGTGTTGTCGAGTTATTTAAAAATGGCTAGTCACACCCATAGATCTTTGAGCAAACGGTTTACAGTTTACTCTAATATCAAAAGTATGAGGTGTGACATCTTGTAGAAGGACCTGAACCTAAAACAGCGATGATGTCTCGAGTTCCTCCAGGACTATGACTTTGAGATATTCTATAATCCTGGAAAGGGGAATGCTAATGCGGATGTGCTCAGCAGGAGGACTGGTATCCAGCTTCTAGGAGAGGCAACGAAGAAACTAGCCACATTGTAGATATCCTTTGTGGATATAGATGGAGTAGCCTTTCTTTAGTCTCTCACAGTCACTCCTCCACTTCTTCAGTGATTCAGGGAGGCTTATCATGGGGACGTTGACTGTGAGACGCGATGTGCTCAGATATCCACAGGGCAGGCACCTGATGGATTTTATGAAGGAGTGGAGCATGTCATCCTCTTCAGGGGACATACTATGGTACCATTTTCACTACAAGAGGAAGTGCTGAGGGAGTTTCACACTTCCCCTCTAGCGGTACATCTTGGAGTCGCAAAGATGTATCAAAACATCAGATTATAGCACTGGTGGATGGGTATGAAGAAGGTTGTAGCAGAGTTTGTATCAAGATGCCTCACTTGTCAGCAAGTGAAGGAATATCACCAGGTACAAGTAGGCTTGGTACACCCCTTAGAGGTCCCAGAGTGGAAGTGGGACATGGTATCCATGGATTTCATGATGGTTCTTCCATGTACATGCAGAGGACATGACTATATCTGGGTGATCGTAGACTGGATCTCCATCTCGGCCCACTTCCTACCGATCAGAGAGGAAGGCTCAGTAGAGATATTGGGATGACTCTATATTCAGGAAATCGTACGGCTTTATGATGTTCCATTATTTATCATTTCTGATCGAGATGCTCGATTCACTTCCCGGATATGGAAGGGGTTAGAGGAGGCTTTTCGAACGCAACTACGTCTGAGCCCTGCCTTCCATCCTCAGAAGGATGACCAGATAGAGAGGACCATTCAGACTCTTGATGACATTCTCTATGCATGTGTCCTCGACTTTGGTCGCATCTGAGACTATCAATTACCCTTGGTGGAGTTTTCCTACAAAAAAAACTAACACTCCACCATTGGGATGGCACATTATCAGGCACTTTATGACCGACCTTGCAGATCACCTCTGTGCTGGACTGACCCAGGGGAGTTAGAAATTGTAGGACCAGAGATGGTTTAGGCTATGACAGAGAAGGTGCGGATCATCCAGGCGCGGATGAAGACAGCACAGAGCAGACAGAAGTCCTACGCTGATAGGTGACAGAGACCATTGGAGTTCGAGGATGGCAACCAAGTAGTCCTACGAGTCTCACCTCGACGAGGTCTACGGAGATTTGGCCGGGACAACATGTTACCTCTGCATTTCATTAGACCTTTCTAGGTCCGCAACAGAGTAGGCAAAGTGGATTACCACCTGGCCCTTCCACCTTAGTTGCACCAGGTGCATGACGTCTTTCACATATCTCAGCTGAGGAGATACGTGCATGACCCATCCCACAATATCGACCACAGGGAGCTGGACATCGATGATGGGGTGACAGTTATGGAGGTTCTAGTGGAGATTGAGGATCGATAGGAGTCGGTCCTACATGGACAGTGAATTCCTCTGGTGTGCATTCATTGGCAACATGAGAACCACTAGGAGAGCACATTGGAGTGGGAGGCTCAGATTCATGCTTAGTACCCTCATTTGTTTCCCTAGTATTTGTTGTAACTTTACAGAGAGTTGAAGCCTAGAGTTGGGAGTAATGTAAAGACTGGAAAATTTCAAGGTAAATTTTTTCTTAAATACGTTGGAATTTTACGAGTCTGTGGTTTTTGATGGAACCTAATTCCGAGGCCTAGTGTGCCTGGAATATTTTTCTAATGTTTGTTTGGGTATGTTCAGCGAACGTACGAGTAGGTTTTTCTATATTTTTAACCGATGCTCAGAATTGAAATCTAAGGACTCCGAAGAACTTGCAGTGCTGGTATTCGCTTAAGGGGACCTTTACTACAGTTGCGTTTTTTGCGGGTTGAGAGTTAATTTTTTGGGATTTAGAATAAAATAAATAAAATTGTGGAACACAATTTTATTTATATCTGGTAGTTATATCCTACAAGGGGAAGTTATTGGTGGGGCCCACACCCACATAACCTCTCATGAGAGGATATTTGTGAGGTGGGGCCCACATGAGCCCCTAACTTATCACCTCCCCTCAACTCCCCATTAACACCTCTGTAATTAATTTGACAACTCCCCCTTAATGAATGTGATCTCTTCAACTCCCTCTCTCCCTTTAATATTTTCCAGCTGTTTTGATTAATGAATTGAACTCCAATTATTTAATTAAAGTGTTTGAATTTTTTAATTACATGTGTGAATAAAATAATTTCCCTAGATATTATTTATGTTTGGCACTCATAGTGTTGGGAGGATTTTTGGGAGAGCTCAAGAAAAGAATAATGTTCTTCTTCCGACGAAGAAAACCATTCTTCAACGACAAACAACTCCAACGAAGAACATCGTTCTTCAATGATGAACAACTTCGATGAAGAAAATGAGGTACATGATCACCTTCCTCTGCTACATCAGCCGGGGCGAGGAAGCATGCAACGCCACAAGTAATGCTACCTACCTACCTCTTCATCCAACATTAACAGAATGAAACCATCATCCTCGACGCTGGACCACCATGATGCTCGTCTTCCGCGACTCATCGACAAACAAACTATAATCAAGGTAGGGGGTTTGCTTAAATTTTATTTGAATAAAATTGTTCTTCATTCTTCGTTGAAACCATATTTTTTCAGGAAATTTCTATCGCATAACGTGGAGGGCACGGGCCGAACAAACATGGCCCGAAGACACTCCGATGGTTCTTGGATATTTTGGAGGTGGCAACGGGAGGTGGTGGTGATGAATGGAAGCGTCAGCCGTGCACCGACCGCGTGCAAAAGAATCATGGCCATTAACCGCGAGCCAATCGGCCGAAGGAGAACCGGCCGGCCGTAGCTGGCCGGGGCGGAGGAATCGTGGCGGCCCTCGGCACTACGATGCGGAGAATCGTGACCCGCACTCCACGGGCCACTTTGGAGGTTAACCGGCCAACTCGTCAGTAGGCTGGGATGAAGAGGTCGTGGCACCTGTAGGTGTCGTGTCGGAAGACAGCCGCCCGCACGTGCGGGCCGATCGCGCCGAGAAGACCGGCCGGATTTGGCCGACCGGACAGGACGGCAGCACCGCCGGTTCGAGAAGTCTGGGGGGCGTGCCCCCCCCCCCCCCACATCGCTCGACCAGCTAGACCAAGCTACGGCCAGCCAAGCCGCACCGCGCCGCACCGGGATGGGCTGCGCCCCGCCGGGCCGCGCCGTGCTGGGCCGGGTCAGGCCGCTCCCTTTGGGCCGGGCCACGCCCCACAGGGCCAGTCCACACGCTTCACTTGGCCGGTCCGACACCGCTGCGTCGAACCGCCAAAATCAGGTCGACCCGACCCACCAGTCCACTAGGCTTAACAGGCCGTGCCCATTACACTTAAATGTGAATAACTTCACGACCGTGCGTCTGATCAATGCAAAATCTGTGGCACTAGGATCCTCATGATGAGGCGGTCCGTTTGAAATACTCTAAGTGAGTTTTGGATGACTTTGGAAAATGGCCAGGTTTGGAATGAGCATAATTCCAACCGGGTGCCTGGAATAGAAAAGCCAATATCTCTAAGACCAGGCGTCCGATTGATGGACCGTCTATCGCGTTGAGTTCCTCTTGATGAGAAGGAACTTTGGGATACATCAACTCTAGACTTTGTGATATTTTAGGTATATAAACCTTGGCTTGAATAGCGGACCCTTCCAGAATCGAGCGTTCTGTGTGCGGGAACCCTAGAGCTGACTGTAACTGCGATGACTTCCACACTGGAATCCTCCATGCGTTCGACAAAGACGACTACAGTACTTTGATCCTCCATGTGTTCTAAAATGATGAAAACTGTACTAGAATCCTCTGTGGGTTCGATAGCAACGAGACTGGGCTGAATACTTCGTGGGTTCGACAGCAACGAGGCTGGACTGAATCCTCTGTGGGTTCGACAACAAAGAGACTGGACTAAATCCTTTGTGGGTTCGACAGCAACGAGACTGGAATGAATCCCCTGTGGGTTCAAGAGCAACCAGACTAGACTGAATCCTCCATGGGTTCGACAGGAATGTGACTGGATTGAATCCTCTATGGGTTCGACAGCAACGAGACTGGACTGAATCCTCCGTGGGTTCAACAACAACGAGGCTGGACTGAATCCTCCGAGAATTCGACAGCAACGAGACTGGACTGAATCCTCTATGGGTTCGAAAGCAATGAGACTGGACTGAATCCTCTGTGGGTTCGACAGCAACTATACTGGACAGAATCCTCTGTGGGTTCGACAGCAATGACATATTGTTGTTTTAGGTTTTTGTGGGTATTTGTCATTCGACAGTGATAGATGATTCAGTGACTACATATGATCATCTCTATCGCTATATGAAATATGTATACCTATGTGAGTTGAGTCTTGACTTTCAATTATTTTCATCAATGTGATTGAATTACTTTCCATTGTGGAATGGGTTGTGCTTGGGCTCGAGAGTTGGAGTCGAACTGCGATTGATAACTTAGGTATATGTATGGGATATACCTATGTTGTGTTGGTTGATACATCGTGATTGTATCTTTCTTCTGTGGTTTATCCTTTTTGGATTTTGTGAGACCTTCGAGGTTCTCGAGGTCCCTATTGAGTATCGTATACTCACTCCTACATGGGCTAGTCCCACACTACGTTGTGTTGCATGCAGACGATGGATAACACTGATCGAGCTGGAGGATTTTGGAGTTGGACCGTACCTGGAGGTGGACCACTTGGAGGGACGTACATGGATTAGACTTCCGAAACCGAGGTGCGGAGGAGGCCATCTGTACCCTCCCTTCAGGTGGGATTCCTGGAGGATGTCTCAGTGGTTGCTGTTTTACTTTACTGCAATTGTTCTAGCTTTTCATTTGTAATGTACTTTATTGTTGGGTTTGTATACAGGCCCGTTTACTTTTCAGCACATACATTTTTACTATGTTTTACTTAGTGATTTCTTCTGTTGTGTACATTGTTGTGATTTTTTACTTTTATAAAGTCAATGCATTCCCTTTTTATCGGGATTTACGCCTTTGTTTCTAGTCGCCAACCCCTGGCCTATAGAAGGCGGGCTTGGGGTAGTCACAGCACTGGCCCTGAGGATAGGTTGTGACATGATTGTTTCAAATAAAGGATGACCAAGGATGACTTGG
Source organism: Viscum album (assembly GCA_963277665.1). Classification (NCBI taxonomy): domain Eukaryota; kingdom Viridiplantae; phylum Streptophyta; class Magnoliopsida; order Santalales; family Viscaceae; genus Viscum; species Viscum album. The sequence goes on along the minus strand of OY728122.1, from coordinate 721,531,944 downwards.
GTTTGTTCCTTATTTCCTATTTTTGGATTGTTGTCAAGGATAATGAAGTGAGCAGGGTAGATGATGTTTTCCACCTTTACTAGAACGTCGTTTAAAATCCCCTTTGGAACCCTAATGCTATGATCAACAAGTTGAAGTGTGAAAGATATGGGTTTCATTTCTTCTAGGCCTAACTGGAAGTACATAGCATAGTTAATGAGACTGACCCTATCACCTAGGTCACAGAAGGCCTTGAATAATTTTCTCTCTCCTAGTTCAATATTGATGTAAGGGAAACCCGAGTATTTCAACTTAGGAGGAATGGCCCCTTGAATGGTGTTACTCATATTTTCATCCGAAAGGACTTAGTTTTTATATAAAAATTTTCTTTTAAAAGTGCACAAGTCCTTAAGGTACTTATAGTAGTAAGGTATGGTTTGGATTGCATCGAGAAGGGGAATGTTCAACTTGACTTATGAGAATATTTATCTTAATGTTTCACTCAATTCAATCTTTGTTTTCCCCCTCATTCATTGAGGAAATGGTGTAGGTTGTGGGGTTTTTTGTTGAAGAGTTGTTTCATTTGAAAATGTTATCATGTATTTCAGGTTGATCATTTGGTTCATTTTAATTTTTATCCAAGTTTTAATCTTCATATGGGTTATGAATTAGTTGTTTAGGTTTCTCAATTGACTTTCCACATCTTAAAACAACCACAACCTTATGTTTTTCCTGAGTTTTCTGAGTGAAACTTGAATCTCCCCTTAATATTAAGGGTGGTACCACCTGAGTAGGCATGGGTTCCTTTCCAGTTTTCATGGTTTGAAGTTATTGTTTAAGGGAAGAGAATTCATAGTTCATTTTTTTCCATTTGTTTTCAAAGTTTTTCTTGTAGGCTTTGTGGAACTGATTGGGTTGGTGATTGAGAAGATTGGTTTATCCCAGGGGGATATTTTGGAGGTGGGATGGTTTGTTAAAAATGGACTAGTGGTTGTTGGTATTGGATAGGTTGGTTTTAGAACTGGTTATTGGTTTGATAGTTCTGAAGGGGGTAAGGATTTTGTCCTTGTTGTTGGCTATGTTTTTGTTTATCGTTCCAGCAGAAGCCTAGGTGGTCATTATACCTTGGGTTGAAGGTGTTTTGGTATTGTGTCTTTCAAAAGTTCAAGGAATTTACATTCGTTGTGGGTCCTCCTAAAATAACATCCTTGATGGATGTAAAGGTTGGGTAGTTGTCTATTTTATGGTCATGTTTTTAAAAAATTGTCCAAACAAGGTCTATAGTTTGGATTTCATGGACTTTCCTAATGTCTAACTCTTCAACCTTCCTAGAGAGTGCTGTGAGTTTATCCCTAAGGCTTTCCTCTTCTCTATGTGTATAAATTATAGTAGTTATTTGTGGATTTTAGGAATAAGGTCATGTTCCCCATGTTTGGTTTTGTTCAGTATGGCTTTCTAGATACTCGTAAGCATCATTTGAGGCTTTGTTTTTAAAGGTTCCATTACACATCATGTCAATGAACTGTTTGATCCCCAGACACAACCCTTCATATAAAATTCTAACTTGTTCATAAATAGAAAAACCATGATGTGTAACCATGTTTAGGGCACTTTGAACATCTCACATGTTTCATAGAATGACTCTCCCTATTTTTCATTAATGTTTTGAATGTTTTTTCTAAGTGCAATTATTTTGTGGTGGGGAAGGTATTTTTTGTTGAATTATATTTGTAATTGGTCCCAAAAGATGATGGATGGTGGTATCAAATTGTTTACCCAATTTTTATCTCAATACATTAATGATAAATGAAATTTCCTCATCCTAGATGATTCTAGTTGATGTGGGGGACACATGGTTTCTACAATGTCATTGAATTCCTTAACGTGAAGGTAGGGCATCTCGGACTCCATTCCATGGAATGTGGGAAGATGGTTTAGGACATGGGATTTAAATATGTAGTTGGAATATACAAAGGAGTTATGTCTAATTCATGAGGGTTTATTGGTCATGGAAGGTGTGAGGTAGCCATTCATGGTTTAATCAACTGCATTCCCCAAGTTTGGGGCTGCCTCATTTGGATTCCCATTTTGGTTTCCACCCGAGTTTATGAGTTGTTTTCTTTGAAGTCCATCCATTGAAATGGGCTCAATTTTGGACTCTGGAGTATCAAGAGGATTATGATCAAATGGAAACTATCCCCTGGGTTCACTAGACTCCTAAACCCTAGGACTTTCCACCCAAACTAGTCTGTTTGAATTATCATGGTTGTAGGTGGACATGCTCCAAAAGAAAAAAAGCGAGAAAGGTACAAGATAAGAGATATTGAGTGAGAATAGAAGAATTTGGATGAGGAAAAATGTTTTTGGTCTCAGGTACTTAATTGGTCCCCAGAAATGGTTCCAAAATTTGATTCACGCTCGAATTTACCCAAGAGTTGAAGGTAGAATGGTTCTTGTAGTTTACATTGGGTTGTCGAATCCTTAGAGACCTAAGAATTAACCTATTGAAACATACATTATATGAATTATTTTTGGCTATGAAGTGGCCAACATGGGTAAATTTAAGATTGTTTTAAATTAACTCTAAGTGACATAAGTGAATTAAATTTAAAATAATGAGTTGATCCTGGGTTATCACATGGGGTGGATTGGACGTATTCCATTTTCAATTATTTAAATTACATGTATTTGAGAAGATTTCATTTAAGGAGATGAAACAACTTCACCACTTACTGATTTTATACTAACACATCATTATAATAATCACCTATACCCTTGTAAGATCAAATTTATGAGCACTCCAAGGTAAAGGTTTGAATTATCACTTGAAGTATGTGGCCTTAAAATTCAACAAGGACAAAGAAGATTTAAAATCATCAATTAAAAATATAAATTAAAAGTAGTGATTATACATTAATGGTGTCATAAATAACATCCAATCCATCACTTTTCTACCCCCTTAGATCAACCCATAATTGGGTTATCCCTCCATTGATTCTATGGATTCAATGGAAGCGGGAAGTAGACTCATGAGGGAGGAAATGGAGTAGTAAAAAAACAATGAAATAACGACCACTCGACCACTGTGTGATAATTTCACATGTTTTGGTGTGAATAAATTCACACCATGATCCAAAGGTATCAATGTGATATTAAAAACTACAGAATATGATGAGAAGATGGAATTTTATTAAGAATCTAAATTGAATTGAACAACTTACATGTGAAAGACAAACCTGAGACAACAAAATCGAAGCATAACATTACAATGAAAGGAAGCTCCAAAGATCATTAAATCCTATAGAACCACTGTCTTAAATAGGAACTTTGGGAGCATTGGGTCGAGGCTCCAATAGTGAAGGTCATCCCACCTGATTATGGTAGGCTTAGGGTTGTGTAAATCTTGTGGAACTTGGACTTTTCCACTCTTGACCTGAGGTGGAAGCCAACTTGCAACCTCCGAACAGAAGCATCAAAATGGCCTTCTAGATGTCCGAATTAGAGTGGTCCATAGACGAAGGAAATAGAGCACTAGATGTATTATAACCTCCTGTAATATTTGGTACCATTTGGAGTTGTGAATATAATGTTATGGCCGATTTAGTGGGATACTATTCTGGGTCGCAGATTCTGGCCAATATTTTGATATTCTATTTGGGCCACCATAATTGCCATCATGGAAGCCGAATTAGAACTGGCCCCAGAAGAATTAATTTTTCCTCTATATGTGTTCTATAATCCAACGAAATTTAGGCTTCATTTGGCCAATATTGTGGGACCCACATTCTCATTAGTGGGCTGGTGTCCAATCCGCCTTCTCTAGAATTTCTTGCATGAAATACCATTTTGGTTGTCTTCTAATGTGAATATTCCAACACTCCAAAAGTATGAATTGTTCCCAATATAATTAGAAACCATGAAAATTAAATATTAAAAAAAATAAAGTTCATTGGGAACTTTAAATTATGTTTAAAAATGTACCACATAATAGTCCATTTTAAAAAGGAATTAAAAATTATATTGTGAAATGATGTTCCAAGTGTAAAATGCACTAAAATGGTGTTTATGAATAATAAAAGCACACGAATATTATATATATTAACATTGAATATTAGCCTAATTTAGTGGTTAATCTAATGTCCTTGGTGACAGTCTAGGAAAATATTGGTGAAAAGGGTGTTCATGTGGGTGATTATAGAAAGAAGGTCGAGCCATCTGTAATGTGGCATGGGAAGTATTTTTTTCTCACTTATACAAAATCTAATATTGGAAAAGGAAGGAATTATGGGGTTATTTTATTGGCAGCCTTGGACCCAAACATTCCCATTTATAAGTCCTCATCCTTTCAGAAGAATTAAAGTGAGGTGGAGAAGAAGAATGGCATGGAGGTTAAAGCATGCAAGGTGGACTCTCCGTTCAGGGTGAGGCCTCTCAAAGAAGGCCCAAGGGTTGATTTGAAAAACCTTTTTAAGGCCTATTATTTCAAGAATAAATTTTGACACGTGAGGAAGATGATTCAGATGATGATATTTATAGCCAACTCTTAGTAGACAGTTTGTACCATTTCCAAGGGAAACGTCCCCACAACCCATAAAGGAAGTAGGGCCCAAGAGGAAAGCATGACTCAGGGAAATGAATTGTGGCCCATGGGAAAAAAATCAAGGTTATAAAATAATATTCTCACTTACCTAATCCAATGGAAACTAGGTCGGCCAAGAATAGTGGATGAAAGGAAAGAAAAGACCCCCAAGACGGAGAAAGTGGAGATACAAGCAAAGAACCAAGAGTGGTGGAAGAAGAGGCAGGGGAGTGTCTGTGGTTTATATTCCAATCAAAGAAAGAAATTATTGAAAATTTCCTTCATCCCAACTACTCAAATGATTATATTTTAAGGATTTAATAAATAAGGTTTCAGGTTGAGGCCACTGAGAATCTAGAGGCTTGGATAGACAAGCAAGACCGAATCATCACCCAAGGCTTTAATGAAAGAAAAAATCACCCTGGAGGAATTCATCCAGACAATGGATAGAATGGTATCTCACCTAGAAGAACTTATTTTAGAGGATATAGACACCCAAATTAGTACTCTTCACTGGGAATTATATAGAGTTTCTTACTCAAAAAATCATAGTCTTGTTCTTGAAAATTTTGTGTGCTCTTTCAGCATGTAGTGCTTGTTTTGCGAACAACGGTTTCCCAGTTCCCCTTAAAGTAGCTTAATAAAAATTTATATATGGATGTATGAACAAGTCATGAGGTTTTTATTTAAGAAGTTATTATATATATGAAATTATAACCTTCTAATTTCTCCTTTTATTAATTCTTTTCAGCATAGAACTAATTTCCCCTCTTCTTCTCTCACTTCCCTTTGAATGTAAAATACATGGAGAAAATTTTCTCATCCTTGATTATAGTATTCAATGTATCTTCATATGAGGAAAATTCATGAGTGACTAATTACATTTTAAGGTATGTATTGAACTCATCAAATAAGTGATTAATCGTGCTTTATGGATTATATAAGTTGTCTACAACATGTCTTAATAACCTTATAATGTTATCCTCATACACAACAATAAATTTTTTATATATTAACATAAATTAAATAATTTTATTTCCATGTTAGATAATTTATCATAACAAAAATACATTTCAAATAATATCACTAAAAAATAATTTTATTCTACATTCAATATATCATCTTCATTCTTAGTGTTTTGAATCAAATACTTAATTGATCAGCATATCCCTTTAGATGATTTACAACCATGATAATGTTAGCCTTTTTAGTTTATCGTAAATAATGGAATAATTTCTATATGTATTTGAAACATTATTTAGTGACTAATGGATTCATGTATCCATTTAAGGATATGATTTTTTACCTCATAAATTGGTCAAAATTATTACACTATGTTGTGGAAAAGTATGTTATACCATTTGGGAATAGTTATTGGTGATAATCCGAGTCAAATAACTTAATATAGTTATAATAATATCCATTTTATGACTATTCTCATTGAATATATCTAGAGGGAAATATCATCATGGATTGTAGGTGTTGATATTATTTTAATTCATTCAATTATGCTCTATTTCTAAATAATGGGATATACCTATTAAGATCCTGAATCATTTTATACAATTAATATAAATTTATTGTGAACACATGTTTTGTAATATATAAATATTTATAGAATATCCTAAGGTATTATCATAATTCTTATTCTATTTAAATACCTCATACCAAATCAAATTCCTAAGGCTTCCACCAAACTTGTTTTGATATCAACTATAACCCCAACACTGGTACCCTATATCCAATAAATATTTTATTATAATGGTATATAATAAATAGATCTCAATGCATTTATGAATATTACATTACACTAAAAATTTATGATACATGTAATATTATCGATTTTAAAAGTTCTAAAAATCCATTTTTTGTTATGATTTATATGTACTTTTTGTAAAAATTTAATTATTTTACATTTCATTTTACCTATACATATGCCATAGGTACTAGGTAAAGGTAAAAGACATATACCTATATAAAGGATACTTTTTTAGAGTTTATTAAGGATAAAACAATGTTTTCAAAAGATACATAAAGGTATATCTGTAGTTATGTATGTTTTATATGGTTAATCCCTTGTTTTTAGAGGATGCATAAGGTTAACGTTGGAGCTATAGGTAACCTTGATTTTCTAAAGGGTATATAAGGGTAAACCCATTTTGTGTATGGATAAATCCTAATTTATAAATTTTATTTAAGGGTATTCCTGTACCCACATATGATAACTTTGAGATATGTATGGATGAAACCATATTACCATTACACGTCAATCTTTTGGGGAAAAATGTTTCCAAAACCCAGATCTCCAGACCTGTAGTTTTAATCTCCTATTGAATATGAGTTGTATAGATTTAATCTAACCCATATTAGTAAAGTCTCAATGAAGTGTTTTGATTATTTCTTTTGGTTTACCTAACATGGTAGATCCCCTCTCTCTCCTCCCTTCTTGAGTTTTATATTTTAAGGGGATATTTCTATGTATTATTTTTTATGTACAATTTTGAATTGAGTTATTCCTATGATTTCCGAATATATATTGGGAATAATTACATTTTTTACTCTAGTGTTATAAAATGTTAACAATGAAGATTTAACATATACTTATCTCATATTAATCTTGAGATATAGAATATTATCATATGTGATTTTAAAATTATTGTTTGAGGAATAAATAGTTTTCAAATTTATGGGATTAATTCATCAATTTGGAAACTATCCATGAGATTGAAATTATTATCGCATTTGGTATTTTTATTTATTCTGGAAATAAAATATTTAAAACTAGTTTTATGGGCCCCTACAGAGTGGTTTAAATTGATTGATATGTGGTCATGATTAGGTTGATGATTCCTTAATGAAATTTAATGTTGATTTTGAAAAAATTGAGGAAGGGAGTTCCTCACACTGAATAGCCTTGTATATGACATTTTTATGAAATTTTGTATGCCTAATAACACATGTCAGTTATATTTTTACATGAAGGTGAGTGAGTGTCCCTTGATAACTTTATTGATTTATGATATTGTGTTTTTTTTGTAGCCCATTAAGAATTTATCTTGATATTACTTAGGCTTCCTTTCAATAATACAAGTTAATTTTAGTATTTCATAGCTGGTGGAACTATTAATCAGGTGTCAAGAAGAATAGGTCACTATTTTCTATTGGGATGTCCCCATAAAGGTTTAGTGTGATAACATGATGATTGCTAAGGATTATTCCTGGTTTCATGGTATGGGTGGGATCATACATATTCTTGTTGAGGTTGGATTAGACCATGAATTGGTCAAGAATCCATTTTTTACTAGATGAACTGGGATAGTTCTATGCAAGAGTGATGTGCTATCAAATTTTTTCAAATAGGTTGGGTGGGAGTTACAATAATCATAGGATAAAAACCACCATTAGAGTGGGGAGTGTGGAATTCAGAATAACAACCACCATCGGGGTGGGGCATGTGTAGTTTCAGAAAATTACCACCATCATGGTGGGGTTTGAAGTGTTTCTGATGATGACTAATAATTACTACCATTATGGTGGAGTGTGTGATGTTTCCATAAAGGTGGTATTTATTTGATAAAAATTTATATTATTATTGGTATCGTGTCGAAGATTTTTGAGTCAGGGTTCATGGAGGATTTTTAGTGCATGATAAATCCACACTTGTATAGGTAATTATTTATTGGATAATTTACTTATGTTATTACATAAAATATTTTATATTATGTACACTTATATTAAGGATGTATTAGAACTATTCTACTTGGTTTACTAATCATACAATATATAGGCATGTCAATTCATGTGAACATTTTTGGACCAGGGATCCAGTGAAGGGAAGGATCCTTATGATAGGGATTTGAGGAGATGCGGTCTTAGAGTTAGAGGTCATGTTATGACATACTCTAGGCAATTGTTGCTACATTTTGTCATATTGAAATTATATAACTTGGTTTGTCTTGTCACATAGGTATATAATATATTTATTTAGTGTATGAATTTTATATTATTTTATATTATTTTATTATAAATTATTTACTCTAATGTGTTATTTTTTTTTGCAAGGATCGATTTTGATGTTATAGTCTACCCATTAATAGATTCCAAACCCTCACTAATTGTTAGTATCCTCCTACATATGGGGATGCACAAATTAGTTCATGTGGCTCTCCATTATAGAAATGGTTATTTTGATAGAGGAATTAAAAAAATTTAATAGTTCATAGTTTTATTATTATTTTTTTGACCAACCTTGGATGTGATAAAAATGAGATAGGCTATGTGGGACTTGGGTATGGGAGTTTCCATGACTGACTGTTATATGTATAAGCGACCTACGAGGTACTATTTTGGTACTACTATTGAAATTATAATGAATTATGCGTGTGATGATGGATCATGATTAGTAATGTAGGATCATATACTATATATATACCCATTGTTGTGTTCAATTATAGATCACTAATTTAATACCTTGATTTGTGCTATCTCTTCAGGATAGACTTATATTATTTTTGAGTAATATAACAATTTCCCATGATATTGTTATATATTTAAGCTATAATTAATTAGTTTAACTTGATTATGATATTATGTTTTTATATATACAACTATGAATAACATCCAAGTATAAAGAACCCAGTCAGTTCAAAGAGATATATACCTTATATTATTGGTAAAAACCACGGAGAAACTTTGTGTAATTCCAAATAATAATAAGGATATTTTCCAATGGATTCATACACACTAAATGTTTCCTTCACATTTTAGAAAAATACCTCAATATAGTATTATGTGACTGCATACGAAGTGGGGATGGAATGATCCTACAAGGGATACTAGTTCTCCTCTTCCACAAGACATATAAGAGTATACAACTATGCATGATCTCACACATAATCTGTGGTTTAGGTAGAAGAGTCACTTCCACTATATATTTATCACTTAGTTCATGTTTTAGTCATTGGAGTTCTGAAATAAGGTCGAATATTCCATGAAATTCTACTATAGTATTCTCCATCCCTACAAGGAACCATAGTCCCTTTTGAAGATTAGGAATGGGTTGAAATCATTGTGAGAGTCTTTGAATTTATAAAGAACCTAGAGTTTTGATAGGTTAAGATAGTGGATTTCATACTTCCATAGTTTCACATTCCATAATATTTTCACAAGATGTTGTTGGACTTGAATTACCATTCAAGTTATCTTTTGATTTAAATTCCCTCAATACGCTCTGGGGTATGAAAAAGGATGGTATTAAGAAATTACTAGAGTGTTCTATATTTATTGTTTGGTATATACATATTTGGGAGTTCATGATTCTGGGGATGACAAGAATTAATGTGATTATTAAGATGGACTTCTTATCTAGTTTTAAAGATAACATCGATCACCATCAGAGATGTGTATATTAATATTTCTTAAAGGGAGAGAAGTTTTTAATGACCAGTGATTAGAAAGTAGGAGTTGGTACAGTTGGTCTGGACATGAGCCAGCATGGGATAATTATGACATATATTTTTGACTTTCCTCTTTCAGAAAGATCCGTGGAATCCCCCTCATATTTTCCTCCAGTTTTTGGATCTTTATTATGATATTTTTCAAGATTAATTCATAGGGATTCTTCCTAAAAGGGTTTTTAGTTCGAAATAGAACTCATTCTAGGTGTGAATCCCATTTCTATACCCCCTTATCCTATGTAATCCATAGAGTTAATCAATATTTAGGTAAAAATTGATGATTTTGAGTATAAGGGATTTATTATGTTCAGTACTTCACTGTGTGGTGCACCCATTTTTCTCCAAGAAATCTGATGGTAGTCTTTGACAATGTATAGATTAGTGAAAGGTGAACCAGGTGATAGTGAAGAGAGGATATCTTCTACCAAGTATTGATGATATCTTTTATTTGTAATGAAAATCTTGGTGTTTATCTATGATTCATCTATGATCAAACTATTAAAAATTGTGGATCACAGAGGATGACATCCCAAAGATGGAATTTTTGATAATTTATTGCCTATCTAAGTACTTGGTGATAACATTTAGATTAAATAGTGCACTGGAAGTGTTCATGGATATCATGGACTAGATCATCCTCACATCTCTTTTTTTATTTCTCATAGTAATGGTTTATTAAATCCTAATATACTCCCCAACCCATGAAAAACATTACATACATATCTAGATAGTCCTTAGTAAACTTCTAGAACATTAGATTTATTCAATCCTATTGAATTGTAACTTTTGGATTTTAGAGGTGATGTTCTCATGGAATGTGGTTTCTGATTCAAGTATATATGAGGAACTATATAAATTTGAGGAAGTGAGGTATTGTACATGTCCTATGAACCTATATGATATTAATGGATATTTAGTTTCAATAAGATATTTTTGATGTTATATCAAGGAATTCTAATTATCAGCACCCATGGTTGTGTTGATGAGGAAAGGAGTGAAGTTAAAATTATTGAAGAATAATGAGGAGTCCTTTCCTAAGATGAATTGGATATTAACTATAGAATTAGTATTTATTCTTCCTAATAATGGGATCATTTATATTCTATACTGTGATGAACAGGGCATTGGGTTGGGAGTAGTACTAATATTATATTATGGTTCATGTCTGGTATGGCCCCATGAGTGGAAATATCTTACCTAGGACTTATATATTGTGATTTTTTTCCAAAATCTAATGCGTTAGAAATATTATCTATTCAGTGAGAGTTCTATTGTGTAAACAGTCCACAATATCCTCTATTACATTATTACATAGTGGGACCTGGATCAGAGGTATAGGAACCCAATAGAGTACCTGCAAACATTTTACATTGAGATATACTATAAACTAGGTAAATGTAATACCATTTCATAAAATCTTATATGTAATACATGGGTTTATCAAGAGCTTGGTGAATTACATTTAGAGTAATAATGCCTCCTAATGAGATTATTTTCCTATTGGAGGTCAAATGATTTCTATGACGTGGGATCTATTATATTTTCTCCATTGGTGGTCACATATTATTTAGTAGATCAGTAAATGGTTGGAAAAAAGACTGACCCAAAATGTGTTTTGATGTGAGAAAAGCCAGTTGGAGGTGACCTGATACTCGAGTGGTCATTGGATGAAAATGATGTGATCCTAATACATGGGAGAGTTTTATTCCATGCTTCCATTATGGAAGTGATGATGAAAGACTTTCATACCTCTAAGTGGGTGGTGTATACTAAAGTGAGAAAGATACACCATCAATTCTTATTGTGGAACTTTTAGTGGTTGGGGAGGATAAGGTAAATTTCTTGATTTATTATAAAATTCCTTACCTACTAAAGAATAAAGGCTGAGAATCGGTGTCCTGATTTTTTAGTGAAACCACTTCCTATCCCCTTGTTAAATATAAAAGATGTAATTATGGTATTTATGATAAATTTTCTAATAGATCTAGTATTTTCAGAAATTTTAAAGTTATTTAAATGATTTAATACCAAGAATGTGTTATTTTATGTGAGAATCTTACATTTTTAGTTTTTATAATTATATTGAGCATAATTTTGAAAATGGATTAGTTTTGGAATTTTAATTATTTCGAGGAAGTTTTTTATTTCATCCAAAATATTCTCCACAAACATCCATATTTAATTTTTTTGTTCATACATGTTCTCTCAGATAAATTACATTATACTTGACCAAGTGCTGAATCTAAATATTTGAGGCCCCAAAAAATCTTACCAGTCATGCCTTTAAATATATGCCTAGATCTGGATAATTTTGAAGATGGATGTATATCTCATAAAATAATTGTCTAATTGAGATGAAATGTCACATGAGCATAGAGACCATTAGTGGGAGAATTTTTCAAAACTATTTATATGATTTATTATACTATAAATACATGGTAAATTATAGATGGGGAATAAAAAGGGTCATCCAAGCCAGAATAATTTTCTAGAGTTAAGAATTTCTAACATTTTCTATACATGGAAAATGAATCTGAAAGTTGGTGGTTGTAAGAAAAATACATGGGGGAAAAGTTTATAGTAAGAAATATTTCCCAATTATTCCATTTAATGTGTTTATAATGTGTGAACTTTTAAACAACATGTTTGGTGTTAAATGTTTCCACTGTAATTCTATAAATATTTATCACCTCTCAAACTAAAAGGATTGGTAATTCTAATTATCCATTTTTATATTTTTTAGTTTTATTAATTTATTATTATTATTAATAATTTTTAAAATATATTAAAAATATTCTTCCTATCATTATATCATTTATATCTTTGGCGTTTCCACCCTATTCTTCTCCACTGTGATTTCTAATACTAATGGTCATGAGTAAATAACAAAATGAATAACCTAGTGGGAAGAATCAGTGTTGAACCCAAATATTTTCACATTCATTAATACTATTTATTCTTTTATTATAGTTAAGTCATGGGGGGACTTAATGGTAATATTCCCTTTGTGTATCCACTTTATATATGAGGTTTAGCATTTTATTCTACATTATTTTCCGTTAATTGAGGAGGTGGATGTGCAGTGTAGTCGATTGAGTTTATCTGTATTCACAACATGTGATGAAGAATATATTAACATATAAAATGAATTTTTTAATTAATTAAATTTGATACTAATAATGAGATGATGAATTTCACTTCGAGTGTTCTAATTGGGGGATCCCTTTTCTATCTAAATTCATTCTATATGAATTAAATCTATGTTTATTTCATATGATTGTTTAAATTATAGTTTTGCATTCAATATAAAAAATTATTATTTTTATAAATATATTATTAAATGAATTGTTAATAGTGGGTTCTTTTCCAGAAAAGATTCTTAAGTGAGATGAATTTAGTATAGAGGTGATGATTTTTTATTAAATAAGATAGGATAATAACATACTTTTTTAGCTTCTACAAAATTTGACAAATACTCATCCAAATCATCTTGATCTATTATATGTATATCATTTTTCATGATTTTTTTCAGAAAAGTCTTCGAGTAATGGTTGCGAAAGGACGAACGGATGTATATTGAATTTGTTTTAGGCCTCATCAGATTCTTCAAATTGTAAAATTAGTGGGGCTACTTCTTACACCACTAGTTCCAGATCATTCTCTAGTTGATACTCTTGGTATTTATATAAATATTTATATATCCACTATATTTTTCTCTCCATTCCATCTATTGATTGAATAATCCATTATAACCAGAATTTAAGATTATTGTAAACTTATTCTTGTACCAGTTATTGGGTAGTCTATCTATAATAATTTGAATTGAAATAGATCATGAACAGAGAAAATGTTTTTTCATTTTTTTAAATTGAATGAAAATAATATTATTTAAATAATTGTGAAGAAAAATACTGAGTAAATACTACTTTTCACCCTAGAAATGATGCAATTTTTCTTACATGCCTTTAATAATACAATAAAAAAACTATTAATTTATTTCCCCTAGTGTGGCATAATAGCTAACCATGGTCATCTCACTAGAGGTTCCTTAATCTTTGAGCGCCAATTATTCCTAATTCACCAAATAAACTATTAATGACAATAATTATTATTTTTACATTAAATGAAAAACTGTAATTTAAACATGAGGATGTGATGAAATCATAATAAATATAGACAGAATGATCGTAGATAGAGAGGATATCATATCAAGAGAACCCCAAGAGTGAACCTTCATCATGTAATTATTACTATAAAATTTATATAACGAACACACTCCATTATATTTTTAAAAATAATATTTTTCTTAGCTCTTTAATATATTGTACACTCAATCGGTTACACTGCACATCCACCATCTTGATTAAGGGAAAATAATAGAGAAGAGAAATCAAAGCCTCTAGTGGAAAGTGGAGGAAAATAAGATCCTATCCCACTAATATACAAATTTTTATAACTATAAAAAATTAATAAATAATAATAATGAATGTGAAAATACATGGGAACAACATTGGTTTATCTTCTCAGGAGATTCCTTAGATTAGTTAGTCAAGATCACGAGTATTAGAGATCATATTGAAGAATAAATGTATAGAAATAAAAGAATATAAAATTGACATAATCAATGATAGAAGAAGACTAATATATATTAATAATGAATAATACTTCGACAAAAAAAAATAAACTACTAAACTACAAAAATGGACAACTATAATTTCAACCCATTGAAATGGATGGGAGATACATTTTTATATAAAAAAGAGTGGAAGATTTCCCTCTAAATCTGTCCTCCAAAACATTACACATTGTAGACACAATTAATTACTATATTTGAAAAAATTTCTTATTTAATGTTTTCCCCTATGTATTTTGAGTGTGAAAACAAAAATTTATCTTCACTCTCCATGTTTGTTAAAGTTTATGTCTTTAATAATATATATTTTATTTTGGTTTGGCTAACCCTTTGTATTATCCATCTATAGTTTCTTATTTTTTTTCTCTTAAAATAGGTAGAATTAGTTGTGACTAAAGTTATAAATTTTTTTAACCTATATGTTATCTACATATACGTAAAATATAAGATTAATTGGACCATTTTTCTATGATATGGGCCCATGTTCAAAATTATCCAATTATGGTCACAAATTCCAAAGACTAATTTGAGATTTTTTTGCCTAAAATATTTGGATCCATCAGTTGGTTTAGTTTAATGAAATGTATCACACTATAAATGGAAGCCTAAAAAATAATTTTTCAATTTAGATCAAGTTAGATAATGTTGTGAAAGAAACAAAAAACTAACTGGAAATACATAAAATAACAAAATTAATCTATTTTCACTTAAGACTAAAATACTTATAAAACTTAAAAACAAGGAAATTAACCTTAAAATAAAACATTGGTGGGATTATTTCATTGAAATTAAAGGTAAAATTATTGAAAATATTGGCTCTATAAGTTTCCAAGGACCCTGAGAAGCCATGACTCAGTCTGGGTGATTGTTAATTAGCTTTCAAATGATTCTCATTTTATACCGATTCAGGAGACTGTGTGAGTAGATGAACTAGGAAATATTTATATCCATGAGATATTAAACATTCATGGATTACCCATGATTATCATATCTAATTGATATTAATTTTTAATGTTGTTGCTTTGTTCAGGCTTACAGAAGGCCTTAGGGACTAAAATAAGCTTAAGAACAACAAACCATTCATAGACATATGTAAAATTAGATTAGATGATTCACATTTTAATGTTTATGGTTTGAGATCATGTTATAGAATTTTATGGGTCATGGAATGACCACATATACTTATTTTAGTTCTCATGAAAAAATAGTTATCATGATTTGACTCTTATGGAACCTTATGAGGCTCTTTTTCATAGGCCATGCCATTCAACTATTTATTGACCTGAGACTATAGAGGTAGTATCTATGATTCCTAGAATACCTTAAGAGACCTAAGAAAGAGTGAAAATAATTATTAAGTGGTTTATCACAACTCATTTTAGGGAGAACTTTTATGTCGATCGTAGGAAGAAGCCATTATAGTTTTATGTAGGTTTTTGGGTTTTTTTCTGAGAGTGACTCCTCAGTTAGGCCACCAATGTTTTAGGAAGTAATGGAATCTAGGGATGCAACTTTTTGGATCATTTAAAATCACTGAGCGGGTTGGGAACATGGGATTCCATATGTATATTCCTTCTCATTATCGTGGTATGCATGATTTGTTTCAGCTATCATAGATCTAGAGGAATATGCTTGATCCCACGCATGTCATAAACTGCGAGGATATTGAGATGGAGCCTAAAACATCATTTTTGGAGAATATAGTATGGATTTTGGACCCATGTAATAAATTATTATGATGTAAGATGGTACCACTTCTTCGGTTCCTATGGCATCATGGACGGAACGAGGCCGAAACATGGGAGCAGGAGTCCGATGTTTGAGATCAGTGGCTTGATATTTTCTATTAAGACTAATAGAAATACTTCTCAGGTATGATAATTCATTTTACGGGTATAATTGTAACATTATTAGTTTTGAATTTTCTAAAATACAATTTTTGATATAATTTACAATTGTTTTTTGTGAATATTTATTAATTTTCAATTTTTTATCATTACACAAGGAATGAGACCTATATAATGGTAAAATACCTCTACCTATAAACAAAATGGTTTTTTAATACATAAGGGTAACACTCTATTTTAAAAAGATGTAAAAGGGTATAGCCCAGATTTAATATGTTGTAAGGGTAAGACACAATTTTCCAAGGCAACATAAGGGTAACCCATACATTGAGTAATAGTATCCCAAATTTTTTAAAGGTTATATAAGGGTATAACCTCACTGCGTAAGGGTAAAAAATACTTTTTAAATGATTAATAAGTAAAAAATAGTACAATCACATGAAATATTTGAGCTACATAAGGGTAAAACTAGGTTACCCTTACAAATAACTCTTTTTGGAGTTTTTTTTAAAAACTTTCTTCTTCCACAAAACAAACCTATTATAATTATTTACCTTTTTAAAAGAATGAAATATTGGGATTTAATTCGTTTGACTTGGTTAAAGTCCCAATATCATATTATAGAATAATTTAAAAACTACTCAATTAACAAATTATTATTGTAAAAAATAATTGGTTAATTTAATTTGGGATTTTTAAATTTTGTTTATGAGAACACATATTTTATTTATTAAAAGTAAATGGATCACCTGCCCTATGATATTGATCTCCTATTGAGTCTGGGTATTCTATATTTCCTATTATAAATATCATAAAATTCTCCTATATATTTGAGTTCTTCTTCTAGTTTCTAGGCATGGTAGATCCTCTACCTCACCACACTTATTATGTTCTACTTTTTAAGTGTATAATTTCTAGATATTAATTTTATGTCAATTTTAAATTTACATCTTCCTAAGATTCTATAAAAAAGATAGAAAATAACAAATTTTTATAACTATATTATTATCAATGTATGATAATATTGAATTACTATATGCTTATCTTGGATAATTTTAGAGAGATATAATTGTATCACATGTGATTTTTAAAATATTATTTGATGAGGAAATGGTTACATAATGATGTGGATTAATTTAATAATTTGGAAAATATACAGGGGAAAAAAACTATTATCGCTTCTGGTGATTTTAATTATTTTCTAATAAAAATATTTGGAATTTTTCTAGGATTAATTTCTTAGAGGTTTGAACTGATTACTACATGAATGTGATTTGGGTGATGATTCATTAATTAACCTTAATATTTATATAGAAAACATTAAGTTGGGAAGTTACTTACCATGAAGGTACTTGATATGAAATTTTTGTGACATGTTTTTTATTCTTTAAAACCCTATATTGTTATGTTTTTTCCGACGGCTAAGAGAGTGGCCCTTGAGACCTTGTTTTCATTACAATCAAGTTACTGTGTGCTGGATTTTGAGAACTAATATTAATATTATAGATTTTTACGTGATAAAATATATGTTTATTTTTGTATTTAAAAGATAGTGGAAGCCTTATTTATGTATTATTATGAACATGTTTCTGAGATATAGTTAGATGGACTCTTGGAGGGGGAGTGTGATGCAATGATGATGGCTATAAAATGTGGCTTATTTGATGGTGTGGGTCAATTCATAGACATGATTATTATTGATATGGGGGTAGACTATGAATAGATTAATAATATATTGGCTAGTGGATAAAGTTTTATAAAACCATAGTGATGTGTTATCAAATGATATCAAACATGTTGGGTGGGGCTTAACATCAGTTGGGGATAGCGACCACCATTAGGGTGGGGCAAGTGGATTTCTAGATAACGACCATATTATAGGTGGGGCATTCAGTGTTAATGATGGAGAATTATAATAGCCACCATTAGGTTGGGGCATAACAGGTTTTCTTTAAGATGATTCGTGTTTGAGATAAATTGGTATCCTTTCCGGATTCGTGCCAAAGAAGGTGTGGATGGAGTTCATGGACACTATGTTAGTATAGGGTAACTAGGCACCTATTTGTTTTCATATTTATTTGAGAATTTACGTATTTCATGATATACAATGCCTTATATTATGTATAATTATGTTAAGGATGCATTTGTGTTGTGGGTTTATTACTCACAAACTACATGGAAATCTCAACGAGTATATAGATTTTATGAAAAAGTATCAAGTGAATGGAAAAGGACCTATGAAAGAAAGTTGAGGAGATAGAGGCTTCGAATCTTAGGCAATGACAAGACATACCCTGGATTATTTTTTAAACATTTTTTTCGGAACCTATATACCTTGTAAAGAATTTTCACACAGAGATACAGATTATTTATTTAGGGTATGAAATTTATCCCATTTGATATTGTTTTCTTCCACATTATTTAATATTATATGTTATATTTTATTTTTATTATCAGTGTAAGGACTTATTATGTGGGTATATTCTCCCAACTAATGTATTTTAGTCCCTCACTGCAAGTCGGTAGACTCTTGTATTCTGGGTGGCATGCATGATGTCATGTGGATCTCTAACATGGACTCAGTGTTTTAGATCAGGGTGTTACAAAATATCAATTGAATATATGAAAATTAATTATTTATCATTTATAATGCATATATGAAACATCATAATAATTATTATTACCTAGGGAAATGGGAACAAATATAAAAGGGTGTGATTATATGGTTAGTAATTAGTAGGTTGTAATAGAATCTATCATACATAATCATTTAATAAATAATATAATTAGAAGAACTAAAATTCCTTAAAAAATAATATATCCATATATTATATAATAATGATTAAATACATTGATAAGATTAACATATCTCATAGTGATGGAATAAAAATTCTAGACATCATACACATAGTAACAAGGTCCTGTGTCAGTAAATAATGTAAAAATTAGTAACATTTATACCTAATAACCAAATAGTTTTTCTCATGAGGCCTACGAATGCATAGAGGGGTATAAACTCTAGAACCCACCATTATCATAACAATTCCAATGAATCCATAATATAAAGGAAATGACTAAACAATATATATCACAATGTTCTGTATGAAACCTCATACATAATTGTGGAGAAATAATCAATAGTATTCTTTATTAGAATATACATATATCTATGGAAAATAATTATTTCCTAATTCGATAAAACAACATGGATATATAGGTTAATATACCATCATAATATTATTAATAAAATGACATCAAAAATGTAATAGAAATTAACCTTATCAATGGAATGACAAAAAGGTATTAGTGATGAGTAATTACATATTGTAGAGATATCAATATGAAATAATCCTTCATTATGGTTTGAAAATAGATTGTGAATCATCAAAAGCTTGTTCTTCAATAGTGTAAAACATGTGTGCTGTTAAGACCATTAGTTGTACACAAAATTAATATTCAGTTAATACCCGACCATCCTTTTTAGATTTATTACCACTAGGTTCATATACATCAGAACATACATCCACTATTTTGTATCTAGATAGGGATATCATTTTTGGAAAACCACACACTATTTTACATTAAAAAAAATTTAGGATGATTTGAATCTATAAGAATGTTTTAGCATTATAATGGATTATAAATGTAGTATAATGAGAGGGAATAATGGTAACTCGTTGATAATATAATAATGAATTTTTCATAATGAATCAAAATTACATTTCCCATAGAAAAGAAAAGGAATTGGAATGATTGTAAAAATGAAGGTAGATAATAGGTTACGAACCCTTACCTTGAAAAGTAGCTTCTCACATATTGAGAGGAACATCATAGAACCACAAAACATCCTTAGAGAGAGTTTTAAGATAGATAACAAGAGGAAATTTATTCTCAATGGATGGTACTTTGGGTGGAATGGGAGTATGGGTGGGTATTTATTGAAAATGGGGGGGGGGGTTGTTTATTAATTTCAATCCATGGACCATGGACCCTATATTCTAAAAAATAGAAAACAGTTATCCTTAACCTTGTTTTAGCCAAAAGAATTTCACATTTATGGAATTTTTTTGAGATTTTAATTTTTTTAATAACCAAAATCCCTTAAAAATAGTTTATTTTTTATGTGATAAAAATTCCTATTCACAAATCATTTCCTCTAAAATAGTAAAAAATACTTTAGGTTTTGGAAGATTCATTATTGGTTTGAAGAATTAACATTATTACATTTAAATACATTATATTACTAAATAAACTGATACTAGATTTATAAAGACTTTATATTACTTAATACATCATTTTAAGACATCATAATGTTATAATACTTATCATATATTCTTACCAAATTTTACTTTTTACCAAAAAATTAAAATATCTCAGAATTTTTTTGAACAATAACTATTATCTAATTTCAATGTGATGAGTCCCAATTTAATGACCTTTTATGAAAATATAATTCTATATATGTGAAATTTAATTATTAAAAAAATAGTTTTATATCACAGTATCACACATTTAGAGACTAAAATTTGAAAATTATTCTTCTTATAAATTTAATTTTATTCCCAAAAAAAATTATGTGTAACTATATCACTATTCACTGATTAATATAAATTTTTAATAATTATTAATTAAATTGTTTTTTTAATTATAATGTACATTTTAATTGATAACAATTATGTTACTTTAGTTAAATATCCGGTCTTACAGTCACAATCTCCACCCCTTTTCATCAATGTATTCCATATGTCACAGTATTGGCTGGGAGAGGTGGTAGTTTCATATGTGGTGTTATTTATTAATAGTGTTTCTATGTTTAAACCTGGTTTGTAAACCATTGTTGTAAATTTTGTTGGATATGTGTTTTTGTTGTATCTA
This sequence comes from Viscum album, assembly GCA_963277665.1. Lineage (NCBI taxonomy): Eukaryota > Viridiplantae > Streptophyta > Magnoliopsida > Santalales > Viscaceae > Viscum > Viscum album. Next base: position 721,510,575 of record OY728122.1, on the reverse strand, counting down.
TAAAGAGCTTTAGTGATGGTGATAGCCATTGTCTGCGAACATGTACTTCATTTATCATCAATAAGAGGTTAAGAATGACGATAGGTAGTAATGTATCATATATAGAATGTGAAAAAGTATAGTGATGGAGATCCTAGTGGGATATACTTCATGTAGTTAGTGTGTAATTGTTGATAACTTGATAATAATGATCTACTCAGGTGATTTATATTCCATTATTTTCTTTTACATTATTATGATAATGTTTAGTATATTATATTGTGTTAGAGTTATGAAAAATGTGTAGATACTTATATGTGTAATTATTTTTAGTCGTTTTTTACATTCATATGAATTTAAATAATTTATTTCTTTTCATTTGATTTTTTCTATGACATTTTTAATTTTTTGATAATAATTTTATATATATTTTGATTTCCACCTTTATGACACATATTAATTAATGTTGGGTTAGGGAAAATCAAATAATCTCTTGTTACCATATTTGAGTTTATGTATGAAGAACCCTAAGACACATGTGAATGAATTTACTAAAGTAGTGAAGATATTTTAAAAGTATTTTTTAATTGTTTTCATCAATAATTCATAGGAAGTTGAAACATTTTTTTGGTCCCAAAATATATGAATACCCTAATGGGGATAACAAGGGACTATTAATTCTATTCAAAGGGCCCTTGATAATAATTTTATTGCACTGTTGAGGTTCTTAAAGGAACGATATGATACTAAAAGGGGAGGGATGATTCATTGGTCATTGAAAAAAATTATAAATTATTCACCTTTTTAATTAAACACACTATACATTTTCATTATTGATATACTCATTATTGTGTATCATAACCCTACTTGAATAAAAAAACATAGGAACATGAATACATGGATTTAAAATTATCGGTATATTTAATGAACCATTTACTGGATTGATTATATACCCAATCAAGGCTTTCCCATTTTAATATAATTATTTTATTTATAAGGGGAGGGTTCTTCACACATCATGACTAGATAAGAGTCTCACTCATCTTCACTCAACCAGAGTCACACCCTCCACTTTGCCTATATTTCATAAGACTTCACTTTCCAACTTCCCACTAGACTTCTTCAACAACTTCACAATATTTTCACTAATTAGAATATTGATCTTCTAAGATAAATTATGTCCCATAGGTTCAATGGATTTGAACCATGTATACTCAAGAGTTTATTTATTTCTCCTCCTTCAAAGTCTATATCTTAAAATTGTAGGGATGTCACAAAATCCATAAATTATATCTCCTTTTCCTCACACTAATGTCTTAGAATTCAAAAATGTCTTCATGAAAAAATATATGTAACTTGATATCCACTTACTGCCGAACATCACTATTCTTTAATAGAATATAATCATTTGGCTTTTTCACTAAATCTATGATATCATGTAATCTTCTATATCCAATAGATCTACATATTTTTTAATATTCAACACTAATCTATAATAACATTCACATTAGGTTTGGTTCACACTAAATTTTATCCTTCTCAATATTCTGTAACCATGACTATTGTTGTACCCTCGTCTTCACATTACTTCCTCTCCCTAAATCTTATCTCAGAATGATTTTTGGATTCTTCTCCCTCTTCATAACTACAACATACATCAAATACTACTTCTTCTATCATCTTCTTCGAGAGAGATTTTCTAGATATTCACCACAAGAAAACACCTATTATTTTCATTTCCTCTAAATCCTCTCTCTCTCTATTTTTCTTTTTATGCTCAAGTTACAATATTTGATTTTTATATTAGAATATAGAAAATCCATTAAAATCATTGGCCTACATTTTCATATTTTTCAGTAGCTTGTACGTGGGATTTTCTCATGATATCTATTTCAGTATAAGTGGATATGAATTTTTTTTATAGGTGTTACATAATATTTCTAATAATGAGAATATTATAATAAATATTTGCATGAAAAATGCATCTATAGGTTGAAACTGTCATTTCTATCAATATTTTTTTACATTATCAATGGATGTACTCAAATAAATGATAATATTTCCCTCATATTCTTTATTATTGTTTTTTCATCGCTCAATCGAATATATATTTAATTGAAATCACTAGTAGTTTCACCCTCTTATTCCACAACAATTTTACAAAAAATAGAAAACATTCATTTTCAATAGTTGTATAAATTATAGAACACTTTAGATGTGGCATGGAACTCATTTTATTTATACTTGAGAACATCCCATGAAAATCTGTACAAATTCTAATTGAATACGTTCACACATTTAGTAGATCATCCATTATTATATCTCAATCTATTTTCCTTAGATCATAATGAGTTTCAAAATTGATAAATAACTAATATTCGATGTTTTTTAGATACATTATTCTTGACAACCAAAAAAATCATATTATGAATCAGAAACTAAATACAATGGTTCTCTTTTATTCTTACTAAAAACAAAATCAAATCATGTCTTAAATATATTTCATGATTTTATAATATTGAATTAACATCATAAGAAATATTAATTTTATTTTCTTCTTTAGAATCAATGATTACAGAATTCTGCAGATTTCATCGAACACTTATGGGAAATTTGGTTATGTGATACTCATGTTTTCATATATATATACTTCACTGTGCGATGGATTATCTTACATCATCATGAATTATTTCACATGGTCAAAATTATTATAATTGGGTTTTCTCTACAACTTCCAGTTACATATTTGGAATTAGCTTTGTGAAACTTCATTTGGGCATATAGTTCTTAAATTCAAATACATAAAAGAATTTGGATATGACAATTTCAAATCTGGGTCATTTGGATATATCAGTGAAATCATGTACATTGATATTTATGTATGCAAACATTTACATATGAAATTATTTCAGATACATATGTTTTTTTTCATAATACGTCAATTCATGCACATGGAACCTAGAATTATAGAATTCCTACATTTTAGAACTTGGGAGGATCCACCAATCCATGTCCAACTGATTTTAATCACTCATAGACACTTCAAAACAAATTTTGAGATTTATTAAATATCTAAAATACATCTAAATGATTTCTAATCACTTTAAAACAATTCAAAACTCTTCATTATGAGTTTTTTTAATATCACACATTACACATCATGTTTTTGGTCAACCCAAAAATTCATTTCTTCCATAATACATTCTTTTTTCATAATGTATTTTAGAATCATCTATATAAAGGTTAACATGGTTATATTTTACTCTACTATACCAATTAATTATCTCATTTGGCTACCTTCCTCTCTAAATTTTAAACCTATTTTAAATGTGATCTTCAAATCCATTCCGGTTGGCTAGTATATGTGCATAAACTAGATATATCTTCATATTCTAACATTTATTTTACTTTTGTATAAAAAATCATCTAGTTTATTACTTTACATAATTTGGAATACTAACTATTTTATTCATAAGATTTATCGGATTCCCTTAGAACCTTCCCATCTAAATCTTCAAGGAAATTCAACTACAAATTTCTCGCTTCCCAATATGTGTGCAATTGGAATTATTATATAGAGGATGTATTACTCATTCCATCACCCATATTATCCTTTTAATTTGTCACGTTGATAAAGATAATTGACAGAAAATACAACAAAACAAATTTGGATAGTTAAATCCCACCCTTTTATTTATTTTAAATTGTAAATAGTATTCAATAGTAAATGTAACTACACTCCACATAAATGAAAATGAACATAATGTGAACTAAATTATTATCCCCATAAATGTAAGGGAAACTTTCCTCTACCCCTAATTAATAGGTGGGAATGCAGGAGGAATTGTCACTTGAAATACTAGTTGTGATGTAAAATAATTCCAATTGAAATATATAGGGAGTCTCTTCATCAAATTATTATCCCTTTAATAATAACATTGGGATTTTTTAAATATACCTTATCTTCTAATAGATCTAAATATTTTATAAAAGATAATTGAGATTCATTTTTAGATACAAATTAAAATTTTCAAATCCTAATACCATTTTTCAATAAAAAACCATAAATTTAACATGGATCACCCTTTATCAATTTTAAATTATCAATGTAAATTTCATGAGATAATTAATTCATCATGTTCATTTCTCACAAGTTACAAGTGATAATAAAAAATGAAGATCCATATAACATCTCCAAAAATTTTCTTTGCATCACATTTATCTCATAAATCTGCCATCAATAAATCAATTGTATGTATATGTGGGCCCGCATTTTTTTAAAATATATGTGACAATTCAAGACAACCATACTATCCACATTTTCTCATGTGATATTAATTTTTTATTTCTCAATTTTTGAGGAAGAACATATTAATTTTCAATAAAATCTTGAAACCTATCCACACTTGAAAACATATATAAAAATATTTCAAATCCCCAGTCATGCCAATTTTTTTAGATAATCACTCCATCAAAAAAATATGGGTTAATAAATGATGATTGAATTAAATCATACTATATTCTTCATTTTTCATAATATATACCAAGGCTTATTGATTTATCATATGTGTATATACATCTAGTAGATTGGATTCTTTTTATAACTCCCCTAAAAAGAGACATTACATTAAACGTTTCCTTTAAATTCCGTATACACAAGAACTGTTAGAATGATTATGAAATAATTTGGTTCCACCAATATCTCCTCATATTGAGATGTAATATTGAGATAGATCTACAAAACCATGAAATTTACCTCTAGGTTTCTTCATTCTTCCAAATTCATATTTCTAGGTCTAATAACCTTGTGAAACATGGTATTCACATTCACCATTGGTGTTTATAACTTTTTTGAAACAAGAAAAAATTAAACATGAGCTCATTGGTGCTTTATATTTTGGGTTAATATATCTAGGAAAAATAGTCATACATTAAGAAACCATGAGTCATGTCTCGTACACCTCTAATAAACCTCTACACCACCATTTTATTTTACATTATAAGGTAGATTATCCATATTATCTCATGGTGCGTCAACCACTAATCCAATTATAGAATTTATCTCTTAGATTGTTACCTTTCTTACCTTCATCTTGCTCCTATTTTCATTGACATCCATGGTCCTCATACATTGGTCAATAATGTGGAATCTCTTTAAAATTATAATAATATATTTATAGTTGGTTTGATATCCTTATTATTTTTCTTCTCTTTATTCATGGGTGTAGATGATTTCTTTTCACTCTATATTTTTTTTTCCCAAGGAAAATTCAATTAATTTGTTCGCCTTCTTCTTAGACTGAGGTTGTTATCCCTGATATTTAGTAAATATATGGAACCTAGAAGGGTTTTACGAGTGTATATCATAGTTTTTGCCACCTAGGTTACACATCTCAAATAAATTACTCAATATTTAAAATATGTTATTTAAAATTAGAGTATTTACTTTCAGTGAGGTATTGTTCATTATTGAAATAGATTTCCTCCATTCTATAGCCTTTCCACCCCATGATTGTTGACTTATCTGATATAAACATAGTAAAATATTGTTCTATAAATTAATAAACATGTTCTTGAATCTCCAAAATCACCAAAATCATCCAATAAGTCTTGTTCCTTTCACTTTATACATAGTCTGTCAAGCATGAACTTTTAGAAATTTTTGGACTGGAACCAAAATATGTAGGAATATATTTTGGAAACAGGTGTCTCTAATAAATACCTAATTCATTCCTTGAAATATTGGTGAAATTATTATAATTTATCTCCATCCACTTTTGTATATATTTTAATATCACTCCAGCAATCCCAAAAAATTGAGATTTAGTGAAGGATACTTTATCTACACTGTGTAATTTATTTTTCAATGAGATAGAGGGAGAGGTTTCTCCACATTATCTCATTATCTTGGAGCCACTATTATAATAATTATTTGATGTAGGAATATCTTATGAACTTTGAGTGGAAACACATTTTTTCATCTTGTCCGAAAGGCCCAGATTTTTTATCTTCTAGATTTTTCAATGTAACATCCAACTCAAGGAACATCAGGTTGAGGGTTTACTTATCATCCTCCAAAGATCTCATGCTTCCCACCAAATCAATCTTATGAAATTATTTCTCACAAATAATTATTTTAAATTATTTATAATGTAATAATCCCTTTAATTAAAAAGTAATAAAGATTCTTCCATAGCATTTACAAGCCTTATGAGAGTGTTATATTATCTAATATATTTTTCCAATGTAACCTCTATAGAGTCATATTATTTCAATATCTATTATTTTTAATTATATAGTTCCTTTATAAAACCATGTATACATGAAATAAATTATTCAATTTTTTTAAAATATCCTTTGAAATGAGAGTAAAATTATTTCACAATTTTGATCTCTTTATATTCATCAAATCATGAACTAAAATAAGAAGACATATAAAAATCAATATCTGTTTACAAAAAAATAATTATAATTATAATTAACTTTAGCTAACAATATTTCTTATTCATTATTTGATAATTTTCTCAACTACTTTGCCTCATTTTTCATTATTCTTTTCAGAGTCTTGAAAGAAACATACATATACACTTTAGTAGATACAGAAGTAGAATTATTGATATGAGGATATCCATAAAGAATCGAAAGTACACACTTTATCTAGATCTTATTAGTGGAAACCTATAATTTCTTTGATGATAGTTTTTTTCTCAGAGGACTGATGGACCACTGAGAGTTGAAGGGTGAATTAGTGGTCCCTTAAATTTTTTATGAATTATTCACTTTTCAGTTCAACTTCCTAGAATTATTTATTTTTGATCCTATATTTCTTTTTCCCAAAAAACCTTACCTAAATTATGAAGTAACAAAAGGCCCATGAACAAAAGGATTTACTAGGTTCAGTATAAATACCAACTACATTCATGGATTTTTTATGCACCCAAATACATTATAGTCCACTATAATCAAATGTCTTCAATTAAAAGTAAAGGATGGTTCACACACTATAACTAGAACAAGATATCTCTAATATTATATCATTAAAATTTATACAAAACAATTTTCTCATGTATCATAGGACTTCACTTTTTATCTTCCCATTGGATTTCATTAAAATCATCACATTGTAGTTACGGAGTCACATGGTGGCCTTTTAGCTTAGCCTGAGTCCCATAGGTTCGATGACTTTTTACCATGTATAAATAAGTGTTCATTGCATGTCATCCATGGAAGTCAATTTATTAATGAAATCAGGTTGTTTAAACATCCAAAAAGTAAATTTAAATTTAATCATAGTAGATTCCTTTTTTTCTAGAAGGATTTCAGGATACACTGTATGCAACTCTGTATCTAGTTGATGCTCAACATCATAGTTCTTCAATATAATAATCTCACCTAGCTTCTTCACTATATGTATAATATCATGTGATCATCTATATCTAACGACTCCAAATATTTATCAATTATTGAAACCATTTTATGATAACATTATTAATATTTTATATTCATACTTAGTTTTCTCTTTGTCCAACTTCTACATCTTGGATTATTATAAGATCCACTTATTCTCACTAATTTGGATCTCTCATGCTGATCACAAAATTTTTTCTAGCATCCTCTTCCTTTTCTATTCTATAGCATTCAACATATAGAAATTTTTTTATCTTGGAGATATGGTGTTCATCTAGATATTTATTATAATAAAACACCTCTTGGATTCATCTCCTCCTACTCTTCTTTCCCCATATTTTTATTTTTATACATAGGTCATAACATTTGATTTCTATATTGGAATATAGAAAGTACATTAAATTAGGTTGGACAAATTTTCACATTTCTCAACATCCTATATGTGTTAATTTTCCACAATCTATATTTTGACACTGGTAACTATGAGATTTTGGTGGTTGTCGCCTCATATATCCAATAATATAAATATTATAGAAAACGCAAGCAATGAAAACACATGAAAAGGTTTACCCCATCGATTCCCATGATCAACTTTTTCTTTTTCAGTGGATTCCAACATATAAATGATAGGATTTACCTCATCTTATTCATTCCCAGTTTTCATGGCTCGAACGAATATATCTTTTGATTAAATCACAAGTAGGCTCAATAACTTTTTCCTCATCAAGATTCCACAAAATCCATATATTTAACATTCCAGAGCTATATAAAATATAAAACACAATATATACATCTTGGAAATAATTTTAATTCAACTTGAGAATGTCACTTGAATATATGTATGAATTCCACTTGAATTAATACACACCTTTAGTATCTATTCCCTTTATCAATTTCACTCAAATTAACTTTGATCGCAATGATTTTATGATTTGATAAACAATCGAGCATCTATGTTTTTTCGTTTTAATTATTTTTGAAAAAAGATATATTCATTTTATCAATCATGAACAACATGCAGTGGTTCTACTTTAGTCATCCTCAAAATAGATATGGGTCATGAATTAAATAAGATCTATGATGTTTAATTCTTGAATTCACAACCCAACAATCATAAGATTTTATTTTATTCTTTTGAATAGGTTATTTAAGAAATCTATAGAGTTAATTCAACACTTATACGAAATTTTATTAAATGATATTCAAATTCATATATATAGACTTGGAATATTATGGATTTAATTACATTGGAATGAATTCACTTGTGAAATCCAAATTAACATATTTTGGTTGGAAATGAAATACTACATATATGGATTCAATAACTTAAAATTTTATTCTGGTTTGTGGTTCTTAAATTCATATACATAGTAGAATTTAGAAACATATGTTTCTTATGTGGTTCATTCATCTTATAATTGAACTCATGTGTGTTGATCTTCATGTATGAAATCAATCACATACATGTAATCTTCTTCTATTTGGATTCACCTACATTTCTATAATTCACATTTGTGGAACCTATAATTCTATAATTTCTTCATTATATGACCAAAGATCCTCCATTCTACGTCCAGACAATATCAATAACTCATAAATAATTAAAAACACCTTTGGTAATTTAATAAACATCCCAAACACATGAAAATGATTCCTAATCAATTTATAGAAATTTATAGGCCTCTGTTTTGATTTCGTCAATATCACATACCGCTCTTCAGATTTTAGTCAGCCTGAAACTTCATTTTACCCTTCATCAATGTTTATTTCTTCAATGATTGTAGTAAACATCATTTATAGGTACATAAGGATGGATTATTCACAACTAAAACATTCAATTATCTAATTATACTATCTTCATCTCTAAATATTGAACTTATTTTACATTTTCATTACAACTATCCATGTGGTCAATTATAGGTGCTGAAAACAAAACTCACTCATTATATATTTCCAATTCCTGAACTATTAAAGAAAACACTAATCTAGTTTAGTAATTTTAATAAAAAAAGACAAAATATTTCAATTGATTTATTTATGAGTTACCCTTAGAACCAGTCCAGAATTATTTTAAGGGATGTCAACTCCACCTTTATCTTTTACTAATATGTGGGAAGATGCACTACTTATTTGGTGGGTATATTACTCAAATAATAAAACACATTCTCTTTGAATTTAATACATTGAAGAAATTAATTAATAAAAAATAAAAAAAAACACATTTTGGTACTTTAACTATTATTTGGAATACTTATCTCCCTCACAACAAATATGAATCCACAAATCAAGTAAAGAAAGAAAAATGATTTTTTTACATGGTATAACCACATTTTTCTACATCCAATGAGTATAAAATAATGATGTACTAGTGTACCAAAATCACTAATCGTACTTATTGTCTCTTTAAAATTTGAAGAATCTGTACTGACCGTTCCTGTTTACAAACCTCATAAAATAGAGAACGCACTACTCTTTATTACTAGAAAATATCATTTATTCTCCAAATTAATATGTCTCAATCTCCATAAACTATGAAATTAGGTTAGACCAATGATAATGTATTAATTTTTTACTCCTTCATCCATTTGTTTAATCTCCCATATCTTCTTATGAGATAGATTCTAGAATCTTCTTGTCCTTTATTTTTTCCAAGAACTTATATATAATTCCTCTTCTTTTCATTCACTATAACAAATTTACTTTTTGTGATTGTTTATTAGTGGTGTGATTCAAAATAATCATAAATTATTGATTTTACATAACTTTCTGTGATAAAAATAAGTTACATCACAAATACTTGAATATGAGATAAAATATTCTGACATACATGTTGTCTGTTACAATTACTTTTGATGTGAATGCTTTTCATCACATGAGTAAGGATCATTTGTGACATAAAAATAAATGTTCATCACAATATGTATTATCTTTGATGGATCCATGAATCTTGTATAACCACTTACTGTGATAGATAAGTAGTTAATCCCAAATAGTTTTATGTATTAAGGACTTATTTGTGATGTAAAAGTAAATTACCATCACAAATATGCATTATATATAAAAAATTCATGAATAATCACAATTACTTTTTTAATGTTAAAAATTTCACAACATATTATTTGCTTCAACAATGTCGATCATAATTTTTTTATAAATACATGTGTGCCCCATTCGGAGACATTTAATGGAAATGGGCCAGGTTTTCTACCCACACCTGTAGTATATCCCCCATAAATATTTGGTGGGAGTACCAATTTCCCACGCGTGCTGTGCGTGGGTTGTCTTTTGGTGGAAACATTGCTGATGGGTGTGGTGACATGGACAAGTGTGGATATTGATGTGGCATCACAGACATGTTCAGGCATGGAAACACCAGTTGGTGGACCAGACACATGTGATTCAGTGGCACCAGATGTTTACGTGTACGGGTTTGAGACAAACCATACACAGGCTGGGTGGGAGAACTCTGGTGACAGGAGGATGGGTGAGCTTCTAGAGGGGACGAACACTGGTGGACTGTGTTGACCATGAACCCTCCGACAATTAAAGGGCAGGAAATAATTGATTCAGGTCAGTTCACTATAAGAAATAAAGGAATTTGCAATAGGTCATTTGCGACAGGATCCTGTCACAAATACCCTTTTGTGATGGGGCCCCATTGCAAATGACTCGTTCAACAAAATGGCGTCACAAATAGAGTGATTTGAGACAGACCATAACAAAAAGTAAATATTTGTGACGGGATGCGGCTCCATCACAAATAAGTTCATCAGGGGTTTTAAATACCATTTTGCGACGAGGCCCATCGCAAAAGACTCAAATACTATTTGCGATAGGCCCATCGTAAATAGTTAAAAAATAATAAAAAAAATATATAATGTAAATATTAGTAAAATAATAATATTAATTTTAGTAAAATAAAATAAATAATAAAATAATAAAATAATAATCAGATAAAAATAATAAAAATAATATTGATAATATAATCATAATAATAATATTATTATTATTAATGAAACAATAATATTAATATTAGTAATATAATAAAAAATTATAAAATAACAAAAACACCAATATTCGTTAGAAATATAATAAAATGATAAAAAGAAAATAATTAAAAATAATAATTAATAAAATAATAAATCTAAAATAATAAATAATAATAATTAATAAAATATTAAAAATAATAAAAAAATTATATTAAGTAATAAAATAATGAAAAATTATGTAAATAATAAAAAATGTAATGTTCCCAACAATATAAAAAAACACTACATAAAAATTGTAGACAATTAATATTACCAACATAATTTAGATTCAAATGTTGGATCATAAAAAATAAATAGATCATTGAGGGGTAGAGTCATCTGGACGAGATGGTGGAGGGAAATCCATCCCTAAACCATGAGTCAGACGTCACATTTCCTCCAACTGCACATGCTCCTTCTACTGTTTCCATCGACACATCTCCTCCTATATATTCGTATGTTACTATTGTTGTTGTAATAACTATTCATGTTATTGTTGTTTCCATTAATGCATCTGATCCAACTCCCTTCACATACACTCTATAATATCAATCTGATCTCATAGTTGCTCCTCATATTGTTTTGCGGACGATGATGACACTCCATGAGGTCTTATCAAATTGGATGATGACATCACAACAGTTCCATAATAATCTATAGTTGTCAATCCAGAGTTTATAACAACAACTCGACCATTCTTGAAGGCACACTAGGTTGCCTGAATCCATGTTCTATCATCCAATCGGTGGGAACTGGTCTAAGTATCATTCTATTCCTATATCTTAGTCTATGTCTGATATTTCATGGCCTCATATGACTCTTTCAATTTCAATTTAAAAGTAAAATAGTAAAATATTATTTGTTGTTAAATATTAAACTCAAAAAATACGCTGACAATAATCTAACGATGGCGAGCACCTCTTATGTCTTTAGGGGATGGAACACTATATATCCTTCTATAAAATTCATACTCCAAAATATCGGGTTGTTTGATTGCCTATATGAAAATAAAAAATTAGTTTGCATTTAAAGATATATAAAATATTAAAAAAAACTAGATACACATATTCTCTTTATGTGTACTAAATGTATGATTATCAGCTCGATGTGTCACCACTTACTCCCCCTATTTTTTCAGCCTACCAATGATCTTATATTAAAATTACCACGCAACTAGTGTGAACATAATCCATCACAAACCTGATATGAAATATAATTAAGTCAGTGGGCATGACAAGACTCATCAAACTATGTCACTCATGCTTTCTCCATTGCTTTCCTTCTCAAATTGTGCAAAAACTGACTGCAATGCTGATAGATAGTCACCTTCCATGCCTTCTAGATAGAAACACATAATCTATCATTGATTGGATACCATAAATCCTTAAAATAATTTATAATAAAAATATATTATTTAAATTAATTTAAAAATAAATATTATTTATTTACATACCAGCTAATGATTTAACATGCAGGGTTTCACGTCAATGGGAATTTGATCCCATAAGACCCATGATTCGGGAAAATAATTGTTCAATATAGCGATTCCCTATCCCGTAGCTATATGTGTAAAGCTGTGAAAAAAATAATAAATAATTAAACAATTAGTGGGTAAATAAATTATGGAAAACTAATTAAAATATACAGGTAAACATACCTATGCACGCATGGATTGAAGCCCATATGTGGAATTTGTTGGGGGATCAAGTCAAGAATCATCAAACATGCAAGACCACACCACCTATGAGTCCCCCCTGAACCACTAGTAGTCTAAGGGTCAGATGACTCATCATCATGATCATCCCATAGTTAATCATCTTCCTGTAATAAATGATACAGATCCTCATCCAACTAAAAAACGAAAATATTATTGTTAGTAAACAACTAAAAAAATATTATATATAGATATATATTATATATGATTATAACTAGAATATAACTGTGTGAATTTTCAGCTTCATCCTCATCTTCATATCTAATAATTTCAATGTCTTCATATTTCTTATTAGCATCATTAATTTCTATTTGACATTCAGTTTCACCATCTCTTTCCTTTTTAAAATTCATTTGTTACATCATTAACATAATTGTCACCATTGACCCTTAATGTGGGGTGTCATCATCAATATTCACGTCTCATCATAAAAAATATAGATTTGGAGTAGTATTTTAAAAAATTTCAATTCCTTCCACTTCAGTAGAACAACATTCACTTTGAGTAAACAGATTTTCTTGAGATTTAATTTTTATTGTGCTCCACCAATCACTCAACTCTATTGATATAGCATAATATTTTGAATAAAATTTTTTTTGTTCTTAATGAGCCACTAAATATGGTTCATTTACTACAAGAAAACTTTCATATATAATATCCACAATTACATTGGTTATATGAACATGAAATCCTCTCTCAGTATCCAATAACATACATATAAACATTGTTATTTAATGTTGTCCCAGATAACACATTTCAATAATTTCTTCCAGCATGCCATAAAAGTCAACATCAGTTTCTCTAAGATGAGATCCTTTCAAGAAAACACCACTATTTATTATTTCTTTTGATTCTCTATATACACATGTATGCAATTGAAAACCATTCACCACATATGCCTTATATGATTTAACTATTCTTGATGGTGGGTTACTCAATACATGCAATCAATTATCAATTTTATCATCATGTTGAGATACCTGAAAATTTGTAAAATATTTATCAATATAATAGATTATAAATTGATTTTATATATTAAATGAATAATAATTTAGGTTTATATTTTTTGAAACTGGAAGAGAACATTTTTTTCTAAATTTATTCAAGAGAAGCTATTGTAATTTGTGGACGTTTTTTCTTGATATTATTATCATATAACCTACAAATAAAATAATATGAATTTACTATAAAAAATTACTGAATAAATGATAGGATGAATCACTATACAAATTATCTCATTTCTTCACAAATGAACAGAACATATGTAAGAGCTTTGTGATGTTCATCATCTGGAATCCATCGTTCATGAACTCCACCAAAGCCAAGTTTGGTCTGATTACAAATTAATAATTGATTTCCCATTTCATCATCAAAATTTCCCTCATTACAGCCCATGCAATTTTCTTCTGTGGTATATTCATATTGAATGTAATGGGAGCAGAAAAAAATAAATTTCCTCTTGAAAATAATCTTTTGTAATTGAATGTTAAACAAAATTCTTTGTTATGTACTTTTTTCTTCAATTTCAGCATGCATATCGTGATTGGATACATCCATCAAAACTTTAATAGAACTCCACATGTTTCTTCAAGAAGAAAACGTAATATCAAATGTTCCATTGATTCAAACATAGTCTGCAAGATGATTTTTTCTAGTTTACATAAAATTAAAACAACATCTTCTTATAGTTTTCTTAATGCATCATATTCACTTGTCATCACAAAAATTCCAATAAAAAAATATGATAAGTTTCATTGTGAATCCCAAATCATGTAATTCATCATACCTATTAATCTAATTGGAAGAAATATTTCCATTATAAGATGACAGTGATGAATTTTGTATCATGTAATATGACCATTTCTGACACATCTTCCCAAATTTGAAGCATAACCATATGGAAGTCTCAAATATGTAATACACTAAAAAAAATCAATTCACTTTGGATAATGTAAAAGATGCTTTTTTCCTGTATTAACTTCTGTGATCTAAAATTTTCAAACAGTTCATGTTCTGGTCGCCTACAAATTTAGGCAAGATCTGATAGTGCCTTTACAATATCATTGGTCATACCTAGGGTATCCAAAACTATATGAAATAATTTATCAAAACATTTATTCTTAATATGTATTACATCCAACATTTTATGGAACAATAAATCAGGACAATGTGGTAGATCCCATAAAAATTATCTGTTTTATTCAATTGTATTTTTTCCCATAGCCATCAATTTTCTTTGGGTTTATTGTTTGTCCAAATGTGAAGGGAGGTAATGAAGAAAAAAGTGATTTTAACTCTATACCTGAGATCATTGTAGTTTTTCCATCTCTTTCAATTGTTTCTTCTCTAAAATGATATTTGTTCCTCTGAAAAGGATGATCAGTTTCAAGGAATCTATGATAACAGTCAAATAAACAATGTTTTTTAAATTTGACTAACATAAACACTTTGTTATATCTCATACAATATGAAAATTATTTGAGACCATGTTTAATCTATAAATATAAAATTTCATATGCTGGTAGGTCACTAATTTTCCACATCAATGTAGATTTTAGCATGAAATTTCATTTCACAACAACATCAAATGTATTGACACCATTACTCCATAATAAATTTAACTCTTCAATCATTGTTTTAAAATAAAAATAAATGTTATTTTTTGGATTTCCCAAAAGTAATATGTTCAAAATGACATATGGTTCCTTCATCAATATCCATGTAGGTATATTTTTCAAAGTTATAAAGACAGGCCAACATGAATACTGAATACCGTAAGAACCAAATAGACATAAACTGTTTGTAGAAAGACCCAATCAGGAGTTTCAGGATTTTTAAAAATAGCCATATGAACATGGTCAAAATGTTTCCATGAATCTCTATCAGAGTGATGATTTAATGTTCTACTAGTTGGAATATTGGTTTTGTGTCATGAAATCAATGTTTTTGTGTTATAAGGCATAAATAAAGACTAAAATCTATGAATAAGTGGGAAATATCTCAGTTGTTTATAGGAATCACTCCAAACATTCCTTGCTGAGCCTCTTTATATGTCTATTTTACACATGTGGGACAACTATTAAATGAATCGTTTTCACCATAATATAAGATTCAATAACTTGAACATGCATTAATCTTTTGATAACCATGACCCAAATTATGAACCAGCCTCATGCTATCATATAAATATGTAGGTAACACATTTCATTCAAGTAGTAGTGTTTTTACCAAGATAATTTCTAATCAAAACAGTTAGTTTACATTCAATTATCAAATATAATAGCCATAAATTTATAAACTACTTCAAATTTCCTTATCTTTCCACCAGGATATAAAACATTTCCAACGGATCGGAACAACTCAAAAAAATGAGATGGTTCCAATGAAGGAGTTATATTAATATCATCTTCTGTTTCAACTTGTTGAAAAGACATACCTACAACATAATGTACTAAATTTTGAAACCATGTTCGATCTGAAGCCAAATTATTAGTATCTTCACTTGAACTATGTTACCCATGTCTGTCATGACCCATCCCCTAAGGCCTATGTTGTGACTACCCCAAGCCCACCTTCCATAGGCTAGGGGTTGACGACTAGCACCATAGGCATATTCCCTAATACTGGGAAGGAATTGCCTTTATAACGTGTAACACACACAAAAAAGCACACAAAAAGATATGAACTCAAGTAAACTGAATAGTAAATAGAGCGAGTAGAGTAAGTAAAAGGGGCCATAATACAATCCCAACTAAAAAGTACAATGAAAAATTGAAAGTACGGCATAGTTGATAGGTGAAAAGCAGCTCATGGATCATCAACTACGAATCCTACCTAAAGGGTAGGTACAAATCACGAATGGCCATTTCTGAGGTTTGCCTCATATAATTTCCACCTACGAGCCACCTTCAGTCCTGGTATTCTCGTCCTCAGTCAGCATTGTCCATCGTCTGCACCAAACACAATGAGGTGTGGGCATAGTATGTGCATGGGTGAGTATAACGACAATTAGTAGTTACCTCAAGACCCTTAAGGTCTCACAAAATCCATAAAAGATAATCCAAAAAGAATGTAATCAAATGACAACCCATCTGAGGTATATTCCCATACATATACCTAGGTTATCAAGAATACCCATCTCAATCATGAGGAAAACACAGAGTCCAACTCAAATCCCAAACTCAACTATTCCACAAAGGAAGGAAAAACACGAAGGAAGGTACCACATAGTTATGTGACACAAAAGAATACCACCAAGGTATTACCACAAAGGAAAATATCACCCCGGTATGAACTCGGCTCACACCAGGTATAACTTAGGAATAGTATTATAGATGATTATATATAACTACTAAATCATCTTACTCTATTAAGAGACAGACCCACAAAGGATCATTAATCATCATCAAACCCACATAGGATCTCTAGTTGTTGATCCACACAGGATCACTCATTGCAGACCCACATAGGATCGCTCGGTGCTGACCCACACAGGATCGCTCGGTGCTAACCAACATAGGATTTCTAGGTGCTCACCCACACTGGATCCCTAGGTTCTTACCCACACTGGATCATTAGGTGCTAACCCACATAAGATCGCTAGGTGGTGACCCACACAGGATCGCTAGGTCCTGACCCACATAGGATCGCTCGGGTAGTCCCAGATGGAATCCTAGAGTGGTTCCATGTGGGACCCTCAATCACAGACCCACGAAGGATCTCTTCCTCAAGTCACAGCCATCTACTGGGTTTCCGTGCTAAGCTCGCTCGTCTCTTGGGGGTCTGCTCCTCAAGCCATAGGTCGATACACCAACTACCACGAAGTCCCACAAAGATGTATCCCACAGGACCACCACATCATAGGGGTCTCAACGCAACAGATGGTGCATTAATCAGACACCTGGTTTGTGAGTTATTATCCATTTAGTCTCGAGAGCCCGGTTGTATTCGTGGTCGATCCAACCCAATGGTTCCTCAACATTACCCAAAACTCTAGTAGGGTATACAAAGGGGACTGTCTCCCTCTATGGTTCTTGGCACCGCCTAAGGTTCATCAAACGGACGTCCGAGGCCAATGTTATGGCCAAAAGTATAATGAACCATACTTTACATATATTATTATTAATTCAGAGTTGAAGCATACTTATTACAACATATAACAAAACCATGAAATGACCGTATAGGTATAGTGTCTTTAGAAACTGGGAAACATAAACAAATGGTTCATAAAATCAACTACATTGTCTCTTGTTTATTTCATCATATCTAGAGTCTATTTTTAGCATATTGTACTTAATAGCCTTATTTTTGACCTGGGGAAAAGAAAACATACAACAGGGTGAGCTCAAATGCTTAGTAAGGGTAAAAAAAAGAAATATCAGTCATATCATATTCATAAGAACATAAAATTTTTAAAATCTTAACCTGCAAAAGAGGTCATAATACCATGTCATGGGATAAATCATAGTAATGAAAAGTAATCCCCAATAATCATAACATAAAACATGAAACTTTGTGGCATACACACATAATCCAAGAAAATCATTTCATATGAGTCAAGGCTCATTTCCAAGACCATCATAGAAGACAAAGTCCATTACTGAACCGAGTTCACTCCTCGTTCCAGTCCTGAATCACTGAACCAGTTTAACGTAACATTCTAGCCATGTCTATCTCATGAGATATAAATCTTTACCCAATGCATTGGAGGGATATATAGGTCCCACCCATCTCATAATGAATCCATTCTTATGTGTGCCACAAAATCATAAATAATGCATCATAGCATAACCCATGTAATAAAAATGGGATTCTTAAACATCATGCCATCATAACATAACCCATATAAGATATAGGGACATCATAAAATTAATTCCATCATAAAACAATCAAATAAATGAAAAAATAGGGATAGAAATAGAACCCTATTTTATCATAGATGGAAAATAATTTTGAAAAAACACTTGAACTCAATTCTTGAGGAAAATATCCATTCTACTTCAAAAACATTT
The DNA here is from genome assembly GCA_963277665.1 of Viscum album. Classification (NCBI taxonomy): domain Eukaryota; kingdom Viridiplantae; phylum Streptophyta; class Magnoliopsida; order Santalales; family Viscaceae; genus Viscum; species Viscum album. Next base: position 721,491,436 of record OY728122.1, on the reverse strand, counting down.
TTCCTTTCTTATCATGTCATACAATTTTAAACTAAAAGAAGTTGATTAAATATAAACTTGAAAACATGTGAAGGAATATTCTTGGAAATAATGTTCTAAAAACCCATTCATACCGTATAAGTTCAAAAAACATTCTTCTCGTACTTTGGTTGGAAAAGTCTAAAAGTACCTCGTACAAAAAACGACAAATGATTCATTTCATATCTTTTACTAAAAACTCACTGAAGGGTAAAATTGGATTTAAAAAACTTTAGGAAGATGGAAATAATATTAAATATTGAGGAAACATGGATGTGGATGATAAAATACACCCCAGTAAATACCAATATACAAACAATCTCGGATAAAAATGAGATTGTGAGATTTTCCCTCACCATAGGTCTGATATGCTTCGTATGAATCCGAACCTCTTATAATATGTTTTAAATAATGTTAATTGACTTGTTACAGAATCATATTAATTATTATGATATCATATATGGTCATATTTGTATCTTCTTAGTAGTAATATTTCATTGCTACTTGTTTTTCGGGTGTTGATTGCTTTATGTTCTTATGCGTGTTTTCTCAAATAAATTATTATTCCTCTTTATAGGATATAGATACATCATTTATATAATGGTATTAGTGTAATATATATCATATTAATTCATTAATTTCATTTATATTATCATTATTCAATGAATATCATATATAATGAGTCACATCATATCATGGAGATGGTAGGTCGTACGTACGCACGAACGATGATATCATTCCCATGATCGTGGAATTGTATTGAAGTGTATGTATAATATTCCATAATCAATACCAATTTAAAATAATCATTTATAGTTATTTATTTACACCATTATACCCATCCAAGTAAGGTGGTGGTGGAAAACATATTACACCACGGCGTGGAGACGGTATTCCGTACGTACGCACGCGCGGTGATTTTGTTTAACATAGGATGGATAAGAGGTGAAATAGGTTTGTTTCATATTTATAATAACATATCAGTATATGAGGTATTCATATGTTATTACCTCATAATTAAACCACTAAAGAAGAGGGATTAGAAGAAGAATGGAACTTGAAGAAAACGGTAGAAGGTATTACCTCTTCTTCGAAGTGCCTCCTTTAAAATTTCTCTTAGGGCACTAGAGTTGGTCTTTTGAGAAGACCAGTATATCTAGTAGGTTTCTAAGGAAGTGGGGAAGTGAAATGGGCAGTGGTTGGCTGAGCTTGAAGGATCAATGTGGTGTGAGGAGGAGAGGGAGGAGGTTCCCTTTTATAAGGGAGGAGAGGGACACGTTTGGAAAGTGTGGAAATATTATTTTATTATAAACTTATATTCGGTTTCAAAAGGTCCCAAAATCATTAACGATTAAGATAAGAGGACTCATGTTCGAAATAAAATCAACCAATCAGAATTGGACATGTTTTGGAAAATATATTAATCATTATAATATTATTTATTTAAATCATTTATTAATGAGGTAAATACTTCATCATTATTGTGTGATAAATAATTTAATTTATTTGATGTATAAAAATTATAAAAAAAATACCAACATGTAGGAAATATTTTTAGATTTCCAATTAATATTTATAGATGAAAATATAAGTTATATATACCCTTATAAAAATTAATTACAAAAGGATTTTTTTGTTAATGCCAATTTTGTCTTTATATTTAATTAATTAATCTAATGTGTCATTGTTTTTCATAAGTGGCTCCATGGGGTCCTGAAATCGACCCAAGGATGCCCATGGTCGGCCATTACTCATCCAATAGGGTTTGAAGAAGTTTTAAGTTAATTTTGAATTATTATTATTTTATTTTAACCATGAATTACCCTATTTAATTTTAACCGTGGTAAATAAAAGTAAAAAGTTACTATTCACCGAAAAATTTATTTATCTAATTGAACCAAATTTTACTCCTTGATATTAACATGTCATAAAAGTTTACTACAAAAACATTTTTCCATTCTACTACAAAATTTTTTTTCCATTCTTAACATGTCATAAAATTTTAAACTAAAAGAAGTTGACTAAAAATATACTTAAAAATTTGTAAAGGAATATTCTTGGAAATAATGTTCTAAAAATCCATTCATGCTGTATAAGTTAAAAAACATTTTTCTCATACTTTGGCCGGAAAAGTTAAAAACTACCTCGTACAAAAAATGACAAAAGATTCCTTTCATATCATTTACTAAAAACTCACCGAAGGGTAAAATTGGATTTAAAAATTTGTAGTAGGATGGAAATAATATTATATATTGAGGAAACATGGATGTGGATGATAAAATACACCCCAGTAAACAGAAAAGTACAAACAATCTCGGATAATAATGAGATTTTGATATTTTACCTTACCTTAGGTCTGATATGCTTCGTATGAATCCGAACCTCCTATAATGTGGTTTAAATAATTTTAATTGACTTATTACAGAATCATATTCAATGTTATGATATCATATATTGTCATATTTTAATCTTCTTGGTAGTAATATTTCATTGCTACTTGTTATTCGGGTGTTTATTTCTTCATGTTCTTATGCGTGTTTTGTCGAATAAATTCTTATTCCTCTTTATATGATATAGATACATCATTTACAGAATGTTATTAGTTTAATATATATCATATTAATTCTTTCATTTCATTTATATAATCATTATTCAATGAAGATCATATAGAACGAGTCGCATCACATTGTGGAGACGGTAGGCCGTACGTACGCACGAGCGATGATATTGTTCCCATGATCGTTGAATTATATTGAAGTGTATGTATAATATTTCAGAATCAATAACAATTTAAAATAATCATATATAGTTAATTATTTACACCATTATACCCATCCATGTAATGTGGTGGTGGAAATCAAATTACACCACGGTGTGGAGACGGTATTCCGTACGTACGCACGCGCGGTGATTTTGTTTACCGTAGGATGGATATGAGGTGAAATAGGGTTGTTTCATATTTATAAATACATATCAGTATATGAGGGATACTAATGTTATTACCTCATAAGGAAAAAACTAAATAAGAAGGAGTAGAGGAAGAATGGAACTTGAAGAAAACTGTAGAAGGTATTACCTCTTCTTCGAAGTGCCTCCATTAAACTTTCTCTTAGGGCACTAGAGTTGGTCTTTTGAGAAGAGAAGTACCTCTAATAGGTTTCTAAGGAAGTGGGGAAGTTAAATGGGCAGGGGTTGGCCGAGCATGAAGGCTCAATGTGGTGTGAGGAGGAGAGGGAGGAGGTGCCCTTTTATAAGGGAGGAAAGGGGCACCTTTGGAAAGTGTGAAAATATTATTTTATTGTAAACTTATATTCGGTTTAAAATGGTCCAAAAATAATTAAAGATGAAGATAAGATGACTCATGGTCGAAATAAAATAATCCAATCAGAATTGGACATGTTTTGGAAAATATTCTAAACATTATAATCTTATATATTTAAATCATTTATTAATGAGGTAAATAATGCATCATTATAGTTTTATAAATAATTTAATTTACTTAATGTCTAAAAATTATAAAAAAATTCCAAAATGTTGGAAATATCATTAGCTTTCCAATGAATATTTATAGTTGAAAAAATAATATATATATCTCCTTATCAAAATTAATTACTAAAGGATTTTTTCTTAATGCCAATTTTGTCTTTACATTAAATTAATTAATCTAATGTTTCGTTTTCTTTGATAAGTGGCTCCATGGGGTCCCAAAATCGACACAAGGATGCCCATGGTCGGCCATTACTCATCCAATAAGTATTGGACAAGTGTTAAGGTAATCTTGAATTATTATAATTTTCTTTTAACCTTGAATTACCTTATTTACTTTTAACCGTTGTAAATAAAAGTAAAAAGTTACTATTCACCAAAAATTATTTTTAACTAATTGAACCACATTTTACTCATAGATATTAACCATGTATCTCAGATTTTTGAAATTCAACTCACAGAAGCGGTAAAATTATGTTTTATGAACAATTGCAATAGCTCCTTGTAGGTGGGTAAAAGACGATGAAAAGTTCAATAAATTTTTTTATAAATCTAAAATTATTATAAAATGATTCCAATGAATTTCATTGAACCTATATAAGTATTATGTATCTATTTTTACCTAAAATAAATTTAAATCAAATAACTGATTATTTAAATAAAGAGTCGGTTTTAACCAAAAACTCAGTGTTTTCACTATTCATCAAAAATTGATGTTTTTCAAAAAAATTCCAAAAATTCAGCCTAAGATATATTTGATATTCTGAATTCAAAAATGGTGTCTATTTTTTCAAATTCAAAACATAGAATTGTCATTAATTAATTTTAAATGTAATTTCCGTTATCAAAACAAATAACATGTTTTTAAGAAAAAATAACTATCAAAAGATCATCACTTGTTTATGTCCAATTTCAAAGTGAAATTAATTACAATGACCAACATTGGATTAAATGGTAAAAATATATTCTAATTACACTTTAAAACCAATTAAAAGGATAATATATCCATATAAATTATTGCGATGAAAAAAGAAGTTTTTAATTAAAATATACCGCGTTTTTACTATTGATCAAAATATGAAAGTTACCAGAATAATATGAAAAATTTATCCAAAGTAAATTTTTATATCCTGATTCCAAAGAATAATTTTATTTTGTCAAATTTAACTTATAAACATGTCAAAAACTAGATTTAAAATGTATGCGCCATCAAAAGGCTGTAAAACAACATTTTTTTAAAAATACTTCTTTTATCTGAAAAACAGATTTTGTTTTCATACCTCATTCTAGAAAATGTGTAAGATGATTTATAATGTTATAAAATTTAAAATTCAGTTAATACTATTCATAATGGCTAGTATATAATATTATAAAAATATATCGTTGTTTAGTGAAACTCGGTATTGCGTACTACACATGCTATCGAGGAAGGTCGTGATTGCGTGTAATGCAAGCCAAGCTAGTGTTGTGTGAAGTGAAAGATATCTTTTCATATAACATAATACATAAAAAATATTCTTCTCGTAAAATATCAGGGTGTTACAAGAAGAACGTAAGGGGTCGAAGTGGGTCTGGGTCCGGTTCGACCCAGTCGGACAGACCCGACCCGACCCGGCCTCGGCCGACTCTGTTTTGGTCGACCCGGCTAGACATGATGGGTTTGGCCTAACCCGCTATGTGGCCTGGCCTGTAATGGGCGGCCCGACCCGGGCAGTGGCCTATGGGGTGGCAGAGCGCTGCGGGTGCCGTGGGAGCCGTAGAGGGCTTCGCAGCTATGGGGCAGTGAAACAGGGGCATGTGTGGCATGGAGAGGCGAGGAGGCGCGGCGGGGCCATGGACAGCGAGGCAGGGCTGCAGATAGTGCGGCGAGGCCACAGACGGCGGTGGCCGCAGGGCGGTAGGATGTCATCATATTCATTGCAGATGGTGGTGGTGTCGGCCACCGTTCTTGTCTTCCACCAGCGCCAAACGTTGACACCGGTCACCATCACCATTGTGAAGAACACACCAAAGAAGAATTGTGGTGGGGCTCAGCCATGTTTGTTTGGCCCACACCCTCCTCGTTAGAGCGTTAGCAAGTGGTTAAAAAATTTGAATCAAGAACATGTATGGGATATATTTAGAAACATCAATACCCTCAACCTTTGTCAATCACCAATCCCAATCCCACAATTGAAAACATCCACGGATCAACTAGTTTATGAGTGTTTGATCCATGTTATTTGTTTAAAAGGGAAGAACATGGGAAGTGATAATCAAATATAAATAAACCCCTACCTTGAACATTTTTCGACGAAGGCCACAAGGAAGGAGACGATGTCATTGGGGATAGAAGGAAGTCTGTTTCCTCGACGTTTCCTTGATCGTTGGTTTATTATCATTGAAGATTTTCCTCGTCTTCATGAGCATTCTTCATTGGGAAGCGCATTCTTCGTTGGAGAACATTCTCCCAAATTCCCCCCCTTCTCTTTTTCCAACCAAAAATCCCCTCCCAAGAAAAGTGGGGCCAACATAATAATATATGTTTTTCAAATTTAAAATTGTTGGCAGAAATATTAATTTATCTTAATTAATTAAAAAAGATTTGGCACCATTAAAGTGGGAGGATACCAAAGGTCACCTCACACATTAAAGAGGTAGTTAAAAAGGCTTCTCCCATTAAAGAATGAGTTAGGGAGTTCTGGTGGTCCCCACCCCGAGCTTTGAATAGGGGGTTTACTAGCTCAGGTGGTCCTTACCACTGATCATTCATGTTGGGAGGTTTTAAACCCTCGGGGTCCACACCTCCAAAGACTTCACATGGGAGGTTTATTTGAAATAAAATAAAAGTTTATTTTATTTTATTTTTAATTCCCTTGAAAAATCCCAAAAACAATTTTTCACCCTCGACCTACTATGGTCAAGGTGAAGGTCTCCATATGCAAATACGAGTGTTGAAAGTTCAACGGTGCCCTCAGATATCAATTTTGAGCACCGGTTAAAAAGTTTCAAAAACCTGCATGCACGTTTACTGAATGTACCCAAAAATAGTTTAGAAATTCATTCTGGGATCACCACGTCTCGGAATCACCCGCCGCCAATTTTTGCAGACTCATAAAATTCCTATTTAATTAAAAAAATACAAGAAAATTCTGGTTCTTTACATTCTTCCCACCTCAAGGATCAACGTCCCCATAAAACACAACTCAAACTAAGGAAACAAGTGGGGGGTATTGAGCACGAATCTGAGCCTCCTTCTCCCATGTGCTCTCCTGGAGGTTCCAGTACTTCCAACGAACATGCACCCGAGATATCAACCACCCATGAAGGACCCACTTTTATCGATCCTCAATCTCTATTGCATCATCCATAAAAGTATCCATGTTATCGATGTCCAACATGTTGTGGTCGATGATGTGAGAAGGGTCATGCACGTGTCTCCTCAATAGGGATATGTGGAAGACGTCATGAACCCAGTGCAGCTGATGTGGAATAGATAAGCGGTAAGACACCTCGCTAACTCTACTGAGGACTTGGAAGGGTCAAATGAACCTCATAGATAACTTTTCACCTCTGCCAAATCTCCATAAACATCATCGATGCGAGAACCGTAGAAAGATGTTGTATCCATTATCGAATTCCATAGGTCTCTTTCTCCTATAACCATACAACCCATGCCTACTTTGTGTTGTCTTCATACACTCTTGGATGATCTGCACTTTCTCTATGGTAGCTTGTACCATCTCTGGTCCCACTAGTGCTGACTCCACTGGGTCAGTCCAGCACAAAGGTGATCCACAGGGTTGCCCATACAATTCCTGAAATAGTGTCATCCCAATGGTGGAGTGATAGCTGTTGTTGTATGAAAACTACCCAAAATGAAAGTGATCCTCCCAACTGCGACTGAAGATGAGGACGCAAGCACGCAACATGTCCTCGAGTTTCTGAATTGTCTGATCCATCTGGACATCCGTTTGATGATGGAAGGTGGTGCTCAAATGAAGCTATGTCTTGAAGGCCTCCTACAACCCCTTCAATAGCCGATAAGTAAAACTTGTATCATGATCAGATTAGTATGATGTGGGACAACATGGTGAGTCAGTCAACGATCACCCAAATCGAGTCATGACCCATGTATGTACATGGATTTCCCATCATGATGTCCATGGATATCCCATCCCACTTCCACTCTGTGACCTCTAAAGGCTGAACCAAGCCAGGTGGTACCTGATGCTCCGCCTTCACTTGCTGACAAGTGAGGCACCAAGAGACAAACTCTACAACTGCTTTCTTCATTCCCTGCCACCAGTGCTGACATTAGAGATCTTGGTACATCTTCACCACTCTTGTATATACCACCTAGGGGATGAGTGTAACTCCCTCAACACGTCCTCCCAATGTGACACTGGTACCATGGTACGTCCTCTGAAGAGGATGACGTGCTCCCAACCTTCAGAAAATCCATCAGGTGCCTGCCCTGGGGATATCTAAGCACGTCGAGCCTCGCAGTCAGTGTCCCCATGTTGTGCCTCCCTAACTCACTGAAAAAGTGGGAGAGTGACTGTAGCTCACGAAGATCCGCAAGAGCCATTCGATACACTGGGGTAGATATATGTGCCATCTCAGGGAATAAGTCAATGTAAAATTTTACCTCTCTTCGAGGAGGTAAGCCTGAAACATCATTAATGAAATCATCCACGTACTAGTCCACCACTATAAGACAGCTTCGAATCTCCACATCAACTGCTTTGATGGTAAGGCAATCCAAATGATTAGTGATCAACTGCACTCTTCTCTGGGTAAGTCCATCATGTGTTGGAAAGTCTCCCTTGTCGTCGTTGAAGGTAAACCTATTCCCATCTGTGCGGACACACCACACTTTGTTCCTAATAAAGTCAACTGAAGCATGGACTGTAGATAACCAGTCCATACCCAAGATGATGTTGTAAGGCCTCGACACCACTACTAAGAGATCCTAGCTGAAGTTATCACCTCCTAGAGTAAGCTCGCACTACTGGAAATAGTGCGTAATTGTCAAATCCACTCCGATAGGAGACTCTAGCTGTATGGATCGAGCCAATGACTCCATCAGAATCTCTGAGATCTGAACAAGGGTAGTAACAATAAAAGAATGACTGGAACCTGTGTTTATAAGTATTAAAGCTAAGCTAGAGTAGACACAGATCATACCTCATATCATCTCCGGAGATCCGTAATCATAGGCCTCAGCTTCCTGGAGATGAGCTCACCCCATTCCTCTTACACCATGTGGTCGGGGTGGACCACTTGGTGGTGGTGGTGGTGACATCCTGAATCGTTTCCCACTGCGAGCTGCATAGACAGCTCCTTTGCCGCATCCTCCTGCTCCCTGTAGAACACCTCAGTCGAATAACTATCTTTTCCTGGGTGGTCCCTTGGCCATATTTTAATCATATGTATGGTGGGTCGGAATGTCCTATGCCATGTGACCCTTGCCACCACATGCACAACATTTCCCACTCTTGGAATGACTGGATCTGCCTCTGGTGCCCCGCACAACAGACTCGGAATCTTGCAGTCGTCCACTTATAGGTATGGTCCTCTTGGACCTCTATGTCATCTATCTACTTCCAGCTACAGAAGACTCCTCTACATGATGACTGGTAGTGCGTATCGTTGTTGGTTAATGCTCAGTAAGGAAACTCTCCAATAAAATGGTACTCTCTAACACTACCGCCTGCGTTGGGATTATGAGTGAGATTATTGAAGCCCTGATCTCCTGTTTGAGTCCCTTATCGAAGGTTCTAGCCTTGAATAATGGGTCCCTAACCATATCTATGGAGTAGTGTGAGGTGTCATTGAACCTCACAGAGTACTATTCCATAGTCATGTTTCCATGCTGTAGATGAAGTAGCTCCTGTATGTGCACTGCGTGAAGTGTCGCTGGAATGAACTCTGCCCGAAACAGGCTCTTCAAGTCTGCCCAGAGAAGCATCACCTCATCATAAACCTGGAGCATCAATCTACACCATCTTCCTACTTCTACCTGAAAAAGGTTGGCGGCAAGGAGAACCATGAGATCGACTAGTGTCCCTACGAGTTAGAAAACTCTCACTATAACATCCATCTAATCCTCACCCGCCAATGGGTTTGTCTCTCCCCTGAACCTGGGTGGCCTCTGGCATTGGAACTCATGCAACGTGCTCAAGTGGCATGCAACCTATGCTGCTGGGGTTAGTGGAATCAGTGGACCAATGGGTAATGGTACCACTAGGGCCTCTTCTTGTGTCTCTACTAGAAGAGGGCCCAACACCGAGGCCTTGTCGCTCGGTGGGCTATCAGTGTGAACTATATCCGGAACCCTTGCTGGTTGTCTGCATGGAGGCATCCTAAAAAGAAACTGGTGCACAACAGTCATTAAGGTATACCTGGTGTGGTGACTTAAGAGATCACAATAAAACTCTTGAAAACAAACACATAATCAGTCTTTTCATGAACTGAGTCATAAATAAGAAGTCAGGGTCCGGGTGTATGGATACATCAGCCACCACTCCAACACTGGATTCCCAAAACTGATACCCACACCCACTACAATTAACACTATTTCCATTAAAAGAAACATATTATTCTTATGTTCTATAGTAGAACCGACTCCTCTGATACCAATTTTCCATGACCTATCCCCCTAGGGCCTGTTCCATGACTACCCCAAGCCCACCATTCATAGGCCAGGGGCTGGCGACTAGCACCATAGGCATATTCCCTAAAATTGGTACGATGTTGCCTTTATAACATGTAACACACACAACCAAGCACACAACAAGATACGAACTCAAGTAAACAGAATAGTAAACAGAGTGAGAACAGTACATAAAAGTGGCCAGAATACAAGTCCAACTAGAAAGTTCAAGGAAAACTAGAAATTACGAGACGGCTGATAGGTGAAAATCCTCTCATCGATCATCCACCACAAATCCTAACAGAAGGGTAGGTATATCCCACAAATGTCCATTTCTGCAGTTTGACTCATCTAGCGTCCACCTCCAAGTAACCTATAGTCCTGGTACACCCATCCTCAGTCAGCACTGTCCGTCGTCTGCACCAAACACAATGAGGTGCGAGCATAGCCCGTGCGGGGGTGGGTACAATGACACACTGTAGGGACCCCGAGACACTTAAGGTCTCACAAAATCCACAAAGGATAATCCCAAAATCATATAATCAACTGAAAATAAATATTACGTATATGACCATACGTATACCTATGTTATCAACAATACCCATCTCAATCTTGAGGAAAACAAAAAGTCCAACTCAAAGCTCAATGCTCAAATGTTCCACAAAGGAAGGAATACCACAAAGGCAAGTACCACACAGGTACACCACATAGAATAATACCACTAAGGTATTACCAAAAAATAAAATACTTCTTAGGTACAAACTCATCTTACACCAGGTATAATTTAGGTACAGTCGTAGAGATGATTAGATGTAACTAATGAATCATCTTACTCTGTTATGAGGTAGACCCACGAAGGATCGCTAATCATTATCAAACCCACATATGATCCATAGGTGCTGACCCACACAGGATATTTATGTACTTACCTACATTGAATCTCTTGGTACTAACCCACACAAGATCGTAAGATGCTGACCCACACAGGATCGCAAGGTAATGACCCACACCGAATTGCTAGGTGCTGACCCACAAGGGATCGCTATGTGCTGACCCACACAGGATCACTAGGTGCTGACCCACACATGATCACTAGGTGATGACCCACATAGGATCTATCAGGTAGTTATGCATGAAATCCTAGAGTGGTTCCATGTGGGACCTGCAATCATAGACCCATGAAGGTTCTCTTCCTCATGTCACAGCCAGCTACTGGGTTCCAGTGCAAAGCTCGCTCGTCTCTAGAATGGTATTCTCCTCAAGCAACTGGTTGATAATCCAACTGCCACGAATTCCCACTAGGAAGTATCCCAAAGGACCTACATGTCATAGGTCTCTCAACACAACAAATAGTTCGTCAATCGGATTCCCGGTTTGTGAGATATTAGCCTTTTATTCCTGAGGTCCTGGTTGGATTTGTGCTCGATCCAACCTGACCGTTCTTCAAATTTAAAAAAAAACTCTAGTGAGGTATACCAAAGGTACTGTCTTGCTCTAAGGTTTTCAGTGCTATAGAAGGTATGTCAAATGAACATCTGGTGCCAATGTTATGGCCAAAAGTGTGTAATGGGTCGAAGTGGGTCCAGGTCCAGTCCGATCCTATCGGACCGACTTGACCCGACCTGGCCTAGGCCAACCTGGTTTGGGTTGACCTGGCCCGACCCGTGTTGGGCAGCCTGGCCTGCGCTAGGTGGCTCAGCCTGGGCAGTGGCCTGCATGGCGACGAAGCGGAATTAGCAGCTGCGGGTGGCTGTGGGAGCCACAGAGGGTGTCGAGGCCGCGGGGCTACGGGCGGGGAAGTGGGGGGCATGGCGGGGTCGCAGGTGGTGCAGTGGGGTGTGGGGACGCACAGTGGGAATGTGGACAATGGTGGACACAGGGCGGCCCGGAGAGGCTGCGGGGGCGGTGCGGCAGTGCTGCGGGTGGCACAATGAGGTCAATGGGCGGCAGAGCACCGTCATCTTCGTCGCGGCCGGTGGTGGTGTCGACCACTATTCTCGTGTTCCACCGGGGCCAAATGCCGGTACCGATCGCCATCACCACCACAAAGAACACACCAAAGAATAATGGCACATGGGTCGGGCCAGGTTTTTTTGGACCTTAACCTCCATGTTAGATTGGTAGCAAGTGGTTCATAAATTTGGATCAAGAACGTGTATGGAAGACATTTAAAAACATCAATCCCCACAACCTTCATCAATCACTAATCCCAATACCATGAAAGAAAACTTCAACGGATCAACTTGTTTATGGGAGTTTTATCCACATTCATTGTTTAAAAGGGAATAACATGGGATGTGATAACCAAATTTAAATAAATCCCTACATCTTCGATTTGTTAACGGAGGCTGCAAGGATAGAGACAATATCATTGGGGATAGACGGACCTCAGTGACGTCAGTGTTTCCTCAATTGTCAATTCATTGTCATTGAAGACGTTCATCGTCGGTGTGAGCATTATTCATTGGAGAGTGCATTCTTCATTGGATAACTTTCTCCAAAATTCTACCCCTTCTCTTTATCCAACCAAAAATCCCCTCCCAAGAAAAGTGGTTCCTACAGAAGGAAATATGTTTGTCCAATTTTAAATTGTTGACACAAATATTAAGTTAGATTAATTAATTAAAGGAGAGTTGGCACCATTAAAGTGGGAGGATACAAAAGGTCACCTCCATCATTAATGTGGGAGTTTAAAAGTCTTCTCCCATTAAAGAAGGTGTTAGTGGGTTCGGGTGGTCCCTACCACCAAGCTTTGAATTGGGGGTTTTACTAGATTGGGTGGTCCCCACCACCGAGCATTCAAGTTGGGAGGTTTTTACCACTCGTGGTCCCTACCTCTATAGCCTTTACATGGGAGGTTTATTGGAAATAAAATAAATGTTTATTTTATTTTATTTTTCATACCCGTAAAAAATTTAAAAAAACTATCTTTCACCCTCGACCTAATGCGGTCGAGGTGAAGGTCTCCATAAGCGAATACCGGTGGTGTAAGTTTAAAAGTTCCCTAAAATTTAAATTCTTATCCCCTGTTCAAAAGTTACAAAAACCCACTTTCACGTTTACTGAATGCACCCAAAAAAGTTTAGTAATTCATTTCGAGCACACCAGGTCTCGAAATCACGCACACTCAATTTTCACAGACTCGTAAAATTTCCAATTAATTAATAAAATTATTTGGAAATTCTGGGTCATTACAATGTTGATACCAAAAAACCTAATCTGGTTGAAAACCAAAACATTATAAATGAACCCTGGTGTTTTCAAATGTGTCAAACTTCCCCAAATCACTTTTTTTACAAGGACACTTAATTTTCCCTTCTGAAACAAATTTTGGTTTTGATGATTCAAATTAACAGAAAGCTTCAACAACCTCAATATATATAATATCTAAAACAAGAACAGTTTGGATTCTAGCATTGATTTATCTAAGCATGGTCATCTAATAATGATTGTTGTCAACTTCCTTGTTTCATATTTATCTAATTTTTTAAAAAGAATTAGTTATTTTGTATAATTTGATATAAAAACACTATCCAAAAAAAGGGAAGATAATTAAATTCAATTTTCTATAAAATGATAATAATTTATATTTTTTCATACTTATTTATAGTATTTTTTAAAACTTTTATACTAATATACACTTACATATAACAATTTACACGAATTACCACTAATTATTATTAGTTACAACAAATTTTTACTGATAATTGTTAATTAACGACAACACAATTTCCAAAATATATGTGGTATCTCTTTTGAACGACCAGTCATCTATACTATCTCTGACTAAAATTAGTATGGAAAATCTACTCAAAATTATGGATATCCATTTCTGTATCCACGAAGATGGAGAGCAGTGCGACAAGGCCTCCCTATTCTCCATCTTCTTGCATATATAAATGGATATATGTATGTCTGAGTAGATTTTTCTTTGTGATTTCAGTCAGAGAAAGTAGAGATGAGTCCTCTGGAAAAAGAGCCTCTATTCCTGACAACTAATATCCTTGCAACTTTCTACAACTAAAATCAGTATGATAATTCTACTCCGACGTACGGATATCCATTTTCGTAGGCATGAGAATCGAGAGCAAGAAGTCCTCGCCGCACTTCTCTTTATTATTGTGAATATGAAAATGGATATCTATATGTGAGGATAGATTTTTCATAATAACTTTAATGGGAGTAAATTGCAAGGAGATTTGGAATCGAGTAAAAGGAACATGCCAATCTGTTGTAAATTACACATATTTATTACATTTTTTTATACTTTATTACAATATATTTCTAATTATTTCTAATTATTAAAAATTGTTGGTAATTATTACAAATTATTTTAGTTTATTACAAAAAATTATTTCAATTCATTACAAATTGTTGCAATTTATTACTAATTGTTGCAATTTATTAATAATTGTATCAATTTATTAATAATTTTTGCAATATATTTCTTATAGTTTCAATTTATTACTATTTATTGCAATTTATTACTAATTACTTCAATTTATTGCAATTTATTGCAATTTATTACTATTTATTACAATTTATTACAATTTATTACTATTTATTACTATTTATTACTATTTATTACTAATTATTACAATTTATTAGTACTTATTCTTAATTATTACTAATTATTCCCAAATATTACTTATTATTCCTAGTTATTAATTATTATTCCTAATTATTACAATTTATTTCTAATTATTATTAATTATTTATAACTACCACTAATTATTCCAAATAATTACTATTTATTCCTAATTATTACAATTTATTCATAATTATTTCAATTTATAACTATCTATTAGAATTTATTACTATTTAATAGAATTTATTACTATTTATTACTAATTATTACAATTTATTACTAATCATTACTATTTATTTCAGATTATTACAATTTATTACTGATTAATACAATTTATTACTAATTATTAGAATATACTACTAATTATTAAAATTTATTACTAATTATTACGATTTATTACTAATTATTAAAATTTACTCATAATTATTACAAATTATTCTTGATTATTACAATTTATTCCTAATTATTACAATTTATTCCTAATTATTAGAATTTATTCATAATTATGACAATTTATTTCTAATTATTATAGTTTAATCCTTATTATTTTAATTTATTCCTAATTATTGTAATTTATTCCTAATTATTAAAATTTATTCATAATTGATATAATTTATTACTAATTATTACAAATTATTACAGATTATTACAAATTATTACTTTTTAAAAATAATTTGAATTTATTACTAATTATCACAAATTATTATGATTAATTACAAATTATTACAAATTATTACAAATTATTACAAATTATTACAATTTATTAAAATTTATTACAATTTATTACAATTTATTACTAATTATTACAATTTATTCCAAATTATTACATTTTCTTACGAATTATTACTAATTGTTCCTAATTATTTCAATGTATTACTAATTATTACAATTTATTACTAATTATTACAATTATTACTAATTATTACTAATTATTACTAATTATTTCAATTTATTACTAAATATTACAATTTATTACTAATTATTACTACTTATTAGTAATTTTTACAATTTCATCCAAATTATTATAATTTATTGCTAATTATTACAATTTATTACAATTTATTACAATTTATTAAAATTTATTACTAGTTATTAAAATTTATTACTAATTATTACAATATATTACTAATTATTAAAATTAATTAATAATTATTACAGTTTATTACTATTTACTACTAATTATTATAATTTATTACTAATTATTACAATTTATTACTAATTATTACAATTTATTACTAATTAGTACAATTTGTAACTAATTGTTACAATTTATTACTAATTATTACAATTTATTACTAATCATTAATAATTATTGCTATTTATTACTAATTATTACAATTTATTAATAATTACTACAATTTATTTCTAATTATTACAATTTATTACAAATTATTAAAACTTGTTACTAATTATTACTTAATGTTACTAATTATTTAATTTATTACAATTTATTACAAATTATGAGAATTTCTTACAAATTATTAAAATTTATTAATAATTATTAGAATTTATTACTAATTATTAGAATTTATTACTAGTTATTAGAATTTTTTATAATTTATAACTAATTATTATAATTATTACTAATTTTTAGAATTTAATAGAAATTATTAGAATTTATTACAAATTATTTAATTTATTACTAATTATTACAATTTATTATTAATTATTAAAATTTATTGGTATTTATTTGAATTTTTCAGTAATTATTCAAATTTATTACTTATTGTTGCAATTTATTAATAATTTTTACTATTTCTTACTAATTATTGCAATTTGTTACTAATTATTACAATTTAATACTAATTATTGGAATTTAATACTAATTATTGCAATATAATACTAATTATTACAATTTAATACCAATTATTTCAATCTAATACTAATTATTACTAATTTATATAATAAATACTAATTAATTCCAATTCATACTATTCACACATAATTATTTGTAAAAATAAACATAAACAATGATAAATAAAACAATATAAAACAATATTAATTTAATAGTAGATAATTAACAATAATTATAAAAAAAATAAAATAAAATAAACAAAATAAAAAATAAAAGAAATAGATAAATATCTAGAAACTAAAGCTTTCGAATGATATAGGCTGCAAATAATTCCCCAAATTTAAATTTTAAACTATGATAAAATTTTACCAAAAAATTTCCATTAGAGAGAGAGAGATGTAGATAATTGAGAGGCATGAAGGAAAATGGGTGGGATATATATATGTTTGATTAGTTGTGATGAGAGTATTTGCAATGGGCCAACCGTCTCAAATACCCTCTGGTTAAAAAGCCTTTTGGGACTAAGGCCGTCCCAAAAGACAACCAGCGGATATAGTATTCGCGACAGAATATATATCCTGTCAAAAATACTAAAAATTTCAAGGGGTATTTGGGACGGGCTACTATAGTCTGTGGAAAATACCCTTTACCGTGTTTAGGGGTGCAACACAGACTAATGTTTTTGTGAGGGGAGCTATATTCCCGTCGCAAAAACCTTATTAGTTGTGACGGGCTGGTTCACCAGTCGCAAAAACTCTTTTCGAAAGAACTATTTACAATTTTTCACTGACCCGTCATGAATAGCCCATCAAAATTACCCATTTTTTCTATAGTGGCAGGCTCACTTGACCACAAATAGGGTTGTGCAGTAATAGATGATCAGTCACGGGTGACACTGGGCCTTCCTGTCGATTAATGGTGTTGTGGGATTTGGGCCTTTGTGCCCAAAAGACTACTGATGATGTGATGAGTTTCTCTTTTCTGAGAATAAATGATGTCTTTCATTGTTTAATAATAAAATGGAGGATTCTAGCCCAGCTTTATAAAAAATATGTTTAATTTATCATATTTTTTGAAAATAATTCATTATTTACTTTTGTTTATGTTATTAATAGATTATTATTTGCATTTTGTATTTAATTATTTTATTTCCACTTAGTTAAAGTTTTAAATTATTATAATATAGAAATTTTTTTTATGGTAGTTTGATATAATATAATAATGACAACAAATTACTAAAATTAATAAAATATAATTATAAAATAATAATTTGTATTATAAATTATTAAAACAAAGTAAAACATATTAAATTAACAAAATGTAATTAGTAATAAAAAAACAAATATAATATAAAAAAAATTAAATTATATGAGATATATTAGCAAGAAAACCTAATATAATATTATTAAAATATTATTCAAAATATTTTGAATTTAAGTTATATATTAATAAAAACTAATAAAATATTACAAATAGTACAAAAAATAAGAAACATAACTGAGGGATAATAAATAAAAAGTAATCTGATTTTAATAACAGTAATAATTTAAAAAATAGTAAAGTGAATTCAAAATTATTTAAACTCTTTTAAATTTATAAATTCAAATAAAAAATGAATATGAAATTGAAAAATTAATAAAAAACTTGAAACTGTTATATAAAAATTATTTTAAAAACATATTATTATTAGAAACACATAAAATATTGTAAAAATATTAGTTTTATTAATTTGAATTTTCGTTATACATTTTAAAAAACATATAAATTATTAAAAAATAATAACAATGAAAAATAATTGAAAATTTAATGAAATGATTTTTTTAAGAAAAAATTATACGTTTTAAAAAAATAATTAATATCCAAGAAAATTAAGTAATTAAATAATTTATAAAAACAAATAAATTGTAATGAATTTTTAAAAATATTTAGTTATTAATAATATAACTCCTTTAAAAAGTTGATAAAAATAATTGAACCGATTTAAAAATTACTAATATTTTAATAAAAAATAATTAAAAATTAATAAATTCAATTATAAATTAGTAAAAAAATATTAAAAATTTAAAAATTTATAACCTAAAAAAATATTAATATTTCATTATAAAATTATTTGAAAAATAATTGTAATAAAATTGAGTAAAATATTATACAAATAGTAGTTAATTTAATTTTAATTTATGTTATACATGTATAAAAAATAATAAAATATTACTAAAAATAAGTAAATATTTTTAATATTTTTATATTTTTAAACATAAAATAATTAATTTAAAAAATAATCAAAATAAAAAACTAATATTTTGATGGTTTAAATTATTATTTGTAATTTGGAACATAAAATTAGGAAAATTTATAAAATATTAAAATCTAATAATGTAGTAATTTGATAAATGATAAAATATTTTTATTTTAAATAAGATTATATTAAAAATATTAAAAATAATAAAATATTACAAAAACTACATAGATATTATTATTTTGAAATAATAATAAGTTTGTCATATCATGGGGAGCTTACTCAAAATCTTCACATACTATATAGTGTGAGGTGAGGATTTGAGCTTAAGATGAGAGTATAAAGATATTACATAGTCAACTTAAAGAGAAAATTAGTTGCAAGAGCATCTACCTAAACAAATGATTGAGTACGTGAGATGGAATGCCTATAATTTTGGGTGGGAGTTCCCCCTATTAAATCTTGCAGTTTATCATTTTCCATGGGATGCATTATATTTTGTGTTTTCACGAAAACATATAACGTGTTAATTGTTTTTTATTTTTCGGCGTGAATGTGTAACGAACTGACCTAAATACCCTATGAAACTTGCATGTGAACCAACCCATCACATAACCGAAAGGCGTCCCCGATCCCCACAGGCTAACGACTAGCACCCATGCATCAAATAAGAAACATATAGAATGATTTCACCGAAATTGAAATAACAACATGAATTATATAAAGAAGATGAACAATGTAAAAAAAGATAAATATATTTCATAACTGAAAGCATACAATGAAATATAAACAACCCAAGAGAAGAAACAGTCTTCAAGTAAAAGTCCAATTAGAACAGACTAAAAGAATGAAAAAACAACTACTCCATGTGATTGTGTTAACATACTCCCACTATCTCACCACCAGTTATTAAACTCTTCGGACAAAAAACACCACCGCCTCACTGTGGCACCTTTCATTTCCATTCATCGATATACATGACTAGGTCTACACACCACCATGGGGATACATAGAGTGGGAGCTAACAAGTTTAGTAGGGTCCCACCCAGGTGTTTTATAACAAGTCTCTTTACAAAATCTCAAGTATTCTCATTTTAAATAAATCATGTCATGATAAAAAGCAAATAAGTTTTATCAAAATCATGGAAAATATTTCCCTTTTTCCAACAATTCAAAAACTAAGGATTGTATATCTATTTGAAGCCTAATTTCCACTATAATTTATCATAACCCAAAGAATTTATATCAAATCCAAAATAGTACAATGCCATGAACATGTAAATCATGCCATGAAACTCAATAGGTCAGACTAGAAGACTACTCATTCAACAATAATAAAACATTGGATTGACTCTGAGGTCATTGGGTCCAATGGCACCCTCCATACAATGGGCTCAAGATGAACACATATGGTTCCAGTATGGACGATGTTATGAAAGGTGGTGGTGGTTTGAGATTTTAGCAGATTAGTCTTTTTAGTGTTTAATTATCATTTTGGTAGTGGGAATTACTTACATGCATTAGTAAAAGTGATAATTACGGGGCTTGATATCTGCAGAGAAAGGGCCATTACACTAACATAAGTGGAAACAGACTCCATTATTCTCTATAATTCTATACGAGTTAAAGGAGATACCCCTTGGTCTATATCCTACATTTTTAGGAGTTGCATCCATTTATTTAACAACAATATTAATGTGTCACATACCTAGCGAGAAGGTAATTGGGATGTGGATCACCTTGCCTCTTTGACATACAAAGGTTCCAACATTTCCTACCATTATAGTATCTACTCGTTAATCCCTAAGGTGGTCAATTTTATTATAGGGGATGCTCTCGGCCTCCATTTCTTTAGATCTACATAGGACGGTTGTTTGTCCAGTGCATGGTTTATGCTTTTTGTATTTTTATATCTTTATATTATAAATTAATACTGAATGATGATGACTTGTTCACAAAAATTACCTAAAGCACATGCCTAAGGAAAAGAGGAACATCCCATCAATAAACCCTAAAAAATGTCAAAAATAGTTATTTAGAATGACAGGCCTATGGAGAAGAAAAAATCCCCATAAACTAAAACCTCATCATTAAAATGGATGGTGACTATAGCAAATCGACCTCAGTATCCTTGAAACTCAGGTCTACTACCATTGAATTGACATGATTATAAGGAATGAAATCTCGAAGGACCAATGATTTTATTAGTATTGGTAAACTATATACATACAAGAGTCTTATATTATAAAGGAATACACTAATTAAAACATAATTTTTTCTTTCTTTCAAGGATAATAACATTACTAAAAATAGTAAAGCCTTCATATATTTCATAGAACACGTTATGAAATCCTTTTAAAAGGAAACAAAATAAGGGTGATCTAAAATTCACAGTAAGATTAATGTAAATCAGAATCAATAATGAATCATTTAGAATAATCATCATGGAAGGATAAATAATATAGAACACATCTCATGTAATCAATAAACTGAGAAGGAAGTGCACAAGCATTATTTCAAGGTAAATAACTGAAAACCCATATCATTTAATCAATAAAATGAGACTGAAATGAAACCGTAGATATTTCAATGCAATAATCTCATTGATAACAATAATTATGAATTATCAATAAAGGTAAGTCTTAATTATTGTACTTCATTTATCTAGAATATGAACCACTACCATCAAGTCCTTCCTAAAGACGGTTTATGTCTGTTAGTAGAAACCCATCTATTGTGCTTGGAAAAAACATGAAGGGTTTTTCACCAACTAATTTATTCTCATGAGACTAATAATGCATCAAGGGGATTACATTAAATGGTCACCAAACTGTATGGATTGCATTAACTGGTCCCCAACCCAAAAAGTTCACGTCCAAAGTATTCCTTAAATATCAAATAATTGATTAAAATAAAAAAAAGTGCCTTATCAAATAGCTATATTGGATAAAGGATACAGACATTATCAATATATCCTCAATAAAACAAATAATTGTCAACGTTGACACCATATTTATAATTATATACAGTTTAGGAAATTAACATTTCCATGATAAATTATGTAGTTAATTAGGGGAAATTGTATGTTCAATGATCATAGGCAACTGAATATTTCAATGGGACTAATAAAGGAATCAACGTTGTGAATGTCAATTCTATCCTTGGTCAATAAAATCTAAATAATCTAGAGGAATTATATATATGATATCAATAAAATATATCCTAAGTGGGTTAAAATAAAGAGTTTTTGTCATTTTTTAATGAAAATACTATAAAAACATCTTTTAAAAACATTCATTAAGAAAATATCTTTGTCATTTTGGAAAATATTTTTAAAAATTACATTCTTTGAAAATTACATATAAAAACATATTATCTAAAAAGAAACATTTTAAACACGAATATTAATACTATAATAAATAATGGTAGGTAAATCCATACATTCCGTACAAGGTAAAAAGAACATTTATTTTTCACGGTAAAAATGATAGAAAATGCCTTATTCTGAAAGCGACAAGATGATTCATTTGTAGAAATTTTTAAAAGGAAAAAAATGAAAAATTTATTTAATAAATCTTTTTAATGTTTTGAAAACACTTTATGTAAAATATTTATAAAAAATTCGGATTTAGAAGAAAACAGGTGCTCCAACTAAAGAGACAAATGTATTCGGGGTTTTTAAAAAAAAAAATCTAAAACATTTTAAGTAAAACCGAGTAGAAAATGGTTTTATTACTTGAAAAGGTTCATGAATAACCATATTATAAGAGAATGAAAGGGTTTATTTTACTTTTTTAATGTACTTTACTTGAATATAAATTCAATTGTAAACAATCCCGAATAAAATGAGATTGTGATGTAAACCATTGAAAAGACCATAACGTTGAAGTGAAACTAAAAAAATGTAGAGATTATGTGTTTAAAATTTAAATCCACATAAAATAATTTTAAATACATTAATATATATTAAAAATTTAATTGAAACATAATATTAGAAAATTGATGACAACAAGGAAGTAATATAACCCAAAGAAAAGAAATTGGGTTTTGAAATTCTTTACCACTTGGTATGTTTTTATTCAAATACATATAAAATAAATAAATAAAATTGAAATTTAAAATACCATTAAGATAAAATGTTTCTTCCTGTAATATATCAAAATGTGTAGTAGATATAACAAAAAATATAAGTAAGTTGTGAATATGATATTTATCTCACATATGTAAAAAGTGATATGAAAATCTCTTAACTTGCATTTAATTTTGGTATATCATCATTTAATCATTATTATAATGGTTTTAAACATTTTAATAACTTAATAAATAACCATATTATCATTTCTGATTTCATATACTATCTTATTATAATATCTTATTATACGTTTGTTAGTAATCTTTCATTATTTTCATAATTTCAGGGGTTTATTGCCTTATTTCACAAATACGTTATGACTTTTCACTTGTTTTTTATATCATGGTTTTATCATATATAGAATTTAAAACATGATATAAATATTATATATATTATATAGATATTTATTTATAATGATCCATAATATTTGGTGATAATAAATGGAATGCACCGTTCCTGGAGACGGTAGGTCTTACGTATACGTCAATGATATTTTAATTTCTTTCTCATATTACTTGAATGAAAAGTAAATTATATATATTTATATTATAAGTAAAATATCATATTTATTTCACATACTTCCTATAGGTTTTTAAAAACCATCCATTATACATTCCTCGTATAGCGTGAACGAATCACATCGCTTTGAGGTGGCTGTAGTCTACACATCCACAAACGGTGTTATCATATTTACAAAAAATAGAAAGCATAAGGGTACATATTATATAAAAATTAAATTATCATAAAAAATTATAAATGTCATATATATAATATATAAATATCTTTTCCATAAAAATTACCAACCATGAGAGGTGGTAATGTAAAAATGGGCAACATCCTTTGTGAGGTGATAGTTAGCCGTACACATAAATTATAATTTCATTACCCGGTCGATGAAAGTGTGTGTAAGTGTAGGTATAACCATTATAATAAAAAAATATAATTATATTTTGGATAATTATTTTATTATATAACCATTTAATAAAAATATTTTAGGGGTGGAGAATGAAAATAAATTAAAAGAGCTTGAGAAAGGATATTACCTCATCTTTTGGTATCACATTTTAGTTTGCACCAAAGGTATTCATTGGATGTATTTATACAAAAATTTCGGATTATAGGATAAATGGATGGATATTTAAGATCTATTTTGATAGATCTTGGTTGATAAAATTTTTATTGAGAGGTGTGAGGAACAAGAAAGGGTGAGTTCCTATTATTGTGGAGGAGGAGTGACATTCTTGTAAATTTTTGAAACGGGAATTTCAACCATGTTTTTCCATTAATAAATGGATCACATAATGAAAAAAATTTATAAAAAGAATATAGGGTCTAAATAGCACCATCCAATGGATTTGGAAAAAGATTATAGTTCATTTTGGTACATACGTTTAGGATTCAGTCCCTTGTTAAGATAATTTTTCTCTTAATCAATGTAATTAATTTTAATTACTTTCTGTAATATTTTTAGTCAAAAAATAATTTTACAATATTATAAATTATAAAGAAATATGATTCTAAATATTGTATCCATTTTTATAAATTGTAATTAGGGATGTGGCAGAAATTAATTTAAATTTTACCCCATAAGCGGAATGCCAAAGTGAGTTTTTAATGTAAAAGGATCAAATGTTTTCTATGTTTTTATATTCAATTTCAGTGTGAAATTGATTAAAATGATAGAAATTGTATTAATTTATGTAAAATTTATTTAAATAAACTTCAAAATTAATAAAAAAAATAATTTAACCATATAAATAAATTAGATGAAAATGTAGTTTTGAATTTTAATTTAGTAATTTTCACTATTCGTCAAAAAATAAAACATCCTAGAAAAATACCATCAATTAACCCTAATCTAATTTTTATGTTTTTATTTAATATTTTTTATTTCTTCATAATAAATATATAAAAGTTCAAAAAATTGGATTTAAAATGGGTTCTCCAATAAAATGCTGCAAAACACCTTTTTTTTAGAAAAATACATTTTAAGCATAAAAAAGATTCATTTTAATCTTATGCCTACCAAATATACAAGAATAATATAAATATTTTAATTGAATATATAATAAATATATTTAATTAATTTCATTAAATAATTTTAATTAATTTAATTTATTAGGATAAAACACCTTTATGAGCATAAAAAACATTTCCTTTATATTCAATTGGTGTATATATTAATTTCTAATTAATTGGTAAGTTATGAATTCATTTTATATTTTTATAAATAATAATGTTTCACAATTTAGCTAATAATATTAATAACATAAACATTAATGGCTAGGATATATCCTATTGTATTTAATAATAATGTTTTATTAATATATTATTGTTTGGTAAGACTCAGTCTTACATGTAGTGCAGGCCATCAAAGAAACTCATCGATGCATGATAACTCTGTATTGGATGAATTGAAAGATATATCATGTGGGTTTTTTTAAATAGTAAATATATTATAAATTTCATTGTTGGTTCATGTCATACACACTATTTAATAAAATATTCTTACATTATAATTTTTGGGTGTTACATTATCCTCACCTTAATTAAATTATGTCCTCGCAATTTAAACTCGGCCATGGAAATAAATTGTTTGATATTTACTATGTTTAAATCCCACATCATGAGAATGGTTTCTAAAACATCCACTAGAATGAAAAAATGTCACATGGACAAACATATAACTAGATATCAAAGTAGGAGAACATTAGTATCAAGTGAGGATACATACATGGAGGAAAATAGTACTCATTTATTGGGAGTGATTGAGGTAATCAATCACAAACAAATGGATGGTCAATGGAAAGTTGAGGCCCTGACGGCCATAAATCATTGATGATTTAAAATTCCATCAATTCAAAAAAAAGTTACTATGACAATATTTTTGTTTTATGATACAATTCCTAATGTTTAGTAATTATTTTATTAAGAAAAAATATTAGTAAATAAACTTACTTGATATATTTCTATTAATAAAATTTATTCCTTTGGTATTTCTTCGATCAATTTCAATTTTTTTCAATACATAATGAAATGGATATAGAAAAATTATATTTGATTACTAAGGAAATAAAATATAATTTTAATAGAAAATAAGGCTTATAAAAGAGTGACAAGTCTAACTATTTGTCTCTAACAATTAGACAAACACAAACTACTAAAAAAATTAATCTCTAAAGTGATACTACTAGTTCAACATTAATATTTATTCATTAAAATCTTCAATTAGAAACAATGACATGTTAACATAGACGTTGAGTATGTTAGTGGTGGGAATTAAACCCTTGTCATCCTTTGGACATGGGTTCGGTTCTGAAAAAATTTCATAATTTTACGAGTTTCAACCCAACATAAAGGTTATCATTTTTTAAAAAACATATTAATAAATATGATGTAAATCCTTAAAATTTGGTCATTATAAAACCTTTTTACTAAGGTTTTCATTAAATATATTTTTTCTCACAATGTTTAATAGTATTTGTTTTATATTAATGCTAAATTTTATTAATACCTTTAAACCTATGTCTATAATATGTAATATCATTATTCCTTAATTATATCTTCCAATAAAACATATATATTACCTGGATTTATCCAAAATATCTTCAATCACATAAAACCCAAATAGACATTTAAGACATAGGAATTATGTTCAACCATGATCTCATAATACCATGATGGTGTCCATCACTCTATGTTTATTAAGACACGCGTGCTTCTAAAATTTCAAAACAATCCTTAGATGATTTGTGAATCTTATAACGAAAATACTATTAGAAAAAATAATTCAAAAAAATAATTCTATAATCCTATTAAATACTTAATACCTTACATTTCAACATAATTCATTACTTGATCTATGGATTAACCTATGTAATTCATTTTTATTATCCATGAAAATCTTTCAGAATGAGTTTTAATGAAAATGGAAATTAGATTAAACATAAATTATGGATGTCTCCAAATAGGGGTGCAGTAAGACCCATTTTCATGTACCAGGTTAAACTATGCTAGGCTCGACACACCTTTTCATATTAGTTAACCCTAAGTACATATATTCTAGAACCACATCTAGATTTAGTATCTAGATATGGATGTATTTTTGTAAGACCCACATAATTGATACCTCACCAAAATTCTAAGATATTATCTATACTGATCCACACATTCAACATTAGCCCTATGTTTTCTAATATATGTTTTCCTAAATATAGTTCCCATGGTTTTTACTAAAATTTCTATGATACAAATTATAGTGACCTGACCCTAGTAAACCCAGAACAAGTGTCTATTACCATCACATTGTCATGATTACGAGGAATCAAATTTTGAATGATCCAAGATTTTAGTAGACTTGGTAAACCATATACGTATATAAATTATTTAATACAAAGAAATACACTAATTCAAAAAATATTTTTTTCTTTCTTTCACGGATAATAATTTTATTACATCTAGTATATCCTTGTATATCCTTCTTAGTACACTTCATGGAATCCTAGTGAAAGAGAAAAAAATAAGGGTGAGATCAAATGATCAGTAATGGTAAAGTACAACATCAGCAATAACGAATCAATGAGAATAATAATTGTGGTTTTATAAATAACTAAGAACACTTTCCATGTAATCAATAAAATAATAAGTATATGCATAAAAAATATATATAAGTAAATATGTGAAAACAAGATCCATTTAATCAGTTAACCAAGAATGAAATGCATCCACAGATATTTCGACACAATAATCTCATGGATAATAATAATAATAAATGAATTCTAAATAAAATAAAATTCTTAATTATTGGACATAATGTATCTAGAATATGAAACTCTACCATGAAAACCTTTCAGAATATGGTTTATGTATGTGGGTAGAAAGCCATATATTTTTCATGGAAATAAACTCGAAGGGTTTGTCTCTTACTTATTTTATTTCATAAGACTACAGATGCATCTAAAGGGGTTACATAAAATTTCCCCAGCCCATGGGTATTTCATTAACCAGTTCCCAACCCATATAGTCCATGTCCAAATAATTCATAATATATTAAAAAAATTATTTAAATAAAAAAAGTTCCATATCCAATATCTGTATTGAGTAAAGGATATGAATTTTATCATTATTTTACCAATAAATCAAATAACTATCAAAGTGAAAAATGTACATAAAAATGATATAGGATTTAATAAATATACATATCTATGATAAATGATTTTGATAATTATGAGAAATTATATTTTAAAAGATCGTAGAAAATTAAATAATTTAAGGGGACAAACAAAAGAATCCAATTAGTGAATTTCAATAATATCCTTGATTAATAAAATCACGAATCATATAGAGAAATAAGAAGGGTGGGATAAATATGAAATATCCCATGTTGGATAAAATAAAGGGTTGTTGTTGTTTATTAATGGAAATACTATAAGAAGGACTTTTAAAGAAAACTCTTGGGCGAAATATCATTTTCATTTTGAAAATAATTTTTGATTTTTTTAAAAATTTACATTTTAAATCACTTTATTTTAAAATAATCCTTTGAAACATGAAGTGGATACTTAAAATAAATGATGGTGGGTAAATCCAAACAAGTTGTACAAGGAAAAATAATATTCTTTTTTTCATGGTAAAAGGGTTAAAAAATGATTTTTTCATAAAGTGACTAGGATATTACATTGTTAGAATTTGTAAAATAAAAAAGAGTAAAAATATATTTAATAAATAAATTTTTAAAGGATAAATTTTTTTTTAAAAAAAATGTGTTTTTTGATGAAAACAGGTTCTCTGGCTAAAAGAGAAATGAAGTCAGATTTTCTTAAAAACGATTTTTCTATAACATTTTATGTAACAAAGAGTGGAAGTATTTATTAATACATAAAAAGGTTCATGAATAAATTAATAATAATAGAATGAAAGGGATTATTTTAAAATGGTTATATAATTTCCTTGAATGGAAATTCAAGTGTAAATAATCCCGAATAAAATGAGATTGGGAAATAAACCATTAAAAAGACCATAATGATAAAGTGATGCTAAAAAATGAATGAATTATTAGTCAAAAAATTAAATACACATTAAAAGTTTAAAAAAAAATATAGTAAAATCTATTACACTCATAATCTTTGAATATTAACGATAATAAGTATGTAATATAAACTTAAGAAATGAAATTTGGTTATGAAATTCTTCACCACTTGGTAACTTTTAATTAAAATACCCATAGAAGAAATAATTCATATTGAAAATAAAAATACCATGAAGATAAAATAATTAATCATATAAAATATCATAATGGGTAGTATATACACCACACAGAAGAATACAGTGGTGAATATGACCTTTATCTCACAAATGTGAAAAGTGAGATGGAAATGAATTACCTTGCATTTCTTTTTGAGAGAACTTAATTTAAAATAATTTATAATAGATTTAAACATGATAATAACCATTAATAAAACCAT
Source organism: Viscum album (assembly GCA_963277665.1). Classification (NCBI taxonomy): domain Eukaryota; kingdom Viridiplantae; phylum Streptophyta; class Magnoliopsida; order Santalales; family Viscaceae; genus Viscum; species Viscum album. Next base: position 721,462,080 of record OY728122.1, on the reverse strand, counting down.
ATTAATATTTATTATACCATATGTTACCTTTTTATAACAACTTATTAGTTATTTGTTAGTAATCATTCATTATTTCCACTATTTCAGGTGTTAATTACCTAGTTTTGAAAGTATGTTTTGAATTGTTATTTGTTGTTCATATAATGGTTTCATTATATAAAACAAGAAAGATATGATATATATATATATCATATATATTAACTATATATTTGTTTTTAATAATCCATAATATTTGGAGAATATAAATGGAATGAACCTTTCATGGAGATGGTAGATCTTATGTATGCATAAATCAAAATTTTAATTTACTTTTCAAATTAAAATAATAAAAAGTAATTTATATATATTTATATTATAATTAATGTATAATATTTATTTCATATATGTAATATAGGTTTATTAAAACCATATTTTATACCTTCCATGTATAATGTGAATGAATCTCATCACATTGAGGAGGAGGTTGTCCACACTTCCACAAATGATGTTATTGTATTTACGCAAAATGGAAAGCATAAGGGTATGTGTTATATAAAAATTAAAGAAGTATAAATACATTATAAGTATCATAAATATAATATATAAATAATTTTTTAATCAAAATTCCCATCTAGGAGAAGTGGTAATGGAAAAACAAATGATATCATTTTGTGAGGCGGTAGTTCAGCATACACATAAGTGTAAGTTTGTTACCCATTAGAAGGAAGTGTGTGTATGTATAGGTAGAAATATTATAAAAAATATTATTATATTAATTATACTGATGTTATTATATAATCATGTAATAATAAGAGTTTAGGGGGTGGATAATGAAAATATAATAAAAGATTTTGAGGAATGATGTTACCTCTTCTTTGGGTGACTCATGTTGGTTTGCACTAAAGGGAAATGTTGGATGGATTTATTACAAAATAGAGGCTTATAGGATTAGGGTTTGGATATTTAGGATTTATTTTGTTAGATATTAGTATATATAGTGTCTACTAAGAGGTTTTATTAAGAGGGAGGAGTTAATGCCTTTCTATAGTGGTGGATGAGTGACATTCTTGTAAATTTGGGAAAAGGTAATTCCACTCACTTTCCTCCTATGAAATGTGGTTCCAATAATGAAAAAAATTATATAAAATGGAGTATAAAATATATATATGACCATCCAATGGATTTTTTAACATTTTCTCGGTAATTTTGTCACATAAATCTAAGGTTTACCCCCTTGTTAGACTAATTTTTCTGTTAATCATTGTATTTAATTTTAATTAATTTCACTAATAATTTTGGTAAAAACTATATTGATATTATTATAAATTATAAATTATTATAATCACAAATAAGAAATATTTCTTTCCAATTTAAATCATATAACTGGAAAAAATTAATTTAAATTTTATCCCACAGACAAAACAACAAGGCAAGGTTTTAAAGTAAAATGTTCAAAATTTTGTTATTTTTTTATATTCAATTTCAATAGAATTGATTCAAATGAATTGAATTGGTTTAATTTATGTAATATTTATTTAATTGAACTTTAAAACCAATACAATATATAATTTAACCTTATAATTAAATTATACAATGATGTAGTTTTAAATAAAAATTCTGTAATATTCACAATTCATTAAAAATAAAAGCTTATAGAAAAAACCAAAAATTAATCCCAAGATATTTGTTAAGTTTTAATTTAAAAAATAAATTTTATTTTTTCATACTAAATTTATAAAAGTTCCACAAATTGGATCAAAATAAGTTTTCTATGAAAAGCGGTATAATTTCCTTTTTAGAAAAAATACCTTTTAAGAGTAAAACCGGATTTATTATTATCTTATACCTATGAAATCTATTGGATTAATATAAAAAATATTTGATGATATATTTTAAAATTATATATAATTAATATCATTCATTTATTTTAATTTATTTAATTTATTTGGATAAAGTACTTTGGGAGCATAAATATAATTTCCTTTATATTCAATTGGTTTCTATATACATTTCTAATTAATTGGTAACATATAAATTCATTTTATATGTAAAGACCCATTAATTTCAAGGAAATGTTTTTCTTAATTTTCTTTGGAATTTTACAAGATTGCAGTTTCTGACGGCACCTGATTCTGAGACCCGGTGTGCCCGAAAATCATTTTCCGAAGTTTGGCTCAGGTACGTTCAGTAAACAGATGAGAGAGTTTTTCTAACTTTTGAACCGGCACCCGGAATCGAATTCTGAGGGCACCGATGAAATCAAAGTGCCGGTATTTTCTTAGAAACGCCTCTTCCGGAGTCGTGTTTTCTCGGTAGTGGTTTTTAATTTTCAGGCTTAAAGTTAAGAAATAAAATAATTGTACGACAAACTTTATTTTATTTCACTTAATCCACTTGAAATCCACTTAAACTAAGTTGAAACGGATATGGTACTATCCAAAATTATCCTACCCTCTTGGTAGGATATTTGTGAGGTGGGGCCCGCACGAGCCCCGCCGTTTCTTTTTCGCTATGTAACGCACCCGCGAAAACCCATCATTATTAAAGTCAACTGACGCGTTTTCTTAAATTCTTAACGCACCATTTAATTGGGCGTTTTTATTCGTGAATTAAATGGGCAGTTTCTTTCGTTGAATTAATTCTACGAATTAATGGGTCGTTACATACCTCTTATTCGTTTGTTGGCGTAATAATAAAATAAGACCAACACTACATTTGGAGGATTACACGTTAAGAGGCTTTTGACAAAATTCTTGTGCCTTCACACTTCTTCGTGAAGAACGCGAAGAACGCGAAGAACGCGAAGAACGCCGTCATCCTCGGAATTTGACGATGCTTCAACCGAGATGTTCTTCCCCGCCCCGATCTCTGATCACCAACTGCTTGAGGTAAGAGATCTCAGGTTTCATTTTTTAATCTTCTTTGTGGTTTATAACAACACACGGATTTAATTATTAAAAAGTAAAATCTGTTGTTTCTTGGACCTCGGTGTTCATCGACGCAACGCCGGATACCCGCGACGACGTGATGATCACCTCCTTCCGCGACGATCAAATCCGCGAAGAACCCGTGTGTGACGACTTGGCGAGGTAGGGGTTGTTGTGAATATTTTATATTCCCGTGAATGTTCCATAAAAATTAAATAACCAGATTCATATGAACAATTTTAATTTATTAAAATTGTTGTTTCATGTGTTGAATATTTTCTACCGTTGTTTTTAACTAACACGGAGGGTGTGAGCCAAACGAACACGGACCAACAACCCTCTGCCATTCTTCGTGGTTGTGCGGATTTGGCGGGCGATGACAAAACGTGACGCAAGGGAATTTTGACGATCCTGCAGTGAATAACGGAACCTGGGAGGAACAACGGCACAGACGGGAAGTAAAACGGACCACCGGAGCAACTTCGGTGGCCCGCGGAAGCCGTCGCTGGCGCGGGTTGCCGGCGCGGCTGAAGCGGCGGCGGCGGCGGCCAGTGGACCCGCGGCCGCGCGGGTCCAGCTCGCCCGCACGGGACGCGGCAGAAGCCGCGTCCGCTTGTCCAGCGCGGCCCCACGCGAGGCCGCAGCACCTCCAAACCGTGGGGGCAGCGCCCCGCGGCACCCGAGCTGCTCGGCCGCTCGGCCGAGCCAAGACAGGCCGGTCCAACCGGGTTGGACCGGGTCGGGTCGACCCATGGGGGGTCGGGCCGGGTCGGCCCGGGCCCGGACCCCCCGTCTTGGGAGTATTTTCGGTCTTTTGCCGGTATCTTCAGCTACGGGCCTCCGAATGACGCGGCGTCAGTGGAAACGTGATCCTTGGATCGAGACGGTCGATTCGGTATATTTCACTCAAGGTTTCAGAATACTTTGGGTTCGACCGGGTTGGTTCGTACACGAAACCAACCAGGCCCTCGGAGCGGAAACACTCATATCTTGAGCTACGGACGTCTGATTGACGTGCTGTCAGCTTTGGTGGATTATTCTAAGTGAGACGGAACTTTTGGCTCACTCCGCCCGAGGTTTGGATGCAGGTGGAGTATGGTCGGGTTGGTTTTTCCTTAGAAACCAACCGGGCCCCTGGGACGAAAACGCCAATAACTCTCAGACCGGGCATCCGATTGACGAACTGTCTGCGACGTTGAGTTCCTGTTGACGATACAGAACTTCTGGATACATCAAACTCGGACTTTGTGTCAGTTGATGTATCAGCCTCTCGGCTCGTGGAGCGGACCCTCCCGAACGAGCTTGCTGTGTGCGGGAACCCTTGTGCTAGCTGTGACTGCTTCTTCGACAGCGATGACTGTGCAGAGATCCTCAGTGGACTGCGACGACTACTGCACTCAGCGATCCTACGTGGATCAGTGCTACAGATCCTGTGTGGATCCGATCCAGTGTGGGCAGCGCTCAGCGGTTCTGTGTGAGCCAGCGCCTACAAGTCCTGTGTGGGCCCGATCCTGTGTGGGTCTTTGCGGGGGTTAGTTACCAATCGATCCAGTGTGGGTCACTGCGGGGGTTAGTACCTATCGATCCTTTGTGGGTCCGACGACTTAGATGGATCAGTGATCATCTTTATCGTCATCCGAAGAAGTATACCTATGTGAGCTGAATCATGTGTTACTCTCGTTTGTGGATTGTGTTAAGCTATCCTGTGTGGATTTACTGTTTTACTCTCATTTGTGGATTGTGTTGAGCTATCCTGTGTGGATTTACTGTTTTACTCTCCTTTGTGGATTGTGTGGAGCTATCCTGTGTGGGTATACATTTTGCTTTCCTGTGTGGACTGGGTTGTGCTTGAGCTCAGACGTTGGAGCCGATCGGGAATTGATGACTTAGGTATATGTATGGGAATATACCTAAGCAGTGTCGGTTGTTACTTAGTGATTGTATATTTCCTTTGTGGTTATCTTTTGTGGATTCTGGGAGACCTTCGGGGATCTCGGGGTCCCTACTGAGTAGCTTATACTCATCCCTGCACGGGCTATGCACGCACTTCGTTGTGTTGGTTGTAGACGACGGACAGCGCTGATCGTGGTGGTGGCTTGCAGAGCAGGACGGTACTTGGAGGTGGACCACTGGGCGGGATGTACTTGGAGTAGTCAGGTGGACCGAGGAGCAGTGGAGGCTATCTGTACCCACCCTTCAGGTGGGACCTTCAGAGGATGGCTCGACACTGCGGCTTTTCTTTTCAGTTGCTGTTTTTCCCTTTCAGTTGTACTTTACAGTTGGTCTTGTATTTCCGGCCCCTTTTACATTCATCACAGCTTGTTACAGTTTTTACTTAGTGTTTACTTTTCCGCTTTCTTACTCTGTGGTGCTTGTTTACTTTTCAATGGTAGTGCCTTCCCTTTTTTTTGGGATTTACGTCGTGGTGCTAGTCGCCAGCTCCTGGCCTATGGAAGGCGGGCTTGGGGTAGTCACGGAACGGGCCGCGAGGACGGGTCGTGACAAATTGGTATCAGAGGTGGTCAGTTCTACCGCAGACTCTGATCTTTCTTCTATGTGAAGCAATAGTGTTCAGCGTATTGGGTGTGGTTATCAGTCCAGGGAGTCCAGTGTTGGTGCGGCGGTCGACGTATCCATACACCAGGACCCTGACTTCTGATTTCCGACTTAATTCACGAAAACATTGATTGCATGTGTGTTTCAAGTTTTCTTTGTGATTACTTGTGTCAGCTCACCAGGTATACTGTTTTGACCGTGGCACACTTCTTTCATTTTCAGGATGGCCCCACGACGGCATCCAGCTAGGGTTCCGAGAGTAGAGCGCGACGACAGCCCGCCGAGTGACGAGGCCTCGGTACAAGGCCCGTTGACAGCAGAGGCACCGGAAGTACCTTTACCCACTGAGTCCCCGATGCTTCTAGCACCGAGCGCTGACGATGCACGTCGCCTCGGAGCTCTGCACGAGTTCCAGCGCTAGAGGCCAGCCAGGTTTCGTGGGGAGACGGACCCCAGGCAGCCGAGGACTGGCTGGAGGCGGTCGTTCGTGTTTTCAGGCTAGTGAGGACACCAGTAGACCACATGGTGATCCTCGCGGTGAGCCTACAGCACGCAGCAGCAGGACGATGGTGGAGCTTGATGCTCCAGGTGCACGATGAGGCCTCTCTAATCTGGACAGACTTCGAGAGCCTCTTCCGCTCAGAGTTCGTCCCGGCCACCCTCCGTGTGGTGCGCTGATTAGCCACTAAATGAGGCTAATATTCTTTGTTAATATACATAATATTCATGTTCTATGTTATTTATAAACACCATTTTAGTTCATTTTACACTTTGAACATCATTTCACATTATGATTGTAATACCTTCTTAAAATGCACTATTATGTGGTACATTTTTTGAACATCATTTAAAGTACCCAATGATTCATTTGATTTTAAGGAATTTAATTATACATATTTTAATTTGATATTTTTTGATAATTGATCTAAACTCCAATATTAACATTTTCATTCAGGGATAAATGGATAATTCATGGAGGGTGATGGAGATATTTGGCAATGAAAGGAAGCAATTCTAGAGAAGGCAGATTGGACATCAGACCACTGATGAGACTGTGGGGCCTAACATACGATCCCAATTAATCCCAAATTTCGTGGGATGATAGAAGACATGTATAGGAACAAATAACTATACAGGAGTTAATGCAAATTCGGCTTGAATGTTGGTCATTTAGGCGGCCCAAGTTAGAGATAAAATTCTGGGCCAGATTCTGCGGCCCATAAAAACAGTCCACTAATTTGATCATATCTCGGAATCCAAAACTCTAAATGGGCCCAAATTTTGCAGGCGATTAGAAGACATCCGGAGCTCCATTTGCTTCTTCTATAGACCACCCTGAGTCGGACTTCCAGAAGGTCTTCCAGATGCGTCTGTTAGTTGAAGGAAAGCTGGCTGCCACCTCGGGTCAAATGTGAAAAAGTTCAAATTCCACAAGCTTTACACCACCTATGGCCTACCAAAATTAATTGAGATGCTTTTTACTGTTGGAGGATCGACCCAAGGCTCCCAAAATGCCTATTTAAGGCAGTGGTGGTGAAGGAGTTAAAGATCTTGGATGCTTTATTCAATTGTAATGTCATGCTGCATTTTTGTTGCCTCAATTTTGTCTTTCACATGTAAGTTGTTCAATTCACTTTAGTTTCTTAATAAACGTTCTTCTTATACTCTTATTATGTTGTTCTTAATATCACTTTGATACTGTTGGATCAAGGTTTGAATTTATTCACAGCAACCCTTGTGAAATTATTCACACAACGGTGGAGTGATCATTTTATTTTTGTTGTTTTCTTTACTTCTCCGTTTCCTCCCTCAGGAGTCTACTTTCCGCTTCCATTGAAACCATGAGATCAATGGAGGGCTAACACACTTATGGGTTGATCCAAGGGAGTATCAAGGGGCTGGATTGGATGTTATTTATCACCTAATTAATGTATAATCACTTCTTTAATTGGGATTTTTTTGATGATTTTTAAACTCCATCGTCCTTGTTGAATTTAAGGCCACATACTTCAAGTACTAATACGAACCTTTACCTTGAAGTGCTCAAAACATTGATCCTTCAAGTGTATAGGTGATTAGTATTAAAGGGTGTAGGTATTAAAACAGTAAGTGATGATGTTGTTTTATCTCCTTAAATGAACCCATCTCAAATTTAAGAAATTGAAATCATTAAAAAGAAAATACGTCCAATCCACCCCGAGCGATAACCTAGGATCAACTCATTCTTTTAATTTGAATTCACTTAAGTATCTTAGAGTTCACTTAAACCCATCTAAAATCAACCCAAAGTTGGTCACTTCATATCCAAAAATAGTCCATAGAATGTACGTGTATGTAGGTTTCTTCTTAGGTCTCTGTGGATTCGATAACCCAAGCTAAACTACAAGGACCGTCTTACCTTCTTCTCTTGGGTAAATTTGAGCGAGAATCAAATTTTGGCACCGTTGCCGGGGACCTAAGTGAGTTATCATAGACACCTTCATCCTTTTTTTCATTCCACTTCTCTTTTCTCACTCCTCACTCCTATGGAAGTCAATTTTGAACAAGTCCAAACATGGGGAACCTATCCCTACTTTGATCACCCAACCCCATGTACGATGTACAATGACCATCATGATTCCTACTTGTGGGATCATCAAAAACCTACTGAATCACAATTTTTCTATTCCTTTGATCCACAATACATCCCAACATATAATGAGTTTCAATCACCACAAAGCCAATATGAACACCCTCCTATTCAATTCCAACAACTTAATTATCCACCTGAAATAGGCCATATTTCTCAACCCCTTACCCATCATGATCCACAACCGTTACTTGAAAAATTGTGTCAAAAAATGGAAATAATGAATTTTTAGGTTTCATCATTGAGGTTAGAACTACAAAGAATTAAAAATTGTGAGGGAACCATCCCTACACAAACTGTCCCTTCCATAACCTTATGTGAAGTGTCTAGTTTCCCACAAACCTCTCATGAATTTATTGAAGAACCAACCTTTGGATTTGGGATTGATGAAGAGGATCAAGGAATTTTTGAAGGGTCTTTAAATCAGGAGGAAATTAACTTTTTGGATTCAAAAGAAGAGAATTTGACATCATGGATTGAGTCTCCTATGTATAACTCCATTGATGAATTTTCAAAAACACAAATCACTGAACCATTAAGAGAAATCACAAACTTTGAGTCCATACCCATTCCTGAAATTTATCTTTCCAATTTGGTGGTTGAATCTTCTATTCAAAAGGAACCAATTCTGTTGAGCAATTTTGAAAATGAAACTGAGTTCAATTCAAAGTCCCAACCTATGTTTGAATGTTTTAGCCTACCTGAACTTGAACAAAAGGACTTTCCATCCACCCTCATGTTTCCATTCATTTGGGATAGGCAAAAACATTCAGTTGTCACCATTTCTTATCTAGAAACCACTAAAGAGGTGCTTAATCATAATGTCTTAGAAAATACTACAAAAGAAATTGAATCCATCATTTATGATATTCCTCAGATTTACCTGCTCATTTTAGAACAGAGGTTTGTGCATGAAACAAATTCTAAACATAGAATCAATCTCAACCTAATAGAAGTTGTGAAACATGTGGTCCTTAAAATGTTGAAAATTGGTATTGGATAAGTTAGGGGTCCTTGTCGAGCTAACAACGTTAAACAAGGCGCTGCATGGGAGGAAACCCATGGTTTTCAAGTTTCCTATCATTTTGTTGTTTTAATAAAATTTATATTTTAATTAATCATTTTTATATTTTAAAAAAAAATATAGACTGTTGACCTGTTCTTCTATTATGAGTATGGATGGGTATGAAAGGGGAGCACCATATTCATCCGTGTCACGTGGTGTGATCCTTGAGTAATACCTTACCCAGAAATTTAAAAAGAAGACAATGTATCATCAGTTTATTTTATTATATATATATAATTATATTTTACTTATATATATATATATATATACTCTTTTGTTTTGATTGTTTGTTTTCATTTTTCCACTAGGGAACTTGGCAAGCGACATAGAGATCAAAGGACTAATTTGGAGCAGCAGGAACTTCAAACTTCAACCACCAGGTGACTTCATTCCATGACCCTCATTTTCAATTTCCTTTTTGAACTTTCATTCTTTACCTCTACCCCCTTATAAATTTTCTTTTCTTTAAACACTGGGGACAGTGTTATTTTAAGTTGTGGGGGAGATAAAATAAAAAATGCTTTTGTGTAAAAAAAATGATAAATGATTTGGAAAAAAAATTGTGAAAATGGAAGGAAAAATTCCTTTAACATTAAACATGGTAATACACATTTCACACTTTGGAACTGAATATCAAATAATTTAGCATGCCCTGATTCTGATTTTAATCCTTGTATAATTTCATGGGCATAGATTTTGGAAAGTGTGGCTGTCCAATGTGATATTTCATCGTTTATATTTTCATCCAAATAAAAAAAAGTTCACAATGCACGTCCTTTGGATAGTGGTGTATTAGTTTGAGTTCATGGGGTCCCCTAAATAAATAGCATAGGTTTGGTGATCATTTTAGTTTAATATGAGTATTCAAAAAAAATTTAAAAAAAAATTGCGCGTAGAGTAATGAAATAACCTAATGTGTGGCTTTCGGCACTTGGGGATCGTGACTCCATAGTTGTCTGGCCCAGAGTTAGTAATTTTATATCTATTTTTGGTAAATTGAATTTGTTTTTGACTGAGTTAACTCGAGATGATGCCTGAGTATGTGGGATTCACTTGGTGCCCTAAGGTCTTTGAGCCTGTGAGTCATCGGCAAAGTCTCGCTACAAGGGTTGACCCTTTTGAGTGCAACTTCAATTACCATCGCAAAATTGCAAAAAAAAACAACAACAACAAAAACAAAAAAAAAAAATTATACAAAAAAAAATGAATACTCATCTTAATATTGAAATGTGATTCCAACTAGCGCTTCCGTAATTTCCCCCTTGAATAAAGATGAACCTCCATGTCTATTGTGATGCACAACACATCCTCATACTTAATTGATATTGGATGAAATATGGCAATGAATTTGAACAAAGGAATGGGCTTGGGATTGGGATCTGCTTATGAAACTATCTCGTATTAAAATATTTTGTTGGGTTTTATGATTTTTTTGGTATAAGGTTTTTTGGTGATCATTGTGTATTAAAATGTTTTTGGAAAATGGAATTCGAATTTCATTTTGTTGAGATATATTTTGCTCGGGACTAGCAAAACTCAAGTTGGAGGGTGTGATTAGCCACTAAATGAGGCTAATATTCATTGTTAATATACATAATATTCATGTTCTATGTTATTCATAAACACCATTTTAGTTCATTTTACACTTTGAACATCATTTCACATTATGATTGTAATACCTTCTTAAAATGCACTATTATGTGGTACATTTTTTGAACATCATTTAAAGAACCCAATGATTCATCTGATATTAAGGAATTTAATTATACATATTTTAATTTGATATTTTTTGATAATTTATCTAAACTCCAATATGAACATGTTTAATTCAGGGATCAATGGATAATTCATGGAGGGTGATGGAGATATTTGGCAATGAAAGAAAGCAATTCTAGAGAAGTCAGATTGGGCATCAGACCACTGATGAGACTGTGGGGCCAAACATACAGTCCCAATTAATCCCAAATTTCGTGGGATTATAGAAGACATGTATAGGAAAAAATCACTCTTCAGTAGTTAATGCTAATTCGGCCTCCATATTGGTCATTTAGGCGTCCCAAGTTAGAGATAAAATTCCGGGCCAGATTCTGCGGCCCAGAAAAACAGTCCACTAATTTGATCATATCTCGGAATCCACAACTCTAAATGGGCCCAAATTTTACAGGAGATTATAAGACATCCGGAGATCCATTGTCGTATTCTATGGCCCACCCTGATTCGGATGTCTAGAAGGTCTTCCAGACGCGTCTGTTAGGTTAAGGAAAGCTGGCTGCCACCTCGAGTCAAATGTGGAAAAGTTCAAATTCCACAAGATTTCCACCACCTATGGCTTACCAAAATTAATTGAGATGCTTTGTACTATTGGAGGCTCGACCCAAGGCTCCCAAAATTCCTATTTAAGGCAGTGGTGGTGATGTAGTTAAAGATCACGGATTCTTTGTTCAATTGTAATGTTATGCTGCATTTTTGTTGCCTCAATTTTGTCTTTCACATGTATGTTGTTCAATTCACTTTAGTTTCTTAATAAAAGTTCTTCTTCTACTCCTATTATGTTGTTCTTAATATCACTTTGATACCGTTGGATCATGGTGTGAATTTATTCACACCAACCCTTGTGAAATTATTCACACAACGGTGGAGTGATCATTTTGTTTTTGTTGTTTTCTTTACTTCTCCATTTCCTCCCTCATGAGTCTACTTTCCGCTTCCATTGAAACCATGGGATCAATGGAGGGATAACCCACTTATGGGTTGATCCAAAGGAGTAGCAAGGGGAAGGATTGGATGTTATTTATCACCTAATTAATGTATAATCACTTCTTTAATTGGGATTTTTATATGATAATTTTTAAACTCTATCGTCCTTGTTGAATTTAAGGCCACACACTTCAAGTACTAATACGAACCTTTACATTGAAGTGCTCAAAACTTTTATCCTTAAAGTGTATAAGTGATTAGTATTAAAGGTTGTAGGCATTAAACCAGTAAGTGATGATGCTGTTTGATCTCCTTAAATGAACCCATCTCAAATTTAAGAAATTGAAATCATTAAAAAAAATACGTCCAATCCACCCCGAGCGATAACCTAGGATCAACTCATTCTTTTAATTTGAATTCACTTAAGTCACTTATATTTCACTTAAACCCCTCTAAAATCAACCCAATGTTGTCCACTTCATATCCAAAAACAGTCCGTAGAATGTACGTGTCTATAGGTTTCTGCTTAGGTCTCAGTGGATCCGATAACCCAAGATAAACTACAAGGACCGTCTTACCTTCTTCTATTGGGTAAATTTGAGCGAGAATCAAATTTTGGCACCATTTCCAGGGACCTAAGTAATTTATCTTAGACACCTTCATCCTTTTTTTCATTCCACTTCTCTTTTCTCACTCCTCACTCCCATGGAAGTCAATTTTGAACAAGTCCAAACATGGGAAACCGATCCCTACTTTGATCACCCAACCCCATGTACGATGTACAATGACCATCCTAATTACTACTTGTGGGATCATCAAAAACCTACTGAATCACAATGTTTTTATTCATTTGATCCACAATACATCCCAACATATAATGAGTTTCAATCACCACAAAGCCAATATGAACACCCTCCTATGCAATTCCAACAACTTAATTATCCACCTGAAATTGGCCATATTTATCAACCCCTTACCCATCATGATCCACAACCGTTACTTGAAAAATTGTGTCAACAAATGGAAATAATGAATTTTGGGGTTTCATCATTGAGGTTAGAACTACAAATAATTAAAAATTGTGAGGAAACCATCCCTACACAGACTGTCCCTTCCATAACCTTATGTGAAGTGTCTAGTTTCCCACAAACCTCTCATGAATTTATTGAAGAACCTACCTTTGGATTTGGGATTGATGAAGAGGATCAAGGAATTTTTGAAGGGTCTTTAAATCAGGAAGAAATTAACTTTTTGGATTCAAAAGAGGAGAATTTGACATCATGGATTGAGTCTCCTAAGTATAACTCCATTGATGAATTTTCAAAAACACAAATCACTGAACCATTAAGAGAAATCACAAACTTTGAGTCCATACCCATTCCTGAAATTGATGTTTCCAATTTTGTGGTTGAATCTTCTATTCAAAAGGAACCAATTCTGTTGAGCAATTTTGAAAATGAAACTGAGTTCAATTCAAAGTCCCAACCTATGTTTGAATGTTTTAGCCTACCTGAACTTGAACAAAAGGACTTTCCATACACCCTCAAGTTTCCATTCATTGGGGATATCAAAAAACTTTCAGTTGTCACCATTTCTTATATTGAAACCACTAAAGAGGTGATTAATCATAATGTCTTAGAAAATACTACAAAAGAAATTGAATCCATCATTTATGATATTTCTCGGATTTACCTGCTCATTTTAGAACAGAGGTTTGTGCATGAAACAAATTCTAAACATAGAATCAATCTCAACCTAATAGAAGTTGTGAAACATGTGGTCTTTAAAATGTTGAAAATTGGTATTGGATAAGTTAGGGGTCCATGTCGGGCTAACGACGTTAAACAAAGCGCTGCATGGGAGGCAACCCATGGTTTTCAAGTTTCCTATCATTTTGTTGTTTTAATAAAATTTATAATTTAATTAATCATTTTTATATTTAAAAAAAATATATAGACTGTTGACCTGTTCTTCTATTATGAGTATGGATGGGTATGAAAGGGGAGCACCATATTCATCTGTGTCATGTGGTGTGATCCTTGAGTAATACCTTACCCAGAAATTTAAAAAGAAGACAATGTATCATCAGTTTATTTTATTATATATATATAATTATATTTTACTTATATATATATATATATACTCTTTTTTTTTTTCATTTTTCCACTAGGGAACTCTGCAAGTGACATAGAGATCAAAGGACTAATTTGGAGCAGCAGGAACTTCAAACTTCAACCACCAGGTGACTTCATTCCATGACCCTCATGTTCAATTTCCTTTTGGAACTTTCATTCTTTACCTCTACCCCCTTCTAAATTTTCTTTTCTTTAAACACTGGGGACAGTGTTATTTTAAGTTGTGGGGGAGATAAAATAAAAAATGCTTTTGTGTAAAAAAAATGATAAATGATTTGGAAAAAAAATTGTGAAAATGGAAGGAAAAATTCCTTTAACATTAAACATGGTAATACACATTTCACACTTTGGAACTGAATATCAAATAATTTAGAATGCCCTGATTCTGATTTTAATCCTTGTATAATTTCATGGGCATAGATTTTGGAAAGTGTGGCTCTCCAATGTGATATTTCATCGTTTATATTTTCATCCAAATAAAAAAAAAGTTCACAATGCACGTCCTTTGGATAGTGGTGTATTAGTTTGAGTTCATGGGGTCCCCTAAATAAATAGCATAGGTTTGGTGATCATTTTAGTTTAATATGAGTATTCAAAAAAATTTAAAAAAAAAATTGCGCGTAGAGTAATGAAATGACCTAATGTGTGGCTTTCGGCACTTGGGGATCGTGACTCCATAGTTGTCTGGCCCAGAGTTAGTAATTTTATATCTATTTTTGGTAATTTGAATTTGTTTTTGACTGAGTTAACTCGAGATGATGCCTGAGTATGTGGGCTTCACTTGGTGCCTTAAGGTCTTTGAGCCTGGGAGTCATCGGCAATGTCTGGCTACAGGGGTTGACCCTTTTGAGTGCAACTTCAATTACCATGGCAAAATTGCAAAAAAAAACAACAACAACAAAAACAAAAACAAAAAAAAATTATACAAAAAAAATGAATACTCATCTTAATATTGAAATGTGATTCCACCTAGCGCTTCCGTAATTTCCCCCTTGAATAAAGATGAACCTCCATGTCTATTGTGATGCACAACACATCCTCATACTTAATTGATATTGGATGAAATATGGCAATGAATTTGAACAAAGGAATGGGCTTGGGATTGGGATCTGCTTATGAAAGTATCTCATATTAAAATATTTTGATGGGTTTTATGATTTTTTTGGTATAAGGTTTTTTGGTGATCATTGTGTATTAAAATGTTTTTGGAAAATGGAATTCGAATTTCATTTTGTTGAGATATATATTGCTCGGGACTAGCAAAACTCAAGTTGGGGGGTGTGATTAGCCACTAAATGAAGCTAATATTCATTGTTAATATACATAATATTCATGTTCTATGTTATTCATAAACACCATTTTAGTTCATTTTACACTTTGAACATCATTTCACATTATGATTGTAATACCTTCTTAAAATGCACTATTATGTGGTACATTTTTTGAACATCATTTAAAGTACCCAATGATTCATCTGATTTTAAGGAATTTAATTATACATATTTTAAGTTGATATTTTTTGATAATTTATCTAAACTCCAATATGAACATGTTTAATTCAGGGATCAATGGATAATTCATGGAGGGTGATGGAGATATTTGGCAATGAAAGAAAGCAATTCTAGAGAAGTCAGATTGGGAATCAGACCACTGATGAGACTGTGGGGCCTGACATACAGTCCCAATTAATATCACATTTCGTGGGATGATAGAAGACATGTATAGGAACAAATAACTCTTCAGTAGTTAATGCTAATTCGGCATCCATGTTGGTCATTTAGGCGGCCCAATTTAGAGATAAAATTTTGGGCCAGATTCTGCGGCCCAGAAAAACAGTCCACTAATTTGATCATATCTCGGAATCCACAGCTCTAAATGGGCCCATAGTTTACAGGAGATTAGAAGACATTTGGAGCTCCATTTTCTTATTCTATGGCCCACCCTGATTCGGACGTCCATAAGGACTTCCAGACGCGTCTTTTAGGTGAAGGAAAGCTGGCTGCCACCTCGGGTAAAATGTGGAAAAGTTCAAATTTCACAAGCTTTCCACCACCAATGCCCTACCAAAATTAATTGAGATGCTTTGTACTGTTGGAGGCTCGACCCAAGGCTCCCAAAATTCCTATTTAAGGCAGTGGTGGTGATGTAGTTAAAGATCTTGGATTCTTTGTTCAATTGTAATGTTATACTGCATTTTTGTTGCCTCAATTTTGTCTTTCACATGTAAGTTGTTCAATTCACTTTAGTTTCTTAATAAAAGTTCTTCTTATACTCCTATTATGTTGTTCTTAATATCACTTTGATACCGTTGGATCAAGGTGTGAATTTATTCACACCAACCCTTGTGAAATTATTCACACAACGGTGGAGTGATCATTTTATTTTTGTTGTTTTCTTTACTTCTCCATTTCCTCCCTCATGAGTCTACTTTCCGCTTCCATTGAAACCATGGGATCAATGGAGGGCTAACCCACTTATGGGTTGATCCAAAGGAGTATCAAGGGGCAGGATTGGATGTTATTTATCACCTAATTAATGTATAATCACTTCTTTAATTGGGATTTTTATTTGATGATTTTTAAACTCCATCGTCCTTGTGGAATTTTAGGCCACACACTTCAAGTACTAATACGAACCTTTACCTTGAAGTGCTCAAAACATTGATCCTTAAAGTGTATAAGTGATTAGTATTAAAGGGTGTAGGCATTAAACCAGTAAGTGATGATGTTGTTTTATCTACTTAAATGAACCAATCTCAAATTTAAGAAATTGAAATCATTAAAAAGAAAATACGTCCAATCCACCCCGAGCGATAACCTAGGATCAACTCATTCTTTTAATTTGAATTCACTTAAGTCTCTTATAGTTCACTTAAACCCATCTAAAATCAACCCAAAGTTGGCCACTTCATATCCAAAAATAGTCCATAGAATGTACGTGTCTATAGGTTTCTTCTTAGGTCTCCGTGGATTCGATAACCCAAGATAAACTACAAGGACCGTCTTACCTTCTTCTCTTGGGTAAATTTGAGCGAGAATCAAATTTTGGCACCATTGCCGGGGACCTAAGTAAGTTATCTTAGACACCTTCATCCTTTTTTTCATTCCACTTCTCTTTTCTCACTCCTCACTCCTATCGAAGTCAATTTTGAACAAGTCCAAACATGGGAAACCGATCCCTACTTTGATCACCCAACCCCATGTACGATGTACAATGACCGTCCTAATTACTACTTGTGGGATCATCAAAAACCTACTGAATCACAATGTTTTTATTCATTTGATCCACAATACATCCCAACATATAATGAGTTTCAATCACCACAAAGCCAGTATGAACACCCTCCTATGCAATTCCAACAACTTAATTATCCACCTGAAATAGGCCATATTTCTCAACCCCTTACCCATCATGATCCACAACCGTTACTTAAAAAATTGTGTCAACAAATGGAAATAATGAATTTTGAGGTTTCATCATTGAGGTTAGAACTACAAAGAATTAAAAATTGTGAGGAAACCATCCCTACACAAACTGTCCCTTCCATAACCTTATGTGAAGTGTCTAGTTTCCCACAAACCTCTCATGAATTTATTGAAGAACCAACCTTTGGATTTGGGATTGATGAAGAGGGTCAGGAATTTTTGAAGGGTCTTTAAATCAGGAAGAAATTAACTTTTTGGATTCAAAAGAGGAGAATTTGACATCATGGATTGAGTCTCCTAAGTATAACTCCATTGATGAATTTTCAAAAACACAAATCACTGAACCATTAAGTGAAATCACAAATGTTGAGTCCATACCCATTCCTGAAATTGATCTTTCCAATTTTGTGGTTGAATCTTCTATTCAAAAGGAACCAATTCTGTTGAGCAATTTTTAAAATGAAACTGAGTTCAATTCAAAGTCCCAACCTATGTTTGAATGTTTTAGCCTACCTGAACTTGAACAAAAGGACTTTCCATCCACCCTCAAGTTTCCATTCATCGGGGATAGCCAAAAACTTTCAGTTGTCACCATTTCTTATCTTGAAACCACTAAAGAGGTGATTAATCATAATGTCTTAGAAAATACTACAAACGAAATTGAATCCATCATTTATGATATTTCCCGGATTTACCTGCTCATTTTAGAACATAGGTTTGTGCATGAAACAAATTCTAAACATAGAATCAATCTCAACATAATAGATGTTTTGAAACAAGTGGTCCATAAAATGTTGAAAATTGGTATTGGATAAGTTAGGGGTCCATGTCGGGCTAACGACGTTAAACAAAGCGCTGCATGGGAGGAAACCCATGGTTTTCAAGTTTCCTATCATTTTGTTGTTTTAATAAAATTTATATTTTAATTAATCATTTTTATATTTTAAAAAAATATATAGACTGTTGACCTTTTCTTCTATTATGAGTATGGATGGGTATGAAAGGGGAGCACCATATTCATCTGTGTCATGTGATGTGATCCTTGAGTAATACCTTACCCAGAAATTTAAAAAGAAGACAATGTATCATCAGTTTATTTTATTATATATATATATACTTATATTTTACTTATATATATATACTCTTTTTTTTGTTTGTTTGTTTTCATTTTTCCACTAGGGAACTCTGCAAGTGACATAGAGATCAAAGGACTAATTTGGAGCAGCAGGAACTTCAAACTTCAACCACCAGGTGACTTCATTCCATGACCCTCATTTTCAATTTCCTTTTTGAACTTTCATTATTTACCTCTACCCCCTTCTAAATTTTCTTTTCTTTAAACACTGGGGATAGTGTTATTTTAAGTTG
The DNA here is from genome assembly GCA_963277665.1 of Viscum album. NCBI lineage: Eukaryota > Viridiplantae > Streptophyta > Magnoliopsida > Santalales > Viscaceae > Viscum > Viscum album. The sequence goes on along the minus strand of OY728122.1, from coordinate 721,443,298 downwards.
GAGGGGAGATAAAATAAAAAATGCTTTTGTGTCAAAAAATTGATAAATGATTTGGAAAAAAAATTGTGAAAATGGAAGGAAAAATTCCTTTAACATTAAAAATGGTAATACAGATTGCACACTTTGGAACTGAATATCAAATAATTTAGCATGCCCTGATTCTGATTTTAATCCTTGTATAATTTCATGAGCATAGATTTTGGAAGGTGTGGCTGTCCAATGTGATATTTCATCGTTTATATTTTCATCAAAATAAAAAAAAAGTTCACAATGCACGTCCTTTGGATAGTGGGGTATTAGTTTGAGTTCATGGGGTCCCCTAAATAAATAGCATAGGATTGGTGATCATTTTAGTTTAATATGAGTATTAAAAAAAATGCGCGTAGAGTAATGAAATGACCTAATGTGTGGCTTTCGGCACTTGGGGATCGTGACTCCATAGTTGTCTGGCCCAGAGTTAGTAATTTTATCTCTATTTTTGGTAATTTGAATTTGTTTTTGACTGAGTTAACTCGAGATGATGCCTGAGTAAGTGAGATTCACTTGGTGCCCTAAGGTCTTTGAGTCTGGGAGTCATCGGAAAAGTCTCACTACAGGGGTTGACTCTTTTGAGTGAAACTTCAATTACCATGGCAAAATTGCAAAAAAAAAACAACAACAACAAAAACAAAAACAAAAAAAATTGTACAAAAAAAATGAATACTCATCTTAATATTGAAATGTGATTCCACCTAGCGCTTCCGTAATTTCCCCCTTGAATAAAGATGAACCTCCATGTCTATTGTGATGCACAACACATCCTCATACTTAATTGATATTGGATGAAATATGGCAATGAATTTGAACAAAGGAATGGGCTTGGGATTGGGATCTGCTTATGAAACTATCTCGTATTAAAATATTTTGATTGGATTTATGATTTTTTGGTATAAGGTTTTTTGGTGATCATTGTGTATTAAAATGTTTTTGGAAAAGGGAATTCGAATTTCATTTTGTTGAGATATATTTTGCTCGGGACTAGCAAAACTCGAGTTGGGGGGTGTGATTAGCCACTAAATGAGGCTAATATTCATTGTTAATATACATAATATTCATGTTCTATGTTATTCATAAACACCATTTTAGTTCATTTTACACTTTGAACATCATTTCACATTATGATTGTAATACCTTCTTAAAATGCACTATTATGTGGTACATTTTTTGAACATCATTTAAAGTACACAATGATTCATATGATTTTAAGGAATTTAATTATAAATATTTTAATTTGATATTTTTTGATAATTGATCTAAACTCCAATATGAACATTTTTAATTCAGGGATCAATGGATAATTCATGGAGGGTGATGGAGATATTTGGCAATGAAAGGAACCAATTCCAGAGAAGGCAGATTGGACAGAAGACCACTGATGAGAATGTGGGGCCTAAAATACAGTCCCAATTATTCCCAAATGTCTTGGGATGATATAAGACATGTATAGGAACAAATCACTCTTCAGGAGTTAATGCTAATTCGGCCTCCATGTTGGTCATTTAGGCAGCCCAAGTTAGAGATAAAATTCTGGGGCAGATTCTGCGGCCCAGAAAAACAGTCCACTACTTTGATCATATCTCGGAATCCAAAACTCTAAATTGGCCCAACATTTACAGGCGATTAGACGACATCGGAAGATCCATTTTCTTATTCTATGGCCCACCCTGATTCGGACGTCTAGAAGGTCTTCCAGACACGTCTGTTAGGTGAAGGAAATCTGGCTGCCACCTCGGGTCGAATGTGGAAAAGTTCAAATTCCACAAGCTTTCCACCACCTATGGCCTACCAAAATTAATTGAGATGCTTTGTACTATTGGAGGCTCGACCCAAGGCTCCCAAAATTCCTATTTAAGGCAGTGTTGGTGATGGAGTTAAAGATCTTGGATGCTTTGTTCAATTGTAATGTTATGCTGCATTTTTGTTGCCTCAATTTTTCCTTTCACATGTATGTAGTTCAATTAACTTTAGTTTCTTAAAAAAGTTCTTCTTCTACTCTTATTCTGTTGTTATTAATATCACTTTGATACCGTTTGATCATGGTGTAAATTTAGTCACACCAACCCTTGTGAAATTATTAACACAACGGTGGAGTGATCATTTTATTTTTGTTGTTTTCTTTACTTCTCCATTTCCTCCCTCATGAGTCTACTTTTCGCTTCCATTGAAACCATGGGATCAATGGAGGGCTAACCCACTTATGGGTTGATCCAAGGGAGTAGAAAGAGGCTGTATTAGATGTTATTTATCACCTAATTAATGTATAATCACATCTTTAATTGGGATTTTTATTTGATGATTTTTAAACTCCATCGTCCTTATTGAATTTAAGGCCACACACTTCAAGTACTAATACGAACCTTTACCTTGAAGTGCTCAAAACTTTGATCTTTCAAGTGTATAGGTGATTAGTATTAAAGGGTGTAGGAATTAAACCAGTAAGTGATGATGTTGTTTTATCTTCATAAATGAACCCATCTCAAATTTAAGAAATTGAAATCATTAAAAAGAAAATACGTCCAATCCACCCCAAGCGATAACCTTGGATCAACTCATTATTTTAATTTGAATTCACTTAAGTCTCTTAGAGTTCACTTAAACCCATCTAAAATCAACCCAAAGTTGGCCACTTCATATCCAAAAACAATCCATAGAATGTACGTGTGTATAGGTTTCTTCTTAGGTCTCTGTGGATTCGATAACCCAAGCTAAACTACAAGGACCGTCTTACCTTCTTCTCTTGGGTAAATTTGAGCGAGAATCATGCGCATTCCGGAGCTTCTTCAGCTGCGGCAGGGCAGCTTGATGGTCGCCCAGTACGCGGCGAGGTTCACTGATCTTTCCCGCTACTCGACCGACATGGTGTGGGACCCCTTCTTCCAGGCCCGGACCTTCGAGCAGGGATTAAGACACGAGATCAGGGCATCACTGATCTCCTTCAGCATCCCGACCGAGGCAGGAGTACTGGAGAGAGCCCTTCGGATCAAGAGCTTTCTTGGTGAGTCTATTTCAGCAGCGAGACCTACCGCAGGGCAGCAGGTAGCGGAGTCTTCGGCAGCATGTAGCTGACAGATGACTCAGGGTTCCAGGCAGACCAGACCCTCTCGTAGACGACCTCAGGAAACTGGCTCAGCAGTGCGGGGCACACAGCGCGGAGCCAGTCTTCTGAGATGCAGGCAGTGCTACGCGTGCGGCGGGCAGGGCCACATGGCTCGTGACTGCCTGACCCGCCATACCGAGGAGCAGCAGACGGTGGAGGGACAACCTAGACAGAGGCAAAGGGTCGACCGTGGCGGTCCGCAGGGAGGAGACGGATGAGGCAGAGGAGCTGGTTGAGCAGTAGGTGGTGGGCGACGCTTTGAGGCTCTGCCACCACCACCACCAGGAGGTCCGCCCCGACCACAGGGAGCTGGCGTACAGAGACAGTCACAGCTCCTGGCAGTGTGAGATTACTCTAGGAGGCGAGAGCTTCAATCCTTACGGCTAGAGACTCCTACGGGAGCAGACTCGACGATTACACACTGGTGCCGGCAGTGTGAGATTACTCTAGGAAGCGAGAGCTTCGGCTGAGATCTTATTGTAGCGGCGTCGAGGCCTTACGACTTCATCTTGGGCATGGATTGGTTATCTGCAGTCCATGCTCAGATTGACTGTTTTAGGCGCAAGGTGCGATGTGTGCGCACCGATGGGAGCAGGTTCAACTTCGCCGGCGAGAAGGGAGCCTTTGCAGCATAGGATGGACTCTCGCAGAGGATGGGACAGCCCATCAATCATCAGTTGTCTAGCCTCATCCTTGGAGAAGTTTACGTGCAGAGTCCTAGTTTTCCTGCAGTAGTGGATCAGCATGCGGGCGTCTTCCCCGACGACGTTCCAGGACTACCTCCTCACAGAGAGGTAGACTTTTACATTGACATATACCCCGGGACAACCCTGATATCCACTCCAACATATCGTATGGCCCCCACTGAGCTTCGAGAGCTGCGGGTACAGTTGGAGGACTTGCAGGGCAAGGGGTTCATCCGACCCAGTGTTTCACCCTGGGCTTCCCCGATTTTGTTCGCCAAGAAGGCGGACAGGAGCATGCGACTGTGTGTCGACTATCGTCGCCGGAACCGGGTGATAGTGAGGAACAAGTATCCACTACCGAGGATTGATGACCTCTTCGATCAGCTCAAGGGAGCACGGTGGTTCTCGAAGATAGACCTCAGGTCAGGCTATCATCAGCTCAGAGTTCGAGACGAGGACCTGCAGAAGACGTCCTTCAGGTGTCAGTATGGCCACAATGAGTTCTAGGTTATGCCATTCTGTGTAACCAATGCTCCATCAGTGTTCATGAGCCTCATGAACAGGATCATCCAGCCATACCTCGATCGATTTGTCGTGGTCTTCATCGACGACATTTTGGTGTACTCGACCACAGTGGAGGAGAACGCCTACCACTTTTGGGTTGTACTAGACACACTCCGAGAGAACCAGCTTTATGGAAAGCTCTCGAAGTGCCAGTTCTGGTTACGTGAGGTCCACTTCTTGGGGCACGTCATTTCTGAGGCGGGAGTTTCAGTGGATCCCGCGAAGATAGAGGCAGTGCTAGCTTGGGAGCCACCCAAGAGCGTGACAGAGGTGCGGAGTTTATTGGGTCTAGCCGGATACTATTAGAGATTTGTGTTGGACTTCTCCAGAGTTGTGGAACCACTCTCAGATTTGACAAAGAAGGGGAAACCCTTTGTGTGGGCAGACAGGTGTCAGCAGAGCTTTCAGGAGCTGAGGCAGAGATTGACCAGTGCACCTATCTTGAGGTTGCCTGAGGAGGGAGTTCGATACGTAGTCTACTGCGATGCATCAGGGACCAGACTCGGATGTTTCCTGATGTAGGAGTGGGCCGTGATTGCCTATGGATCATGTCAGTTGAGGCCGCATGAGCAGAACTACGCTACCCATGACCTGGAGTTAGTAGCAGTGGTCTTTGCTCTGAAGACATGGAGACACTATCTGATGGGCAAGTGCTTTACAGTCTTTTCTGACCACTAGAGTCTCAGGTACATCTTCTCTTAGAAGGACCTGAACCTGAGATAGCGGAAATGGCTCGAGTTCCTCTAGGACTTTGACTTTGAGATAGTCTATACTCCTGGGAAGGGGAACGTAGTAGCTGATGCCCTCAGCAGGAGGACGAGCATTCAACTACTTGAGGAGGCGACAGAGCAGCTAGCCGCCTTGCAGATATCCTTCGTGGATATAGATGGAGCAGCCTTCCGTCAGTCTCTCACAGTCACTCCTCCACTACTACAGCGGGTCGGAGGGGCACAACGTGGGGACGCTGACTGTGAGACGCGGCGTGCACAGATATCCTCGGGATAGCCACCTAATGGTTTCTCCCTTGGAGTAGAGCACGACGTCCTTTTCATAGGACGTACCTTGGTACCAGTCTCTTTACGAGAGGAGGTGCTGAGATAGTTTCACACTTCTCCTTTGGTGGTACATCTTGGAGTGGCGAAGATGTACCAGGATCTCAGACGACAACACTGGTGGCCGGGCATGAAGAAGGCTGTGGTAGAGTTTGTTTCACGGTGCCTCACCTGCCAGCAGGTGAAGGCAGATCATCAGGTACCATCAGGCTTGGTACAACCCTTGGAGGTCCCAGAATGGAAGTGGGACGGCATATCTATGGACTTCATGACTGGACTTCCACCCACTTCCAGAGGTCACGACTCCATTTGGATGATTGTTGACCGACTCACCAAGTCGGCACACTTCTTACCCATTAGAGAGCAGGTCTCAGCGGAGAGCTTGGGGCGTCTCTACATTCACGAGATTTTATGGCTTCACGTTGTGCCATCGTCTATCGTCTCCGATCGGGACGTTCACTTTACTTACCGGCTTTGGAAGGGGTTGCAGGAGGAGTTTGGGACGAGGCTACGTCTGAGCACCAACTTTCACCCTCAGACGGATGGTCAGACAGAGAGGACCATTCAGACTCTCAAGGACATGCTCTGCGCATGTGTCCTCAACTTTGTTCACAACTGGGAGGATCAACTACCCTTAGTGGAGTTCGCGTACAACAACAGCTACCACTCCACCATCGGGATGGCACTATACGAGGCATTGTACGGCAGACCTTGCAGATCTTCTTTGTGTTGGACAGACCCTGGGGAGTCAGCACTCGTGGGACCAGAGATGGTCCGGGCCACGACATAGAAGGTTCAGGTCATCCAGGAGAAGACGAGGACAGCTCAGAGCTGGCAGAAGTCTTATGCTAACAGGAGGCGGAGGCCATTAGAGTTCGAGGATGGCGACCATGTCTTCTTGCGGGTCTCACCTCGACGTGGTTTACGGAGATTTGGACGAGGTGGAAAGTTGTCTCCACACTTCATCGGACCATTCTAGGTCTTTAGTAGGATTGGCGAGGTGGCATATCGCCTGGCTCTACCACCTCAGTTGCACCGGGTGCACAACGTCTTCCACGTATCCTAGCTGAGGAGATACGTGCACGACCCGACACACATCATTGACCATGGGGAGCTAGACGTGGATGATGGAGCGAATTTTACGGAGGACCCGGTGGAGATAGAGGATCGACAGGAGAGAGTCCTACGTGGGTGATCGATTCCTCTTGTGCGCATTAGATGGCAGCATGAGAACCTCCAAGAGAGCACATGGGAGCGGGAGGCTCAGATGCGTGCTTACTACTCACATTTGTTTCCCTAGTTTATGATGTATCTTTACGGGGACGTAAAGCCCTGAGGTGGGAGTAATGTAAAGACCCGTAAATTTCAAGGAAATTTTTTTCTTAATTTTCTTTGGAAATTTACAAGAACGTAGTTTCTGACGGAACCTGATTCCGAGGCCCGGTGTGCTCGGAAATCATTTTCCAAAGTTTGGCTCGGGTACGTTCAGTAAACGGACGAGCGGGTTTTTATAACTTTTGAACTGGTTCCTATAATCGAATTCTGAGGGCACCGATGAAATCGCAGTGCCTGTATTTGCTTAGAAATGCCTCTTCCGGAGTTGCGTTTGCTCGGTGGTGGTTTTTAATTTTCGGGCTTAAAGTTAAGAAATAAAATAATTGTACGACAAACTTTATTTTATTTCACTTAAGCCACTTGAAAACCACTTAAACTGAGTTGAAACGGATAGGGTACTATCCAAAAATATCCTACCCTCTTGGTAGGATATTTGTGAGGTGGGGCCCACATGAGCCCCGCCATTTCTTTTCCGCTAAGTAACGCACCCGCGAAAACCCGTCATTATGAAAGTCAACTGACGCGTTTTCTTAAATTCTTAACGCACCATTTAATTGGGCGGTTTTATTCGTGAATTAAATGGGCAGTTTCTTTTGTTTAATTAATTATACGAATTAATGGGTCATTACATACCTCTTATTCGTTTGTTGGCGTAATAATAAAATAAGACCAACACGACATTTGGAGGATTACACGTTAAGAGGCGTTTGACAGAATTCTTGTGCCTTCACCCTTCATTGCGAAGAACGCGAAGAACGCGAAGAACGCGAAGAACGCGAAGAACGCCGCCATCCTCGGAATTTGATGACGCTTCAACTGAGACGTTCTTCCCCACCCCGATCTCCGATCACCAACTGCTTGAGGTAAGAGATCTCGGGTTTCTTTTTTTAATCTTCTTTGTGGTTTATAACAATAGACAGATTTAATTATTAAAAATTTAAATCTGTTGTTTCTTGGACCTCGGTGTTCGTCGACGCAACGCCGGATACCCGCGACGACACGACGATCCCCTCCTTCCGCGATGATCAAATCTGCGAAGAACCCGCGTGTGACAACTTGGAGAGGTAGGGGTTGTTGTGAATATTTTATATTCCCGTGAACATTTCTTAAAAATTAAAGAACCGGATTCATATGAAAAATTTTAATTTATTAAATTTTTTGTTTCATGTGTTGAATATTTTCTCCCGTTGTTTTTAACTAACGCGGAGGGTGCATGCCATACGAACATGGCCCGACAACCCTCTGTCATTCTACGTGGTTGTGCGGATTTGGCGGGCGATGACAAAACGTGACGCAAGGGAATTTTGACGACCCCGTAGTGAAGAACAGAACCTGGGAGGAACAACGGCGCAGATGGGAAGGAAAACGGACCACCGGAGCAACTCCGATGGCCCGCGGAAGCTGCCGAAAGCATGGGTTGTCGGCGCTACTGAAGCCGCGGAGGCGGCGGCCAGCGGACCCGCGGCCGCGCGGGTCCAGCTCGCCCACACAGGATGCGGCAGAAGCCGCGTTCGCTTGTCCAGCGCGGCCCCACGCGGGGCCGCGACCCCTCCAAACCGTGGGTGCAGCGCCCCGCGGCACCCGAACTGCTCGGCCGCTCGGCCGAGCCAAGCCAGGCGGGTCCGGCCTTCCGGGTCAGACCGGGTCGGGTCGACCCGGTTCGGCTGACCCGGGGGGGGGGGGGGTCGGCCTGGGCCCGGACCCCCCGTCTTCGAACCATTTTTGGTCTTTTTCCAGTAACATGAGCGTCGGGCCTCTGAACGACGCGCCGTCAATAGCAACGCGATCCTTGGATCAAGACAGTCATTTCGGTATATCGCACTCAAGGTTTCGTAATACTTTGTGTTCGGCCGGGTTGGTTCGTACACGAAACCAACCGGGCCCTCGGAGCGGAAATGCTCATATCTTGAGCTACGGACGTCCGATTGACGTTACATCAGCTTTGGTGGATTCCTCTGAGTGAGACGGATCTTTTGGCTCACTCCGCCTGAGGTTTGGACGCAGGTGGAGTACGGTCGGGTTGGTTTTGCCTTAGAAACCAACCGGGACCCTGGGAGGAAAAAGCCAATAACTCTCAGACCGGGCATCTGATTGACGTGCCGTCTGCGACGTTGAGTTCGTGTTGACAATACAGAACTTTTTGATACATCAACCTCGGACTTTGTGTAAGTTGATGTATCAGCCTCTCAGCTCGTGGAGCGGACCCTCCTGAACGAGCTTGCTGTGTGTGGGAACCCTAGTGCTGGCTGTGACTGCTACTTCGACAGCGACGATTGTGCAGAGATCCTCAGTGGACTGCGACGACGACTGTGCAGAGATCCTCAGTGGACTACGACGACTACTGCACTCAGCGATCCTATGTGGATCAGTGCTACAGATCCTGTGTGAATCCGATCCTATGTGGGTCAGCGCTCAGCAGTTCTGTGTGAGCTAGCGCCTACAGGTCCTGTGTGGGCCCGATCCTGTGTGGGTTTTTGCGGGGGTTAGTTACCCATCTATCCGGTGTGGGTCACTGCGGGGGTTAGTACCTATCGATCCTTTGTGGGTCCGACGACTTAGATGGATCAGTGATCATCTTTATCGTCATTCGAAGAAGTATACCTGTGTGAGCTGAATCCTGTTTTACTCTCCTTTGTGGATTCTGTTGAGCTATCCTTTGTGGATTTACTGTTTTACTCTCCTTTGTGGATTATGATGATCTATCCTGTGTGGATTTACTGTTTTACTCTCCTTTGTGGATTGTGTTGAGCTATCCTTTGTGGGTATACGTTTTGCTTTCCTGTGTGGACTGGGTTGTGCTTGAGCTCGGACGTTGGAGCCGAGCGGGAATTGATGACTTAGGTATATGTATGGGAATATACCTAAGCAGTGTCGGTTGTTACTTCGTGATTGTATATTTCCTTTGTGGTTATCCTTTGTGGATTCTGGGAGACCTTCGGGGATCTCGGGGTCCCTACTGAGTAGCTTATACTCACCCCTGCACGGGCTATGCCCGCACTACGTTGTGTTGGTTGTAGACGACGGACAACGCTGATCGTGGTGGAGGCTTGCGGAGCAGGACAGTACCTGGAGGTGGACCACTAGGCGGGACGTACTCGGAGCAGTCAGGTGGACCGAGGAGCAGTGGAGGCTATCAATACCCACCCTTCAGGTGGGACCTTTAGAGGATGGCTCGACGCTACGACTTTTCTTTTCAGTTGCTGTTTTTCCCTTTCAGTTGTACTTTACAGTTGGGCTTGTATTTCCGGCCCCTTTTACTTTCAGCACATCTTGTTACAGTTTTTACTTAGTGTTTACTTTTCCACTTGCTTACTCTGTGGTGCTTGTTTACTTTTCAAAGGAAATGCCTTCCCTTTTTTTTTGGATTTACGCCTTGGTGCTAGTCGCCAGCCCCTGGCCTATGGAAGGCGGGCTTGGGGTAGTCACGACACGGGCCCCGAGGACGGGTCGTGACATTATATTTTAACAAATCATATATTTTATTAAATTAGGTAATAGTATTCATAAATACTAATTTTATATATAGGATATATATTATTATATTGAATAATATTGTTTTGTTAATATATTGTTGTTCGGTAGAACTCGGTCTCGCATGTAATGAAAGACATCAAGGAAACTCATTATTTTTTATGATGCATGATAACTCTATATTGTGTCAATTGAAAGCTATATTAGGGGTTAATTTTATTAAAATGTTAAATATATTATAAATCCTTGAGATATTATATTCCCTTACACGCCTGGTGTTGTAGGTCATACATGTAATTGAATATTATATTCATACATCAGACTTTTGGGGCTTTACAATGAGCCGCACCTAAACCTTACACCTATGTACCAAAAGCATCCTATGTTCTGAATTTCATAAATCATTTAAATTAATTTAAAATACCCTATTTTCAATTTTCAAAAAACCATGGAAAACCCATCTTTTATCACATATCCATTTAAACTAACAAAACAATCATTCCAAATTTATTAATAAATCAATTTATAAAAACATGGGAAATATAGTTTATCCAACATAGGCTACAGACAGAACCACCTACCTATAAAATTGGGATCGCACACAAAAATAATTTATTACCCAATAAAAAGATAACAAAAAAACAATGGATTCCCTAGAACAAATCTATACATCTTATAATTGATTCAATTTAACAAAAGGGTTGGTAGAGAAAAGTAAAAACATATACCTCAAGAACACACTCATGTTTCACCAATAACAACAAAGGACATGGTCCGTGAAACAATATCACACACCATATCTAGAGTGAAACAAAATGAAACATCACTATGAACCAATATATTGACGATGAAATGAAACGGGGCTACCACTATCAAAACTATGAAGAAGTAGAAAAACTTACTAACCTTGAGAGACGCATACCAACCACAATGGTGATCAATCCTGATCAAATAAAGACCCCAAAATCACCGGAAAATCCTACTAGGTTGATATATAAAGGACATTTAGAAGAATGAAATGAAATATCACTCGATCATGACCCTAAATGACAACATCACGACATTTATACACCGTGTAATCCATTTACACATCAAGTAATCCTCAGGTCTCAGATACGCTGAAAACACCTAACGGTTTTTTAATTAAAAACCAAACTTTGGACCTTACTTGGCATGTAATATTTACATGGAATGTAATCTATTCATGTTGTTTACAAGGTTTTCAACATATTCCCTATAGAAAATACGTATCATATACTCCGATTACACATCGTGTATTTCTCCATGAGTCTGTAAAAAATGTTGATTCCTACATTAACTCCCAAAAAACCTCAAGAATCTTCTGAACTTGGGGAGAAACCCACAAAACAATTAACAAATTTATAACGAGACTCCATTAATTTAACAAGCATACCTCCTAGAACCTTAAGTTATTTTCCAAAACAAATTACCTCCATCCTTATGAGTCCCACGATGCACCTAATTATTGTGTTAAATAATTAATGGGAAGGGAATTACCGAAGGGTGGGTATAAAGATGTTACAAACACCCCAACATAAGGCTTACCACACATAGTAATTAATTTTGAAGAATAAATTTAGATAAATAGTTGAGGTCATTTCTCCATCATCAATGAATATAACTCTAAAGTCTCATGAGAATCTGATCTATGCTACCATTGTTGAAATAGTGGGTGCCCTAGACCCAATTACTCAGTGATTTTGATTGCCATATCATGTATACATCTAGCTATACATGATGTCTCCTTACAATTTTAGTGTAGAATTTTCTGTGTCCACTATTGAAATGGTAATGTCCAAAGATTAATTTTCATATCAAGAGGTTATAGAAGATCCCAAGATATAATGAGAACCTTGAGATACCTTGACATTAATATTAAATATATGTTCTATGGTATAGATACATATTATGGATTGGAAACAATAGATGTCTGACTATCAGGTGATGGGGCCTCATAAGCATTGAGATTTCTTGTCATGAAGTTCACACTTGGTGATTTCTAGTAGAGAGATCATAAGGATTGACCAGCGAATAGGAACAGTACATGTTTTGGGTGTCATTAGATGTTCCTATCTACAATCATGTGTAATGGTCTGCTGACTTGAGATCATTACCAATGAATGTCATTTGATTGTGTACTTTTATGAAAGACGAAAATCATGAAATGAATTCATGGAGAGGTAGTTTGTGTTGGGTGCATCATTGGTTGCATGACACTGGTTGAATGGTCAAGAATGGATAGGTTGCTTCTAGGTTACAGAAGTAATTTATATCGGGACATGTTGATATGGATGGAATTATATTTATAAGACCATAGACATGGAATTCAAAGGTAAATACATCCAGTTAAATCAATAAACAATAATGAAAGATAAGGGCGATAACACAAGAGTGCATCCTACTTTATGAGATATTATAGAGAAATAGATTATATTACATAGTACATGTTCATAGGTTGGTTGTTGGTCCTGTGACAATACATATCTCTTCAGGGGCTATGATGTGTTATTACATATCGCTATTGGTCTTTGAATACTATCCACTGCTATCGAGATAAGGGCCTAGAGGGTCACACACAAAATCGTATTTAAGAATATGACCTATTCAGTTGAATATGATATTTGGCCATGGTCAGCCCCACTACTGGGGTCATGGATTTTTCTTAGGTTAAATGATCACCAATAGAATAAATAAATTCATATTATTCATGCATATAATAATGAGTATTAAATTTATTTATTGAATTTATTTAGATGTATTATGTAAATACATAAAAAATTATATTAATTGATGAATAATAAATTATTCAAGGTTCAGTTAATATTTATTGGAACAAAAATATGAGTTAATGAATCAATTATTATCACGTAATATATTTTAATATATAAAATGTAAATGATATTATTATTTATGACTCAGTTTAGCAGTCATAAAATTTCATTAATAGTGCATTGATTATTCGGGGGCCAGATTGGAATTTCTGGGTAATTAAATGACCCTATAAATTTAAGAGGAGAGGATATTTCCAAACACTATTCAAGGAGCTTCTCCCTCCACTCTTCTCTCCCATGATCTAGAGGGATATGCTCTGGATCCATGGAGGAAGGATCAAGCTCTCTCTTAGGTATCACTTGTGAATAATTGTGGTGGTCGTTGGCGCGTTGAAGGTGTCATCACAATTCCATTATAGCACTAAGAATTTGACAAACAGTGCTCCTACAGATTCCTTGTGGCGTGTGTTCATGATCTACAGGAATTATAGGTCAGATTCTTCGAGTAGTGATCGCCAATAATGAGCAGACGTTGTGCACAGCTTCAGATCTAAACCATGTATTTTTACAGATTATTTTGTGCTTAAAATCCTCACGCGTGGTTCTCGTCTAATACTGAGATACTATTCACTAATGTCAACAAGTTTACATTGATCTTCGAAAGAATTTTTTTAAAAAACCCACCTATTTGGGGCTTCCACTGCACGCCTGATTCTGACAAGCGGTATTAGAGGGATCGCTGCAGTCCCAATGACACAAACAGAATCTCAATCGGATGTCAAATTTCCATTCTGTAGACATTGGAAGTAATGAAATCAGATTGAAAATGTTTTGTTCAGGTCTGCGGAATATTGTTTTCCGATGATTTTAATAATTTTTATTATTATAATAATTATATTATTTTAATAATATTGATATTATCTTAATAATAATTTGATTATTATGATTTTTATTATAATAATATTTTATTATTATTATTAATTTATAATTCTTAAATAGTATTTATAAATTTTAAAGGTGAAAGGGGGTGCATGACGTGTTTTAAAAAATTAATATGAAGACCTGCAAAGTAGGTCTTAGTAAAAACTATATATAAATATACATATATATTTATATAGGAAGGGGGGCCAACTTGAAAACAAGGTCAAGAAAAGTAAAGAAGGAGAGAAAGGAGGGGAACTGCAATGGAAAAGCAAGACAAAAAAGGAGGACCTGTATATGCAGGTCAAAATAATAATAATAATTAGTAGGCTTGGGGGGCGAAGCGGCCCCCCATCTCCAATGCGTGGAGGCTCAAAGGGCCACATCCCTCTCTGCATGTAGTGGAAGAGCCACTTCAGTACCACCTGCAGAGCCCGCCTCCCTCACCTCTTAGTTCCCCCACGGGACCACTGTACCTTGGCCTTGCTAAACCCATGCACACGAGGACACAACCCACATGTTGGTCTCCCTCTTGTGGAAACCCACTGCAGCAGGTGCTCGCGCAGTACCCCAGGATCCTGTGTCTCCTCTGTCTTCCCAACCTGGCGCCTAGAAGGCCGCTACACTCATGCTCCAGTAGTAGAGCCCCATACCGCCTCTCCCTTGCCCTCTGTGGTGCCTCCTCCCCTGCCAGCCGAGACTACGTCTGGCGCTACCTCAGCACATCACCAAGGCGCTGCAACCAGTGGGACACTTCGAATACCTCCCACAGTAGCACCCTGGCACCTCACAGGTGCACCCGCCGAACCTACTCACGGAGACCAAATTCACACAGTAGCAATTGTGGGAGTTCTTCAGTTAATGTAACATTCACTAAGTCCTTCAGTTAATGAGGAATTGGTAAACGTTATTGCATTTCCTATTATAAAATAACACTATGGATGTCTAAATGCAATAAAAGGAAAAAGTTTCTGCTTCTACATCAGGCATGTTCATCAATGCAATGTTTCCTTTACTACTTGGGTATTTAATACTATATTATTTTTACATATATGTATTTTAATAAAATAAACAAGTAAGTATAGAAACATTACTAGAAGTCAGGTGTATTCTCTAAGTGGTTGTGAATGGGTGATACCTAGGCCAGTGGTGAGATGTATACAACTTCATAATTTCCAAATGAAAGATTTGTGTTGAACTATTATTGAGTATAACCACAAACATTAATATTATGTGTCCTTGGATTCAAGGAGACATTATTTTATGTTCTTTAATGAATTTTGTTTTGGTAAACTCAATCACTAGTTCAGTAATACAAGAATCATAGGCAATTAGTGATGAATAAAAATGTAAGACTTATACCCAATTGTGACATTATAATTCTTTTTCAAGTAATAATAAAAGTGAATGTCAGGAATATACCAAGTATGGTATTTAAGCTCAGAATAGCTAAATACTTTTGGTATTATTGACATCTTTAGTTTGGGCAAAGGAGCCTTTAGAAATAATGGTATCTCACAAATATTTTGGAAATAGTTCAACTAGTAAGCGTGAACTATTCCAATTATAATCTAGAGGTATATATACTTCATAAGATTCCTTTATGTAATTAAGGAATAACAAAGTGAAGCATATGCATGGTCAGGATATGTGAGTAGCTTCAGTTTGGGATACTGAAGAATTTCTCAACCAAGCATTTATCAATCAAGATAATGTAGTATGGAGCAATTATTAAACTCACATTACATTATCGACATAACGACATTGATGTTAATGAGAAGTATTGATGATTAAGTCTTAAATATCAACATTGATCACCAAAATTTAGCATTGAGTAATTCCTAAACGGACATTTTGTACATCAATGTAAAAATATAAGTAATATCAATGTTGCAAATAGCAGAAACTTCCATTATATTTTATGTCATGCTTTTCAAATAACAGCGATATCCCACAACCATATTCCAACTGTAATGACAAGTGGATATCATACGGGTCATAGTATGATGTAAATTCATTATTTCATAAGGACAATCATTTGGATGAAAATATTTTGTTCGGAAATAAACAAACATGCATCCAGACAAACACATTGTGCATTTAGTATAATAATCATAAGGGTTTGTTAAGATATAAAAAAATACCTATCATAGAAATGATATGGTCAAGTTATAGAATATATTTCTATAAGAGGGTGCACATCAATATTAGAGATAGTGGGAGCTATTTATACTAGTGTTTAATCAAGAATGAAAATGAAAAAAATAGTTAGCATAGGAATTAGTTCCACAAGTGCGTGTGGAACAAAATGTGTTCCATAGACACATACTAAGTAGGAAGGATAAAACCATGGTTATGGTTTTATATTCACCACGGTCGGTGATATATTATTTAATATGAAAAATATTTCTTACAAGAAAGTAGTATATGGAAATTTTATAAAATTGATAAGACCAGTTAAAATTCAATTAATGGATTCCATGTATCAAAGTGCAAAAAGGGCTTACTATTTTGAATACTACGAAGGGTATTCAAGTGAATTGATACATGGATTGTATAAGCATAGCACCAACAAGGCTCGATTGGTTTCACCAAGTCATTAAGCCAAAATCTATTAGAATTTTACTTATCATAGCTAATATCTATGATCAAATTAATTAACATAGGATGTCATGACCACCAATTGTGGATGGTGTTTATATGATGCAACCATAAAGGGATGTTCACATAATAAAATTCTAAAAATGTTTTAAATTTTCTAAAATTCTTTTTAGGATTAATGTAATAAACATGATCATAGTATATCCATTTTCAAAAAATGATTTCCATGTGTCTACCAGAGGTTAGTGGTAGCACTAATGTTTTCTAATTGATGTATGTTCAACAAAATATGGAAAACACATATTGTTCTTACTTTTAATTAAGACCAAAATGAAATTTATTCTCCAGTGATTGACTTAATGTAGAAACCTAAGATCTAGGGAATGATATCTACTGAATTATATCTATAGGTTACTTGGTCCTAGTCAATCATATATATAGTGACATTATATCGAAAAAAACACAAGTTTGAACAATTCAAGAGATGAATTGTTTCCTATGTCACAAGACATAATCTCTCCATGTTGACATGTCCAGAACATGGGAAATTAAACATGATGAGTTTAAATCTACATGTCAAAGTGATGGATCAATCACGTATTCCATAATATGTACATGAACTGATATTACCAAGGTATACTTTTGAGTAGTAAAATATCAGTCATATCCTGGAGCACTATGAGTGATGTAGTTAGAACTATCCAATTGTACTTTGGAATGTAAAAAAGATATGTACCTAGTAAATGTAGAAGAAGGGTACCAGTTTTTGCAGATAAAAACTAGTCTTACTTCGATCAATGTGATCTCTTATCGCAGTTAGGCTAAATGACTATGAGAGAGTCAAGCTCATATAAGCCAGTGGTCGCCACACCTACAAAGACCAAGTATGTTGCGGCTTCTGAGGTAGCTAAGAAGTATACATTCAAAAACCAGTTCTAGTTCTTGGAATCACACATTGTTAGAAAAGTATTACCATAATTAAATTTATGATATTCTTACTGGACAAGATCTAAAGCTATGACTATGGAAAAAATAGATATACTCGGGATAAAATCTCTTGAGATGTTTTAGTCAAGTAGATAAGGTTGCTATAGTATAATAGCCACGCGACAGAACCATGTAAGACCCAGTAGCTAAATCTGTTACTCCGTAGAAATATGATGTTCATCATGTGAGTAGATAACTGATTTGATTAGCAAGTTGGCTCTAGTGCAAGTGGGAGCATTGAAATAGTGGTTTCTCTAGACCCAACTATTTAGTGCTTTTTATTACCATATCATGTATACAGTTAGTTATACATGATTTCGCCTAACCATTATAGTGTATACTTTTCTGCATCCACTATTGAAATGGTAATGTCGAATGATTTAATGTCATGTCAAGAGGTTATAGAAGTTCCCAATCTATAATGAGATCCTTGAGATACTATGACATTAATCTTAAATATATTTTCTATGGTCTAGACATATCTTACTAATTGGACACAGTAGATGTATGACTATTAGGTTATGGGGACTCATAATCATAGAGACTTCTTCTCATAAAGTTCACACTTGGTGATATCTAGTAGTGAGATCATAAAGACTGACCCTCCAATCGGAACACCACATGTTTCAGGTGACATTTGATGTTCTTATATACGATCATGTGTTACAGTCTTCTGAGTTCAGATCATCACCAACGTATTTCATTTGAATGAGTACTTTCATTCAAGACATAAACCATGGAAAGGAAGTCGTGACGAGTTAGTTTGTTATGGGAGTGTCATTGGTGGCATAGAATTGGTAGAATGGCCAAGAATGGTTTTGTCGCTTCCGAGTTATGGAAGAAATATATCTCCAGCCATGTTGATATGGATGGAAGTACCTTTATAAGACCATAACCCTGGCAGTCGAAGGTAAATATGTCCAATTAAATTAATAAACAATAAATCAAGACAAGTGTGATGATACATTAGTGCGTCCTGCTTTATGAGATATTATAGAAAAAGATTATATTACATAGTGCGTGTTTGTAGGTTGGTTGTCACTGCTATGACAATCCTTATCTCTACAAGGGCCATGATGGGTTGTTATATCCTGATCTTGGTCTGTGAAAACTATTCACTACTGTCAAGATAAGGACCTAGAGGGTCTCACACAAAAGCGTATTCAAGAATCCTCCCTATTCAGTTGAATAGGAAATTTGGACATGGTCGGCCCCACCACCAGGGTTTGGGATTTTCTTAGGTTAAACGATCACCAATGAAATAAATAAATTCATATTATTAGAGTTTAGAATAATGATTATTTAATTCATTTATTAAATGTATTTATGAGTATTAAGTAAAAAAATCAAAAAATATAAATTAATTGACAAATATAAAATTATTCAAGGTTTAATTAATATTAATGCGAAGGATGAGTCAAGTTTATGACTCATTTTTTTTCACGTAATATATTTTAATATATTACAAGTAAATGATATTAATATTTATAACTCATTTTAGCAGTCATAAAATGTCATTAATAGTGTGTTGATTATTCAGGGGTCGGGTTGGCATTTCTAGGTAATTAAATGAACCTATTAATATAAGAGGTAAGGTGATTTCCAAACATGATTCATGGAGCTTATTTCTCCTCTATTCTCTCCCATGATCTAGAGAGAGGCTATGGATCCAAGGATCATGGATCGAGATCTCTCTCAGGAATTGCTAGTGAACCGATGTGGTGGTCATTAGTGTGTCGAAGGTGTCAACTAAATTCCGCACTAGTACCCGGATAATGATGAACGATGCTCCTGCAGATTCATTGAAACATATGTGGACGATCTTGAGGAATTCGACTTTAGATTCTTTGAGCAGCAATCGCCAACGACGATTAGACATCTTGCATGGCTTCAGATCTAAACCAAGTATTTTTATTGTTTATTTTATGCTTAAAATCCTTCATGTGTGGTACGTGGATAATACCGGGCTGTTATTCACTAACTTCAACAAGTTTACATCGATCGTCTATGGAATTTGTTTTTAAAAAACCAACTGATTGTGGATTACACTACACGCCCAGTTCCAACTTCCATAACACACTAACCAACAGTATCTACTTCCCTTGAAATAATTTCACTTGAGTTTGAATTGTATATATTAGATATTACATAATAAAAACATCTCTCTATAACTCAATATATTCCCAATTCATAAAATAAGAAGGATTATGATGGTATTTCTTGAGTTGTGATATGTGGAAACGTCATGAATTTCTATCAACTAAACCATCACTTCCAAAAACTAAGAAACCATCTCTTTCCTCTTAGTGAACAAAAATTGTCCAATATATCTCATAGCCAAATTTTCCCTATTTTTGAATCTTATGGTGACCCAACCAAGGAGAAACTTTCAAGAAAACACGATCACCTGGAAAAATCCAAAGGATGAGGTCCTTGATCCATATAATATTTCTTTCGACTATTTTATATAAATAGATTTTGATGTATATCAAGAGTCCTTGCAGATGTCTCCTAAACCAAGAACTATCCCACCAAAGAAGCTTCACCCACATATTCCCAGTAAAGATGTGTCATTCACAAGTGACCATTAAAATCCTCAAAAGGATCCATTATTATTGATGATTTATTTCTATTGATATAATAAAATTAAATCAGTACCATATGGATATCTCATGAACAATAAAAATTCAAGACATGTGCATTTGGCATATCCTCCAAGATTTGAATAACACGCCCTGTCTAACCATCTATCTATGATAAACTATACTCAATTTGACATGAGTCCCCATCACCTATTGGACTTCTCTAAAACCTTTATGTAAACATAGGATTCCAGTTTGAAACAAAAACTAAAGGAACCCCATGTAACCTCACAATTTCTTGCACATAGGTCTTACCCATATCTCCATGTTTTATAGTGTCTTAGATTAGAATGAAATCATCTAACTTTTTCAACCAATGAATCACCACCCAGATAGTATTCCTACATCGGGGAGTCCATAGTAATATGACAATAAAGTACATAGATACCTCATCCTATTTCCAAAAAGGAACTGGAAGAGGCTAGAGAAAACCATATGGTTTCAAATTATCTGTCTTTTTTTATTTTAGGTGTAATAGTGGGACACAAATTTAGTAATGTCACATTTCATACCTAGCAACAAAAATCACCATCTCATGTCATAATACATCTTCATAGTTCCCTAATGAATAGAAAATGAATAAAAATGATAATTGGAAAAAAATTATTTCCTTATTAGTTTTGGGAAAACACATTTATAACCAAAATAGAGCATACCATATGAAGAGAGAGACCAAACCGAAATGGTCTCCCCACTAAATATAGTTTCTCTAATTCCTTTAACATGAAATCCTACTATTAAATCTGAATATTAGTCTCAATGAGAGATGGAGATTATTGAAAAATGGTTAGAACCATTCCTGAATCATTCCCTTAAACATCTATATGCAACTGAGAAAAAATATCTATAAGGTTCCAATCAAACATCAATACCATAACATCTTGTGACGATACTTTCTTAACAATATTTTCTATAATTAAATTGTAATTCCCTATGGTGTAGGATATTCCAAAGTCAATATTTTGAAGGTATTTCATCCATTTTCCATGTCTATGATTAAATTATTTTTGATAAGTTATATTACATAGGATCTTATGGCTAGAAAATATTGTGAACCATTCCATAAAAAGAAAATTATACCAAAACATAAATGATTGTATAACTGTAGAAAGAAAGAAATCATGAGTGGTGTAAGTATTCTCATGTGGTTTATGTAAATGAGAACCATAATCCATTGCATGATCTTCCTAGATGACCACCAAACCAAAAATAGCACTAGAAGAATTAGGGAAAATACATACCCCTTACTAAGAATAGGTACGATCAAAATAGGAGTCGATATCGTTATTTTTAGGCACTTCAAAATAGGAATATAACTTTTTATCCCATATGAATTTCACTCCTTTACTGGTACGAGTAGTAAATGGTGAACAAACTTTGAGAAATCCATGATGAAGCATCTATAGTAACCAAAAAGACCAAGAATCGCTGAATTTCAAAGTCATTACACGGCTCTTCCCAAGACAAGGCAACCTTTCCTTTTTCAGGATCAATTGATAATCCATGTTTAGAAATCAAATTCCCTAATAAATTCACTTCTTGAATCCAGAAAGTAAATATTGAAGACTTTCTATATATATGGTGGCTTCTCAAGATTTCTAAAACCATTTTAAATTGGAACTCATGCTCATGCTCAGATCTTGAATAAACAAAAATGATAACTATGAAAACTACCAAAAAATTATTGATATACCGATGGAATATGCAATTCATCAATTCCATGAAACCTAAAAGAGAGTTAGTCATACCAAATGAAATATCAAGATATTCGTAATGGTTCAACCTTCTTCTGAAAGACTTACTCAGTATATCACACTCCTGAACTCTAAGATGTTGATAACCTAACCAGATATTATTATTTTAAAACCACTTTTTTGCATTTAATGGGTCAAACTAATCATCCAAATTAAGAAAAGGGTACATTTTCATAATTATTACATGGTTTAACTTCTGGAAGTCCACAAGAAAATAGATTGAATCATTTTACTTCTAAAAAAAGATCATTGGGGTCTTCCAAGGCAAAAAACTAGGGTGAAAAACACCCTTCGTCACCAGATCACCAAACTAAATCACTATCTCTTTTAAATTGGGATAATATTATTCAAAATATCGATCAGTCTCAGCTACAATAGAAAACAAAAAACTCCTAATATTGAGGTGGGAAGGTCCTAGATGACTAGAATTCGGATCTAACAATCCTCGAAACACTAGTGATCTCATATTGACCATATAAAACGAGACACAACAATGATAACAATCAACCTCACCATGACTAGAAAAAATCCATTCCATACTGATGATAATATCAAAAAAATATTAATATTGAATAAGAAAATCTCATACTAACTCTCTATCAGCTATTGATACTGCACAACGACATCAAAATCCATTCTTTTTCATCTTCCAAAGATGTGTTTCTAACTCCATAACAAAGGGAATGAGTTTCATCAAAAGATCATGAATACCAACCAAACAACCAAATATAAATGATATGGAAGTGAAAATATCAAATAAACAACCACCAATAAAGATATAATAAATATGATATCTCTCACAATTACTGGAACCACATCTACCACTACAAGAAACTCATCTACATAATGAGGGTGTTTCACTCCAAAGGCTTGTGGCAAGATTATTGTAGTCTTTGAAGCATCTAACTACACTATAGTATCCTATTGATCCAACAATACATGACCATGTCAAGGAGTAGGAATGTCCTGAAATAAACATTGTAGATGACAATAACACACAAAACTAGTACACATCTTTGTAGGTGAAGGTCATGAATGTCATCTGTATATAACTTTGACACAACGATATCAAGTCATAAGCAAAACACTAGCTGAATCTTTTGGCACTGAAGATGTATTCTACTTAGAACCCCCTCCACCACTCCTTGGATGATCTTGCCACTTCCTCTTTTTCCCTATTGTACCACTAATTATGCATCTAGGTGGAAGAGAAGGTATATAATATCCAACATTGTCTTCCATATTCAGTTATTACATAATATCCAAGTCCATTATCTTCGCATAGGTAGAAATAATCATAAAAAATACACATGATCAGATATCCACCCACAAACCCATTAGGTACATTTGAGCTTGTAGCTTCTCATTCCTTACAACTTTGGGTGTAAAATGAACCAGCTCAGCAAATCGATTTGTGAATTATAACATCACATGATCTCCCTCCTATAAAGAAAGGAAATCTAGAGATTTATTCATCATTAGTGACCCTGAAAAAAATTGCTAGAAGGAGAGATCCTTGAAACCATTTTAGTTAAATACCACATTCTTATCATCATGTACCATTGAATCCCACCACCTCTTATTGGGACCCCTGAGTTGAAACAAAACACACTTCACCCTGATACTACCAGGAGTATCCAAGAGTAAAATATATGATCGATCTTTTATAGATAGTCCTCTACCTCTTATGGTTCATTTATACCCTTAAAGTATGGTAGATTATCGCATAAGAACTCCCATGATTGATCCTTGTCTCTTCCTTCTCCTAGGTTAACCTCAATGACTGTGTTATGAAATTGTGTCTCATTCTGATCAATAAGAATAACTACTCACATGAAAAACTCTATAAGGTTCCGATCAACCAGAAGATTTTGTTGTGGAGAAATATCAACAACCTCCTGAGGAACTTGGAAAATATGTATTAGAGACATACTGCTGAACAACAAAACAAATGGAATGATCAGACAACAGAAAAATCATAGTTCAAAATAGGAAACTCATAACAAAATTAAAATTAATATCAAGAAATAAAAATAAGGAACACACATCCCAACATCCCATGGTAACTTGAGTCTCATCATTATAAGAGATAGCTAGGAACTTATCAAAATATACTTCTCAAGTTTCAAAAATACTATATCCATTGTACAAAAAGTCCCATGAAAATGAATCTTGAGGATATAACAACTCTGATACTTAATTATTATGATTCGACCCAAATAACCTCTCAAATCAGTTGTTGGTCTGACCTGTCACATACATAAAAGGCATCCCTGATCCCCATAGGCTAGTGACTAGCACCCGAGCATCAACAAACAACTAGAGGGAATAATTATTTCCAACTAGAAGAAACAACATGGAACATATATACAATAAGAACAACATAAGAAAAGTTAAATATATTTATTTACTGAATGTAGACTGCAAAAACCAAATAAATCAAGATTACAAACAATCTCAAAGTACAAGTCCAACAAAAAAGGACTACCAAATAGGATAACAACTACACCATGTGATATTGTGGACATGCTCCCACCATCTCACAACCATCTATAGAACTCAATTGATAGAAAAACTCGCCGCCTCACCATAATGCCAGTCCTTTCCCTTCATAAAAAGCCATAATGAGGTATATGCACCTCTAAAGGGGTATATAGGGTGTAATCTAACAGGATTATTAGGGTCACACCTTGGTGTTCCATAAAATGCTTCTATACAAAAGCTCATGTATAATCATTTTATATAAAACCTGGAATGATAAAATGTAAGGTAATTTTATCAAAAGAATGATAAATATTTCCCTTTTTATAAAAATTTCAAAACAACAGAAGGTATATCAATTTCAAGCATAATTTCCATTATCATTTATCAAATACCAAATCATGCATATCACATCCCAAATAGTTCAAATACATGAATAGGTAAATCATCCCAAGGAACTCAAATTATAGGCTATAATACTACTCATACCACAACAATTACTAGTTCACAACAAGTCTCTAGAACACAAGCCTAAAGAGCATAGGAACACCCTATGAGTGAACCCCCTTACAATGTTAAATACAAGTACCTAGAATAACATGTCAACGGATTGTAGAAATCCCCCATGAAGTAACCTCATTGTGGTAATATGAATGATGGCCCTATGATAAACCTTCCACACATGCAACCAAGGCTTCCCATCTGCTACATTTCATAAATCATTTCAATGATTTGAAAATAACCATTTTCCCATTTACCAAAAACCAGAGAAATAACATTTTACCACCAATACATTAAAACACACAGACAAATCCAGCCAAAATTATTTATTAATAAATTATTCAAAATATGATCAATACAATTCATCCAACATAGTCTATAGATAGGACCACGTAGCTCAAAACTCAGGGCTATACACAGCCATAAAGGATCCTCCAACAAGAAGATTACAAAAAGAAAAAAATGTCCTAGAACCAATCTATATATATTACAATTGATTAAATATAACAAAAGGGTTGCAAAAGAAGATTAAACAACACATACCTCAAGAACGCACATATTCTGCACCACAACCAACAAAGGAAATGACCCCCAAAACAGAATCACACAATTGATATAGAGAATTAAAAAACTTAACATCATTAGAAACCAATAAATGTGATAAGACAACATAATAATGATACCACAATAGAAGAAATGAAGAATCATAAAGACATACTCACATGAAGAGGTGAAAACCAACCATAAAAGTGATCAATTGGAAAATGGATCAATCTGAATTGAATGAAGACCCCAAAAATCACCAGAGAATCCATCGAGGATGAGATCCAAAGGATATATGGAAGAATAAAATGAAATATCACTCGATTGGAAACCTAAAATCAAAATCGTGACATTTAAATGGAATGTAATCCATTTACATGTCATGTAATCCTTAGGGCATATATACTCCAAAAAACCCACCACCTTTTATTAAAAACCTACCTTTTACCATTAGGTGGTGTGTAATGTTTACACAATGTATAATCGATTAAAATTTTGTAACTGGTTTATAGAATCATTCCAGATAAACATACACATCATATACTCCCATTACATGATATATATTTCCAATATAGTCTTCAAAAATTAAGGATTCTAAAATGAAAACAAAGAACACCTCGAGCATCCTTCGAACATGGGGAGAACCTTGTAGAGCTATTACCAAATTTATAATAAAAATCCATTAATTAACCAAACACAAATCCCCAAAACATATGTCATATTACCCCAAAAATTCTCTCCATCCTTAGGAGTCATAAGACACACCCAATTTAATAGGAAAACAAGTCATGGCAATGAAATTACATGAATGGTGGTAACATGATGTTATAGAATAATTTTTTATAAATTATAATTTATTTTAATTATCTTCTTATTTTTTGGTATTTATTATTTATTTAAGATGATATTTCAGTAAAATTAAAAATATTATTTGTAAAGGATCATTTTTTCTGTTTCAAAAAAATCATACAATTGTATTTATGATGGATTGAAGTATTATCAAAAATACTATTATCGATGGAACACTATTTTACTAAAAAATATATTCTTAATTATATTTTCAATATATATATATCCCATAAAAAATATTATTCATCAAATCAAGAATATTGTTTTCTATCAACATATTAGCAATGGTCTTTAAAAAATAATTCAAATAACAATGAAATATTCTGTGAAGGGTTATTTGTGATGGAATCCGAATGTAAATTACTATTTATGATAAGAGTCTATTGAAACTAACCCATCACAAATGATTGATTTTTTTTAGTATTTATAATATTTATATGGAATTTCTCTCAAGTGTTTTCTTTTATGAGACATATCTGGAAATTCTCTCTTTATTTTTTATTTCCAGCAAAAAATGGGAATTTCTTTTTTTAAATACGCGATTATAATTCACATTTGGTAAAGAATAATATCCATTAAATCCATATATAATCTCTTAATTTCCATTGAAAATATTCTTCAATCCACCATTATTATAATATGAAAACAAATTCAAATTGAATCTCTAATACTAAGTCAACCCCAGATAATTTGAGTCTTGAAAAATACCTAAAATATAAAAATAATAAATTATATAAATTCTACATTAAATGACATAGTTGTCATGTGACTATAATTCCCCAACCCCCATTACAAAGAGATAGTGCATTATTTTTTAACATTGGGATGATACAATGAATCAGGTCCCGAATGACCGATCAGTTTAGTAGCCTTGGAAGTAATCGATACAAACATAAGTTTTACATTACATTATAAAATAAAAAACAACAACAAAATTATCTCCTTTGAACACATTAATATCCCTTAGACTATCCCTGTAGGTCAGTCATAATATACTTCTTTTCATCCTAGGAAAAATAAAACATAGAAAGGGGTGAGCTCAGGTGCTCAGTAAGTATAACAATATAGAGGAATCTTTCATAAATAAGCATAAAAATTTAAGGTAATGTAAAAGACTAAAACACAATACTTTTAAACTTAAACTTCTGAATAATATACAAAAGTTAAATAAAATATTTCCATTTACTTATTCACATGGATATTCATCTAGTCAAATAATCACAGGTAATTAAAATAGCCAATTATTGAGGCACGCAGAGCATAGTGAGCTAGAACAAACGAGGGGTTTATTGGAGATGGTCCAAGGAGCTTTCTAAAAATTACTTTTGGCAGTTATCCCATCCTTTAGAGAAGGTAAGTGACCTTTAGAGTTTCATTTAGCGGGGATTTGTTTTTCCCTTTTTTACTTTAGTACTTCTATTATAATCTGGTTTGGGATAAATGTATGCACACATTTCAGTTTCATCATTTCATATCTACACACTGTTGCATTGAGGTGTTATTGGGTGCGTGCATATGGGTACTTTAGGAAAAAGGACTTCCTAATTTTAGTTATGCCTTCAGACCATGTCGTTAACCCCTTACCTATAGAGCTGGGATTAGGATAGTCCTAGCTCGTGCCCCAACCTGGGTCATCTCATGACATAGCAAATGTGTCCTCTTTGATTTTTCTCAATCATATTTCCACATGACATGATTCTTGATTTAAATTGGGAAAATATTTTTCTAAATATCCATTGAAGAATAATCATTATGAATCCCCGTATTATTGATTTAAAATGGGAAAATATTATTCTAAATATCCATCAGTCTCAGCTACAATAAAAAATAAAAAACTCCTAATATCGAGGTGGGAAGGTCATAAATGACTAGAATTTAGATCCAAATATCCCTAAAATACTAGGGATATCCTATTGACCATCTGAAACGAGACACACCAATGATAACAATCAGTCTCACCATGATGAGAAAAAATCCAATCCATCCGGATGATAATATCAATCAAATATAAATCAAGAATAAGAACTTCTCATACTAACTCTCTATCAGCTATTGATAGCGCACAAGGACATCGAAATCCATTCCTTTTCCTCTCCCATATAGGTTTTGCTAACTCCATAACAAAAGGAATGAGTTCCATTAAATGATCAGGAATACCAACCAAACAACTAGATATAAATGATATGGATGTGCCAATATCAAATAAACAACCGCCACTAAAGATATAATAAATACGATATCTCTCACTATTACTGGAAACACATCTACCACAACTAGAAACTCATCTAATTCATGAGGGTGTTTCACTCCCATGTTTTGTGGATATATTTTTTTAGTCTTTGAAGCATATGACTACACTATAGTAGCCTATAGATCCGACAATACTAGACCATGTCGAGGAGTAGACATGTCCTGAAATAAACTTTGTTGATGACAATAACACGCACAAATATTAAACATATTTGTAGGTGAAGGTCATGAATGTCATCAATGTATAACTTTGACGCATGAATAACAAGTCATATGAACATCACTAGATAAAACTTTTTGCACTGAAGATGTATGCGACTGAGAACCACCTCCACCAATCTTAGGATGATCTTTCCAATTCCACTTTTTCCTTAGTGTGGCAATAATGATGAATCTAGGTGGAAGAGAAGGTATATAATATCCAACTTTGTCTTCTATATTCAGTTCGTACATAATATCCCATTACATTATCTTCACATAAGTAGAAAGAATTATAAAAAATACACATGATCGGATATCCATCCACAAGCCCATTAGGTACATTTGAGCTAGTATCTCCTCATTCCTTACAACTTCGGGTGGAAAACGAACATGCTCAGCAAACCAATTTGTGAATTCTGACATCACATGATCTCCCTACTATAAATAAAGGAACTCTAGGGACTTATTCATCCTTAGTGAACCTGAAAAAAACTTCTAGAAGAA
This sequence comes from Viscum album, assembly GCA_963277665.1. Lineage (NCBI taxonomy): Eukaryota > Viridiplantae > Streptophyta > Magnoliopsida > Santalales > Viscaceae > Viscum > Viscum album. The sequence goes on along the minus strand of OY728122.1, from coordinate 721,414,028 downwards.
GAGAGACTTGAAAGCATTTCAGATAAAGACCACATTCTTATTAGCATGTACCATTGAATCCCACCACCTCTTTTTGTGACCCCTGAGTTGAAACACAACACACTTCACCTTGATACTCCCATGAGCATCCAAGTAGTCAAATATCTAATATATCTTTTATAGATAGTCCTCTAAATCTTAAGGTTTATTCATACCCTTAATGAATGGTGGATTAACACATAAGAACTGCCATGATTGATCCTTGTCTCTTCATACTCATAGGTTAACCTCAATGACTGCGTTATGAACTTGTGTCACATTCTGATCAACAAAAATAACTATTCACATGAAAAACTCTATAAGGTTCTGATCCACTATAATATTTCCTTGAGGAGAAATATCTACACCCTCATGAGGAACATGCAAAAGAAGTATCAGAGTCATACTTCTAAACACCAATATAAAAGTAATGATCAGACAACAGAAAAATCTCTGTTCAAAATAAAAAACTCATAACAAAATTAAAATTAACATCAATAAATAAAAATATGATACACACATCTCAACATCCCATGGTAAATTTAGTCTCATCATGACAATAGATACCTAGGAACTCATCAAAATATACTTCTCAAGTCTCAAAAATCCTCTATCTATTCTACCAAATGTCCCATGAAAATGAATCTTGAGGAAAGAACAACAATGATACATAATTGTAAGGAATTGACCCAAATAACCTCTCGAACCGGTACCTGATCTGACCTGTCACGCACATAAATGGACTCCCTGATCCCCATGGGCTAGTGACTAGCACCCTGGAATCAACAAAAAACTAGAGGGATTAATTTTTCCCAACCAGAAGAAACAACATGGAACATATGTACAATAATAATAACAATAGAAAAGTTAATTATATTTATTAACTGAAAGTAGACTATAGAAACCAAAAAAATAAAGATTAAAAACAATCTCAAAGTACAAGTCCATCCAAAAAGGACTACCAAATAGGATAACAACTACACCACTTGATATTGGGGGAATGCTCTACCATCTCAGAACCAGCTACAGAACTCAGTTGATAGAAAAACTCACTACCTCACCATGATGCCTTTCCTTTCCCTTCATAAAAAGTCATAATGAGGTATATGCACCTATAAATGGTTATATAGGGCATGGTATAACAGGATTAGTAGGGTCCAACATAGGTGTTCCATAAAATTCCTCTATACTAAAACTCATGTATGATCATTTTATATAAAACCTGGAATGATTAAATGTAAGATAATGTTAACAAAAGAACGATAAATATTACCCTTTTTACAAAAATTACAAAACAATGGAATGTATATGAATTTCAAGCATAATTTTCATTATCATTTATCAAATACCAAAGCATCCATATAATAACCAAAATAGTACAAATCTAAGAATAGTTACATCATCCCAATGAACTCAACATGATAGGCTAGAATACTACTCATACCACAACATTAACTAGTTCACAACAAGTCCCTAGAACACAAGCCTAAAGTGTAGAGGAACACCCTATGAGTGAACCCCCTTACAATTTTAAATACAATCCCTTAGAACAACATGTCAATGGATCAGAGAAAACCCCAATGAAGTAGCCTCCTCATGGTGATATAAATGATGTCGCTAAGCTAAACCTTCCACCCATGCACCAAAGGCTTCCCATGTCCTGCATTTCATAAATCATTTCAGTGATTTCAAAATAACCATTTTTCCATTTACCAAAAACTCAGGGAAAGAAAATTTTACCAAAAATACATTAAAACACACAAACAAATCAGGAGAAAATTATTTATAAATCAATTATTAAAAATAGGATCAATAAATTTCATCCAACATAGTCTAGATATAGGACCACATAGCTCAAAACTCGGGGCTATACATGCCCATAAAGGATCCTCCCACAAGAAGATCACAAAAAAAAGTCTTACAACCAATCTATACATATTAGAATTGATTAAATATAACAAAAGGGTTGGAACATAAGATGAAACAGAACATACCTCAAGAATGCATATATGTTGCACCACAAACAACAAAGGAAATGACCCCCCTAAAACAGGATCACACAATAGATCTAGAGAGGAAAAAAAAGAAACATCACAAGAAACCAATAGATATGATATCAAAACACAATAATGCTACCAAAATCGAAGAAATGAAGAATCAAAAAACATACTCACATGAAGAGATGAAGACTAACCACAACAGTGATAAATTGTTGAATGGATCAATCTGAATTGAATGAAGACCCAAAAAATCACTAGAGAATCCATCTAGGATGAGATCGAAAAAATATATGGAAGATTAAAATAAAATATCACTCGATTGGAACCCTAAAATCTAATTCGTGACATTTAAATGGAATGTAATCCATTTAAATTTCATGTAATCCTTTGGGCTCTGAGAAACCCAAAAACCCATCACCTTTTTATTAAAAACTTACCTTTTAACATTACATGATGTGCAATGTTCACACAATGTATAATCCATTCAAATTTTTTACCTGGTTCATAGAATCATCCCAATAAAACTTACACATCATCTACTCCCATTATATGATATATATTTCTGATATAGTCTTCAAAAACTAAAGATTATTAATTGAAAACAAAGAACACCTCGAGAATCCTCCGAACATGGGGAGAACCTTAAAAATCTATTACCACATTTACAATAAAAATCCATTAATTCACTGAACATAAATCCCCAAACCATGTTTCATTTTACCCCAAAAAATCTCTACATCCTTGGGAGTCCCAAGAGACACCAAATTAAAGAGGAAAACAAGTCAAGGGAAGGGAATTACCTAAATGCAGGTAACAAAAAGTTATATAATATTTTTTTATAGTTTAAAATTTATTTTAATTTTTTATGTTTTTATTACTTATTTAAGATGATATTTCAGTACTGTTAAAAATATTATTTGTAAAGGATCACTGTTTCTGTTTCAAAAAAATCATTCAATAGTATTTACTATGGATTGAAATACTATCCCAAATATTATTGTCGGTTGGACACTATTTTCCTCAAAAATAAATTCTTAATTATATTTTCAAAATATTTAAATCCCATCAAAAATATTATTCATCTCATAAAAAATATTATTTTCTATCAACATATTAGTAATGGTATTTCAAAAATATATCAAATTACAATTAAATTTTCTGCGAAGGTTTATCTGTGATGGAAACCCAATGTAAATTACAATTTACGATGAGAGTCTATTGAAACTAAGCAATCACAAATGATTGAAATTTTTTAGTGTTTATAATATTTATATTGAATTTCTCTCATGTTTTTATTTTTCGAGACATATCTGGAAATTCACCCTGTATTTTTTATTTCTAGAAAAAATTGGAATTTTTTCTGGTTAAATACACATTTATAATTCACATTTTGTAATGAATGATATCCATTAAATCCATATAGAATCTCTTAATTTCTATTGAAATTATTCTTCAATTCACCATTATTATAATACAAAAATAAATCCGAATTGAATCTCCAATTCTAATTTAACCCCAGATAATTTGAGTCTTGAAAAATACCTAAAATATAAGAAAATTAAATTATATAAATTCTATGTAACACCCCAATATTTCATTGTATGTTATCTCTTCAAAGAAATGCAATAACTTGCACTACACGCAACATTGAGTTCAAGCGCATCACGACTTACCAAAATAGCCGTTCAAAAGTGGTTATGAATAGTATAAACTGAGTTTTGAAAATTATAAAATCCTTATAATTTTAGAATCCATATTATGAGTTTCTTAGACATAATGTAAGAACAGATTCATTTTTCAGAAAAAAAAGAATTTTTTTTAAAAAAAGCAATTTTACAGCCTTTTAACGGAGAACCCTTTTGTAAATACAATATTTGAAACTTTTATATATTCATTTTGACAAAATAAACTTCTTAAATTGACTTGGGACTTATTAATTTAGTTTCAATAAATTTTTGGTGTTTTTCTGATAACTTTCATATTTGGGTGAATAGTGAAAAATACTATATTTTAACTGAAAAAAACTTTTTTAATCCAAATAATTTATATTGTTAGATTATATATTTTAATGTTTTGGAAGTATAATTAGATTATATTTTCACCCTTTAATCCAATTTTGGTCTTTGGAATTAATTTCTCATTTAAATTATACATAAACAAGTGTAAATCTTTTAATAGTTATGGTTTTTTAAAAACATTCTATTTGTTTTGATAATGAGAATAAATTTTAAATTAATAAATGAAACTTATATGTTTTTAATTTTCTAAAATAGCCTTTATTTTTGGATTCGGAATATGGAAATTATCCTAGGGTGAATTTTTGGTATTTTTCAGAAAACGTTCAATTTTTTATGAATAGTGAAAAACACTGAGTTATCATTTAAAACCGATTTTTAATTTAAATAATTATTAGTTTTATTTAAATTTATTTTAGGTCAAAATATATACATAATAACTATATAAGTTCAATTTAATTCATTATATTTAATTTATAATAATTTTAGATATATAAAAATTTTATTTAACTTTTCACCGTCTTTTACCCACCTACTATGAGAATTTGGAAATTCAAATAAAACTTAATTTTACCGCTTCTGTGAGTGGAATTCAGAAAATCCGAGAGACACTGTTAATATCAAGGAGTAAAATATTGTTCAATAAGATAAAAATAATTTTTGGTGAATAGTAACTTTTTACTTTTATTTATCACAGTTAAAAGTAAATAGGGTAATTAAGGGTAAAAATGATATTAATATTACCATAAAACATGTCATAATTCTATTGGACAAGTGTATCTCGACCAAAAACCACCTTAGGAAGAAACTATTATCATTTAGGTCCACATGGATTAGATTAGGACATTTATTATTTTTTAATTCAAAGAAGAGTTAAAATAATTAAAATCAAAGTGTAATTACTAAAACATTTTTAATATAGGGTTATACATAAGATAAATTCGATTTTAAATATTCATGAGAAAGATAAAAATATTTTGTACATAATGATATTTTATTTATAATTTTTAGACACTAAATAATTTAATTTATCTATGACACAATGGTGATGCAATAATTACCTAATTAATGAAATATTAAAATAATTGATATTATAAATATCCAAATAAATGTAATTTGAGACTTTTTATGAATTCCACTAATTTTATAGGTTAATATGATTTGTTATTATTGATTTAATTATGTTTTTTTTGAAGTAATCATTCTGTAATGAGTTTCAAAAAAATCAAATACCAAATAGTGTCAAAATTAACAATAAAGCGATTTTAAAAAACATATTATATTATTAATTGATATTCTATTCCTAAAAATCTATGTATTGTCCAAAGGACATATATAATGATATTTGTATCATTAATAGACCACTTTGGGGTTGCTTGGAGGTATGTATTATGTTTATTAACTATATAATAGAAAAATACAAAGAGACATGGTAAATGTCAAATTATTTAACTAAGAGTTAAATATAAATGATAAGGTTAATATAATGACCCAAACCTGTCTAAAATCTATTTGTTGAAATTATTTCGACCCATCCCAACCTTAAAATTTAAATAATCTACTTTGGAGCCATTAAAAACCAAATATTAATTTATTATAAAATAGTATTTCTAGCTTTTCTAAAGGCGCCCCTCACCCCTCTCATGAAAGTGAACTCTCCCTTCTCTCAAATTCATACCTTAAAATCCTTTTTGTTCATCCAAACCTTGCCCAAATATCCCCTCAACATCACTCACATCAACTTATAGTCCTTATTTGGATCATAAATCTAACATAAGGATCCCTTTTGATCAAATCAAAAGAAAGAACCTGAAGAAGAGGTAATGATTTAACCACCCTCTTTCACATTCCATTCATCTTCCACTTCTATTTTATTTTTTGTTTCCATTCTAAAATAATAAATTCAGTATCCTATATATACTATGATTTTATTATAATTATGGTACAACCAAATTAATTAATCTATCCACCCTTTGAATGACATGTCACCATACGTGCGTACGTACGTCTTACCGTCTCCACATCGTGGTGTAATTGTTATTCAACACATTATTATTTGGATGGGTATAATAATGATGTGTCTTTGATATAAATAAAAAATATAACATGATAATGATTCTATATATATGATATACCATCCAATTATATATTATTTTAATATCAAAAGAATGATATTTTTTCTCTTGCGTACGTACAAATTACCTTCTCCACGACGCGATGAGATTCATTTTCCATGTTCACCATTCATAGACGATTATAAAAATATATATTACTAATATGTATGTAATATATGAAATAATAATTTTACTAGATAGATATATATTTTTATTTATATAAGTATTTATGTACTTATATATATCTTATTCACTTACTTCTGTTCAATACTATATGAAAACTAAAACAACGTTTATGAGTACGTACAGACTACCATCTCCATAAACGGTGTTTTCAATTTCATATATATGTCTATTATACATATTTATATTCTAAATATATTTGATATATAAATAATGTTTTATATTCTGGAAAATTTAAATCATGATCTAAGGGATACAATCAAGAGTAACAAGTTAAAACAGGTACGATAACGAAAGTGATTATTACTCGAAATATTAATATAACATGGAAAATTATTATTAAATGGGTAGTGTAAAGTCATAATTGTAAAATGTATGATATCATAAATATTAATATGGTTTATTTATAATTTAATAACATACTATAGTCTTCTTAGAGGAGGTTGAACGTACCCTCGACTAAACGAAAATGCAAGGTAAGGGGTTTTCATCTCACTCATTATTCCCATGATATTCAAGCCATATTGCAACTATTACCTTTTGTGTGGTGTATTTACTACCCATAAATGTATTCATAGTGTAATACTCTTTAATTTTTGTATATTTACTCATTCAATGTATGATATTTCTTTCATGGGGTGTATGTTTCGTATGTTACCAAAGTGGTAAGGGTTAATTCATCAAACTCATTATTACCCGAGATTGTTTGTGTGTAAGTATTTACAGGGAAATTCTTATCATCCATGTCGATTTTTCATAAAAATGATTTCAAAATGAATATTTTAAGGATTTTTGAAAGGTTCTCTTTATCATGATAAGAATTTTAAATGTTTTAAATATTTATCTTTCTGAATCTTTTTAATTAATGTCCATGATTTCAAAATGATTTGAAGGATTTATTTATATGTACATGAATGTTTTGAAATGATAATTATTTTCAAAATATTCAAAGTGTTGTGGGACACTTTGATTCAAAAATCTCATTCAAATTACTTCCTTTCTAAATGTGTGACTTTTAAATAATTTTACAAAAAGGTTATTTCTGTCAAAAACTTTTACTCATCGTTTTCAACTATGTTAGCATCCTTTGCTAGATATATTTTTTTGATTGAGTTTGATTTATTATAATAAAATCTTCCTTGTTATATTGAATGAGTTATGATATGTTTGACTGTGGATGTTCTATTTTTATACGATTTATGGTTTATGGTTAATGAAATGACATTTCGTATGCTAGTTTTAATACGAATGTTTATGTTATGTTTCAAATTTTTCATATGAGGAATGCAGTGGACTTAATAAGTGACAGGTGGAGCCCATTATAGCTCCTCGATGCATCGGTAGGTCTCATGAGAAAAACTTGTGTCCTGGAACAAGGCCATGAAATAAATTTCTTTATAGTCTTGGCACGAGGCCCTGACTCTGTGGTAATGATGTCTGGTATGAGGCATTCCCTCATTGTGAAATTAGGTATTACATGTGATTATTCGACTAGTAGAATATCCATGTGCATGTTTATATGGCAATGTTTCATTTATTTTTACAATATTATGTTCATGTTTATGTATAAAAGGCTGTTGTTTTTATTACACATCTTGCCTTAAAAGTTTATTGCTTTTGCTAAATTATTTACCCTTACTGAGCATCTGAGCTCACCCCTTTATAATGTTTTATTTTCCCAGGATTTCAAGAAGTGTATTATGATTGATATGCAGGGTTATGCTAAAGGGAAAACATGAATTCTCATAGAACTATATATGTTGTGTTTTATGCTTCAAATTGTAATGTAATGTTAATTTATGTAATATATTTTCCAAGACTGCTAAACTGATCGGTCCTTCGGGAGTTGATTCCTTATAATCGTGCCAATGTTTTAAAATAATGAACTGGCTATGGGTAACTGGGGTCGGGGAATTACAGTTGGAATCAGAGGAAGTTGAGAAATAACCTTGGAAGCTAGATTTAGATAAACTATGATTAGATCACATAGACCTAAGATAGACTTTGAGGATTAGTATACAAGGACTTCCTAGAATTTTGGTAATGTAGGGATTTTGTGAGTTTTCCAAGCAAAAACATCCCTGTCTGGATACGAGAAGGTAGAGGCGGATCTAGAACTTATGTACCTAGGGTAAAAATCTGAGACCACCGCTTTGAGATAGACTCAAATGGAAACTGGTGCATGATAATGGCCCTTGCTGCACTCTTGGTTACGACACTCCTGGGGGATATTCTTAGGATAATTCTAGTTTTCTTTACAAACCACTATGAAGGGTTAATGAGTATATAAATCCCCAAGAAAACATTTTTTGTGATTATGGAATATATCCATAAACATTCCAATTTCCATTAGGTATTTTACATGTTTTGAATTATGAATTGTGATTCATAAACTAACCTAGTGTATGCCATTATTTAAAAATGGCACCCAGTAGAAGGAATGAGAACTCCAGCAATATGTTTGATCCAATGAGTAAGGAGGGTCATATCATTCATGGTATTAATACAACATTTTGGAAGTAAATAGTCTCTAAAATATTATCATCATATGAATAAATAGTATCATGTGTTAATAAGATCAGTAAATAATTATCTGAATCATATGTCATTGTAGGGAAGCCAGAGAAGAAAATGATGGTAGAAATAAATATGTATGAAGGGAATTAGGGAAAGAAGGATTTTCCAATATGTAATAAATGTGGAATGAATCACCTTAGTGAATTCTAGAAGGGAATTGGAGTTTTCTATAAGTGTGGAGAAAAATGACACCAAGTACGTGATGGCAAGGGTAAGAAAAAGTTTTCAAATGTAAAATTATTCATCTACAAGGTGTTGAGACACTACGTGAATCAATGTTCCATTCATAAGAGTATACCAAAAATGATGTTGTTGGATAATAATCAAGTTATGATACTAACTCAGATGAAGAAGAATGACTAGTGGTGTTATGTTGTTATTATAGAATTATTTCATTTGAGTTTTGTATCAACAATTTACTGGTTACATGAATTATGGAGATAAATAAGTATTATACTGAAGTACTATTTTATTGAGGATTTGAGATTAAATGGTTCTAAGAAAAGTGACTTAATAGTAAGCTACACTTTTTGGAAAATAAGTGGTTGAAGGAAAGGTAATCCTTAATATGGTTATGATAATGAGGTAGTGATTATGGAATAAGAGATGGATGATTTTGGTAATTCTGTATGATGCGGTGTTGTAAAAGAATACACGATGAAGGCGTTCACATGTTATTACCTGGAAAAAATGATCCTCATTATGTTTTACTACCTTATAGACTTTGGACTGAGAGTTTGGATATAAGTTTTTGGGATAATTATAAAGGTTGTAATGTATTATGTTTGAAATTGGATACTATTGTTAAGGTTATTTTTGGAGTTCCATGAAAAGGACTACCCGGAGGTCGGGCGGCAACCCGTCACATCCGGTGAGGCCGCGAGACTTGAACCCGCAACTGAAGGGAGGCATGGGTGTATCACCTATCATAGACCCACGTGATGTCCTGGATTGAATAATGTATTTTTAAAGGGTTTGATATGTCAATTATAAATTCATTATTTTTGGAACCCTATACGATTAGGATAAATAGAATTTTATATTTTGAAATCTTTTAGAGGGATAGATGAGTTTATGGTAAGAATTAGTTGAAGGATGAAACTCTATTTGTCAAGTATATATATACATATATACATATATTTATATATTTCCTATCTTATTTTATGGATAAATTAATTATTAAACTTTAGGGAAGGGATCTGAAAAACCAAAAATGTGTTATCCTAATAACTTACGTTTTATTTAACCTATGGTATATTAAATCATCATAGATTGGTGGCTTTGAGGCCCACAATTATAAAATTGTTTATGAATGATGACCTCAATCACTCCCTATAAATATTTAAGTTTTTCCTCCAATTATGTGTCTCTAATTTCTAACAATGTTCTCCTAATCGAGATCTTAATTTGGTGGTGTCATTCCCCTTTTCCTCTTATTAAGACTAAATTTTATTAACCCAATTTCCGATGTGGGTTTTCACACAAAGGTATTTTCTATTTTCAACCTCTTATTTTCAATGATAAATTTCAAATTACGAGGAAATTTTTTTTTATGGATGGAAGAATGTAATACCCCAAGATTTCATTGTACGTTATTTTTTCAAAGTAATGCAATAACTTGCACTACACGCAACAGTGAGTTCAAGCGCATCACGACTTAGAAAACTAGCCGTTCAAAAGTGATTATGAATAGTATTAAATGAATTTTGAAAATTATATAATCCTTATAATTTTAGAATCCATATTATGAGATTCTTAGAAATAATTTAAGAAAAAATACATTTTTTTCAGATAAAAGAATTATTTTTTTTAAAAAAAATCAATTTTATAGCCTTTTAATGGCGAACCCCTTTTTAAATACAATATTTGAAACATTTATATATTAATTTTGACAAAATAAACTTCTTCATTCGAATTGGGACGTAATAATTTAGTTTCAATAAATTTTTGGTGTTTCTCTGATAACTTTCGTATTTGGGAGAATAGTGAAAATTACAATATTTTAACTGAAAACAAATTTTTTAATCAAAATACTTTATAGTGTTGAATTATATATTTTAATGTTTTGGAAGTATAATTAGATTATATTTTTACCCTTTAACCCAATTTTGGTCATTGGATTTAATTTCTCATCGAAATTACACATAAACAAGTGTCAATCTTTTAATAGTTATTGTTTCTTAAAAACACGCTATTTGTTTTGACAATAGGAATTAATTTTAAATTAATAAATGTAACTTCTATGTTTTGAATTTGTAAAATAGACTTTATTTTTGGATTCATAATATTGAAATTATCCTTGGCTGAAATTTTGGTATTTTTCAGAAAACGTTCAATTTTTGATGAATAGTTAAAAAACACTGAGTTATCGTTTAAAACCGATTTTTTATTTAAATGATTATTTATTTTATTTAAATTTATTTTAGGTAAAAATAGATACATAATTCCTATATATGTTAAATGTAATTCATTAGTGTCTGTTTATAATAATTTTAGATATATAAAAATTTTATTGATCTTTTCACCGTCTTTTACCCTCCTGCTTGGAGGATTTGGAAATTCACATAAAACAAAATTTTACCGCTTCTGTGAGTGGAATTCCAAAAATCCGAGAGACACGGTTAATATCACAGAGTAAAATGCAGTTCCATAAGATAAAAATATTTTTTGGTGAATAGTAACTTTTTTCTTTTATTTACCATAGTTAAAAGTAAATTGGGTAATTTAGGGTAAAAATGATAATAATATTACCCTACAACATGTCTTAATTCTATTGTAAAATTGTATCTCGACCATAAACAACCTTAGGAATAAAATATTATCATTTAGGTCCACTTGTATTAGATTAGGACATTTATTATTATTTAATTCAAAGAAGAGTTAGAAGAGTTAAAATCAAAGTTTAATTACTAAAACATTTTTAATATAGGGTTATACATAAGATAAATTCGATTGTAAATATTCATTATAAAAATAAATATATTTAATACATAATTATATTTTATTTATAATTTTTAGACACTATATAAATTAATTTATTTATGACACAATGGTGATGCAGTAATTACCTAATTAATGAAATATTAAAATAATTGACATTATAAATATCCAAATAAATGTAATTTGAGACATTTTATGTATTACACTAATTTTATTGGTTAATATGATATACTAGTATTTATTTAATTATCGTTTTTTGAAGTAATCATGCTCTTATGATTTTCACAAAAATAAAATACCAAATAGTGTCAAAATTGACATAAAAGAGTTTTTAAAACAAATATTATATTTTTAAATGATATTATATTCCTAAAAATCTAAGGCTTAGAAAAAGGACGTATATAATGATATTTTTATCGTTAATGGACCACTTGGTAGTCTCTTGGAGGTAGATAGTATGTTTATTAACTATATATTATAAAAATACAAAGAGACATGGAAAATGTCAAACTATTTAACTAAGAGTTAAATATAAATGATAAGGTTAATATAATGACCCAAACCTACCTAAAAAAATTTATTTAAATTATTTAAACCCGTACCCACCTTAACCGTTAAATGATCCACTTTGGAACCATTATAAACTGAATATGAATTTATTATAAAATAAAATTTCTTGCTTTTCCAAAGGTGCCCTCACCCCTCTTATTAAAGGGCACTCCCCCTTCTCTCAAATTCATACCTTCAAAGCCTTCGGATTCAGAAAAACCCTTCCAAAATAACCTCTCAAAATACCTCACTTCAACCTATAGGCCTTAGTTTCACTAGAAAACTAACCTAAGGTGCCCTTTTGATCAAATCAAAATGAAGAACCCGAAGAAGAGGTAATGAATTTTCCACCCTCTTTCATGTTCCTTTCTTCTTCCACTTTTCATTTTTTGTTGTTTCCATTATAAAATAATAACTTCAGTATCTTCTATATAACTTGATGTTATTTTAATTATGGTACAACCAAATTAATTATTCTATCCACCCATTGAATGACATGTCACCATACGTACCTACATACGACTTACCGTCTCCACGTCGTGGTATAATTGTTATTCAACACATTATTATTTATATGGGTATAATAATGATGTGTATTTGATATAAATAATAAATATAAAATGATAATGATTCTATATATATGATATAACATCCAGTTATATATTATTTTAATATCAAAATAATTATATTTTAGCTCGTGCGTACGTAAAGATTACCGTCTCCACGACGCGATGAGATTCATTTCCAAGTTCACCATTCATCGACGATTATAAAAATATATATTAATAATAAGTATTTAATATACGACATAATAATTCTACTAGAGATATATTTTTTTATTTATATAAGTATTTATGTACTTACATATATCTTATTCACTTACTTCTGTTCAATACTATATGAAAACGGAAACAACGTTTATGAGTACGTACGAACTATTGTCTCCATAAACAGTGTTTTACATTTCATATATATGTCTATTATACATATTTATATTCTAAATATATATGATATATAAATCATATTTTATAGTCTGAAAATATTTAAATCATGATCTAAGTGATACAATCAAGAGTAAGAAGTTAAAACACATATGATAAAGAAAGCTATTATTACCTAAAATATTAATATAACATGGAAAATTATTATTAAATGGGTAGTGTAAAGTCATAAATGAATAATTTATGATATCATGAATATTAATATGGTTATGTTATAATTTAAAAACAAACTATAGTCTTCATACAAGAGGTTAAATGTACCCTCGACTAAAGGAAAGTGCAAGGTAAGGGGTTTTCATCTCACTCCTTATTCCTGTGAGATTCATGCCATATTGCCACTATTACCTTTTGTGTGGTGTATGTACAACCCATAATTGTATTAATTTTGTAATAAACATTAATTTTTGTGTATTTACATATTCAATTTATGATACTTCTTTCATGGGGTGTATGTTTCATAAGTAACCAAATTGGTATGGGTTAATTCCTCAAACTCATTATTACTTGATATTGTTTATATGTAAATATTTACTAGGAAATTTTTATCATCCATGACAATTTTTAATAAAAATGATTTCAAAATGAATATTTTATGTATTTTTGAAAGGTTCTATTTATCAAGATCATAATTTTAAAAGTTTTAAAGATTTATCTTTCTATATATTTTTAATTAATTTCAATGTTTTCAAAAATAATTTTAATGATTTATTTATATGGACATGAATGTTTTGAAATGATAATTATTTTCAAAACTTTATAAGTGGTATAGGACACTTTGATTCAACAATATCTTCCAAATTACTTCCTTTATAAATGTGTGACTTTTAAATAATTTTTTAAAAAGGTTATTTCTCTCAAAATGTTTTACTCATCATTTTCAACTATGTCAGCATCCTTTACTGGATATTTTTTTTGAATGTGGTTGATTTATTATAATAAAATATTCCATGTTGTATTGAATTATTTATGATATGTTTGAATCTAGATGTTCTATTTTTATTCCATTCATGGTTTATGGTTATTGTAATAACATTTCGTATGCTATTTTCAATACGAATGTTTATGTTACATTTCAACTTTTTCAAATGAGGAATGCAGTATAAATAGTAAGGGGTAGAGCCCTCTATAGCTCCTAGATGCATCGGTAGGTCTAATGAGACATACTAGTGTCTTGCCACATGTCCTTGAAAAAAATTTCTTTGTAGTCTTGGCACGAGGCCTTGACTATGTGGTAATGAAATCCGGTATTAGGCATTCTCTCATTATGAAATTAGTTATTACATGTGACTATTTGACTAGTAGAATATCCATGTGCATGTTTATATGGTAATGTTTTATTTATTTTTACCATATTATGTTCATGTTTATGTTTAAAAGGCTGTTGTTTTTATTATACATCTTGCCTTAAATGTTTATAGCTTCTGCTAAATTATTTAACCTTATTGAGCATATGAGATCACCCCTTTCTTTTGTTATATTTTCCCAGGATTCCAATAAGTGTATTATGATTGATATGTAGGGTTAAGCTAAAGGTAAAAATGGAATTCTCGAAGAACTATCTATGTTGTGTTTTATGCTTCAAATTGTAGTGTAAAGTTAATGTATGTAATATATTTTCCAAGACTGGTAAACTGATCGGTCCTTCGGGACTTGATTCCTTGTAATCGTGCAAATGTATTAAAATAGTGCACCGGCTCTGGGTAACTGGGGTCAGGGTGTTACACTCTACATTACATGACTTAGTTGTCATGTGACTGTAACTCCCCAACCCCTATTACCCAAACATAGTGCCTTATTTTTTAACATTGGGATGATATATGAATCATGTCCCGAATGACCGATCAGTTTAGTAGCCTTGGAAGTACTAGATACAAACATAAGTTTTACATTACATTGTGAAATAAAAAGCAACAACAACATTATCTCCTTTGAACACATTCATATGCCTTAGACTATCACTGTAGGTTAGTCATAATATAATTTTTCGCATCCTGGGAAAAATAAAACATAAAAGGGGTGAGCTCAGGTGCTTAGTAAGTAAACAATATAGAGGAAACTTTCATAAATATACACAAACATTTAAGGAAATGTATAAGACTAAAACACATGCCTTTTAAACATAAACTTCTGAATAATATGAAAAAGATAAATCAAATAATTCTATTTACTTATTCTCTTGGATATTCTACTAGTTTAATAATCACAAGTAATACCAATAGCCATTTTCATAATGATGGAATGCATATTTCTAGACATCATGACCACATAGTCAAGGCCTCGTGCTAAGACTACAAATTTAATTTTTTTAAGGCCTTGTTCCAGGACACTAGTTAGTCTCGTGAGATATACTGATGCATGAAGGAGCTATAGTGGGCTCCACCCATCACTTACTAAGTGCAATGCATCCCTCATAAAAAATGTTGAAACATTACATAAACATTCATATTAAATTTATCATACTAAATGTTAATACATTAACCATAAAACATGAATGTTATAAAAAACAACACATACACAATCAAACAAATCACAAAACCTTTAATACAATATGGAATATCTTATCATAATAAATCAACTTTAAACTAGGGTAAAATCCATCAAAGGATGTTGATATAGATGAAATCAAAAACATTTGAGAGAAATATCTCATTCTATTTTGAAATAAATTTAAAGTCACATAATTATAAAAGTAAAAATTTATTTTGAAAATATTATTATAAGCATGTAAGGGATGCTTCGAAGGTGTTATTATGGTGTAAAATAGATGCACTCTCTGTCTAAGTTAAAAAACATTATTTCCATAATTTTGTCGAAAATGTCGTAAAGGACCCTATTTGGAAAAAGTTATAAATATTCATTTCTAAACATCTTATAAAAAGTAAAACAAGGGTATAAATTACATTAACCCATATTCTAGGAAATATTAAAAAAAATTTGAAATATATTTTTATGAAACATGGATGTGGGTGATAAAGAGGTCTCAGTAGATACTCAACTATAAACAATATCAGATAATAATGAAATTCTAGAATTAACCCTTACTTTATACTTTTCCTTGATTGAGGGTACTTTAACCACCTGTATAATTGTTAAATAATTTCTATTCAGTTATACAAGAACCTCATACATAAATATTATATCATATATGATCCTCAAATATTTCTTTGTTAATAATATTTCAGTAGTATCATCATTTTGGTTGTTAACAGATTTGTTTTCCTTTATATGATCGGTTACGTAAGACATGTTTGTTTTGGATGGGATGTATTTTTTCCATATCCAGAATTATATTAAGTTCTTATACATTATTATTATTCGGAAAATGAAAACTATTCTTGAATGGTTATGATGGGGAATGAATTTCATCATGTTCATGAAGACGGTAATATGTACGTACGCACGAGTGACAATATCATTCTATTGATGGTGAAAACATGTGTAATTGGATGGTATATAATATTTTCAGAATAATTAACATGTTATATTTATTATTTATAGCTGCTATACCCATTATTATACAAATCCAAATAATGAAGTTTATGAATAACAAAATACCCCACGACGCGAAGACGGTAAGTCGTACGTACGCACGTATGGTGAATTTTCATTCAAAAGATGGACAAAATAATGAATATGTTTCTACCATATTTATAATAACATCATATTATGTATTAGTTATTGAAGTTGTTATTTTGTTATGGAAACAACAAATAAAGAGGAAGTGTAAGAAGAAAAGAACTTTGAAAGAGGTGGTGAAAATATTACCTCTTCTTCGGGTGTTTCCTTTTGAATTGATCAAAAGGGATCCATAGGATGGCATTCTGATCCAAGTAAGGCCTCTAAGTAATAGTTAGGTTATATGGGAGGATATTTGTGCAAGGGTTTTCAAAGATAAATGGATATGGAGGTGTGATTTTGAGCAAGGGGAAGTACCCTTTTATAAGAGAGGTGAGGGTCACTTTAGGAAAATCATGAAATATTATTTTATTATACAATCATATTCGGTTTATAATGGCCCCAAAATGATTTAATTTGAGGATAAGGTGGGTATGGGTCACAAAACTCTCAACCAATACGTTTTAGATAGGTTTAGGTCACCATATTTATAACGACCCATACTTTACATACATTGTTAATACTTCAAAATTGAATCATACTTATTACAACATATAACAAAACCACGAAAGGACCGTATAGGTTTAGTGTCTTTAGAAACTGGGAAACATAAACAACTGGTTCATAAAGCATCTACTTTGCCTCCCATTTATTTCATCATATCTAGAGTCCCTTTTTGGCATAGTCTACTTAATAACCTTCTTCCTGACCTGGGGAAATAAAACATACAAAAGGGTGAGCTCAAATGCTCAGTAAGGGTAAACAAAAGAAATATCAATCACATCGTATACATAAGCACATAACTTTTGGAAATCTTAACCTGAAAAAGAGATCATAATTTCATAACATGGGATAAATCATGGCAGTGAAATGTAATCACAATAATCATAACTTAAAACATGAAACTTTGTGGCATGCACACATAATCATAGAGAATCATATCTTATTAGTCAAGACTCATTTCCAAGACTATCTTAGTGGAAAATGTCCATTTCTGAACCGAGTCACCCTCGTTTCAGTCCTGTTTCACTGAACCAGTATAACCTACCGTTCTAGCCATGTCTATCTCATGAGATATATAATCTTTACCCAATGCATTGGAGGGAGATATAGGTCCCACCCATCTCATAATGATACCATTCTTATGTGGGCCACAAAATCATAAATCATACATCATTGCATAACCCATGTAATAAAAATGGGATTCGTAAACATCGTGACATCATAGAACAATTCATATAAGATAAAGGAATTCATAAAAATAATTCCATCCCAACATAACCAAATCAATGTAATAATAGGGATAGAAACAGAACCCTATGTTATCTTAGATGGAAAATAATTTTGATAAAACACTTGAACTCCATTCTTGAGGAAAATATACTTTCTTCTTCAAATTTTTTTTCCTTTCTTAACATTTCATAAAAATTTAAACTAAAAGAAGTTGATTAAAAATAAACTTTAAAACTTGTAAAGGAAGCTTCTTGGAAATAATGTTTTAAAAATCCATTCATGCCGAATAAGTTAAAAAAACATTCTTTGTACTTTTGTTGGAAAAGTCAAAAAGTACCTCGTACGAAAAATGACAAAAGATTTCTTTCATATCTTTTACTAAAAACACACCGAAGGGAAAAATTGGATTTAAAAAATTGTAGGAGGATGGAAATAATATTACATATCGAGGAAACATGGATGTGGATGATAAAATACACCCCAGTAAATTTCAATGTATAAACAATCTCGGATAAAAATGAGATTGTGATATTTCCCTTACCTTAGGTCCGATTTGCTTTTTACGTGTCCGAAGCTCCTGAATAATGGTTTAAATAATGTTATTGACTTATTACAGAATCATACATCTTGATATGATATCATATATGGTCATATTCATAGCTTCTTATTAGTAATATTTCATTGTTACTTGTTACTCGGGTCTTTATTGCCTTTTGTTCTTATGCGTGTTTTGCCGAATAAATTCTTATTCTTCTTTTAAGGTTATAGATACCTTATATCCATAATGGTATTAGTGTAACATATATCATATTTATTCATTCAATTCATTTATATAATTACTATGTAATGATGATCATGTAGAACGAGTCGCATCACATCGTGGAGACGGTATTCCGTGCGTACGCACGAGCGATGATATTGTTCCCATGATCGTGGAATTGTATTTAAGTGTATTTATAATATTTCAGTATCAATATCACTTTATAATAGTCATATATATTTACTCATTACACCATTATACCCAACCTTGTAAGGTGATTGTGGAAAATAGATTACACCACAGCGTGGAAACAGTATTCCGTACGTACGCACGCGCGGTGATTTGATTTTTCCATAGAATGGATAAAAGGTGAATTAGGGTTGTTTCATATTTATAATAACATATCAGTATGTAAGTAATACTGATGTTATTACTTTATCATGAAACAACTAAAGAATAAGAAGTTAAAGAAAAAAGAAATTGAAAAGATCGGTAATGGATATTACCTCTTCTTTGAAACGCCTATTTGAATCCTCCATTTAGGGAACTAAGATTGGTCTTTGAAGAAGACCAGGACCTCTAGGATTATTCTAGGGAAGTGGAGAAGGAATTTTTTTCAGGGTGTGGCCGAACTTTAGTGCTCAAATTGGTGTGAGGAGGAGGGGGAGGAGGTGCCCTTTTATAAGGGAGGAGAGGGTCACCTTAGGAATATCTCAAAATATTATTTTATATTAAAGTCAAAATCGGTTTATAATGGTTCCAAAGGGTCTTATTTAGAAGTTAAAGTGGGTATGGGTCAAAATACTATCAACCAATAGTATTTAGACAAGTTTATGTTATTATTTTAACCTTATCAATTAGATTTAACTCTAAGTTAAATAATTTAACTTTTACCGTGACTTTTTTGTTTTCTTACACTATATGGTTAATAAACTTACTATAACATGCCAAACGAACCCAAAGTTGTTTATTATTAATATATATATCCTTATCTAAGTCATTTGGCCGAACCTTAGATTTTTAGGAATAAAATAACAATTAATAATATAATATTTTATTTAAAAACAATTTTGTGTCAATTTTGACACTATTTGATATATGATTTTTGTGAAAGTCATAACAGAATTATATGTTCGAACCAAGTTGACTAAATAAACACTAATATGTCATAATAACCTAGAAAATTAGTGGAATTCATAAAAATTCTCAAATTACATTTATTTGAGCATTTATAACATCAATTATGTTAACATTTCCTTAAAGGGGTAATTACTGCATCATCGTTGTTTCATAAATAAATTAATTTATTTAATGTCTAAAAATTATAAATAAAATATCATTATGTAGTAAATCTTTTTATCTTTCTAATGAATATTTATAGTCGAATTTATCTTATGTATAACCCCATATTAAAAATGTTTTAGTTATTAAACTTTGATTTTAACTATTTTAACTATTCATTAAATAAAATAATATTAAATGTCATAATCTAATCCAAGTGGACCTAAATGGTCATATTATATTCATAAGGTTGTTTTGGGTCGAATTAAACTTATCCAATAGAATTAGGACATGTGTTAGGGTAATAATAATATCATCTTTACCCTTAATTACCCTATTTACTTTTAACCGTGGTTAAAAAAATTAAAAAGTTACTATTCACCAAAAAATTATTTTCATCTCATTGAACCAAATTTTACTTACTGACATCAACCGTGTCTCTCGGATTTTTGAAATTTCACTCACAGAAGCGGTAAAATTAAGTTTTATGAAAAATTCTGTTTTTTAACTACCACTTAGTGGTTTCACTATTCATCAAAAATTGAAAGTTTTCAGAAAAATACCAAAATTTCACCCTAGGCTAATTTCGATATTCCGAATCCAAAAATGAAGTCCATTTTGAAAAATAAAATTTATAAAATTTCAAAAAGTGGTTATTACTATTCATAATGGGTAGTTTTAATAATATTTTAATAGCATATCGTTGTTTAGTGAAACTCGGTATTGCGTACGATGCAACCTATCGAGGAAGGTCGCGATTTCGTGTAAAGCAAGCCAAGAAAGTGTTGTGTAGAAAAATATTCCTTTGATGATTTATATAACATAAAAGTCTCGGGTGTTACATTCTACCGCCCTTAAAATGAATTTTGCCCTCGAAATTCGTCACTTTGTAACAAACAGATGAGGATACCTCTCCCTCATCATATCCTCAAGCTCCCATGTAGCATCTTCTAATTGGAGGTTCCTCCATAAAACTTTCACCAATCGAGTGGTCTTGTTTCGTATGAATTTTTTGCTATGATCCAGAATCTCTATTGGTTGTTCTTCGTAAGAAAGATCTAGCTCCTGCGGTACAACTTCTGAGCTGAGTACATGTGAAGGATCCGGTATGTACTTTCTCAGGAGAGATACATGGAACACATCGTGAACTTGAGAGAGATTCGGTGGAAGCTCCAATCGGTAACCTACCTTCCCAACACGATCCAGTATTTCGAAAGGACCGATATATCTAGGGCTCAACTTCCCCTTCTTTCCAAATCTCATAACCCTCTTCCAGGGAGATATTCGTAAGAACACTTTATCACCCACTTCAAACTCTAGGTCTTTTCTTCGGTTGTCGGCATAACTTTTCTGTCGACTCTGAGATGCTCTTATGTGTTGTTGAATAGATCTGACCTTTTCTGCCATTTCATCAACGAGATCAGGTCCTAATAGCTTTCTTTCCCCAACTTCATCCCAGCAAGTTGGAGTCCTGGATTTCTTTCCATAGAGAGCTTCATAAGGAGCCATCTGAATACTGGAGTGAAAGATATTATTGTAATAAAATTCCACCAAAGGTAGGTGTTGATCCCAACCTCCTTTGAAATCCATAGAGCAAGCTCTCAACATATCTTCTAGGGTTTGAATTGTTCTCTCAGACTGACCGTCTATCTGAGGATGATAAGCAGTGCTGAAACTCAACTCTGTATCCAGAGTATGCTGAAGACTTCGCCATAACTTTGAGGTAAATCTCGGATCCCGATCAGATATAATAGAAATTGGTACTCCATGCAATCTTACCACTTCCTTTACATATATCCTGGCAAGCTGATCCAGAGAGAAATCCTCTCTAATAGCAATGAAGTGTGCAGGCTTTGTAAGACGATCAACCATGACCCAGATAGCATTATTGCCTTTGGATGTTTTAGGAAGTCCTGTGACAAAGTCCATAGTAATGTTTTCCCATTTCCATTCAGGTATGGGTAATGGTTGTAACATCCCCTTAGACTTCTGTCTCTCTACTTTAACCTGTTGACAAACCAAGCATCGAGAGACATATTTAGCAAAATCTTTTTTCATGCCATCCCACCAGAAGTACTCTTTCAAGTCCCTATACATCTTCGTGCTTCCAGGATGAATGGAGAATGAAGAACTATGATCCTCATCCAGTAGCTCCTTTAATTCGGGGATGGGAGGAACACAAACCCGATTCCTGAACTTTATTATCCCATCACAATCAAGGTTGAACTCAGGAACATTTCTCACCTTCTTTTGAAACTCGGCATCTTCTTTCTGTGCCTCTTTAATCTTCACATGTATAGATGGTTGAACATTCATTTGAGAAAGATAAGATTTTTCCCCTTCCATTATAATTCCAAGATCCATCCTTGGTAAATCCATAAATATTGGATCTTTTGTGATCCCCATCATAGATAAACTAGCATGGTCTTGTCGACTTAATGCATCTGCCACCTTGTTTTCTTTCCCAGGGTGGTAATGGATTGAGCAGTCGTAATACTTAATCAGCTCTAGCCATCTTCATTGATGCATATTCAGCTCCTTTTGTGTGAAAATATACATTAAACTTTTATGACCAGTATAAATATCACACCTTTCACCATAAAGGTAATGCCTCCAAATATTTAATGCAAAGATTACCGCAGCTAACTCCAAATCATGAGTTGGGTAATTTTTCTCATGGATTTTCAACTATCGTGAGGCATAACATATCACCATATCATTTTTCATAAGAACACACCCTAATCCCTTCTTCGATGCATTACTGTAGATCACAAACCTTTCTCCACTACAAGGCAGTGTGAGCACAGGTGCACTGGATAACCTTCTTTTCAACGCATTGAAATTCTCTTCACATTCTTCCGTCCAGACAAACTTAACTCCTTTCCGAGTCAACTTGGTGAGTGGATTAGATAATTGTGAAAAATCTTTCACAAAACGTCGATAATATCCAGCCAAACCATGAAAACTTCGGATCTCAGTTACTGTTGTTGGTCTCGACCATCTTTCGATAACCTCTGTTTTTGCTGGATCCATAGATATCCCCTCTTTTGATGTTATGTGACCCAAAAATGCAACTTTTTGAAGCCAAAATTCACACTTGGTATATTTGGCATAAAGCTTCTCCTTTCTCAGGGTCTTCAATATAATTCTCAAGTGATCTTCATGTTCTTCCTTGCTCTTTGAATAGACAAGAATGTCGTCTATAAAGACTACCACAAATTGATCAAGATAGTCTCTAAAGACTCTATTAATCAGATCAATGAAGATAGCAGGGGCATTAGTAAGACCAAATGGCATCACTATAAATTCATAGGGTCCATACCTTGTACGGAAAGCTGTCTTTGGTATATCCTCCCTTTTGACCCATAATTGATGATACCCTGAACGAAGATCAATCTTGGAAAAGTATTGAGCTCCACGTAGTTGGTCAAATAAGTCATCAATGCGTGGGAGAGGATATTTTTTCTTGATAGTGATCTTGTTAAGTTCTCGATAATCAATGCAGAGTCTCATTGATCCATCTCTCTTCTTAACAAATAGAACAGGTGCTCCCCAAGGTGACACACTAGGGCGTATGAATCCCTTATCAAGATTCTCTTGGAGTTGATTCTTCAATTCCTGCAACTCAATTGGGGCCATTCTATAAGGTGTCTTTGAAATAGGCAAAGCACCCGGTACGAGTTCTATTGAAAACTCAACTTCACGATTTGGTGGAAGTCCCGGTAATTCCTCCGGAAAGACATCATCGAACACCAGTACAATGGGAATATTCTTAATCGCGAGTTTCTCACCAACCATTTGAGATAAATAACCTTCATTTAGTGGAATCAATACCCATAAAATGGAAGAAATTTCCACTGGAAGGTTATGTTCATCCTTGCATTGATAGACGATCATAGATTGATCTGGAATATGAAATGTGACTTCCCTTCTTTGGAAATTGATATGAGCTCCATATAAAGAAAGCCAATCCATGCCAAGAATCACATCGAATTCCACTAAAGGAAGGTTCACAAGATTTGCAGGAAGCACTTTCCCACAAACGTCAATTGGAGATGAATTATAAACTTTTGATGCGAATGTTGTGCCATTAGGTGTTTTCACAGCTAACTCAACATCTAATTGTTGAGGTAATACGGTGATACCCTTAGAAAATTCTTCAGAAATAAAAGAGTGGGTGGATCCAGAATCAAATAAAACATTTTCTACTTTAGAGTGGATGATAAGTGTACCTTTCACCACATTGTTATCGTACTCCACATCGCTGATAGAAATTTCATGTGACTTTCCTTTGTCTTTATCCTTAAGAGTTTGTTGACGTCGACCATCATCATCAACCCTTGGATTAGGGAATTTATTGGCATAATGACCCATATCCTTGCACTTGAAACATTGAAGTGTAGTAGGTTCATTTTGTGTATCCCTTCCTTTGTTTGCATCATTAGACATATTCTTCCCATCATCGCGGCATTCAAATGGCCGATGACCTTCCTTTCCAGATTTGAAACATTTACTTGTCCCTTTAAGATAACTCCCTCCATGTTTCTTTCCACACTTTGAGCATAAGGGAAAGATCATATTCTTTTCAGTGTGCTCTTTAGATTTTCCTTTGAATTCCATTTTCCTCTTCTTATCAAACCCATATGACTGATGGGTTACTCTAATCTCCATCTCGACTTTGAGAGAACATCGAACGATTTCCTCGTAGCTATTGAAGTCCCTTATGGCTAACGCCCTTTGAAGACTTGGTTTTAAGCCACTAAAGAATCGATCGATCTTACTCTCAGGTTGGATAATAATACCAGAAGTGTACCTTGAAAGTCTTGTAAAATTTTCTTCATAGGTCCCAACAGATTCATCATCCCTTTGCTTCAGTTCAAGAAACTCTTTCTCCATCTTTGTTCAGAGAATACGAGGGAAGTACTTATTGAAAAATAAGTTCTTGAACTCATCCCATTCCATGGACTCAATTTAATCCCTTTGCCTCGTATTCTTAATAAGATTCCACCATTGATCAGCATCTCCTTCCAAACGATACACTGTTGGATGACTTTATCATGTTCAGAACATTGAAGAACTGAAAATATCTTTTCAGTAGTACTAATCCATTGTTCAGCAACTAATGGATCAGTAGACCCGCTGAAAGAAGGTGGACACTGCCTCATGAAGGATTCAACAGAATGTTGCTCCTTCCTTTGCTCGTTTGGAAGTCCTGCATGATTCATAGCTTGAGAAAGTTGTGTGAGCATGGCTACAAGATTTTGCATTCCAGCTCCCATATCATTTGGTTGCTCAGGGGGACAATCATTGCATTTCCCATCGCATTCCGCATTAACACGGTTCCTTTGGGTTCCATCCATTGACTAAAACCAAGAAGAATAGTGTGAGCAACACTAATTATAATAGGAAAACCACATAATTCAAGAATAAAATTTTCACGCTTAAGGTCTTATCCTAGGTAATTCATGGCCATTTCTAAAACACTAAGATTGTGTTCTATGCTTAGACTTATCCTTAGGGTTCCTACTAAGGCTTTCACATCCTAGTTTCCAAAGGTTGACTATACCTTTCCTCTAATACCAACTATAACGACCCATACTTTACATACATTGTTAATACTTCAAAATTGAAGCATACTTATTACAACATATAACAAAACCACAAAAGGACCATATAGGTATAGTGTCTTTAGAAACTGGGAAACATAAACAACTGGTTCATAAAGCATCTACTTTGCCTCCCATTTATTTCATCATATCTAGAGTCCCTTTTTGGCATAGTCTACTTAATAAACTTCTTCCTGACCTGGGGAAATAAAACATACAAAAGGGTGAGCTCAAATGCTCAGTAAGGGTAAACAAAAGAAATATCAATCACATCGTATACATAAGCACATAACTTTTGGAAGTCTTAACCTGCAAAAGAGATCATAATTTCATAACATGGGATAAATCATGGCAGTGAAATGTAATCACAATAATCATAACATAAAACATGAAACTTTGTGGCATGCACACATAATCATAGAGAATCATATCTTATTGGTCAAGACTCTTTTCCAAAACTATCTTAGTGGACAAAGTCCATTTCTGAACTGAGTCACCCTCATTTCAGTCCTGTTTCACTAAACCGGTATAACCTACCGTTCCAGCCATGTCTATCTCATGAGATATATAATCTTTATCCAATTCATTGGAGGGAGATATAGGTCCCACCCATCTCATAATGATACCATTCTTATGTGTGCCACAAAATCATAAATCATACATCATTGCATAACCCATGTAATAAAAATGGGATTCGTAAACATCGCGACATCATAGAACAATTCACATGAGATAAAGGAATTCATAAAACTAATTCCATCCCAACATAACCAAATCAATGTAATAATAGGGATAGAAACAAAACCATATGTTATCATAGATGGAAAATAATTTTGATAAAACACTTGAACTCCATTCTTGAGGAAAATATCCTTTCTTCTTCAAAAACATTTTTCCTTTCTTAACATGTCATACAAATTTAAACTAAAAGAAGTTGATTAAAAATAAACTTGAAAACTTGTAAAGTAATATTCTTGGAAATAATGTTTTAAAAATCCATTCATGTCGTATAAGTTAAAAAAACATTCTTTGTACTTTTGTTGGAAAATTCAAAAAGTACCTCGTAAGAATAACGACAAAAGATTCCTTTCATATATTTTACTAAAAACACACCGAATGGTAAAATTGGATTTAAACAATTGTAGGAGGATGGAAATAATATTACATATCGAGGAAACATGGATGTGGATGATAAAATACACCCCAGTAAATTTCAAAGTATAAACAATCTCGGATAAAAATGAGATTGTGATATTTCCCTTACCTTAGGTCTGATTTGCTTTGTACGTGTCCGAATCTCCTTTATAATGGTTTAAATAATGTTATTGACTTATTAAAGAATCATACATATTGATATGATATCATATATGGTCATATTCTTAGCTTCTTATTAGTAATATTTCATTGTTACTTGTTACTCGGGTCTTTATTGCCTTTTGTTCTTACGCGTGTTTTGCCGAATAAATTCTTATTCTTATTTTAAGGTTATAGATACCTTATATCCAGAATGGTATTAGTGTAACATATATCATATTTATTCATTCAATTCATTTATATAATTACTATGTAATGATGATCATGTAGAACGAGTCGCATCACATCGTGGAGACGGTATTCCGTACGTACGCACGAGCGATGATATTGTTCCCATGATCGTGGAATTGTATTTAAGTGTATTTATACTATTTCAGTATCAATATAACTTTATAATAATCATATATAGTTACTCATTACACCATTGTACCCGTCCTTGTAAGGTTATGATGGAAAATAGATTACACCACGGCGTGGAGACGGTATTCCGTACGTACGCACGCGTGGTGATTTCATTTTTCCATAGGATGGATAGAAGGTGAATTAGGGTTGTTTCATATTTATAATATCATATCAGTATGTAAG
The DNA here is from genome assembly GCA_963277665.1 of Viscum album. Lineage (NCBI taxonomy): Eukaryota > Viridiplantae > Streptophyta > Magnoliopsida > Santalales > Viscaceae > Viscum > Viscum album. Next base: position 721,386,237 of record OY728122.1, on the reverse strand, counting down.
TAATACTGATGTTATTAGTTTATCATGAAACAACTAAAGAATAAGAAGTTTAAGAAGAAAGAAATTGAAAAGATCGGTAATGGATATTACCTCTTCTTTGAAACGCCTCTTTGAATCCTCCACTTAGGGAACTAAGATTGGTCTTTGAAGAAGACCAGTACCTCTAGGAATTTTATAGGGAAGTGGAGAATGGATTTTGGCAGGGGTTGGCCGAGCTTGAGCGCTCAAATTGGTGTGAGGAGGAGGGGGAGGAGGTGCCCTTTTACAAGGGAGGAGAGGGGCACCTTTGGAATATCTCAAAATATTATATTATATTAAAGTCAAAATCGGTTTATAATATTTCCAAAGGGTCTTATTTCGAAGGTAAAGTGGGTATGGGTCTAAATCCTATCAAGAAATAGTATTTAGACAAGTTTAGGTTATTATTTTAACCTTATCAATTAGATTTTACTCTAAGTTAAATAATTTAACTTTTACAGTGACTTTTTGTTTTCTTACAATATATGGTTAATACACATACTATAACATGCCAAACGAACCCCAAGTTGTTTATTATTAATATATATATCCTTATCTAAGTCATTTGGCCGAACCTTAGATTTTTAGGAATAAAATAACAATTAATAATATAAGATTTGATTTAAAAACTATTTTGTGTGAATTTTGACACTATTTGATATATGATTTTTTTGAAAGTCATAACAGAATTATATGTTCCAACCAAGATGATTAAATCAACACTAATATATCATAGTAACCTAGAAAATTAGTGGAATTCATAAAACGTCTCAAATTATATTTATTTGAGCATTTATAACATCAATTATGTTAACATTTCCTTAAAAGGGTAATTACTGCATCATCATTGTGTCATAAATAAATTAATTTATTTAAAGTATAAAAATTATAAATAAACTATAATTATGTAGTAAATCTTTTTATCTTTCTAATTAATATTTATAGTCGAATTTATCTTATGTATAACCCCATATTAAAAATGCTTTAGTTATTAAACTTTGATTTTAACTATTTTAAATATTCATTAAATAAAATAATATTAAATGTCATAATCTAATCCAAGTGGACCTAAATGGTCATATTATTTTCATAAGGTTGTTTTTGGTTGAATTACACTTATCCAATAGAATTAGGACATGTTTTATGGTTATAATAATATCATCTTTACCCTTAATTACCCTATTTACTTTTAACCGTGGTAAAAAAAAGTAAAAAGTTACTAATCACCAAAAAATTATTTTCATCTCATTGAACCACATTTTACTTACTGACATCAACCGTGTCTCTCGGATTTTTGAAATTCCACTCACAGAAGCGGTAAAATTATGTTTTATGAAAAATTCTGTTTTTTAACTACCACTTAGTGGTTTCACTATTCATCAAAAATTGAATGTTTTCAGAAAAATACCAAAATTTCACCCTAGGCTAATTTCAATATTCTGAATCCAAAAATGAAGTCCATTTTGAAAAATAAAATTTATAAAATTTCAAAAAGTGGTTATTACTATTCATAACGGCTAGTTTTAATAATATTTTAATAGCATATCGTTGTTTAGTGAAACTCGGTATTGCGTACGATGCACGCTATCGAGGAAGGTCGCGATTTCGTGTAAATCAAGCCAAGAAAGTGTTGTGTAGAAAAAGTTCTCTTTGATGATTTATATAACATAAAAGTCTCGTGTGTTACAATATTAACCTTATCTTTTTTATTTAACTCTTAGTTAAATTGTTTAACTTTTACCATGTATTCTTGAATTATTATAATAAATGGTTAATAAAATTACTATAAAAATTCAAGATAACCCCATGTGGTTCATTATTGATATATCTAACATTATATATATCCTTTGGAAAAACCTTAGATTTTTAAAAAAATTATATCAATTAATAATATAGTATTTTTTAAGAAAATTTATATCAATTTTGAAACTATTTGGTATTTTGTTTTTGTGAAAGTGATATTAACTTTATCACTACAAAAAAATTAATTAATCAACCCAAATATGTCTTATTAACCTATAAAATTAGTGTAATTTATCATAATTCCCAATTAACTTTTATTTGGATATTTATAATTTTAATTATTTTAATCATTCATTAATAAAGTAATTTCTGAATCATCATTGTATCATAAATAAATTTAATTATTTGATGTCTAAAAATTATAAATAAAATAAAATAATGTAGGAAATAATTTTATATTTCTAATGAAAATTTATATTTTACTTTATCTTATGTATATCCACAAATTAAAAATGTTTTAGTTATTAAACTTTAATTTATCACTTTTAACTCTTCTTTAAATAAAATAATAATAAATGTCTTAATCTAATCCAAGTGTACCAAAAGGATGATATTTTATTCATAGGGTTTATTTTGGTCTAAATAAACTTATCCAATTGAATTAGTACATGTGTTATGGTAATTATAATATCATTTGATACCTTTAATTACCATATTTACATTTAACCATTGTAAATAAAAGTCAAAAGTTACTATTCACCAATAATTATTTTAATCTTATTGAACCACATTTTATATAATAATTTCAACCGCGTATCTCATATTTTTCAAATTCATTTTAATGAAGCGGTAATATTACGTTTTATACAAATTTTTAAATGCTCCTAGAATTTAGAGACCCGAAGCCTGACGTACATGAACATTACATTACTTTTGCGGAATACTTAATACATAACAAAAACACACACACAAGGACCGTAATAGTTTAGTGACTTTGGAAACTCGGAATATAATCTTCTAATCGTGGAGAAAGGTCTTCAACATCTCCCATAATGAAAAATGATGTCTATTTTACCAAATTCAAAACATATCAGTTACATTAACTAATTTAAAAATTAATTCTCGTCATCAAAACAAATTGCGTGTTTTTAAGAGATAATAACTATCAAAAGATTGACCCTTGTTTATAACTTGTTTAAATGTGAAATTATATCCAATGACCAACATTGTATTAAATTGTAAAAATATATTCTAAATATACTTTAAAACCACTCAAATTAATAATTTATCACTATTAATTATTTTGATTAAAAAGGTTGTTTTTAATTAAAATTTAGTAATTTTCACTATTAATCAGAATATGAAAGTTATCCGAAAAGTACCAAAATTTCACCTTAGGCTAAATTTGATACTCTGAATCCAAAAATGAAGTCCATCTTGAGAGATAAAATCTCTAAAATTTTAAAATGTGGTTATTACTATTCATAACGGCTAGTTTTAATAATATTTTAATAGCATATCGTTGTTTAGTGAAACTCGGTATTGCGTACAACACACGCTATCGAGGAAGGTCGTGATTGCATGTAATGTAAGTCAAGTCAAGGTTGCGTGTTTTGCAAGCTCCTTTTGGTGTAGCGTACAACACAAGACATTAATGAAATTAAGAAGAATATTTTCCATAAAATCTCGGGGTGTTACATTCTACCCCCTTAAAATGAATTTCGCCCTCGAAATTCATCGGGATATAAATGGTTTACTACTCGAAAGTTTATTTAATAGAAACCCACATCGTAAAAAAGAAATACCAAAACCAATCTTTAAAAACAAAAGTATGAAACATAACGGTTACCCAAATAAACTAATCAATGGGTTTCCACATAGGTGAAAATATGGATATGGAAGAGAAATCTAACCATCATGTTCTGATGGAGAGTGGTAGATAACATGGCTATGGAAAAGCAAGCACTCACAAAGCCATAAATTTGTGACGATCTAAGGTACCATCTGATTCATCTGATATAAGAGCACTGGGAAAACATTTTTGGTTTTCAAGATCATTTCCCTAAAGTTGATGAAATTGGAATTAGAAGAAATACATTCGTAATTTTGGTATAGTCTAACCATTGGTCGTTTTTGGAAAATTTCCACATCATCTCTTAATGTAATGAAGTGGAATTTGTCATTCATGATGTGTTAGTAGATCATGTGATAGAATGATGGGTCATTCCATCTGTCTCAAACAAAAGGTTAGAAAAGTTATCAAAACATACATCTATAGTGAGATTAATCATATATGGTTTCTAAAATGGACTTATACTTATTATATTATACTGATTGATATAATAAATCTAGTTTCTACTAAACAGGGACTTCCTGTAGGTCAGTGGTAGGCGATAAAGTCCAGTTGCACTTCGGTTGTGGGTTCGATTCCCACAGCCTTGTCCGATGCGATGGGTTGTCGCTCGTCCAGCAGGTTTTGCTTTTCCTAAAACTACATTACTATAACATCCCATCAATAATATCGAAAAAAAGTTCTATCCTTAAACAATACTAACTTATGTCCAACATAATCCATTCCAATCTTTAGGCTTATCTAAAATACTGTTGTCCAATCTCATATTATAGTGAAAACGATTACCAAAGAGTTCATATAACGAACATGTTAATACCATCGTTGATCCCCATATATCATGAGATATGTCGTGTTGGTCACATTCCAAACATTCGAAGGCCATAATCATGTATTCTCTTGAAAAATGAATACCCATTGAATATTAGTGAAAACATAAGTGCTGTCAAATGTTAACTCTTTTCACATACCAAAACCTCAAACCATGATATAACTATTTCCTTATATTAGTCATGAGCTCATGAATACTGTCAAACATTTCATTTTCTTCTTATCCCTTCATTATGCGCATATCATCTTTTTTCCAAAAATATCTCAATCACTTTCCATGGTTACTGGTACCATAAAATTATTGAAAACCACAATAGACCAATACATAAATATTCTAATATTCCACGATACTGTATACAACATTATTTTGGAATCCCATTACATAAACACTTAATCATTCCACCACATCACTGTCATATTCAACATCACCAATAGTGATCTCATGTGACTTCCCTTTGTCCTTTGCCTTAAGCGGTTGCGCATGTCGATCATCACTAACCCTTTGATTAGGGCATTTATTAGCATAATGACCCATTTCTTTGCACTTGAAGCATTGAAGTGTTGGTGGTGCGTTCTCTGCAGTCTTTTCTTTATTCACATAATTAGAAACCCTTTTTCCATTACTTTGACACTCAGTTGCTCGATGACCTTCTTTTCCACACTTAAAACATTTTCTAGTCCCTTTAATACAATCTCCACCATGATTCTTTCCACACTTTGAGCATAAGTAAACATTCTCCGTCTTTTCACCATTATTCTAAGATTTCTCCTTGAACTCCATCTTTTGTTTCTTGTCAAAACTACTAGATAGATAAGTAACACCAACTTCCATTTCTACCTTGATAGAACAACTCACAATTTTTTCACAGCTACTGAAGTATTCTATAGCTAATGACCTTCGATGATTTGGTTTTAATCCACTGAAGAATCGATCAACTTTACTTTCAAGTTGGATGATAAAGCCATATTCATACCTTGCAAGCCTTGTAAAATTCGCTTCGTAAACACCAACAAATTCATCATCCGTTTGCTTTAGTTCAAGAAACTCCTTCTCCATCTTTGTTCGAAGAATACGAGGGATGTACTTATTGAAAAATAAGTTCTTGAACTCGTCCCATTCCATGGACTTAATTTCATCTCTTGGCCTCGTATTCTTTATAAGATTCCACCATAGATCAGCTTCACCTTCCAAACGATATACTGCTAAGATCACTTTATCATGTTCTGAACATTGAATAACTGAAAATATCTTTTCAGTGGTACTGATCCATTGTTCAGCAACAAGTGGATCAGAAGGCCCACTGAACGAAGTGGAAGTTTCCTCATGAAGGACCCAATAGAATATTGTTCCCTTCTCTGCTCATTTGGAAGTCCAGAATGATTCATAGCTTGTGTAAGTATAGCGATAATATTTTTCACTCCATATCCCATAACATTTGTTTGTTCAAGAGGAAAATCATTGCATTGCCCATTGCATTGCCCATTGCATTGATCAACACGGTTCCTTCGGGTTCCAGCCATCGTCTAAAACCCAAAAAGAATAGTGTGAGAGGCAAAAATCATGCTAGGGAAAACAACATAATAAAGGGGGAGTACCTTTAATATCTAACATCTTAGGTTTAATTCTATAATTGTTAGCGTAATTCTAGTACTATAACCTATACATATACTTAACCTTAGGGACATCCCTAGACATACCTTAGAAATATCTCTAGGGATCTCACTGAAGTTCTCGCATCCTAGTTTCCAAAGGTTGACTAAACCTTTCCTCTAATACCAACTGTAGATACCCGAATCTTGACGTACATGAACATTACATTAATTTTTCGGAATACTTAATACATAACAAAAACACACACACAAGGACCGTAATAGTTTAGTGTCTTTGGAAACTCGGAATATAATCTTCTAATCGTGGTGAAAGATCTTCAACATCTCCCAAAAAGAGCTTCTTTTTTTTAAACCTAAATCCTTTCTTTATATCATGGGGAAAAGAAAACAAAAAAGGGTGATCTCAAATGCTCAGTAAGGGTAAACAAAAGAAATATCAATCACATCATATTCATAAGAACATATCTTTTGGAAATATTAACTTGCAAAAGAGATCATAATTTCATAACATGGGATAAATCATAGTAGTGAAATGTAATCCCAATAATCATCACATAAAACATGAAACTTTGTGACATACACACATAATCATAGAGAATCATTTCTTATTAGTCAAGACTCATTGCCAAGACTATCATAGTGGACAAATTCCCTTTCTGAACCGAGTTCACTCCTCATTTCAGTCATGTTTCACTGAACCGGTATAACCTACCATTCCAGCCATGTCTATCTCAGGAGATATATAATCTTTACCCAATGCATTGGAGGGATATATAGGTCCCACCCATCTCACAATGATACCATTCTTATCTGTTCCACAAAATCATAAACCATACATCATAGCATAACCCATGAAATAAAAATGGGAATTTTAAACATCGTGACATCAGAAAACAATTCATATAAGATAAAGGAATTCATAAAAATAATTCCATCACAACATAATCAAATCAATGTAATAATAGGGATACAAACAGAACCCTTTATTATCTTAGATTGAAAATAATTTTGATAAAACACTTGAACTCCATTCTTGAGGAAAATATCCTTTCTACTTCAAAAACACTTTTCCTTTCTTAACATGTCATAAAATTATAAACTAAAAGAAGTTGATTAAAAATAAACATGAAAAATTTTAGAGGAAGATTCTTGGAAATAATGTTTTATGAATTCATTCATGCCGTATAAGTTAAAAAACATTCTTCTCATACTTTTGTCGGAAAAGTCAAAAAGTACATCGTACGAAAAACGATAAAAGATTCTTTTCATATCTTTTACTAAAAACTCACCGAAGTTTAAAATTGAATATAAACTATTTTAGAAGGATATAAATATTACATATTGAGGAAACACTGATTTGGATGATAAAATACACCCCAGTAAATACCAAAGTATAAACAATCTCGGATAAAAATGAGATTGTGATATTTCCCATACCTTAGGTCTGATTTGCTTTGTAAGTGTCCGAACCTCCTGTATAATGGTTTAAATAATGTCATTGAATTATTACAGAATCACACTCATTGTTATGATATCATATATGGTTCACTTATGACTTTATATTACCCGTTCTTTTGTAAATTCCATGTTAAAGAGCTTTTTGGAAAAAATTGTTTCATTTGTCATCCGTGTTTTGACTTGTAATTATTCATATGAATACTTAGATCATGATTACTTAATTACAGAATATAAAACATGATTTATATATAATATATATTCAGAATATACATATATATAATAAATCATTAAATGGAAAGAAATACACCGTTCATGGAGACGGTAGGCCGTACGTATGCATGAACGCTGTTTTCGTTTCCTTATTTAGTTGAATGGAATTATGTAGATGACATACATATATATAAACATATATCCAGTATCATTATTATGTCATATATTTCATGATTACTTATTATATTTAGTTTATAATCATTCATGAATGGTTAAAGTGGAGAATGAATCTCATCGTGTCGTGGAGACGGTAGTCCGTACGTACGCACGAGCGATGATATCGTTCTCATGATCGTGGGACTGTATTGGAGTGTATGTATACTATTTCAGAATCAATATAACTTTAAAATAATCATATATAGTTATTATTTACACCATTATACCCATCCAAGTACGGTGGTGGTGGAAAATAGATTTCACCACGGCGTGGAGACGGTATTCCGTACGTACGCACGCGCGGTGATTTCGTTTTCTGTAGGATGGATAGATAGTGAAATAGGTTTGTTTCATACTTATAATAACATATCAATACATGAGTGATACTGATGTTATTACTTCATAATGAAACAACCTAAGAAGAAGAAGTGGAAGAAGAAATAAAGTTTAAAGAATCGGTAACGAAAATTACCTCCTCTTTGAAGCGCCTCTTTGAGATCTCCTTTTAGGGCACTAAAATTGGTCTTTGAGGAAGACCAGAACCTCTATTATGTTTCTAGGGAAGTGGATAAGATAATTTTTCAGGGGTTGGACGAGCTTTAAGGCTCATTGTTGTGTGAGGAAGAGAGGGAGGAGGTGCCCTTTTATAAGGGAGGAGAGGGGCTCCTTTGGAAAACTAAAAATATTATTTTATTATAAAGTCATATTCGGTTTTAAATAGCTCCAAATTGATTTATTTAGAAGCTAAGGCGGGGATGGATCAAAATAATCTCATCCAATAGAATTTAGACAAGTTTAGGTTCCTATTTTAACCTTATCATATATATTTAACATTAAGTTAAATAATTTTACTTTTACCTTGTCTTCGTGTGTTCTTACACTATAATGTTAATAAACTTACTATAACAAACCAAACGAACCCCAAGTTGTTTATTATTAATATATATAACCTTATATAAGTTATTTGGCCGGACCATATATTTTTAGGAATAATATAACAATTAATAATATAATATTTGTTTTAAAAACTATTTTATGTCAAATTTGACACTATTTGGTAATTGATTTTTTTGAAACTCAGAACAGAATTATTAGTTCGAAAAAAGTTAATTAAATCAATACTAACTTGTAATAATAACCTAGAAAATTAGTGTAATTCATAAAAAGTCTCAAATTATATTTATTTGGGTATTTATAATATCAATTATTCTAATTTTTCACTATTATGGTAATTACTGCATCCTCATTTTGTCATAAATAAATTAAATTATTTAATGTCTAAAATTTAAAAATAAAATATCATTATGTAGGAAATCTTATTATGTTTTTAATGATTATTTACAATCAAATATATATTATTTATAAACCTATTTTAAAAATGTTTTAGTAAATAAACGTTGATTTTAACTCTTTTAACTCTTCTTTGAATCAAATAATAATAAATGTCCTAATCTAATCCAAGTGGGTATAAATGGTCATGTTTTATTCCTAAAGTGGTTTTTGGTCGAATTACACTTATCTAATAGAATTAGGACATGTGTTAGGGTAATAATAATATCATTGTTACCCTTAATTACCCTATTTACTTATAACCGTGGTAAAAAAAAGTAAAAAGTTACTATTCATCAAAAATTATTTTCATCTCATTGAAACACATTTTACTTACTGACATCAACCGTGTCTCTCGGATTTTTGAAATTCCACTCACAGAAGCGGTAAAGTTAAGTTTTATGAAAAATTCATTTTTTTTACTACCACTTAGTGGTTTCACTATTCATCAAAAAAATGAAAGTTTACAGAAAAATACCCAAAATTAGGCCTAAGATATATTTGATATTATGAACTCAAAAATGATGTCTATTTTACCAATTTCAAAACATATCAGTTACATTAAATAATTTAAAAATTAATTCCCATCGTCAAAACAAATGGCGTGTTTTTAAGAGATAATAACTATCAAAAGATTGACACTTGTTTATAACTGGTTTAAATGTGAAATTAAATCCAATGACAAACATTGTATTAAATTGTAAAAATATATTCTAAATATACTTTAAAACCACTCAAATTAATAATTTATCACTATTAATTATTTTGATTAAAAAAGTTGTTTTTAATTAAAATTTAGTAATTTTCACTATTCATCAGAATATGAAAGTTATCCGAAAAGTACCAAAATTTCACCGTAGGCTAAATTCGATACTCCAAATCCAAAAATGAAGTCCATTTTGAGAGATAAAATTTATAAAATTTTAAAAGGTGGTTATTACTATTCATAACGGCTAGTTTTAATAATATTTTAATAGCATATCGTTGTTTAGTGAAACTTGGTATTGCGTACTACAGACGTATCGAGGAAGGTCGTGATTGCGTGTAATGCAAGGAAAGTCAAGGATGCATGTTGTGTGAGATCCTTTTGGTGTAGCGTACAAAACAAGACATTAATGAAATTAAAAAGAATATTTTTCATAAAATCATGGGGTGTTACATTCTACCCCCCTTAAAATGAATTTCGCCCTCGAAATTCATTGGGGTTATAAATGGTTTACTACTCGAAAGTTTCTTTAATAGAAACCCACATCGTAAAAAGTAATACCAAAACCAATATTTAAAAACAAATGTATGAAACATAACGGTTACCCAAATAAACTAATCACTAGGTTTCCACATAGGTGAAAATATAGATATGGAAGAGAAATCTAACCATCATGTTCTGATGGAGAGTGGTAGAGAACATGGCTATGGAAAAGCCAGCCATCACAAAACCATAAATTTGTGACGATCTAAGGTACCATCTGATTCATCAGATATAAGAGCACTAGGACAACATTTTTGGTTTTCAAGATCATTTCCCTAAAGTTGATGAAATTGGAATTAGAAGAAATACTTTCGTAATTTTGGTATAGTCTCACCATTGGTCGTTTTTGGAAAATTTCCACTTCATCTCTTAAAGAAATGAAGTGGAATTTTTCATTCATGATGTGTTAGTAGATCATGTGATAGAATGATGGGTCATTCCATCTGTCTCAAACAAAAGGTTAGAAAAGTAATCAAAACATACATCTATAGTGATATTAATCATACATGGTTCCTAAAATGGACTTATACTTCTTATATTATACTGATTAAAATAATAAAACTAGTTTCTACTAAACAGGGACTTCTTATAGGCCAATGGTAGGCGATAAAGGCCAGTCGCACTTCGGTTGTGGGTTCGATTTCCACAGCTTTGTCCGACGCGATGGGCTGTCGCTCGTCCTGCAGGTTGTCCTTTTCCTAAAACAACATTACTATAACATCCCATCAATAATATCGAAAAAAAAGTTATATCATTAAACAATACTAACTTATGTCCAACATAATCCATTCCAATCATTAGGCTTATCTAAAATACTATTGTCCAATATCATATTATAGTGAAAACGATTACCAAAGAGTTCATATAACAAACATGTTAATACCATTGTTGATCCCCGTATATCATGAGATATGTCTTGTTGGTCACATTCCAAACATTCGAAGGCCTTAATCATGTATTCTCTTGAAAAATGAATACCCATTGAATCTTAGTGAAAACATGAGTTCTGTCCAAAGTTAACTCTTTTCACATACCAAAACCTCAAACCATGATATAACTATTTCCTTATATCAGTCATGAGCTCATGAATACTGTCAAACATTTCATTTTCTCCTTATCCCTTCATTATGCGCATATCATCTTTTTTCCAAAAATATCTCAATCAATTTCCATGGTTACCAGTACCATAAAATTATTGAAAACAACAATAGACCAATACATAAATATTCTAATATTCCACGATACTATATATAACATTATTTTGGAATCCCATTACATAAACACTTAATCATTCCACCACATCATTGTGATATTCAACATCGCCAATAGTGATCGCATGTGACTTCCCTTTTTCCTTTGCCTTAAGTAGTTTCTCATGTCGATCATCACTAACCCTTGGATTAGGGAATTTATTAGCACAATGCCACATTTCCTTTCACTTGAAGCATTGAAGTGTTGGTGGTGCATTCTCTGTAGTCTTTTTTTTATTCACATCATTAGAAACTCTTTTTCCATTACTTCGACACTCAGCTGTTTGATGACCTTCTTTTCCACACATAAAACATTTTCTAGTCTTTTTAAGACAATCTCCACCATGGTTCTTTCCACACTTTGAGCATAATGAAACATTATCCTTCTTTTCACCATTATTCTGAGATTTCTCTTTGAACTCCATCTTTTGTTTCTTGTCAAAACTACTAGATGGATAAGTAACACAAACTTCCATTTCTACCTTGATAGCACAACGCACAATTTCTTCATAGCTACTGAAGTCTCTTATAGCTAATTCCCTTCGAAGATTTGGTTTTAAGCCACTAAAGAATCGGTCTACTTTACTTTCAAGTTGGATGATAATGCCAGATGCATACCTTGCAAGCCTTGTAAAATTCGCTTCGTAAACACCAACAGATTCATCATCCTATTGCTTTAGTTCACGAAACTCCTTCTCCATCTTTGTTCGAAGAATACAAGGGAAGTTCTTATTGAAAAATAAGTTCTTGAACTCATCCCATTCCATGGACTCAATTTCATCTCTTGGCCTCGTATTCTTGATAAGATTCCACCAATGATCAGCTTCACCTTCCAACGATATACTGCTAAGATGACTTTATCATGTTCTGAACATTGACGAACTGAAAATATCTTTTCAGTGGTACTGATCTATTGTTCAGCAACAAGTGGATCAAAAGGACCACGGAAAGAAGTTGGACGTTGCCTCATGAAGGACTCAATAAAATATTGTTCCCTTCTCTGCTCATTTGGATGTCCAGAATGATTCATAGCATGTGTAAGTATAGCGATAAGATTTTTCACTCCATCTCCCATAACATTTGTTTGTTTAGGAGGAAAATCATTGCATTTTCCATTTCATTGATCAACATGGTTCCTTCGGGTTCCAGCCATCGTCTAAAACCTAAAAAGAATAGTGTGAGAGGAAAAAATCATGCTAGAGAAAACAACATAATAAAGGGGGAGTACCTTCAATATCTAACATCTTAGGTTTAATTCTATGATCATTAGCATAATTATAGTACTATAACCTATACGTACACTTAACCTTAGGGACATCCCTAGACATACCTTAGAAATATCTCTAGGGATCTCACTAAAGTTCTCCCATCCTAGTTTCCAAATGTTGACTAAACCTTTCCTCTGATACCAACTGTAGAGACCCGAAGCCTGACGTACATGAACATTACATTACATTTTCAGAATACTTAATACATAACAAAAACACACACACAAGGACCGTAATAGTTTAGTGTCTTTGGAAACACGGAATATAATCATCTAATCGTGGTGAAAGATCTTCAACATCTCCCATAAAGATCTTATTTTTTTTAAAAACCAAATCCTTTCTTTATATCCTGGGGAAAAGAAAACATGAAAGGGTGAGATCAAATGTTCATTAAGGGTAAGCAAAAGAAATATCAATCACATCATATTCATAAGAACATATCTTTTATAAATCTTAACCTGAAAAAGAGATCATAATTTCATAACATGGGATAAATCATAGTAGTGAAATGTAATCCCAATAATCATAACTTAAAACATGAAACTTTGTGGAATAGACACATAATCATAGAGAATCATTTCTTATTAGTCAAGACTCATTTCCAAGACTATCTTAGTGGACGAAGTCCTTTTCTGAACCGAGTTCACTCCTCGTTTCAGTCTTGTTTCACTGAAACGGTATATCCTACCGTTCCAGCCATGTCTATCTCATGAGATATAAAATCTTCACCCAATGCATTGGAGGGAGATATAGGTCCCACCCATCTCACAATTATACCATTCTTATGTGTGCCACAAAATCATAAACCATACATCATAGCATAACCCATGAAATAAAAATGGGAATCTTAAACATCGTGACATCATAAAACAATTCATATAATATAAAGGAATTCATAAAAATAATTCCATCACAACATAATAAAATCAATGTAATAATAGGGATAGAAACAGAACCCTTTATTATCTTAGATGGAAAATAATTTTGATAAAACACTTAAACTCCATTCTTGAGGAAAATATACTTTCTACTTCAAAAACACTTTTCCTTTCATAACATGTCATAAAATATAAACTAAAAGAAGTTGATTAAAAATAAAATTGAAAAACTTTAAAGGAAGTTTCTTGGAAATAATGTTTTAAAAATTCATTCATGCCGTATAAGTTAAAAAAATATTCTTCTCATACTTTTATCGGAAAAGTCAAAAAGTACCTCGTACGAAAAATGATAAAAGATTCCTTTAATATCTATTAATAAAAACTCACCGAAGGGTAAAATTGAATATAAACTATTGTAGAAGGATATAAATATTACATATTGAGGAAACATTTATGTGGATGATAAAATACACCCCAGTAAATACCAAAGTATAAACAATCTCAGATAAAAATGAGATTGTGAAATTTCCTTTACCTTAGGTCTGATTTGCTTCATAAGTGTCCGAACCTCCTGTATAATGGTTTAAATAATGTCATTTACTTATTCCAGAATCATACTCATTGTTATTATATCATATATGGTTCACTTATGACTTTATATTACCCGTTCCTTTGTAAATTCCATGTTAAAGAGCGTTTTGGGTAAAATTGTTTCATTTGTCGTCTGTGTTTTGACTTGTAATTATTCATATGATTACATAGATCATGATTACTTAATTCCAGAATATAAAACATGATTTATATATAATATATATTCAGAATATACATATATATAATAAATCAGTAAATGGAAAGAAATACACCGTTCATGGAGACGGTAGGTCGTACGTACGCATGAATGCTGTTTTCGTTTCCTTATTTAGTTGAATGGAATTAAGTAGATGAAATACATATATATACACATAAATACAGTATCATTATTATGTCATATATTTCATGATTACTTATTATATTTACTTTATAATCATTCATGAATGGTTAAAGTGGAGAATGAATCTCATCGCGTCGTGGAGATGGTAGTCCGTACGTACGCATGAGCGATGATATCATTCTCATGATCGTGGGACTATATTGGAGTGTATGTATAATATTTCAGAATAAATATCACTTTAAAATAATAATATATATAGTTATTATTTACACCATTATACCCATCCACGTAAGGTGGAGGTGGAAAATAGATGTCGCCACGGTGTGGAGACGGTATTCCGTACGTACGCACGTGCGGTGATTTCGTTTTCCATAGGACGGATAGATGGTGAAATAGGGTTGTTTAATACTTATAATAAAATATCAGTATATTAGTGATACTGATTTTATTACTTTATAATGAAACAACCTAATAAGAAGAAGTGGAAGAAGAAATAAAGTTGAAAGAATCGGTAACGGAAATTACCTCTTCTTTGAAGCACCTCTTTGAGATATCCTTTTAGGGAACTAAAATCAGTCTTTGAGGAAGACCAGAACCTCTAGGATGTTTCTAGGGAAGTGGAGAGAAGAATTTGGCATGGGTTGGACGAGCTTTAAGGCTTAAAGTTGTGTGAGGAAGAGAGGGAGGAGGTTCCCTTTTATAAGGGAGGAGATGGGCTCCTTTGGAAAACTAAAAATATTATTTTATTATAAAGTCATATTCGGTTTTAAGTAGCTCCAAATTGATTTATTTCAAAGCTAAGGCGGGTATGGATCGAAATCCTCTCATCCAATTGAATTTAGACAAGTTTAGGTTCCTAGTATAACCTTATCATTTAGATTTAACATTATGTTAAATAATTTTACTTTTACAGTGTCTTCTTGTGTTCTTACACTATAAGGTTAATAAACATACTATAACAAGTCAAACGAACCTCAAGTTGTTTATTATTAATATATATAACCTTATATAAGTCATTTTTCCAAGCCTTATATTTTTATAAATAAAATAACAATTAATAATATAATATTTTTTTTAAAAACTATTTTATGTCAATTTTGACACTATTTGGTAATTGATTTTTGTGAAAATTATAAAAGAATTATTAGTTCGAAAAAATTTAATTAAATCAATACTAACATGTCATATTAACCTAGAAAATTAGTTTAATTCATAAAAATTCTCAAATTATATTTATTTGGGTATTTATAATATCAATTATTCAATTTGTTCACTATTATGGTAATTACTGCATCATCATTGTGTCATAAATAAATTAAATTATTTAATGTCTAAAAATAATAAATAAAACATAATTATGTAGGAAATATTATTATATTTCTAATGAATATTTACAATCGAATTTATCTTATGTATAAACCTATATTAAAAATGGTTTAGTAAATAAACTTTGATTTTAACTCTTTTAACTCTTCTTTGAATTAAATAATAATAAATGTTCTAATCTAATCCAAGTGGGCCTAAATTGTCATATTTTATTCCTAAGGTTGTTTTTGGTCGAATTACACTTATCCAATAGAATTAGGACATGTGTTAGGGTAATAATAATATCATTTTTACCCTTAATTACCTTATTTACTTTTAACCGTGGAAAAAAAAGTAAAAAGTTACTATTCACCAAAAATAATTTTCAACTCATTGAACCACATTTTACTTACTGACATCAACCGTGTCTCTTGGAATTTTGAAATTCCACTCACAGAAGTGTTAAAATTAAGTTTTATGAAAAATTCATTTTTTTTACTACCACTTAGTGGTTTCACTATTCATTAAAAAATGAATGTTTACAGAAAAATACAAAAAATTAGGCCTAAGCTATATTTGATATTATGAACTCAAAAATGATGTCTATTTAACCAAATTCAAGAAATATCAGTTACATTAACTAATTTAAAAATTAATTCCCGTCGTCAAAACAAATGGCGTGTTTTTAAGAGATAATAACTATCAAAAGATTGACACTTGTTTATAACTGGTTTAAATGTGAGATTACATCCAATGACCAAAATTGTATTAAATTTTAAAAATATATTCTAAATATACTTTAAAAACACTCAAATTAATAATTTATCACTATTAATTATTTTTATTAAAAATGTTGTTTTTAATCAAAATTTAGTAATTTTCATTATTCATCAGAATATGAATGTTATCCGAAAAGTACCAAAATTTCACCTTAGGCTAAATTCGATACTCAGAATCCAAAAATGAAGTCCATTTTGAGAGATAAAATTTATAAAATTTTAAAAGGTGGTTATTACTATTCATAACGACTAGTTTTAATTATATTTTAATAGCATATCGTTGTTTAGTGAAACTCGGTATTGCATACTACACATGCTATCGAGGAAGGCCGTGATTGCGTGTAATGCAAGGCATGTCAAGGATGTGTGTTGTGCAAGCTCCTTTTGGTGTAGCGTACAACACAAGACATTAATGAAATTAAAAAGAATATTTTTCATAAAATCTCGGGGTGTTACATAGAAGGTGTGTAAAAGACGGTAAAAAGTTCAATAAAATTTTATATATCTAATATTATTATAAAATAACTACAATGAATTACATTTAACATATAATGGAATTATGTAACTATTTTTACATAATAAAAATTTAAATAAAATAATTAGTAATTTATATAAAAATTGGGTTTTAAACAAAAACGCAGTGTTTTTCACAAAGCATCAAAAATTGAATGTTTTTAGAAAAATACCAAGAATTCACCCTAAGATAATTTTGATATCCCGAACCCAAAAATGAAGTCCATTTTGAAAAATAAAATTTATAAATTTTTAAAAAGTGGGTATTTCTATTCATAATGGCTAGTTTGATTTGTCGCAATTTGCTAAAACTCCAAGTTGCATACAACGTAAGAAATTGCATTATTCAAAGGGAAATGTACCATGGAAGATTGTAGCGTTACATTCTCCCCTCTTTATAATAATTTCAACATTGAAATTTCTAGAATATAAATGCCTAAAAATATTTGGGTGGTTCTTCATCATAAGTTCCTCGAGTTCCCACATTGCCTCTTCCATCTTATGATTTCTCCGTAGAACTCTTACCAGATGAGTCATCCAGTTTCTCAACACTTGTTTTATGGTATCAAGAATCTTGACAGGATCTTCACAATAAAAAAAATCTAGTTCCAATTCAATTTCCCCATAGGTGAGTACATGTGTTGGTTCTGGAATTTATTTTTTCAACAGTGATACATGGAAAACACCATGAACTTGGGAGAGACATGGCAGCATTGACAAACGATAATCTACAACTCTAATTAGTTCTAAAATTTCGAAAGGTCCGATGTACCTGGGACTTAATTTACCTTTATTACTTAAAAGTATAACACCCTTCCTTGGATATACCTTGACAAAAACATGATCTCTTACTTAAAATTCCAAATCCATCCTTTGGTTATCAGCATAACTCTTTTTCTTTCTTTAAGCTGCATTGATGTGGGTTTTGATAATCTTTACCTTTTCTGTTGTTTCCTCAACAAGTTTGAGCCGTATGATTTTTCTTTCACCAACATCATCCAAAAAGGTTGGTGTGAGACATATCTTTCCATATAATGCTTTATATGGTGCAATCTAAATACATGAATGGAAGTTATTATTATTGGAAAATTATACCAGAGGTAAATACTGATCACACATACCTATAAAGTCAACTGATCAAGATCTTAACATGTCTTCTAAGGTTTCAATAGTATGTTCTTATTATCCCTTAGTTTGTGGGTGGTGGGAAGTGCTCAAATGAAGTTCAGTTTCCAAGGCCTTCTGAAGACTTTTCTAGAGTCATAATGTAAAATGGTGACCACAATAAAAAACAATCGATAGGTGTACTCTATGAAATCTTACAACTTAATTAATATATATTCTTCCTAAATGTTAAAGTGGTAAATCTTCTCTTATAACAGGAAAACATACTGACATGTTAAGACGATCAACAATGACCCATATTGCATCATTCTTTCTAGTAGTCTTTGGTAGCCCCATGACCAATTCCATTGTAATATCATCCCGTTTACACTAAGGTATGGGAATATGTTGCATGAATCCTCTATGATTTTGTCTTCCGTCCTTCACCTATTGACAAACTATACATCTTGACACATAATCCGAAATCTCCCTCTTTATTTTTTCCCACAAAAAAATGTTCATTCGAATATCTATACATCTTCGTCCTACCAGGCTGTATAGAGAAATTGGATCTATAAGAATCATCCAATAATTTTCTATTTAGATCAGGTATCTCAGGAACACAATGTCATTTCCCAAATTTTAAAATACCATCTTCATATATGAATTCAATCAATATACCATCATTCTCTGCTTTAATTTTATTTTGAAACTCTTCATCATCAGTCTGAAAACTTTCTATCCTTTACAGAAAAGATGGTTTAGCTTCCATTTGAAAAAGTATTGACGTTTCACCTTCCATTATTATTCCCATATCCATATTTACTATATCCCTGAGCATAGGATCCCTTTAAACTCTCATATTTTTCAGAACTCCATGTTCTTTTCTTCTCAAAGCATCTCCCACATTATTTTCCTTCCCCGGGTGGTACTGTATAATGAAATCATAATCTTTGAGTAGTTCAAGCCATCATCTTTGCCTCATGTTGAGTTCTTTCAATGAGAAAATATACTTCAAACTCTTGTGATCGGTACATATCTCACATTTTTCACCAAAGCGATAGTGTCTCTATATATTCAAAGCAAATATTATAGCTACTAAATCAAGATCACAAATAGGATAGTTTTTTCATGAATTTTTATCTCCCATTATGCATTGGAAAGAACCCTGTCATTCTGTATAAGGACACAACCAAGTCCTTTCTTTGGTGCATCACTATAAAAAAAAATCATTCCCTAATGGTATATTCATGATAAGGGCATTGAATATTATTATCTTCAGTCCTTCAAAACATTATTCACACTATTTTTTCCAAAAAAATTTAACCCCTTTACATGTGATCTTTGTTAATGGGTTAGCTAATCGGGAAAAATTCTGGATAAAATTCCAATAATAACCTGCTAAACCAATAAAACTGTGTACCTCAGTTACACTCATCAGTACTGGTAGTTTTTGTATTGCCTTGGTCTTTGTAGGATCGACAGTTATTCCATCCTTAGAGACAATTTGGACAAGAAAAGAATTTTCCTGAAGCTATAATTCACATTTTCTAAACTTTCCATATAATTCATTTCCTTAGAAGGTTTTCAGAATAGTGCATAAGTGATTTTCATTATCATTGTAGAGTTTTGAGTATACCAAGATATAATCAATAAATAATACTAAAAAGTGATCAATATATTCCTTGAAACTCTATTCATTAGATCCATGAAATCATAGGGAGCATTATTCAGTCCAAAAGGCATTACACTAAAGTCGTAATCCCATACCTGGTTCGAAATGACATTTTCAAAATGTCTTTCTTCTTCACACACAACTGATGATATCCAGATCGAAGTTTAATATTTCAAAAATGTTGATCTCCATGAAGTTAGTCGAATAAACCATCAATACAAGGTAGGGGATACTTGTTATTTATTATTATAGCATTGATCTCCCTGTAGTCAATGCAAAACCTCATAGATCCATCGTTTTTCTTAACAAATAGAACAGGGGATCCCCATGGAGAAACACTAGGGAAAATAAATCCTTTATTACTCAATTCCATTAGTTGTTTCTTTAGTTCCCCTAATTCCACAATGGACATTCTATAAGGGGTCTTTGATATGGTTCTTGAACCCGGAATTAAATCAATGGAAAACTCAATTTCTCATTCTAGAGGATGTGGATGTAAATCCTCTGGAAACACATCAACATATTCTTGTATAATAGGTACATCATCTATTCAAACATTATTCTACTCACCCATAGTTATTTCATTCTATTACTACCCAATAATTGAATATAGTAGAGCTATTAGGGGTGGATATAGATAATAATCGGATGGTGATGTTTTTTCTCTGAAGATAATGTATTTCTTATCATCATTGAAAACTGTAACCTCCTTCTTACAAAAAACATTTTGCATCATGGTCTGAAAGCCAATCCATACTGAGGATTATATGAAATTAAATCATAGGGATGACAATGAGATCAGAAAATAAAGAACATTTGTAAGACATATTGGGAACTGATTCACAAAACATTAATGCAATGATACTTCCATTAAGAGTTTTCACTATCAACTACCATATTAAATCAAATTTGGAATATCTAATTTTCTTAGAAAATTGGGATGAAATAAAACAATGTGATGATCTAGAATCAAATAAAGCATTGGATAAACTTGAGGAAACCATTAAATTACCTACCCCCTTGTCTTTCTGAGATTCAATCTCAGTAGTAGTGATCACATAAAATTGGCCTTTCTCCCTTGGCCTTTTTTGAGGTAAGATTCTTTGGCACATAGGAAATTAATTTTCATAATACACCATTTCTCTACAATTGTATAATTCAACATTGACAACCACTTTCTTTCCCATATAATCAAGAGCATGGATTCCTTTTTCACCACACATGTAACATACTCCCATTCCCTTCAGGCAAGTACCAGGGTGTTTCTTCCCACATTAACCACATGATAGAAATTAAATTTTTTTTCATTCTTCCCCTTATTTCCATTTCTGGAGTGTTCAACAGATCTCGTCTTCTCTTTCATTTCTTTAAAGTAATAAGACTTAGAGAATTACATTTCTGTCTTGATAGCACATGAGACAATATCTTTATACGGTGAGAAGGATTGTGAGACTAATTATCGATGGATAAATGGTTTTAACCCATCAAAGAATCAATCAATATTACTCCTTGGGATGCGAATATAATATGGTGCATGCCTTGATAACCTTGTAATGTTTTCCACATACTTTGCGGCATTCTCATCATCCTTTTTCCTCTGAATCAGATATTTTTTTCCATATCTGCTCGATGGTCATGAGGAAAGTATTTTTCTAAGAAAATATTTTTAAACTCCATTCATTCCATATTTGATACTTTTTCATCCTACTTTGTGTTTTGAATTAATGACCACCATTGATATGCATCTCCTGTGAGGCGATAAACTACCATGACAACTTTTTCCTTTTTGTTAATCCCCAAAACCTGAAATAATTTATCTAAGGAACTTATCCATTAATCAGATACAAATTTATTTGTAGTCCCATTGAATTTTTGTGGTTTTTACCTCATGAATAT
The DNA here is from genome assembly GCA_963277665.1 of Viscum album. Classification (NCBI taxonomy): domain Eukaryota; kingdom Viridiplantae; phylum Streptophyta; class Magnoliopsida; order Santalales; family Viscaceae; genus Viscum; species Viscum album. The sequence continues at coordinate 721,364,124 of OY728122.1, read as the reverse complement.
GTCTAAAATTGATCCACCGTGTTGTGGATCAGGGTGCTCCATATGGGTAAGGTTATTATTCATAACTTGAGCGAGTTGTCCTAGTATGGTGACAAGTTGATCAGCACTAGTTGCATCACCAGCTCCACTACAGTTATCTTGAGTTGGAGGAAAATACCTACAAGGATTATGTTCCTTGATACGGGTTCCATTCCTTCCAATGGGCACCATTTCTAAATAATGGCATACACTAGATTAGTTTATGAATCGCAATACATAATTCCAAACTTATTAAACACTTAACATAAACTGAACAGTTTGTGGACATAATTCATAATAAGAAAAAAAATTTCTTTGAGGATGTATATACTCATAAATAATTCATAATTGTTTATAAAGAAAATATGAATTATCCTAAGCATATCCCATAGGAGTGTCGTAACCAAGAGTGAAGCAAGGCCCTTTGTCGTGTAACATGATACCTTGGGTCAAGTCTGAAACTCATTGCTAGAGTTTTCACACCTAGGTACATCTGTTTCAGATTCACCTCTACCTAGTCATATCCAGACAAAGATTTATTTCTTGGAAAACTCAAAAAATCTCTACATTACCAAAATTATAGGAAGTTCTTTTATACTAATACTCAATGTCTATCTTAGGGTAATGTTCTCTTATCAGAATTTTTATAAATCTAGATTGTAATGTTTTTACCAAACATCCTCTAATACCAACTATAATTCCCCGAACCTAGTTACCCAGTGTCAGATCATTATTACATAACATTTTCATGATACAAGGAATCATGTACTGAAAGACCGATCGGTTTAGTAGCCTTTGAAATACTAGATACAACCATCAGTTTTACATTATATTATAAAATGAAAAACAACAACACTGTCTCATTTTAAAACATTCATATCCCTTAGACTATCCCTATAGGTTATTCATAATATAGTTCTTTACATACTGGAAAAAATAAAATATAGAAAGGGGTAAGCTCAGGTGATCTGTAAGGATAACAATATAGAGAAAACATTCATAAATAAGAATATAAATTTAAGGCAATGTATAAAACTAAAACACAAGCCTTTTAAACTTAAACTTCATCATAACATGGAAATGAAAAATTAAATAATTCAATTTACATATTCACATGAATATTCTACTAGTTTAATAATCACATGTAATATCAATATTAAATTTCATAATGATGGAATGCATAATGCTGTACATAATAACCACATAGTCAAGGCCTCGTGCCAAGACTAAAAATAATATTTTGTCAAGGCCTTGTGCCAAGACACTATATTGTGTCATGAGACCAATCGACACATTGAGGAGCTATAGCGGGCTCCACCTTTAACTTATTAAGTCCAATGAATTCCTCATATGAAAAGGGTGAAACATAACCTAAACATCCGCATTAAAATTAGTATACGAAATGGTAATAATTTAACCATAAACCATGAATGGTATAAAAATAACATATCCATATTCATACATACCACCAAACCATCAATACAATATGGAATATTGTATCATTCTTAATCAACTTCAAACAAGTGTAAAATCCATCAAATAATGTTAACAGAGATGAAATCAAAACCATTGGAGAGAAATGTATCTTTAATTTTGAAATCATTTAAAAGTCACATAACTATAAAAGAAAGAATTTATTTTAAAAATACCATTATAATCTTTTAAGGGAAGCTTCAAAGGTTTTATAACGATGGGAAATAGCCGCACTCACCGTATAAGTTAAAAAATCATTCTTTCTTTAATTTTGTCGAAAATATCGTAAAGGATGTTATTTGGAAAAATATGGAATGATTCCTTTATAAAAATATTATAAAAAATAAAAAAATTGTATAAATTAATTTAACCCATAGTCTATGAAATAGTAAAAATGTTTTGAAATACATTTTTAAGAAACACAGATGTGTATGATAAAGAGGTCCTAAAAGATACTCATGTATAAACAACCTCGGAAAATAAAGAGATTGTAGAATTAAACCTTACCTCGTACTTTTCCTTGATAGAGATTACTTTAACCTCTTGTATAGTAGTTAAATCATTTGTATGAAATTATAAAAGAACCACATAACATAATATGATATCATATATGATCCTCTAATATTGCTTTGTTAATAATATTTCAGTAGTATCATTGTTTCGGGTGTTAAATGGATAGATTTCCTTTATATACTTGGTTACGTAAGCCATGTTTGTTATGGATATGATGTATTTGATTCATATCCAGAGTTATATTAAGTTCTTAAAATTATTTTCTAATCATAAAATGAAAATTATTCTTGAATGGTTATGATGGGGAATGAATTTTATCGAGTTTGTGGAGACAGTAATCCGTACGTACACACGAGCGACAATATCATTCTATAAATGGTGAAATTGTATGTAATTGGATGGTATATCATATATATAGAGTACTTAACATTTTATATTTATTATTTACATTATCTATACTCTTTATTATACCCCTCCAAATAATTAAGTGTTTTAATAACAAACTACACGATATTTTGTGGGGACGGTAAGCCGTACGTTGGCACGTATGGTGACTTTTCATTCATAGTATGGATAAAATAATGTATATGGTTGTAACATATTTATAATATCATCAAATTATGTATAAAATAATGGATATATTATTTTTTTATGGAAACAACAATTAAAGTGGAAGTGGAAGAAGAAAAGAACATTGAAAGAGGTGGTGAAATTATTACCTCTTCTTCGAGTGTTTCCTTTTGAGTTGATCAAAATGGATCCTTAGGATGGATTTATGATAAAAGTAAGTCCTATAGGTAAATTTGGGGGTAGGTGGGAGGATATTTGATTAGTTTTTGGCTACTCCAAATGACTTTGGAGGTGTGATTTTGAGTGAAGGGGATGTACCCTTTTATAAGAGAGGTGAGGGTCACTTTAGGAAAAGCTTGAAATATTATTTTATTATACAATAATATTATATTTATAATGACTCCAAAATGATTTATTTAGAGGATAAGGTCGGTATGGGTCGAAAACCTCTCAACCAATAGGTTTTAGACTGGTTTAGTTCACCATATTAACATTATATTTTAGATTTAACTCTTAGTTAAATAGTTTAACTTTTACCATGTATTCTTGTATTATTATAATAAATGGTTAATAAAAATACTATCATAAGAAAATATAATCCCATGTGGTTTATAATTTATCTATATAACCATATCTATGTTTTTTTGTCGAACTTTATATTTTTAAGAATATTATATAAATTAACAATATAGTATTTGTTTTAAAAACTCATTTATGTCAATTTTGACAACATTTGGTATTTTTTTGTGAAAGTCATAAAAACTTTATCACATAGATTTTTTTAATCAACACTAACATGTCTAATTAACCTAGAAAATTATTTTAATTCATTACAAGTCTCAATTTACATTTATTTGGATATTTATAATTTTAATTATTTTAATCATTCATTAATAAGGTAATTACTGCATCATCATAGTATCGTAAATAAATTTAATTATTTAATATCTAAAAATTATAAATAAAATACCATTATGTTGAAATCTTTAAAATTTTCTAATTAATATTTATAGTCGAATTTATCTTATGTATAACCCAATATTAAAAATGTTTTAGTTATTAAACATTGAATTTAAAACTTTTAACTCTTCTTTAAATAAAATAATAATAAATGTATTAATCTAATCGATGTGGACCAAAAGGATAATATTTTCTTCTGAAGGTTTATTTTTGTCGAAATACAATTATCCAATAGAATTAGTACATGTGTTATGGTAATTATAATATCATTTTTACCTTTAATTATCCTATTTACTTTTAACCGTGGTAAATAAAAGTCAAAAGTCACTATTCACAAAAAATAATCATCTTATTGAACCACATTTTACTTACTAATTTCAACCATGTCTCTTGGATTTTTTAAATGAAATTCACAATAGTTGTAATATTATGTTTTATACAGATTTGAAAATGTGCCTAGAAGGTGGGAAAAAGACGGTAAAAAGTTCAATAAAATTATATATATATGATATTATTATAAAATGACTCCAATGAATTACATTGAACATATATAGGTATTATGTATCTAATTTCAAATGATATAATTTTAAATAAAATAACTAATTATTTAAATAAAAATTCAGTATTAAACAATAACGCAGTGTTTTTCACTATTTATCAAAAAGTTGAATGTTTTCCGAAAAATTCCAAAAATTCACTTGAAGCTATTTTTGATATTCTAAACCCAAAAATGAAGTCCATTTTGAAAATTAAAATTTATAAAATTTCAAAAAGGTGATATTACTATTCATAACGGTTAGTTTGATTTGTCGTGCTGTGCTAAAACACAAAGTTGTGTACAGTGCACGCTGTTGCATTATTCAAAGGGAAACGTACCATGGATGCTTGGGGTGTTACAGTGACCATCGTCATCATTGTGGATTGAAATAATTCTCTCAAAATTAATAATTGAGTATCTACAAATTTTGGAATCCTTGTGACACGATTACCTTCATTGTGATGTATATCCCTTCACCTCCAAGATTAAACTCTAAGACTCCAATATTTGCTACATATGAAAAACTAATTAGAGAATATATTTTAATAATCATCCATGAAACATGCCTTTATTCATAGTACATACATCGTATTTTGGGAAGATAACTAGATCTCAACATTTTCATCCAAATTATATAACATTATCCTCTATGGAGTTATTTCCTTTCCAGTTATAGATAGAACAACATTGATTTTCCCAAAAGGATCCATCATTGAAAGAAACATTGTTCATAATAATCACCTCTAAGAAAAGTTTTTTTGTACATATAAATATTTGAGTGAAACATAAATCACTATGTTGTGAGATGTTAATCATTATTATCCAATAAAATTTAATAAATGTGACATGTACTTGAATTATAATTAAACGAGTTCGATACAGTTTGGCCTCATATTTTTCCACACATCCATTCATCCATCCAAAAAAAATTCATCTTAGAGGAAACATGATGAGGCATGTCCTATAACATTGTATCATGATATCTATTATGCTGGAATAATATTTATATATTATTTCAATCACTTAAAAAACTCCATGGTATTAATACTTCATGAATATTTTCACATTAATGGAACATACACCCATATATTTGTCAACAAACCCAACTCAAAACATTTTGTAGTGGATTTTTACTAATAATATCCCCATTTTCTTTTTATGACACTAGACTAATATCTTTTAACTAAAAAAAGTAATAAATCATTTAGAATCTGATTGAGTATTAGTGAATTATTAAACATACACTCTAAGATTACATGAGTTAATATGGAAAAGAGAAACATTTTTTAAATACAAATTCCCTCATGGGAACACATTATTGGTAAAATTTCTCTTCAAAAACACTGGGTGAACAAAAATATAAAAAAACCCATGTGAAGAGGCAGTAAAATTTTCTCCAATCAAATAACCTATTCTAAACCTCCTTAATAGAATAATATATATCTATCTTTATTATCCTAATCCTAATATTGGACAACATCTCTCCTATTATCATTGAACCCATGGAGCACTACTCTAAAATTTTACCATAGAAGATAATAAATACAGATAATTAGTCCCTAAAAACCTTCACACCATTCCATGAATTGAAAAATACTTATGGGATTAGGGGTCCCTTATCCAAGCCATCCTGTTGTATAGAGAATATTAATCTCTAAGGGACATTAAATTCCTTTCCAAACCAACCTTGTGTAGTACCATTTTCATGATGTCTTATAAACATGAACTCAAAATTCAATAGTCTACATTAAATTTTATCCTTGAATATGTGATACTATACCTTGATGTGTTTTATCATGGAGTGATGGAAATTATTTTGTATAATATTGATTGAAATCAAGTTTTCACACCAAATTGAATTAAAATTATTAACATCAACTCCAATATCATCAATTTGTTTCTCTATACATAGAAATAGAGTACATGTTTGAGTAGCGACAATGTACATTGATTCCACAGTTCTCATTCAAACACAATATTTCTTCTTGATTAGGAAATAAATATATAGACCTCTGATATACAATTAACCACCTGATGATGAGTTGTGATCAACTTCTATACTAGAATAAACCCTACATGCAAATCCTAATGACTAATGCTATGAACTAGCATTGTAATATAGTCCAAAATCCACCAATCATTTTATATGATATAGTTTTATTTTTACCAATAACAAGTTGATTAATTTATATTTTATTTTTATAGTGTATCAAGAAATTTGGAAAAAAAATGTTAGGTTCTTTATCCTTTATGTACAATAAGATCCCAATGATTTATGATATTCCATCACAATAACCTATTTTCCATCATTGTCTAATAAGAACTTCATTTGGGTTTATATTATTTTTTTTACATTATAATTATCCATTAAAAATATTTTTAGTTCCTCCTTAGAAACCATTAGATTTTTTAATAATGGTTCCATTCATTCCTTATTTCATCTGTAAAAAACTAAAAATTTAAATTCTCTAATAATTAGAATAATGACCTCAAACAATAGTAAATAAACAAAACACTTTCATTGTGCCTTAGAGATCCTACAAATATTATGTTATGGGCATAACTGATAACCATACTTCTTTTATTATTATCCTTTTTTATTAAGGATTATTATTAACTCCCCCTAATTATAATTCAAGACTTTTCATATATTAATCTATCCTTGAATACCAAATCCATGGTGCATGATTCATCACATAAAATTACTTCTTTAAGTAAAAGTAATTATTTTGACTTTATAAATGAGAATTATTTCTAGTATTTTGATTTATACTTGTTATTTAAGATATACATTACATAATATTGATTTAACATCCATTTGAAACACATTGAATTACCATTAAACTTCAATGATAATGAAAATATGAATCATATAGATCCATTCTATATGATATAAATCTCTTCCACATCAATCCGTTTTATTTTGGAATACCCAATTCAATCTATTTGTTCCTTATTTTTAACCACCCTATCATATTCATCATGTTTTTCATAGAAAATAAACTTCTTTATAAAGTAAATTTCTTCATTCAACCTTTGATAAATTTATTAAGTTTCATTATTCTAGGGTTTTTCATGATTTTCCATCATCAACATGAAATAATTTTAATCCTTAGTAGCCTCCTATAAATTCATTTTATCTAATTCAGTTACAAGGGACATGTTTTAGAGATTATTCTTCATTTTTGTCTATACATATGTTTTTTGATCACCAATGATGTTTTATTCATCAATCTCAACCATGTTTCGTGACTTCATAATTCCTGTAGATGTTACTTCATGAACCTAATATTCAGTTTATTCTTTAGAATCATCCACATATCCCCACTCTACCCTTGATATTCTTACATATACATAACTCTCCTCGGAATTTAATTGAATACTTTTCAGAATTATTCTGATTTTACATAATTCCAAAATCATGTATGCGAAAAAAAATTCACAACCATTTTTTTGAATTTTTATTACTCACTATTGGATGAATATAAAATAAATATACCTTCTTATCCATTATATTAGGACTTTAAATGTTTCTCTTTATAGAGAATAAATAATTTCCTTCCAAATATTCAAAAAAAATTCTATGTTGGCTACTTCACAGACCATATATTCTAATAAGTATTGTCTTATATTGTACAAAAAAATTTCTTTTCTATTTTAAATTGATATCAAAACTTTTCCTCACAATACCTATTAGTTAGATATGTTTTAATAAGAAATGTTCAGTTTTTTTATTCAATGACAAAGTTTTATTCTCTCAACTGCACTACTTTATAATAAAACTATTTATATATATACATATAAATATCCTCATATGTTATTTTATTTCATTCTTTAAATATTAAAATAAAAACAAAAGCAGTGTTTATGCATATGTACTTCTTACCATATCCATGAATGGTTTATTCCATTTAAAAATTATATATTATATATATTATTATAGTAAATATATAATAAACATAGATTCTATCATAATTTCCACCATGAGAGGTAGTAAAGAAAAAATGAACTCTCATCATTTAGTGAGGTCGTAGTCCATCATACAAATAAAAAATATGTTTGTTACCCATTATATGGATGTGGGTATAAGTGTAGGTTAAACCCATAGTATAAAAAATACTAGTATATTGAAGATAACGTTGTTGTTAAAAACGAATTTAATGAAGATAATGGAGGGATAGAGAAAGGAAATAAATTAAAGGGGCTTGAGATAAGGTGGAACCTCTTAATCGGGTAGATCCTTTTGGTTTGTGAGATAATGAATCCATGGATTGAATTATACCAAAAGAGAGCCTTCAAGGATGAAGGTAGATATGTTGGTAGGTGTATTGGATATATCTTATCCAAACCTATGTAGCTTGAGAGGTGTAGAGAAGAGGGAGTGGTGGTCACCATTATAGGTAAGGGGAAGGAAACACATGGAATTTTTGAAAACAAGTCAGTTGTACCCGGGTTTTTACCTAAAAAAAGTCTCACTAAACAAACCAAAATCAATAATGTAAGGTTAATTACAAATTAATGGGAAGAAAATGTGTGTTGGAGAAGTATTTTGGTCTTTTTTGGTCTTACATTTTATGGTTTAGTTCTTTATTAAGCTAATTTTTTTCCTTACCATTGTAATTAATTTTAATCACTTTCACTAATATTTTTGGTAAAAAACTATGTTGAAATTTGTATACCTTATAAATTATTATGATTCAAAATATGGAATATATTTTTCAAAATTATAATCATATATATGGCACGAATTAATTTAAAATTAATCCCCCTAATGGGATGACATTGTGGGTTTTTACCCTATATAGTTCTCTGAAAAGAAAAGATGGAATGAGAGGCTGAAAAGAGAGGTTTATATATGATATGGCTCCATAGGTGGAATATTCAGTCACATTAAATGATCATAGATGAAGCATTACAAAACTGTTTGAGAGCCTATTATGCGATACAATATGTGATTGGTCATAATCAGGGTTTACTTTCAATATGATCTCAGAATGTTCATTCTTCTTGGTTTTTTAGGGGCCTAAAGGCTACTTATCTCTACTTATAGGCCATTACTACTCATCCAAATGAGAATTCTCATGTTTCATCCAACTATGGAAACCACAATACATGGTTATTTACTTATAATGGTTCCTATATACTATATAGAAGAGTACATGGGTATATTATACCAATAACCTAGATTGATATAGCTTTCTTGTCCTAATCATTGATGTGATATAGAGTCGTAAACTTGACTTGTTATGGATTATTTTTGTTCCATCAATCTGATATGATATTGAGTACAGGTGAACCTCCATTTTACATTCTCCTCCTTTCATCTATTGAGGTTTTTTCCAATGTGATATGTGAATGAGAATGCATGAAAGCGAGTTCTGACACCAATTACACCTCCCATTCGGGAGTGGGTTCACTTTATTTTTCTGATTGTAGTCCATTGGATCAGTCGTTCAGTATGAGTAGTGGTTGAAATATCATTTATGATACTGTCCTCCATAGTAGTCCCCATGAATTTTGGGGGATGAAATCATTGATAGTTAGTGTCCCTGATCTAATCTACTGTAGTGAGGTGGGATCATAGAGGTTGAGTATCAAACTATGAAGAAATATGATACTTATATATATTGGGATGTATTGGAGTATAGTACTAAGATTACAGATATGTCGGCCCCCATCTATTTCTATATTATCATAGATAGGCTATAGGAGGGACATATTTATCTTAAGATGCATGATGTATAGTATAGTAATTGAAATAACTAAAGAAACTTTTCTTCTAATGAGACTAATAGTTTACCGAGAAAGAATCCCTAGAGGGGGAGGCTAGTCCAGTATTCTATTATTCCAAATTTGGTAGGTCAATTGTACTATAATCTAATATTGGTGACTCTAGAAAATTTCAGTAGAGTACTGAGTGTGACCATTATGGTTGGAGGATGGTCCTGTTACTTATATATATTGAGATTTTCAAGTGGAAATGTTATCTCCAAATCACATAGATAAAAACATGGTGACAACAGACAGAGTTGTGTTTTTTTTTTCATGTCTCATTATTGACTAAGGTAGACCAGGAGAAATATTTATGGGTCTTTTCCCATCTCTATCTACATCATAATGATCCGTCGTGGAATATTCAAGTCCTTTCTATTGCCTATCAATGAGATTTTCTTATTTCCCTCATTATCTGATTTATCCACCCTACCTCTATTCAATTGATCACTTATAGTTTTTCTCAATTCATGAACCCAATGAATGACATATGACATTTAATAGATCGGGTAGTGTATTTTATCTAATGATTAAAATGCATGGAATCTACCCCATAACGTTCTATGGGATATTTATGTTCAAATACCATACATGCTCATCACTAGAGATATAGGGTTCACTCACTCCTTTGAGTCATTTTTATAGAATAAACCAGTAGTATAGAGATGAACCATTCAGTACACCATCATACAACATGGAACCCACCATCGGTGGATGATTCCTTGGGTGGAAATGAATTTCCAATTGTACGAGGGATGTACGGTTCATATGGGAACCTACCAAAAATCAAGAATACTACGGTTATTGGAGTGGAATTGTAGTAGTATGAGATAGAATAAATTGAGTAGCACACTATTAGAAGAGGTCGAAAATAATTCAGGATGAATTTCATTGAAATATTAGTGGGGGTAATGCGTGTTTTATGTCATTGATGTTGGCATACTCAGCTACGGTTTTCCTTGGATGACACAATAAATTGAGTAGCAAGGATTTGGTGGTATCTCTCCAGTTTTGTTGTTCATACCCCAACAAGACTATTACATTAGAGTACTAATAATTTATATAAGTACCATAGGGTTTGGTACATCTTCCACTAGTTCCCCTTTGGAATTGTAGGGGGTTCACTTCTCATTCCTAGGACTTGACTAGGTTGTACATTCTTTAATATATATAAGTATCAGAACCTTACACTACTCAAGGAAAATACACATGTATGGTTATGGAAAATAGATGATGGCCATATCTACAACCATTATCTTTTAAACAGAGCGAGGCATGGGAAATTAAGGGATCCGAAAATTGGGGAATGTATGTGATTGGTTCAGCAATGTAATGTAAGGGTCCTATAAATAGATAGTCTTACTTGGTTCTTGTGCATTGGCACTATCGTCTCACAATACCTACATATCAAAATTGGGTTTGGGGAATGTATTTGTTGGTGTTCACTTCCATATTGACTAGAATAGAGGATCTATTTATTACCAGGGTCTGGGGTGTTCGTACCGAGTTACTACCAACATCAAAACTTGTTCCACTTGATCTATTATCACTAATCCATACACCCAACAACTATTAGGTTGCCCTATCTAGTTGTTTTGTGGATGGAATCATGTGAACTGAACTATGTGAATGTAATTAAAGTCTTAATATTTTCAAAAGAATTTACAGAGTGGGATAGAACTGGTGATATCGCTACTCATTTGGTACAGTCTAAGGTAGTTCAGAATTCAACTAGAGGCCTTGGGACCATCCATACAATATGCCCATGAGGATTAAAAAGAAGTTAGAATCCTCTATAGCGAGGCCTGGTAATATCATGTCCAAGTGTTCACTAACCAGGTCCTCTAAAGACCAAGACATACCTGGCAAGAAGACTCACCAGGTCATTACCAGGTCTGACCTAGGATACGTGAAGTGTCCTAGTAAGTTCCTGGGATAGGTGAGTTATCCCAGTGATCACCTAGGATTCATAAGGTATCCGAGTGTGTACTCGGTATACATGAAGTATCACAGTGATTTATTAGGAAAACATGGTCGTGACATCTCAGAAGGTACCCCATTGAAGTGTGCTCAGACCCGATAAAGTGAAAATAGAAAAATGAGGCCCATATATCATCACATCACCATCAAAACACAACATCCATTCCAAGAGACCTCAAATCAAAGAGACCAAATTTATGGAAATAGTAGGTGTCCTACAGGTGCAAGGTAATGTGTGGAGTTCATGGAAGTGGGATCAGACCAGTAAATTTTGGAATTGGCTATTTGGATATGTTGGTCATTTCACACTATGGTAATAACGCTAGGAAGTTTGTTGGATCACCATGAATTTGGTTTTAGTGGCTGGGGTTTTTTGGATCCCATAAAAAATGCATCCTCCTATTCTTGGATTATTGACACCTCCTCTCTATATGGAGTGACTCGTCCCTTTCTTTCTTGGGGGTCCTCACTATTCACTATAAAGAAATGTGTCATCTGTATCTCAAGTACATTATCAATTCAGTCTTGTGTGATTTAAAATGTTTAAAGTTTTTCAATGGATTGAGGGTTCATGAGAGGAATTCTGACCATGTACTCTTCTCTATAGTCTATAGGCACCACCATATGCACCACTATAAGAACCACTATAGGTTGTTCATTCAATAGTGGTTCCAATAGTTCTCTCTAGAGTGATCTGATTGTTATGTTGGAAATAGAGTAGAGAAGGTCGTATGAGAGATGGAAAAAGATGGGATTGGAAAGGCGATAAGGATTCTACCATTGGCCTTTCGAAACACCAACCCACTCACCCTACATATCCACATGAATGATAGGCCAGAAGTGTTTTCCATTCAATGATTTTTCATTTCATGACTTTTGGAGATGGGAAAAATATCTCAAGGAATCATTGAATCATATTTGGGTTGGTTGTGTTTGTTGAAGATGTGGTCCTCCATGTGGTGTTTTTTTTTTGACAAAACAGACCACGAAGTTCATTTTGATGACAAAGGGGGATTGCATGGTGAGTTTTAAAGTTCAGGATATGTTGTTGACAATCCATGATTAAAAGAAAAACCTCAAAAATGGAATGGAATATCTAGTGGTAGCATAAAAAGCAAAGATACAACGTGGCGTCGTTTTCCTCTGTTTTCCAAGTTTTTGGGCCTCAAAATTGACAAAAGAGGAAAATTTTTTTGGAAAAGGGACTTGCATGCTAGTTTCTTGGAGTCTTGGAATGATGCATGATTTTTTTTCAATATCATAACATATAAATATGGAAAAGGGATGAGGGGATTCCATGTTTTGGTTTGGGCACACATGGTGACTTGGGCGATAGAGGCTTAGGTGGCTGGACATGCGCACTGGAAGGAGACTTGAGTGTGGTTAGTAGGGTTCCCAAAATGCCTATAAATAGAGAGATACCCCTCCTCATTTAATATAAATATCACCACTTAGAAATAATTTGAGCTCTAGTCATGCAAGTAGGTTTGGGCGCGCAAGTGGTGGTCTGGTCACACAAGTATACAGATATTCAGACATTGTGCGCCAGTTCATAGTTCTATGCCAATATTGGATTGGGTATAAAATGGTGTGATTTTCACATGTTTTGAGTTAAATAAGGGTGTTTTGTGAAAGTGGTTTGGTGACACATGTGTTCTAGGCTAGGAGAAGCGTATCAGTCATGATAGGGTTGTCCAAAAGTTGGAAGATTTCCCGATACACCCGTGGTGAAGTTGTATTCATTTTTGGATGAAAGTGGAACTTCAATAGAGCGTATAAATATAGAGGAAGATGAATTCATTTGAGATAATGAAGGGACCTACAAGTCCACAAACTATGAGTGTATCCTTTTCCAAGCAGTGAGAAAAGGAAGAGTAAGAAGGTGATCCTCTCCACTAGCAGTGAGCTAGAGAGAGAGACATAGGGAGTGACCCTCGGGAAGTCAGTGAACATACCCAAAAATTTGTAAAGGTAGTAAGCCTATGAATAAAAGTGATATAGCTTGGAAATTGTAAATTTTATGTGAGATTTAGTGGATTTGGTACATCGGAACATCACTGTTGTATGCTCCTTGGACGTAGCCCAATGAGGGTGAACCAAGTAAAAATATAAGTGTCTACCTGCTTGATTCTCTGCATTGCATTAAAATAATCATCACTAGATAAAGAATAAAAGAATATTGTTTTCATAAACACTTATGTTCCAACAATGTGACCCTTATAACAAAGAGGGAATGGTCTAGTGGGGTCGGAAGAATAAGTTGAAATATAATATCCATACCCTAATTCACCCACTCTTAGGGTATCTAGGCCCCTTTTGGTCCTAACAGCATGGGGTTATGAAGTCCATATGACATGTAATGTTTTTATTTATGTTCTAAAAGGTATTTTTTCATTCAATTAGTTCTCCAAAACTATTCCCTCGGTATGTCCATCTATGCGCCTGAACTACAAGAAAAAATGGAGAGGAGTGAAACCCTCTTTATAATATATATATCAGACCCTGGTTGTTACATCTCATTATAATATAGTCAGACCAATATAGGCACCAATATAGGCACAACTATAGGTTCCATTACAGGTTTACTTATTTTTGTTCTTATAGTGGTCTTTAGAATCGTCCATCTACAGACTATATAGAAGAGTAACTATCAAGATTATAGTGACATATAATGGTTTTATAATAGAGCACAAGGAACTCAAAGTCACCTTTTCCAATTTGGTTGGATAAGGGTGAGGATAAAACTAGTTATATCGGCAAATGAAACCCCCAAAAGGGCCCCTCATGCTGATATTAATCAGTATTGACTCTACTGACATGAAAATCCTCCATGTTTCCTCTTTAAATGATAGTTTTGTGGATGTGTTCCACATGGGTGATTGAGTGTGTCGATGTTTCAGATCATCCATGGGTTTTTGGTCTATGGATATAGAAATGTCCAAATAAAGTTAAGGTAATTCATTGTTGAGTGGCTTGGTGGACGATGACAATTATGTCATCATGTTCGAAGAAGATCTCAATTCTCAATAAGGAAAGAATATTCTCTCCAGGAGCTTCTTGCATGTATTTGTTCCTGAGATAAAATGGTTAGTTTTTCACTCAGTCAATAGAGGTTTAAATCTACCAACAAATTGATTCTATTTTTCAATTCATAAACCAATGCATGAAAAACTACATGAAATAAGATATTGAATTGTGACTCTATTATGATGCTAGATCGATGCTGGCATAGGTGGTTGATGCATTTAAAATAGAAATGATTCCATTTTGAAATTGTGTTGGTGTGGGTGGTGTTCCTTTCACCGATGTCCGATGTCAGCATATCTTGCAAGAACAGTTTTTGAGTTGTCATTCTGTTGGTTCTGTCAGTCAATGAAAAAATATCATTCAACTACTGGCTTCATTGAGGTTGGGGTTACTCTCTTTTCATTGATCTATGAAAATAGATAGATGTAAGTGTCTAGAAAATAAACGTCAGCCATAGGCCCCAGTTGGCCATAATGATTCCATCTACAAGGCCTCTGCAAGATAGTCGATATCTAGCGGTGAATATAGGGTGAATCCATCAACTCAATTGTGATAGTAGCACCAGTCTGGTAGCATTGATTTTTCCAGTATCCTCACACCACAACTTCAAGGGATTTGGGCATTCTCATTTTTTTTTCCAATTGCACTACCTATGGGACACTGATGTCCAGTTCATGGATAGAGATGGCTGAATCCCCATTGTCCATGAGGTTCATGATCTCAATTCAAATACAGTGAGATAGTAAACTTGGTATTGTGCCTATATTATATTGAGGGATAAATATGGGTGACTTGGACCCAACTCCCACTCAATTGATTAGGTTCACTTGATTTGTTCTACAACCCCCTTGATGACAGAATGGAAGGTTCCATGGGAATCGATACCAAATATCCCTAGTACATATGCCCAGGTAGGCTTATGTTTACCGCTATTATTGCAATTCCAACTCAATTATAGTCACAGGATAGTCATAGGGTATACTACTATTTATTTATTTATTATATTAATATTTATTTTCATTAATATTTCATAATATTTCTTATTAAATAAAGGGGTGAAACTCAATTTCCAATGGCCAATGCTATGACCACTA
Source organism: Viscum album (assembly GCA_963277665.1). Lineage (NCBI taxonomy): Eukaryota > Viridiplantae > Streptophyta > Magnoliopsida > Santalales > Viscaceae > Viscum > Viscum album. The sequence goes on along the minus strand of OY728122.1, from coordinate 721,348,179 downwards.
AAGCAGCACTCCACTCAGTTAGCATGTGCCTTTGGGCTTGAACATACAGTACGAGGACCAGGGTGTATTTTTGAATTATCTAGGAATACACCACTGTGAGATGTTACCTTGGGAAGGGTCTCAAGAGAGGTAGAACCAATAGCATAGAGAAAGTACTGGATATGGGGGGGGATCATGAGGTTTTTTATTAATGGTTGTTAGATCAGTGTGGCACTTGATGACTATGATCTATCACCAGTGTATCTCCAAATAGGGTGATGACTATCAATAGAAATGAGACCATTTGATGCAGTTGGGTAACTAAGAGGATGATAAAGAATCATGTTTCAAAAAATGTATTTGAATTGGATCAATATGATGCTCATCGAAATGGCTAAATTGTGTTTCTTATCTGTGTACTCCATTTAATAGTGTGTTCACTCACCAGGTCTGGAGGTGGTAGTTGACCTGGGCCAGAAGACTCACAAGGTCTGACGGACTAGAGGAAAACATGGTCATTCTCAGGTGCTCTTGGATACTATAGATTTTAAGAGGTAAGGGTCTACTACCTATATTATACTGAGAAGGATATAGAATACTTCATGAATCCTGGTGATATGTGATCTATCCTAACCCTTGAGTAATCTATCCAGGTACTCTTTCATATAGTCTATAAGAACCACTATAGGTACCCCAATAGGTGGTTCTTTACCTATAGTGGTTAAAATAATGGTACCTATAGTTGTTTGACTATATTATAGTGAAGATACATGAAGTATCCCTGTGAGTAACTAGGGGGGCCAAGAAGTAAAGTAGACAGGTGGAAATCAAAATGGTCGAAGGATGCAGGTTGATTATGATTGAAATTTTAATATCCAATAAACAACAAAACCATTTTTGATCTTTCACATACCTTCCTAGCCGGGTATGTTTTTCATAGCTACAAATGATTAGAAACCAATCAATTTGACCAGCTTATGACATGTCACCTTCTTCTTCAAGCATCAATCCATTTCTTGCTTTAGAACTTATCGAAACTCCTACCTATATCAGGACTAGTTTTTTGGGTGAACCAGTTGATCTTCAACAAGTTGAACTTACCTATCTTACATATGTCCATGTTCCTAGTTCATAGATAATCCTGGGGGTCTATTATGTGACTGCCTCTTCAGTTATTTTATTGGTGGTTAAAAAACTTCCTTGGGATCTGCTATCAACTTGGTCCAATAGTGCATTGGTTTCTTGGTCTATGGGGTTGGTCCTAGTTAGTAGTTGGTTTCGAGGGTTTTTATTGAAATGGATTGTCTTCTATTGGAATTGGTATGCTCTTATAAACTCCATTTTTCTCTCATTCCTCTTTTCCCTCGGTTCACTACATCCTCAAAATATACCTATTGAACTAGTCCCTTTCTCACTACTAGATGGAACGATTGATCTCCCATTACTCAATTCATTCACCAAATGGTGGAATACATCGCATAAACCAAGAATCATGAGACACACTAGTACAATAATACATGAACCAATGAACCATCCCATCTGGTTTAATGTTTCCCTTTCCACTTATGTTTCCTTTTTATTGTTCATTCTGGAAACAATAATACTGACTCTTTCCTTTTCCGAAGAGAAAATGGGGTAGCTCATCAAGTGGGGTTTGATAATAGTTTGAGTATATCCTTAGGATTAAGTGTCCTATCGATTTGTGCTAAATACCAATAAAATAAATATTAGTACTTCTCACTACAAAATGAATAAGCAGTGCATAGGGGGAAAATATGGTATTAATAGATCAATGGGTAGGTGGAAACAATGGATCTAATGGAATGGAGTAGAGGGTGAATATTACAGTGGATTGCATTCTAATGGAATTTTATAAGGTACTAATTTGAATTTACGGGGTTGGGTTTTTGAGATGGATAGGTTAGTGGTCTATATTGTTGGCTATATTGCAATATCAATCGAGTCACCAATGAGTCGATGCTGGACCCTAGAATGTAAATGGTTTTGGGGGATAATATTGCATGAAAATGAACATCTACTACCAATATTAGACCTACTCAAACACTATGAATGTTTCGTATTGCTATGATTTCAAAGGGTGGATAAGGGTGGTAGAAATGGCCTCTTTCCATTTCCACAAATATTAGAGTAGAGTATTTTCGGTGGTTTACTACACGACATCAAACTCGGGGGCCTCTCAGTTCCTCCAGTTCCCCATTGAATTGATTTTTTGATACACGATCCATTTTATCCCATACCTATCTTCCTCTAAGACTAGTAATCTACTCTAATAACACCTAAACCTTTGAAAAATTTATACAGACATTCCTTCATATGGAGGAAGGAGTCAAGTAAGGAACTTATCTCCTATAATGAATGCTTCCTCCCCATCTTGATCTCAACCTATTCCTCCCTCAATTCATTTCAATGCCAAAAGTAATTAATCCACTCTAATAGTAGAAACATCAGACTTGATGAAAAGGAAAATACAGGACCATTGAGATAAAGCAAGAGTAAAAATATAAGAACCATTAAATATTAACATTCATGCTTTCCCCCTTCCCCTACAATCTTGAAATCAGACAATTCCACTCACCCGTACACTTTTAATGTTCAAAAATATTTCTTCCTCACCTTCTGTTGGAATATATTAAAAGGTTCTATTCCCATCCTCCCTTTCCAATGTGATGACTGCTTTAGCAATACCTCACACCACTCTTAAGAATTGGCACCACACCTTGGTCACTTCACTTGGATTTCATTGTAAACTTGTTGTCATTGACACCCATACACCAATTAAATTCACTAGCTTATGCCTTCTCTCTTACAGATGACTAGAGAATTTTTTGATATCCTATATATTTATGAAAAGGTAAATACATAGCACAAATCCTTCTGTCTGACTGACCTTTTTTCCCTCATTAAATCTTGATCCTCCAAGGTTCTCCCTGCCCTCTTATAATATAGAATATTTTAGAGCACCAGGCCATCCTAGGAACTCTATACTATATAGATTATACCAACTTATAATGTAGTGTATCTTGGAATAATAGGTCCTTCATGGTCTGGGACACTTAATGTATCCCAGAAAAGGACCATGTACTCACTGTGATGCGTCATGTATTATAGGTCCTCCTAGGTCTGGTCAGACAAGGTCTGAATAGCTTTGGGATACTTCATGGATCCTTGGAAAATACTAGGTCTTCACTAGTACAAACTCAGTATAATATAGATAGTAGCATGTACTGGTCATTTCCTAGCACTCTAAGGTACTCTAGATTATAATAGGGTAGGGAGCACCTAGGATACCTAAATCAGGTATCCCATTAAAGGATTGGGTGATCCATGATACTCTAGATTATCAGAGGGAATTGTTTAATACCTATATTTTACTGAGGAGGACATAGAATACTTCTTGTATCTCAGTGATATGTGAAGTATCATATCCCCATGAATACCTAGAATACATCATGTATCCTAGGGAGTAATTGGATTCTATTAAAGAATTCTATATTTACACTAACTCATTAACATACTCAATATTCGGGATAAGTTTCCTAAATCCTTTTTCTCTCACCTTTATCAACTTTTTGAGTTCTTACCCCCATACTATCTTCTTGATCAACTTGGATGAAGAACCTCTAGCACCTGGTTTAGCTAATTTTTTTCATGCAGAACTTTGGACTTCCCAACTCTGAATCTATAACAAATACCATGAGGGAGTTCCTAGGATCTCCTTTTGTAGTTCGGTAGAGTGCATGTGGAACTAGAAGCACCAATTCAACAACAATTATTCTCTCTGATTTATTGAACCTATGGGAGTTGGTGGCAGTGAGACAAGGGTGTTTAGTAAGGGTGGTTTCGGTGGGCGAGTGGGTCTACTACCTATATTATACAAGAAATAGATTCATTTTGGCTTCAAGCGGTTTGGGGAGTTCCATGGGTCGATCACACAGTACGGACTGGAACTAGTACTCACTGTTGGAACCTTCATGTTGGTATTGGTGGTAGTGAACAATTCTCTAGGAATGTCAAATACCTATATTATACTGAGAACCATCTGGTTCTTTCCCCTATATTGGGAGATGCACGATAGAGGGTCAAATACAATACAAAGAAATAAAATGATGGGGGTATATTGGTGGCTAATATGGTGGGAAACTAGATGATTGGGGTTGATAGTATGGTGGAAAGAACAATATGGAACGTGTTCATGTTACCATATATAAAATTACCATCCTCTATACTATGATAAAATCACCATTTTTTGTAGTGAATGTTAGTACACATTTAATACTTGATATGGAATTTTTATTCCAAAATCCTCTGCCTTTTTCAATTGATAATTGGTACCACTGGAGAAAATGACCTTGTGAATATGAGATAGTGGTGGTGCAAGGGAAAGCATTAGGGAAATTACTATTGGGTTTCAAAACAATGGGATGATGGAAAAAGGAATGTAAATGGAGTTGTTCAATAAATACGATGTTCTTAAGTGGATTTTTGAATCGAATAGGTTCAGATATGAGTGACTGGTGAAAACAATCCACAATATATGGATGGGGAAGTTGCGAGTGTGCATGATGGGAACCTGAACCAACAAGGTGTAGGAATTGGAGGCCAAGTATTGGATTCTCGGTGAACAAAAAATGCATTGAACATGCCCAGGCCCGAACCCTCAGCATAAGAGATCCCAGTATGAGTAAAAAGATACCAAAATCTATTTTGGGAAATGGGAAACAAGTTTCTAGATAAAAAATGATTTCTAAGTGTAGAAAATATTTGTTGGAAGGTCCATGTCCTCAAAGTTCAAGGATACTTAATTCATTCCAGGAAAAGAGACAGTACATAGTGGTTGTACTGTTTGGTTTGTGTCGATCTTCAAACTACCTATACCCACCTCACAACCCACCATTCACTCCCGTATGCCATCTTCTGCCCACCCATAATTCCAATTGATCGTCCTATTGGAATCATTCCCCTTCAGTTGGGCCGAAATTCCTATCCTTCATTTATTAGTGGTCATGTGTGCATGGTGTTCCATATACAAGCATGAATCAGTATAATACAGGTAATAGTACAATTAGAGTAGAGTACTAAGGGGTATCAAACCAAAATATATGGATGTGGAGTGGCTATATTGGAGTTTTTAGTGAAATTTAGAATGGTGTTAGGGGTGACAATAAAATAGGAAATGGGGATACAGAACTGATCCTATTGATGAAGTTTCTCATATAAACCTGAAGGCCAATGCTGCAATTGATATACTAGTTGCGTAAATTGGGCTGAGTGATCCATTGATCATCTCATATTTCTAGATCAATGGGGAAATGGTACGGTTCTCATTATAATATAGTCAATATTCAATGATTTGACACCACTACGCCTTCGACCTTGTATAGATCATGGATCCATTAGGGTAGGAATTCTATACTACTTATATTATACATTTTCCTTGCTATGAAAGAATGGAGGACTATTATAGTAGAGTACTAATGTTTCACCCAACCTACCAACTAGAGGTACAATTTCTTAGATAACCCACAAGCACACCACCACTAGATCTATAATAGTGAGAATGCTGATGTTAATGCTTATTCTCAAATGAAAAATGGGATAGAATGGACTGAAAAACAAGATTGTCTATTCTATCTATATAAAGAATAGAAGAAAAAGTGGGAACCTAGTACCATCCAATACAGAACGTCATCTCAACCAGGTCAGGAAGGCATCTTATACCCAAATCCAATCATGAACGCCCACTACCCCATCCATGTGAACCTAGGTACCATGACGGTGAATGGGTTGTATGAAAATCCAATGGGAAGGTGATTACTTACTCTAATCCAAAACCCCATCAATAGATCCAATAAGACAAGGGGTACTGGGAACATACCTAACCTTGATGCCCTATGAAAATTTTTGTTTCTCTTTGGGGTCATTTTATATGGGTCATACCATTTTCAATACTATAATGTAATTGTTTTCATCATCGGGATCCTGAAAACCCAATTAAGAATTGTGAAATTGGGTCGGTGTGAAAAGTTTAGAATTATTAATACTAGTAAGGGGTCTAAAATCCTAGGTGATACCCCTATAAACAATATAGAAAGGGGTCAAGGTATTCTGTTGCATAATCTAGCTTGCGAGCTTTGGTAATCGATTAAACAAGACTTGACAATGGTTCTTGAGTGGATGGTAGTTTACTGAATCATCTAAATACTATTTTTTTTGGATTTAGATAGTACTTATGCTCAGCTGGATAGTTGTTTCCCTTGGGACCCCAATTCAATTTTATTCTTTCCCCTTAATGATTAATCCGTAAAGACATTACTGTTTCAAATTCATGAGGACTATATATATATTCTGATATGGTATAGTTGAAAAGCTCGACAACAAACTTAGTGTTGGGAGTGGTGACACTTTGGATTATCACGGAGGGGGGGGGGTTATAGGTGGTGGAATATTAATTTTTTCAGATCACCATGTGAATTGATTCATTCTCGCAAGCCAAAGAAGTAGAAATACGGTTCATTGGAAAAAACTAGCTATCATATGGACCACTATTCCATGAGGTTAAGGGGTCAAAATAATGGAAAAGGATTTCAAACTCATCTTCTATTATTATCAACATTCAATGTTTCAATATGTGAATTGGATTTCATATGTGGGTTCGATATAGACATATTTCTTTCTATCATCTATTTAGATTGATTCCACTCCAATGTCCTGAAAGAACCTTAAATCATTTTATTTTCCTTGGAAACTACAATGTCTGTCTCCACCATTTGAAATGGAGAGTAAATATTTTCATTAATATAATGGTTCTATCAAACATTATAGCACTTCAGGAGACAACATTATGACCTATATTATACCGACCCTTAAGTTTATATGGCCTTCGGTCTGGGGGAATAGATGGTGTTCAAATGAGACACGGTGGAGGAAAACAATGGTACAACTTGAGAAAATAGAGAGGATGTAATAATAAAATGATACTATGTTTGGGTTAGTTCAAACGTAGTGGAATATATTTTTTTCCATCATATAGCTCTGTCTCCCAGGTATCCAGTTAAATAGACCAGGCAGTGATCGGGTATCCTACCTCTAGATCAAACCTGTAGTGCTCAAGTCAATTAGTTCTTTGATCCTCAAGTACATATTTAATAAGATAAACCACTTGTTTCATGTCGACCCAGCTAGTACGATTGTACCTCACCTTGAAACTGGCCTAGCTACTATGTTGGAAATGTCCATTGCACTAGGAAGAAGAGAGGAAATATCAATGAACATACATGATCAAATTGATATTAGAGTATAATTCCTGCTACCTATTTAATGGGATGTTCTACACCAAGGGTGGAATAACGATCAAATGAAATCCATGTGAGTGGGAACAAAAATCCTACATCCCTTCTTTGGAGATCAAGATGTCAGTCGAGATAAACTCTTTAATGATCCCATCACTACAACACATGATTCGATATACATGGAAATGGTATAAAACTTCATGGAAGAGGTGATATTTAATGAGCGGCTAGTTAATTTCATTTTCCAAGTTGGATTGATGGAATTATTGATGATGGTAATCGAGAAACTATCGAGCATCCTGAATATATGATTTCACTACTAGATGTTTTTTTGGAACTACTGGAATACATGGATCTTGGTTTCTATAACCCTATATACTATTTAAATAATGGACTTGTTCGAGCTCCAATAGGCTTATCAAAGTGAAGTATTCATTTCTACAGATGTATTCCTTATACCATGATAGAAAAACCAACCCATTCATTCTCTCAAAAGTAGCATCTATCGTTCTCTCCTAAGAAAGTGTGAACCAAAGAGGATCAAGTGGATTTGTCTCTAGTGTTCTGGTTGATTTCACATGGAATCCATAATCGAAGTGAAGTCCCCACGGTGGGAAAACAAACAAGATGGTTGCTCAGGTCCAAGGTCGATTATGCTACTGTTGGTGTAGTGACTTTATAAGGTGTGATTGGGGTGAAAGTGTGGATTTCATTCAATAAGTATCCACCCAGGTCGTAATCTGGACCAACCAAGGGACCATGCCAAAAACATTGAATATTTGTTGGCAATACCATATGGCCAAGAAAAAGGTAAGAAACCACCAAGGAACATGACTTTATTATGTCAGATATGGTACTACTATTACTAGTTTTTCCCATATATCATTTTGATCATTGGAAGAAGCTATTAGTTCAATTGTGTACTATTTCCCAAAGGCGATGAGATGGTATCGAGTGTGAGCAGTGGTCCCATTGAACTGAAAACCCCAAGATGTATACATGGGTAGAGGCAAAGAGGTACCAAATGGAGTGATGTATATTGTCTTCCCATGAAAACATTTATTTGAATTGGATGGTTAGTTGTTGATTTATATTCGAGATGGTAGTGTGTCAGTGTAGAAACTATGTTTGAAAACTCAAGTGGTTTAGTGGTCAAAGGAATTCCTGGAATGGATCATAGGGTTCCAATATCATAGCCCTTTTCCTCCTATTTCTCCAATTCTACCTATTCACCATCCTTCTATGATCACCCAAATGATGTTCATGGAACAACTCCAATAACATAGTCCCAACTCTTTGATACCTCACAAACCGTTTCACCCAATTGGCCACCATTATTGATGCGCTCAATGATGATAAAAAAAGATCCCATAGTAGCAAAAATCTACTGACCCATGTTCTATGGTGGCACATAAACCTATGGTGCTCCCTCTGCTTCCTGGATGCCCCCTTTGATCCCCAATAGTACCTAATCAAATATTCCCTTGAACTACTTACACTGTGTCTTGTATGTGACCATTCCCAAACTATTTGGCCATCAGATCCAGAGGGTACCATAGGTGTTGGGACATCCCACTAGGCAACGAGTACTGGTACAAGCCAAGCATATTGATAGTGGAGTGTGTTCCATCGATTATTTATGTAAGACTATCTCCCTTGTCTTCAAAATGAATATCTTTCTTGATTTCTAGGTAAATATAAATCAACCCATTATATTGAAGAGTACCTCTTTATAAGACCCTAGGTCAATGACATTGATAATTGAAAGTTGTACGTCAAATAATTCATGTACAAATATACACATATTCCACTTGTATATGTCCTATTTTGTGAGTGGTGAAAAGTCATACTTCAATCTGTACTCTACACTAATAGTCTAATCCCATGTGGTGATGTAGAGATCTAATAACCAATACAACATTTGATGATTCCCATATTCCTTTAACCTTTAATTTTTCATTAAAGTCTCTTTAAAAGTAATTTTTTGTTTATAGAGTCCTAATTATATTACATAAATATTGGTGATGTTTTAGAAATACTGAAAGGGAAATTTGGAACCCTTTTCATAAATAAATTATGATCTTTCTGTATGAGTGAATGGTGAAACAAGAAAACTCTTATTTCATTTCCCTCTGGTCGAGCCTCTGAAACCCTCTCTAGATTGTTGAGTGGATCATTCTCCCATCTGACATCTAAAAGTCCTATTTTTGACTCAATTTTATATCTAAGATTCACTGGCTTATGTACTCATACACTGGGTAGGTATACAATCACATCTAAAAAAACTCTTTATTATTAGTTCTTGTATAGTACTATCCTATATTATACATTTAATATTATATTGTATTCCTATCCCTTTATTGATGAATATCATACATAGAAGAATGATTGGAAAAGCACTCAATAGCTTCTCAATTAATTTATTCAAAAGGTCGATCATAGTGGATAAAATCCTGAAGAAGGTGAATCTTCCAAAGTGATTCAAACTCTTTTGTCCATCCCCCTTGAATTATTGTATCTAGGGGATGTTTTATAGAAATTTCTAAGAGAATATCTAATACCCTCCTCATTTTCTCCACATACAAATTCATCCTTTATATCCAAATACAACCTGAAAACCAAATTTCTTATTCTCTAAAAGATACAGAACAACCCAACATTATTATATGTCTCTACACATGTTCCATTTATCCTCAGTTCAATAATAGGGAGAGAAAAATGGGAATAGAGATGAACAAGTTCTGTGAAACCCTACACCACTATGAAACATTTATCCAAATAATTAGAAAAATTGATTAATTGCAAATAAATAACATGAGCCAATAGGATCAAGAATCTAAGGTTCCCAAATCATTCCAATCCTTAAGTTACTACTACCTATAATATAATAAAATGATATGACACCGCTCTGCACCTCAGTGAACTATGTTAACTATGGATTCTCAACTTTTTCCCATTCCATATTCTTTGACTGTTTTTCTATTGTATTAATCCCATTGAGGGATTTTCTTTGATATTAGAAAGACCATATAAATAGAGTAGAGTACTAATTTTTCTCCAAGACCATATACTTTAACAGGAGGTTAAATTCACATATTCTCAATGAAAAGAATGTCCCAACCATTCAGTACTCTACTCCAATATGTATGAAATTTGGGACTATGTAGGTTGGGTAGTCACACAAAAAGGAGCCGTAAAGGGTTCAATTGCATTAAATTATGTAGATACGAGGGAGAACATGTTATTCCTAATAATAAGTATGGTTCTCCTTCATACACTTACTAAAATAAAGATAATATTGAAGCCTTATGATACTACTACATATATTATACTGAAACGCTACAACACCGCTCTATACCTTAGTGAACTATGTTAACTATGGATTCTCATCCTTGTCTCATTCCGTCATTTTTGACTAATTGGGATATTGGATTAAGCCCATTGATCAAATATATTCGATATTCCTAAGAACAACCTATTAGTGTAGTGTAATAATTTTTCTCCAAGACTATATACATTAACATGAGATTAAGTTCACATATTCCAAAAGAAAAGAAAGTCCCACACCTTCAGTACTCTATGGTAATATATATAAAATTTTGTATGAAGTAGGTTGGGAAGTCACACCAAAAGGAGTAGTAAAGGGTTTGGTTGCATTAGCATCTGCAGATAGTGGGGACTCTCTATTCCAAATGCTAACACTACAACTCTTTCACACACATACTAAAATGAAGATAATCTTGAATGAACTTTAGGCATTTTAATTTGGTGCTAATATTTTCATTAAATAGGAATGTATTTATGTTATACGCCTGTATGCACTAAAAAATATGTAAGAAGCAAGACCGATAGTGATGGGTGAACACTTTTTGGGTACACCTCTCTGGTGGATGTCCTGCTTAATAGAATAAATTAGTAGAATATAACATAACAGGAAGAGTATATTAGTAAATCAGCTTAGGGATTTGGTGAATATAATATCTATTATTTTATTGATCTAGAATTGGGCCAATATGATTGGTAATTAGTCACATTTTATGTTAAAGGGATAGACTAATCCTCTATACACACATGGCCTAGACCATCGGTACTCTTCAAATAATTGGATTGGAAGGCTGGGTAAGGGACAAATACTGGTATTTCTCTCCTAGAAGAATGGATTTGTTGAAGAATCATGATTATTCAATACTTGAAAATGAAATGTATTATTTATTCTCTACTTGCACATAGGAAGTCGAATCTAACTTGTGTGGAAATTTTTATTATGACCAGGAACTGCATTAGGATGATCATAAGCACCCATATAATGATTATTTCAGTAGATGATGGCCCCAAGTCTTAGTGTAGCTGAAAAAGAGGCTTACAAGATGGTATTAATCTCTTAGAAGAGTTAAAAAAGATATCAGGAAAAATAAAACTATTTAGTAATGAAGAAAATGTTAATATTGCACTGAATTCCTAAGAGGCGATTCAGAGAGGTGTAAATCATGATTCCTAAATCATTCCAACAACGTATTTCTCATTGGAGATTTGGTGATGTTGGTCCATAATATAATGAATTTTATAACTATTAAGAGGGTTCAATTATCAATAAATGTATAGAGTGGTATAATAAGATACATGCATAAATATGGACATCGAGCATGGAAGAGAAGCACTATCTGATAGGATAAAAAATGAAGCTGTCGTAAAGGATGTCTGTTCCCCATCACTAATAAAGAGATGGTGTTCATCAAGCCCTCTCTGTAAAAACAGATGAATGTATACACTAGCTAGGATCTAGACATAGATAGTAATCAAGAGAGAAGAAAGAGTGGAACATGTGCCTTTGTTTAGTATTCCAATGAAGCAAATTCAATCCCATGATGTTATTAATAAAAGTGGAATGTCTTATATACTCTATTGCCTAAAATCCTCCCAATACGTGGTTGGGAAGTATCGTCATAGCGATCAGATGCCCTTATAAGACTATTTAAGTATCCATAATTAGAAGAGTAGTCAACACCCTTATAGAGGGGAGTATTCATCATTGACCAGTTTTAGAATGTACTTTTTAGGGATTTTGCCTATTTCCTCATTGATTTTGTGTGAAATTAATGATATCAAGGAAGCAGTTTGTATTATTTCTCATTTTTTTGGTGTCTCTTAGGGGAGTATTGAAAGCATTCATTGTAAAGTTCCCTTTTCTAACTGATATGATTCTGTGATAAAAAGATTTGTGGAAGTAGTAGTTATATTTTTATCCTCTTTCTATTTATGGTAATGAGAACAATATATGTTCTTACTCTAAGGTGACTAAGAGTGGGACCTCTAATCTCTGGATTCTCTTTACCATGTAGATTTGTGACATTATATCTATAGAGGTTATGAGTTCTCATCATATGGTTAAAATTTTTCTTCTAGTAGTCCTTTCCAGCCAAGTTAACTGAACCAGTTTCTTATCTCATTGGGTAGAGCCCTATCCTACAAACAAAGGTAGGTTCATGAGTAATGTACCCATTCTCTATTCCCACTTTATCTTCTTAATGTCCACACACAATGATAATTAAGTCATGTGAACTTAGAATAAGTAGAATTTTTTCCATTTCCATATGGCCTCTATGGTAGTGCTTTCTCATCGTAGTGTACTTGAAATCAGTCTTTTCCTATCTAATGTAAAGAGAAGTATCTTGTACACTTATTTGCATGTTGTTCACTACTACATCTTATCCAGGACTTGATGCTTCATCTCTTGTTTATTTTTCTATGAATTCACTTTTTCTAGGAACCTATTTATATTATTATGTATCAACTGACTGGGTATCTCCATGATTCATAAAGGTATAATGCCCAAAACTCCCTCATGAATGATGTTAATATACAAAGAAATGTTGGTTGGGAAAAAATTCTAGTTGAAGCGGATCCACCATATGCCTTATCAGTCTCTGTAATGTGTTGATATTTTTTCATCCTTATCCCCTTAAAATCATTTTCTAAAGAACTATAATGAAAACAATACAGTTCTATGTTTGAAATTATATTAATTTGGGTATTCTTATAGCTTTCTACGTTTGGTGTAGAAGTTGTAGTATTGTACTTCCAAATCCAACTTCTGAAGTAGGGGATATTCAGTTCACTTTTAATAGGGTTTGTTTCCAAATAAAAAATACATGTTCTAGAAAACTGAAAAATCTAATTTATACTAAAAGGATATGGGTTATCACAAGAATAACATGAAATAATGATTATGTAATTTCTATTCAAAGAAGACAGGATTTACACCTTATGGTTATGAAATAGCTTCCTCATCAATCTAACTCGTTGCAAGAGGAAGGAACTGGAGAAAACACTGGAAGGAAGCCTAATGGTTTGAAATCACATGAACTTGGGAAGTAGAGATATGGATTAGTTTACTTTAAATTTTATCATAACCATTTTCCATGGATAAAAGAAGCACATCATATATGGTAATTTTAGAAAGAGATAAGACTTCTTGGGAGAATATAATTGAAATAAACAAAGAAGTATTGAGTCGAGGAACTGCTCACTAGATTGATCATAGAGAGAACAATAGAAATGTAACAAATGAAAAAGTGATAGGAAGGTTCCCACAACATGGATTTGAAACAATCTAGAATGAGTTTCATTTTTGTAGTCGTGAGAAGATATTCAATGAATGATGTCCTTGGTTCAGAAAGACCTGAACCAAAGGAAGCAACTATATTTTCTAGAGACCGTCAATGATAAAAGATCATTAATGACTGAAAATGGTGAGGTTGAGAAAGAAAGAAGTGAATTCCTATCGTGGATGGATGAATATAGTGGAAACTGTTTCTTATGTGATTTAAATATAGTTCTATGTCTTTCTATGTTACATCATTCTTCCATATTCTCCTTAATACAAGCCAAAACTAGGGTTATGGAAATTCCTCTCGCACAACAAGATCATAAATAAATATGAATCATCCCTAAATCCTCTAAATATTCCGTCTTTCCCTAATTTATGGGAAACATAGCATCAAGGGATTAAGAAACATGCATTGATTTCTCTATCATTAGGGGATCATTCTTTAAAATCTGCATAATTATAAAGGTTGAAGGATTCTTATATCAACCGAGTCAAGTTACTTACCCTTCTTCTTACATATAGGATAAAAATATTTCTTTCGAATCATTATTGTTTTCCAAAAGTATATAATGTTATTTTTAGTCAATTAATTCCCTATAGGAACCAGGATATCCACTCATAATTTGATTAAACATCTAAAGCATCAAAATAATTTTATTATTATCTATAAAAACATAGAATTTCCCATCATTTTTCATGTTTTCCAAAGAAGAATGGGATTACTAGAGGAAAACATAGGCTTAGTACTGAGTCTGGACACTCTATGATCTGGAATGCCCAAAACTATCAATGGAAAAAATCCTTAATAGTATATCTCAATAGAAAGGAACTCTTATCATCTAGGAGAGAAATATCACCAGGTGGCATCCACTTTCATAGAATTAGAAGCACTTGACTTTCTATGCTACAATGCCATATCATATTGTTTTTACTACCAGCTTGCTTTAATTTTTCAGTAGAGTTGGAAAACCTTCCAATTCATACATGGATACTTCTTCTAAATGAGACATATCTCAATATAAATAAGAGGAAAAATAGGGAACTAGGTTTGAGGAAGTAAATATCATAAAACTCAAGATCGAAATTACAGAGATGATGCCTCAAGTGATAGTTATAGCAGAGCTTAACGTGATAGTTATGGATCTAACAAAGTGGGAGGATTTTCATATTACGGCTTCTAGTAATGTGCTAAGTGGTCAACTAGTACAACTAGTGGTGGACTCTATAAAGGTTCTCCATGACAGAATGTTGGCTCCAAAGGCAGAGTCTCTCTTGAATGATGTGGGAAGGGTATTTTCTAAGTAGACATCCAGGAATCAGAATATATAATAATAACTAAGGTCCAAAGTGTCCAATATTACTAAACTAAAGATATGTGAGAGATATAGGGTGGCTTTAACACATAAATCAATCTCAGGAGGAACTCATGTAGTGTGCTTCTTCTCTTTTTTAGTGCTACTACAACCAATTTTTTATCCCCTTTGCTTCATATCATACCACATTTCTTTCTCTCAACCTATCTAAATCAATATCCTAATAAAAAAAATTTACTTCGGCACATCACATCACAAAGAGGTCATTTCTGATATTGACAACAAGCTTCATCTCATCTTCATGAGAAGCCTCTAAAGTAATACGTTTCCAAAAACTAGTCGCTGAGATATTATTCTGTCAAATTACGAATATACTCATAAATAAGATCTTCAGTGTATTCCGAACAGTTATAATAGAGTTTCCCTATGATTCTTAAGGTTTGGTCCCATAATACTCTTTTAACACATATATATTATACATGACTGTCAAACTACTTGTAATTATAGAGAATGAATTCTTGTTTATTTTAAAGAACCTAACCAACCTTGTAATATGACCAGTTAAACCCCTAGAAATTGATATCTAGGGGGATGATAAATAAAAATCTTGTTATAGGTAATAAGGGATAGGGAGTTCTATCATCGATAATATGATTATGATTTCCAAACATAGAGGTTATTTGGGTTGATAAATTTTGTAAAAGAAGAAGATAGGTCTCACTGGTTCCATTGAAAAGAAATGGGTTATTGAATAGTTCATGTTGTGAAATATCATAGTGGTAAAATGAAAATGAATCATATCATTTT
This sequence comes from Viscum album, assembly GCA_963277665.1. NCBI lineage: Eukaryota > Viridiplantae > Streptophyta > Magnoliopsida > Santalales > Viscaceae > Viscum > Viscum album. The sequence goes on along the minus strand of OY728122.1, from coordinate 721,332,163 downwards.
TCATAAGATGAAAATGGGGATGCTTCAACTGGAATGAAATTTTTTGGGTGATGAAAGAGGTCTGACTAATCAATTGGGAGACAATAGGGTCCTATTATACAACCAAGAATCTATCTCTTTCCATTAGTTATACCCTTATATAAGGAAGTGGAAATAGAATCCATGTTCCAGATGGATATTTATACAACCTTTTACAAGATTGATTACAAAATATCATTGAAACCCAACTTATCCTCGATCTATAGTAGAATCATTTATCTCCATAGTCCTTTTTCTTTTGCAGTACAATGTCTTCCTAGGAAGATGTTGAGTTCCTCCCTTATTAATAATATAAATGTATTTGTTCATTTTCATGAACATGAAAAGAAGTATATAGTTAAATAGCCAAAAACTGGAGTTTCAAGTCTGTGAGATGTTAATGTACTAGGACTCATGCCCAAATAAGGGACTTCTTTTCTCTTTAATGCGTTTGTGATCCTCATTAATTCAAATCAAAGGAAGTGACATAGGGAAAGGGTGGGGACTCATGTGGGGATGAAGAGTTTCTTCCCAAACATTCTATAGTTGGTAATTTGAATATTCCAAGGCAAATATTATTTAGAAAGTGTTTTATGTAATGTAATTGTGGTAGTTAGTAAATGAAATGGATATCAATCATGGTGACCAAGAAGAAAAATAATTCTAGTATGAGACATGATTTCTTTGTTATAAGAGGATGTGGAAGATCTTCCATTCCAAGTTGTTTTCATGACTGGAGGGATTTTGTCCATTTTCATTATAGATTCAACAAGTACCAAGATAAAGTGAATTTGATCTATGAATCCCTTAATATAATGATAAGGAAAGTCAGAGATTCATAATAAAACTACAGCATGGCCCTTTACAGTATATTGCATTGACATCTTAGGATGGTGTTAACTCAAATGTTTCTAATTGGACAAGAATAAATCTTATAATCAATCGATTCATTCAAAAAGAGGGACCTATAACATGATCAAATCGGGACACATTAATATTATTTCTATAGAAGTAGCTTCAAACTTGTAAGATTTGGAACGTAATGTTATTATTTGAGATCTAACACACATTTGTCCTAAAGCTATAAGCAAGGTTTAGTCAAGTAAAAAAGAAGGCCAAATAAAGACAGAACCAGAAGAGGAAAATTTATGCAACCAACATTAGCTATGAGTTTGTGCCCCAACCTTTTCTAACATTGCCTTATCAGAACTAACACACCTACAAGGTCACATGTATCTAGCTGCAAAAGAAAGATATGGAAGAAAAAACTACTAACTACATTTTGAATATTTCACTTTTTTTCTTATTTTTTGGTTTTATATTTTTTATATTTCAGAGATTTTATAAAATTTTAGAGTAGAGTACTGATATACAAATATGTTATAGATAAACAAAAATCACATCATAATACAACAAGCCAACACATACCTTCTTGAGGATTTCCCAATGGAGAATGTAGTGATGGTCACCTCCCACACCATGAAGGGGAGTACTTCATAAGGGGTAATTGACTATAGTGGTAGTATCAATATAAAAATTGGGATATTGGCTTTATCAAACTTGAAATATCATAAGATAAGAATGATAATTCTTTACTTCTAATCCTTAATTCTAATAGTTACTTACCATGACCTATGATTAAGGAGGACAATCTATGAATTATTTGATCTTCATTCACTAACTCATTCTTTATAACTCTTCTAATAGTGTTGATCATCTTTATGGTCTCTGGAATTGGTGCTAGAATTAACCTATTATTTCATGTAGAAACCTGAAACCCTCTGCTGCTTATTATCTGCTTGCCCTCTTAGCTGCTTCCTGGGCCTATAAGGATTTTCTGACTGATTATCTCTTCATCGACTGACAGCTAACTGGTACATACAACTACTCTATACCACTCTTACAGTTACTTTAAAACGATGTGAGAGAACTACCTCTGACTTCCTCTCTAAAAGTTTCTTTTTCTTCCTTCTCTTCCTGGTAAACAGTGATTTCCGCTCCTCACTCAAACAGATAAGTAGTTGAACCGTTGTAACCATCATTGTATCGTCTTCCTTTGGTTGCTTTAGTTGAGATCCAAATAATAATAGTAGTTTTTGAGTGGGACACTATGAACGTAAAGAGTGATCCAACTGAAAATCATATACACCATAAGATAATCATGTATTAGACCTAGCAACAAATCCAGTGGTAGATCAAGACCATGTAGTTGATCCATGCCTAGTATCAACTCCAATAGGAGAATAAGTCACTAATATGTAAAAAGAGTGCACCAGTCACATACCTATCCATTAATACCATTTTTCTTTACCAGATCTAATCCTTTATCTAGTTTAATAATGAAGTACGAGTTGACTATGTTACATTTCCTTAATCATAATCAGTAGAGACACCATATTTTTATCCAAATCTAGTCGATACAAGGGTGATAATATGAGTACCAAAATAAAATATCATAGTAAATATACTATAAAATCTCAAATATTCTTAAAATATAAGGAGGGCATAGGGAGACTAGTAGGAAGACCTGTAAAGTCACAATAGTAGTGTTTGGTACCCATATATGATGATACTGAACTATTTATGATGTTATTGAAGCACCAATAGCATTTTTTAAACTAGTAGATCTAGATTGAGAGCTTTAATAAGACCCTACAAAATTGTTACTTATCTGTATTAGTCAAGAAAATAGGCTACTAGACTTTCTCCCTTAGTTACAGATCAAATTCAAGCTCCATGAGGTGAATATCCATCACATCAATACCAAGTAGGTGGGGAATATGTGGTATCCATTTTTATTAGAAATATATATACAAAAATAAGAATGTTAGGAGAAAACATTATCCGAACCCATACCATTTACCTTCCCTTCATACATATATTAACTAATAAGTACAAGCATGATCATCCCTTCTATTTCAAGATCTAGAAAGAGGAGATATTGTTTTTACCCTGTCCAACATCAGTTCTTTTATGAATTTATTCTTTAAATTTATCCTAATTTTCTCTCACATCACACCTCCTAAATATTCTCTTTTATCAGTTTACTTGATAAGCCTGGTCGAAGACACGAGGGACGAAGATATGGGATAACAATTTCACTAGAAAATTCAATTCGGAATTCACACCAAAAGTATCCATCCTTATGATTACATGCTATTTTCCATGATCAATCAGAGGGATTGTTGGATTTCAATTCCCTCAATAAATTGGGTACCTTTATTTTATTACGGAAGCTCATTCCCCATCTCTTGGATTGAAGGTGATTTCCCCTCAACCAGTAGTACCCGTATGGATTTGAGCTCTTTCTCTCCCCGTAATTGCTGAACTCAAATAACATATGGGGGGACCAAACCTACCAGAGATAGATTCTGCATAAAAATATAAGGGGGAATTATCAACATCAAGATCTCTATCCATATAAATTGGAATTCATTTTTATATCATAACCAATTGAACCCTCAGGAGTGGTAAAAGTAAAGAATTCTTAACCTATTGATAGAAATTTTACCGATACTGATGGATTGAAATTGATATATTAATAATCCATAGGATGACCAGATTGAAAATAATCGTTCCTTAAGGGGAATTCTACCATCTATTTCATAAACTATGACATCTATATCCATAGACAGAGACTGTGATATCTCAATGGAATGATCAGATCAGATGGACTAAAAAGAAAAGATAAGATCACCTATAATGTAGAGTACAAGAAGGTACTCTTCTATTATTTATAGTATATTAGAGTAGAGTACTGAAATGAAATAAATACAACTAGTTATATTGACTTAAAATAATTCAACCACCTACAAGAACTTGTACGATGGAGTGAGAGGATTCCTAGAATGAATCATATTCCAAGGCATCATCTTCATCTTGCCCCTGGGCCTTAACCCCTTGCTCATATGGATCTGTAGGGTTGGTGTGGCAAGATTCGTCTCCAAATTGAAACATGTATAGATGACTCAAATATTATTAATGAGGATTAAAGGGATGTCCGTGAGAAAAAAGACCCAAAACAATGGATTTGATGATACGGGAATGACCAGACTCTCATCAGTCCACAAAGAGCCCTACCTAATGTTTATCGGTTCTGTTTCTCACATTGTGTTCTAATTGAGGGTAATTGAGTCTTTCCTAGTGAGTTTTATTATTGGATTGAAATCCTTGTTGCTAGAAGGAATATCTATTATGGAAATATCAATGGATCTATACACTATTTAGTTCTGTCTGATTATTTTCCAAGTAGATTCCTCTGTCCCTATCTGTTGTTCAGATGTAGACTCTAGATGTAGCTTCCTCAACCTAGAAGAGAGTAAGAGCTGCAACAGAGTGTTCATGATGTAGAGTGCAGTAAAGTTCCTTATGGAAATATTGATGTGTATAAGTATATGAAACAATTTAATTCAATTAATTAGAGTATCCCAAAAAATTTCATTTATTGTGGGAACCTAATTGGAAATTAACCCGATGAAAAAATTAATAACAATGAAAATGAACAACCACAAAATCAACCATAAGAACATAAAATTTTTTCATGAAAAAACCTAAATGGAAAAACCAAAACCATTGGGCCATTTTCTAGTCAAAATCATCCCCTAAAAAATAATTGGTACAAAAACATAATTCCTTATATCAACTAGAGGTATCCACAAAACATCCAAGATATAATTTGGCACAAACACATCAAACAATCATCATCTAAAGAAACAATAGAAAATGAAAAAATGGACCTTGTGCTAAAGAACATAAATAGAGGGAAGCCCAATAATTCTCCCACTCAAACTCTAGTGATGAAGTTATCCATACCCCCTAACAATATCATGCTTATCCTTGGGAATGTCTTTAGTTAGAACACTTATCATTGGTGTGTACCTTTTCAAGATGAAATGAATTAATTATATATTTTTCCATGGTCTAGCCCACCATATCATCATCATGTATACTCTAGTTGAGTAGGATTGTTGGTGGTTGGAATTGGTGTGGTGCTCATGGAAATTTCAAAACACTAGAACGACCAGTTATCTTCTAAAAGTGAACTATACACTAACAGATCCTAGAATGGATGAGCCGATGTCATAACTGATACTCATGTATTGTGACACTACCTACCCCCGCTATGTGGTGTGTTCTAGATGTGTGAAGGTTTATTAGTAACCTATATAACAGGGGTCCTATCACATCCAAAATCCCAATGAACACTAGTACCATACTCTCATGGGTGAGTGAGTGCAGAATCACCTGTTGCTATTATGGTTGACCCCATCTGAATGGTTTTTGGACCTTGAAATTGACTATCCCAACATTCCAAAATTAGCACTATCCATCTCCCTAGATCTCATCAGAGTGTCTATGGTTTATTACAGTCATAGACTTCCCAATTCAACGTATGATAGAGACATCGTGCTTCCCTATGACCCAACCATAGGTAGGTGATGAACAGGTGATCATCTCTTCATGAAACACATTATGGTACTAGGAAACCCTACTGGAAGGATGTTGAACCATTCCAATAATAGGATATAGACTATTAGATTAGAGTACTACAGAGCACTAGCATCTTCCACTGATGTGACATGATATGAGAAGTAGGGGTCTCGTGATACCCCCAATTCTATATATCACTATGTTGTTGCATTGTCTATACCCATTTCCAAAGTACCACCGTAGTAGTAGGAATTATGATTGGTGTTTTTATTTAAACTACATGTTCATCACCGAAGTGGGTACTCGTTGTTTTTGGTGCTTCTTATGCATGATGGTTTCCTTGAGATTCCAACACAATCCCAACATGTACCCTAGGAATCCATCAGGTACATCACCACCACTCCCATGAGAATGATTCTTATATTGTCATTGTCTGTACATAAACAATGGTTGATCCCAATACCCACCAATAGTAGTGCGCTTTGATGTGTTTATACCACCTCGAATTTGAACCTCATACCACCCCATGTACAATGCACCACCAATAAAAATCCAACATCATGATTGATCTATACATACAAGCAGCCCCGTGAACCAAATAAAGTAGGTTCCATTTCTATTTTGGATACTAGGATTCATTGGGATGGGGATCAATGTCTCATAGCTTTAAAGATATTCTAGGTATTTTCTTCTATGACAATCAATGTGGACCCAGCTCAGAACCCATATATGTGTATTGGACTATTAGAGTAGAGTAATGAGGAAATTTAAAAACATTGATGATGGTTTCTTAGACATTCGCTACTACAAATAAAGATTTTAAAATCACTAGAAACTACTTTCAACAATTCTAGAAAACTGATATTAATCATGTCGAATATAAAGGGGGGACCCCTTTAATAGTGATAAAAAAATCTTGATAAAGGTGGCCCTTTATCCACTCTAAAAAATGTGCTGATAAAGGCCCCCCTTTATGAACACTTTTTTAGCATTGATAATGGACTACTTTCCTGTGATGTGATGTTTATTTAACAGCACACTCAACACCTACACACCTTCACAAAACAACACCCCCACATGAACAAAGAATAGAAAAACGAAATTATACACACAGGGGTTTCACAAACAATTCTATATACATTTATTTTTCATCACGAATATAAAAAACACTCTAATATATACAATTCAACCAATATTTCATATGGTTACAATTTCAATTATACAACAAAAAATTAAAAAAATTAATGTTTTGAAATGCCCCATCCCATGTTACCCGGAGTCGGTGCATTATTACATAACATTGGCATGATCATGAGGGATCAAATCCCGAAAGACCTATCAGTTTAGTAGCCTTGAAAGTACTAGATAAAAAATTAAGTTTTACATTACATTATGAAATGATAAAAAACAACACAATGTATCCTTTTAAAATATTCATCTCTCTTAGACTATCCCCACAGGTCAGTCATAATATACTTTTTCACATCCGGGGATAAATAAAAACTATAAAGGGGTGACCTAAAGTGCTCAGTAAGGAAACAAATACAGAAAAAACTTTCATAAATAATCATAAACATTTAATGAAATGTATAAGAATAAAACACAAGCCTTTTAAACATTAAATTCAACATAATATGGAAAGGATAAATCAAATAACACCATTTATGTATTCACATAGATATTTTACTAGTCAAATGATAAATTGTAATATCAATAGCCAATTTCCTTATGATGGAATGTATAATGTCAGACATCATAACCATGTAGTCAAGGCCTCATCGCAAGAATACAAATAATATTTTGTCGAGGCCTTCATCCAAGACACTGGTTTGTCTCATGAGACCTACTGATGCATCAATGAGCTATAGAGGGCTCCACCCGTCACATACTAAGTCCAATTCATTCCTCATATGAAAAGGATGAAACATAACATAATATTCGTATTAAAACTAGCATAAGAAATGTTTATAATTTTACCATAAACCATCAATGGTATAAAAATAACACATCCATAATCAAATATATCCCAAAAAATTCAATATAATATGGAATATTGTATCATAATTAATCAACATCAAACAAGTGTAAAATCCATCAAATGATGTTGATATAGATGAAATCCAAACCATTTGAGAAAAATATATCTTTCTATTTTAAAATCATTTAAAAGTCGCATAATTATAAAAGAATAAATTTATTTTGGAAATATTATTATAAGCATGTAAGGGAAGCTTCTAAGGTTTTATAATGGAGGAAAATAGCTGCACTCACCTTATAAGTTAAAAAAACATTATTTCCTTAATTTTGTGGAAATGGTCGTAAAGGACCTTGTTTGGAAAATGAAAGAAAGATTCCTTTATAAATATCTTATAAAAAGTCAAACAAGGGTATAAATTAATTTAACCCATAGTCTAGAAAATATAAAAAATGTTATGAAATACAATTTTAAGAAACACAGATGTGGATGATAAAGAGGTCACATTAGATACTCACGTATAAACAACCTCAGATAATAAAGATATTAGAGAATTAAATCATAAATTATACTTTACCTTGATCGAGGGTAAATTAACCTCTGGTATAATAGTTAAATATTTTTTATTAAATTATACAATAACTTCATTCATAAATATGATGTCATATATGATCCTATAATATTGCTTGGTTAATAATATATCAGTAGTATCATCATTTCGGGTGTTAAATGATTTGTTTTCCATTACATGATTGGTTACGTGAGCCATGTTGGTTATTTATAGGATGTATTGATTCATATCTATAATGATATTAAGTTCTTAAACATTATTTTTAATCATAAAATGAAAATTAATCTTGCATGGTTATGATGGGGAATGAATTTCTTCACATTCATGGAGACTGTAATCCATACAAATGCATGAGCGACAATTTCATTCAATTGATGGTAAAATACTATGTAATTGGATGTTATATCATATATACAGAATACTTAAAATGTTATATTGACTATTTAAATCAGTTATACTCATTATTATACCCATCCATATAATGAAGTGTTTGAATAAAAAACTACACCACAACATGGAGACGGTAAGCCGTACGTACACACGTATGGTGACTTTTCATTCATATGATGGATAGAAGAATGAATATGGTTGTACAATATTTATAATAACATCATAGTTTGTATAAGGTACTGGAGTAATTATTTTGGTATGGAAACAACAATGAAATATGAAGTGGAAGAAGAAATGAACTTTGAAAGAGGTGGGGAAATTATTACCTCCTCTTTAGGTGTTTCCATTTTAGTTGATCAAAAGGGCTACTTAGGATGGCTTTCTGATGAATTTAAGGCCTCTAGGTCTAAGATAAGGTAGTTGGGAGAATATTTTAGCAGGGGTTGGCTGAGACAAATGGCTTCGAAGGTGTCATTTTAAGAGAATGGGAAGTACCCTTTTATAAGAGAAGTGAGGGTCACTTTAGGAAAAGATTGAAATATTATTTTATTACAAAATCATATTAATTTTATATGTGACACCCTAATATTTCATAGTATGTTATCTCATTAATGTAATTCAATAACTTACGTTATACGCAACACTGAGTTCGAGCGCACCACGACTTACCAAACTAGATATTCGAAAGTGGTTATGAATAGTATTATCTACATTATGAATTTTAAATATTCCATATGAATTTTGACATCCATGTTATGTGTTTCTTAGACATAATATAAGAACAAATTCATTTTTTCAGATAAAGGATGTATTTTTCATTAAATAAAATTTTAGCACCTTTTAATGGAGGGCCCTTTTAAATCCAATATTTGACACTTTTATATATTAAATTTGACAAAATAAACATCTTCTTTAGAATCGGGACATAAAAATTTATTTTTGATAAATTTTTCGTGTTTTTATAATAAATTTCTTATTTGGGTTAATAGTGAAAAAATACTAAATTTTAATTGAAAACAAATTTTTTAATCAAAATAATTTATAGTGTTTAATTATACAATAGAATGGTTTTTAATTATAATTATATTATATTATTATCATTTAATACAATTTATGTATTTATAAGTAATTTCACATTTAAATTTGATATAAACACATGTCAATCTTTTGATAGTTGTTAATTTTTAAAAACACGCCTTTTGGTTTTGACAATGGGAATTGATTTTAAATTAATAAATTTCACTTTTATGTTTTTAATTTTCTAAAATAGACTTCAAGTTTTAATTCAAAATATCAAAATTATATTAGAGTGAATTTTTGGTATTTTTTTGGAAACTTTCAGTTTTTGATGAATAGTGAAAAACATTGCATTATTATTTAAAAATGACTATTTCTTTTAATAATAATTTATTTTAATTTATTTTATTTTAATTAAAAAATATATATAACACCTATATAAGTTCAATGTAATTAATTGGAGTCATTTTATAATAAAATTAGATGTATAAAATTATATTGACCTTTTTAACGTTTTTACCCACATTCTAGAAGTATTTTGCAAATTGGCAGAAAACATACTTTTACCACTTTTGTGAGATGAATTTTAAAAATCAGAGAGACATGGTTGACATCAATATGTAAAAAGTGGTTCAATAAGATGAAAATAATTTTTTTCAATAGTAACTTTTGACTTTTATTTACCACGGTTAAAAGTAAATAGGGTAATTAAGGGTAAAAATGATATTATGATTATCCTAACACATATCCTAATTGTATTGTATAAGTGTAATTTGGCCAAAAAAACCTTATGAATAAAATATGATCCCCTTTGGTTCACAAGGATTAGATTATGATATTTATTATTAATTTATTTAATGTATAGTTAAGTGTTAAATTCAATGTTTAATAACTAAACCATTTTTAATATAGGGTTACACACAATATAAATTTGACTATAAATATTCATTATAAATATGAAAATATTTATTACATAATGGTATTTTATTTATAATTTCTTTACATTAAATAATTTAATTTATTTAAGATACAATGGTGATGCAATAAATATCTTATTAATGAAATGTTAAAATAATTGATATTATAAATATCCAAATAAATGTAAATTGAGACTTATGATGAATTACAATAATTTTATAGGTTAATTTTACATGATATTTTTGATTATATAAATTGTGTTCGAAGTGATATGGTTGTTATGACTTCCACAAAAAAAAATACCCAATCGTGTCAAAATATAAATTAATTAATTTTTAAAGCAAATACAATATTATTGGTTGACATAATATTCCTAAAAATCTATGGTTAGTACAAAGGGATTAAAGAATGTTAGATATGTCATTAATTAACCACCTGAGGTTCTCTTGAAAGTTTAGAGTATGTTTATTAACCAAACAGTGTAAGAATACAAGAAGACATGGTAAAAGTTAAACAATTTAACTAAGAGTTAAATCTAAATGTCAATGTTAAAATGGTAACCTAAACATCCTTAAAACCTATTTTTTGAGACCATATCGACCCATTACCACCTAATTATATAAATAAATTCATTTTGAGCCATTATTAACCGAATATGACGGTATAATAAATTAATATTTTAATATTTTCCAAAAATGACCCTCACATCGCTTATAAAAGGGTACATACCCTTCCCTCAAAATAACACCTCCAAAACCATTTTTCATGTACAAAACCCACCTAAATATCCTCCCAACTTATATCACATCATTCTCGAGTCCTTAAATTGATCATAAATACAACCTAAGGAGCCCTTTTGAGCAACTTAAAAGGAAACACCCGAAGAAGAGGTAATAAATTCTCCGCCCTCTTTCAAATTCATTTATTCTTCCACTTCATTTTTCATTGTTTTTTCCACACCAAAATAATAAATCTAGTACCTCCTATATAATGTGATGTTATTATAAATATGGTACAACCATATTCAGTAGTCTACCCATCCTATGAATGATGATGTCACCATTCGTGCGTAAGTATGGCTTACCGTCTCCACGTCGTGGTGTAATTTGTTATTCAACACTATGTTATTTGGATGGATATAATGATGAGTAATATGTATAAAAATAATGAAAATACACATGATAATTTCTATTTAAAATTTATATACCATCCAATTCCACACCTTTTAATCATTAAAGAAATGACATCATCACTCATGTGTACGTACGAATTACTGTCTCCATGACGTGATGAGATTCATTTCCACGTTCACCATTCAATGATGATTATAAAAATATATACTATTAATAAATATGTAATATATGAAATAATAATACTATTGTATATATACATATATATGTGTGTGTGTTTGTGTGTCTGCGTGTGTACTTACAAACATCTTATTCACTTACTTCCGTTCAATATGATATGAAATCAGAAATAGCGTTTATGCGTACGAATGACCTACCATCTCCATAAATTGTGTTTTCCATTTCATATATCTATCTATTATACATAATTATATTCTAACTATATATGAAATATAAATCCTGTTTTATATTATGTAAGTATTTCAATAATGATCTAAATGAAATGAACAAGAATAAAAAGTTAAAACACATATGATAAAGAAATTGATTACTACATGAAATGTTAATTTAACATGGATATTATTATTAAATAAGTAGTATAAAGTCATAAATGAATCATGTATGAAATAATAAACACGAATATGGTTCTGGTATAATTTAATAACATAATATGTTAATTATACAGGAGGTTAAACAAACCCTCTACCAAAGAAAAGTGGAAGGTAAGGGTTAATTCAACAATCTCTTTATTTTCTGAGGTTGTTTTTATGTAAGTATATAATGGGACATATTTATTACCCACATCCATGTTTCAAAAAGGATTTTTCAGAGGGATCATTTTTAAGGGACCTTTTTTTTACTAAAACATCATTTTAAATGTTCTAAATATTTATTCTTCTAAACCTTTCTCATTAATGTCCATGTTTTCAAAAAGGTTTTAAGGATTTATTTATTTGGACATGAATGTTTTAAAATGTTAATTCCTTTAAAAAGTTTCAAATTTGTATGGGAAACATTGATTCAAAATTATCTTTTAAATGACTTCATTTATAAATTATGTGACTTTTAAATGATTTCTTGAAAAAGGGATATTTCTCTCATAGATTTTTTACTGATCATTTTCAACTATGTCAACATTCTTTACAGGATATTATTCTTGATCGAGGTTGATTTATAATGATACAAATAATCCATATTTTATTGAAAGTTTTGTGATATTTTAACTATGGATGTGTTATTTTTATACCATTCCTGATTTATGGATAAATTATTGACATTTTTTATTCTAGTTTTAAATCAAATATTTATGTAATGTTAAAACCTTTTCATATGAGGAATGCATTGGACATAGTAAGTAGAAGGTTGATCCCACTATTGCTCCTCGATGCATCGGTAGGTCTCATGATACAAACTTGTGTCTTGGAACAAGGTCTTGACAAAATCTTATTCGTAGTCTTGGCACAAGGCCTTGACTATGTGGTTATGAAGTCTGGCATTATGAATTCCATCATTATGAAATTATATTTTGATATTACATGTGATTATTCAACTAGTATAATATCCATGTGAATAAGTAAATGGAATTATTTTAATTATCTATTCCATATTATGATGAATTTTAAGTTTAAAAGGCTTTTCTTTTAGTTTTATAAATTCTATTAAATGTTTATGCTTATTTATGAATGTTTCCGCTATATTGTTATCTGTACTGAGCATCTGAACTCACCCCTATCTATGTTTTATTTTTTCTAGTATGTGATGAAGTATATTATGACTGAACTGTAGGGATAATCTAAGGGATTTGAATGTGATAAATGGTGAATATTTTGTTGTTTATTATTTTATAATGTAATGTAATGTTCACATATGTAATATATTTTCCAAGACTGCAAAATTGATCGGTCCATCAGGACTTGATTCCTTGTAATCATGAAAATGTATGAAAATAATGCACTGACTCTTGGTAACCAGGGTCAGGGTGTTACAGTTGGAATGAGGGAAAGTTTAAAAACAACCATGGATATAGATTCAGATAAACTCTGATTAGAGAAAATTACCCTATGATGAACTTTGAGGAGTAGTATAGAAGAACTTCCTAGAATTTTGGTAATGTATATATTTTGTTTATTTTCCAAGCAATACACCCTAATATGGATACGACTAGGAAGAGGAGACTCTAGCACAGATATACCTAGGAGTGAAAACTCAGATAAGGAGTTTCAGGCATGACACGAGGTATCCTGGTACACGACAATGGGCCTTGCTTCAATCTTTGTTACGACACTATCGAAGGATATTCTTAGTATAATTCAAATTTTCATTACAAGAAATTATGAAGGATTTATGAGTAAATAATCCCTTAAAGAAAACATTTAATGATTATATATTTTATGCATAATATTGTCATTTTCTGTTAGGTATTTTAAAAGTTTTGAAATATGCATCACAATTCATAAACTAACAAAGTGTATTCCATTCAATAAAAATGGTGACTAGTAGAGGGAATGAAAATTACCGCAATACGTCTAATCGAATGATTAAGAAGGATCATATATTTCATGGTATTAAGCCAGAATTTATAAGGTAAATATTCTCTCACATTTTGTCATCATATTAATAAATAGTATCATGTGTTAATAATATAATTATATAATTATCTGAGTCCTATGGATTTGAAGGGAATAAAGAGAAGAAAAGGATTATAGAGAGAAAGATGGACAAAGGGAAGTGCGGAAAGTAGGATTTTCCCATATTTGATAACTGTGGAAAGAATCACCTTGGTAAATTCTTGAAGGGAATTAATGTTTGTTATTAGTGGGGAGAAAAAGGAAACCAAGTACGTGATTGAAAGTGGTAAGAAAAAGGTTTCAAATTTACAATGCTTCATCTACAAGGAGTTGTGACACTACACGAAGCAATATCCAAATCATCAGAGAATACCCCAAATACTGTTATTTGATAATAATCAAGTTATGATACAACCAATGTTGAATAAGAATGATTATATTTATTATGTTGTTTTTAAAGTATTGTGTCATTTGTGTATTGTATTAATTTTGTACATGTTATAAGAATTATCTAGTCTAAAAGGATGGTACTGCAATACTATTTCATTAAGGACTTAAGATTGTGTGGAACCAAGAAAAGTTAATCAATAGCAGGTAATTGTTTTTTGAAAAATATATGGTTGAGATAAAGATAAACAATAATATAGTTCTAATACTGAGATAGTAATTTTCGAATAATATATGATTGATTTGGATAAATTATTGTGGATATTCTTGACTACCTTGAAACTGATTAATGAATTGTATATTCCATCATTGTTGGAGTTTACAAAATTTTTGGATAGGATTATATCCATTATTCTACAATGAATAAGGAATCATTAATGTAATAAATAATGTTATATGGTAATTTAGGGTGTTACAGTGTTTTAAAAGAATTCATGATGAAGGTATTCACAAGTTATTACGTGGAAAAAAGGATCTTCATTGTGTTTACCTTCCATATAAATTTTGGAGTGTGAGTTTGAACAGAAGTATTTTGGATAATTCTAAAGGTTAGAATCAATTAAGATTTACATTGGATACTATTTTTAATGATTAATCATTTCTTGAGATTATTTTTGAATTTTCAAAAAAAGTGAAACCCAGAGGTCGGGTGACAACATGTCGCGTTCGGCAAGGCCGTGAGACTTGAACCTTCAACAGACGGGCGACAAAGGTGCATCACCAACCACTGACCTATGTGATTTCATGGATTGTATAATGTAGTTTTTTTTAAATAGTCTGACTAATAAATTAAAATTCATTATTTTTGGAACTCTATATAATTAGGTAAAATAGAATATTTTTGAATTATATTATCTTTTGGAGTGAAATATGAGTGTGTGGTAGGAATTAGTTGATGTATGAAACTATACTTGTAAAGTATATATTTTTTCCTCTTATTCAATGAATAAATTAATTCTTTATATTTAGGGAAGGGATCTTCAAACCATAAATGTGCTATCTTAACACCTTATGTTTTGTTGAATCGGTGTTATTTTAAATCATCATAGATTGATGACTTTGAGGCCCTCAATTTTACACATGTTTGTGATTGATGACCTCAATAAATCCCTATAAATATTTCTTTTTTCCATCCAATTATGTTTCTATAATTGTCACCAATGTTATCCTAATCGAGATAATAATTTGGTGGTGGATTTTTAATTTCCCTTTCCCTCTTATTAAGACTAAATTTTATTAACCCAATTTCGGATGTGGGTTTTGCACAAAGGTATTTTTATATTTTTAACCATTTATTTTCAAAAAAAATTCTAAATGGATAGAAATAAAAATTATTAAAGTTGGGGAGAAAGTAACACCCCAAGATTCATATTACGTTATCTCATTAAAGTAATTCAATAACATGTGCTACACGTAACACCGAGTTCGAGCACACCACAACATACAAAACTAGCTGTTCAAAAGCGGTTATGAGTGATAATATCTGAATTTTTAATTTTATATATTCCATATGAATTTTAACATCCATATTATTTTTTCCTTAGTCATAATATAAGAACAAATTCATTTTTTCATATAAATGAAGTATTTTTCTGAAAATACAATTTTACGGCCTTTTAATGGATAACCCTTTTTAAATCTAATAATTGAAAAATTTATATATTAAATTAGACAAAATAAAATTCTTATTTATAATCAGGATATAAAAATATAGTTTCGATATGTTTTTGGTGTTTTTCTAATAACATTCATATTTGGGTGAATAGTGAAAATTTTAAATTTTAATTGAAAACAAATTTTTTAATAAATATAATTTATAGTGTTCAATTATACATTTGAATGGTTTTGTGGTATAATTGGATTATATTTTTATCATTTAATACAATTTAAGTCATTATAAGTAACTTCACATTTAAATTTGACTTAAACACTTGACAATCTTTTGATAGTCTTCACTTTTTAAAAACCCACTTTTTGGTTTTGACAATGAGAATTCATTTTAAATTAATAAATTCCACTTCAATGTTTTGAATTTGTTAAAATAGACTTCATTTTTGAATTTATAATATCAAAATAAGATTAGTGTGAATTTTTGGTATTTTTCTGGAAACTTTCAATTTTTGATGAATAGTGAAAAACACTGCGTTATTATTTAAAACTGACTTTTTATTTAAATAATTATTTATTTTATTTAAATTTAGTTTAATGAAAATAGATATTCAATATATATATAAGATAAATGTAATTAATTGGAGTAATTTTATAATAAAATTAGTTGTATAAATATTTTTTGAACTTTTTAACGTTTTTTACCCACCTTCTTGGAGAATTTACAAATTTGCATAAAACATAATTTTACCGCTTCTGGGAGTTGAATATCAAAAATCCGAGAGACATAGTTGACATCAGTATAGAAAATTTGGTTCAATAATATGAAAATAATTTTTGGTGAATAGTAACTTTTTTACTTTTATTTACCACGGTTAAAAGTAAATAGGGTAATTAAGGGTAAAAATGATATTATAATTATCCTAAAACATGTCTTAATTTATTGGATTTTTGTAATTAGACCAAAAAAAAACTTAGGAATAAAATATGATCCACTTGTATTAGATTTGGACATTTATTATTATTTTATCTAAAGAATAGATAAAAGTGTTAAATTCAAAGATTAATAAGTAAACCATTATTAATATTGGGTTACACACAATATAAATTTGATTCTAAATATTCATTATAATGATAAAAATATTTTCTACATAATGGTATTTTATTTATAATTTTTATACAATAAATAATTTAATTTATTTGTGACACAATGACGATGCATTAATTAACTTATTAAAGAAATATAAAAATAATTGATATTATAAATATCCAAATAAATGTAAATTGAGATTTATGATTAATTCCACTAATTTTATAGGTTGATATGACATGTTAGGGTTGATTAGATAAATTTTTTTCCAAGTGATAAGGTTGTTATGACATGAAAAAAACCAAATAGTGTCAAAATCGACATAAATTTATTTTTAAAACAAATACTATATTATTGGATGATATAAAAATACTAAAACTATAAGGTTAGGAAAAAATGGATTAAATAATACTATATATTTCATTAAATAATCACTTTAGGTTCTCTTGGAAGTTTATAGTGAGTTTATCAACCATATATTGTAAGAATACAAGAAGACATGATAAATGCTAAACTATTTAACTAATAGTTAAATCTAAAAGATAAGGTTAAAATGGTAACCTAAACTTTTCAAAACCTAATGGTTGATATGAATACTAACCATAACTATATAAGGCTTGATAGAAATTAATTTTGATCAATTATAAACTGACTATGATTGTATCATAAATTAATATTTTAATCTTTTTCAAAAGTGACCCTCAACCCTCTTGTTAAAGGGAAACATTCCCTTATCTGAAAATCACACCTCCAAATGCATTTCACTCAGACAAACCCTGCCCAAATATCCTTCCAAAATCCCTAAAATCATCATAGAGTCCTTAATTTGATCATAAATCCAATTTAAGGATCCCATTTGTTCAACTCAAATGGAAACACCCGAAGAAGATGCAATAATTTCACCACCTCTTTCAAGTTCTTTTATTCTTCCACTTCCCTTTTCATAGTAGTTTCCAAACAAAAATAATAAATCCATTACCTCCTAAATACCATGTTTTTATTATAAATATGGTACAACCCTATTTGATTTTCTATCCATCCTATGTATGATAATGTCACCATGCATGCGTACGTACGGCTTACCGTCTCCACACTATGGTGTAATTTGTTATTCAACACTATTGTTATTTGGAAGGATATAATGATGAGTAAAATGCATATAAATAATGAAAATAACATGCTAATTTCTCTCTACAATTAATATAACTTCCAATTCCATACCTTTTAATCATTAAGGAAATGATATCATCACTCGTGTGTAAGTACGGATTACCATCTCCACGAGGTGATGAGATTCATTTCCACGTTCACCATTCAAGGATGATTATAAAGATATATATTATTAGAAATTATGTAAAATATTACATAATAATACTAAAGTATATGTATATATATATGTGTGTGTTTGTGTACTTACAAATATATTATTCACTTACTTCTGTTCAATACGATATGAAAACGGAAACAATGTTCATGCGTACGTACGACCTACTGTCTCCACAAATGGTGTTTTCCATTTCATATATCTATCTATTATACATATTTATATTCTAAAAATATATGATATATAAAAATTGTTTTATATTTTTGAAGTATTTTAATAGTGATCTAAATGAAATGAACAAGAATAAAAAGTTAAAACACGTACGATAATGATAACGATTATTACCCGAAATTTTAATTTAACAAGGATATTATTATTAAATAAGTAGTATAATGTCATAAATGAATCAAGTTTGAAATACACTACTAGAAATTCCTTCTATACCAATGACTATATCTTGAATGTTTAGAAAAACTGGTGGGATAGATTTCCTATACCAATGGTTTGTTGAAAACCATTTGTATAGTAATTGTTAGAGTGTTTTTCCCACGGTTTGGAAAACTGTTGGGATAGGCCCATGTAGAGACACCTTTACCAATGGTTATATATAACCATTGTTATTGGTGGTATTTTTTCCAATGTCTTAAAAAAATGTTTGATTGGTGATAGGTTCCCCCTTATTCCAATGGTTCATGGAACCGTTGGTATAGGTATGATATTTAGAATTCCACACAATGCATCCCCAATTCAGATCGAGATCGTCCCACATTGCGCCCTAAACAAGAGCTCCCATTGTTCTTGTA